>OY037008.1:26513135-27985320 GCA_955831195.1 Pilophorus perplexus
TTGGAAAAAATGGCCTATTTTCAAAGTTCCATAACTCTGAAACTAATTGACCTACAAAGCTCCGGTTGGGCTTAAATTGCATGGGGGCCCTATGCCCTCTTTTGCCCCGGGCCCGCTTTTTCTCTCGGCGGCCCTGGGCGTGCCCCCCAGGTTGGGAATCCCTGCACTAGACGGTAGGTATCGGGATGGCGCAACTCCTCCACCCTCCGCGGGGAGCGTTGTTCATCCATTTTCATGATGCTCATTTTCCCGCGCCCGCTCACTTCATTTCAAACCCCTAAACAACATTCTCAAACTGGTTTTCCGGGGGAACGGGAATTCCACGGAGCAATTCCTTGGAGGGTAGTTTTCTGTTCATTAGGAATTATCTGAGAGTGATCATGAACCTACGTATTGAGTCCACCAAAAAAAGTTGACCCCACATTCCATGAGTTTCTGTTTCGTTTCAGAGTCTAGTAAATTAATTAAGATTCTGCAAATTGAACCGTCCGCTGTACTTAACTAAGAAATATTTTAACTAGGTAAGCCAGAAGGTGAATTTTCAAGATTTCCTAAAGTTTTCTGCCTTGTATCATCCTATTCTGCAGTAGGTAATTGGTATCGACCGATCCCTTCCTGAAATACGGGACAAATAGCGTCCCGAGAAGGGCTTCGCTAGAATACGGGACGGATGAGCTACATACGGGACTGTCCCGGGAAATACGGGACGTCTGGCAACCTTGATACCTACCTACTTGCTAGGATTGGTCGGTACCTGCTTACGAAAAATTGAAAATTTCGAATTTTGATCTGCAATGCTGGATTCGGATTTTGGTGCGGACAGCGAGCTCCTTTGACCTACAGAAAAATAGCTGGGTAGGTAAACATCTTCTAAATTTTGCTCGAGAACTTTTACCTAATAGGAAATATCAAATGAAACAAACAACACTCATGCAACATTAATGTATTATATAGGTAAGTATTTAAAAAAGTAAACTCACGGTGAACAGGACCCTACTTTCGGTTAAAAATATTTTGGAGGTCTTTTAATGCAAATAATAATATTATTCGGGATATTAGAGTTTATTAATACCTGCATAATACTAAGGTAATACATATATTAGGTATATGTATTAACTTACTATTATGCAGGTATTAATAAACTCTAATATCCCGAATAAACCGTATCACACGTTACGCAGTGCTTTCGCGCGTTTGTTAACAATACAAAAAATACATTTCCAGTCAAAATTGAAACGACAAAACATGTATAATGAACTGAATGACTTAGAATAATGCAAGGTACCTAGGTATAATAATTGTTAAGTCATACCTAGTTGTATCCCACACCTATAGCTTTTATAGTTAGTTTCGTAGGTACACAGTCACAGAGTAATGTCTGGCTCCTCTTCCATTGGGCTAGCGTTTTCTTGGTTCGGCGGGCACCCCGGAAACCGGGGCTACCATCAGCGATCCCCGCGGAGTTTGGAGGAGTTGCGCCATCCCGATACCTAGCGTCTAGTAATCTATGCGCAATGCGCGAGTTAGAACACTAGGGGTACATAATAATATTATGTACCCGGCTGGGAGGTAAAAGGGCGAATCCGCCAATTTTGTGATTTTGAGTTAGGGTATGGGTTTTTTCCGGTTTTTCTCCTCTCTCCGAATTTAAAAAGAGCTCGAACATCTAACCAATAGGAACGAAGGTATTTGAGGGGAAAGAAAAAATGTGTGGGGCGAATGTTACAAGATGCCTGGTAAAAGGGCGAATGTGAGATGATGGGTGCGAACTAACTTCGTACCAACTCTCATTTCTCATTTAAAATGTGTCTGCCTTGCGTCACTTTCACAGTAGTGAAAATGGAAATGAAAAACGTGAGATAGAACAATACTGGGGAATGACTAGCAAAAGGGCGAATGTTCCATAGCATTTCATAGCAACAGTTCATAGCATTGCAACAGCATAAGGGCAAATGTGAACAGAAAATCTAGGTTTTTCCGGCACAACTTTATTGATATTTGCGATAGCAAAAATCCAAAAACATACTCAAGTTCTAAAGATGATGAGCAATCCGGGAATACTAATTTGCAGTGGGAAATATTAATTTTTCATTTATCTAGAGAAAATCGCGATTTCCCAAAATCAATACAATGGTGGATTCGCCCTTTTACCTCCCAGCTGACGATATGTATTTTATATTATAAAATGTTCACTTCGCTCATTGAATCGGCACGAGGCCCGTTTTACTGTTGAAACTTCGACTTGAGTCTGTCATGGCCAGTTAATTGTCTCAGGGATCGATGGGCAAAAAGTTAGATTAATCAGCCAGCTTATAAATAAGGTCGAAGGACAGTAAAAAGAAACGGAGGGACAGTATCACTGACAGAAAGGGTTATAATAATTAAGGTCGTCGAAAGGAGCTCTGATGTGGCAGTCTTATAATAAAACTAGCTGCTCCGGCTCGCTTTGCTCGCCTACGCACCCATCCGGGGGGCTGCGCCCCCCTGGACCCCCCAGTGGGTGAGTAGCATCGATGGACACGTTGGAACCCCCACATGAAGGAATTCCCAAATTCGCAGAATTGCAGTGCTCGGTTGGGACAGCTTGAAACAATAATAATAATATTTAAACATGTCTCATGTAGAATAATAAAGTTGAAACATGTTTCAATATTATTATTATTATGTTTCAAGCTGTCCCAACCGAGCACTGCAATTCTGCGAATTTGGGAATTCCTTCATGTGGGGGTTCCAACGTGTCCATCGATGCTACTCACCCACTGGGGGGTCCAGGGGGGCGCAGCCCCCCGGATGGGTGCGTAGGCGAGCAAAGCGAGCCGGAGCAGCTAGTACTTCTATATTATCGTCAAAGTGCTAGTGAAATCAAATTTAAAGTCCACCATCAATCCCTGAAAATTTCATCAAAATCGAATCAATATTGGCTGAACCTGCTGGGAGAAGGTAAGGCCAGTGTCGACTCATGAATGAATATACCTATTAAAGCTCATCTTACATCTCTAATGGTTGAGGATAAGCAGTTAGGCAAGCTCCAAACAGATAAATCCCCCCCCCCCCCCCCTCGCCTTTTTCAGGGGAATTCACACTCTCGGGACACTTTAGGACACTTTCAGGACACTATTTGAACTCACCCCAGAGTCATCATATGGTACAAAATTGGGACTGCTGGAAACGGCTTTTCATTGTATGTATATAGGTAAACCATTCGTTCCCGAGGGATCCTTACTCGCAGGACACTTTTGGACAATTTAAGGGACACTATCCAAAACTTTTTATGTGATACCTGAGATCACGATGGAAAAAACCATATCTCCCTATCTTCAACGGTTTTATAGAAGTACTGCGCTCCCCCCCCCCCCCCTCCCACGAACATCCCATCTCTCTATCTCTAATGGTTGAGGATACATGGGATACACAGTTTCATTGTGTATAGGTAATGATTGTATATAGGTAATCCATACAGTTGGGACAGCTCGAAACGGCTTTTCATTGTATATAGGTAATGATTGTATAAAGGTACCTACCTAAATTAGTTTGACGATTTTGCGCGCGCCAAAAATTCGCGCAACCGGTATTTCGGACGTAGAATTAAACGTAGAATCGGAATCCGCGATAAAATATATATATTATATATATATTATATATACCTACATACATATTATGTAGGTAGGTAGTAAATTTGAATGTGTAGGTAGGTAGGAAAAAGAATGAGATTTTTTGTTAAATAAGCCTGGGTAATCATCTAAGGCACAACCCGGGTGATCCCTGAAAATTTCATCAAAATCGAATCAATAGTGGCTGAAATCCCCACTCCTTCTTTTCTTTAGTTGAAGGAGGGGAAAACGGAAAAAATCCTTGAGGGCGCTCAACCTATCTCAGAATGTAGATCATTTTTGAATTTCTCGAGATTTTCAAGAATATATATAAATTTTTTAATTTGTTTTTAATTCAATTTAATACAATTTTTCGATACTTTTCTCGATAATCGATTCAATTTAAATCGATTCATTTAATTTACATCAATTTCCATCTGGGAGACCTTGCGCATAAACCTTGGGAGCGCCCCTTAAAGGCTGATGTCCCACCCGCTCAGAGTGAAGAGTGATGGCGGGGGGATAGAGGGTTTCACCCGTCGCGACGGGTCGGTGACGCCCGCCCAGTTTTTTCAAAACTCAACTCGCTCTCAAAAGTCGCTCATCGTCGGAATGAATTTGGTCGATATCTCCTATTAAAATTCGGATCTCTAGGTAGGCGTAGGACGAAACGCGGAAAAAATCCGTCTATTAACGACCGAATAAATCGAAAAAATTAATTGAGCGAATTCGCGCGCGCCAAAAAATTCGCGCAACAGGTATTTCGGACGTAGAATTAAACGTAGAATCGGAATCCGCGATAAAAAATGGGGGTTATAGGGGAGCGAAAAACACGTTTCGCGCAAATTCGCGGGTTTGCGCGCGTCGCGCGGAATTTTAATATAGCCTATGTTGGGGGCAATCGCAGCCGAGACCGTTAGGAAAAAACCCCATTCAAATCCGTTCAGCCGTTTAGGCGCCTATAAGGCACGACAGACAGACAGATAGACAGAAACCCGATTTTATAGAAGTACTAGCTGCTCCGGCTCGCTTTGCTCGCCTACGCACCCAGCTGGGGGGCTCCGCCCCCCAGACCCCCCGTAGGCCTCGCTACGCTCGGCCAACCGCTTAATCAGACATAAGGCCTCGCTCCGCTCGGCCGACCGCTTAATAAGACATAAGGCCTCGCTTCGCTCGGCCGACCGCTTAATCGGACAGGGGGGCCTCGCTTCGCTCGGCCGGGGGGGTGTGTTCAAACCCCTACTCAGACATAAGGCCTCGCTTCGCTCGGCCGACCGCTTAATCAGACATAAGGCCTCGCTCCGCTCGGCCGAGCGCTTATTCGGACAGGGGGGCCTCGCTTCGCTCGGCCGGGGGGGTCTGCGACCCCCCCCTAAGGACACTTAAACGGTCGCCCGAGAGTATAGAAAAAATCGGTGTATTTTTACGACTTACCGTTTAGTCAGAGCCCTGAGGGGCTCCTCCCATTGGCACTTTCCAGCGTGTCGTCTGTAAGGTGCCGAGCCGACTGGGGTGGAGCCCTCCATACCCACGCGGGCCCGTCCCGTGAGCCGCCACCCGCTTTTGCGTCCGTACAACTTCAAATCCTATAAAATAAATTCGCCGTGTACATTCGCTCAGTTTCGGAATGAGTTTGTTCAGTATCTCCTATTAAAATTCGGATCTCTAGGTAGGCTACGGACGAAACGCGGACAAAATCCGTCTATTAACGGCGGAATAAATCGAAAAAATTAATTGAGCGAATTCGCGCGCGCCAAAAAATTCGCGCAACCGGTATTTCGGACGTAGAATTAAACGTAGAATCGGAATCCGCGATAAAAAATGGGGGTTATAGGGGAGCGAAAAACACGTTTCGCGCAAATTCGCGGGTTTGCGCGCGTCGCGCGGAATTTTAATATAGCCTATGTTGGGGGCAATCGCAGCCGAGACCGTTAGGAAAAAACCCCATTCAAATCCGTTCAGCCGTTTAGGCGCCTATAAGGCACGACAGACAGACAGATAGACAGAAACCCGATTTTATAGAAGTATAGATAGATAGATAGATAGATAGATAGATATTATCAAGAGATTTATCTAAGTCTTATAATATAATAATATTATATTCTCCAATAATATTATTATTAGAGATTTACCTCTTAAGACCGCCACTGCAGAGCTCCTTTCGACGAACTTTTCAAAGATTTGATGCCTATGGCCATTGGTGGTAAATCGAATCGTGGCGGACCGCATGCTCATTGGCTCTTGACGAAACTTGACTTTTGGCGATTCAACGGCGATTCGAAGAAACAAATTCAAATTTGAGTACCGTGAAGACGGCCTCAAGTTGAGACCCTCAACCATGAGCAGCCGTTTACCTCCTTATCATTTTTCGGAAGGAATAATCGCATGATATTTTCACTTTTTATTTTATCGTATAAAAATAATCAACCTCATAAATAACTGTGACCTGGTTTGGTGTTCCTCATCAAATCACCATGATCTGCAGATAATTTAACATTCTTAGGACTAGTAAAACTGTATGTAAGTAAGTACCTACTTCTGCCCCTGCAGAAGTAGGTACCTATCCAATAAAAATAGACTGGAGGTATTATGCATAATGCATGGTCGTGAGCAAAACATCACTTATGACAATGTTGAAACAACGAAATTGACTGAAACTCTATGAGAGCTATCAACAATTTCGTTGCCTAATTTCAGTAGATTTTAACAACAAAACGGAAACTTGAATTTCTAAGGCTGTTCAAGCTGGAGCCCTCAAGTTCCACTGGATGAAAACTTGCTTCAATTCTCATGACAAGCAACGTTGGAAGGTTCTTGGTCATTGTTAATTGTGGTTCAAAGCTTTGGGTGGTTTGAACAGCGTTAAACTAGCCATAGGGGAATCCTTCAGGATCGTACCAGGTCCCGTTGGCTGTTTCAGACTTCGTTTGCACAAATTTTCAAATTTCCTCAAAAATGGTTTTCACCTGAATGGGCTTGAGCGGAGTTGAAATTGGCGCCAGAGAAATTTTCATCGCTTTCATGGCTGTCGTATTGGGTTTTGTGGTTGATTTTGTGAGGTTTATAGCTGTGGATGATGAAGCTTTGGAAAGAAGTGGCTTTCTTTTCACCAGAGTGGTGGCTGATATGGCCGTTTGTGTGGCTGACGTCGGCGAGTTCAGAGCTGAGTCCCGCTGAAGGGTTGAAGTCAGGGGAATAGGGAGACTGAGGGGGGTCAAAATCCGTGGAGTAGCTCGTCGAGTGGCTGGTGGAATCGTGCGAAGGGTGGTCGCTGGGAGGCCTGCTTGGAGCGGAAGGACCGAAGCTTTGCTTGCTCGGAGCTGATGGGTAGTAGTTTCTGCTACTTGCCGACGCTCCCACGTGAGTTGGTACAATTGCCTTCTTGCTGAACGGATGGCTGTACAAGTGGACCTTCTCGTGGTGGACTTTGTGGCGGCTGGGGATGTGGACGTTCTTGGCCAACTGATGCCCCTGACTGGTAAGTTGGTGTCCATGGCTGATAGACCCGTGCCCTTTATGTGAAGCAGTATGACCAGTGTGATGATAAGACGGAACAGGAGCGACAGGGTGTCCATGCGTGGTGGCAAAACTGTAACCACTCGGTATTGCTTGTGCCAAAGCCCCTTTGACATTTTGTGCGTGACTGAATTTTGGCGTGCCAAAGCCGGGATACATTGGCACCAGAGTATTAGGGCTGTACAACGCATTTCTCGATTTGCCAATGTCAAATTGTGGCACAATTGGAAGAATTGGTGCAACTCCAAACACGCCGTCCTGATAATGTGCAGCGTTGGCAATAAACGACTGAGCTAATTCGTGCCCATGCTTGATCGAACCGTGACCAGGATCTATCCCCTTCCACCCACCATCCAATTGGTGGATCTTCGGCTGGTTCTGCACGTAGTTAACAGGCGCTACCAAAGCTTGTGGTGCGAAGACGCCAAATCCTCCAGGCAATCCATCAAACTGTCCTGCAAATGCCCCAATGTTGTCAGCCTGTGGAGCGTGTATGAGACCGATGGGCTGGACCAATCCAATCCCACCATGGGCCGTCGGTCTTGCTAAGGCAAACACCCCATCGTCAGCCAGCGGCTGGTGAAAAACTCCAGGAATGGCTTCCAGTCCATAGCCAATTTGACGCTTGCCATTTTTCTTGTGCTTGTCTCCAGTCTTCTTCTCTTCAGCTCCGAGGACCACACTTATCGTGACGACCAGAGGTATTATGGCCTGCAACAAGGAAAAATCCATCATGAATAATATTAATATTAATTAAATGTATAGAAATATGTGATAGCTATTTTATTAGCGCAACCTTTTTCCAAAAAATGGAAAGGTGCGCTCACCTCTTCGACATGTATGTTTTTAGCGCAACCTTTTTCCAAAAAATGGAAAGGTGCGCTCACCTCTTCGACATGTATGTTTTTAGCGCAACCTTTTTTAGCGCAACCTTTTTCCAAAAAATGGAAAGGTGCGCTCACCTCCTCGACATGTATGTTTTTTTTTTGTTTTTTTTGTTGTTTGTGTACAGAGCATCACGCCCGAGCGGCTCAACAGATTTTCATGAGGGTGGTCTCATTGTCATCAGCGAGTTCGGGGGGTGGTTATAGGCTACCTTGATTTTTCCTCCCTCATCCCCTTCATCGGTTTTCGGGAGGTCCTTCACGACGAAATTTGTTTATCTCTGATGTGTAACTAAGGAGGCCTCAAAAGGGGGACGAAAGTTTTTGTCCGAATTCGTTGGTACAAGGGTCTATGGAATGAGCTTTTCAGGCTGATTCCAACGACTCCAAAACGATTTTTACAGCCTGAGCCGTTCGTTACCTCTGATCGGCATAAGGTTTTATTACGCATCGGTCGTTAGTTGTTTACGTAATGAGCATCACGTGGATGATGTGTTGTGTGGCATAGTTTGGTCGCTAGATACCTACTGTTTCTTAGTTTCTCTCGCTCATTAAATATATCGTAATAACAAAAAGGTTGCGCTCATCTATTCAATTCAATTGATGGCTTGTTTAAAGATATCTGCGGTTTACAATGTTCTTTCGGTACCCATGGATAAATTTTATGCGACCACTTTCAGCAGCTGCTGCCAACGCATCGCTTGGAAGCTCCAGTCAGTACCAAAAATGAGCCGAATCCAAAGAATAGTGAATGGACAAGTAGGAGAGGAGGGACTCGCTTCGCTCGGTCATTTAACGCAGTTAGGAGGGCTCCGTTTTCAATTAAAGGACGCTTGGGATCTAAACCGGATGCATCACTTTGCTCAGCCATGAGGAGTAGTGAGAACGTTAGATGAAAATCCTAAAACAAGTGATGTATAGCCTATACGGTGACCAGGCGTACTACTTTGGAAGGACATGTACTACTTTTGGGCTCAACGTTCTACCACGTATCATGTACTACCAAGCGTACTACTTTTGCCTTTCTTGCCAGAAATTGAAAAAAAAAGAAAAAAAGTTGTGAAAGTTCGATTAGAAGGGGGAACAATTTTTAAGGATTTCGCCTCTCAGGACATTCAATTGGAAAATCTGATGAAAATCGTCCAATTCGTCCTGTGCCTTCCAGCCACGAGTGCCCCAGTTGAACGATTATTGTCCCTTATTAACAACTATTGGTGCTGTGAGAAGACGCACTTGAAAGTAGAAACCCTGAAGGAAGTCATGGAGGTGTACACAAACTTCGACGAGAACTGCATGGAGATGCACTCATTTCTGCAATCGAGGGAAGATAATATCTTCACCTCCATGACTACCTTCAGGGTTTCTACTTTCAATCGCGTCTTCTAACTGCTCCAATAGTTGATAATAACGGAAAATAATCGTTCAACTGGGGAACTTTTGGCTGGAAGGCACAGGAAGAATTGGACGATTTTCATCAGATTTTCTAATTGAATGTCCTGAGAGGCGAAATCCTTAAAAATTGTTCCCCCTTCTAATCAAACTTTCACAACTTTTTTTTTTTTTTTAATGCTGAAAACAACTTTTTATATTATGCTGAAAAAATTCACAGTGCCGAAAAATATTGACTCGTTTGTGAGCACTCAATAAATTTTTCATTCGTTGTATCATCTGTGTAATATTCTGTGTGATCTTAGCAAGGGCGGATCCAGGATTTTTCTGAGGGGGGGGGGGGGGCGGAAAATGATTGAATGATAGATACCCCCAAACCAAAAAAGTGTTCCGGGCGGCGACCCCCCCCCCCCCCCCCCCACCGGGAAAATTTTCAAATATTGAGCCTTGGGCTTGGATAGTTGCATTTGGGCTATATTTATCCTTACGTATTAGTAGACTAGTAGCGAGAAGAGGAAAAAGCTGCTTCAAGATTCTGTGATGCACATTTTTCCTCTGAGTCAAAGTTTAGCTATTTCTACAACCTGTACTGACGACCTGTACAATTGAAGAGTATTTATCGTTTTGTTATAGTTCCTTCTAGTGTGAGTGATTTGTTTCTGCTAACCAAATATGTCATCCAAATCATTTCGCAGTAAGTTCGTTTGCCCTATCTTTGGAGTGTTGACAAAGTTCTATGAGAACAGCTTACCTACTTATGAACAGACGATGAAGCATTATTTGTTGGTTGAGAAGGAACTGCGTGAATTAGAAAATAATAAGGACCCATCTGTGAAAGCCATCTGCCAAATCGTCGTCAGGGACTTGAGAAGAGTGAGGGATAAAGCTTCGATACCAGTGGTGGGTGAACAAGAAATTGGTCGCTTGATACAGAACTATCATCAAAAATACAAAAAGTTACAAAAAATCCCGAAATTGAGAGCAGAGAGGAATGGGGAGATCAAGGCGTTTGTAGCACACGCCAAAATGACCCTCTTTGACGTGGCCCTTTGCAAGTGCGTAGATTTCCAGTCTTGCGAGTGCAAACAAAAAGTTCCCATTGCTGAACGGGCGTTTTTGATTGATCAGAGGCAGGAAAGAATGATGATGATTGGGGGAGTAGATAAAAATACTACGAAAATTCTAAAACGTCGATTTGAGAGACAAGTGGAGAGAGAAGGGCGCGCCTCAACATCAAAATTCTCACCCAGAGAACATCATCTTGGCAATGCTGCACGATGAGAGGGTACCCGTTCGTGAACTCGCTGTCCAGAGAATCCAGGATGCCAGGACTGCTGATATTCGAAAGTTCGATGTTCATCAGTTGGATTTCAACGCTGACGAATATTATACCATGGTTTCATTTGAAGATAATACAGAGGAACCTCCATCTACGATCAATTTAAGCGATGTTGAGCTGGGGGGAAATTGCCCAAAATGGCATCAAAATGCATATTGCTGCAGTTCCGTACGGAACGGTATGGCACGTGCCATTCCCAGGCAGTTGAGAGGCACATAAAATTGGTAACCGAGGCCTCTACTTCAGTTTGCGGTGAAACCAATAGAGATGGGTTTATAAGGACCCGCAAAAAATCCCGGAAGCAAATTCCACGATTTGAGACAAAGCGTCATTTTTTCAATGGTGGTGACCAACCTCAGGATAATGCTCCACAACAATGAGTTATTTTTAAAATGATTTTTCATGCCATTTTACCACGATTTGTTGGTCAGAAATAATAAAATTCTTTAATTTTCGCGCTTTTTCATTTTTTACGCAAACCTAAAACTTTTAACGATTTGTGCCACACCTCAAGATAACCCAATTTCGGCCACAAATTTTTACACAATCATTTTCAACCAATTTCGCCACTATTCCAGGGTCAGGGTTTCTCCGGTTCTCAAACTTTTTTTTCGGCCGTTTTCACTCCGCCCTATTCACTATATCCCTGTCGCTTGTCGTCCTGACACCTTCTCGGCACAGTGATGAACGCAGCGCAGCCACCACACAACACACAGACATTTAATCAAATTTATGTTGAGTACTTCTCTTCAAATTTAGGCGATTATAAAATTTTAAATCTCATATTTTCTCGTTGAGGGGGGGGGGGGCGGCGCCCCCCCCCTCTGGATCCGCCAGTGGATCTTAGAATAAAACCGTTTTGTGCAATAAAAATCACCGTTTGGTTTCCTGCCGCTAGTGGTTTGTGGCGCTGCAGTCACCATGCCCCATTTCCCTCGCATTTTGACATTTCTGCATGTTTCCTCTATTCCCTCCTGGAAAGGGTAAGGGGAGGGGGATTATTGGATACGAAAAGGAGATGCTGGAAATCCATGCGCATCAGCAGAAGTCTGGGTTTATTATTCTTGGAATAATTCACCGATGTCATTGGGTTTATTATTCTTGGAATAAATGGAACATTAAATGTCTTCGCGACGGGGGTCGGCCTCAAAATTTGACATTAGGTAGGTACTCGTTTCATGTGGCGTAGATTTCAAAAATCAAGTCCGTTTTTTCTTTCAATAGGAAATTTGGACAAAATACCTACTCGTTCACCATCTAGTTGCGTCCGGCAGGTTTTCAGCCCAACCGCCCAAACCCGTGGGGCTCTTTGGGGCTAAAAAGAGGCCGGGGTGAAGGTTTTGCGGTATATTCGGTACATAATAACGAGTGCGGTGTCATTGTCCCAAAGCCATCCAATCTCACAGCGGGGATCTTTGAGGCTTTTGAATGATGCAAGGAAGACAAAATAGTAATTTTGGGCGCATAAACAATTTTTCAATATGTAGTTGCTTATTCTACTTCGATTTTTTTTTTTTTTTTAATCCTACTTCAATATTCATTGCCTTACACACACCTATTTCAAATATTCACTCTTCAGCAATCAAGTTTTAGGGTTTTTTTTATCACGGCAGTGCCGTAACGGCACACGAAACAAAATTCACCGGTCACCCTATTCTGAGGTTCAAACTTGGTGCTAAGATTTTGATGAGAAATCCGATATCAGGGATCAGACCAAAAAATCCGTAGATCTGTGGAAGTATCCGTAGGGTTGACAACCCTGACTACGATTACACGGCGGCGACAGCGCCGTGAATCCCAAGCGGCAGGGAACCAAACTAGGGATTGGCTCAGGGCAGGATTGCCAGAAACGGAAATATTTCCGTTTTTGACGGAAATTCGGACTCCAAAACGGAAACGGAATTCCGTTTTAATAAATACTCCGAAAATCGGAAATTTGAGCATGACGGTACAAAATGAAAACAAATGGGCATCATATAGTGTGGATGCCTGACAAAGCAATTGAATGAATGATTTAAATCTGTAAGTAACTGAATCTAGTCTCCTAGAAAAGAATGCTGAATGTAAGGCAATAATATTATTATTGTGATGGTTAAGACTGAATACTTACTTAATGACTCAATCTATCATGATAATAGGTAGGTACCCACCGACAAAATAAGGTAACGTTTGCTGGCTGTCAGCTAATGAAACCTATTAAATCATTGATATGAAGAATACACAGATCGGAATATAGGTATAGGTACCTACTTGTCATTTTCTCTACCAAAATAAGAAACGCTGCAATTTTTACACAAGGGTTTATTATTCTTTGATGTAGGTTACGTGTAAGAAAATTAAATCTGTGTCAGTAAAATCATATTGAAAAAAAAAAAAAATTCAATGTTTTTTTTTCAATTTCTTTTCACTCGGAAAATATTTGGCCTTGTGGGATCCTTCAAAAATCCCTTTTGTAACCTCATGTAAGCTCTATATATCCCCAAAGTGAAATCGGATCGTTCCGGGACCCTCAAAAATGGATTTTACGTCCAATAATACTTCGAAAACGACACCTAACTCAACCCTGTAGCCGAAAACCTCTCCCATAGCGCCCCACGAGTTTGGGCGATTGGGCTGAAAACCTTGCGGGCACAACTAGATGGTAAACCAAGTATTTTGTCAAAATTTCAGATTTAAAAAAATTCTTACTGGCCAAAACGGCTCGGACGGCGGGAGGACATTTCGGTTTTGGAATCTAGACCTCTTGAAACGGATAATGTCAAATTTTGAGGCCGATTGGAGTCGTCGAACTCCGTCCCGCTTACTTAGGTAGGTGTACCTATTATTCTAAGAATAATAAACCTAAATGATTTCTTACCTCAAAGTTCCTTTTTCCCGATAATACTTAATCTTTCCTATAGAAACGGAAAAAAACGGAAATCTTGACTTGGAAAACGGAATACCCGTGGTCGGAATACGGAAATTTTGTTCTGTTCTTCTGGCAACGCTGGCTCAGGGACTGGACGTTTCAAACGTCGACAGCACAAACGTGACGTTTGTGCTGTCGACAGAACCCGTGTTGTTCTCTGTTACTCTGTGACAGAACCCGACCGCACCCTACTCGAGCTCTCAACCTATTGTCGACCTGGAACAGCAGTTTCTA
Organism: Pilophorus perplexus; assembly: GCA_955831195.1. Classification (NCBI taxonomy): domain Eukaryota; kingdom Metazoa; phylum Arthropoda; class Insecta; order Hemiptera; family Miridae; genus Pilophorus; species Pilophorus perplexus. The sequence goes on from OY037008.1 coordinate 26,526,996, forward strand.
AACTGCGCATGTCTCCGGCGATTTCTGTTAACATTCCGTCAAACCTGGAACAAACCTATTGTTTATTTGGAGAACTTGTAGTGAACTGTTCGCGTTGCCAGGATAAAAGGTGAGTTTCCCCTAGATTTTCGAGTTCTATGGATGAAATGTTAGTATTATTTTAAGTATATCGAGGGTTATAATAGTTCTATCGGCTCTTATCATAAAGTTCGTTAGGGTGTTTTCGAGTTCAGTTTTGGGGTGATTGAAAACTTAGACGGTTTCATCACCTCATAATCTGAATGTGGAAAGCAAACATAACGGTTTTGTTTATTTCGTATTTTATTTGGAATTTTCAACTTAACGGTTTTACTCCTTCACTGTCGTCATATTGATGGATTGCAAGCTGGAGTATCTGGCCAAAGCCCTGAGCCGAATGGCTTTGATTGTTTCTGTCCCTCCTGGCCATCCCCTACTTACTGCTTACTCCCTTCTCCCTCATTCGCAAGCGTTTTGTGTGTGAGCGTCGCTCACTGAGCGATATGACATATCCAAGAATATACAAAACGGGATATTATTATATATTCTCGGAATAATACACTTAGGTATTTGCAACGTGGGTCCAAAATTATCCTCTATATCAGATATAGATTCATTTTTATAGATACTAGATTTATAGATTCTATAAATCTAGTATCTATAAAAATGAATCAGTATTTTGTTGCTGATCGCATAACTTGAGAACGGCTGGACCGATTTGGCTAATTTTGGTCTTGAATTATTTGTGGAAGTTCAGAGAAGGTTTAAAAGGTGAAAACTGATGACCAAACTCTTCCTTCATCGCGAACGGAGCTTTCCTTCGCGACGAGAGACGGGTCAAATAGCGTCGTTACTAGGGATCGCTAGGAAAATTTTCGAAACTCCGAAACCCGGTACAAATTTTTGCGTCGGTTTAGAACGAAACTACGTCTGTTAAAACGAGCTTTTCGCGCTGATTTCAACGAGTACAAAACGATTTCTGTGCGATGACCCGTTCACAAGTTATTCGAAGATCGTCGGTAGGTGGTTACGAGTATTTTTTGCGAGCCTTCGATTAGTTTGATAGGTAGGTACTAGGTAATTTCATTTTGATTTGATGGGTTGCTATGGGCTGCATAAATTGGTGATAGACGGGAATTTGATACTTCACTACGACAAACCAACAAGCGTTGTTACTATGAAAAATTAAGTTGACGGTTCCTGCGGGTGTTTGCATGAGGAATGAACGGGAATTTGATATTTCTTGCGAAGCGTGGGTGTCCCAGTAATAATATAATAATGGAAAACCGCTATATTCCGCCAAAAAGGGTTTGTTATTCATTGATATAAATTCTCCTCAAATTAATTCCATATCAATGAAAAAAATAAAAAAATAAATAAGTTGACGGGTTGCTGCGGGTGATTGCATGAGGAATGAACGGGTTTGATAGGTAGGTACGAGGGAGGTATAATTACCTACGGAAATTCTACTGATCAGCAGAGTGAGCTAAATCTCTCCTGTTACCCTTGGTCGTAGAAATGTTACAGGGAGCCCTTCTGGGAGTACAAGAGAATATCCTAATGATGGATTTCTCCTGATCAGCTGAGTGAGCTAAAATCTCTCCCGTTAACCCTTGGACGGTGAAATTTTAAAGGGAGCCCTTCTGGGAGTACCTACAAGAGATGATTCAAATAACGGGAATTCTCCTGAACAGCTGAGTGAGCTAAAGTCTCCCGTTCACCCTTGGACGTTGAAATTTGAGAAGAAGCCGTTGTAGGACAACTAGAGAAGATTCAAATGAGGGGATTTCTGCTGATCAGCTGAGTGAGCTAAACTCTCTCCTGTTCACTCTCGGACGTTGAAATGTCAGAGGGAGCCCTTCTGAGAGTACAAGAGACGATTCTAATGACGGGAAATGTTAAAAATCCGTACACTGCTAAAATATCTCCTGTTGAAACATTCAGTTTTGGTTCGTGTTCACTACGGACCGGGCGAAGACCGGGTGTCCCAGCTAGTTGTCCTCTAAATTTTTCAAGATTTGTTTCAAGATATGTATATTCCAAAACTGAAATGTCGGCCTGCCGTACACGAGGTTGCTTTGGGCAGTAGGAATTTATTTAAAAACTAGCCAGAACACCGGTCTGTTTAAGCACGAAACAAAACTGAATGTTTCAACAGGAGAGATTTTAGCAGTGTACGGATTTTTAACATTTTCCATTATTTGAATCGTCTCATGTACTCCCAGGAGAAATTTCGGCTCACTCAGCTGATCAGGGAATTCCCGTCATTAGAAAGGTCTCTTGCACTCCCTCTCAAATTTCAACGTCAAAGGGTGAATGGGACAGATTTTAGGTCAGTCAGCTGATCAGGAGAATTCCCATCATGTGAATCGTCTCTTGTACTCCCAGAGGGGCTCCCTTTAAAATTTCAACACCCAAGGGTGAACGGGAGAGATTTTAGCTCACTCAGCTGATCAGGAGAATGCCAGTCATTTCAAGCATCCCTTGTACTCCCAGAAGGGCTCCCTCTCAAATTTCAACCTCCAAGGGTGAACGGGAGAGATTTTAGCTCACTCAGCTGATCAGGAGAATTCCCGTTCATCGTCTGTCAATAATGGGTCCCCTATCTCGTCGTGAAGTATCAAACTACCTCGAATCGAAGGCTCGCGAAAGCAACTCGTACCCAACTACTATACCGATAATCTTCGAATTAGGTACTTCCGAACGGGTTATTGCACAGAAATCGTTTGGTACTCCTTGAAATCAGCGTGAAAAGCTCGTTTTAACCGACGTAGTTCCGATCAAAACAGACGCCAAAAGTTGTATCGGGTTTCGGCGTTACGAAAATTTACCTAGTAATCCCTAGTAACGAAGCTTTTTGACACGCTCTCGTCGCTAAGGAAGGCCTCGTTCGCGAAGAAGGAAGAGAGTTCGAGAAATTAACTCCAGCTAATGTTCTAGGAACAACCTCGTCCATTTCCTCCGCTCCCGTCTAAATCCGTCAAGCCGTTCGGGCGTGATTTTGGAACATACCCAGTCCGCCCGCCCGCCTCAAACATTAGATTTTATAAAATTGCATTCTATATAAATATAGAATTTAATATAGAAAAATCTGCAATTTTTGACAAAATACTTGGTTCTCCTTCTAGTTCGACAACTAGGTAGGTAGCCGCAGTGTGTTCAGCCCGATCGCACAAACCCGTGGGGCTCACGGTATCTAAAAAGGGGCTAAAGGAGGGTTTTTTGAAGAGTTAGATGTCGTTTTCGAAGTGATTTTGGACGTAAAATCCGTTTTTGGGAGTCGCAAAAGCATCCGATTTCATCGTGGGGATCTATGGGGCTTTCAAGTGGCTACGAATGGGGCTTTTGAAGGATGCCAGGAAGTCGAACAAAGACTCGTTTTCCGAGTAATGTTGATAAATAATTTTTTGGGGTCTTTCATCCATCCAAACACTTCCATGAAAAATAAAAATAAAAACCATTCTTTTAATAATTAAATTCAAACAGATATAAAAGGTAAATTTAAACAGATATAAATTTACCATGGGCCTGAGGTTGAGCCTAGAAATCGAAAGAAATGAGCAAGCGGGGGACATGATAATATTTGGTGGTGTGGTAAGTGATAAACCGTGGTGGTCCATGGCTGGGAGTCCCAGTACGGTTTCTGCAAAGTTTCTGCGTTCCAGTAGAGCTTTTGATAAAGAACGATCACCAGGTAAACCAGATCACTTGGCTTCAATGGCTTCTGCTACGACACACCCAGAAAGTTTTTTCTGGTGTTGTCGACTGTAGTCCTGAACACATTCCTCCACATTTCTTTAAAGCCTTATCATTCGATCATCGATCATACGTTCGGTTATCTAGCTTGGAACTCGACGGTTACGATTGAATACTAGGTACCTACTAGCTAGGTACCACTGAGGTTAGGCCTAGGTATCTACTCACACATGGCCTCATTAGCCGAATTCGCTTCATTAACCCACAACTCATCACTGAGTCAGCACCCACATTTTTTTTTTCTCTCATGTTTGTTTTGAAACATTCACAAAAGGGAGTTTAATCTCCTAATGTGTAGTTTGTTGACGTGTTGGCAAAGACGCCGTCTGGGAATCTCGCCAAACCCCCTCTAACTCCAAATCCGACCGACCATTTCCCGGCGTTTCGTGGTTGACGTCAGGTAGCCCAAACAGGAATAAACAACCCAAAAATACTTCGAGAACCGCTTACCTACAAGGGTTATGTCCGCTTCATTCCGGAGTGTTTTAACTTGTGTAGACTAGGGACAGAATTTGTACACGACGACGAGAGCCAAAGCTAGCAATACATAACGACAATGTTAAATTTAATTCATTTAATGAAGGGTACAAAGGAAGAAGGGTAAGGCTCTCATCTACAAAAATGTTCAGGAACGGAAAAATAAACTTGAATAAGTAACTCGTGGTAGGTAGAATGATACATATATTCAAATTAAAATGTTATTATATTTGGGATTGTAGGTACCTACCTACGTTGTTGGTGACAATTTATGATAATTTTAACTTGAATAGACCATAATACCATGCTCCGGAACTCTAATAAAACTTCTTATCACTAATTTCCTTCTTCGAAAAACCTTGTTGATGATACCTACTCCGTGACGAGACGTTGCCGACAGCTCATGAGTACAAGCAGCGCTTCATCTGCGGAGCAGTGTTGTCAGGTCTGCAAGGTTGAGTTACCGTACGAGCCTCTCAAAATTACCTTTTTTTCCCCAAAATTACCGAACGCATTACCTTTTTTCTCCAAAAATTACCGTACGCATTATGTCATTGAAAAAACGGTGCAAATTTTACACAAGGGTTTATTATTCTTTGATATAGGTTAATTGTGCATAAATTTAATTCAGTCAATGAAAAAAAAAAAAAAAAATTAAAAAGAAAAAGTTTTTTTTCAACAATTTTTTTTTTCAAATTTTTTGTTTGTTTTTTTTACTTGAAAAATATTTGACCTCCTGGGATCCATCAAAAATCTCATTTGAAGCCCCATGAAAGCCCTATAGATCGCAACAGTGAAATCTGATCTTTGCGAGACTCCAAATAATGGATTCTACGTCCAAAAATACTTCGAAAACGACACCTAACTCGATCCCATAGCCGAAAGCCTTAAAAAAACCCTCCCATAACCCCATTTTAGCCCCACGGGTTTAGGCGATCGGGCTGAAAACCTTGCGGGCACAACTAGATGGTAAACGGAGTATTTTGTCAAAATTTCAGATTTTTCAAAAAATTCCTATTGCCCAAAACTGCCTGGACGGCGGACGGACATTTCGGATTTAGAATGTAGACCTCTTGAAACGGATAATGTCAAATTTTGAGGCCGATCGAAGTCGTCGACCTCCGCCGCGAGAATATAGGTGTATTATTCCAAGAATAATAAACCAAATCTATAAACCCATAAAAACACTGAATTGGAAACTTTGCTCTCAATCTTTCTTTCAAGTTCCTGGGGAAGGCCCCTTTCTGTGATTAGGTTAGATTTAAATGTTTTTTCTTAAATAAAAGGTTTATTACTATACGTTTTTGAACTCTTTGAAGAAGATTCCAAATGCCCCCATTAATCAAATTTTGTATTATTTTATTGTACGGATGGAGTGTTCTTTCCTTAAAATCTTTGAAAACGCCAGGAAGAAAGGCTCAATCCTAAAATACCGTACAAAATGGCGATACCTTACAGGTGATACCGTACATCGTACAGAGCCCTGAATTACCGTACAAAACGGTAATTACCGTACACCTGACAACACTGCTGCGGAGCGTAGAGGAACTAGTCACAGACTAGTACAAGCTGGACTCCGTGTCCAGGTACCTAATCGAAATTGTGGTTAGGCCTATCTCAAATTATAGATCCGAAATTTCGATCTCCGTAGCGATTAAATAGGTGTAGGAATTATTAAATAAATTTTCTAAAATAATAAACCAGATTATTTGAAAAAAAAAAAAAAAAACGGGTACATACCTACAATGTTTGGACAGATGTGGGACTCCCGTAAAATGGATTGTGCATCTAAGGTTACTTGGAAAATGACGTACCTATCATTTGACCTCCTGACATCCTTTGTAAGGCCCATTTGTTGCCCCACGAAAGCCTCAGAGATCCCCACCGTGAAATCGGATCGTTCTGGGAACCCCGAAGATGGATTCTACTTCCAAAAATACTTCGAAAACGTCACCTGACTCGACCCCATTCAAATACCTCTTCTGTAGTGTCTTTAGCCCCATAAAGTCCCACGGTTTTCGGCTATGGGGTATAGGGATGGGTATCGATGTATCGATGTTTCAAAAACATCGATGTTTACTCTTCGATGTTTTTTAGACATCGATGTTTTTCCCCCCAAACATCGATGTTTTTTCGCGAAAAAAAAATTTTGTGTTGATGGTCGTTTACGTAAAAATAGTAGATACTTTTATACCTGAACAGTAATTATTCATGTTTTATAAATGCTTACTCGGTTGTTTATTTTTTTTAAATAAAAATAATATGTACAGATTCAAGAAACATCGATGTGTCGATCGAACAGTAGGTAGGTAGTTATCGGAAATCGAAAATTTCAATCAACATTGAATGTTGATTGAATTTTAATGTCGATTCGTTATCACTTGGGTACTCCCCTTGTATGTTACCTACCGCCCGTCCGATCCCCCTAGTATGTTACCTACCGCACGTCCGATCCCCTAGTATGTTACCTACCTACCGAATCGATGAGACAGGTCTCATGAGTAGGTCTCCAAAGCGTAAAAGTAATTTATTCTTTTCGAGTAGAAGCACGTGTGGGTCCTCCTGTTCTCACTTCATAAGGGTGGTGGTTTTCATATCGTCTAAAAAAGCGTCGAAAGGGTCGTCTGGATGAAGTGATCACCACCATTCTTGATGGGTTTTCGTTCCAAAAGATGCACCATGCTGCTTAATACCGTACAAAGCAAAATTTGACCACTCTCCATTGGCATTCTATTGCCTGTGTATGTGCTCCAGTGTTTGGGTCCATGAAATTTTAAGAATGGTTCACGGTTTGTGGACGTAACCTTGGGTGCCTAGGGTGCCGTAGGCTATCTGTTCTTCCGTCCCCACACCACCCATTCTCTTACGTTTGTCCCAAATTTCAACGCAAACATAATAATATTATATGTAATATAATTTAGATATAAGTAGATAATTTGTCGGGATTTTAAACAATGTTTACATGTCATGTAAGCACCTGGTAGGTATCGGCCTCGACAGGTAGATATCGAGCTCCCGGTAGGTAACATACAAGGGGAGTACCATCACTTGTCGTTATCTGTGTTCATGCGGCATCACTCCTGACACAAAAACGAAACAATCCCTGCTGAGCTCTTGCTGTACTTGAACGCTCCCAACGAAAAAATCGAACAGAACACTTTGGGGTTTTGGATGGTCAACTGCGGGCAACTCTATCATTTCCGAAGTTGTTTTCAAGAATGAACCAAACGTAGCAACATCAGTTCCTTCTGAGAAGCTATTCTCTTAAGCAGGCTTAATTTTAAGCTCCTTGAGAAATCGTCTCTCAGAGGAACTGGCGTCAATTTTTTTTTTTTAGTAAATAATATTATTCTTTACCGACTTTTGGTTTATTATTCTTGGAATAATACTCCTATGTTTTCGCGACGGGGGTCGACGACTCCGATCGGCCTCAAAATTTGACATTATCCGTTTCAAGTGGTCTAGATTCCAAATCCGAAATGTCCGTCCGCCGTACGCCGTCCGCCGTCCAGGCCGTTTTGGGCAGTAGGAATTTTTTTAAAAATCTGAAATTTTGACAAAATACTCGGTTTACCATCTAGTTGTGCCCGCAAGGTTTTCAGCCCGATCGCCCAAACCCGTGGGGCGCTCTGGGGCTAAAATGGGACTACAGAAGGTGGTTTTTGAAGGCTTTTGGCTATGGGATCGAGTCAGGTGCCGGAACGATCCGATTTCACTGTGGCGATCTATAGGGCTTTCATGGGGCTAAAAATGGGATTATTGAAGGATCCCAAGAAGTTAAATATTTTTCGAGTAAAAATGAAAGAACTTTTGAAAAAACACATTTTTGAAGAAAAAAAATCCCCTCAAAAAATTTTTTTTGAAATATAAAAATCCCAAAAAAATTTTTTTTTTTAATTTTTTTATTGACAGAATTAAATTCTGTACAAGTAACCTATATCAAAGAATAATAAACCCTTGTGTAAAATTTGCAGCGTTTTTACTTTTCATCGTTTCAAGTTTTAATGAATTTTTTTTCGAATTTTCTACTAAAACTACAGTGGAAAGATTTTTTTTCTCATAACATCCCCCCCCCTTTCATACATATAAAACCATCGATGTTTTTTCTCCGATGTTTTTGAGACATCGATGTTTCTTTTAAAAAAATCATCGATGTCTAAACATCGATGTTTTGTTCATCGATACCCATCCCTAATGGGGTAGAGTTAGATGCCGTTTTCGAAGTATTTTTGGACATACAGTCCATACCTATTGGGGGGGGGGGGGGTCCCTTATCAACCCTAACATTATACGGTGTACCTAAAGTTTTTAAATATTATAATTACATAAAACATTACGTTTATATATAAACGTAATATTTCCCATCTATGGGAAATATTTTCTCCTTTATGATTAAGGTATGATTAAGGTACCTTTAAATCATAAAGGTACCTACTATTATTAGTAATAATTTTGTTATACAAAAATTATTAGTAACAAATTTTGTTACTAATAATCTTTCAATTACCTGCCTATTTATATTAGGTAAATTTTGTACTAAATGATAAACCTTACAATTTAAAAAAAATATTTTACAGGTCTACTTACTCGCTTGTGCTATTTTACCTAATTTGAAGGTGGAATAGGTCAAAAATTTGAAACTTGAGTGTTCTAGAGGTGCGGTAGGCAGCACTGGACACAAAATTGTAGGTAGGTATGCTTAGATTATGGCAAAAACACGGGATTTCGCTTTTCCTTTTTTGTGCCCCTGTGTAACACAGGCTGTGAGAGATTTTCTGTTACCGTGTGAACCCAGTACTTTGACCCGTTGGGCGTTCGTCCGTCCGTTTGTCTGTTGACGGCAACAGGCCGCAATTAGGTAGGTACCTACAGAGTCAACTAAGATGAGTTTCTTCCATGTTTGGTGTCATTTTCAGTGCGGGTTGACGATGGGACAATCAAACACGACTCTGGATGTCTACTTTATGATCAGCCATAACACTAAAGGGCCATTCGATAGGTATGATTTTGTGAGGAAGTTAGGTTTCACTTTATACTAGTCAAGGTCGGTACTAGTCGGTACTAGTCAAGAAAACACAACTTGGTAGTAAATCAACTGAACAGGTGGTTTCGAGAAATTTTACTTGTGCTATCTGCGCTGCATCCTGAGAGGATTCGAATCTAGTTCCAGTCGATTCTGGTTTGGGGAAAAATCGGAAATGACACCAAACAGTGGAGGACAATCTGTTCAAGAAGTCTGCTGTATCCACAGTCAACATTTTAGTTCGATGCCCCTCTATTGCGGCCTGTTGTCTCATCCAAACAAACGGCTTTACAAACACCAATCGAGCGAAAGTTGGGACTCACCGCGTTGTGGTTGTTTTGTCGTTTAGGCGAAAAAAAAAAAAAAACTGGCACCACCACTGTTGAAACACTTTCACACATTTCACGACACTTCGAAGCACATCACCGACGTTCGATTATTTTGAGAGGGGGAAATTTGACGGGGCATATTTACCTTTAGGATCTTCATAACTTGGGACTCGGGGCGACAATGATGGGTGCAGTGGTCGGCGGACGTCGGCTATATATAGTTTCTTAATATAAAGTGGGAGGCGGCAGTTGGGGGTGGAAAGGACCTTTTTTGCGTGGCAGAAAAGGGAGTGTTGGATGTCGACGGTGGCGAAGAAAGGTTACGCCTGCACCCCATTGTTAGGCCCCTTTTCTCGGCCCCATCCGCACCCACGATCGGCGAAGCTGCGCAGTCGGGCCTGTCCGAATGCCGAACTAGTGTGCCCGCTGTCCAGGACCCCTCAGTTCCCCTGGAGAGCCCTAGGGTGTGGTAGGGCAGACCTGGGACCGCATAAGTCGATTATAGGTCCGAAATTGCTTCAAAAATGACATCTCAATGTACCCTCTAGCCAAAACTCTTTAAAGCTACAGAAGTATTTTATAGTAAGCTAGCAGACTAAATTGCCATTTTGAGGGGATAAATTTGTTGGATTTTTGAGGTCGCTAACCTCGTCGATCGAGCAAACCTTTGTGTCCGCCATGCTTGGTGGAAGACCAGCTCTCGATAACAGCTGACAGGAGAGGGTACAACTACATTTTACTAAGTTTTATTCACCGCCAAGTTTTATGTAATTTGTTTCCTGAAAAAGTTTTTGAGAATCGCTCGTCAAAGTGTTAAGTGTTAGTTTCGGATTGTAGAGAGCTGGAAAATCCTTTCGCGAGATCGGTGGAAACGTCGGAGTGTCGAAAACTTGCGTAGCGCAAACTGTGGGCTAGTTCAATGAGACCAAAACAGTGGCTGATGCGTGATCTGGCCGTCCCGCGAACACCCCTCCTCGCACCATTATCCAAAAACGCTGCAAATTTTACAGAAGGGTTTATTATTCTTTGATATACATTACTTGTGCAGAAATTTAATTCTGTCAATGAAAAAATTAAAAAAAAAAATTTTTTTGGATTTTTATCTCAAAAAAAATTTTTTTTTGGATTTTTTTGTTCAAAAATGTGTTTTTTCAAAAACTCTGTATTTTTTACTCGAAAAATATTTAACATCCTGGGATCATTCAAAAATCCCATTTTTAGCCCCACGAATGCCCTAAACATCGCCCCAGTGAAATCGGATCGTTCCGGGACCCCAAAAAATGGATTCTACGTCCAAAAATACTTTGAAAACGACACCTAACTCGATCCCATAGCTAAAAGTCTTCAATAAACCCCTCCCGTAGCCCCATTATAGCCCCATAGCGCCCCACGGGTTTGGGCGATCGGACTGAAAACCTTGCGGGCACAACTAGATGGTAAACCAAGTATTTTGCCGAAATTTCAGATTTTTTAGAAAATTCCTACTGCCCAAAACGGCCTGGACGGCGGACGGCGGACGGAGGACGGACATTTCGGATTTAGAATGTAGACCTCTTGAAACGGATAATGTCAAATTTTGAGCCCGATCGGAGTCGTCGACCCCCGTCGCGAAAACATAGGTGTATTATTCCAAGAATAATAAACTAAAAGCGAAGCGAAATAGAAATATTACGCTTCCTGAGTTGTTAAGTGATTTGAAAGAACATCATCATGTTGATTTGCATCCCAGGAACGTTTAACGACGTTTGAAAATGGCTGGCATGGCCAAAAATGTGATTTTTCTGTTTTTGACAAGGTGTCCTTAAACTTTCGCAAGCCACGAATAACTTTTTGCTCGTCCCCCTCAGTATCTCACTCCCAGGCATACGAAGTGCCTGTCAACTTTCTCTGCCCCTCTCACATTTGTAAGTCAGTAGAAATCGTGGTGGGGATTAACATTTTTCAAAGTTCTTCCCAAATCTGTTCGAGGGAGTCTGTGTAAAAGTATAGAGTCCCTTGTAAAAATCTACTGACTCATATGGTGTCAATTCAGTAAAACTTTCGTGAACTCTTAAAAGCTCAAATATTCTCCACTCAATTTACCAATTAAACATGTAATTTTCAACTTCTAATATTTGAATTATTATATTTACAATTATTCTAAATAATTTAGAATAACAACTATTGTTATTCGGCCATTGTCGTGTTTTCCAGTTACCGAAATTCTTCTTCTTGTTTTTAACTTAAGGAATGCCAAACTGGCCATGGGAGACACAAATAGGCGTGTAAATAACGTAAGAGCGTCGAAAAACGCCTATGAATTCTCTCTTCCAAAAAGATACATAATAGTATTATGTATCTTTTAGCAATTATTTACAAATCTAAAGTAACAGGGTATATTATACCCTGTTACTTTAGATTTGTAAATAATTGCTACAGCCCAAAACACATCATGAAACACATCATGCACAAATCTCGAGGCAGATCAAATTTTGCAATAGTTTCATCATTCTGAGACTGACACGCCAAAAACCGACATCACACTAAGTCTTGGAATCGTGTTCCCCCCAACTACCGGACATTCCTGTTCAACAGATTCAGTAGCCTCACGTCGGGTTACTCAACTCCCACACACGATAGGAAATCGTTTTACGCCTTACTTCCTATTGACGAGACAATATCACCCAAAGAGCCCCATTTGACAATAGACGGTGAAAGGAAACATCTGTTACAGTCCACCACAGTTACAGTTTCTCAGCTTCAATGAAGGAGTTGAACCTGATCGCACAAGTACAAGGGACCAGCCTTTTTGTAGAATAATTTATTTACAAAAGTTTACAATTAACATGATATTCAAGGTAGTAAATTTGAAATTTCATCACATAAAAAGGCTCAACGTTCTTCTTTGGCGGGGAAAACTTTAATCGTAATACTGTCGGAGTGTTTTGAGGTTATTGGAAGGAATCATCGCCTGTAGTAGACGGAAGCTCCTGGCCAGTAAGCTGGTGAATACGGGTACGACCTGGAAAATTCAAATGACATTTTGTAGCAACAAAAGGGTCATTAAATGATCAGGGTCAACATTTTTGAATGTGGCAGACTCACTGAGACCTCTTAGAAGTCCCAAAGGATCCCTCAGAGTGGTCGAAACGGTCTGGGAACCAACATTCGAATGCAAAACTCTTACGATCATCATGAGAAACAGTCAGGTCAGTTCCTGGTCTCACACAGATAATCCCACTGGTGTTACCGAGGGCGTTCGTATTGTTGTGTGTAATGCAGGCCAGAGTGTCAATTCTTTGTTTATATCTCTGGATGATCAGCGACTTCGAGAACCAATAAAACCTTCAGCAGCAAAAGCATGAACGCGCCAGCGACGATCGTGATTGACCATTTTATGACTGAGTACGACAGACATGACACGATTATTTTTCCATATTATAGGGAACTTGGAAATAGGTGTATTCTTGGCCTGATGGTTGAATCGCCGTAAATTGAAAGAGATTTCCTTATGGCCTTAAGACTCGGTCGAGTCTTTGAAAACGCAGCGTACAGCTCGATTCAGCTGATGAAGCAGGATATCACCGATATAAGAGCTTTGAAAGCGAGCGCTGCTCCGACCACAGCGCTTCTTCAAACGAGTTTTACAAAGATTCGATGCACTCAGCCCATAATAATAATAATAACTCAGCCCATGATAATAATATATAATAATATTATTATATGATAGTTGATGATGTATGTCGACCAGGATGAACTACAGTTTCGTTGCTTAGGTTTTTTTTTAGGTTCGGTCAATAAATGAAAGTCTTGTTTCCCGACGTTTCGGCCGTTTATTGACCGAACCTCAAAAAAAAAACCTAAGCAACGAAACTATTACATTATAATATAATATAATATATTATATATTAATATAATATAATAATATTATATATTATATAATATTATAATATTATAATTATAATAATATATTATATTATATTATATAGAATCGTGGAAAGTCGAGGAGCGCATGAGCAATGGATGTCGTTGACTGTTAATGATTTGACGCCGAAACTACCAGACCATGTAGACTTCTTTTTGTTGTGGAGGAAGATGAAGGGAGTGTCTGACACAAGTGTGAGCATTCCTTACCAAGGCATCTGGACGTAGCAGAAGATGCAGCCACAAATAAGGAAGACCCGCACTCACCAGGCTTACCTGATAGGTCCAGAATACTGTGGTGGTGATGGATCTTCGGCAGGGAACCGAGGAGATGCTGATACTCGAACGGGAAGGCTGGGCCGCCGGCGGGAGAAGAGGGGTTCACAAAATCACCCCGCGACCGTAGCGCGACACACTCCTTCCGCTGGAACTAACTCTAGCGGGCTGGCGAGATTGCCACAGACGTGGGAGGAAAATCCCCACACGAACTATTAACAATCCCAAGCTGTCAGAAGACAGTATGCTGCATTCAATTCTTCTTACATTAACTGAGAAACTGAGAACCAATGAAGAGGATTAGCTCAGGCAATAGCGTAGAAGTCCCAAGTGAAGTCGTCAGGACGGCTGTCAGCACTTTCATTAAAGATCCACTATTATGACTCTCCTCAAAACAATTCAGGGGTGCTCACGCCACAAGATATACGTGTACCCAGGTGTATGTGCACATGTGAGTGTGATGGTTGGGGTTGCAACTCGCTGTCGCTCCTCGTCTACTGAGCTGCAAGACAGAAAGTTTGATCACGCGCCTCACGCAAACTCAGTTCAGATTTTGGAGCTGCCCAGTTTCCTGCATATCTCACCATCTCATCCCCTGCCAACACACACCACCTGTCAAGGGCAGTCCTCCCATTGGCCACCGTATTGCCCCCACTCCACCACAAGTGGCCTCCAGCTGTTCCAAGTAGGTACAAATCATAATATCAACATTACGGTTGGAGTTAATAGAAAAGGGGCGAAATATAGTAAGTAACATCGGTGAAAAAGACAAAAATAATATTAAATATTATTTTTGTCTTTTTCACCGATTTTTTGTACAGTGTGCATAGGAAAATAATATTATAGCAGTTTCTTATCGATTGTTTTTCACGGGTTTACATAATTGGAAGAGCAGTAACAGGACGAAACAAACTGAATTTATGTGATTTGTGGGAACTCACAAATCAATCACATACATTGTGGGAACTCACAAATCAATCACATCCATTTGTGGGAACTCACAAATCAATCACAAAACAAAATCAATAGGTTTGTAGGATGTACAAACCTATTGATATTTAATATCAATAGGTTTGTACATCCTAATCGTTTGGATGGAAGAATATTATAGGTACCTACATGAATAATATTATGAAACATGTTCTATAAAATAAAAAAGAGATGAATACGCATGAGAAACTGTCGCAACCAGCTATTCATAACGGAGGTAAAAAGACTCACCTGTAGGCGAATCCAGGCAAACCGACGACGCGGGAGGCCCTGGCGATGATGGGGCTGAGAGGAGCGATGCCCGGGTAGCCTGCGTACAGCGTCGGAACCGGCGCCACAGCGGGTGCGATCGGAGCGACGGCCGGTGCGGCCCAGGGGGCGTAGGAGCCGGCATAGACCGTCGGTTCAAGGAAGAGGCTCCGTTTTGTCCTGTCGTCGTCGCTGCCGCAGACGCAGACGACAGCCAACGCCAGAATAAACTGCAACATTGAGTTATTAAAAGCCAATGAGTCCACTGACCAGGCGATTAGGGGCGAATAGGCAGGTCGGGCGATCGGGCGACACCCGAGGGGCCGAAGGTCCTGAGGGTCCGGTCAAAGCTGGAAACGAATTTTATCCTTCCTAAAATACGTACTCGACACCAAAAAGGAAAACTCAGAAATGGAAGAAGGAGATCTAGTTGGCTTTGTTCCTCATAGGGTGGATGGAAAGTGCAATAAATGCATAATTTGTGCTACAAGGGTTTACAACAGTACAACCTCATGGCCTCATTGTATGCAAGTCTCTTTTTGATTTTCTTACAAATTTTTGGTAACGCATTTTACGATCCAAATCGAGTGTTAGATGAGTTTTTCAAAATTATAAATAATCAAAATAAGTCTGAAGCACTCTGAGTGCAACAATCTGGAGGATCTCATTGGATCTCTCTTGGGAGCAGCAGCGCTGGTCGTTTTTGGCCTTCCTCGCCATCTCAAACCGCTTGGTCTCTTCTCCCTCTTCAACGAGCGAGAAGAAGAGAATAATACACTTTGATATTTGCAACGGGGGTAAAAAATTTGTAGATTCCAAAACTCGCCGTCCAAGACGTTTCGGGCAGTAGGAATTTATTTTAAAATCTGAAATTTTTTATAAAATACTTGGTTCTCCTTTTAGTTGTACCCGCAAGGTGTTCAGCCCGATCTCACAAACCCGTGGGGCTCCATGGGCTTTTGAAGGATGCCAGGAAGACGAATAAGGACTCATTTTCCAAGTAATCTTGATAATTCATTTTTCGGGGTCCTTCATCCATCCAAAAACTATAGTTCATGTATAGGTACCTAAATCATGTATACCTACATACATCATGTACCTATACATAAAAATAAACTTTTTAAATAAAAATTAAATTTAAACAGATATAAATTTATCATGGGCCTGAGGTTGAGCCTAGAATTCGAAAGAAATCAACAAGAAGGGGGGAATACAATGTATATACATAATACATTGTATATTCATAATAATAGGAATAAATGTCATGTGAAGGGGTGGAGAGGAGATGGCGAGGAGGACGGAAACGCCCAAAGCCTCTCGGCTCAGTGCTCCAGCCAGAAGCTCCTCTTGCAAGCCTTCTTCTTTATCGTTGATAAGCTGTGATAATGTAGGTACTTAACTTAAGAAATGTGCGAAATGCATCCTACCTTGTAGCACTACCCATTTTGTTTGTGATACAATCATTAGTTGGTACCTGCTATACTACTGATGGTACCAACTAATTCACATAGGTACCTACTAAGCGCCACTTTTATTTTTTCTAAATATAGACGCTGTAATTTTCGCCCCTGCAGCTGATTCACGTTAATTGACCCCGTCACAATCACAAATCACAATTTTGAGAGTTCCTGGAGCCCACTTCCTAAATTTCACTCCAAAAAAGCTCTCTAGAAAAGAAAAGAACACTCGAACTTACTGCGGATTTCATTGTTGAGGGGTGATTGAGCGGACACAGACTGACTCCCTTCCTAATGAGAGGGGCACATTATATACCGACTAATTTGGATTCAGCGGAGCGTCTTCAGCTGTCCTTGTGTTCCTCGTCCAGTTCTAATATTCGTCTTTATTTTTGCGACACCTCCTTTTTTTTTTGGTCAAGAGCTTACAACAGAAGGCGTGTCCGAACTGTAACTCCAAAGCGGGCAGTGGGGACACAATTGGGCCAACTTTGGTCTATTTCGGCTGTTTGGTATTCCGGGGGTGGTCCTGTCCGTCGTAAGTGCCGACGTTTGGTAAGCAGTTTGGGGAAACCCCACACGGAGATATTACGCCGTGCGATGTATGGCAAATTACGAAACCACTCGAGTATTCATGGTTTAATTATACCATAAGTTAATTACTATGAATTAAACGACGTTTATCGGATCCACTCCAGACAGGCGATCCCTTTCTGCCAAAATCCAGTTTACTGAACATTGAAAGCCTCGATTGAAACAGCTAGGTTTAACCAACTCTTCATCATAGATCTATGGGACCTTGTGAGGATGTAATAGAAGACTGTAATGACAGACAGTTGTAAAATTTCCTTCTGATAGATTTCCTTCCTTGATAGATCATTACTATTACATTCATTCCATTTAATGGGGAAAAAATCGATTTTGGCCAAAAGTGTACAGGTTGAGTTTTGCTTGAATCCTCCCCACCGTCACAACATTGAAAGGACGCCAAAGCTCAATTCATTTGTAAAGAGCAAATAAACAGAGTAAAACCGAGCTTTCGCCCAATCGGTAAAACTCAATTGTCAATATTTTGTTATTCATGTTTAATAATTAAACATTATTTTAGAAGAAAATGATTTTCTTCTGCAACCCTACCAAAAAAGTAATAATATTAAATAATATTATTTAATATATATAATATTATATTATGAGAAAAACTGTCCCGTTGCCGTAACAGTGCCGTTTTCGGTTTAACGGTTTGACATTAAATCAATGGACTGTAACACTTTTTTATAATGCAACGCTTTTCGACTCCATGTGCCAAAGTAAAGACATCAAAATTGAATTTTGACGTCTTTACTTTGGCATGTGCCGTTCATGTGGAGTCGAAAAGCGTTACAGTCGATTTCTAATGATTTTAATGTCGTTACAGTCGATTTCTAATGATTTTCACGTATAACCAAGCCGTTGCTGGGGAAATGAAACTTCTTTAGTTTTCAAGGGACAGAAATCGTTCACCATTCGTTGGAAAGCTCTCGATTTATCACGCATTTCTTTCGGGCTTGTTCTCGGTAATTATGTTGCCATTTTATATTTATTAGTGTTATTAATGGATGTAGAAATCAATGCCGCTTGTTTTGTGTTGAAGAAATGGCCGATGAGGTGATTTTTTTTTCGCCCCCCTTTTTTCCGTGAGTCGTCCAACGGTTCCATTTCCCCAAACGTTGAACGGCCAATCGAGTGTTCGCTTAGTTGGTTTTCTGATAATCATCATCCTGATATTATCCAAGTTGCCAAACCAAAGGGCTCATCAGTAGACATTGGCAATCATAGGAGACGATCTGAAAATGAATGTTGGGTTGGGTTAAAGAATACCTATTGACATAATAATATTATGATCGTATTATGATGACATAAATATTGACATAATGTATTATATTGAGAATATAACAGTTATCAACTCGTTGTTATTTCAGTTCTATAAAGGCTCTCCAGGGAAGGGAAGGTTGTAGTTCTGATCGTCACGTTTTAGTCCCAACGCGAAATACAACGGCCAAGTACGTGAGGTACGATCCGATTCAACTGCTATTTCTTCGATTTTGTCGTTTTGATCAATTGACCTTGCCAGAGATCAAGGTGGCATTGGGGGCTTCCGCTTCAGGTTGTTATAACGAGGGGAAAGGCGATTGATGGCGTCGTATTGACTATGTACGACTGTACAATTCAGGGACGCTGCTGTTTACGAGATCATTCATTGAATGGATGCCGATCTGATGACGACGTGCACGACGGATACTGTTATATTGTTGTAAATTAACTCAGGGGTGGGGTCGCTTGAGTGCAGATACTGCACTGTGGTACTGGACGTGGGAACGTGCATAGGTTGGCAGGCCTAGCCATCACCAGTCCAGATTTCCCATCCCGGACATTAGGGTGAGATCTAGAGCAATGAGGGTAGCTTATCGTCTAAATTGCGATGCAAAGCAGAAAACAAACGCTACACAGGTAATACACTGCAACTAACAAGAATGGCAGGATCCCAGTAGGTAGCTCTCATGCAGCTAGAGCCATGACGACCAGAGCCAGCAAAACTCCCTGCTCTCCCCCCTGGATTCACCAGTGATCTTTGCAGTTTTTATTCACTTTTGTAATCAACAGCGCATTCATGAGGCCGGTATACATTTTGAAAGGCAGCCATAGGCGTGAAGCATGTGCTATGTAAGCCTCGCCCAGAACACAACACTTGTCTGGACCTCTTGGAGTCACCCAGGTGTCTTCGGCATGATAGAAACGTGATTGGTTACCCACCTATAGTAACCTATAGTCAACTGTTGAGCCAGAATACGCTATGCCATAGCGGCTATGGAATTATGAGATTGCTGGAGGGAAACACACTATGCCAGTCAAGCGTCAGACAGTTGTTCAGGAAGTTGTTCGCCCTTTTCCTCATTTTTCCATCGTACTCTTGATTCGTTAAAAAAGAGATCAGACCCGATTTTTTTTCTCTTTTTAATCTAGGCCCCTTTCTAAAGCGGTCGTGAAGGGAACGCGTCCCGCCGGCTATTATTCTTTCAGAAAAGAAATCAATCGAGCTATTGAAGCTGATACAACAGCGTGACAGGCCGTAATATGTCTGCAGAATGTTTCTTATTATGCACCCATTCGTTTCTTGCGAACCTTGAAAGGTCATTACGGGGCTTGCATCTATAGATTGACAAGTATTTACTTAGTCACAAGTTGCGTTAGGGATCTCGACGTGAAGACGTTGCGACATTTTCAACCTGCACCAAGAAAATTGCAAAGGAGAGGGGCGACAGGTCTGAAAATTTTTGGGGCCCAACTAAAAGGAGTTAGTTCCTAAAAATTGTGTAAGTATGAAGTAGCCGTATTTGGATGTAAGGTGTTTCATGATGTCATCGTGAAACATGAAAGGACAAATTTTGATGCCGACCCACTCATGAAAACGTAGGTTGACTATTCAGTTAAATTTTTTTTAAACAAAGAACAAAGCATAGAAATCTCGGTGAATCTCAACAGTTGCCCAAACAGCCTCCCGGCACGTTTGCTGTGTAAATAACCCTTTTGCTATGAAGAAAACCAGAAAAAGCCGCCCAAGCTCTCTAAATGGGCCACCCGAGCGCCCACCGGCCCATTATCGGTGGCTGGATAATATTTTTTATGAAATACACCGTTTGATGTGTCACTTATTTTCCATTTTTTGGGGGTAAATCGAATCGATTTTCGGGCGTGCTCGGCGAGCACTGCTCGCTCACCAGGCGAGGTCATGGGATGCCGGGCGACCCCCCCCCCCCCCCCCCGCACAAATTGGTGCCCAAAGAAACACACGGAAAGAGGGGGAGAATGTGATGAACATCAACATTAAACGTTGATAAAATTTGTCCGGATGTTCCAAGGCTTACCTTACTCCAAGGTAAGCGTTGGAGCTTGTTGTATGGATTAACTGATATCAATAAGATGGTTGATTTATTCAATAACCTACTGACGTGTGTGCTTGACGAGTTTTACCCGTATCAGTATATTGTGATTAAAGATGAGCAACCTCCATGGTACACAGTAGAGGTCAGGCTGTTGATATCCGCCCGCGATAAGGCCCATAAAGATTACATGAAATATAAAACCCCTTTTCACCTAGATAAGTTTCGCTAGGTGGTATAGATATATAGCCTTTTGAGGAAAATCAGAAAAATTGTTGTTGCCAGTGAGGAGGGAGGGTCTCGGATTTTGGGCAACCCTGAGAGTGGTTACTTTACGAATGTCAGAACGAAGTTCAGTCTTCAATATCAAATTTTAGGTTGGTTGGAAAAAAAAGTTGGTATTTACAGTTGAGCTGAAAGTCCTTGTTTTTCGAAACCTATAAGTATATTGGAACGTTTTTTGTTTTTCGATGTTTTTTCCGAAAATAGTCGAAAAGTTGAAAAGATGGATTTTTTCGCAGCACTAATCCAGGATTTGCGAGTTGGAAAAACACCGCGGGTTGGAAAAACTACCCCAAGGTGGGACCGACCGTCGAAACTTTTGAAGCGAATTTTCTGGCATTATAATATAATAATATAATATAATATTATACTTGTCCAAATAGTGTTGATTCAGCCAAAATAGAAGTCGGAACGTGTTTCACATAATTTCATCGAAATCGGTTCAAAATCAAGAGTTTTCAAGAATTCCTATTGTGTTGTTGTATGCAATGAGAATCATTCGAAAGGCATTGTACATTAAAGGCAGCGCAGGGTGTTACTCAACCAGAACCACAGAGAAGAGACGGGGAAGTCCTCAGATCACTTCTCTATGCCCTGATAATCTCACTATGGGGAAAACTCCGTCTCGCCCCCATAACGGGCACAAAAGGCCCTAACATTTCGTCGATTGTGCGGAATTGTCCACATCTGCATAAAACGGTTCGAATGGGTATTCAAAAGGAAGTCGGCGGAAGTGAGTGAAGTTGAGTAACGTCGGAAAATGGGGGAACGGCCATATTACTGGGACATTCGTCTTTCGACCGATCTGATCGACCTGCTTTTGTACGGCCCATTTGTCAAAAAGTGAGTATAAATGACTTGTTATGGTAATGTTTGTATAACTTAAGTGTGATCGTTGTCTTCAACAATCTTCGAGAGAATGAGTTACCTTTATGGCCTTTATGTGAATCACTATTTACGATTAGGTCGGTATGGCAGTAGAGTGAGGTGTCATTTTTGATATATTTTGAATGTGGAGTCAATTTATGGGGGATTGCAGACCGTTTCAACGTCTCCTAAGGGCTTCTAAAGAAAGTTCTATGCGGTGTTCTTGAAATGCTGTGTGGGGCTACTCATCACGATACCCCAACCAAGGATATGCCCTCTCCGAACCTCTCACATCGACGCAACGCACTGATCCGCTTCCCCGCAACTCTTTCCCTGTCGATTGTCGAATTCGGCTTCGATTTGGTGACCAATCGATCATTTTCTTCTCGAAGTTATTCGGCATTTCGCGGTCCGTCAAACCGTAACCGACTACATCTACCACGCCGGCTGGACAAACTCCCTCATAATATCAACTTCTGCGTTTTGCATTACCTACGCAGATAATCATTTACATGGCGAGGTGCGCACAATTCCACAGTACAAAATTGCCTGCCACACAATACAGGTATTGTGTACACGGTAGGTATGTAGTAGTTGAATCGGTCCTATTCAACTACTACATACCTACCGTGTGGTCACTTTAAGTAGTTGGGCAATCAGTAAGTAAGAGATATCCCAAGTTGGGATTCCCAACACTTTTGATTCGGGTCACTGAATACCTAACATACCTTGAGAGGACATACTGGTAATAGAGGTATTCAGATTTATAATCACGAGGATTGAAAGAAATTCAGCGTCGATAATAAAACGTTATTAAGGGTATAAAAATGTTGCCAATCCCTTAAATCATTGTCCTCAAACCGTAATTATAATTGTTAAATTCTTATTATTTATCAAGATATTATCAAAATCATTATGCTGGTGTCGTTATCATCATTTCTGTCAATTTTCGATGTCTGAGGTCCATGAAGTGCTCGAATTGCCATTGTCGTACAGCACTATTTAGGTTACAGTCCAAATCCAATTAGGACGCGGGTTAACTAGTGGTGCTCCTCAGTTTCAGTGAGAGCATCACACTCAATTTATGGAGTTTTTAGGAGATGCAATTAGCGTAAAGGCATTTATGATAACTGGATTCAGTTCTGCGAATAGACTTATTCACTTTTGCCAATTCTTTGCGATATACACTCCGCATAGAGTTTAGTTTCTTCACAATTGTTTCCCTGTTTGCGGTAGCGTCAATTTCTTTAAATTTCTCCACCAATCTCCCATATGCTTCTCCCTTTTTGTCCCTGTCACTATACTCCTTTGATTTGACGCGCCAAAGGCATGGTAAACTTTCATATAGCGAAATGAAATCACTCAAAAACTCGCGAGAACATTGGCGAAGGTCGGAAGGAAAAAGCGAAGGAAAAAAATTCACGATAGTTTAAAAATAAATTTATTCATTTAAACCAACTAGAAAATGGTCGCCTTAAAAATAATAATACTCATATTTTGAGAAAAATGAGGTGATGATGATTCTTCATGGCGTAGGAAGATGATACTTTAGTGCTGACTTAGAATCACCAGATGGAGTGGCCAAGGGAGAGGGGGGCAGGGGCAAGGAGGGGAGCGTGGGATAGGTAAGGGGAGGGGAGGATGGTCTTCGAGATTAGGGGAGCGGGAGCGATGAGGGGAGCGTGGGAGATGAGAGGAGCGTGAGAGATGTATGGGGAGGGAAGGATGGTTTTGGAGATGATGGGAGCGGGAGCGATCAAGGGAGCGTGGGAGATGAGGGGCGATGGAGCCAAAAGGGGAGCATGGAGTGACGAATAGGCGAGAGGCGAAGAGTAGAGCGACGGCGTCAGGATGCCCCTCTTGACTTTGGGGGATTCCTCAGCGGCAGGGGCGGCGGCTGCGACGGCGACAAGAACGAGGCACACCTGGAAACACAAAACTGTATATTTAGTACCAGCAGGCTTACCAACCTAAGAACGCTTCAACACAGGGCCAACAGGTTTGCCAACATTAGCATAGGTGTTGGCCATAAATTTTTATCATCTACGCTGTTAAAACTCTGAGAATTTGCCCATTCGGGAGGCTACAGGTGGAGTTTATGGTCAGGGGTTAAGGTGAGGTGTCATGTTCGAAGTAATAATTATTGGGGGTTCGTTAGCTGTCCATGACGCTCTGTGTGCTATTTTGACATGTCTTATGTCTAAGGCGAGGGGGTCAGGAAAAATTTGTATAATCACGGAAAACATGCAACGTTTTTACTTGGTTACTACTTGCTCCATGGTGAGGAGTGAGTTGTTTACCTATGTGAGTATTCCTCTCATTCTCTATAGTCTCCGAGACATAGACATGATCTAAAAGGTCTCCCTATAAGGGAGATTTATGGTTTTAGCTAAGCGAAGGTCTGTTTTTTTCTATTATTAAGAATAGGAAATATTCCCATGTGGGGCACTAATTAAAAATACAACCCACCCGATAACCGCGGGTTCCTATGTCGGTATGGCATGAATAGCCTTAATGTCGTAAAACGAGCGCCAGCGGGCATGAAGAAACGCTTGACGATCTTGTCCACAACAGCTCCCGTTTCTCCGGGTCTTTGGCCGACTTGTATTAACTGCCTTAACCGGTCCTTCCGAACCCCCTCGGCGTTAAGATAATTTGAAATGTACACGCCAATGGCTATCGAAGGTCTTTAGTTTTTTCTTGGCTAACGACAAGTTGAGCAAAGAAAAAGAAGTCGTCATTAACGTCCCCATTGGGGAGTTCGCATTGATTTTAGATTTGGAAATCTTCCCTGCCATTCAATAATATGGCTAAAAAGTAACGTGCACAGACTCCAATACCATCGAAAAAAAATCATTGTAGGAGATATAACGAAAAAACGAAATGCACAGTAACTGTTTGAATCGGCCGGGGTTTCCCACCTTCACTCTTGAGGTAGTGACGTCACAGTTCCAGTGAATCTCTCACCCGGAGCGCTAGTGTCGTCAGCGTATATGATAAATTTATAGCAATTATAACTTGATACGACGGAAAACATAATTAACTTTTAATTATAACACACAAAACTTGAAATTTGAAGCCTTATCAGAAGGATTCACGGCTCAATTGAATTTTATTCTGTGATGAGTAGTGTTCTGTGCCCTTGAAGAGGTTCAATCGTCCTCATACCAGGTCCTGTTGCGTCAGTATCTCTCCCGGTCTTCTGCGCTCCTGGTTCTCACACTCGAAGATGTGGTGATCCGCTGTCTCCTCCTCATTTCCGCATAACCTACAGGTGGGTTCATCGTTTATGACCCCTAGCCTGCTTTTCACGACTAAAACCCTGTCATTTTAATAAATTTCGCTCTGGTTTGTTGAAAAACCGGCCAACTCCAAAATGAGTTGCAAAACCGGCCAAATCCAAAATAAAATCTCCAATTGCCCCCTCCCTGCAGGTCCCCCAAGATTATCTTTTGGACTATCTTACTGTGGCACAACCTAAATGAGTTTTGGTTCTCATTTCATTTTCCCTCGGCGTAACAGAAAATCGGCTTTTATGAAAACTTTTCCGTTTTGGTGATGGCCGGTTCTGCAACCTACCAGGTGACCATAGTACTTTAAAAATGAAGAATAAGCATTTTGTTGTTTTACCTCACCGCTACAGGCAATGCAGAATGCTTGGTGGCGTAGGTTGGTTTCCCCAGATTTCATCTGCTTGGGAGATGGTTATCCAGCCTTTCTAATCATTCAAAATTAAAATAAAAGCCGAAAAAAATGTATAGATGGAGCAGGGACGGATGCAAAAGGTTGGCCAGGGGTGGGCCTACTTGGTTTTAAACCTCAATGAATATTGGGGAGCAGTAGTGGTATGGGACAACCCTCCCCCTGAAAAGTCCTGGATCCGCCTCGGGGGGGGGGGGGGGGGGGGGGGGCTGGATTCCAATAGTTCGCGAGGTGTTAACACGAGTCACATGAAGCCCAACGACTACACACAAACTACGCAGGCATATCACCCTCATTGCCGAAATAGCGGCGACAGCCACTCAAATGTTACCCGGTCGTTTCCAAATTGGGCCAACCTGTCGACCATCGCCCCAAAAACCCGCTCGTCTTCCAAGAGACCTTTCCGGCATCCATCAAGTTTGCCGCTGGCATAGACCAAGTTGCACAATTCGATAAGCGTTTCCTACCTATTTCAAAAGGCACAAATTCGGCCAGAATTTTCTAAAAGGTCACAATGATTTCAAACACGAAGACCACAGCACTTTTCATGTCCAGTTCGGATTTTGGAACGTTATGAACTTTCAATACAAGGGATAACAAGGGAGGTGTCTTAAGAATCACATGGCGTCAAACTTTGATATGGAGAATGTAAATGAATGTAATTTTTTGTTGGAAAACATTGAAGTTACAACTACAAGGGGTAGGTATTTTGTTTAAATATCTTATTAATAAAGCAAGATCTCACAGCCAAAAAGCAGCCTAGGCGGCGAACAGAAGATTCCACTTAGTGAAACTTTTATTACATCGCTTCAAATTTTTTCGTCTGTGTGTCGTTTTCCGTAACGTAACATCACGCTACCGTTCTGATGATTTTCGCTTACAACCGATTCTTTGCTACGGAATTTCATCTTCGTCAGTTATCATCGTACAAAAATCGTTCACCATTCGTTGGAAAGCTCTCGATTTATCACGCATTTCTTTCGTACTTGTCCTTCGTCATTATGTTCCCATTTTATATTAAATATAAATTTTATTGATGTTATTAATGGATGCAGTAAACAATGCCGCTTGTTTTTTTGTTATCAGTTGCCACGTTAGAAATCACTTGGAGAAAACGCCAAAATGAAGCCGTGGGTAGAGATCTTGTATCTATACAAGGGTAGGTGAATGAGTAGGAAATGGGGGGGGGGGACTAAAGACATATAATGCCCCAATGTGTTGCAGACTCGTATGCAAGCATAATTAACAAAAAATGTCTTTCTTATGAGCTACGCAATGTTAGTATGAATTCTAATAGTTTTAAAAGAACTTACTTCTCTCTCTAATGTCTAATATTGTATAATATATTATATAATATATAAATGAGGGCATCATTTCCTGAAACTAGTGTGAAAAAAAGTTTCACTTTTACCATGGTTTCATAAAACCACACACCCATTTTTTGAAATATGAAAGGGAAAATTTGTAGGCTACCTAATCGACAATATCAACCCCCTTCGAGGAACACATAAGTTGATTATTCTGGGAATAGTACACCAGAATTCTCAACATTTTAGATTTTAAGCTGAATTATGAAGAGACTAGCAGGAGTGCCCGTTGTTTAGAATACAACGGGCGCTAGAATGAGGACACCCTTGGCAACCCGTCAACTTAATTTTTCATAGTAACAACGCTTGTTCGTTTCTCATAGTGAATTATCAAATTCCCGTCTATCACCAATTATATGCAGCCCTTAGCAACCCATCAACTCAAAATGAAATTACCTAGAAACAAATCGAAGGCTCGCAAAAAATACTCGTACCCACCTACTGACGATCTTCGAATAACTCGCAAACGGGTTATCGCACAGAAATCGTTTTGTACTCGTTGAAATCAGAGTGAAAAGCTCGTTTTAACAGACGTTGTTTCGTTCTAAACCGACGACAAAAGTTGTACAGGGTTTCAGAGTTTCGAATATTTTCCTAGCGATCCCTAGTAACGACGCTATTTGACCCAGCTCTCGTCGCGAAGGAAAGCTCCGTCCATCATCTATCAACGATGCACCCGTGGCAACGACGCTTTTTGACCCGTCTCTCGTCGCGAATACTCGTACCCACCTACCGACGATGTTCGAATAACTTCCAAACGCGTTATCGCACAGAAATTGTTTTGTACTCGTTGAAATCAGCGTGAAAAGCTCGTTTTAACTGACGAAGTTTCGTTCAAAACCGACGCCAAAAGTTGTACCGGGTTTCGGCGTTTCGAAAATTTTCCTAGCGATCCCTAGTAACGACGCTATTAAATAGCGTCAATTTTGACCCGTCTCCCATCGCGAAGGAAAGCTCCGTTCGCGATGGAGGAAGGCGTTGAACGACATCTACTATAGCCTATATCCTGATCCGGAACTTTGCGATCATTTTGCAAAAAACCGCATCAAAATCGGTCAAGCCGTTCGGGCGTGAATACTTACTTTGTTTCCAAATTAACTTCGAATACATAGTACCTGTAACCAGAGTAAAACCTGGACATTTCAGGTTTCCAAGTAAACACTAATTGGAAAATGTCATAAAATGATCAAATTTTGATGATCAGTGTTGGATTAGGACTAATGACTAATGAGTTGAATTAGGTCTATAGACTAAGGCAGTTTTCCTTTTGTAACCTGCAAGTAACCTAACAAAGGTTGCAGTTTGGGACAAACAAAGCTTATTATCCGTGTATTATTTATCAAACTTATAAAGTCGTATTTGATGAATTTTTTCTGCACGTCAATAGTATACACAATATGAATGAAATTCTCCTTGAAATCCTACTATAAATGTGATGAGATAATATTGAAAACATAGTGCTCAACGATTGTGACTTTGTTTGCCTCCATTTGCAACCTTCGGTAGGGAAATAGAACGTTATGATGGGAAACTTTGCTTTCATCATCTCCGTTGTGACATATGATTTACTAGGGCAATTGAGAAACACCATCTGGTTTCCACTGGCTGGTTGATTGAATTAATTAAATTGCTCAGTAACTGTTGAAAAAATTATTCAATTGAGACCCAACTGCGAGGTAACATTGAGAATAAATGGTTCCTAACGAAGTTTGTTACCTTGGTGAAATTTACTTTCAAAAAAGTATCGATTCTGTTAAAAACCAATACAACCGAACGAAAAAACGCTGCAAATTTTATATTAAAGAATACCTAATAAACAAGGGTTTATTATTCTTTTATATAAATTATCCTCATATTGATTCTATATCAGTGGAATGATGTGGGACGCGGATAAATGGATTATGCATTCAAACTTTTTGGAAAAGGACACCTCATCCGACTTCTTGGCATCCTTAAAAAAAAAAAAAAAAAAAAAAAAATGCAGCTCCATGAAAGCCACTTAAATCCTCAGGGTAAACCCCCGATGGTTCTGAGACCCCCAAAAAATGGATTCCTACGTCCAAAAATAGCTTCGAAAACGACACCCAAATCGTTATCCTACCCAAAAACCTGCAAAGTCCTCTCCCGTAGACGCTTTTTACCCCCACAGGGTTGGGCGTTCGAGCTGAAATCTTGCGGGCACAACTAAAAAAAATCTTACTTCCCAAAACGGCTTGAACGGCGGACGGATATTTCGTTTTTGGAATCTACACATAATATATATTATATTGAAACGTGAACTAATATTGAAACGTATTATGACAAATTTAGAGGTCAATCTAAATTTTCGACCTCCAGCACGATTACATAGGTGTATTATTCCCTGAATAAACAACCAAAATAATGAACAAAGAATTTAGTCATCAGTGCGTTTCTCGGAAATTCAAAAATTGATCAATAGGAATCCATCACATGAATTTCACAACTTGGGCAGGAAGCCCTCAAGCAGCAGATACTCAGATGATTTTGACGCCTGGCCCCGAGGCTAATTTTATCAAGTTATCAAGTGCTGCTATCTGCCGATTGGGAAAGTTAATTGGTTCCTCCTCGGCTGTTGCCAATTTCCTGTGAGACCCACCGCTGAGCAATTATCGTTTTAAAAGTTTTAAATGTGAATTGAGGGGATAGGATGGCTGAAAACATTTTCTCGTTTGACGGATCGTGAGTGAATAGGTACTATTGGAAAATGTCCCGAACGCGTGACGGACAATGCATGTTTCAAATTTACGCATCTTGAAATGAATGGCTCCCCGCAATGAGGGCGTATCTACCAAAAAAAAGGTGTAGGTATCTGTAAGATAACTGCGTTTTCGATGCAAGAAGGTCGTTTAAGACCCTTCCCATTTGGGGTTAAGAGGGATTTTCAAGTTGTTGTATTGGCAGACCCAGAACACCCCGCCAAAGGGAGGGGTTTCAGAGGAGCAACATGCTAAATTGGTGTAGGTATCTGTAAGAGAATGGCTGCCATTAATTATCCCGCTAATAAGGGTGTATCTGTAAGAAAATGGCTGCCATTTTATATCAACAAGATTACCAAAATCAAACAGTCTCAAACTCAATTAAATCAAGATGACGTTATTGCCCTGACCTCAGTTAGAGGAAGTTTGCTGTTCGTCTTTTGCCATTAAATGAGCAATAAGGATGTATCAGATACATCCTTACAGATTCTGTAAGGAAATGGAGGGAAACCTCCTCCAACTGAGGTCAGGGCATTAACGTCATCTTGATTTACTTAATTGAGTTTGAGACTGTTTGATTTTGGTAACCTTGTTGATCAACAATCATTTATATTTATATCAATATAAATTGGGGAGGATGTTTTAAAATTAATTTTAAACCACAATAGAGTTCTAACCAAAAAACAGATCTGACCACTACAACTCAGAACGCGCAATAAGGGTTTAACTACATGCAGATAATATGATAGGTATAATAGCATATAATATTATACCCTTATAGCATGGAAAATTGAGGATTTTAAGTTTTTGCATGGGAAAAATCTGTTGTTGAACTCAAAAGCCCATCCGATATTTTGCACTCCATGAGAGCCACCACTTTGAAAACAGTTGAAAGAAACATTAGAATCATACCTACAGTTTTCCACAAAAAGTTTGTAAACGTATTTTCGCTCTCCTGAAAAATTGTGCAGATCGCAATTATACCTTTATTGTCGGGAGCCATTCAAATATGGGACAAAATTTGAGACGAATAAACAATTTCGTATAGTATAAGTATAAGTAAGTATAAGTCTTATTCGAAGGTAATAAACCTCAAGTTAGTTTAAAAATAACAATTTGATATTGAAAAGCTTACAAAGGATTTCATGTTGTTTGTTGGCTGCTGTTGTAGGACTTGCTTAGTTGAAGTTGGGATTAGTTGTGGTTGGTTGGTCAGTAGGGGATAGGAGCTTATATACCAAGGTACTTTGGTATTGTTGGTAGGCCATCAAGGGAGGTGGCGTTGGCTGGTTAAGCAGGAGAGGGTAAACCCCGTTGCGCAATTTAAGCCCCATACAGAAGCTCAGATCTCACAACCCTTAAGGAGATTGTGTCTGTTTAGAACAAGTTCCACGTTCTCAGCTACCCTTCCCAAGTCTGGTGTTTGGTCGGGTTTGAGGGGGGGGGGGGGGGGGGATGTCGTGGGGCCGTGACCGCCCGGGGGACACGACTTCAGGATCAGATCCCCCTTTTTGACGATCAAATCGTGTTTGGTCTTGGACTTGAAAACAACTGGATCGCTATTACACCAAGTTGCAAACCAACTCCCGGTTCACGGGGAATAATTTACTTTACTTAGGTACCGCCGCACGAATGCAGCTTTGCGCCTACTAGCGCTTTTTCTGATCATTAATTTTCTGATCATCTGCTTCGATCATCGTGTCACGTGAGATGTCATTTTGGATATACTATAGGTAGGTAGTCGAATCGATTTATGGGGGTCCAAAATTTATCCTACCACACCCCGAAGCTTTCAATGGAAGGGGTTTTGAAGGGCGAGAGTGTCGAGCGGAGTCGTTTCAGGAAGTAATTTAGGGCGTAGCTTAGATTTACGGGTGTCTGGGACCTATCCGACCACTTTGAGGGGACTGAAGGAAGGGTTTTTGAAGGGCTTTGCCCAAGGAGTCGAGTGAGTTGGTGCGCGCTTAATTTCGATAGTCACAACTATCGATAGTTTCGATATTACCGGGGGAAACTATATATGGTTTTCAGTCTTCAAAATGTTTCTTAGAAAAATGCTGCAAATTTAACACAATGGTCCATTCATATTTTATATAGGTCAGTTGTACACACAAAATTAATTCTGTGATAGAAAAATATTTTTGAAAAAAAAAAAGAACTACTCATTGTTTGGACATAATATATTATGTGGAATCTCGAAAAATGGATTAAGTATGCGTCCAAATTTACCGGGAAAATATTTGACCTCCTGGGATCCTTCTAAAATACCATTAGTAGCCCCTTGAGAGCCCAATAGATTCACCCTTCTTGAGAGCGCCAGAAGAAATAGAGTCCAACAACAACAACAAGCCCAATAGATCCTCACGGGGAAATCCAATCATTCTGGGACCCCCCATAAATGGATTTTACGTCCAAAAATACTTCGAAAACGACACCTAACACAACCCGATAGCCGAAACCCTTCAAAAACTCCCTCCCGTAGCCAGGCGCGACTCGTGAGGGAGGCAGCGTCGCAACTGCACCCCCTCGATGCAGAAGGGCGAGAGGGGGGTCTACGTATTACCTACCTAATTAGTTACCTACCTAAAAATGAATCAAAACTCGGCTCGAAAATCTACGTAAGTTCTTGTAGACCTTACATAGTTCGTGGAACGTCTGAAAAGCCTGTGTTGATAGTGCAATGATAACGGGAGCACTGCCCTTCTTGAGACGATTTTTTTGCATGAACCTTATGGAACAACGAACTAAAGCAGGATTCACATGGGGCGGAATGAAGGCGGACACGGCAAAGACGGAACGATCGAACGCAATTTGATTGGCTGTTTGGGCCACAGTGGAGAATGGTGGTCGCCATCTTGTCGGAGTGTGCGGCCAGCTATCGGCGGTAGAAATGTTTATACCGTTTCCGGAGTACCGTCGTGTCCGTAGAGCTCTGGGCATGCGCAATGGACAGGAATGTTATAACCGCTAGGGAAAGGTTGCACATTCGCGTCGATTTGAATTTGCAGTCATCTCCGCGTCTTGAATTTGTAGTCATCACCGCGTCGATTTGAATTTGTAGCATCTCCGTGCACGATAATTCCCACGCGAACTCCTTAATATTTAACTTGAACTTACAACTTATGATTTTTGAAGACGCTTGAACAACGTCAACAACGAGAGAGGTTACACATCAGAGAGGCTTCCAGGAGGAAGTTTATCATTCCGTCTACCACGGAGACCGCTTCATGTGAACAGTCTTCCCACTCCGCCTACCCCCTCCACTGATATTTCGTCGTTCCGTCTTTGCCGTGTCCGCCTTCATTCCGCCCCATGTGAATCCTGCTTAAGTGTGAAGCCAGAAATGTCGAAATGTGGGGCAGTTCTGGGTACTGCGCACACCCTTCCTTCTCACCGTTCCACCAGATGTTAAATCACCTCCACAATCAGTGTTGGCAGTCTTCGTTCATGGGCAGGGAATTTTCGTTTGTAATGAGGGACTTATTCAAGATCTAATCTGTCCCAAATCATGGAAAAAATAGGGGCTTACTTTTGAAATATTTTGAAAACTTTTTGGTGTTGCTACATTACTTTGTACGGTATGAAATCATAAAATTTCGATCGACCAAGGTTTCTGATTTTTTCAGTTTTCCCACAAAGGTATTTTTTACCAGAAGCTACAGCAGTTGAGGGGATGGCATCAGGGGTTTAGTGTGCTTCCATGTTTTCTGGGAAGTGTTTTCTGAACTCGGTGATCTGCGTTTGTCTCATTTATAAGTTTTTTATTCGTTCATTTCATTCGATCGTTTCATTGTTCATTTCATAAAGCGTTTGTTGGATAACTCTATTGATTTCATCTTGAGGGAGTTTTCCCGTTTAGGCGTGAGTGATAAGTGTGACATTCGCGACATGGGACGGCCAACTTCACCTTTACCAGGTTTGCAGCGTGTACCCAGGAAATGGAAGGAAACTGGTAATAGTTAATTGGAATTTTTAAACAAACAAATAAATAAATAAACAATGAACTATAGCAAATCTTGATAGTAGGTACTTTTTATCTGTGTTGGGTGCAATAATATTTTCATAAAATATTATCACGAATCCGTGACTGCACCCCCTTGTTCTGCCATCACCAGTCGCGCCTGCCCGTAGCCCTTTTTTTAGCCCCATAGAGCCCCACGGATTTAGGCGATCGGGCTGAAAACCTTGCGTGCACAACTAGATCGTAAACCGAGTATTTTGTCAAATTTTCAGATTAAAAAATAATCCGACTTTCCAAAACGGCTCGGACAGACATTTTAAAATGTCCAATTGTTTTTGGAATCTAGACATCGTATAATGTCAAATTTTGAGGCCGATCAGAATTTTCGACCTCCGTCGCGATTACATAATAGGTGTACCTACTATGTGTACCTACTATTACATAATATGTAATATTACATAATGTGTGTACTATTACATAATATTATTATATGTATTATTCCAAAAATAATAAACCTAAAGTGTTATTCTCTGCAAATATTGGTGATAGACCATAGATAATTTTTAATCCGAAAACTGTTTTTTTTTTTTTCTTCTGTTACCTACCTATAGATAATAATTGACCCTTGGAAAAATAAAAGTTGTCGATTAAAAACTATCTATGATCTTTCTTCAATACCTATTTCCGAATCAATAAAATGTCAATCATCAATCAAACATTTTATTGATGTTTATGTTTAATATAAAACAACAATAACATTTTTTACCTGCCAACTCCTCTGAACAGTAGGTACCTACCTCATTTGAACGTTCATTATGAACAATATGATAACAGTGATAACAGTACAACAGTAACAGGATATTTTTCATTAAATAAATTTTATTATTGTTCATTAATGGTGTTAATCTAATCTGATAGAGGGTGCGGAGTTATCAATAGTTTAATAGAGCAGGTAGGACAAAATATTCCTCAATGTAATCGAACATTAATCAAAACTCTTTAATGAAAAACGCTGCAAATTTTACACAAGGGTTTATTATTCTTATAATAGATTACTTGTGCAGAAATTTATTTACTTTTACACAAGGGTTTATTATTCTTATAATAGGTTACTTGTGCAGAAATTTAATTCTGTCAATGAAAAAATTAAAAAATTTTTTTTTTGGATTTATAAGTACCTATTGGTTTCAAAAAACATTTTTTTCAATTTTTTTTTTTTTTTACTAAGTAAAAGTCTTGAAAAATATTAAATATCCGCAAAGATCCGATTTCACTGTTGCGATCTATGGGGCTACAAAATTTAATGAGATTTTTGATGGATCCCAGGAGGTCAAATTTTGACCTCCTGGGATTCATCAAAAATCTCATTTGTAGCCCCATAAAAGCCCTATAGATCGCAACAGTGAAATCGGATCGTTGCGGGACCCCATAAAACGGATTCTACGTCCAAAAATACTTCGAAAACGACACCTGACTCGATCCCATAGCGAAAAGCCTTTTTAAAAAACCTCCCGTAGCCCTATTTTGGCCCCATAGCGCCCCACGGGTTTGGGCGATCGGGCTGAAAACCTTGCGGGCTTAACTAGCTGGTAAACCGAGTATTTTGTCAAAATTTCAGATTTTTAAAAAATTCCTACTGCCCAAAACGGCCCGGACGTCGGACGGACATTTCGGTTTTGGAATCTAGATGAAACGGATGATGTCAAATTTTGAGGCCGATCGGAATCGTCGACCTCTGTCGCGAAACTGGTGTATTATTCCAAGAATAATAAACCAAAATCATCCGCAAATCTTACAAAAGGGTTAATTATTCTTATAGTAAACTGACACAAAACTACAATAAGACTGGTTAATTATTCTTTCATATAGGTTAATTGTGCAAAAATTAATTCTATATCACTGAAGAAATATTTTTGACAAAATTTCTGTACAATATTTGGACAGTCTTGGGATCTTGAAACAATGGACTTAGCGTGCACAATTACTCGGAAAAC
Organism: Pilophorus perplexus; assembly: GCA_955831195.1. Classification (NCBI taxonomy): domain Eukaryota; kingdom Metazoa; phylum Arthropoda; class Insecta; order Hemiptera; family Miridae; genus Pilophorus; species Pilophorus perplexus. Next base: position 26,562,281 of record OY037008.1, read on the forward strand.
GACACCGTATTTGACCTCCTGGGATCCTTTATGAATTTTAAAAATAAAGAATATTAAAGAAAAAAGTATCGGCCTGATACTGGGAAAACTTTTTTCTTTTTTTTTTCGTTTCAAGGTAGGTCCTATCGATACATTCCAATGCCAAAACATTTAAATGTTTATGTGTGTGTTAGCGATATTTATAAATTAATTCTGATCCTTTTATAGTAAACTGACACAAAACTACAATAAGACTGGTCAGCCAGACTTTTCGAAATAATTTACTAATTATTAGTAATTCACAAAGACCAGTGAGCGCGAAAAACAGCATGCTCCTGTGGAACATTAGAAAAAGTTAGAAGCCTAAAATGTCTTGGGCTTTCACTGGATCAACATTTAAAGTGACAAGAACACATATATAGAACTATATACAACACATATACAGAACACATATACAGAACTTGGAGGGGAGAATTAAAAAATGTTACCATTTCTTCATCATCCTAAGAAATTTTTTTGTCCAGGGATAATCTCCGCATGATGTACAATGCGTATGTTTACAGTATTCTAATTTATGGCATAATAATTTGGGGTGGTGCCTACTCAAGCAATTTTCGTTGCATTGAGGTGGCAATTAACACTGCGCTACGGATAGCAGCCAAATCTGACCAGCGCACACCAATAGAAACTTTGTATTTCAAGCTCGATGTCATACCAACTAGGGCAACTTATGTTTATAGACTAGTAATTTACGTTTTCAAATCTCGGGACACGGTTAGGCAGCATGAGGTGGTAAAAAGTACAAGGACTAGTCAGACAACCATTTTACGAATTCTTCATCCAAAAGTTGACTTCTTCACTCGGCAGTTACCCTGGCTTGCGCCTGCGCTATTATTAGAAAGCCTGCGTTTCTCGACCGCTTAAGGACCGCTAGGTGAACGGCAATTTTCAAAAAAGAAGCTCTACTTTATTTTAAGAATTTAGAAAATACAATGTATGTATGTACTTTATTTGTATAAGCCAAGGCTATTACAATGGTTGGCTAATTCATGTCATTGCTATATACTTCACATTTTCGCAATCACAGTTCAGTTCTTCACTTAGCAGTTTAAATCATCACGTTTCAGTGGTCACATAGGAATTAATATTTTTATCCGTCTCTACGATTCGAGGATCGACGTCCCTCGATCCTCGAGGAACACCTCTCTTCTAAAACACCAGCGTTACAACAGCGATAGCCATCTGGGAAAAAATTAGTTAAGGAGAACGATCCTTTTGCGGCTTATGACCAAAAAGAAAAGCATGACTGCAAAAAGCTTTCGCACCATAACAGCTTCCTGGACATTATACCAAAATAAGGCCTGTTCGTAGCCCAAAAATTTCTCACCAAGAAGGCGCTCTCTATCTTCCTCTAGGGAAGCACACTTCTCGAAAGAGTGATTGAAAGAGTCCCTTTCACCGGGTATATTACAAACAGAGCAAGGCTTATTACCATCAAAACAAATTCGCATCTTGTTAATCACAATGCTACACTGCTTCTTCCCCAAAACTCTCAAGCGCGCCATAAAGCGTTTCGATGAGAGCGAGAGATCGGGAGAGTGTAGAGACGAGTCCGAGGAGAACGATAAATTCTTGAAGTGTTCGTTGAAACGTGAGACACGCACGTCGTCTTCGACCTCTGTCTGTAGGTGGTTGCGGATGCGAGCGAGAACTTCTGGGAGGGCTTTCCTGAATGTAGTGGTGTCGGGCGAATTTAGGAGGTTCTGAAAGTTCATCTCCCGAGCAAGGGCATCCAGCCTGCCCAGCCAGTCATTCCCAACTACAGCCGTTCGTGACTGATGCAGCTGTTGAAGCCTCAAAAAACAGCGCTTCGGGTATACCGATGGTCCTCCATTCCCAGCAACTTTAAGTACCATTTCAAGGCTCGCTTGATGACGTTGAACTTCAGGCTGACCAAGCCCAGCTCCCGCCTGACGTAGGCATTTGGGGTGTTTCTCGGTAGAAATAATACATTTTTGAAAAATCGGGTTTGGCACTTATCCACTATTTCGGGGTAAAAAATTCCCCATATCTCGGACCCATACAGAACAGTAGCAGCGCTCATCGCGGAGAAGAGCCGCCTCCAAACGTCAGGTGAATTCGCTTGACTACGATTGATAATCGGGGTCACGTTGCCGGCAGCTGCAAGACCCTTTCTCAGCGCTGTCTCTGCCTGAAGTCTAAAAATGTTGGTACTGCTGAAGGTCACGCCCAAATAGTTGAAGTTGCCCACAATTTCCAGTTTCTTCCCCGCGCAGTAAAAATTGTAACCCGGAAGACGCCCTGCTTTTCGAAAGACCACGATCTTAGACTTTTTTGAGTTCACCTGAAGCTGATTATGTTCACAGTATTCGTCGAGGCACCTCAAAGATTTCTTCATGCCAATGCAGCTATCGCTGAAAGGGTGGTGCCTACTCAAGCAATTTTCGTTGCATTGAGGTGGCAATTAACACTGCGCTACGGATAGCAACCAAATCTGACCAGCGCACACCAATAGAAACTTTGTATTTCAAGCTCGATGTCATACCAACTAGGGCAACTTATGTTTATAGACTAGTAATTTACGTTTTCAAATCTCGGGACACGGTTAGGCAGCATGAGGTGGTAAAAAGTACAAGGACTAGTCAGACAACCATTTTACGAATTCTTCATCCAAAAGTTGACTTCTTCACTCGGCAGTTACCCTGGCTTGCGCCTGCGCTATTATTAGAAAGCCTGCGTTTCTCGACCGCTTAAGGACCGCTAGGTGAACGGCAATTTTCAAAAAAGAAGCTCTACTTTATTTTAAGAATTTAGAAAATACAAATTATATTTTAAGTCGCTATAAATTGTAATTTGAAATACTTATGTTATATTCAATAGCTACTAAGGGAATGACAGGCCTGGACAGGTCAGAAACCTATAGACCAAATCAAGAAAAATTGGTTCCTATGTATACGAATCATGACTCTCTTCCTTATTGTTGATTTTTTGTTTTTTGAATAAATAAATAAATATATAAATAAAAAATCCAAAAAAAAAAAATTTTTTTCATTGACAGAATTAAATTTCTGCACAAGTAACATATATCAAAGAATAATAAACCCTTTATTATACTTGTGTAAAATTTGCAGCGTTTTTGGTATGTAGTGAGGGTTGATACCAGCAGTGTATGACCAAATTTGAAGCTTCGAAATCCTTGTGTTGAAAGCTTGGTGCTCGAAAAACCGAGAAATGTTCGGACGTTTTTCAGTTTTTGGCTTATATTATAACTGTGCGCCAAAAATGTGCGCCCTAACGAAAAACGCTTCTGATTCTAGTCTAAACACAAATCCTGATCATACATAAAACGAATCCTAAACACAACACCTGATCATACATAAGACGACCCACATATAAAAGATTCGTTCCTTAATCTATACACTTTCGTGCACCTTTCTTTCACTTCATTCATTCCAGACCTTTGAGACGGGTGGGGGGGGGGGGGCACCAGTCCCGCGGCCAACCCTTCCTGAAGTGGCCCTTCTGGTACCCATCTCGTAAGGTTTCCCGCTTTCTAGGGTTTTCCAACGCCCAGAAGGGCCGGACAGCCCTTAGAAAATTCCTTGACGTGATTTTCAGTCCCCTGATTTAAACCAAATCCAAAGAAAGAGCAAGAAACGCTTGCATACGTGTCTGCAACACATTGGGACATTTTATGTCTTTACCCCCCCCCCCCCCCCACCATTTCCTACCCTCCCCTTTCCCTCTTCTGTACTCCCCTCTATCTACGAATTACAATGGAGTGTAAAGCATAGAAATTAACTTTAAGAGCCACTCAACTGATCCGGACCCTGGGCATCGTCAAGTAAATGTCTTAAAGAGGCTACATACGAAATCACAGCTTCCTAGAGTGTAAAGCATAGAAATTAGCTTTAAGAGCCACTCAGCTGATCCGGACCCTGGGCATGGTCAAGTTTAAGTTATTAAAATGATTTACCCACCGCTTCACAAATCAAACCGTTTATGTCTGCTATGAATAAGTTCCATTTCCCTAGAAACGGCTTGGGAAAATTTTCGTCAACAGTTTTCGTGACGATTTTTGAGTTTATGTGCCAAAGCAAAGACATAAAATGTCAACAACGCCCCTGGTGCGCAGTTTGTAACATGAGGTGTTAACTCAACTGCGTTTGCAGTCGCGTTTTTCTATCCCATTGACACTCGGATTGCATTTGCAACCAGTCGAGCCCGAAAAGAAGTAAACAAAGTCCAAGCGGCATTTCTGACCTACTAACGTGATATGGGGAATTCTGAGGTCAGGCAGATCCTGAGCGCCCATCTCGGGTTCAGTCCGAACGAGTTTTGAAGTGAAATTGTTGGAAGAGGTTACCTCCTAAGTAAGAGGATGTCATGTAGCCAGCTTATACACTTGGGAGTGTCTCATAGTTGCACACCAATGACTGGACGGTGGTGAGGAAATGAATTGAAAGAGTCGGTTTTTAGTTCATAATATGAATAGAAGTGAGAGAAGAGAAGTGAGCACAACACAACCCATACAGCGAGCAAAAGAGGTACCCACCTTCATTCTGCAGTGTTATGGTTTATAAAGATGGGGGGGGGGGGGGGGGATGTAATATAACACTGGCACTACAGCTTGTAGCCTGAATTACTAAAAATAAAACGGCGTGAGAGGAAGCAGAAGATGAGCAATAAAAACAGATGATATCAGACAAGAAAATAAAGCCTACTATTTATCTGATAGAATCTATCAGAAGGTGGTGGTGGAGGTTATAAAACTAGTGTAGTGAATAAAACTCAAGTTTCTGTAAGCCCTGAGATTGTAATTTAAGGTGTTATTTGATGACTTTTTGATGGGTTGTGACCAAGTTAAAATAACTTCAGTTTTTCATACAAAAAAAAAAATTAAAAAAACTTTTTCCCAGATAATTTGAATCCGCTCATTTATTTCAAACTGCCCCGGCCTTTTTCAAGGCATTTCTAACAGAAATCAAGCCTTGTGTTCCAATTACGTACCCCAGTTTAGCGGGGCAAATAGAAAACGTCGCCAATTTTTGTTTTCAATTTTTTACTTTGGATGTTTTGGAGTTACCGATTTGAAAATTTGGGATATATTTCGGCTATAGTTGATAACCATGTAGTAAAAATTTGGAAGGAATTCATGAAGGATTCCGGTCGTGAGGGGAATCAGAAGTTGAACTATGGAAATTCTATGTTCTATGTCTACTCCGGTCAACCTTACTGTGTAGGTCCTGAGGAAGGCATAATATAATGCTGAAAGCTTGACAAAAGCATTGAAGTTTTCTGTTTGACCCTGCTCCCAATCATTGGACATCATCTTTTCATGAGTCGATAGCCATTTCATCGTTTGAAGGGTTAGTAAGACTCGGGCTGTGTTTCACTGCAAGAGTAGGTGGTAATCACTTAATCAGATTTCATCCTCATGAATGTTTTTGGCCCTCGATCTTAGCACCCTGAGGATTCGAAAAGCACCCTGAACCACGGAATTCGCTTTTGGTTTGGTTTTTATCCTTGGAAAAAAACACCTGTGTGTTCCTCATAATTCTGGGAAATAATTAAGCCCGTTGAGCCCAACGCCTTCATTTATAAGTCTCTGCTTTCGGTAGACCTACCTGTTCGACTCTTCTTTCGCCATTTTGCGTAGGGATTTCATTGGTGGACATCTCAAAGGGTGTCGACCGTATTTCACAGGACGCCCATTTCGCTCGCAAAACGGTCGCCAAAAAGGGGGAGAGTTTTTGTGCGTTTTTCTGCTCCGTGATTAATGGAAGATTTTTCGGCGTTGAGAAACGGGATTCAGGAGGCGGTTCACGGGAGACGGATTGATGAAATTAGCCTCACCCTTTCTGGCCAGTTGACAATGACATCCCGATGGGAAATACCGTCGAAATGATGAAGAAAAAAACTTTTCGTCCCGAGTGAACATTTTCCCCGATTGACAGTTGACGGTGCATTTAGCTCGACCTCTAGTTCCTCTGAGCTGGAACCCTTCCTGAAATCCATTTTCCAACCTCAAAGTGCCGACTTGGCGATTTATCGTGGCTGGGGTTGTTCAATATGCTGCTCGACGAGGAATACATTTCTCAACCCTCTTTTTTCTCTCTTTTAGGTATGTTGTGAAGCCGCTACATTAGATCTGAGATAGGCTTGGGTGGAAGGTAACCTGAAAGCAAGTGGCATTTTGGTGACCCAAATCGAGATCCGATTTCTATCGTCACTGACTTCCGCTGTCCAGAATGTTATTGAACTGGACTCGCAGATCACGAAACAAACAGATGGAAGGAGATTTCCTCGAACGAGTTTTTGGGTCTGAGGCCAGGCGGGATACGGTCGGGGGTTGGCTGGCGTAGCCAGTAGGTGGTGGCCCCCTATAGTAGTATAATAGCTATATTATAGCCCTTGTTCAGGCTCTTAAGCGGATTTTTCCACAGGACGAAATGTTACAGGAGAGGCCAAGTTCGATTCGGTCCCTCATTGGGTAGGTACCATGCAATTTTGGTTTATTATTCTTGGAATAATACACCTACATATTATGTAATCGCGACGGAGGTCGAAAATTCAGATCAGCCTCAAATTTTGACATTATACGTTTCAAGATGTTTAGATTCCACAACGCAATGTCCGTCCGCCGTACAAGCCGTTTTGGGCAGTAGGAATTTTTTTTTAAATCTGAAAATTTGACAAAATACTCGGTTTACCATTAAATGTTGTGCCCGCTAGGTTTTCAGCCCGATCGCCCACAATCGTGGGGCTGTAAAGGGGCTTTTTCGGAGGGTTTCTGCTATGAGGTCGAGTTAGGTGTCGTTTTTGAAGTATTTTTGAACGTAGAATCCATTTTTAGAGGTCTCACGACGATTTGATTTCACCGTGGGGATTTATTGGGCTCTCATGAGGCTACAAACGGGATTATTGAAGCATCCGAGGATGTCAAATGTTTTTCAGTACTTACCTAATTTTCAGTAGGTACCTAATTTCGGTCGTATAATTATTTTTTCGAGGTCCCTCATCTGTCCAAACAATGTATCTTCAGATTTTTTTTTTTTCAAAAATACTTTTTTATTGACTGTGAATTTATTTTCGAACAAGTAATCTATATCAAAGAATAATATACCCTTGTGTAAACTTTGCAGCGTTTTCATTCCCTGCCAGAGCAATTTTCTCACCAGGTGAGCTATTCATTTTTGCATCCCAATGGTCAACCAAAATTTAATTTTGCATCAGGTTTTGAAACCGAAATCGGAGCTTATCAATGTGGGGAGGAGGAAGGGGCTTAGGTACTTTTGGAATATTTTGAAAACTTTTTGGTGTTGCTAAATAACTTTGTACGGTATGAAATCATAAAATTTCGATCGACCAAGGTTTCTGATTTTTTCAGTTTTCCCACAAAGGTATTTTTTACCAGAAGCTACAGCAGTTGAGGGGATGGCATCAGGGGTTTTGTGTGCTTCCATGTTTTCTGGGAAGTGTTTTCTGAACTCTGTGATCTGCGTTTGTCTCATTTATACGTTTTTTATTCGTTCGTTTCATTCGATCGTTTCATTGTTCATTTCATAAAGCGTTTGTTGGATAACTCTATTGATTTCATCTTGAGGGAGATTTCCCGTTTAGCCGTGAGTGAAAAGTGTGCCATTCGCGACATGGGACGGCCAACCTCACCTTTACCAGGTTTGCAGCGTGTACCTATCCGTGTATTTTGAAATTAAAGGAAACTGGTAATAGTTGATTGGAATTTTTAAACAAATAAATAAATAAATAAATAAATAAATAATGAACTATAGCAAATCTTGATAGTAGGTACTTTTTATCTGTATTAGGTGCAATAATATTTTCATAAAATATTATCACGAATCCGTGACTGCACCCCCTTGTTCTGCCATCACCAGTCGCGCCTGGGAGGGAGTACTCAAACTATTCAAAATCGCAAGAGGGTCAGACTTGAAAGAGGGCGTAAGAGGTAAGCCAAAAAACGTAAGCGATCACATTGAACATTAATCACAAGTTTTCAGTACCTACTTGGGTGATTAAGGTATAGGTAGGTATTAAGGTTAGGTTGGTTGGGTATTAATTAAAGTTCATGTCATTTAAATGACATGAACTTGAAAACTACAGGATTGATTGACTTGAACCGTAACCTCAAAATCTTTTCTGTCTTTTATATTAAAATTTAATAATTATTAATTATAGTTAATAATTATTAACATTCTCTGTTCTCCATTTACCGTATAATGTACAGTCATGGAGGAATAGAGAGGAGAGCTCACTCTGTGTTAAACCGCGTTCCCAAAACGCCAACCCAGTGGTGGAAGGGTGGAGGGGATTGCGACTGCAGCGCGACCCTTACGAGATGTAGTGAACTTTGAAGGTGGTAAGTTACCAAAACTGAACCAGAAGATGGCGCCCTGCGAATGTGCACGACGTGTCGTTTGCATTCACAGTGTACACAAACTACACAATCAATTTCGTTTAACGAAATTCGTTATTCAGAGATGGTTCCTTCAATTTTTCCTTTAATTGTAGTAGGTAGCACAACAGTGGAAGATAAATCCGTTTAGTGAGGTATTTGGGGCTTTCCTTCGTAAGAAGGGCTAGTGGCTCACTCTAGTCGGGTTTGAAGGTACTATGTGTAGTTCACTACGTTCCGTAGGGATAGCGCCACCGTCGACTATGGCACATGAAGTCTTATACAGTGAACTCTCCTCTCTATTCCTCCATGATGTACCGAAGACACTGTGAATAATGAACATTTGCCATATTGTGGTGAATGTTTATTATTTCCAGTGTCTCTTAGGGATCAAACCAGCCAGCCAGGCCTCCATTATCGACCCTTCGATTGTGGAAGCTGAACCAGCGGGAATGATCCCGATGTACGGGTCCATTGCACAGGACTCCATTAACGTTCATTTCGTTTGTTGACTCCGGGAAATCGGCCTCGTATAAGACTGGGCCCGCTGGTCAAGCCACCTTTAATGACAATTCACTCGAGGTAGCTGCAGCAGAGGTCTCAGGTTCAACTGCGAGCCCAGGGCGAGCTGATACTGGCCACGACGTGTCGTTATGGTTATCAGCATCCCCCCCGGTTCCCTACTGTAGTCTCAGCACCTTCACAGTAGGTACCTCGACATATCAAGCAAACCTGTAGAGTGCGAGTCTTCCAATACTGTGGCTGCATCTTCCCTCTGGTCTGCAGATCACGACAGTAGGAAATTGCCTAATTCGAGTTATGTCCAGGATGGAAATGCTCCCATACTCCTTCCTGTCCCTCCAAAAACCTTAAATTTATTGAATTAAATTTAAGTGTAAGAAAACAAACTTAAGTAGGTACACACCCATCATCCACTGTATGGGGTGTCCCACAAAACCTATACCTACTAAGATGTTTTTTTTTTTTAAATAAAAAATTAAAAACATCTTGATACCTATAGGTAGTTAACCAAAAAATTAAAGTGATCACAGCAATCAAGTCATCGTTGTCTCGAGTTCTCCTTCTCTTCTGCAATGCTCACAACCATGATATGATTGCCACAATCACGAAATAGAAGGGAACAAGTTAGTCGAGGAAATTGCGCAGAGAGACCGGCTGAACGGAGAAAAAGTCGGAATCGAATCAGTGTAGTTGGGATAACATTTGAGTGCGACTGCTGGGAGCCTAGTGGATTCTAAAGAAACATGGAGTTGTCCGCTTTTGAAGTCTTATTAAATAAGATGATTCGTTGCCGATTCCTAGAAATTGTCTAATGGTTCTGATTTTGAAGTTTCTAGAGTATGAACTTACTTGCATAACTAAACTTGTGAAAAATGCAAAAACATAAATTTTTTAAAATTTAAAATATTTAATATTGAAGTTACCTACCCGTTTTGATCCTGAACGCCTCGCATGTAGTTTTATAATGTGGCAGTACCTACATAGCCCTTGTTGGCAAGAGGCTTTAATTTCACAACAGTTTTTTGAGGAACTCCACATTGTTCCTTGAAACGTCTGGTGGAATTAAATTCCTCCCTTCTCATGCCAACAATGGAGTTACACAAACTCAGGTTTTCATTTTCAACATTTAAAATGTTCATTATAAACAATTTTCATTGTTTGCCGTTTCATCGATTACGAATTCAGAAGCGAGCCAAGGAAAATCATCCATGTAACTAAATGATGATTTGATGGTTTTGTGCCGAGATCTCAGGTTACTTTTTAGGTTTTGAGGTGTGCAGAAGGCATGGTACATTTGAAACTTTTCGCCCGGAGTCATTCAATGAGACAATCGCAAGTCGGATTATCATCAACGTTATCTCTCTTAGTTCTCTTGTTAATTTGTAATCTTGATAAAAGCGCCCACTTCTACCGACCTATTAAATAGTCCAACAGGCGAAAAATTATTCACAGGTCTCAAGTCAGTAAAAATGCGGAATCTTAGTTTCGCGATCCCTACCTTCTTGACTTCTGGACTTTACCAATTAGTAATAATTACAATTATTGGCAATCACCCAACATTACAGTACGTAACGGTACCAGTAAGTAGTGCTAAATTTGCCGATAGCCCTCTTTGCTTAAAAAATAAAGAAGAAAATTAGGTAGGTACAATGCTCTACAAAGAACGATTTTTGTACTATGATAACTGGCGAAGATGAAGTTCCGTAGCAACGAATCGGTTGTAAGCGAAAATCATCAGAAAACTAGAAATGCTTGCATACGAGTGTGCAACACATTGGGACATTTTTTGTCTTTAGTCCCCTCCATTCCCTTGTATCTCTACCCACGGCTTCATTTTGGCGTTTTCTCAAAGTAGTTTCTAACGAGAAAATCAATAAATATAAAATGGCGACATAAATACCAAGAACAAGTACGAAAGAAATGCGTGATGAATCGAGAGCTTTCCAACGAATGGTGAACGATTTCTGTCCCTTGAAAACTAAAGAAGTTTCATTTCCCCAGCAACGACTCGGTTGTAAGCGGAAATCATCAGAAAATTTCATAACGCGCTCTTCGTCACACTGTAACGTCACACTTTTTGAGTTATGTGCCATAGTAAAGACATAAAATGTCAAAAGCCAGGACGGTGACGAATTCATACAAATTGACGAAGTCAAACCACTTTTGAGCTAAACGACATCAGCAATCGATTCTTCGTGGTGAAATCTTTCAAAAACTGCTGTTACCGTAATTTTGAGAAAAACTAACTTGACCAGTTTTGCAACCGGTTAAGCGGCAACATAATATTATCCTATCTCCTATCTCTATACGTTATACATAGGATATGTTGCCGCTTAAGCGTCGATCTGCCAACAACAACAGACATCTTTAAAACCCAGACAAGCTACAAGACTACCTATGCCAATAAATCGCGGGCAGATTTTGAAAATTGGCCAAGCCAAGATGCAAAATTGAATGAAAGGTTTTATTAAGTTATGAATAAGAACGCTGTGGACAGGATGGCATTTATTATATTTCCTACTATTATAAATATCTAAAACTAGATTTCACTGACTCCGGGTTTGTAAGGCAGTAATTTCAACACTTTCCCCGATTTCACAACAAACGCAGCAATCTTCTTGGTTTTGGCTACGAATTCGATGTCGAATTTCGAACAAGTGATATTTGAATGCGGGGTGGTCATTCGGTGGCTATTTCTCGTATGCTGCAATGTTCGTCGATGTTCAAAGTGGTTGACCGTCAGATGGTATCGCAAAGTCGTAAACCTGCCACTTTGACTCGACGTTCTGGTTCTATAGGAAGTTGAGGTCCTCGAGAATGCTCATCCGAATGAAGCAATGCCTTCGCAAGGGGTTTTAATCGCGTGCCGAGTAATGATGAGATGGGTTATGTCATTGTCAAGTCAATTGGGTCGGTTGGTCGAGTGCATAGCTGGGAGGACGTCTCCAAATGGTCTGGATCTTTGAATGGTCAATGTCTCGATGGCAACTAGAACATTCCGCGGCGAACCGCCAACCTGAAAGCCAGTAAATGAGAACAAAGCTGCTCTGGACGGGTACATGTTTGCTACATTACAGAAGCACAACATCCCAATAAAACAAGTGCCATGCAAATGAGCCCTTATTTACTCTTCTCCACAAAGCTACTTTACATAAACATTTCAAACTATGTAGGTTACACCTTTCATAAATGGGCCACTCCAATGTCGACCGAAACAACCTTCAGGTTAGCCAACATTTCACAGCAGACATTTGGGGGTCAAACAGTACGTTAAGATTATGCAACAAAAGTAATGAAACCTGAAGTTGGTATTGATGTTTATGAAGAGAATTTCACGCTTTAACTGGTGGTCGAGCGAGGTGTGGACAGCCTGAAAGGAAACTAGTTCCAACTCTGGGAGCCATAAAATTTGTATCGCCACCACATTTTCATTATCTAGCTACGGCTTACGTTACTATCTGCGGTTTCCAGACAAAATTTATGTGCTGGCGTAAATAACGAGAAGATCCACGTCTTTTAAAGGATGCAAATGTGTTCCACATCTATTTGAGTCAGAATTACTAAAAAGTTGTGGGCGACGGATGAAATAACATCCTCCATTAACCTATTAAATATAAATGTTATAGCAGGCTCCTTCGACCACGAGTTTTCAGAGGGTCGCACTAACACATATTTCCCAAGTAGGTTCGCTACGCTTGGATTGCTAAGTAGAAGAAAATAGCTTTGGTCAATTCTACCTACAAACAACATTGTATCAAAGAGATGCAAAGTCTCTAAATACAACAGAAATCTGTAAAACGGAGTGTTCCTAAGAAAATTACAAGTTCAGAACTTGTCTCACTTTACTGAAGCAAGTTCAGACTCGACTAATCAAAACTCATTTACTTACAAAGCAGAGTACCTATTACATACATTGGTCATGAATGATATGAAGGGCGTTGGGTACAACTGGACAAGGGCCACAATTGAATGAATGAATGAATCTTAACTAATAAATTTAATTAACTTTTAAATCATTCATTTGGTTTGAATACTTTTGGTTTATTATTCTTTGATTAATACACCTATGTAATCGCGACGGAGGTCGAAAATTCTTATCGGCCTCAAAATTTTACATTATCCATTTCCAGATAATATCTGGACATGTCATTTTTGAAATCTACATATTATGTAGATTTCAAAAATGACATGTCCGTGGGCCGTCATAGCCGTTTTGGGTGGAATGGAATTTTTTAAAATCTGAAATGTTGACAAAACACTCGGTTTAGTTATGCTCGCATGGTATTCAGCCCGTTCGCTCAAACCAGTGGGGTTCTGTCTAAAAAGGGGCTTCGGGAGGATTTTTTGAAGGGTTCCGGCTGTGGCTTCGAGATAGGTGTCGTTTTTGAAGTATTTTTTGACGTAAAATCCATTTTTTGGGGTCCCAGAACGATCCGATTTCACTGTGGGGTTCTATAGGGCTTTCAAGGGGCTACAAATGGGTTTTTGAAGGATCTCAGGTGGTCGAATAAGGTGTCGTTTTCCGAGTAATTTTGGTCGTAAAATCCATTTTTTTCGAGGTTAAATTTTTTTATTCAAAATAATTCGGTAAATGACACAATTAGTTTTTGCTCAATTAACGTAGTTACCTAAATCAATGAATAATGAACCCTTGTGTAAAATTTTCAGCGTGTTATCATCAATAACCCAGCGTAGTTTTCGTTTTATTAATCTAGCTCAATCATGCTTTTTGTTCGGAACGGAATTTTAGTTTCCTACCAGTAATTCATCGCCATGTGGAAACTTTCCTCGTCCCGAAAGATAATTCTGCCCCAGCTGAAAAGGTGATGTGAACTTATTCTCGCGGGACCTTCGTTGACGTGTAATTGAATCATTTTCTTGTCATTCAAGAATCGCATGAGACCTAAGGCGATTCACCCCGCCTTTTTGTCCTTTGGTAGGGTGAAAAATCGGCACTTTTATGAGGCAATCCAGGCCCGAAAATGAGAGTGAAATTGCATAAAGAGGTGACGAAATGACCGTGTGGGGCGAACGTATTGAAGGGCTGAGGATAAAATAACTCCATTTTCTGGTCAGGTTGGGACGGTGTCGTGTTCCACAAAAGTTGAAGGGTAACCGTCATTATGAGGTGGCCTTTTGTCACGCAAATTCGGTTAAAATAGCCGAAGCCACGTTTTTTTTTTTTTTTTTTTTTTTTCAGATTGGTGGCAATGTTGTGAAAACATGTTTTGAAAACGGATGGAAATTTGATTGAGGATTTTAGTGCGACAAGTTCCATTTTTAACGAGCCATTTTGTCGTAGGAACTCGTCCGCGGTGGCAAAATTGTTCCAGAACTCATTTGGCGAGATCGGAATTATCATGTGGCTTACCACACGGACTGGATGAGTGACGTCAGAAAATGCGCGAACTGTCCTGTAACCTGTTCCCTTTGCGGAATCCACGCAGGTTGGGAAACCTAGAGAGTCGAGTCAGCTTGCCCTCGATGTGTCGATGATTTTATTTCACGACTTTATCCGGTTCGAGTCGTTGGCAGGTGGAGGGCGTTGTCCCCTCGACGAGACTTTGTCCACGTGTTACATAATATGTATGGCAGATGTATGGTATTATTATATTATAATAATACCATACATCTGCCATGGTTAGGGTGGCCAGTTTTTGATTTTTTTTTTTTTTTTTTCGAGGAAGCAGTACATTAAACAAAATTTGTTCTATTGAACTATTTATTAGTCGTAGGACACTAGACAAAAAAGTTTTAATATAACATATTATGTTAATACATTACATTAGGTTAAATCATTGCCACTGGCCACAAAAATATTATGACTATTATAGTCATAATATGACTATAATAGTCATAATATTATGATATTATCGTATAATACGATGCAGACAAATCTCATGAAGGGATCAATCAATACTCAAAGCTCAATACTATTCGTTTGCATTTAAAAACTAGTGAACCCATTTGAAAACCATAAAAACCGTAACTCAGACTTTGAGCCTCAAAGACCAACTTCTTCTTCCTCCAATTGATAAGAGGTGTTGGTGTCCCATCTAATTTAAGTTCTTTGGAAGATATTGTCAAGTGCGTAAGTAAGTAGGCAGGAAGTAGCTCCCCAAAAAGTCTACTAGTTACAAAAAGCAGTACATTTAAGGTGTACACAAGGGTCTCGGTGTACAGCAATATCACATACCTTACTTGTAAAGCAGTACTTTACTACAAAAAGCAGTAGGTATATCTGCCCACCCTAGCCATGGTAGACCAACTCCAATGTATGGGGGGGGGGGTTCACTCTCCAGTGTGTTCTTATTGGTTATAAAACTTGTCACTACCAATTATTGGTTCTTGATGTTTGGTATACCATACATCAAGCATACATGCTTTTGGTTTACAATTAGAGTAATTCACCGATTCGTGTCGGAGATCTAAAATTCTGATCGGCCTCAAAACTTGACGTTATCCGTTTCATGACAAGTAGATTCCAAAAATGAAATGACTGTCCGCCGTCAGAGCCGTTTTTGGGCAGTATAATTCCTTGGCAGTATAATTATTTGATTGACAAAATACTCGGTCCACCATCTGATAATAATTATCATAATAATAATTATTATTGTGCCCGCAAGGTTTTTAGCCTGATTGCCCAAAGCCGTGGGGCTAAAAAGGGGCTATGGTAGGGTTTTCTTTAATAACTTAAGGGGCTATGGGTTCTAGTTGCGTGTCATTTTCGAGGTACTTTTGAGCGTAAAATACATTTTTGGGGGGTCCAAACATTATACCAAAGAATTTTCACTTATTTTTTCAATTGCGTAGAATTTAAAAAAAATTAATTTAATCAAAGAATAATAAATCCCTTTTGTTTTATTATTCTTGGGTACACCCTAGATGGATTCGTGTCGGAGGTCGAAAATTCTGATCGGCCTCAAATTTGACATTTTTCCGTTTCATGACACGTAGAGTCCAACAACGACACGTCCATCCGCCGCCTGAAACGTTTTCGGCAGTAGGGTTTTTTTTTTTTTTTTAATCTGAAATTTTGACAAAATAATCGATTTACCACCTAGTTGTGCACGCAAGGTTTTCAGTCCGATCGCCCAAACTCTGTGGGACTAAAAAGGATTTTGAAGGTATTCCGCTAAGGGGTCGAATTAAATGAGGTTTTCGCAGTAATTTGTATTTAGAATCAATTTTTGGGGTCCCAGAATCATCGGATTTCACCGAGAGGTTCTATGGGGCTACAGGGGGCTTTTGAAGGATACCAGGAAGTCGAACGAGGTGTCGTTCTCCGAGTAAATTATTAAGCATAGGTAATCCATTTTTTGAGATCCCACATTCGTCCACAAACTTTACAAGAAAAAAAAAACTTTTTAAAATAATATTTAACATAGGTACATTTTATGTACTTTTTTAAATAATTTTTACATAGGTACATATTATGTACCTATGTAATTGAATTAAATTTTTTTATTGATACCTATAGAATTAATTTGTTGATGATAATAATAATAATCATAATCGTTCGTTTATCGTTTATAAATAATTTATATCAAAGAATAATAAACCTTTGTGAAAATTTTGCAGCTTTCTTTTGTGTGCGGGTGTGTGTTTGTTTTAAGTTGAATTATCGAAGTACTTCAAACTTAGGTGAGGGAGGCAGAATTATAGCTATTCACTTGCGATTAGTAACGATTATTTCAACTTTCCGATTATTTTTGGGGAAAAATCGAGTTACAAAAAATCGAAAAGAAAAAACGTCAGTTTCATAAAATAAGGATCTGAGTAATAAGCAATAATATTGTATAATAAGCATTATATTATAATATTATTATAATATAATGCTTATTATACGCGCCTGCATGTGCCCCCTGCTGGGCCGTAGCCTACGGCCCGTAGGGTAGATGGAGATGATTCTTCCCATTGGCCAAGAAAGTGGGGGCTCGTTGTCGTTCACCATGGAGGAAAGAAATTTCTTTCCTCCATGGTCGTTCACAATCAGAACAACATCCCCTGCTGGGCCCATGCAGCGAGCGTTCGACTCAAGGTAGTTCACGATGAGAAACGGGTCAACAAGCGTTGTTACAACAAAAAAACGCTGCAAATTTTACGCAAGGGTTTATTATTCTTTGATATAGGTTACTTGTGCAAAAATTATTTCTGTCAATAAAAAAAATTGGAAAAAAAAATTTTAAGGATTTTTTTTTTTTAAGAAAACTTTTTTGGATTTTTTTTTTTTTCAAAAAAATTTTTTTTTTTCAAATATTCTTTGTTTTGGTTTATTATTCTTATATTATGTTTTCGCGACGAGGGTTGACGACTCCGATCGGCCTCAAAATTTGACATTATCCGTTTCAAGAGGTTCAAACATTCACATTCAAAATCCGAAATGTCCGCATTTTAGGCCCATAGTGCCCCACGGGTTTGAGCGATCGGGCTGCTTCCGGGCACAACTAGATGGTAAACCGAGTATTTTGTCAACATTTCAGATTTTTTAAAAAATTCTTATTGCCCAAAACGTCGGACGGACATTTCGTTTTTGGAATCTAGACCTCTTGAAACGAATAATGTCACATTTTGAGGCTGATCAGAATTTTCGACCCCCGTCGCCATGGTGTATTATTCCAAGAATACTAAACCAAACGAAGAGGTTCCCTAACTTTCTATTGTGTTTTGTTCAAGATTTTTTATTTTTTATTTTTTTCAATTTTTATTTTTGGTGATTTTTTTTCCGCCCTTGAGTATTCTTAGGGGATTTTTTTCCGGGGAGTTTTTTTCCGATTAGGGTAGGGTTGTTTTGGGTAAGTTTTGAATGAGTCGACTCAATAAGTCAAATGAAAAAGGTGAATCGACTCGCGGTTTCAAAAGAGTCGACTCATCGAGGAGATGCAGATTGCAGCTCCTAGTGTCGCGGCACCAGCGCTCCTGGCTGCCAATAGTACCTAGATGCTCTCCCCCTGTTAACAAGAGTCTTGATTCAAGACCGCCTTCGGGCCTGTTTCAGTAGTTTAATCTGTGGCCTGTTTCGTCCTTGTTTTCAAATCGTCGCTAATATTATTACTTTGCGTTCCTAAAAATGCGTGATACCTTTCACTTTGATCTGATTATGTCTGGGATTAGAAAAAATAAAATGGGTCTTATTCTCGAGTCCATTCTCTTGCTGGTGATGTTTCGGAAAATATTTGTGTAGGTAATAAAATATGAAGTTGTTAGGTACCAACCAACTCATCTGTCTTTCCCAAATAAAGAAGTTTCCATTTTCATAATATGGCCATTTTTCACCTTGAAGTCTATTCTGAAGGGAACAGGTTACCAGTAATTACGCTGCGGTTACCGTGCATCGGTTTAGAAAAATGCTTCAAATTTTACACAAGGGTTTATCATTCTTTGATATAGGTTACTTGTTTGAAAATTAATTCTGCGTCAATGGAAAAATATTTTTTGAACATTTTTTTTTTTTTCAACTTTTGGTTTATTATTCTTGGAATAATACACCTATGTTTTCGCGACGGGGGTCGACGACTCCGATCGGGCTCAAAATTTGACATTATCCGTTTCAAGAGGTCTACATTCTAAATCCGAAATGTCCGTCCGCCGTACGCCGTCCGCCGTCCAGGCCGTTTTGGGCAGTAGGAATTTTTTTAAAATCTGAAATTTTGACAAAATACTTGGTTTACCATCTAGTTGTGCCCGCAAGGTTTTCAGTCCGATCGCCCAAACCCGTGGGGCTCTATGGGGCTACGGGAGGGGGTTTATGAAGGCTTTTAGCTATGGGATCGACTTAGGTGTCGTTTTCGAAGTATTTTTGTACGTAGAATCCATTTTTGGGGGTCCCGGAACGATCCGATTTCACTGTGGCGATCTGTAGGGCTTTCATGGGGCTAAAAATGGGATTTTTGAAGGATCCCAGGAGGTTAAATATTTTTCGAGTAAAAAATAAATAAAAAACCCTTGCGGGCACAACTAGATGGTAAACCAAGCATTTTGCCAAAATTTCAGATTTTTAAAAAAATGCCTACTGCCCAAAACGGCCTGGACGGCGGACGGACACCGGGTTGATAAGTGATGGACAGGAATATTAATATTAATATTTCGTGCGAAGCGCGGGTGTCCAAGCTAGTAATATTAATAAGAATTTATGTATGTATGTATGTATGTATGTAAGCTCCAACATCACACCCAAACGGCTGAACCAATTCCCTTGCGGGTGGGCGCAAATTGACGAGCGAAGTCCAACTTGGATAATAGTCTCTTTCTTCATCGTGAACGAGGCTTTTCTTTGCGACTAGGGCAGGGATAAAAAAGCGTCGTTACTAGGGATTGTATAACGCCGAACCCCGGAACAACTTTTGGCGTCTGTCTTGAACGGAACTCCGTCGGTTAAAACGAGCTTTTTACGCTGATTTCAAGGAGTACCTACAAAACGATTTCTGTGCGATAACCCGTTCGGAAGTTATTCAAAGATCGGCGTTAGCTGGGTACGAGTAACTATGTTTTGCGAGCCTTCGATTAGTTTGATAGGTACCTACCAGGTAATTTTAAGATGATGATTTTGATAAGGGAGGGGCAGGCTTGGAAAAAAGGAGAATTTGACAAATACAAATTTTTTCGCACAATGTTGCCAATAACTCGGGAACGGTTACTTAGTCCGATCTTAAATCTCTTTTTTTCTGGGGAAAGCTGATTCAATTTTTTATGAGGGACGGTTCATTGCATTTCTGCGGAGACGAGAATTAGTGATATAGAAGATACGATGAGAATTAGTAGGGAGTTCCTAGTGGTGAGATACGTCGTGGTATCTCGATTCCATCCGTATCCGACTCCAGCAGTGCGCATGCGCGATCGCCGATGGTATCGTATCTGCGATCGGTCGGTGGTATGTTTACGGAAAATACGATACCACCGGCCGATACGGAAGATGGTATCTAGTGAATCCTTATCGCAAAGTAACCTGCCTAATTGATAAACAGCTTCCAAGAAGACATACAAACGTCGACAACAACAACGAAATCCGAGAGCAGCACAGCTGGCAGCTCAGTGCTGCCAGTACTTTCCTCTGTGTTGGCCTGAGTTGTTAGGTGCCGTTAGGTGTTGTTTAGGTGCCGATTTCACGAATCACTGCGGTTTTATTTCACACCAGTTCGTTCGTTGTTGAAATAATTTGGAGGAGCAACGAAACATTACACTATTGGAAGCAGCAATGCAGACAGCCGACCTGGAAGACGGGGAGTGCTACTCGGAAATGTGCGGTTTAACGAACACCGTTAAAATCTCACCTCCAAGCCACTGAATTACAGTGGAACTGGTCGGCCACAAATCCAGATGAGTTAAATGTTAAATCATTGTAACTCAATAATTATTATTGATTTGGGGAGCTGAGCTTCAAAACTCTCGCTCGTTCCACTCAATCGCAATTTCCAGAAATCACGAAAAACTCCGTACATCTTTGCAACTGATCAGATCAAAATGGTTATGAAGTTTAATAAATCTAATAAGTTTCCTAAGGAGGCACTTTCGACAACAAACTCCAAAAACAACTCCACTTTGAAAGCTGAATACCGCGGCGGTATTACCGCCTGATGTTAATGAACGAGTTTTAATAGTAACGTGACCCGTTACTCCAAGATCCTACTCGGAGATACCACCTAAAAATGCAAAATGGTATCTCAATCAATTTTGGTTAGCATCGCGCTTGGTTTCCCTAGATACGGCATCCGTATTCCAAGTGGTGGTATCTCGATCGTATCCACTAGGAACTCCCTAGTGATATAGACTAGTGGGCCCGGTGCGCTTCGCTGCACTCCGTCCATCACCTATCAACGATGCACCCGTGGCAACGACGCTTTTTGACCCGTCTCTCGTACCTATCAAACTAATCGAAGGCTCGCAAAAACTGCACTCTGTTCATCACCTTTATCGGGCGTCACCACCAAGTGACAGTCGCTCAATGCGCTAAATTTAGGCTCTACCGTTGAGGCTCGGTAGCGTGGATTAGACACAGCCAGCCACAGAGCCGAACAACTTTAGTAGTATAGACTCTCTGGCTCGCTTCGCTCGCTCCCCTAGTGGGGTGCGTAGCATCGATGGACACGTTCATAACCCTGCATCAAGGTCAACTGCTCCTTCAACATCAACCCCTCTGGCTGATAAAATGATCGGCCGAGCGAAGCAAGCTCCCCCCCCCCCCCCCCCCCACTGTCAAAGTGCGGATACGAAAAAAGCGCAAAATCCGAAATTAGCGTAGAATGAACCGTTTCCCAACACTGCCCCCCCCCCCCTGCCCACCACCACCACCGCCCTTCAAAGTCCCCCCCCCCAGCAAGGTCACCGTCTTGATCTGACGTCCACCCTTTCCATCTCTCCGAGGTCCTTGGAACTCTCCCGAGGTGCGCGCCGAATTAAAACAATTGAGGCGTTGACAGGGAAAAGGTGTTAAGTCAAAAAACCCAAATTTTACAGGAGAGCCAAAAAACTATTTTTTTCACTTTTGGTTTATTATTCTTGGAATAATACACCTATGTTTTCGCGACGCGGGTCGACGACTCCGATCGGCCTCAAAATTTGACATTATTCGTTTCAAGAGGTCTACATTCAAAATCCGAAATGTCCGTCCGCCGTCCGGGCCGTTTTGGGCAGTAGGAATTTTTTTAAAAAATCTGAAATTTTGACAAAATACTTGGTTTACCATCTAGTTGTGCCCGCAAGGTTTTCAGTCCGATCGCCCAAACCCGTGGGGCGCTCTGGGGCTATAATGGGGCTACGGGAGGGTTTTTTTGAAGGCTTTTAGCTATGGGATCGAGTTAGGTGTCGTTTTCGAAGTATTTTTGGACGTAGAATCCATTTTTTGGGGTCCCGGAACGATCCAATTTCACTGTGGCGATCTTTAGGGCTTTCATGGGGCTAATAATGGGATTTATGAAGGATCCCAGGATGTTAAATATTTTTTGAGTTAAAAATAAAGAATTTTTGAAAAACACATTTTTGAACAAAAAAATAAATAAAAAAATTTTTTTTGAAATAAAAATCCAAAAAAAATTTTTTTTTTAAATTTTTTCATTGACAGAATTTAATTTCTGCACAAGTAACCTATATCAAAGAATAATAAACCCTTGTGTAAAATTTGCAGCGTTTTACATCAATATTTATTGAACAAACTACACGTAAGTGACAAGTAAGTGTCCAAAAACGAAACAAAAGCAGAAAACTTAAAAATGTCGAATTTAGGAGCAAATATTTTCATAAAAACTGCGATATTTCGAGTATATAAAGTCTAGCATGGCTAGCAAGTCCTTTTGCTTCCGAGTCTGCGAAGCAGCGGAAGCCTTGTGTTCACTTTCGGGAGAAAAAAAATTTTTGTTGTCCGAATTTAAAATTTCCACTCGCATTTTGCGTTTCATAGCCTACTGAACAAATTTGGTTCCGTGTCTGTCGGTCTGTCGGTCTGTCGGTCTGTCGGTCTGTGGGTCTGTGGGTCTGTCCGCATTTCCTTGTTACAGCCATAATTTCCACAATTTTGAATGAATTTAGCTCAAATTTTGAGGGATTATGCGGATCAGGCTCCTTGAGGTCCCATACGAATTTCAGCACAATTGAATCAGCGGTACGCTCTGCGCATGCGCTAACGTGAAATTCTTGAAACAGGCATAACTTTCTCAATTTTGATCGGATTTCAATCAAATTTTCAGGAATTGTGTGCGTATAGCTCTAGATGGTACCCTGTCAGTTTCATCACGATTGAATCAGCGGTACGCTCAGCGCATGCGCGAACGTAACTTCCTTGCCACAGCCATAACTCCTACAATTTTGATCGGATTTCAATCAAATTTTCAGGAATTGTGTGGATATAGCCCTAGATGGTTCCCTATCAGTTTCATCACGATTGAATCAGTGGTACTCCCTGCGCATGCGCGAACGTAATTTTCTTGTTACAGTTGTTACGTTCATTTTGAACTTGGCACGAGGAAGCTCATGTGCCATTGCCTTGGCAGTGTATTTTTTTTTTTGGCGTCCATTTAACATCCTGATATCCTTCAAAAATCCCATTTTTAGCCCCACGAAAGCCCTAAAGATCGCCCCAGTGAAATCGGATCGTTCCGGGACCCAAAAAAAATGGATTCTACGTCCAAAAATACTTCGAAAACGACACCTAACTCGATCCCATAGCTAAAAGCCTTCAAAAACCCCCTCCCGTAGCCCCATTATAGCCCCATAGCGCCCCACGGGTTTGGGCGATCGGAATGAAAACCTTGCGGGCACAACTAGATGGTAAACCAAGTATTTTGTCAAAATTTCAGATTTTAAAAAAAATTCCTACTGCCCAAAACGGCCTGGACGGCGGACGGCGTACGGCGGACGGACATTTCGGATTTAGAATGTAGACCTCCTGAAACGGATAATGTCAAATTTTGAGCCCGATCGGAGTCGTCGACCCCCGTCGCGAAAACATAGGTGTATTATTCCAAGAATAATAAACCAAAAGTTAATAAACAAGAAAGTGGGGGCTCGTTGTCGTTCACAATCAGAACAACATCCCCTGCTGGGCCCATGCAACGAGCGTTCGACTCAAGGTAGTTCACGATGAGAAACGGGTCAACAAGCGTTGTTACAACAAAAAAAAGTGGACGGGTTGCCACAGGTGTTGTAATGAATACGTTTTCCCCCCGTTAGTTAAGGTGAATAACCACGCACTCAATTAATACTGCAAATAAGTTTAATAATTCCTTTGGTAAAATATGCGACACCGCTAACCACACCCGTCACTGGAACTCAACCGAATGGGGGCTCGGGGGGAGGGGGCTCTCCGCCGGTCACGTAGCTGGTGATGACGTTCCCGGGCGGAATGTGCTGATGCAGCAGGAGCCCCGTCGTGGGGCCCTCCTTCTGGCTCCTCGGCGGTATATTTGATTTTACCGCCACAGTGTTCCCAGTGAACCATGGGTTGCATTATTGATAAGTGATGGACAGGAATTTAATATTTGTAAGTAAATCCAATTGTTCATTTCATTCATATCAGACAAGCCTTGTCTTATATTAATCAGGGAATTAATTTGTTGAATGGAAGGATATGCAAGTCATGGAAATCAGTTGGGCAGTATGTTCGACCCGGTGTTTGTTCATTATAGTCCGAATTATTATTGCTTTCTGTGTTTTAACTATTGGGTCCAAAGTAGTACGGTACGTACCACTCCAGACGGCTAGGCAGTACGTCGTTACGGACTCCGCCAGGGAAAAATAGACTCGCCTCAAAATCTTACTTATATTATAAGACTTATAAGTAAGATTTTGAGGGGAGTCTATTTTACTTAGTAAATGACGTGGATGAAAGTCTTTACCATCTGTCGATAATAATTTTTATGAACTTAATTAATACTGTACTGTATTGTACTGATGATGGTCTAATCAACCGAAACGCGTCTACAAGTTATATTTATATTTTTATCGTGGAAATAGACTATTTCATCTTAAATCGTCTTTTTTAAGATGGATTCCCACTATCTCGCCGCATCCACCTTACATTAACTTCCTAAGTTTAAGCGTTGGTTTATAAATCAGTTTGAAAAAATGGGCCCACAACATGTTTCAGTTCCGCTCTCTTGCAACCTCCTGCAATCTTCGTTCCTTTCAGAAAAAATGCTATCGGACTTGTATTAATTACCTACTCTCAACGACCCCGGGGCTACGAAACGTTCAGGAATGGCGAGAGCGGTCCAAACGACTGGAAAACTGGCCGAGTGCGAGGCGAAGAATTTACGTCCTACGAGGGACAACCGCCTTCTACGGGGAATATCATTTCGAAAAACACTATTAAGGGCATAGCTGGTTGTACGAAATGATCCGGCTTGAATCTTCGGGTATGAAGCGACGCAGAAAATGAAGAATCGTGGAGGAAAGGAATGATGGGTTTGGGAGCGCTGACCACGAGCGTCACGACTGGGTAGGATTGTAGGAAAAAGTCCCCAAAAAAAAGGCGCCGGAAAAAAAATCCCCAGTATTTTCCGATCCCGGAAAAAAAATCCCCGGAAAAAAGTCCCCGTAGAAGGAATAGGGTTGACTGAATGGAAATGAATAGAAGATGATACCTACTTGAGTATTAAATACTTTTGTTGTCGTAGGGGGTCAACACTAAGCAGTAGGTGACTGGTGTTTACAATGACTCGGTCAACTTCTAATGTTGTATTGTCCCAAAGATTAGTGGCTTCATCTCATCTTTTGTCGGAACCGTTTACCTATTCATTGTGTACTTGTGAGAAAATTAATTCTGTCAATCAATAACATTTAAAAAAAAGAAATGTTTTTTTTTTCGACAATTTTTTCTTCATTCGGAAATAATTTGACCCCAAAATACCTCAAAAATCCCGTTTGTAGCTCCATGAAAGCCCTATACACAGTGAAATCGGATCAATCCGGGACCCCCCAAAATGGATTTTACGTCCAAAAATCCTTCGAAAACGACACTTCACTCGATCCCATAGCCCCATCAAAAAACCCCTCTCGTAGCCCCATTTTAGGCCCATAGTGCCCCACGGGTTTGAGCGATCGGGCTGCTTCCGGGCACAACTAGATGGTAAACCGAGTATTTTGTCAACATTTCAGATTTTTTAAAAAATTCTTATTGCCCAAAACGTCGGACGGACATTTCGTTTTTGGAATCTAGACCTCTTGAAACGAATAATGTCACATTTTGAGGCTGATCAGAATTTTCGACCCCCGTCGCCATGGTGTATTATTCCAAGAATACTAAACCAAACGAAGAGGTTCCCTAACTTTCTATTGTGTTTTGTTCAAGATTTTTTATTTTTTATTTTTTTCAATTTTTATTTTTGGTGATTTTTTTTCCGCCCTTGAGTATTCTTAGGGGATTTTTTTCCGGGGAGTTTTTTTCCGATTAGGGTAGGGTTGTTTTGGGTAAGTTTTGAATGAGTCGACTCAATAAGTCAAATGAAAAAGGTGAATCGACTCGCGGTTTCAAAAGAGTCGACTCATCGAGGAGATGCAGATTGCAGCTCCTAGTGTCGCGGCACCAGCGCTCCTGGCTGCCAATAGTACCTAGATGCTCTCCCCCTGTTAACAAGAGTCTTGATTCAAGACCGCCTTCGGGCCTGTTTCAGTAGTTTAATCTGTGGCCTGTTTCGTCCTTGTTTTCAAATCGTCGCTAATATTATTACTTTGCGTTCCTAAAAATGCGTGATACCTTTCACTTTGATCTGATTATGTCTGGGATTAGAAAAAATAAAATGGGTCTTATTCTCGAGTCCATTCTCTTGCTGGTGATGTTTCGGAAAATATTTGTGTAGGTAATAAAATATGAAGTTGTTAGGTACCAACCAACTCATCTGTCTTTCCCAAATAAAGAAGTTTCCATTTTCATAATATGGCCATTTTTCACCTTGAAGTCTATTCTGAAGGGAACAGGTTACCAGTAATTACGCTGCGGTTACCGTGCATCGGTTTAGAAAAATGCTTCAAATTTTACACAAGGGTTTATCATTCTTTGATATAGGTTACTTGTTTGAAAATTAATTCTGCGTCAATGGAAAAATATTTTTTGAACATTTTTTTTTTTTTCAACTTTTGGTTTATTATTCTTGGAATAATACACCTATGTTTTCGCGACGGGGGTCGACGACTCCGATCGGGCTCAAAATTTGACATTATCCGTTTCAAGAGGTCTACATTCTAAATCCGAAATGTCCGTCCGCCGTACGCCGTCCGCCGTCCAGGCCGTTTTGGGCAGTAGGAATTTTTTTAAAATCTGAAATTTTGACAAAATACTTGGTTTACCATCTAGTTGTGCCCGCAAGGTTTTCAGTCCGATCGCCCAAACCCGTGGGGCGCTATGGGGCTATAATGGAGCTACGGGAGGGGTTTTTTGAAGGCTTTTAGCTATGGGATCGAGTTAAGTGTCGTTTTCGAAGTATTTTTGGACGTAGAATCCATTTTTTGGGGTCCCGGAACGATCCGATTTCACTGGGGCGATCTTTAGGGCTTTCATGGGGCTAAAAATGGGATTTTTGAAGGATCCCAGGATGTTAAATATTTTTCGAGTAAAACATACAGAATTTATTGAAAAAACACATTTTTGAACAAAAAAATCCAAAAAAAATTTTTGTGGGATAAAAATCCCCCAAAAAAATTTTTTTTTTAATTTTTTTCATTGGCAGAATTAAATTTCTGCACAAGTAACGTATATCAAAATTTGATACACAAGGGTTTATTATTTAATAATAAACCCTTGTGTAAAATTTGCAGCGTTTTTTGTTTCTCCACAGTGAAATTGGATCGTTCCGGGACCCCCTAAAATGGATTCTATGTCCAAACATACTTCGAAAACGACATCTAACTCGATCCCATAGACTGGGCCTCCAAACAACCCCTCCTATAGCCCCATTTTAGCCCCAAAGCGCTCCATGTGTTTGGGCGATCCGGCTGAAAACCTTGCGGGCACAGCAAGATAGTAAACCAAGTAGGTACCTATTTTGTCAAAATTTCTGATTTAAAAATAAATTCCTACTGCCTAGAACGGCCTGGACGGCGGACGGACATTTCGTTTTTGGAATCTAGACCTCTTGAAACGAATATTGTCACATTGAGGCCGACCAGAATTTTGACCCGTGTCGCGATTACATAGGTGTATTATTCCAAGAGAAAACCAAAAGAATGGCGATATTTGCATAGGTTTATAGGTTCATGAATGGGCTGCACGTGAGGCACAATAAATTTTATATATTATTATTGTGACGGGAAACCGTCACGAACATCCAGCTAGGAGAAGGGGGCCAGGGTGGGAAAAGAAATCTGAGACCAGAATGTTTGAACGGAACTCTTGCCGAATGTAGGGTAAAAGCGCAGACGGTCGCCGAACGCGAGGCTCGAAAACTGTTGACCTTGTCATCCAGGAATGGGGACAAGAAAGGCAGCCCGAGGGAGCCGCAACGGCCTGACGAAAAAATAAGAAGAGTTTTCAGTCGTCGGTGGCGCGTGTTCGGCGAAGTGGCCGGGTGCGTCCCGGCTGTTTTCGGTGCACTGGCTGTTTTGGTGAGTTCTGGTTCAGATGTCCTGGTCTGGGTTGTAGTTGAAGCTATAGATGAGTTGAATAAGTTCTGGGGAGTTGGTAGCAGGCGCGACTCGTGAGGGAGGCAGCGTCGCAACTGCACCCCCTCGATGTAGAAGGGCGAGAGGGGGGGCTACGTATTACCTACCTAATTAGTTACCTACCTAAAAATGAATCAAAACTCCTTGGCTCGAATATCTTCGTAAGTTCTTGTAGACCTTACATAGTTCGCGGAACGTCAGAAAAGCCTGTGTTGATAGTACAATGATAACGGGAGCACTGCCCCTCTTGAGACGATTTTTTTGCATGGACCTTATGGAACAACGAACTAAGTGTGAAGCCAGAAATGTCGAAATGTGGGGCAGTTCTGGGCACTGAGCACACCCTTCCTTCTCACCATTCACCAGATGTTAAATCACCTCCACAATCAGTGTTGGCAGTCTTCGTTCATGGGCAGGGAATTTTCGTTTGTAATGAGGGACTTATTCAGGATCTAATCTGTCCCAAATCATGGAAAAAATAGGGGCTTACTTTTGAAATATTTTGAAAACTTTTTGATGTTGCTTTATTACTTCGAACGGTATGAAATCATGTCAGGCGTTGGTTTATAAAAAATTATAAACATATAATCGAATATAGATTTAGTTACACCGTAACAAATACCTTACGATCTCGGGTTTTCTCGAACCTATCACTATGACACAACACGAACGAACGAACACAGTGAAGGTCATCGACGAAGTAACGAAGAAAGAAGGCTGGCTCCGTAGCTGGTATTCCACAGCTGACAGGTGACAGCTGACCAGCTGGACTCGCAGTGGGCTCATCATGTTAGCTTTAGTGAAGGTGCCTGTGCTTGGTAGGCAAGCTCTCGCTTAACACTCCCTCCCACAGGCACCGGAGCAGCCGTATGATGACCAACATGTTTGACTAACACCGTATTATCTCAAGCCAGTTAACTGGTATCAAACATGACCACTGCACTGAACCGGCTCACCGTAATACTCCTCTTGGTCCTTGGTCCGAGCATCTTCTCAAGTCTTGTACCACCCGCCGTATGTGTGTCCTCCCATGTTTCTTCACGTCTTGAGTCACCGCCTTATTTTCCAGAACACCGTATTGTTGTTGAGAGACTCAACATAAGCTTTCTGGAAACATTTACAAATCAAACCACAACTCCTCAAATTTGGCTCATCAGTTTATTTCTAAACCGAACAAATTTAGATTTACAGAGGGGCTTGGTGAACGTGTCTGCAATTTGATTTTCAGTTTCTATCCACCGTATTTTAATGTTCCCATGCTTATGCTCCTGTCGTACGTATAAGTATGATAGTCTCACTAAATGCTTTAAAGTCGAGGAGTCGTCCACTTCAGCAAGTCTAATAGCTGGTTTTGAGTCTTCAAATATGGTTGGAATAATCTTAAGATCTAAGATTTCCTCGCACAACATCCTAAGACTCGCGAGTTCCTTACATGCAACGCTCATTGCAACGAACTCAGCTTCTGCCGAAGACAGTGCCACATGGTTCTGTTTCTTCGTACGCCATGTCACTGGACTTCCAAACAGATAGATTACAAAACCAGTAGTAGACAATCCACCTTCAGCGGACATGCCCAAAGAGGCATCAACGAAACAATCTATTTTCTCCGTATTAGGATTAAACTCTAATCCCAAATCGATTGTCCCTCTAAGATATCTCATTATCCTCAACACATCTTGCCAGTGTTCATACGTAAAGTTAGATTGGAATCTACTTAAAAAGTTCACTGCATAAGAGATATCAGGTCGAGTACCGTTTTGTAGGTACAGGAGAGTTCCAATCGCCTGTCGATATGGAACTTCCTCTCGACTCCAATTTTCTGAAGTTTTCTCCGTATTTTCCCTTTCTTCAGAATCGTTCCCCGTACCTTTTGTTCTTACTGTTTTTGTCACCGTATTTCTTCGTCTACCAGAGTTCTCTATCATAGGGGTAAGCACTGTCACCTTTGAATCAG
The DNA here is from genome assembly GCA_955831195.1 of Pilophorus perplexus. Taxonomy (NCBI): domain Eukaryota; kingdom Metazoa; phylum Arthropoda; class Insecta; order Hemiptera; family Miridae; genus Pilophorus; species Pilophorus perplexus. The sequence goes on from OY037008.1 coordinate 26,592,259, forward strand.
GATCAAATTTTTGGAGCATAGCTTTGATGTGAGTTGATTGATGCAACTTAATAATTCTTCCATCCCTACTACGCACTATCTCCATACCGAGAAACTTTTTGGGCGTTCCCAAGTCCTTGATAGCGAACTCCTTTTCCAATAAGAACTTTACCTCCTCAATCTTTTTCGGACAATTAGAGGCCAACAGTATGTCATCCACGTACAACAGCATAATTGCCAATTTACCTCCGTATTTCCAGAAGAACAAACAAGGTTGGTAATTGTACGAGCGAAATTCCAGTTTCTCCACTGCCTCCAAGAATCGTTCAAACCATCTCTTTGGACTTACTCTCAGTCCGTAAAGGGCTTTATGAACTTCGCAAACTGACGTTTTTCGAAATTCATCATCCTTTTGGAGATACTCTGTGTAGCCTTCTGGAATTTCTATGTATACCAACTTTTCCAGTGTACCGTTCAAGAAAGCCGTTTTTACGTCCAGTTGCACCATCTGCAGATTATACTTAGCCGCCGTAATCAGTACGAATCTGACATCAGGAAGGCGTGCAACAGGAGCGTAAATTTCCGAAAGGTCGTACTGATGATTATCAGCAAAACCCTTTACAACCAACCTACTTCGATAACGAATTGTTCCATTCGCTTCGTTTTTCTTGCGATGGACCCACCGTGTTTTCATTAACTTTCTGTCTCTTGGAACTTCGTCCTTTGGAATGATTTTCCAGGTTTTGCAATTCTCAATTGCTTCAAACTCTTGGTTGATCGCTTCCACCCATTGAGATGCATCCTTTGCGTTCATAGCTTCCTGAAAAGTCACCGGGTCGTCTTCCGAATTTCCTATCTCTGTACTAATTAATAAAGCTTCTTGTTCTGTATCATCGAAAAAATCAAACTCCCTGTTCTCACCAATCTTCTTTTGCCCTCCGCAATTACTATTTTCCGCATTCTCCGTATTTTTCTCTACAGTTGTTGAACAGTTGGTTTTATCCTTTTCTAGTGAAGATATCTCCGATCTTTGTTCGCTAATAGTCACCGTATTTTTGTTAGTCAATGTCTCTGTATTACTTTCTGTTTTGTCCTCCACCTCAAAGTCACCCTCGTATTGGGTCCAGAGTTTGCTATTCTCCTTATCAGTCAATCCCTTTAAATAGTCTTTGTGTTGTCAGCGTCATTTGAGTCCAGTTCTGTGTCATCCACCATATTCATATTTGCCTTACCCTCTACAGTCATGTTCGCTTGAACTAACTTCAGGGATTTGATCACCGCATTTTTGTCCTCCGTACTAGCACTAACAAGGGGTAGTGAAAATGCAAGCCACCAAAAGTTACCTCCGTAAACGCCATACTTGACCAATTTGCCATTTTCACTTTCCAACAGTTTCATTGTGTTTTTATCAAATTGAGCAACCAAGCCCCTCCGTAGTTGTTTGCGTAATGAAAATAAGTTCTCCAGTAGATCCGGAGCGTATAGAACATCTCGTAACACACCGTATTTGTTAGATTCCTCATTTAGGAATACAATGTCGCCAACTTTCTTTATGATCAAATCGGCCTTCCGATCCTTGTTGGCACACATTATGGTTATTGGATTTTTCAAGTTTCTTATCGTTGTAAACATTGAAATATCATTTACGATATGTTCAGTCGCCCCGGTATCCACTATAAAACGTAATTGAGGGAATTTACCATCGTAGAGAGAAAAAGCAGAGCCACAGGAAATGGCATCCTCGTCCTCTGCACGAACACTTGCCACCACCGCAGCTCCTGCAGAATTTGACCTGCCGGATTTTCTTGCGTCAACGACAACACTTTTTAATCCTGTTTTCCCTGCTTTACCTAACTGCCGCTTAGCCGTTTTCTTAGTCACCGTATTTTGTTTTCTCTTAGGAGTTGCGACCTTCCTCCGCTTCGTCGACCTTTCCTGGCGTGCCCTTTTGGTGTCCTCAGTCTCTGACTCGGGACAGTTCCTCGACAGGTGGCCCTGGGTGCCGCAATTGTAGCACTGTTTAGACTTGGCTTTGCACTCGTTTTTCCAGTGCCCTTGCAAGCCACACTGATAGCACGTGTTTTCATCTCTTTTGGGCTTTCCCTTCTCGATCGACGAGAACTTCCTCTTCCTCGCAACCCCTCCACCCCTCTTGGGGTTTGAGATCAACAAAGCAGAGTTTCCAGCTCTCTTTGCTCTCCTTGATGACTCCTCCTGTGCATCGAACTGAATCTGCATTTTTTCAAATATCCTTTCCACCGTAATCGTCCTATCCTCTAATGCATCCATGTAGATTCTAGGACATGAACTGCTGATGGCAGACAGTACGTTTGTCCTTATCTGAGCGTTGGATAATTCTGCTGAAGGACACCTCCGTATTTGCGTCACAATTTCATTGACTCTTGCCCTGAAGTCGACCACAGTTTCCAGTTCAGGATTAAATAAACAGTTCATAAACTGTATCTGTAGATTAAATTCTCTGGCTTGCGACGGAGGAGTTATGGAGTTGTCCAGTGCTTCCATCATTTGCGCCGGGGTATCACAGTCTAATATCATTCGCTGATACTTCTCTGGCACATTGGATATTATATAAGCCTTGACGATAGCTGTCATTCTCATCAATTCAGCCCTTGAGTACTCAACCATCGGGGCGGAAGGCGTGCAACAGGAGCGTAAATTTCCGAAAAAGATTGAGGAGGTAAAGTTCTTATTGGAAAAGGAGTTCGCTATCAAGGACTTGGGAACGCCCAAAAAGTTTCTCGGTATGGAGATAGTGCGTAGTAGGGATGGACGAATTATTAAGTTGCATCAATCAACTCACATCAAAGAAAATCGAATCGGTATGCACCTTAGGGGCGGGGAATACGGAGCGATGGTTTCAAGAATCGAACTCGTACGTTCGATAAATTCAATTGAAACAAGTCGTCCCCTCTGTGCATTCGATAAATAGGCAGGAATAATATAGTTCGGAAACTGTCCATCCTAAATGTCCGTGCGGTTTGTTAGGATAACAAAAAACGTGGGGTACCTAATTTGAAAAATGACGTGAAGTGTCGATGGTGTTCAGGATAGTCCACTGTTTATTCCACATATTCAGCGTATCTGAGTCTAAAAAGATGTAATACGGGTGTGTCATCATATATTTGCATTCGCGTTTCAGAATAATGGAGTTCTCCGAGCAAGAAGCCAGGCGAATCAATGAGGAGGTGGAAAGGCGTACCGCCGCAATTAGGAAACAGGTGTTGGGAGAGTTTGGGAGGCAGGCCGACCTGATGAGGGCTGAGTTTGAGAGCAGACTCGAGGAAACACTTCTGAGAGTCTGTGCTCTAAACTCTACGAATACGGAGAGGTTGGCTGATCCCAAAAATACGGAGGCACCCTCACCTGGTCCTGGTGTTCCACCCTCATTGCCAAGCCAAGCTCAAGCGTCTAATACGGAGGAAAACGACGCAACACTTGAAATACGGAGGCCTGTGGAAACCCGCTTGCGAAAGCCGCTCTTTGGGGAAGACGACTTGAGGAGAGACCTTAAGGTCAACCTCAGACCCTCCCAGCATCCCTGGAAGGAGGGAGATGATTATCTCCTGTGGCGTTCAGTACTTAGCCTTGAACTGGAAGGCAATGACTGCCTGTTCATGATCAAAGAAGGGATTGACTGATATCATGTCAGGCGTTGGTTTATAAAAAATTATAAACATATAATCGAATATAGATTTAGTTACACCGTAACAAATACCTTACGATCTCGGGTTTTCTCGAACCTATCACTATGACACAACACGAACGAACGAACACAGTGAAGGTCATCGACGAAGTAACGAAGAAAGAAGGCTGGCTCCGTAGCTGGTATTCCACAGCTGACAGGTGACAGCTGACCAGCTGGACTCGCAGTGGGCTCATCATGTTAGCTTTAGTGAAGGTGCCTGTGCTTGGTAGGCAAGCTCTCGCTTAACAAATCATAAAATTTCTATCGACCAAGGTTTCTGATTTTTTCAGTTTTCCCACAAAGGTATTTTTTACCAGAAGCTACAGCAGTTGAGGGGATGGCATCAGGGGTTTAGTGTGCTTCCATGTTTTCTGGGAAGTGTTTTCTGAACTCGGTGATCTGCGTTTGTCTCATTTATAAGTTTTTTATTCGTTCGTTTCATTCGATCGTTTCATTGTTCATTTCATAAAGCGTTTGTTGGATAACTCTATTGATTTCATCTTGAGGGAGTTTTCCCGTTTAGCCTTGAGTGATAAGTGTGACATTCGCGACATGGGACGGCCAACCTCACCTTTACCAGGTTTGCAGCGTGTACCCGTGTATTTTGAAATGAAAGGAAACTGGTAATAGTTAATTGGAATGTTTAAACAAATAAATAAATAAATAAATAAATAATGAACTATAGCAAATCTTGATAGTAGGTACTTTTTATCTGTGTTGGGTGCAATAATATTTTCATAAAATATTATCACGAATCCGTGACTGCACCCCCTTGTTCTGCCATCACCAGTCGCGCCTGGTTGGTAGTAGAATCGAATAAGTTCTGGGGCTTTGTAGTTTAAGTCGGTAGTTATGTGAGTAAGTCCTGGGGACTTAGTAGTTGAAGTTGTAGTTGAAGTTTGTCGTGGATAAATAAGTTCGGAAGAAAATTAGAGTTGGGGAGGCCCAGCCTGGTTTTCTCTTCCCCCAGCTCCCATTTCAGGAAGGTTTTCTGGACAGGTGAGGATTCCTGCTGTCTGGGACGAATATCCCACCGCAATTATTTAATTTAGTTATATATTATTTAATATTCGGCGCTTGAGCCTCATCAATGGGGATTTGCATTTATTTTTTCCCATTTTTATCTGAAAGTACTCCCTGAGAATTTAAGGGAAACAGTAGTCAGCCGCCCGAAATCGCTTCCAGAAAATTTAAATAATTTAACGAAAATTACGGCGTTTGAATGACGCGGGGGAACACGACCATGGAGGGAGCGTGTCGTCGCTACCTATTTTAGAGCCCAGGATTGCTACTCCACTACTGATGCACTACAATCTCTCTCAATACAAGATAATATCATGTAGATAATATCATCAATATAATATATTGATGATATTATCTATATATTATAATAATATATAATATTATTATATTCCCATAGTGCTCAACCGTTTTCACTTGAACCTTTTTACTAGTTTCACTCTGAATAAACCTTGTATAGGTAATATAATAATTATTATTATACTTATTATAATTATTATACTTCGCAATGATTAGTGTTATTACGACAATGGGGGATTTGCATTTATTTTAGATTTGGAATTCTTCCCTACCGTTCAATAATATGGCTAAAAAGTAACTTGCACAGCCTCCAACACCAACGAAAAAAAAAAATCATTGTAGGACGAAAAAACGAAACGCCGCACATTTTGAATCAGCAGGGGTTTCCCACCAGTCACTCTTTAGGCAGTGACGTCACAGTTCTTGTGAATCTCTCACCAGGAGCGCTAGTGTCATCAGCTTATATGATAAATTTATAGCAATTATAAATTAATACGACGCAAAACATGATTCATAATACACGATACTTGACGTTTAAAGCCTTATCACAAGGATTCACGGCTCAATGAGCTAGGGAACAAGGTCAGAGAAATGGGAAAATTCGACTGAACGTAGTTGAACTAATAATGAACAAAGTGGTACTCAGTACAGTTAGCACTGAGAAATTAGGTGTCTGAGCAGAGGAAATTTCTATTGAATATTAAATGTTGGCGTTTTGAATTTGCCCGCGTGACACTTTACTTAACTAATCCGCCAGAGTTCACTCGCATAAAAAGTAGAAAGTGTACAAAAAATCTTTTTTATTTCGGGTTATGTGATGTTGGTGAACATGAATATGGTCTGTACCGTCACGCTAGTGTCAGAACAAATCCGAACGACTATTTTCCTTGCGATTTCACCTCGTGAATCTCTCTGAATTCGTGCTTTTAGTTTATTGGCTGACCACCAGAGATCACTTCTTGAAAGCGCCACTCTTCCCTCCAGATTCAAAGTTGAAATTTTCGAAAGTGCCCTGGAAGTTCGTATTACACCGTAGGAGCCCAAAACTCACTGCTATGGCTTCAAATTATGAAGTTTTTTCAGGAAAAAGTATTAGTCGACAATCGGTTCCCAGGCCCATTGAATTAAATTCAATACAATTTTTATACTGTGATGAGTAGTGGAGTAGCAACCCTAGGCTCTAAAATAGGTATTGACGTCACGCTCCCTCCATGGTCGTGTTCCCGCCGTAATTTTCGTTAAATTATTTAAATTTTCTGGAAGCGATTTCAGGCGGCAGACTACTGTTTCCCTTACATTCTCAGGGAGTACTTTCAGAAAAAATTAGAAAAAAATAAATGCAAATCCCCCATTATTGTGGAGCAATCAAGCTTTTAATTAAGTTGTTTGGTTTATACCCATCGGTAGCTTTATATATCTGCCAAAGGTACCTGCTTAATTCTTTTCTTTTTTTTTTTTGCAATATTTTCGATATTTAATGTGGTGTTTAGGGAGAGAGAACGATGGTCCAGCATAGGAGTCGTTCTCTCTTCCTAACCACCTCATTGGATTAGACCTCTGCACCATGGGCAAACAACCACTTCATGAATTTTTTTTTATTTTTTAATTTAACCATTTAATGGTTTGCCGTCCAGGTACAAACAAATGCTCAACATTTTATACCAAAACTTTGTATTTGATTCTGCACAAACAATCATCAGCGTCGGTAGTCACACCATAGGGAGGTAGGTACCTCAAAGCTCCCAAAACTACAATATTGAAGGACCTGGCAGATTTAAGAGAGAAGGACACCCTTACATGAACACGCGCCTGTTCAAATATATTTCCTACAATTTTCGAAGTTTAAAATACAGTCTTTACAGCCCCGAAATCTATTGTAGGGTGCGACCCCTGGGCACTGGACCGCACTTACCTACCCCCTTTAATCCTCAACCAAATCGGCAAGCACTAATCGGCAATCAGTAAGCACTTGTGGGGCGAGACGTTGTCGGACGAGAAGATCCAGTTCATCTACAGGTGTGTTGCCCAACCGACAAAAATTCCCTCGTAGACGTCCCTCTGCCGCCCAGTCTTCAGGGTCGCGCTTGCTCTAAATATTTCCCTAGACGGACTGAACCGCGTTTTCCACTCGGCTCGCTCTGTTAAAAATGTCATTGTCGATCGAACGCACTCGATATCCGCGTCTCCTTGGGATTTATTGGTTTCAGTTCATTCTGAAGTCTGCGCACTGCGTGAGGTGAGGCATGAGGGCTGTGAATGAGAGCTAAGTATCAAGCAGTAATGCTGACGTCAATCAACGTTGCCACTTCACGGATATGGGCGATTAGAAACTTCTTGTCGTAATGTGTGCAGTCCGTACGATATCATGCCAAGATTTGACCCTCGGCACTTGAAAATTTTAAATTTACTTGGAGTCGTTTCATTGCCTACAGTACTTGTGTAGGCAATGACCATAATATGAAATATAATGACCATAATAATAAATGTATTTTATACATTTTTCTTGTAAAATGTATAAAATGTGGAGTGGAGCGGGGTAAATGTGGAAATGGGGCAAGTGCGGTTTCGAAAATGGCGCCATTTGAACGCCTTGCACCGGAAATGCGTTCTCAGTTATGTTGGACCCTTCCTTACCTATCAGAAAAGGCGGGCATCCGCCAGTCAGCTGCTTTGTCCAAAACTGACTCCTCAGTACCTAGTTTAATCTGTGCTCCTGACTCACTTCCTACTGATTACCTATCTCTTCAGATGAGAAGTGTGCGGTTGGCATCAGTTAAGTTGTCAAACTTCTTCAGGAGCCAGTTCTACAGTTTTCGATCCGATTTGGTTTAATAAACGTCGTTGGAACTACGAAATCGCACAACTGCGTTTTGCCAACTTTTCAGGAGAGCCAAAAAACTGATTTATTTCTTCACTAGCACTCAGATAAACCTCATTACAGTTGTTATGAGTCACTATCATCCTACTAAACATGTTTACCATGTTGATTAGATTTCATCTCCATGTATTCAATATTTAGTTCTGTTGTGCGATTTAGTCGGTAACTTACAGGCAGATGTGCTATTTTGTCAGTAACGTACAAGGAGATGTGCTATTTTGTCGGTACTTACTACAGGCAGATGTGCTATTTTTTTAAAGAAGAAAACCACCGGATTTCCCGAAAACGAACTTTATTTAGATTCTGTCATAAAAAAAGTAACAAGATATGACATAATAGGTATGTCACCCTTATGCCAAAACCACGAATGTGCAATTTTTCAGTTTTTGGAAATTGCAACTAGAACTTTCTAACGGCTTCGAAAAATCAGGTTTTAGTCCAGGGCGCACGACAACCAGTTATTATTAAACCCCAATGATCCGAGTAATCATCCCATGTTGCTAGGGAGCATGCGCAAACGTTAATCACATGACATTGTTAGAGTACCACATTCGTTGTTTTGGCATCGCTAAGTTGACAAAAAAGATTCACATTCGCGCACTTTCGCGAGTTTGGCATCCACCGGTACAAACCATGGAGCACATTCATGGAATTTTTGAGGAAACTCATCAACGTTTTCGCCCATTTCAGTGCTCAATTTTGTAGGCTGGGACTGTAAAATTTATTTTACGACCCTTGTTCAACATCTGTTCAAGCCTTATTCACACACACTGACTTAACAAGCCATCAATTGAATTGAATAGATGAGCGCAACCTTTTGTTATTACGATATATTTAACTAAGAAACAGTAGGTATCTAGCGACCAAACTATGCCACACAACACATCAAAAATATCCACGTGATGCTCATTACGTAAACAACTGCACCCTAACGACGGATATGAGGCGTTTCTTAATTAGATATAATTATGTAAACAACTGCATCCTAACGACCGATCCGACCCTTTCGATCCGATTTGGTTTATAACATGTTGATTTGAATAAATAATAGCATGGGTTGCATTTTCCCCAGTCGAATTGCACTGTGAGATAAGTGCGGAAGTTCAACGTGGGGCAAATGCAAAATGCAAGAAAGAATCATTAAATTAAATTTTGAAAATTGGAGCCAGTAATAGGCCCTTAGAGCCGGTTTTTGAAACCATAGTTAATTCTGACGGCCGTAAAAGACGACTCTGACGGCCGTAAAATGGAAAAAGCGTTTTTTGAACCTTACTTACCGTTTTACGGGCCGCTATTTTTACGAAACGATAACCACAGCAGGACCCTGGGGTCAAATTTTTACGGAGCCGTGACCACCGCTTTCATTGGTTGACGAGGAACAACTGACTGACGAGACGGCGCGCCGTGGACTCCGCGGCGCGGAGGGTGGTGAGTGGTAGAAAGAGATGGAGATAATTGTTTACTTTTTTCGCTCAAATAACCTCAAAATAATGACATGTTGAAGGCAGAAGAAGCGGGAAATGTGAACTCCTTCCTCGCAAATGAGTTGTCAAAACCCGCAATGACGAAAAAAGTTCAACTAGGGAAAATATTCGGCAGGTTCAAGGCGCCAAAATTTTAGCGGCGTGGTCAGCTGTCGGAACGCTGACTATGGTTCTAAAAACGCCGACAAAATAGCGGCCGTAAAATCGCGTTTGACGGTGGTCACCAAACCACTCGTTTGCGGTGATTTGACTTCGGTTTCGAAAACCGGCCCTAAGTAGGTAATTGAAAAGAAAAATCACCTACCAGCTGTCGCAAAAAATTTCATTTTTCCCATTAAAAAAAGTGGAGGAGAAAAAAAAAATTGAGCATAGTGTTCTGATTGGCGTTTCGTGCATTTGCCCCATTAAGGCTAAATGTCCCCCGACATTGGTGAGATTTTTTTTTTCTACAGATCGCAGCACCTATGGGGTGAAATTTACTTCCGTGATTAAGCCTAAATGGCTGCGATTTTTTTCACTTTTCTTTCTGATTATGTCTCAGGATAGCTATACCTTTGGCTATAATTATGTTTGGGGCTGGTAGGATGCAATTAATTAGGTTTTCCAATTTCTATTTTTTAAACTATCAATTTTTTCGGAAAACGGAGATTCCACAGTGAATCTATGCACCTTGAGCAAGACAAAGATGCATCAAATCTAATTAAATTACATCTCCAAATGAATCAAATCAGCGCAATAAAGTGGTAATGAGAAATCAATCCCTGTCAATCAACATAGCTGGGTCGGAGCCTTTTCACATTGGCGTCTATGGGTTGTCAAACTTCCGAACACCGAACCCTCAAATCTTCAGTTTTCTACCTGGGTGAACCCCTCTCATTGTGAGAGTCGCATGCCGCAAATGGAAATACTTACACTTGAATGTAATAGTTGTTTCGAGTTCCTTATATCCAGACGCCAAAGGGTTTGACTTCGCAAGAAATGGTGCCAGTCAAAGAGTCAAAAATAGGCAATTTTTTCCAACTTGGCTGAAAAATAGGATTCGCTCATGTATCATCAACACGTGTAACAAATGAACGAGTGATGCAAATGAATTTGCACAAAATGTATGTTGTAGAGGGTCAAATTATGAGTCAAGGGAGCACCTGGAATTAAAAAAAAAAATACCAACCGAGAAAACTAATTTAAACCAAAACTAGAAACACCCAATCTGACACCGCTCGGCACGCAGAAAACCACGTTTTTCAGAACGTTTTCCTTCAGCTTAGAAACTATTGACCCGATTTCTTTTTTCTTTTTTTTTTCTTTTTTATTTTTTTGTGAAAGTTGATTAAATTTGCCATTGCGGCTATTCCTTGAGAAATTTTGATTTAATCTTTGATAAGTGAGGGGTAGGCATGGCAAGCATTGGCAAATTTGGACAAAAACGCGTTTTCCGCACATTGTTGCCCATAACATGGGAACAGTTACCCCGACCTTATTCTCTTTTTTTCTGGTGGATTAAATTTTATATGAGGGACGGAACTTTGCATTTCTTTTGAGAATGGAGTCACTGGAATCAACGCAGAAATACTTCAAAAACTCACATCTACATAATATGTAGGTTATATTATAATACAATGTGTTATGTCATCTTGAAATGTATACATACTGACAAATTTTGAGACCAATTAACATCTTCGAACCCGGTCGCGAATACATAGGGAGGTAGGTGTGCTATTCTATAGAATAATTCGTGCCTATATGAATAATAAACCTAACTCTTGCAAATTTGTGCAAAAGGAGCACGGGGCAAAAGGGGTTCTGTGTGATTTTATTTTAAACGGTTTAGGCTCCAGCCTTGCAAACAAACAAACCAACCAACTAACGCCGTTACTCAAATATATAATAGATGTTCGTCCGTAACCCAGGCCGTTTCTGCAGTAGACATTTTGATAAAAATCTGCCTTGACATCTATTCTTGTCCACAAGGAAAAAAAAAAAATCGGGAATCGGCATAAACAAAACAATAATCTTTTTCCTGGCACTCTTCATTCCTGAATCTATGGGATATACTATTAAACAATTTTCGTTTGCACAACGTTTGGTCGGGGGGACCCCGAAAAATTTAATCTACGTATGATAATCCTTCTAACAGAACACCTACCTTGACCCCATAGCCAACAACCGAAAAAAAACCTGTTTTTGACCATGGGAACAAGGAAGATTCAGGTGATAAAAGTTTTCACAATTTTCACTTCAAAGGATGTACCGATCGGGTATTTCCATGATTATATTATGACTATGAGTTGGGCGGCTTTGTGCCACCAAAGAGAGGTATTATCAGCGGGGTTACGAACGAATTGTAAATGTATATCTGTAAACATTTGTGAATAAATTGAAATTGAACTTGAACTTACTGCAATGCGAAGTGGGAAAACAATGCCGAAGAGACCGATGGTAAACGGTGGCCTTTCACTCGCTTTTTGAATAGGTACGCATCCTTGCAAAATATGCGGCCATCAGAACGTCTAAGTAAGAAAATTTCTTAATGTTTTGTAATCTTTCATTTAATGTTTTGAAAAAGCTGCAACTTTTACACATGGGTTTCATTCTTAGATATAGGTATTTCCTAATATACAATTTATGAAATAGTGCAAAAACCAATTCCATGTCAATAAAACGCTGCAAATTTTTCACAAGGGTTTATTATTCCTTGATATAAGTAGGTTACTTGTGCAGAAATTTAATTCTGTGCCAATGGAAAAAATTTAAAAATAATTATTTTTTTTTTTTGGATTTTAATATTTCAAAAAAGTTTTTTGATTTTTTTTTTTCAACAACTTTTTTCAAATTTTATTTTGTTTTGTACCTACTTGAAAAATATTTGACCCTCTGGGATCCAACAAAAATCTCATTTGTAGCCCCATGAAAGCCCTATAGATCGCCTCAGTGAAATCGGATCGTTGCGGGAACCCAAAAGATGGATTCTACGTCCAAAAATACTTTGAAAACGACACCTAACTCGATCCCATAGCCAAAACCCTTCAAAAACCCCTTCTGTAGCCCCATTTTAGCCCCATAGCGCCCCACGGGTTTGGGCGATCGGGCTGAAAACCTTGCGGGCGCAACTACATGGTAACCCGAGTATTCTATCGAAATTTCAAATTTAAAAAAAAATTCCTACTGCCTAAAACGGCCCGGACGGCGGACGTTTTTTCAGATAAGTCGGCGCCCTGCCAGGCCGCAACGACTAAGACGAAACGAGCGGCTTGACTGATAAAATAAATGCTATTAAAACATCTAAAATCCTCATTTAAAGAACGCATATAAAAATATAAACATCGTGAAAAATATCGGATAAAAGAGTTCACGGTCGGTAACGTTCGTACATTATGCAAGATTCGGATTTGCATCACCAGATCAAGGTTTTGAAGGCGAGATAATAAATGAGGATTGACGTTATGATTAGACTGAGACATTTCATGATATTGTCCTTGTGTGCTATCGATTGCGAAACCAATTTCAATAGAAACCGATCAATTATAAAAGAGCAGTTTTGAAATCCCGAAAGTGCTCGACTTTTTTACACCAACCACCAGGTGGATATGATTTAAGCGCTAAGAAAAAGTTTGACCTGTCAAAAAGAGAAATAAAATAAGTAATGTTGCTTCACTGTATAATACAGTGACGCATATATATGTTTAGAACAATAATTGTTCTAAACATATATAGTTTAGAAGGATCTCAAAAGATATATTCGTTCGTATAGTGTGATTTATTCACTTTGCAATGAAATTTTCGGCAATTTTGGCGTTGGGATTGCTTTGCGTGATGTTGGCAGCAGGGAGCCTCGCAGATGGTGGGAGTGAGTCAGTTGGAGTGGGAGAGGAATGACGTCACCAGGATGTGACGACGCTGCGCACGAAGGTGAAGGTGAAGTGCCGAAGAAAACTTCCACAGCGACGTCCATGATTACACTTCGGACTGACGAAACTGGAGAATAGCCCAGCAAAAGTTGCCTCCAGGTGAAAGAACTTCGGGAGGCTGTAGTAAAAAAGATTTTCCATCAAAATTTGGAAGTGAAATCAGGAACAACAACAACCCTACTGTAGTCATCGGAAGGGGGGGGGGGGGGTATTGTAGAGCGATTCGCGATTTACATTAAGCATGCGAACTCTGGTGGCGCTCGGAAGACTCACTCAAAAACGGCAAGTCACCCGCCTGCCCTATGTAATTTGAAGCGCCCGGCACCTAATTATTCAGTTTTCTTCCAATTATAGCCATGTCGGGGTACGAAAATTGGAAATTGAAGAAGAATAATTCACTAATTATTAGTTTGTTAAGAAATAAAGACGCAGTTCGAGGTTGATTTCGCAATTTCGCTAAAAGAAAAATAATCGTTTGTGTGGACCTTGACGACGAATATGCAGGGGGGCGTTTTGCTGTGTGTACGGGAGCAAAACAAGGATTTTTCTTATTCAGTTTTCTTCCAGTTTAAAAATAAATCTAGTCACGCAACGTTAACCCAACCAGCGAATTTTCTTTGAAAAGCCCTCACTGGCTGGAAATTATAATCTGGGTGGCCGGTTGGTCAGTCTAGATTCCAAAACCGAAATGTCCTACCTTACGCCGTCTGAGCAGTTTTTAGCAGTAGGCATTTTTTTGCCTACATACTCAAATTTTGACAACATACTTGGTTTACCATCTAGTTGTGCCCGCAAGGATTTCAGCTCGATCGCCCAAACCCGTGGGGCGCTATGGGGCTAAAATGGTGCTACGTGAGGGTTTTTTAAAAAGGGTTTTGGCTATGGGATTGATTTAGGTGTCGTTTTCGGTATTTTTGGACGTAGAATCCATTTTTGGGGTTCCCGGAACGATCTGATTTCACCGATCTGATTTCACCGTGGGAATCTATGGCGCTACAAACGGGATTTTTTAAGTATCCCAGGGTGTACAGTATATATGGAGTATTTGTTTTTCGTAATTGCCATATAAACCTGTTATCCGAGAGTTGAGTTTCGTGATGATTAAAAACCGAGGGGGATAACGGGAAAGTAACTCAGAGACCTCTTGATTTTGCAGTCTTGAGAACAATACATATTATTAAGTCAGGATCGAAGGAAGTAGGTTTTACAATGTGCCTCGTCAAAATGAGAACAAAGTCAGAGGTCAGAAAGGCCAGCTGGACAGGGAAGCCTCTTTTTAACATAACTATAAACCAAACAAGCTCTTGGACTGTAAAATCAGAACAACATTGGATCTTGGGGGAAAACGATTGAAATTGGAATTGATTATTAGGCTGGTAGGACCTCACCTGTTGCAATAACGTAAGACGGCGACGGCTTACTTACATTCCGCTGACGTTCCGGCCTTACATGTACAGTGGAATGATAAAATTTTCTCTCCTTTTATGCTGATTCTTCCTTCCACGACGTGCGAACCAATGCATAACTATTGGTGCAGACATCCTCTGGCAGTCGAACACCACACACAATTATGTGGCCAGCATTGATCACAGCCCCCACCTCGCAAAAATTCCGGAACTCTACATTACAATTGGCGTATTTGAATATATAACTAAGCCTAAGCATAACGTTAGGTAAATAGGAACGGGATTCCGTTACGGGAATCAGGGAACCGAAAAGAAATACGGAAAGGACTTATTATTATTATTTTGTCAGAGCTGAGATAAGAGTGATAAGAGATTCCTTATTCTTCTTCTTCTGGTCCGATTATCTAGTAATCGATTTTTCATGCCAACATCGAGTTTAGGTGTACCAAAAAATAATTATGAGCGATTTTGTGAAGAAATCCTCCATATCGCCTCTTGAGGTTGAGACAGCTTGCCGGGAATGAACGGCCATTTTGGAAACGACTACAGCGCTCCAGTGTTAATGTAAATCGCGAATAGATGGAATAGTAAGAGTACATACCTCGAAGTTGGGGGAACAGGCCAATGAAGTGCGACCGCCTCCATGATGACAAAAAAAGAAGGAAACTTCCATGTCCGTTCAGCGGGAACAAATCTATGACGGAGAGTCATTCAGCGGGAGGTTTCACGGCGAATTCTACGGACAACTGCTGCAAAATCAACAACCCCTGCATCTGCAACCCCTCAAAATCCCTGGTTGGGGAGCCTGGGCTTCAGTTGTCAGGAGGAACCCAATCCGCGACGAGGCGACGCCCCAGACTGACTCCAGATGTGCGCATTATGAATAACGGCATCCTCCCTCCGGAAAAACAATAGCCATACAGAGGCCGGCATCGCTACTGTAACAGTCGTGGACGATCATGACGTCTGGTTATCAATGAGCGTAGTATGGTCGGCTTCCAGATTTAGTCCAGTCAATCTAGCCCTGTAAAGGGGCGTTTGCATGCAAAAGGTCGGATGTTTTTAAATTTTTATTGGTGTCTTGTCACCCCAATAGTGGGAAACTAAGCGAATCCAACAAAAATTTTCTCGGGAGAACTTTTGGGGGCCTAAAAACCTCGAAATGTTCGACCTTTTTTTGGTTTTTTGCTTATATCTTGAAAAGTATGCTTGATACAGAAAATATCACTCTTTACATTATGAAAGAGCATAAACTTCTGCATCGAATGGCTACCCTAACTTTAACATTTTACCGATTAGTAAGGTCGCAATCGGGCGTCAAAAAGTGCCAATTTTTCTCAAATTGTGTAAAAATTGCAATTATGCGACTTTAAAACGCCTGTAAATTGAGAACGGTTATTCAGAGTGAAAAACTCATGAAATAAAAGTTGTGGAGCATGAAATTCTGCGTTCAGGAAGCACCACGATTTGAAAATTGACCCAATATTTAGGTACACACCACCAATTTTCCGTTTTCCCTTTTAAAAGTCAATTGGCTAATATCAAGTATTTTAACAGAAAACGATTCTACGTAACTAGAATCCTAGTTACGGCCTACGGCCAGGCGTAATGGCCAAATAGCCCACACTCAACGAATGGCCTCTGGTATTAAACAGCTCTATCATTCTCTCATTAGTCTCAGGACACTCCCTGAACTCGTGAGAATGGGGCAGACTCCGAAAAAATGCAGGACATCCACACCGAGCAGGGTCGAATAGGATCGTCAGGCCACCGACCAAGAAAGAAAGACCATCATTCAGCCCTCTGAACTGCAAGACCCAAATAATGATCCCGGGACTCCCCATGGGGAGTACAAAGTGCACTTAGTAACGCTAAGGCATAGGAATCAAGCATTGAGTGGAAGAAGTTGCGGAACAGCGCATCACGTGGCCTCATATCATAGACCCACCTGGTCCAGACACAAGCTGAGCCTCCATCTAAGCAGGCAATGTATCCAGGTCCATGAGATCCTCACAAATGCACAGCCGTGGCCCCTAGCTAGGTCCTCGAGCGTCCTGGACCACCCGACTCCCCTTCACATCACGTAGTTAAGGCAGCCTATGGTCTGGCATCTTCAACACTGCATCATGTACCCGGCAGCCCGAGGCAGGTCTGTACGAACATTGGGTCGGCACCAGCCTCGAGATATATCTCGATGTACATTTCGAGTATACACAAAATAAATGGGAGTATTCCGTGGCAGACCAAACACCAGATTTTAGAAGAGCCGCAAAACCTGATCAGGGGAATTTGCAGTCATCTGCCCTGCATAGCACAGCCCATGTGCATAGCCGCAGACCACGCGACTGCGTCCACGACCTTGAACGTGACATCGACTGGTATCGTATGCCGGCTGATTAAAGACCTACGAACACTGTTGATTCCAAGCTGCCGCTGCCCACCTCTGCAGGAGCAAAATCGGCCCTGCTCTCCTACCGCCAAAGGGGGTCTGCCCAACTACGAAACTAATTTTTTCGTCGCATATAACTCGCACCAGAGAATCCCCAGAGAATGACGGGGCGTCTGACGGGATGCTGCTTTCGGTTTACCACGCCTGCTTCGCGAGCTGAGCAAGTTACTGCGTCATAGCCCGGGGAAATTCGAGCCATGCACTCAATATCTTCAGGCTGCAAAAGCGAGCTGTAAGAATCTTGGCCAATCTCTCGTGGAAAGTTGTAGAGGCTCCTTTGCTCGTCTGGGCCTGTTGAGGTTTGTACGTCATGGCAGTCCTGAACCTTGTGAGGACCAATTTGGCGAGCCTTCCTCCGTTTTCTGGAGTTCACGACCATTACACTCGGCCCCATTGCGATCTTGTCGTCCCCTTCACTCGCCTCAGTACCGCTATGCAGGGTGACCCAATGTTGGTGGGCTCTCGTCTGTTCAACACTCTTCCCCAGGAGGTACGAGAGCTCCCTGTAAAGTCTTTCCTCAGCGTGGTGAAACTCAAACTTATTAGGGCTGAGTTGTACTCTCTGGAGGAATTTATGGAAATTGACTGGGTTGTTTGTTGAGTCTCTCGCACCTTTTGGTTTATTATTCTTGGAATAATACACCTATGTTTTCGCGACGGGAGTCGACGACTCCTATCGGGCTCAAAATTTGACATTATCCGTTTCAAGAGGTCTACATTCTAAATCCCAAATGTCCGTCCGCCGTCCAGGCCGTTTTGGGCAGTAGGAATTTTTTTTTTAAATCTGAAATTTTGACAAAATACTTGGTTTACCATCTAGTTGTGCCCGCAAGGTTTTCAGTCCGATCGCCCAAACCCGTGGGCAGGCGCGGATTCAAGGGGGGGGTCACGGGGGTCATGACCCCCCCCCCCCCCCCCCCAAACCAGGTAGAATTTTAAAAATTGTTTCATAAAAATTATGTACAACGTAAAAAACTATTTTTTGGCAGGAAGCTTTCCGAAAGACAAATAAAATCATGTTATGTCCAAGCGAAAAGACCAATAATTGGAGGAGGTTGCATCGCAAAAAGTATGTACTATATCCACTTGAGTGAATTTTGCAGGAAACGCAAAAATCTGTAGCACATTAATATTAGCTCATAGGTTCGTACTTTTTTTTTAATTGACCGTTTTTTTCTCCTCTATTTTGTGGCAAAACAGTTAGATAGTCGGTAGAAAACGTGATTATTCACGTCAAATTTTAAATTTGTAAACCATGGATAAAGTACGTTTTGACTGATACAAATGGATAGAGTACCTTTAGGCTGAAAACGTCGGATCTATCAGATGAATAAGCTGGAATTCGTATTTAATCAATGATAGGTAATAATTATCATTCGGAAAATTCCAATTATTGCCAACTCCACATGTTTTTTGTTTTTTTACCCGAAATAATTTCAATTATTGATCATTTCGGGCTCTTTTGCGAGCCTTACCTACCTGGAGCCTTCACCGTTGGTTCTGCCCAACATTAAAACCACCTTCATTGGGCTCAACGCCCCCGTTTACGTCGGAGTTTTTGGTTTCCTCGGTTTCCATAGTACCTATTATTTCCCTTTCAACAGAGGTTTCATCCGCGCAACGAAAAATTCGGGCGAAAATTAACAAAAATTTCACAAAAAAACCGAGCGACGACAAATCATAGCGGGTAACTTTTGAATCTAGAGTCTTGATAACAGTTATCTGATAACAGTTACTGTTATAAAAACAAACAGGCAAGGTGTTGTTGTTGTATTTTTTTTAGGCCATCTCTTCACTGTGTTACTTCAATGACCGGAGGACGTTGTAGGCGGGTAATATTTTTTAAAATAATAAAAAACGAAGCCTGAACATGACAACAAGCCTAGTGAGGCGGATGGAGTACCTTTTGGATGAAAATAGTGTAGAGGAAGTCGGATATGACTTGGATTTAGTACTGTATGATTGATAAATGGATAGAGTACGTTACCTCAACTGTTTAGTACTTTTTGGTTGAAAACTCGATTTTCATCGCTCATTTTTCAATGGATAGAGTACGTTTTGACATGAAACGACTTCATTTTCGTGAAGAAACAGTCCCCCAAACACGTAACCAACCATTAGTTCGAAATTGAAAAAACGCTGCAAATTTTACACACGGGTTTATTATTCTTTGTTATACGTTAATTGTAAAAAATTAATTCTGAGTCATTAAGAAAATATTTTTGAAAGAATTTGGAAAAAACAATAAAATAATAATAATAAATAAAAATACACTGCCAAGGGGGACATGGTCTCCTCGCGTTCAAAGACTACCCCGATATACATCCAAATTCATCCACCAAAATTTACGGAAGCAACAAGGTGACAAAATTAAGCACAATGGTAAAAACAGGAGAGATTTTAGCTAACTCAGCTGATCAGGAGAATGTCCATTATTTCAATCGTCTCTTGTACTCCCAGAAGGGCTCCATCTCAAATTTAAACTTCCAAGGGTAAAGATTTTTGCAGGGTATGAGTATGAACATTTTTACAATACCTAAATACAGTGGCAATGCAGTACAGTACGGCTTCGAGTTCGATTGCTGTGAATGACACTGCACCTCATTCTTTGAATATATTGTAACAAAATACCTCTTGAACAATGTTTAACAACGTGTATTCCTTGACCACAACTATTTACTTAATCAATAACCCCCATGTGATGGTTGCCGAACCCGCACAATCCCTGAAAATTTGACCCAAATCTGATCAAAATGAGCTCCTTGAATGATATTTTTAAATTTTTCTCCTGGAAAGTCATGCTTCAGAAGTTAGGAAAATGGGTCAACATTGGAGAAAACTCGTCTCTATTATTTATAGGGCCTTGGGAAAAATATAATATTTGAATTGCAAGGTCTGGAGGGGGTACATGACGTGGGCTGCTTCGTCATCTTTTGATTAGCTGAGATAATATCTGCATATTATGCAAGTTAGCCAACTTTGCTACGGGAAAAGCTGACCCCGAAAATAAAAACGCTGCAAATTTTACACATGGGTTTATTATTCTTTGATATACGTTAATTGTGCAGAAATTAAATTCTGTCAATGAAAAAATTAAAAAAAAAAATTTTTTTGGATTTTTATCTCAAAAAATTTTTTTTTGGATTTTTTGATCAAAAATGTGTTTTTTCAAAAACTCTGTATTTTTTACTCGAAAAATATTTAACATCCTGGGATCCTTCAAAAATCCCATTTTTAGCCCCACGAATGACCTAAACATCGCCCCAGTGAAATCGGATCGTTCCGGGACCCCAAAAAATGGATTCTACGTCCAAAAATACTTCGAAAACGACACCTAACTCGATCCCATAGCTAAAAGCCTTCAATAAACCCCTCCCGTAGCCCCATTATAGCCCCATAGCGCCCCACGGGTTTGGGCGATCGGACTGAAAACCATGCGGGCACAACTAGATGGTAAACCAAGTATTTTGTCGGAATTTCAGATTTAAAAAAAAAATGCCTACTGCCCAAAACGGACTGGACGGCGGACGGTGTACGGCGGACGGACATTTCGGATTTAGAATGTAGACCTCTTGAAACGGATAATGTCAAATTTTGAGCCCGATCGGAGTCGTCGACCCCTGTCGCGAAAACATAGGTGTATTATTCCAAGAATAATAAACCAAAAGTCACGGCAGGACCCCATCCTTTCGAAAATAAGTCAAGTAAGTCAAGTCAAGTAGCCCCATTATAGCCCCATAGCGCCCCACGGGTTTGGGCGATCGGACTGAAAACCTTGCGGGCACAACTAGATGGTAAACCAAGTATTTTGCCGAAATTTCAGATTTTTAAAAAAATTCCTACTGCCCAAAACGGCCTGGACGGCGGACGGCGTACGGCGGACGGCGTACGGTGGACGGCGGACGGACATTTCGGATTTAGAATGTAGACCTCTTGAAACGGATAATGTCAAATTTTGAGCCCGATCGGAGTCGTCGACCCCCGTCGCGAAAACATAGGTGTATTATTCCAAGAATAATAAACCAAAAAACTGGGGTGTGGTTTTATGAAACCACGGTAAAAGTGAAACTTTTTTCTCACTAGTCTCTCCGGCTCGCTTCACTCGCTCCCCTAGTGGGGTACGTAGCATCGATGGACACGTTTTTTATGTCTAGTCCCCCCTCCCCCCCATTTCTTACTCATTCACCTACCCTTGTATCTCTACCCACGGCTTCATTTTGGCGTTTTCTCAAATTGATTTCTAATGTGGCACCTGGTAACAACAAAACAAGCGGCATTGTTTACTGCATCCATTAATAACATCAATAAATATAAAATGGGGACATAATGACAAAGAACAAGTACGAAAGAAATGTGTGATAAATCGAGAGCTTTCCAACGAATGGTGAACGATTTTTGTACGATTATAACTGGCGAAGATGAAGTTCCTTAGCAACGAATCCGTTGTAAGCGAAAATCAACGGTAGCGTGACGGGACAAGAAACGACACACAGACCAAAAAATTTGGGACGATGTAATAAAAGTTTCACTTTAAAAATGGCGTTTAGTACTTTTTGCGATGCAACCTCCTCCTTTTTACATGACAAAATTATTTTGTCATGTAAAAAGGTCGTTTGGTACCTACTTCTCTGACGTCATTCGAAATTGCTGTGCTCTGTTGCAAATCAAATGTTGACTACCGGTTAGGGATGTCCATACTGTAAAAAGTATCGATTTATTGAATATCGTTTCAGTAGTTCGATATATTTTGAGTTATATATATTTGAGTTATATATATTTTGGTTTTACCCTGTGACCCCCCCCCGAAAAAAAATTCTAGATCCGCGCCTGCCCGTGGGGCGCTATGGGGCTACGGGAGGGTTTTTTTGAAGGCTTTTAGCTATGGTATCGAGTTAGGTGTCGTTTTCGAAGTATTTTTGGACGTAGAATCCATTTTTTGGGGTCCCGGAACGATCCGATTTAGCTGGGGCGATCTTTAGGGCATTCGTGGGGCTAAAAATGGGATTTTTGAAGGATCCCAGGATGTTAAATATTTTTCGAGTAAAAAATACAGAATTTTTGAAAATACACATTTTTGAACAAAAAATCAAAAAAAAAAATTATTAAAGATAAAAATCCAAAAAAAAAAATATAATTTTTTCATTGACAGAATTAAATTTCTGCACAAGTAACGTATATCAAAGAATAATAAACCCTTGTGTAAAATTTGCAGCGTTAATTTGTTTTGTATGCTGAGACCTCAAACTTGATGTAATGTTTTTACCTGCTTCTATGTTCATGCGCGGTTTTGGTTTATTATTCTTGGAGTAATACACCTATGTTTTCGCGACGCGGGTCGACGACTCCGATCGGCCTCAAAATTTGACATTATCCGTTTCAAGAGGTCTACATTCAAAATCCGAAATGTCCGTCCGCCGTCCGGGCCGATTTGGGCAGTAGGAATTTTTTTTAAAATCTGAAATTTTGACAAAATACTTGGTTTACCATCTAGTTGTGCGCGCAAGGTTTTCAGTCCGATCGCCCAAACCCGTGGGGCGCTATGGGGCTAAAATGGGGCTACGGGAGGGGTTTTTTTGAAGGCTTTTGGCTATGGGATCGAGTTAGGTGTCGTTTTCGAGGTATTTTTGGACGTAGAATCCATTTTTTTGGGTCCCGGAACGATCCGATTTCACTGTTGCGATCTATAAGGCTTTCATGGGGCTAAAAATTGGATTTTTGAAGGATCCCAGGAGGTTAAATATTTTTCGAGTAAAGAATAAAGAATGTTTGAAAAAACAATTTTTTTGAAAAAAAAAATACCAAAAAAAGTTTTTAAAAAAATCCAAAAAACATTTTTTTCCCAAATTATTTTCTTTTGACACAGAAATAATTTTTGCACAAGTAACCTATATCAATATCAAAGAATAATAAACCCTTGTGTAAAATTTGCAGCGTTTTTTATTTTTATCTGTTTTCATAGCTGCTATGGTATTATGTATCGATAAGTATTATTTTATTGTGAAGTACCTTTGCGCTCGACTTTTTTACTGCCTTTTGGCTTTTGCAAAAAAAAAAAAAAAAAAAATCTATTCTATATTCTATTCTATTCCCTTGATTCATTTGAGCCTCAAAATTTTGGAAATAACGGAATTATAAAATTCGGAAGGCGCCTCGAGGCATCAGTTTTAACTAAATACTAGATGCTCCGGCTCGCTTTGCTCGCCTACGCACCCAGCCTGGGGGCTCCGCCCCCAGACCCACCGTAGGGACTCGCTTCGCTCGGCCGACCGCTTAAGCAGACATAAGGCCTCCTTCCGCTCGGCCGAGCGCTTATTCGGACAGGGGGCCTCGCTTCGCTTCGCCGGGGGGGTCTGCGACCCCCCTAAGGACACTTCAACGGTCGGCAGAGACGATAGAAAAAACGCTGCAAATTTTACACAAGGGTTTATTATTCTTTGATATACGTTACTTGTGCAGAAATTTAATTCTGTCAATGAAAAAATTTAAAAAATTTTTTTTTGGATTTTTATCTCAAAAAAAATTTTTTGTTGGATTTTTTTGTTCAAAAATGTGTTTTTTTCAAAAACTGTATTTTTTACTCGAAAAATATTTAACATCCTGGGATCCTTCAAAAATCCCCTTTTTAGCCCCACGAATGCCCTGAACATCGCCCCAGTGAAATCGGATCGTTCCGGGACCCCAAAAAATGGATTCTACGTCCAAAAATACTTCGAAAACGACACCTAACTCGATCCCATAGCTAAAAGCCTTCAATAAACCCCTCCCGTAGCCCCATTATAGCCCCATAGCGCCCCACGGGTTTGAGCGATCGGACTGAAAACCTTGCGGGCACAACTAGATGGTAAACCAAGTATTTTGCCGAAATTTCAGCTTTTTAAAAAAATTCCTACTGCCCAAAACGGCCTGGACGGCGGACGGCGTACGGCGTACGGCGGACGGCGGACGGACATTTCGGATTTACAATGTAGACCTCTTGAAACGGATAATGTCAAATTTTGAGCCCGATCGGAGTCGTCGACCCCCGTCGCGAAAACATAGGTGTATTATTCCAAGAATAATAAACCAAAAAAGGTGATGAAAATAAATAATTTTTTTAAATACCTTAATTATTATTAAACAATTTTTTTTTTTTTTTGCACAACGTTTGGTCGGGAGGACCCCGAAAAAAAAGTAATCTACGTACGATAATCCTTCAAAGAGAACACCTACCTTGACCCCATAGCCAAAAACCGGAAAAAACCCTGTTTTTTGGCCATGGTATCAAGAAAAGTACCAATCGTTTCTCCAATTTTTAGTGAACCAAATCTGTCCAATTACTGTACGGGAATAGTTTTGTTTCTTTTTTTTTCAGTTTGAAAATAATTCTTATTGGCAGAAACGATTTGTTCAAAAATGTGTTGTACCTACCCCGATGTACTCGTCCCACTTGCGTTATACTTTTTGCTCTTTAAAAAAATCGAGACGAAATAGTTTACACACCTATTCATGTCAAGATTTGAGTCAGAATTCTCAGTTATTGAAAGCTGGTTTGCCCGAGCGGTCAAAAGATGTAAAAACGGGTGGCCAGGTATAAAAACCCAACGCCTTGGGAAAGAGGCGCCCTTCCTATGATGCCAAAAATCTTGATCAAAATGATCATGCCGTGCCTCACGATTATCCTCCTAGAGACCTTACTATTGAACTTAGGAAATTGAGATTCAGGTGATAAAATCTTGAATAGTGTCCCACCATTTGTCTTTGGCCAGTTTTGAAAAAATGCCTCGTTTTAACTCGGTTTTTTGAATTTGAAATTCTCATCCCCCCTTAATTTAAATTTTAGCGATCCCAAACATAATTATAGCCAAAGGTATTACTGTTGGGAGAAGATTCGCGTTTTCGGATTGAAAATCGAGTGACTCTTTTAGCTGCTATCACTGAAGTAAAATTGCTTCATTTTGGTGCTGCCACGTGGTGGCCAACTCTGGTACTACGAGGGGGGACATTTAGCCTTAATGTCACTTGAGGTTTTTACGGGTTTCGCTGGCCGTTTCTACATTTGGCCCGGTTGGTGGGGCAAATGGGGGAGTCGGTCGGAATTTTAAAAACCCCAGTTTTTAACCATGAGAAGCAAACCTTTTGTACTTTAGCATCATGGATCTCTTGGGGTACCTAGGGCAATGGAGCTGAAATTTTTAAACCTTGCAGTCACAATTAGGTAGGCCTACTCATTTTTTTAGAACTTCCTTTTTAAATATAAAAACGTTGCAAATTTTACACAAAGGTAGGTAGGTTAATTGTGAAAACATTAATTCCGTGTCATTAAAAAATATTTTTGAAAAAATAAAAACAAATAAATTTTCTGTAGGTATCCTACAATATTAAATATTTTCCAAATTTTGAATTTTGGACAGATGTGGGACCTCGAAAAGATGGATTTTGCATCCAAAGTTACTCGGAAAACTACACCTTATTAGACCTCCAGGGATTCTACAAAAATCCCATTTTTAGTGCCATAAAAGCTCCATAAATCCTCACGGTGAAATCAGATCGATCTGGGACCCCAAAAAATGGATTCTAGGTCCAAAAGTACTTCAAAAATGACAGTTAACTCGACCCTATAGCCGAAAACCTTTACAAAAGCTGCAACTTTTACACAAGGGTTTATTATTCTTTGATATATAGGTACCTAGGTTAAGTACTTGTGCAAATATTAATTCTGTATCAGTAAAAATCTTTTGAAAAAAAAAACAAATTTTTTTCGAACTTGTTTCCAAAAAAATGTTTTTCCGAATTTTTTTACTCGGAAAATATTTGGCATCATGGGATCTTTCAAAAATCCCATTTATAGCCCCATGAAAGCCCCATTGATTCCCACGGTGAAATCGGATCGTTCCTGGACCCCCAAAAATGTATTCTACGTCCAAATATACCCCTAAAACGACCCCTAACTCGATCCCATAGCCAAAACCCTTCAAAAAACCCTCCCGGGCACAACTAATGGTAAACCGAGTATTTCATCAAAATGTCAATTTTTAAAAAAAATTCCTACTGCTTAGAACGGCCCGGACGGCGTACGGCGGACGGAAATTTAGAAATCTTGAAACGGATAATGTTAAATTTTGGGGCTGATCTGAATTGTTGTCCTCCGTCGCGATTACTTAGTTGTATTTTCCAAGAATAATAAACCAAAATAGCACATTCCAAGTTGGCACATTATACGTTTCTCTTTACTTATTCTTATTTTCTTAGGTCCCTATCCCGCCTCATCTTTCGTCAGGACCGTCAACCCTGTTACGCCTGATCCATCAACTAATCAACAAGGGCATTCCTGTATGCCAAAGTGGATCGCCTCCTTGTGGGTTGGGAGTGTCAAGAAACGCACTCTGAATAGTCGACGGAGTCCAGGATTGTGTTGCAGGAAGAGCCACGAAGGTGAGAAATCAACGAAAGTGTTCGAGTTTAGTTGTCGGAAAAGGAGTCGTCGAGTTACATCACGTGAACGGCTAGTCATCCATAATGCATTGAGGGGCCGATTGTCCTTAATACGTCTGCGAACTATCTGCCACCAACTGACCCGCTGACCAAATAAAGACGACTATTGCAGTCGTTATAATAGATCGCAGTTTACTAGCTATGATTTGTCATTATGGGCGATAATGTAATATTTTTGGATATCCATCTTCTAATGAACTGATATTAAATCTACTGATACATAAGTATACATCATTTATTGAACTGATGGCAACAGTTAGTTGCCAACTATTAGGTAGTAACTACTTATCAACTTTTGATATGAATAAATTTATTGGTGTAACTACCAACTCCCTTCGTTTTCGTACAGCTATATGGGATGAATACAAAAATACCGGTATGTAGCTGGAAATAATATTAAAATATTAATTGAACTATTAAATTTAAGTCTTTATTAAACGAAGTTTACATTTTAAGAAGAAACAGAAACCGAATGGAATTACGATACAAAAATTATTTTCATCGAATAAAAAGTATCGATACCAATACAGCCGTCGTAGGATAAAACACCCGACAATCGACCATTTAGGTGTTTTTGGAGTTAGGTGCATGGTTGAGTAGATTTCGGCGTGGCGCGTCTTTTGCACCAAGTTAGAACGTCGTATCTCCATTTGAAAGGTTCGGTAAAAGACTTTATCCTATCCATAATTATTATCCTAGACTTTATCCTATTATTATTCTTGGAATAATACACCTATGTTTTCGCGACGGAGGTCGACGATTCCGATCGGGCTCAAAATTTGACATTATCCGTCTCAAGAGGTCTAGATTCCAAAACCGAAATGTCCGTCCGCCGTCCAGGCCGTTTTGGGCAGTAGGAATTTTTTTTAAAAATCTGAAATTTTGACAAAATACCAAGTCTTGGTTTACCATCTAGTTGTGCCCGCAAGGTTTTCAGTACGATGATCGTTTTCGGACTCCGATCGCCCAAACCCGTGGGACGCTATGGGGCTGAAATGGGACTACGGGAGGGTTTTTTTAAGGCTTTTGGCTATGGAATCGAGTTAGGTGTTGTTTTCGAGGTATTTTTGGACGTAGAATCCTTTTTTTTTTGGGATCCCGGAACGATCTGATTTCACTGTTACGATCTATAGGGCTTTCATGGGGCTAAAAATGGGATTTTTGAAGGAACCCAGGAGGTTAAATATTTTTCGAGTAAAAAATAAATTTTTGAAGAAAAAAAAAATCAAAAAAAAAATTGTTTCCAAATTTTTTTCTTTTGACACAGAAATAATTTTTGCACAAGTAACCTATATCAAAGAATAAAAACCCTTGTGTAAAATTTGCAGCGTTTTTTCGTTCGGTTTCCCAATACAAAGTTTGTGTTATAAAAGGTTGAGCATTTTTTTGTGCGTGGACGGTCAACCTTTTAAGAAAATTCTGAAAATGTTGCAATAGAATGACTCCCCCTTCGGCAGTTATATAAAGCTACCATACCGATGAGCACCCGAAAAAAAACTTATTGAAAAAAGGCAGCTTGATTGCCCAACAATAATTGTCGTAATAATAATAGTCATTGAGTAGTATAATTATTATATTACTCGAGGTATATTCAGAATGAAACGTCATTAGGTAAAAACGGTTAAGCACTATCGGAACATAACTTGCTTAAAATCCTTAGTCGCATCCCATTGATACCAATAACCAAGAGCTAGTGATCAACTGATGTAAATTTTAATTACTCGACAGGTGGACCAGGCGCGACTGGCGATGGCAGAACAAGGGGGTGCAGTCACGGATTCGTGATAATATTTTATGAAAATATTATTGCACCTAATACAGATAAAAAGTACCTACTATCAAGATTTGCTATAGTTCATCATTTATTTATTTATTTATTTGTTTAAAAATTCCAATCAACTATTACCAGTTTCCTTTCATTTCAAAATACACGGATAGGTACACGCTGCAAACCTGGTAAAGGTGAGGTTGGCCGTCCCATGTCGCGAATGGCACACTTCTCACTCAAGGCTAAACGGGAAATCTCCCTCAAGATGAAATCAATAGAGTTAGGTATCCAACAAACGCTTTATGAAATGAAAAATGAAACGAACGAATAAAAAACTTATAAATGAGACAAACGCAGATCACAGAGTTCAGAAAACACTTCCCAGAAAACATGGAAGCACACAAAACCCCTGATGCCATCCCCTCAACTGCTGTAAGTAGCTTCTGGTAAAAAATACCTTTGTGGGAAAACTGAAAAAATCAGAAACCTTGGTCGATCGAAATTTTATGATTTCTTACCGTACAAAGTAATATAGCAACACCAAAAAGTTTTCAAAATATTCCAAAAGTAAGCCCCTATTTATCCCATGATTTGGGACAGATTAGATCCTGAATAAGTCCCTCATTACAAACGAAAATTCCCTGCCCATGAACGAAGACTGCCAACACTGATTGTGGAGGTGATTTAACATCTGGTGAATGGTGAGAAGGAAGGGTGTGTGCAGTGCCCAGAACTGCCCCACATTTCGACATTTCTGGCTTCACACTTAGTTCGTTGTTCCATAAGGTCCATGCAAAAAAACCGTCTCAAGAGGGGCAGTGCTCCCGTTATCATTGTACTATCAACACAGGCTTTTCAGACGTTCCCCGAACTATGTAAGGATATTCGACCCAAGGAGTTTTGATTCATTTTTAGGTAGGTAATACGTAGCCCCCCTCTCGCCCTTCTGCATCGAGGGGGTGCAGTTGCGACGCTGCCTCCCTCACGAGTCCACCTGGTGGACTGTACCTAACAAACGCAAGCAGATTCGGCAGTCTTTGATCGACGTGAAAAAAAGGTTCATGCAGCTTTGGCATGCATGAAAACAACTGTCCACACTCTGCCACAGTAAACAGTTATCATCAGCAAGCCTTAAAAAACAGATTAAGTACATGAATAAATGTCGTTAACCTGAGTATGAGCAAAGTGGTTATGCAACTGTCGAACTAAAAGAGCCCTGTCTCATAAAAATGTTCCCCCTCTTTGAGGGATAATGCTCCGTCAGTAACGAAACAAGCCACTGAATAAAACCACCACGCAGTGACGTAGCCACAAGGATCAGACCAGCCAGCCAGAAGATCTGCGGAAAGATCCGATCTCATTTACGTGTGCCAATCGTTTGAATCATGGTAGCTTTACGACTTTAAAGACATGGAGCGGGACCTACGCTACTAGTAGCGTAGGTCCCGCATGGAGCCCCCAAGTCCTGGAGGGATTCAATGCATTACACCAGAAGATAGTATCAGTCAAGAGAAGAAGATAATATATTAAATATATAATAATATAGATAATATTATTCTCTTGTGAGTGAAAGATAATCCTCGAGTTAATTCAATTCAAAATTTGTATTACCTATCCAGAACATTAGTGTGTAGACAATGGTTGAACCGTAGTGTAGTGTGGGAACCATGGGCGCCACTCTTTTTCATCAATTTGCCTGCCCACCGCAAATTGTCCCGAGCGGGACCACGGGAAGCACTCCCCGGACTGTCCCATATCTCACCTTCATGAAGGTAACTGGAGTAACTGGAGTTATGCACAAACCGACCAAGCGCCAAAAAGTAAAAAATCGAGTTGGTATCACTGGATTCGTCTCGACGAGTACATACTTTAAAATTTTTTATGATTAATCGCGATCTATCTTGTTGACCAACCAGGGTTGATAGACGGTTTGTGCAAAACGGTTTTTCGTAGTTCAGAAATTAACACAAACCGGCCAAGTGCTCAACTGCCGCCGCATCTGATATTAAATATCAGATGGCCGCGTTGTGCCATACACTGAAGCTACAAAATTTGTGACACATCTCAAGTCGTTTGGCCGCCATCTGCAAAACTCAGGGAGGTTTATAATATAGGTATACACAAATTATTCACTTCTAAACTACCTACTTTTTTTTTTTTTTTTGCTGGGCATTTACGTTTGAAAATTTCCGAGTGCTCTATGTGCAAGAGAAAACCCCCCCAAGCCTCTTCATTACATGGATCAAAGATATGAATCCAAGATTGTCAATTTTTTCTTATAAATAAGCTTTTTCCAACATGTGCATGGGGAAAAAATCTTATTAAATTCCTTGAATTATATTTCTAGGTTTTACTGGATTTAAATACCCAATGGTGTGTATGGGGTATTTATTTAAATTATTTAAAAAATATATTTTTTTAACGAGCAAGATTTTACTGAGTATTGTTGTTCTAAATCCAGACATACAATTTATTTAGGGGGTAGGTTAATGGGCTGGGGGTACCCTAACGAGCAAATTTTTCCGCTTGGCCGAGTTGTGCAAAATATAATATTATTATTTAGTCGTTATTTCCGTTCCGCCTTTTTCTCAGAAACGATTCCTCGGCGCTTGGTCGGTTTGTGCATAATACCGTCCAGTTATCCTTCACTGATCGTTGTTAATCATGTCTAATTCACGCAGTGGCTTTTTGATTGGATCCACTGGCCTGGCATCCCTTGCCGACAAAGCGCTTGGGGACGGCGAATCAGTGGAACCAATTTTTACACGCGAGTCTACTACCCAGGCACCTATTCTTCTCACCCTAACCACCTCACTATATGGAAAATGTAGGTACCTACCATGGTGAACACATGTCTCGGACGGCAACGCGTTTCTACCTTTTCTAGGTATATTGATACCTATTACATGCTCAGTATGGTTGTGTCTCCTTCGCTACATCCTGGAGCTGCTGGAGATGAAATTTTTTTCGAAAGCTCGACAGAACAGCAGGTTAATCCGAAAGAGCTTCAACCCTAATACTTTGACTATAATATTGCGGTTTGCCAACTCCGGAATTTATCGATACAAATCTAATTAATTAGAAATAATGGCACGAGAAAAACGGTGAACCCCAAAACGTTCTAATTCAGCGTATATTTTTTGAATTGAATCACCTACAACAGGGGATATCTAATTCAATCAAGTTATTTTGAGTGGCCATAAAATTCGTTGAAGCTGCGCTCCCCTCCTCTTCTAAAACGAATAAAAAGCGGACAACTGCTCAGTGTCGTTCTATCTGTGACATTGCCTGCAAAAGATATGTGGAAACTTGCCATATTTGTTGGGTTGGTGGTAGCCAGCGTCACTAATGCCAAATCTAAGATACCAGTAAGTAACCAGAAATAACAGAAACCGCTAATGACTTCCTTTCCTTTCCATGACTATAAGTACTTCTGTTTCACTTTCGTGTTGACATTGAAGTCCTCAGATCCTGATATATGTTCTGGCTGTGTAGTGGATCAACCAAAAAGCCAATATCCAGAAGCCAAGAGGTTAGTGGAAAACCTTATGGCATTAAAACACGTCAATGAACAAGTGGTTCAAGTCACCAGATACAGAACACAAGTGAGCTAATTTCTTTGTTTTTCGCCATTTTTATAATAAAAAAAAAACAAAACCATCTGGCATTCAGTGGCTAAGCCACTTTGTCATCTCTGTGTTATTTTTCAGATCACTAAAATTGAGCAAAATGGGGGGAAACCCCGATACAAATGTTACTCAAGGGGTTATTATTCTTCAGTATAAATTCAGCACACATTTGTGCATACCTTGATTATTCACCGACTGCTACTCCTCACCTCTATCCTCTATGTTCATGTGTATCTTTGTAGGATGGACAATGAAGGAATATCCCTCATGAAATAAACATTTGTTTTTCGCTTATTCTAGGTCGTGGATGGTATCCGAAACATCGTGAACTTCATAAACGGTCTAGGTTTACCTTGCGAGGCAGAGTGGATCGACCAGCCATGGATACACAAAACCCAAGTCTTTGCACTTAATTGCTACTACTGATCGCCACAAGTAGCCGGAGGGAGCCGGACTTACCCACTAGTATGCCTCTCTTGGTAATGATTAAAATTAAAACTGTTGTTTTGGCCCACCCCTAACGTAATTATTCGCCTTTTTCAATTGCCTCCTCAACCTACAAAGACAGCCATCGTAATCCTGCGATTTACCTCAGGCAGTGATTAAAATCAATCAATCAATTATTGAGACCTCTATCCCATGGGGGACACAGTGATTTGACCGGACAAGGATACCTGTTTGAATACTGGTCGATTATTGCATTTTATATATATATAAAGGTATATATATATAGAGTATATATATAGAAATGTAGCAATAGTAGTTACGTAGTGTGTCAATAGGGGCATTTAATTAACTTTTAATTAAATTAAATTTAATTTAACTTTTTGCTTCCGACTCTGCGAAGCACCCTTGTGTTCACTTTCGGGAGCCAAAAAATGTTTGTTGTCCGAATTCAAAATTTCCACTCGCATTTTGCGTTTCATAGCCTACTGAACAAATTTGGTTCCGTGTCTGTCGGTCTGTGGGTCTGTCCGCATTTACTTGTTACAGCCATAATTTCCACAATTTTGAATGAATTTAGCTCAAATTTTGAGGGATTATGCGGATAAGGCTCCTTGAGGTCCCATACGAATTTCATCACAATAGAATCAGCGGTACGCTCTGCGCATGCGCTAACGTGACATTCTTGAAACAGGCATAACTTTCGCAATAATTGTTTTGATTCAATTTCGCTCATATTTTAAAGGATTATACGCACAAGGCCTCTTAAGGTCTCATATGAATTTCATCATGATCGAACTAGCTGTACGCTCTGCGCATGCGCTTACGTGGAATTCATTAAATGTCGTTGTTACAGCCCCAATAACCACAGATTTTATCCAATTTAGATCTAATTTTCAGGGATTATGTGGGTAGGGCCCATTGAGGCCCATTTATAATGGTGTCACTTTGATTGTAACGAGGAAGCTGCTGTGCCATCTCTTTGGCAGTGTATTTCTCTCTTTTTTTTTTTTTTTTTTTTTTTTTTTAAATAAATTTTTAGGACAAAACCGCTGTAAATTTTACACTAGGGTTTATTATTCTTTGATATAGATTGTGCGGAAATTAATTCTGTGTCGATAAAAAAATATGTTTGAAAAAACAAAACTTATAATAATTAAAATCAATCAATTATTGATATCATGCTATTAGCATATATGCTAATAGCATGATATCAATTAAAAGGTTTTTTATCAGGTATTTAATTAGGTATACCTAATTCTTCGAAGAAATTATTCGTCAGTATTACTTCAATGCAAAGAAGTAGGTGCATGGATAGATAGCTTCCATGAATTGTTTGACACAGAATGTGTTTTTGCGGAGGTTATTTGGTTGGGTGAGCGTAAGGTTAATCGCACTCCGAGAATCCTCCTAGTTCTAGGAATTTCAAACCCAAAACTTTACCAGAGCATAGATTTTTTTTTTTTTTTTTGAAATAATTAAGTACCTATATTAAAAATAATTTCAATTATTAAAAACCAATTCAATATCAATAAAAATTATTTTTATTGATATTGAATTGGTTTTTCGATAATTTACCTATATCAAATAATTATAAACCGTTGTGCAAAATTTTCAGCGTTTTTCTAATTTTTATCCTCAAACTTTAATCCTTAAGGATTCGATCTCCATAGGTACCTACCTCACGAGGTAGGTCATCGTGGGTATCGGAATTCTAATACGAGTATTAGATCCAATGCCCACGATGATCTGCCTTCATCTTCCTCCCATGCCGAAAACTAGGTATGCAGGCACCTACTCAATAATTTACTGACATTCAAAAATGTTTACTCAAATTACCGCGAGTGGCTTTGAATTTTTGAATGATAATCATTCCGGTTATTTTGCTGTACTTTCATAATGGTTACGTAGGTAAGTTTAGCTCCTTTTGATGGTGAAAAACTGAGTCGTAAATAAATAAATGTCGTAAAAATATTTTTTGGAAGAAACCGTATTGTGAGTTTATTTATTTTTGCTGCGTAAGAATCTTGGGGGCTGAACCTGTGTATCTTCTGGGGAACAGAAGTGCTTCATAAACCCTCCACCATTTCGACTCCACTTCTGAATCAGTGTGCAATTTGGAGGCAAAAGCGCACTCCAAACCATTAAGTAACGATTTCGACCCCGCCTCTGGGCTCAAACTGTGTATTGATCATAAAATTTAATAGCGTCCTGGAATGTTTACCAGTGAGGTACGATTAGTGGTAATCATAAAATCGTCTTCAAAGACTTGGAAATGCAGAAAAGGGGTTGCTTCAGAATCGTAGGAAGCAAACCATTTCTCGACCTGAGTGGGGATCGATCCCATATTCCATTTTAGCAACTACCGAGTAAGCCTACCACACAACCACCTAGCACCAACTTGTAGAGCTACAAGTTGGTTGATATTAGTATGTAGCTCTACTATAACAATACGGCTCCAGTCAGTTATTTTCGCCCATAAATGCACGCATATGAGCAGAAAACCGGGGCTTCAACTTAAAAATTTTTGGAAATCAGTATTTTTCAATTGAAGTGTGATGAAGTATTTCACTAGGGTATAAAAATGGGGGATAAATGGAAACTACCATTTTACGGACTGGCGGGTGTACTGGCAATTTTAGGTGTGACATTGGCCGTCCTCGGGCCCATCGCTGTCTTCAATTCAAGAAATACGTGGGGCGCATCCGATTCATACCGAACGTTCGAAATGATGTTGAAAGTGTGCTTAATAGGGCTCAGTGTGATTGGTGTTCTTCTCATCGTAATGGGCATATTTGGGATCGTTGGTGTCGCCAAGAAGATCCAAAAGTTTACATGTGCGTATTATTCAGGAGAAAAAAGATGGCGCAAGTAGGATTTGAGGGGTTGTTCCACGTTTTGATGGGGAAAGTGGGGCAGTCCTGTACATTTTCAAGAAATCCTTTAACAACAAGTCCCTACGGAACTGAATTTTGTGGAACTTTTAAAAACTCACCATAAACGAGGACTATTCAGTGATTTATTTTTAAATAACGAAGAAGTTATTAAAACGCAAAAAAAGTAGGTTCTAATCGTTCAATATACACAATTTCTAGAAAATAAGTACCGAAGGTAGTAGGCAAAACATGGGGCAGTTATGTCCACTGGTGTCTTTATGGCCACTGGTATTATCTCCCCCAGCAACTATGACATGAACTACCAATTGTAACTCCATTTTCTAATCCGATGTAGGTCGTTTCTAAAACTACGCACATGACTCATTGCGCCAATATTCAAACCGCAATGCAAGACGTGGTCATTACTGCTGCATGGTCACAACTGCCCCTCCTTCCCCTATGTCTTCAATTGGAAGTCCGATTCTCCGCCATCAGGGTTTCCACAATTTCTTCATTTTGAAGGAATTCCAACTTCATGGCATTTTTCTCACGCATGATAATTAAATCATTAAATAAATTGTATGTAGGTATGTATGAAGGAGTTAAAGATAGTAGGTAGGTTGAAAGTATGAAACAACGAAAGAGATGTGGTTAAAAAAATCCAAAGATGTCGCACTCCGCGCGAGAGTCATGGAAATTCGACAGACAAATCGAAATTTGAACATTCTCGGTACTTACCTGTATTACCATTTCACTCGTTACGAATTTTTTTATGTGCAGTTGAACCTGTAATATTTCGTTAGGTACGCATTTTTGTGACATATTTTTACTTTTTGCACCTCAGCCTGGAATAAATTCGTACCTAGGTTACGCAAGTTTGGTGACACCATATAGGTATTACACTTTTAACCTCGCTTATCGTAGTCTGTCAACTACAATTCATTATAACATTTTAAGTCAATCTAGGAACGTAGAGACTCATTTGGGATGCAGTTAATTTCATGGACTCAAAGTTGAGATTCAAGTAGAAAAAAATCCACGGGCTTTTGGGGGAAAAAAATCCCCAGAAGTAGGTACCTACAGCGAATGTAGGCTGGCATTTTGGTTTATTATTCTTGGAATAATACACCTATGTTTTTGCGACGGGGGTCGACGACTCGGATCGGCCTCAAAGCTTGACATTATCCGTTTCAAGAGGTCTACATTCTAAATCCGAAATGTCCGTCCGCCGTCCGGGCCGTTTTGGGCAGTAGGAATTTTTTTTTTTTTAATCTGAAATTTTGACAAAGTAGGTACATACTTGGTTTACCATCTAGTTGTGCCCGCAAGGTTTTCAGCCCGATCGCCCAAACCCGTGGGGTGCTATGGGGCTACTGGAGGGGTTTTTGAAGGCTTTTAGCTATGGGATCGAGTTAGGTGTCGTTTTCGAAGTATTTTTGGACGTAGAATCCATTTTTTGGGGTCCCGGAACGATCCGATTTCACTGTGGCGATCTATAGGGCTTTCGTGGGGCTAAAAATGGGATTTTTGAAGGATCCCAAGAGGTTAAATATTTTTCTAGTACAAAAATAAAGAATTTTTGAAAAAAAATGCCCCCCAAAAAAATTTTTTTTTTTTTGAAATATAAAAATTTAAAAAAAAATTTTTAATTTATTTTCATTGACCGAATTAAATTTCTGTACAAGTAACCTATATCATAGAATAATAAACCCTTGTGTAAAATTTGCAGCGTTTTTATATATTTTATTCCGTACCACGTACCACTCGCCAACCAAATAACCGACACTCAAAAACCTGATGAATTCAGGTCTTAAAACATGCTCGTATATGTATATATTTATATGTTACGTGCAATGTCCGAAATCGTACAATCCTAAGATTGTACAGCCGTCTTTTGTTCAATGTGCGGAACGAACAAATTTTCTGTTCAAAGCCCGAAACGACCATCATTGCACAAAATCATTTGTACAATCCGCGGATTGAACAACAACGTCATACAATGTCGGTTTGAGGGTCAGCTTTGTACAAACTCTCTTGTAGGTACGTAGTTAGAAATTCATGGAATGCAGAATGTCAACACTTTATTGTCAAATGTATCGTCATTACAAAAATGTACCGTAAAATTGAGTAACAATCAGCTACCTGTTTGAACAACCTAAAGTGCTGTGGCAACGAGAGTTGCAGAGCACATAGATATTTTCTACGGCAAAGACACCGTTTATTAGTGCGATTGGTGGTACAAGCGCACCGAACGAAACCTTGGCCTCCAACTTATTGAGGCTTTCGTGTTGGCTGCTCTCACCGAAATGCTGCCTCCTGGAACATCTTCAACTTTGATTCCAACGAGTTGTTAATTGATCAAAGATTAAGCCTTCGATTC
The DNA here is from genome assembly GCA_955831195.1 of Pilophorus perplexus. NCBI lineage: Eukaryota > Metazoa > Arthropoda > Insecta > Hemiptera > Miridae > Pilophorus > Pilophorus perplexus. Next base: position 26,629,954 of record OY037008.1, read on the forward strand.
GAAGGGCAAAGGCTGTCGTCACGGCCACCTCTGCCGTGCGAATTTTGTATCGATAACACATATTTCACATAATACGTGTTGGGTTTTGCCACGTATAAATAATATAATGTATTACAAGTATCACCTGCCACACAAGTTTGTATAAATCTGAGCTCTCCCTTTACTTTTGGCTGTTTTGTGTATGACGGTCTCCCCAACGACCTCTTTAACCGTCCCCTTACCACAGTATAAGTATATTGTATAGGGGCTTCTGTATAAGCCCGTGTATAGTGTGGACTTCTGTGTAAGTCCGTGTGCTTGTTGGCTTCTGGGTAAGCCAACAGTATAGGTTGCTAGCTTCTGGGTAAGCCAACAGTATAGGTTGTTAGCTTCTGTGTAAGCTAACAGTATAGGTATATAGGGACTGTGGGTTCCTCAAACACCACTTCGCCGTCTGAAGCAGCTATCCCCGAGTATGTGTGTATAGGTTGTTAGCTTATGCCTAAGCCAACAGTATAGGTATAACACAAATGTATATAGGGACTGAGGGTTCCTCAGAACACCACATCGCCGTCTGAAGCAGCTATCCCTGAGTATGTGTGTATAGGTTGTTAGCTTATGCCTAAGCTAACAGTATAGGTATAGTCTGGTATGTATAGTATATAGTATAGATAGGTATAGTGTAGGTTGTTAGCTTATGCCTAAGCCAACAGTATAGGTATAGTGTGTAGTTTGTGTAGATGTTAAGGGAGAGCTCATAAACACCAAAGTACTTAGTATACCTAATCGATCGATCGAATAGTTTACATGTAAGTACTTACGATACCAGCTTGATAAGTCTTGGGTATAACTTCCGTGTAACCAGCTTGAATTGTATGCACACACGCAGAGATATAGGTATAAACGTTCTCGTCATCAAATCACTACTGCCCCTGTCGCCAGGCTCTTTCCCCTGGCGTACTCCTTCCCCCCACCACTCCACTAACGGTGGGGCCCTTGGTTGAATGTCGACCTCGCTATAGCGATCCCTCGCTGTAGCGACAAAGGCCACAGGGCATCAAATCGTAAAGATAAGCACAAGGAGGACCCATTCACCAACAGCGAAGCTGTACAATGTCCTTTCACGCTAACGGCTTTGTACATTTTTTTGTACAATTTTAGGTGTGTACAACTTTTCTTGTACTAAGTACGAAACTTGTACCTACAGTGGTTTGTACGTTCCACAGATTGTACAAAAATGGTTGTATAATCTTAGGATTGTACAATTTCGGACATTGCACGTAACATATATATTATATATCAGATAATGCATATTATGTACCATTATTATATAATATATATACATTTATATTAAAGACTTCGAATTCGTATGTGCGTTGAAGTCTAAACATGGAAGACCAGATCAGATCTTCTCCTGTGTTATAAGTGGATTGTAGGTATCATCTTGGTGGACGTATTTGGTGGCTGTCTTCATGCCCATTATTGCCAAAAACACGGAAAACTAACTTTCTTTTCCTTTAATTTTCCAGTGGGTTTTTACCTCTCCGCCATACCTGTGGCCATACTGCTGCTGACGTTCGGGTCTCTCGCGATGGCTTCTACTTACTTGGCTATAAAAGAGTTCAAAAGTATATGGAGGCCAAAAATGGAAAACGTAAATAGAGATTTTTTTGGGATACTTGAATACTTGGATGTGAAACGGGTGCACGTGCTACAGATCACATACGGATGCTGCGGTCTGGATGGTGTAGAAATATACGTGAGCCACTTGTCGATCAGATGATTGCCGAAAACGTTCGAGGTAGGTAGTAGTTTCATCGCAAAAACTTCTCCTTTCTAGAAAAAGCCTCCGGTCTCTTGCTGCTTGCACGTCCCCGAATGGGCTACAATGGATTGGTCGGCGTTATTAAGCAAAGACTTTGTAGAGGAATTCCTTGCTAGTGCCCTTCCGTGTACAGAAGAGCGAGTGAAAGAGTTGGGAAAAGTAGGATGCGACGCAGTTATCTACTTGATACGATTCGGTAAAATCATGGCTTACCTCTCTCTGGTGACGGCGTTGTATGTGATCGGAATCTTCGTGCTGGGTTGGCTTAAGCACCCCAACGAGGCTCAAATCTTGAGGCATTACATCAAACGCCGTTTCCCACGTGATAAGATGTCAGAGGAAACATTCCACACAGTATTTGATTAAAAGGGGTTGTATCTGATCAGGTTTTTTATTTCTACTCGATTGTGCTGAATCGTGGAAAGCTCTATAATGATCAAAATGAAAATGAATCCTTTTGAAGTGTTCAGGTTTAGACAGTATTGGAGTAAACTCTTCCACGCCGACTTTATTGGCTTGACAGTCCGCTGGAGTAATAGGGAACAGGGATCCCGAGGTTAAATCCCAGTCATTTTTGGAACCAACTAGCATTGAGCGTGAGGTACCAACGAAAATTAACAATACGGCCCCAGTGAGTTTTAATAAAATTGCACGCATATGAGCAAAAATCACCTGGGGCTTGTACACGACAAATTGTGGAAATCAGTTCTTCTCAGTTTGATGCATTTCACTAGGGTATAAAAATGGGGGATAAATGGAAACTACCTTTTTACGGACTGGTGGTCTTTCTGTTGCTTATAGGTGTGACATTGGCCGTCCTCGGGCCCATCGCTGTCTTCACCTCAAGAAATATGTTGGACTCATCCGATTCATATCGAACGTTCGAAAACATGTTGAAAGTGTCCTTAATAGGACTCAGTGTGATTGGTGGGCTTCTCATCATTATGGCTATACTTGGAATCGTCGGTGTCACCATGAAGCGCAGGAAAGTTATATGTGCGTACCTATGATATAAGGAAGGAACAGTGCGAAAAGGTGGCGCTAGGAGGATTAAATCCTGTGGGGTTGTTTCAAGTGTTCCATCTTCACGACATTTTTCTCTAGGTACTATTCAATAATAATTGTATTGAATTATTGTTCAGAATTTGCGTGGCTTATGAGTGACAAAGTTGACCGGTAGAAAGTATGAAACAATTTTAAAGTGAGCATTTGAAGGTGCAGGCAGTACCACTCCTGGTAGGTACCCGTTGACCATAAAGTCGTCACTAAATTGTCGTTTTTCTGGACGGATGTGAGATGGAAGTCGGACTTCGGATTCGTATTAAGCACAAGTATGACATACTCACATTGTGAGTTCAAAACATGGATGACTACCCCTCAGATAACCTCTTGTGCTATCAGTGTGCGGATTGTAGGTACCATCTTGGTTGACATATTATTTGGTGGCTGGTTTCCGGCAGAGATGATAATGTTCCAGCTTCATCATCATTGACAGGATTCCCTAGGAGCGTCTGGCGACAGAAGAACTGAGCTGAGGAAAGACCCGAGTTCGTCCGAACGTTCCCGATCTTAGTAGGCGGGATGAGTGGGCCTCTTGCGGGAAGCCTCATATCAGCTGAGCCGCTGAGAGTCTCAGTGTTTCCCATGGAGGAAAGGAGACTGGCCACTTCTTCTAGCAGCTGGTCTTCTAGCAACACTAATACTACCTAGTCTTCAATCAACACTACAGTAACTAATTCCTAATTATAAATATTCCTCCGACGGAAATTAACTTGGGTATTTGACTTCACACGTCGGAATGAGGTTAAATATTTCAAATTAACAAGTTCACGGGAAGACAGACGCTCAAGTGAACACGTACCTTCATGTTCAATAATCTAGTTTTTTTCTGAGCTCGTACAATAGGATCTAGTTTTCGTCATCAAAGATAGTACCTCAAACATAGTTTTCATAATTTTCCATCTCTATTGAAAAATATAGAGAGAATGATGTATAAGGAGAATAATCAAAAATCAACCGATCAATTGAAGGAGAGGCTTCCCGCCTTGCAAGAGCCCCCCCCCCTCCCCCCAAACCATGTTAGAGGGCCCTCCCACGCCAATAAGATCGGGAACGTTCGGTCGAACTCGGGTCTTTCCTCGGCTCAGTTCTTCTGTTGACAGACGCTCCTGGAGTCCCTAACACACTAAAAACTTTTTTTCCTATAATTTTTCAGTGGTTTTTTACTTCTTCGCCATACCTGTGGCGATACTGCTGCTGACGTTTGGGTCTCTGGCGACGGCTTCTCTTCATTTGGCTATAAAAGAGTTCAAAACTATATGGAGACCTAGAATGGTAACCCTTAATAGAGGCATTTTTGGGCTTCTTAATCCTGCGGATTCGTCACATGTGCACGTGCTACAGATCACCTACGGCTGTTGCGGTCTGCATGGTGAAGAAATATACGTGAGTAACTACCACTTGTCGGTAAGATGATTGCTGAAAACGTTGGTAGATAGTAGTTGGTAGAAAACGAGGTAGATAGTAGTTTCATCGCGAAATCTTCTTTCTAGAAAACGCCTCCGGTCTCTTGCTGCTTGCACATCCCCGAATGGGCTACAATGGATTGGTCGGAGATATTTAAAGAAGTCACGAAATATCTTACTACTGCACTTCCATGTACAGAAGAGCGAGTGAAAGAGTTGGGGAGAGTAGGATGCGACGTGATTACCAACTTGATATATTTCGGTAACATCATGGCTTACCTATCTCTGTCGACGGCGTTTTATGTGATCATAATCTTCGTGCTGGGTTGGCTTAAGCACCCCAACGAGGCTCGAGTCTTGAGGAATTTCTTCAAACGCCGTTCCTCAGGGGATAAGACTACGGAGGAAAAATTCCATGACATTTTGGATTAAAAGTTTTTTAAAAATCTGATCGGGTGTTTTGTTAAAATTTAACAAGTAGTAATTAAAATTTAACGAGTTTAATTTTCTACTCGATTGGGCTGAATCGTGGGAAGCCTCATAGATCAGACTGTTCTTTTGAAGTGTTCAGGTTTGGACAACCCAGTAGGTTGTCCTATGTATTTTAGTGATAGGTACGGCTGAGCCGTAACGGCTCCAATCATTTCTGATTGATGATGAAGGTTTCATAACCTACTAGCATGCGTAATAATTACGAATTATTCGCTCGGCCGCCGATGACTGCGGTGTACGTTGTCAGTCAGTCAAACGTAGGCAGTTTAGGTAGTTAACGAAAACATTATATTTCGATTAAATTGAACAGAATTTGTTCCACGAATTTAAATTAACTTTTTAAACGCAAGCACCAAGTAAATGAAGTGAAGAAGCGCTTGCTTAGAAGAGATTAGAATAATAAAGGGTCCAGACGCTAAGCTAGGGCAAATCCTTGCCGACAGAGACAGCTGAAGGAATTGCTAGCAAAAAAAAAAAAATTTTGCTAACAGTTTGCGAACCAGCGACGCCTCAGCACAATGGTTGTGCTGAAAATTTGAATTTTGTCTTGGCGTCAGCAATTCGGGCAAATTTATTCTCAGCAGGGTTCCCTGCTCATTTCTGGGGTCATGCAATGCGGCATTCAGTACACATCCATATCAGGACGCCCAATGACTCAAATGAGTTCTTGTCTCCGTACGAGAAAGTCTATGGCAAAGCTCCTGAACTAAATTACCTCAAACATTTTGGCTGAGAGGTCTATGTTTTGGATATGCACGTAAAAAACCAAATCGAAATTTAGCCCCAGGGCCAATTTGGCACACCTACAATGCACAGCGGGGTACATTGTGCATGATTATTTGATTCGATCCAAGCAAGTTGACTTCGTCAAGTCGAGGGTTTACGGTGAAATTGTGTAGGGAAAAACATGACATCGTTGGATATTTTCGAAAACAGAATCTCTCTCTGATGCTCTTTCATATGACACTGTCTTGCAAGATAGCCTCCCAGCTAATGTTGTTGACTTGGGCAGCGACTTGTTGCTTCAATATAACGTTGTTGAGACAAATGCAAAAACAGAGACATTCACTGTTTCACATATACTCTCCCGGCTAAAGTGGGCGTGGGTAACAACCTAGTGTCTCAAGACAACGTTGTTGAGCCACAACCAGAGATGTATAATACCCGGGTATTCTTTTTTAAGGGTAAATACCCATTTTGGGTATTTAATAGGGTATTTTATCTTCAATGAAACGGGATCGCAAAAAAAAACCACGTAAAACGTTCTTACTACTCGAGAGCCAGCCTCTACCAAAGTTTCAACAATTTTCGAGTTCAGGATCACCCTCTAAATGAAAAAAAATACTCATGTTCGATGGAAATCACACAAACAAACTGCTATAAAATCATATGCCACTTCCCACTGTACTTAAACAGCTGTAAAATTGACTGCTTTCATGGTCATTAAGTGCCCAAAAACCAAGATGCAATTAAATCTTTTCATCAACCATGTTTTGTGGTAAAAATAATCGTAAATTAAGATGATAATGTTGGAAATTATTTATTTCCAGCTTTAAAAAACATGTAAATTTAAAAAAATTGCTCAAACTGTTTTTTGCATTTAAATACCTAGCAATCATTCCCTCATCTCATCGGTCTCATCGAATGAAAGTTCGCTTGTAGATGAATCTGATTCTTCATCCTCATCCGAGCTGGACTCATCGTGAACTCGCTTCTTGGCTACATTTGTAGGTTACGTTAAGTACCCTTTTTCTTCCTATCAAGTTGGACTCCTTGTTACAGTCATGGAGGACACACTGTATACAGTACCTATAGGTACGTAACAATCGCGTCGTGAGGTGGGAAAGGGTAGTAAGGTGTGCAGAAATGGTCGTAAAACTGACCTTTTACTTGATTTTTTTTTTTGCAAAACTAAAAAAAAAATGAAATTTTTTTTCGGTATTTTTTTGGTTGGGTATTTAATGGGAAGGTATTTATTCGGCGATTGGGTAAATACCGGGTAAATACCCAGTTTGTAAATACCCTACCCACTGGGTATTTACCCCCTTTACATCTCTGGCCACAACCCTCATCATCAAATGCTGACGCCTCCAACGAAAGGATTGTAGGGAAGTCGGATCAATTTTCAATTGGTTCTGACTTAGCCGAGGATTCTAAAGAACCTGAGACCTATTGGGAAGCTATCTTTAGTAAAGATAAAGACCGTTAGATTGGTGAAATTAACACTGAATTTGACGCGTTGGCTAAATGTGATACATGGGATGTCATTCCCAGGTCACAGCTACCTAACAAAAGATGTTAAACCGCCGTTAAGGTGTTAGGTGTTAGTTGTGTGGGTACATAAAATAAAACATGAATAAAACGGTAATACCCGTTATCGGAGTAGACTTGTTGCTAGAGGTTTCGCAGATAAAAATGAATATAATATTTCTGAAGCCTATGCCCGAGTTTCAAGATTAGCAGACGTGCGCTTTTTACTCATCGTAGCAAAATTTGCTAATAAATTCGATCTCGATCGTACCTACTCAATACGATGTCAAAACCGCCTTTCTCAACGGCGAACTCAAAAAACAGTCTTCATGGAAATTCCCGATGGGTTAAAGGAATATTTGAATAATGATATCCGGTCAACAGGATCAGGGTGAGGGTCAACGAAAGATTCCACTCCTTTGCCGAGCTTTCGGAAAATATATTTCCTTCCTCAGGGCTCAGAGAGCAACTATCGGATGGTGGTTACATCGAAGTCAGATGATTGGATGTGTAGAAACCAAGATACGCTAGCCATATGAGTAGTGTTAGCATAGATAGTAACTATTGAAAGTGGCGGATTTGGCGTCATAAATGGTTAAAATAATTTAATTTCTTGCGTCACGTTGTAAAACCAAATTTTGCTAGGTGATCACCTAAAGTGTATTTGGTTCTTGGAAACAATAGAAAAGCTTAAATTCAAAATGTATGACCTGCAAAAAATATTAAAAAGGATTTCGAGATTAGTGAACTAGGAGTACCCGTAAAGTTTCTCGGGATTGAAATCAAAAGAGATTTTTCAAGTCGTGAAATATTCCTCAGCCAAACAGGTAGAATTTCTAAACGATTGCCTTGTCTCACCTGAACTAATTTCATATACCTTCTAGCCCCCCTCACCCCTATTGTATACTCACCTCATTGTTCTTCCCCAGGACCCCAATTAGTTAACTATGTGGCATAATATTATTTTCTGTCTGCATTTTGAGACGAAGTTGAACAGCCAACTTACTAAAATTAAGGTAAATATCTAGCCTAAGGCCTCCGCCTCTATGAATTGTAGCTGCTCAGTAAGTACCTAGTGACTATGTGTCCACCTGTTCACAGCCTGAGGAAGGGGACCAGCATCCTCGAAAGCTCGCTATGCAATAAAGAATTCCAACAAACCACTGTCTCTCTCTTCCCACAACTCAACTAAATTACTTCAGCCAGTTACTCGCTGCAACGTAAAATTTATATACATATCGCTTGACCAAATTTGGCTTTATGGTGAGGTGAAAAATCGAAAAACTCTGGGAATAAAGTTTTGACCAAATAGTTGTATTTTATGACATTATGGGACTGTATACGGAAGAAGCGAAATGAGGATAAATGGAAACTACCATTTTACGGACTGGAAGGTGTACTGGTGCTTATCGGTGTGACAGTGGCTGTCCCTGGGCTCCTCTTCACATCAGGAGATCCGTTAGAGCTGTCAGGCTGTGAAAAAGCTCGAACTGATGCTGAAAGTGGCCTTAGTCGAACTGAGTATGATTGGTGCACGTCAAGGAGGCAGATCATGTGTGCCTATTATCACTGTGTATAATCTTGGTTTGCAAAGCTTGGGATCTTGATAACCGTCGCGTTTCCCTATTGGAAGGACGACGAGCTTCCTGCTTCATCTGCTTTGATCATTGATGAGCCAAAACTGATTTTAAGGTCAATCACTAAGGCTTCTACCCACCTGGCTCTATGAGAGATCTCAAAAATACGCGGAAACCTGGAATGGAAGTCTGCAATTTGAATGCTTCTTCAGTCCTTTTTGTGAACACGTTGCAGACCTTCTACGGCTGTTAAAAATATCCGTGAGTACCTGGCACTCTGATCAGATCAAAACGTCTGATAAAAACTATCGCTTATTCACGCAATAAGTTTCACCATAAAATCTTCTCTAATTTACAGAGTTCACCGCCGAAATCTTGCTGCTTTCAATTCGACAACTTTGAAGACACGAGTTGGGGTCAATTCTTAAATTTGCTCACACGTGAAAGAGTTGGGAATGGTTGGTTGCGACGTAGTTACCTATTTGAAACATATTGGTAAATTCATGGGTTACCTATCTCTGGCGACGGCGTTTTTTAATTTATCATAATATGAGGAGCTGAGAAGCAAAGTCGACTTTCTCCAAAAAGTCGAAAAATGACTTTTTGTTTTAGTTTTATTAAGATGGTCAACCTGCATCAGAAACGGGAGTTTTTTTGCCTCAAAGCTGTCTTTATCCCAAGTTATTAAAGGTAGAAAATATGGTTTTGTTCCAAAACCGGCTTTCTCCGTCAGGTGCTTGGTAGCAAAAGTAGCTTTATCCATCGTCGCTAGAATCAGAGTTGGGCAAAAAGTAGTTCTGAAACTAAAACTAAAAACTAAAACTAAATTAGTTCCGAAGTGGAACTAAAAACTGAAACTATTAGTTTCAGTTCGATTTTTGAAACTAACTTTTGGAACTACATTAGTTTCATTTTCAACTATTGAAACTGAAACTAATTTAGTTGCAAAAGTTAGTTTCGAAGTTGCGAATAAAAACTAAAGTAGTTTCATCTTTTATTCGTAGTTTCGGAACTAAAAATGAAACTAATTTTTTTCCTCGCGTTTTTTTACTGATTTGAAGGGGATGTGTGTTCGTGTGTGTGTTTCAACGAAATGTGGGTGATGGGTGCGAACAAGTTCGTTTTTTCAGGGTCGTAGAAGAATAGATTAAAGTTTCCTCCCCTCCCCACCACTTTGAGTGGAACATCAAACGTTTTCAGAAACGTATCGAAGAATTTAGGGTGATGAGTCATTAATTATGTCTGGAGGAAAAAAAAATTGCGAGGAAAAAAATGTCTGCGTGGAAAAAAAATTTAGTTTCATTTTTAGTTCCGAAACTACGAATAAAAGATGAAACTACTTTAGTTTTTATTCGCAACTTCGAAACTAACTTGTGGAACTAAATTAGTTTTAGTTTCAACAGTTGAAACTAAAACTAATTTAGTTCCAAAATTAGTTTCGAAAGTCAAACTAAAAACTAAATTAGTTTTTAGTTTCACTTTCGAAACTAAAAACTAATTAGTTTTTAGTTTCAACTTTAGTTCAACTAAATTTTTATTCGAATAATCCCAACTCTGGCTAGGATATTGTCTTATTGAAGTCTTGAGACCAGAAAAAGGGCAACAAACATGAAGATGAAGCTAAGAAGGAATGAAAGGAGAAGAAGAAGGTGTAAATAACATGAGAAAAGGTTCATTGTGTGTACGACGTACACTGTACGTTGGTTTTGTGATGAGTTGTTTGCTCTCTGTTACTCTGTGGTTGTTAAGCTTTATTTTTTGCGGGAATGAATAGCTATCCGAATATTTGTGAAGGCAGAGGGAGAAAGAAAAAAGTTATAAGAGCAACTTGGCAGAAGGAGAGAGAGAGAAACGAGACAGGCAAGTACCTACACTTCCTTTTCCCTCTTGTTGTGTACCTCCTTACATACTACGATCATGGTTTGAGAATGATGATGAATGAATGCTTGAGCAACATGCATTTTCTTACTCATAAGTCACCAGTTGAAACCCGTGGGGACGATAGAATAACAGAAAAATACAGAGTAAAGAAAGAAGCTGTTCGGCAGTTTATAAGCAGTCTTTTCTGTGTTGAATCTCATTATGCCCGTGAGAGAAGCGTGAACAGAGACAGTATTTACCTTCGGATTGGAGTGTTTCCCAACTTCACGAAGCTTATAACAAGAAACACTCATCTACCCCTGAACTGAAAGTGAAATATCACTTTTTTTGGAGCATTTTCGTGGAAGTTTTTGATTTGCGTTATTCAGCAATAGTACCTACCTACCTTTCGAGTTAGTTACAAAAATTTCTTTATCCATCTTCTTTAGTTCCAAAACTTGTTTTATCCATACTTTTGCAGCAAAACAAGCTTTATCCAGAATTTAAATGCAAATTACGCAGGAAGTATTCCATTAACATTTTTTTCCATTGTATGCTAAACTTATGGATGCAATAGCTTACCAATGAAAACAAAATTGAAGTGATTTGATGAATGTATGGAACACAGGAAGTTTTTTGCGATTTCCCAAAATTCAGCTTTTTGGATAAAGTCGACTTTGCTTCTCAGCAATCATATGATTTATCATAATTGATTACACAATGAAACCATATTGTCATGTTAGGAATTATTTTACTGGGTTACAGTCGGCGGTCCCCTCGTCTTACCTGAGATGGGTCATTCCATGAAAACCACTTTAAAATTTCTGGTCCATTTTTTTCCACTAAGTTTTTTCAACCGATGGAGCTTTTTTTTTTACCAACTTAGGTTGTAAATGGACGTATTGCGTGTCAGCGCAGTAAGATCCAAAATGGCTGTCGCACACGATTTCGAAAATTTCATTGTCCCAGGAGAGTGAAACATTTCTTAATTTTTGAGAAGTTCAGAGACAAGCAGTGAACATGAGCGGGAGAATGGTAATAAACATACGCACACATTTTCCAAAACACCAAGCGCAATGGCTGCTTCCCCTCGCAGAACGCTCCACTGGAGCCGACAAATTAGGAAGAAATTTCCTGAATTCAAAACCACGCTGTAGCGAAGTTCAAACAGAATCTCCATGAGAGTTTAGCAAAACCTGTGTGACTAAAATACAACCCTCTCCTCGCCGTGGGCTGAAAGTTGTTTCCACGTGTAATCAAGGGGATCATTGTTCACTTTCCAAAGACGAGGGAAATCACTTGAAGTAATCAACCACTTAGGACAACCAGGAAAGTGAAAAAAGGTCTTTCCATGGCGAAATACGCATGTATCCGTATACCTATAAATGAAAGAAATTCCATGGGTTTCATAGCACTATTGTGTCCTTACAATTTGCGTTTTTTCTTCTTCCAAATTGTCGCAAGTAAGTGGAGAAATGTGCTTGTGACAGAAAAATGGTGCACTTTAGTGGAATTACCCACATACGTCTTCGCCAATTTCACAACACAGTCAACAACGACAACACGAAATTTAATCCCCAATTTTCTCTCTATTAATTCCAAACAGTTGCGGAATTGATGTTGAAGGTAATATTAATAATGCGAATCTTCCAGCTTTGAATTTAAAAATTCAATTTGAAGAGTTTTCCGCCTCTGACCGTTATGGTGCTGTGGGGTGGAGGAGTACAGCGACCGTCTTCAGAAACACCCCTTTGTACGACCAGAGCCCAACCCACAAGATTCACAAAAACATTCAATCATTCAGTGAGGTCTATCTCACGGTTCTAATTCGAATATAAATGCGAATGTCGCTCGTATGAAGAGAACAGGCAATGGAATAACTTTATATGGCCGGCATTGATGAACACTCAGTTCAGTCAGACTTCTTACGGCACTCTTTGAATAGTCAAACCAAAACATTGCATTTTCTTTGCCCTGCACCGAGCACGAGCACAATCTTGAGGTGTGTTGGGACAAATCTGGCACAGTGGCAACCCTGCTGGGGGGGGGGGGGGGGGGGGGGGCAGAGCTACCCCTGGCTAAATCAATATCACCCCCAAGACGGATGCTGCACCACACCCCGAGCGCCGAGTTGGTTACTGGTGACCCCCATTCCGTTGGCGATGGAAACAGTGTCGTGAATTCCGTTTGACGGCGCGAAGAAAATGTGTCCGCAGTTTTGAAGACAAATTCAGGTAATAACATGGGCGAGAATTTCACTTAGGTAACTGGACCCAAACGATGTAAATAGGGTCCACACGGGGTTTATTGTTCTTTTAGAGCTGAGAACAGTTGTAGAGTTGTGCGTCTGAAACTCAAATTAATCGATTCAACGACCAAAATTCCTTCGAAAATGACCCCTCACCCGAAGAATGTTTTTTCGAAAAAACATTCTACACCTCCACTTTATGGGGCAATCGGGCTGAAAACCTTGCAGAAAACGTTATTAGAGGAATCGAGTGATTTTCAAAGTTTAAGAATTGAAATAAGTAGGTAAGGGCTATGTGGGCCTTGAATGATGCATTGGAATATAAATGAACAAATTTCGAGGAATCACTTCTCGATTTACGACTCATTACTTCCTCAAAGCAGTACAGAATTGTTGTTGTTTGTTCACCATTGTTTGTTCAAATTCTGAAGGCGTAACTTCTCTATGTAACACTCACTACTTCCCCAAAACACAGCAGAGTTGAAACCACTAGATAGGAATGGTTTTTTTTTTTAAAGTTGTAGAATTGAAAAAATCCCCATAACTAAAAAATGGGGATCGAGTGCACGGGTGTCTGGAATGGAAAATAGGTTTGACTACGGTGCCGACAAATTTGTGATATGTCAGCATTTGGGGAAAGACTTGAACAAAAAAAGCCTGTCATCGCCGAAATCCTAAAACTTCATGAGCGTGATTGCCCCCTCGAAATTGGCCATTTTCAGCAAAGGGGAAAATACTCACGTCTAAATCTATAGATTTATTCTTTCTATATTCTCTATATGTTTGAAAATTAAAGTATATTCTATCTAAAATGCACCTTGAACCATTTTAAAATTTCTCAGTTACATGATATCATATGATACATATGCTATCATATCATACATGATAGCATATTCTGCTTTTCAGAATGAAGTTTTACTCCCATAGCTCCAGAAAGTATACTAACATCTATACATGAATGTGGGCCAAGTATATAATGTATTCGTGTGTATATGTGTCGGTAAGGGTGTATGGGAAAGAGAGAGAGGTTCTCTGGAGGATGAAAATCGCATTGATACGCGCGGATACAAAAATTAAACTTAAAATTTTATCTGAATTTTTTATCTTAAACTTTTATCTGAATTTTATCTGAATTGTTTATTGTTGTCATTCTGTAAAGCAGCATCATGTAACTGAGAAATTTTTAAATGGTTCAAGGTGCATTTTAGCTAGAATATACTTTAATTGTCAAACATATAGAGAATATAGAAAGAATAAATATACTTATAGATTTAGACGTGAGTATTTTCCCCTCTGTTGAAAATGGCCAATTTCGAGGGGGCAATCACGCTCATGAAGTTTTAGGATTTCGGCGATGACAGGCTTTTTTTGTTCAAGTGTTTCCCCAAATGCTGACATATCGCAAATTTGTCGGCACCGTAGTCAAACCTATTTTCCATTCCAGACACCCGTGAGTGATGCTTTGGAGTATAAAGGTAAAACTTCTGGGGCATCACTTCTCGATGGAGACCCGGGAAGTAATGGCCATTACTTCTCCAAAGCAGTGCAGAATTATTCAATGCAACGATAATGATAGTAATAATAAATTATTATTATTATTATTATTGATCGTTACTTCTTTCCCAGAGCTCTTCAGAAGCGATCATATCCGAACGTAGGTACCAACCAATTCTTAACAAAATTTGTATTTAATACAAAGGAATAAATTTAAAAACCCTGCAAAGGGGTTTATTATTCTTTGATACAGGGCGATTGCGCAAAAATTAATTGTCATTAAAAAAATATTTTTGAAGAGAAAAAAATCTGTGCATTGTTCGAACAGTGTAAGACCTCCAAATATGGATTATTCGTCCAAAATTAATCGGAAAACATTTGAACTCCTGAAATCCTTCAAAAATCCAATTTGAAGACCCATAAATGCCCTATAGATCCCCATAGTGAAATCGGATCGTTCTGTGACCCCCAAACATGGATTCTCCGTCCAAAAATACTTCGAGAACGACACCTTACTCGACCCCATAGCCTTTAAAAAACTCTCCCGTAGCCCTATTTCAGCCCCATAGCGCCCCACGGGTTTGGGCGATCGGGCTGAAAACCTTGCGGGCTCAACTAGATCGTAAACCAAGTATTTTGTCAAAATTTCAGATTTATGGTGTATGTACGGCGGACGGACATTTCGGAACGGAGTTTTGGAATGAAGACCTCTTGAAACGGATAAAGTCAAATGTTGAGGCCGATCTGAATGTTCGAACTCCGTCTCGATTACATACCTACGTGTATCATTCCAAGAATAATAAACGAAAATGGGGATAGAATGATGCGTTTATGCGTGGAATCTACACGGACAAATTTTGAGGCATTACTTACCGAAGTAGGACCCATCATTCCCCAACGCAGAGTAAATTTGTTGGCATCTGCTTCGATCGGTTTTCGTGTAAAACGCGGTAGAGATTTTCTTTTCTTTTTTTTTTTTTAATAGTCCGTCCTGTAAAGTCAAAATCGGTAAAAACGACGTGCAGTAGCGAACATTCAAATCTGTTTAATACCTAATAGAAACTCAGTTGGTTCGTCAAATGTGAAAAATACTTTGCGATTTCGTGTCAATATTTCATTTTATCTACAGGTTGTTACGTGAACTCTTGTGGATAGTGAAATTGGCGCCATGTGGAAAATCGTGGTAATCTTTTTTGTGGCTTGTTCCACGACTGGGGCGTACACCGTCATCAACCCTTCGGTGTTCAACATCGGCGGCGTCCTCAGCAGCAACCGAAGTTTTGTGGATTTCACGGAGACCATTTCAGTGAGTTGAAGTGAAACAGATTAAACGTGTTTTCGCGTTTTCAAGTTCTCAGCGTTTCTGTTTGAACAATGTTCAGCACTTGAACTTCGACAGCCAGTACGTACCGAAGGGGATCACTTACTACGCCACTGCCATCCTCATCGACGCCAACCCCATCCGGACCGCCATCAACGTGTGCAAGTCTTTGATAGCAAAGAGGGTAACGAATCCGTGAGGTTATCTGTTGTCCATATTTCTAGTCGAATAGCCGACCAACGTTTTTGTGTGGGATTTCAGGTTTACGCAGTAGTCGTTTCCCATCCGTTGACTGGGGATCTATCACCGGCCGCAGTCTCCTACACTAGTGGATTTTACCATATCCCTGTGATCGGAATTTCTTCTAGGGACTCGGCATTTTCAGACAAGGTGAGATGAAAATGATTCTTACTGTGTGGGGGTGAATAATATCCATAATATCATCCCAGAGCGCTAAAATTTGGTACGGGTATAGCTTCCTGAGAATCAATCGAAATGAACCTACATGGACAGGTAATTTTACCCTCTCTTACTATACGGGCCTTTGATTCGAGATAGTTTGATACTTGACGACAAGAAACGGGTCAACAAGGATGGACGGGTTGGAGATTTAAAAAAAAAAGTATCTTTTTCGGGAGACCGGAACACTGCGGGCAATACCTTGGGGGAAACCCCCAGTACGGAAGCCTTCAGGCATATGGTACTCCCGAGTGTCCGTTTTTTGAATCTATTTGCCTCGTGAGTGGTCGAGGTCCAATTCCTAATTACCTGATATACGTCTTATTACTGCGTCTTCTTGGGGGGTAGTGAGAAGGGGGGCGGACACAATCCCACCGCCCCTTCCGGCAGGAACAGGACCAGGAGGGGATTGGGGGAACTGATACTCCCCCCCCCCCCCGTCCTTAGCCAACAAGGGCTCGCAGATTGTGTAGCTAGTTTAACGTTCTCAGCAAACGGAAGCATGTTTGTACCAGTCCATCAGAAAACTTTTTGCCCCGTTCCGAGGTCCCAAGAGAGGTTGTTTGCGGTGTAAACTTTGTTCCTCAGATCTTTTAGGTATGTTGAATACAGATGCCTCGGCCGCCTTCGCCACGGGAGCTTCTGCTAGGATTCACATAAACGTTCAAAAGTTCAGAGGTGAATTGTCAACCGACAAGACAGGTATTACAAAACATAATTGACTTTTGGTCAAATATTGGTGTTCGTCCCTGGATTCGAAGCAGGCTGATCAGCGCTCCGACTGATTGTAAACAGGCGTCTCGCTGACACCTTAGTCCACGGGGCCACCCTGTCCCCCTCAGGGGTTGGAAGTGCTTGCGTTCCGAGTGAAGGATAGATGTATTATTGAATGGGAGTTTGATATTTTATATTTCGTGCGAAGCACGGGTGTCCCAGCTAGTTACGAATATTATTTACAATGACATTGTTATGAATGTTGAGTGGAGGGAGTTGAATTCATGAACATAATATTTTTATGATGAGGGTCGGGTAGAAAAAAGATGTCAAGGATTCCAAATCGTATAAAATTTCCCGAATAATTCGGGAAATTTTATCATTATAATTTTATAATTAAAATTTATAATTATTATTCGCTCAAATTCTCGTCCAACACCAGAACGAAGCGGCTCAACACCGACTTGATCATTTGATAGCGATTCCTCTTTCATTAAATGTTTGGCTAATGACCTACCTACCTACTATAGATCTGCGCTTGTTGAACCATCCTGCGCTCATTATACATACGCTCTCATAATAATTAAGAGAAAGGCTGCGCTCTTTTTACATAAGAATCGGCCTAATCCCGAATTGGTGGTAAAGATGTTCAATCAGTGACCATCTCGACTGGTCACAACCACATTTTAACCCTATTGTTCATCTCAGCATAACTGTCTTACTTAACTGAAAGCACTTAAAAATCTGAGCAGATCTGAGTTGTATCTACTTCGATTCATACTGATCTCACTTTTCCAGAATATTCATGTGTCGTTTTTGAGAACGGTGCCCCCATACTCGCATCAGGCCGACGTTTGGGTGGAGCTGCTGAAGCATTTCAACTACATGAAGATCATTTTCATCCACAGCTCGGATACGGACGGACGAGCTATTTTAGGTCGGTTTCAAACCACGTCGCAGAGCGAGGATGACGTAGATATTAAAGTCCAGGTATCTTATACGCTCTTATACGCTCTCAGCCCTAGTGATCCTTGTCATTCAAATTCTAGGTGAAGACCTAGTGAACCAAAATCGTGCATTTTTTTTTTCAGGTTGAATCTGTCATTGAGTTCGAATCTGGTCTGGACAACTATACGTCCAACCTACAGGAGATGAAATTCGCACAAGCCCGCGTGTACCTTCTCTATGCCAAGTAAGAGGTTTACCAGGGTTGCCAGAATAGAAGGGGTGGACGTGCACCCGAATTTCGGGTTAAATCATTCTGTGTCATGTTGTTAGAAGTCAAAAAGAGGAAAATGCATAATTTTTGTGACAAAAAGTTTTTCCCCTAGTATATAATATTATTCATCTAAAGTTGTCCTGGTTGATTCAAAAAGTACATGCGGGAGTCACCCAAAGTGACGTCACCTACTCACCTTCCGTTTGACAGCCAGGGTTGCCAACTCAAAAAACCACTTTTTCCTTAGATCGTTCCCATAAACAACCTCTTGGCACTTTTAGAACTAATTTAAATAAAAAATAAAAAGTTTTTCTGCTATTCACCTTAACCCATGAGCAAATCAAAACAACGGCTGTGGTGTCACGCTTAAACTTCGCTATGGTTTAACCTCAGAGACAGATCCTTCAGTAATTAATTTGTTTAATGGTGGCCAACTTGGCAACAATCGTCGACCAATGGGAGCTGATCGCTGGTTTCAGCGGAAAATTCACATTGCTATTTTTCCATAAATTCGTACGAACTTGCAATTTGTGTTTTAACCCCATTTTCGGTGATGTTAAATATTCCAAATTTCGGAAGCCTTCTATCAATTAAAAAATAATAAGAATCCAGTAAAACGTTCATTCCTTATTGTTTGGATAATATCTGAGATTGGTAGATCCTATTCTCTGCTGGTAAATCGAGTTGGTGAAACTGGCAGAGCGCACTGGCTATCGTTGAACCTTCACTTTCCACGCTTGGACAATCCTACATCCAACCTACTAGACCACTAAACCCCCTTTTTATCTCAATCCAAGTCTGGCAACCCAGACCTGAAATACCCAACCAAACGATAACCAACAGATATGATGTTGGGACAGTTCGTTCGATTAAGTTGGCGTTTTGTGATCCTTGCAGTAAGCGGGACGCTGGGATAATATTTCGGGACGCAGCAACGATGAATATGACCGACGTTGGGTACGTGTGGATTGTGACCGAGCAGGCGCTCGAAGCTGTCAACGTCCCAATAGGAACCATCGGACTCAAACTGGTTCACGCAACTAACGAAAGGGCTCACATAAGCGACAGCATGTAAGAGGCTGCTTTGGTTTTGTGTTGGACCACCTGTCCTCTCAGGCCTGCCACCGTTATAACTTCTCGTTACGTTTCAGTTACGTGTTAGCGTCTGCTCTAAGGGAAATGAACCACACGAGGAATATAACGGAAGCGCCGAAAGATTGTGACAACTCGGGCTCGATATGGGAAACTGGGAAGTCCTTGTTTGAGTAAGTTTACAATGTAACGGTGTTTTTTTTTTTTTTTTTTTGTGCGTGTGAACTCAAAAACAGCTAAATCGTGGCTTTCAATCAGGTACATCCGCAAGCAAGTGCTGCTGAGAGGTGCCACAGGGAAAGTGGCGTTTGATGACAATGGGGACAGAATCAACGCTGAGTACGACGTGTTGAATGTGCAGAGCGTCGGAAAGCTGGTATCTGTCGGCAACTACCTTTACAACAGCGTAAGTTGGTAGATTAAGAAATGGATTAATACCAAAGTTATTCATAACGATATTGACTTTCGTGTTGAATTTTGTCCGTCCAGGAAACTGACAGAATGAGGTTGAGGGTATTCGACAACAAAATAGTTTGGCCGGGGAAATCCCGAAGTAAACCGGAAGGTTTCATACTGCCGACGCATCTGAAGGTGTTGACGATTGAGGAGAAACCCTTCGTGTACGTCAGACATCTGAAAGACGGGGAAGAGCAGTGCGCTGTGGACGAAATAATTTGCCCTCATTTCAACGACACGAACCCTGATGGTTAGAGGACCAGTTAGTGTACCAGTTAGATGACCAGTTAGCATACCAGTTAGAGGACCAGTTAGTGTACCAGATAGATGATTAATTAAAGGATTGGTTAGTGTACTAACCAAGTAAGTATCAAGGGATCTTCACTGCTTGGAGCCATTCCAACTGACACGGTTACACAGTCCCAGTGCTGTGTGTCTAGGTTTTGATGAAATGAAGAACATAATAGTTCGTTCAAGTTCCCACGTCAGAGAACACGATCGGGTCAAACTGGGATTTTAAAAATTTATAAATTTTTAAAATCCTAGTTTAGTTGATATAAAGTTAGTTGATATAAATATACAATATATATAAAGTATATAGTTAGTTGATATAAATATCAACTGACTATTTTCCAGTACCAGCCTTTTCTTATTGCAGAGGGGCAGGTCTATTGCTGCAAAGGGTTCTGCATGGATTTGTTGAAGGAACTAGCAAAAACCATCAATTTCACGTTTGATTTGGCCTTATCCCCGGACGGACAGTTTGGAAATTACATCATTAAAAACGCCACAGGTGGGGAAATTCGTTATGACTTCCTCAGTGTTGCCAGCGTATGAAACTAATCGTGCATGTTTTGGTTTAGGAGGTAAGAAAGAATGGACTGGTTTGATCGGTGAGCTGGTAGCAGAAAGAGCCGACATGATTGTAGCGCCATTGACGATAAACCCCGAAAGGGCGGAATTCATCGAGTTCAGCAAACCGTTTAAATATCAGGGAATAACCATTTTGGAGAAAAAGGTGAGATTGTGGTTCATTTTAGAGCAGATGCATTTTGACAAAGTTGACAACAAATTGGATGTTGCAGCCGTCGAGGTCGTCCACTCTCGTGTCGTTCTTGCAACCTTTTTCAAACACATTGTGGATCCTGGTGATGGTGTCTGTCCACGTGGTGGCGCTAGTGTTGTACCTTTTGGACAGATTTTCACCGTTCGGGCGCTTCAAACTAGCCAACACTGACGGAACGGAAGAAGACGCTTTGAACTTGTCGAGCGCCATATGGTTCGCTTGGGGGGTGTTGTTGAACAGCGGAATCGGTGAAGGTTAGAAGCACTGGTGGTTGTGGAGCAAACAGGTCATCCTGGTCACTTACGATCAACCCTTTTCCAGGTACTCCAAGGAGTTTTTCGGCGCGGGTGTTGGGAATGGTGTGGGCAGGATTCGCTATGATCATTGTTGCCTCGTACACTGCCAACTTGGCGGCTTTCCTTGTTTTGGAGCGTCCAAAGACCAAGCTGTCTGGAATCAACGACGCCCGAGTAAGTAAATCACTCGAAATTTTCCCACATCTTGGCAATTCCAAATTCAACGAAATGTTTCTTTGACAGTTACGAAACACGATGGACAATCTGACGTGTGCTACAGTGAAAGGGTCCGCTGTCGACATGTATTTCCGGAGGCAGGTGGAGCTGTCGAATATGTATAGAACAATGGAAGCCAACAACTACGACACCGCGGAGGAGGCCATACACGACGTCAAAATAGGGTACGAAGAAACATCCATAGTTTTAGTTGATTTTCTAGACTTCCAAAGCATCGACTTCCTAGAAGTCTGGATGGCTCTGTGGATTCAGGCGACAGTGTTTCGTGTGATCACAATAAACTTTTCCTGGCCTGCCAGGCTGTACAGACCGCATTCTACTTCTGGAACAAAGTGGCCTGCCAGGTAGTGATGACCGCATTCTCAGGGTGGAAAGAATGGCCCACCAGGCTACTTTTCTTCGTATTTTTTTGTAAAAGTCGCCACTGCTAAAGAGCAGACTCCCACCAGGGAGTGCCACTAGGCGAGGAGGTGGGCCTAATTGGCTACCGCCTGGCCTCACCTTCTGTTGCCCACAAAGCGAGTGGGGGAGGGGAGATAGTAGATTGTTGAGTGATTGCTCAGGAAGAGGGTCAGGATGCTCCCAGCACGGAAGCCTCGCGGCCTCTGCCTGAGCGCCCAAGATGCCTATGAACCGGGTTGATGATTAGGTTATCCCTATGTGGTTCAAGTCAAATTGCAGGGGGGGCGAAGCCGGTCAGTAAACCTACTAGCCTTCATAGTGAAGATATGTCAGGAAGTCCTGTGATACGGGGCCGCCTCCGGCATCTCCAACTGACGAGCCTCTGATGGGAAGAAAGGTGATATTCCTTGTTGGGGTTACCTGCCAACAAGTGCGGCCACACCCAGTTACAGCTTTGGCAGTGTAGTGCGGCTTTGGTAGTGTAGTGTGCAAAGCAGCGACTGCTCAGATCACGGGTAAAATATGGAAATTAGGGAGGCAGACTACCCTCTGCACATGATCAAATTGTGGTGAACGATTCCGAGAGATGGAAATCAGAGAATCAGTATCGAATGGGAAAAAGGGAGGATTCAGAGTGCAATGTTGCCAAACCTTGCTCCAAGGAATCAAATGTCAGATTTGAGGCGCCTAATTTCAAAATGACATCAGATTCGAATGGAACCTTTTGGCAGCTCGACCTGTCAATTCATTGAATTGAATTCAATGATCGACAATTCAATTATTGTGCCTGCGATCATATTGATGAAGCGCCAACTCCCAATTATATTTCGGTCTTACTATATTGGAGCTGCAGCCCGAGGAGGAGGAGGATGACCTAGGAGGAGAACGAGAATGCTCATTTTTGTTCTAAGGTACTTTGAGAAGTTGGAACAATTAAATTTTGAGTTTTATTTGATCTAAAAAAAATCAGCTTGGCGAGAACATAACCACCAAAAAGTTACTCCACGTGGCGCATCTTAGCTCCAAAAGTGGTGACCTGTATGTCAAGTCTTGTATACAAAGTATACAGTCCTGTAAACTCTTAAATAACAAAAACTAGTTTTGGCGAGTAGATGACGAGAAAATCCTGAAACCACCAAAAAGTTGCTCTATGTGTCCTATCAGTTGCTCCAAAAGTGGTCAAAAAAGTCAAATGGCTGGAGCAATTGACAGTATGTTGGGATGGAGGTGGGCCAAGGGGTGTCCAACGAGGCTGCCTCCTCCTCCACCCACCCAATAACCACCAAAAAACCTGTTTTTGTTTAAGAACAAAAAACTACTCAATATGGGAAAACGAGTTGTTGGGTCTGAGGCCAGGTGGGATACGGTCGGGGGTTGGCTGGCATAGCCAGCAGGGGGTGGCCCCCTAGTACACTAAGTACCTACACGAGAATTGGGTCTTCCCCAGGGCGTTCTCTATGAGGTCGAAAACTCTGCCTTCTCAGGAAGAGGCCCTTGTACATGACAAGGATACCCTGTCATCAGGTCCCAGTTACTCCCGGCCCACATGGCTTACCATCAGACTGCAATCTCATTGGTTGGCTGGCTGGTGTAGCTACCCTCACCCTCACGTTCAATTGTTGCTCCAGGAAGCTGATGGCGTTCATATGGGACAGCTCCCGTCTAGATTTCGAAGCAGCTCAAGACTGCGAGCTCGTCACAGCTGGTGAGCT
Source organism: Pilophorus perplexus (assembly GCA_955831195.1). Lineage (NCBI taxonomy): Eukaryota > Metazoa > Arthropoda > Insecta > Hemiptera > Miridae > Pilophorus > Pilophorus perplexus. Next base: position 26,653,118 of record OY037008.1, read on the forward strand.
TTTTGGAAGAAGTGGATACGGCATAGGGCTTCAAAAAGGATCCCCCTGGGCAGACGCCGTCACACTGGCCATACTCGACTTCCACGAAAGTGAGTTTTCGTCGCTACCCTCAAACATCACGTTTAGTGCAAATGTCATAATCACCTGTGTCCAAAAGGCGGCATCATGGAGAGTCTGGACAACAAGTGGATCCTCCAGGGGAATCTCCAGCAGTGCGAACAGTACGAGAAGACGCCCAACACGCTCGGCCTTAAAAACATGGCGGGCGTATTCATTCTCGTCGCCGTCGGGATACTCGGCGGGATCGGCCTCATCATTATAGAAATGGCCTACAAGAAACATCAAATCAAAAAACAAAAGAAGATGGAGCTCGCACGACACGCGGCGGACAAATGGAGAGGAGTCATAGAGGTGAGTGCTGTGAATAAAGTCAACGGGGGAGTTAGAATGGACTTGAGCGCTCTTGGAGCTCGAATTCCGGTTTCCTGATGGTACCCCATAACCTGCCTGACTACTCCTGTTTCATCGCACCTACTTATACTTGTTTCAGAAGCGAAAAACCCTTAGAGCGACCATAGCGGGGCAAAGGCGCCTCAAAGCCAACGGGATCGGCGAAACGGGCGTCAGCCTATCGGTCGAAGCGCTCCCACGCGGCGTCCTCGATCTCCCCAGCCCGGTCCGCGCTTGGCCGACGAACTCCCTCGTCCGACAGAGAGCGCCCTCGGAAACTCCCCTCCAGCAACCCTGATATTTAGAACGAACGCTGTCGGAAGAATCTTTAGTGTAAACCCCCAAAACAAAATTAGGGACTAGACACCATCTCATTCCACACCCTAAACGACGTGTCCTGCATTTTAATTTGTTTTTTGTACATTCTGAAAGAGAAACTTTCACGAGGACAACGAAGGCGGCGGATGAGAATATTCAAACGAGTGCGACAACACTAAGGATTTTTTTATGAAAGCGTTCACATTTTCTGCAATTGTTTTTGCTGAAGCTGACTCAATTTGTGTAGTTGATTGACTTTTGACAGTTACCATTGACGTGTTACAAAAACCTATTGAAAGGTAAGTTTAAGGGCATAGCGCAATACGAGAGACGTTATTGTCTACATAATAGAAATTTATCTGTATTTCGTAACCAAATATTACAGTATTAAATAAAACTTGTTATAATAAAAAGTGTCTCGTCTCTTTCATGTTCTATCAGGGTGGGGCATTGGAGTCAATTCGAGACTCTGAGAGAAAGACACGTGAAAAAAATTAACAAAAGTCAAGTTGAAATTTGGGCGAATATCTCGGCACGAACTCACGACAAAATCCCTCATTGCGGTTGGTTTGAAAAAATTTACGTGATGGACAGTCAGAAGTGGGATTGTGGTTCAAGGTTTGGCCATCATGGCGCCGTTGAGGACTTCGGGTAGAATCAACCGGCGGCCATCTCCTTTGATGGTTCCCACACACTTCCATTGGGTTTGTTTGTCTGAAAAAAAAAAAGAGAAATAAATTAATGGTTGGTAGGTGTGAGGAAGGATGAGATTAAACGTAGCATTCCTCCTTTTTCACCAAACATTCGGCTAATATATTCTTCAAAAGGCTCAAAGCAATAGTCCCATTTCGTGCAAAGCAATCATACCTTTCGTGGAAAGCCAGAACAAAAATTCTTTAGACTTGTGCATTGAATTTATAATCTACTAGGGACATGTTGGGGCTTGGAAAGCCTCAATCTAGCAGGTATGTTTGAACATCGTTTATGATTTTATCGTGTGAGGCTAAAGCCCCAACGAAATGAGCATTAATGGTGTGACAAAATAGTACGTAATCAGTAGATGATGGGGAATTCCCAATGCATTAAATATCACATTCCTACCCATCACCTAACAATAATGCAACCCATGCTTCACTCGGAACACACGTAGCAACCCGTCGACACGTAATTTTTCTTAATAACAACCTCGAATCGAAGGCTGATTTTGTGAAGACGCAGCAAGAATGAAGAATAATGCGGAAGCCCATTCATGTAATTATGTATAATGGATGTTTTGCCTCATCCGCCATTGCGAAAAAAACAAAAACAAATATTATTCCAACATTCTGAACAACATCACACACATCATTCTGAATAACGCTATGGGTTTCTAACATTGATGAGCATAATAATATAATATATAGTTACTAATTAAGTATTATATAATAATAATTATATATAATATAAGATAATATTATTGTCTCTTCTTTAGGTGTATCCCTCCTTGCTCTGAAGATATTTTGATTTATTTCAAGTTGACTGAGTGGACACCCAATTTAGAGCTTAGGTTTCTCATTGATCAGGTAACTAATTACGGTCAGTTTGAAAACTCGAATTGAGTGGTTGAGTAAAACACAAAAAAAAGGAATAAAATGAAGTTTGGCATAGCTTTTCTTTGCCGGGGTGGGCTGCTCTGGCCGGCATGTCCCCGGGCCGGTCTGACCAACTGGGCACGCCTCCGCTCTCCTCACATTACTATTACAATCCTGTCAAATTTGTAATAGGTAGGTAATTAACGACATCGTTACATGTTGGGAAATAATCGAAAAAGATGCATGCTCATTTCATGTATTGGGCGAAAAAAATCTGCGTAAATCGCGGGAAAATGACTACATCTGCTGCTCATTTCATGAAATAGGCAGGATTGCTCATTTCACGGACTTGGCAATGGGGATGATCATTTCATGAATTGGGCAACTTTTCTGCTCAATTCGTGAATTTAGCGATTTCACAATTTGGGCGTAACGTATATAAAGATACCAATAATTCAGACCGTGTCAGTGGCTGACTATGTGGGTATGTCACAAGCCTTCTCCTCTGCAACAGAAAGCGATAATAATACGCTGATTTTTTCTACCATCTCAGTGACCCATTTAGCTATGAAAAGGGGGAGTTGATGTTGAGGGGGGGGGGGGGGGGGGGGATTGTCGTTCCAACCTTCCAAACCTGTAGGAGTACATCTGTTCTCTAGCATTTCAACTAATTTCAAGAACCTGAGAGGTTGCCAAGCCTCAGCTATCAACACCACCTCCATTGGAGCCCATTAGAGTAGCTAACATCACGTTGGGGTCACCAGTTGTACTTTGAAAAAGAAGTAATCGAGTTGAGTTTGGTGTGAGCTTAGGAAAAACAACAAATGAGTGACCACTACATGAGGCATCATTTTCAGTCGTATGAGAGCTCCAGACCTTCCTACCTCTCTTCGTACAGAAGATTATTAGCAGGATTTTGCGACTTACTTGATCGCCAAATGCGGACGCAGCCATCGTCTCCCGAGGACGCCAGAACGTTACCGACGGAATTCCAACTGACACGCCACACAGTACTGTTGTGGTCTTCCAGTGTAGCCAGCGGCGTTACTTCGAACCTCGACGTCCCCGTAGAACCTCTGCACAACACGATAAGCACAAATTCATTATATTGTAATAACCGATGAGGGATTTGTCGTATATACAGCCCGCTTCGTACATTAACTGGCAGATCGTGAAGAGTTTGATATCTTTGGTGGCGACGGCGAGTATATCGTAACTCCTTCCCAACCGAGGAGCGAAGGTGATATCGTGAACGGGTTCGGCCACCGACGGGACGCTTTCCAGTTTGTGCCACCTCCTGACGTACGATGAGTAGTGGAGGATCATCACCCGGCTGGAGTTGGTAGCACTGGTGTTGTCGTCCGACCCGACCGCCAACATTGGAACTTCAGGTCTGCAAGTTTTCAAGAAACATTTACCTCATGCAGCGAACGAAAATGGAAAATCAGTTGTACGCAATGATGAAGCATTGATACACTTACATGACAATGTATTTATCAGCCTTGTCCACGTGGAAAGGGAACTTCATCGGGTTTTCTTCACTACCATCGAACTCAGCCCTACAAAAACCAACAACACATACAACGGTGAGTAGGAATATAAACAAAAGAAGTAGAATTATGAATGCGGAGGGGTAGGCTCTGGCTCATGACTGCACGGCCGTGTGTGCGTTGGCCTTTTTGGAGTATTCATCTGCATTAACAAGGGGTCTTCACCGTCAGTCTGTTCTCAACGTGTTTTGAATTTTTTAGAGTCGAGAAAACTTATGGTTTATTATCACACCCCATCATCAGCTATGCTACCTGTCCTTACCGTACCAACGGTCAAGCCAACAGGTCACTTTCGACAACGTGTTATCTGCCAAAACACAATGGCTGCTCACCTCCACCAGCCTTCATCCACCAATCAGGGCTTTTCCAATTTGTATGGTTTGTCTTTTCCCGGTTTGGTTGTTTTGTTTTTGATTAATTTAAGGGGAAATTTTCCTAGAGTTTTTTCTACTGTCAAAATTCAAAAAGGCAACGTTCAACTGTGAAGCTGAAGCACTAGCTTACTGCCGACCCATCTTCACAGAGCTCAACATTCTGACAGTGTATGGTTGCTATATACTGGAACTGATTTTATTCATCCACCGGAACCAGCAAGACCTAAGCGCTGTTACCCACTATGAAAATCGCCGCAGGAACAACTTACCTACCCTTCGACTGAGAACCACCATGGCTCAAAGATGCAACTTGACGTTCTTGGGATCCAAGTTATTTAACTTCTTGCCAGATGCAGTGAAAAATCTTTCGTTAGCTAGCCTGAAGATACTCTTGAGGTACAAATTCGTTAGAAACCCCCTCTATTCGATTGATGAATTTGTAAACTTAAATTTTTGATTGAATAGGTACGATACTAGCCATCTTGTTGACAATGTAAACCCTTAATAAAACTTATTTATTTATTTATTCTCTTAAACTGTTAGAAATCAAATATTCGTGTTAAAGAAAGTTTCAAATGGTTAGTATTGACTAATTCTTATTTAATAATTTACTTCCCTTACTCAATTCAACAAATAAAAACCAGTTGAATTTACCAATGAGGTGGGTAGTCTCATCACCTGTGAGTGTGGCTTTTGAGAATGTGAACGTTATCTTATAGCTGCAACCTACCTGATAATGACTTGCATTTTTGTAGTAAATCAGTGGTTGGACTCCAACCGTCAAGTTTAAGCAATATAAATTCGAATACACGTATTCCTCTATCTCTCAGTGAATGAAAAGTCAAATCTGAACGGGTTGGAAGCAGGTGATCTCTATGCATAATAGGATGGCGAACAAAAACGCTAACTGTCGTACCTGTCATCGGGGGCATTCTTGTTGTCATTCTGCAATTTGGTGAAAGTCTTCTTCATACTTCTTCTTTCCCTGTAATACATAATCAACATAACGCTGACGTAAAAACATTCATAAAAACACTAAAAACTAAGTATACCAAATCAAAACCATAACATGAAGAAAACATTCAAGGCGTTACTGACCTGGTGTAGGATGGATTCCAAGAAATACAACTCGCCTGATATTTGCAGGGAACCTGAAAGAAAATACGAAATGCATTCACTCAACCTAATACTAAAACGAATTCTCTCAACATAGAAATGGTTCACCTCCTGCTGTAAGGTCCATTGAGCCAAATTCATCACGTCTGGAGCTTCGTAGATTCTGATGACTCCATCCATGGAGCAAGTGGCCAACAACAATCCCATCGATTTTGGGGCGAATTTGATGTCCATAACGGAAGTTCTCGAGTCGACCAAAGTCGTCCTTTTAGCCCAGTGTTTCTGTCCGGTTTGGGCGTAAATGTTGGGCTCGCTCACTGCAAAATTGAAGAGGATATTAGCAAAGCAGGCATTGCCAAAAATATTTTATCTTTGAGATTTCCCGGGAAAAATGGGGAATTTATTTTTTCTCCTCTTCAATTTACTCACTTTTTTTTCTTGATTTAAACTATTTCTAATCAATTGATAGGCCATAGCACCTACAGTTCTACGATCAAGTACTGCAGTCGGTAATCAGTTACTAGCCGTGCAAAATAAGTTCGGTCGAACCCTTCGAACCCGTCGAACTGTACCCACCTTTACTCCCTGATGATTCTTGAACCCTGATCCTAACGTCTGGATCAAAGCTTTGTCAACAGCGACACCAATACTGAAATCGAATAAGAGGAAGAAGATTGGGATGGACGAGACCCCCTCTCGCACATCCCAATCTTCTTCCTCTTCACACGTTCCCCCAACTTGTGATAAGTGACAGTGATTTAGGAAAGGGGAAGAACGCAAACAAGAAAATTACGTGTGCAGATAAAATACTTATTTGTACGTGGGACAGGGTGGCCCCGTGGGCAAAGGCGTCAGTGAAACGTCTGTTTAGACCAGGGGTTTCCAACCTTTTTTTACCTCGCCCCCCTTGGTCGGTATGAACACCATTGCGCCCCCCCCCCTCACCCCTTTGTTCTAAGTAAGTATACTCTCCCCCTCCTCAAAAATGCTAAGTATAAGTATAATTATGGTATAATTTAATGAGTATATTCAAATTCAAACGGAACTTTTTATTTGCTGTTGTATTCTTGTTGACAAACACTCACATAGACAAAGCAAATGTACAATCTCCTTGTGTGGGGGGGGGGGGGGGGGGGCTCGAAGGGTAGAATACAAAGTCCGTGCGGCCTAGGTCTAAATTCGAGGATGCTGATTCCACTTATGTCAAAGCTGGTGGCGACAAATCCCAAATTTTTGGAATACCTCTTGGACATTGAATGTAAATTTAATTTTAAATCGCTGACAATGCCTCATTTCCACCCACTCTCTGGAGCGAATTTTCCAGTTCCACGGCTAGGACGACGAATAGCTTTTCACTCCAAATTTAATCAAATCTATATTAAATATATATATTTATAAATTTTATAAAAATGACTGCCAAATCTTTGAGGACTCACTACTTTAAAACCAATGGAGTGTTTGGGACCAAATTGTGTGAGATTGTTTGTGAAGCATCGTAGATGGTTTTAAAAAAGTTTCTACAAAATCGGTCACTTCCTTCATCGCGAACGGAGCTTTCCTTCGCGACGAGAGCCGGGTCAAATAGCGTCGTTACTGGGGATCGCTAGGAAAATTTTCGAAACTCCGAAACCCATTACAACTTTTGTCGTCGGTTTAGAACGATACTACGTCTGTTAAAACGAGCTTTTCACGCTGATTTCAACGAGTACAAAACGATTTCTGTGCGATAACCCGTTCGCAAGTTATTCGAAGATCGTCGGTTTTTATTGAGTGCAGCGAAGCGCACCGGGTCAGCTAGTGTTTCATAAAAATCATCCGCACATCTTCAAATTTATTGAAGCACTCAAGGACATCCATGACTCCATGAAGGATGAAGCACTCCAAGGCCGTGACTTACGAAAAAATGCATTTACAAAAAATCAGACGATACCTATCAGGAAAAAAGATGAATTTCTAAGGCAGCAGATGCATGCATACTCTTCGGGCAATATCTCTCGCATCGATTTTCGTCCTTCAAATTTCCTAATTTTTTGGCAGAGGCTTCTGGGGTATGAATCAGTTCGCCTCCTCGTGGTGCATCCTTGGTAGCGCTAAACGGACTGCAGATAGTCCTATAGACACGGAGTTTGTACATTCCCAATTTGACGGCGGCACGGATTTTGTACATGACTGCACGGAGTTTGTTCATTTTCGCTCGAAGGTCGGCGACTCAGGGAGTGGAGTGGGCTAGAGATTTTCCCGCTCTTTCACTTTTGGTTCGATGGGAGTCGATCGTCCGTCCGCCGTTGAGATAACTGCTGTTCCAGGTCGATCTGTTGGTTGACAGCAGTTGGAAGGGAACCGACAGCTCGAATGAATGTGGTTGGAGGCTGTCAACTTCTGTCGACAGACCCCGTCAGACCAGGAACAAAGCTACTGTATCAGGTAGATAGTAGATACATTAAATGTTATGGTATACCTCTCAGCTTCCAGTGGTAAAAAACAAAAACCATCAATTCCTATCGATATTAACCCAGCAATAAGATTAATCAGACTCTACAGTTGACTGGCATCCACCTTCCACTAGACGGATTCTTACCTATTTCTTCCCAAACGGCGGCTGTGCGATCGAAAGAGCACGAAGCTAAGACTTGACCGAACTCAGGATGAGCCCACGTCACTTTCCACACTGAGCCGCTGTGAGCTTTCCAAGTGGCACTGAGCTTCCAACCGCCGTCGACAACGTTGTCCGACTCCATTTCCCACACCTAAACAAACAGTTTTTTACGGGCTCTGAATGCACTGGAGAAAAATCGTACGGATTTTGAATCCCACGCACTCTCAACTGCTTACCTTGACGAATTGATCACTGCTGCAGGTGGCCATACGTTTCCCGTAGTAATCGAAGGCAACATCGTGGATCAAATCCTTGTGGTCGGTAGACACGGAATGTGACACAAACATGTCGTCTATCTGAGAGTAGAAACAATCATCTTAGGTATTTATTTACAAATCCGACATGTTCCAAGCCCAGTAACAACTGTCACTGTGATTCTTCCGTGGGGGTTTATTCCAAAAACATGTCCGAACCGATAATTACCTACGTGGACGTCGCCCGAATCCCAACATTGCATTAAATTTTGCGGAATTCCCCAGATGGAACAAAAGCCTCTGTCAATAGATCTGGCGGTCTCAATGTGACAGCTACTGTCCACAGAGTAACAGAGAACAAACCGTCACTGTAACCGGCAAAAAGCCGCACTGCTGTGACAAAGCACATTGTTATAAGTACCTAATAAAGTACATAAGAGCAAAATGCACTACTTATCAATATTTAAATAATAGTTACCGTAATGTGGGATGACCGGGACAAGCGACCAAAATAACAAATCACTGAACACCAAAGTTTGAGCCAAAACAAAATTTGTTTTGAAAATTCAGAACGATTTTACCAAATCAGTGCTGCCAGCGTCAACACACCAGTCGACCGCCTTAAATCCGCTTGCGCAGTAGCCATTCGTACAGTACAAAAACGCATTGAGATCCGCCCGCTTCACTGACGTGTTTGGCATCTCTCTCTCAGTGTGGCCAGTGATCCCAACTGCTTCAGAACTCCCTCCTGATTCAGAACTACCGCCATTCGGTAGTAGGTAGGAAGGTTGAAAATTTTTCATCAACGTTCTCTATTTTTATAGGGCCTGAAATGTGCGCATAGTGCCCTTAAAATTGCTTAAAAACGCCTCACTCGACTCCCAGATAACTCATATTTTAAGTGTCTGACAAACCTGTTGGCTTCATGATTTACCTACATTTTTATATTATAAGGATGGCAATGTGCCTAAGCCTTAGGCCCTAAGGTATAAGAATAAAAACTAATGTCTATGATTTTTAATATCATTTTCATGTTCAAACTGATACAATGTATCATGTCATGTTTTTTGTTCTTTCATCGATGGGGTTTGTGTCAATTTTTTGGGGGGTTGTTGAGGTTTCACCTTTTGGTTTAGGTATTATATAATAAACCAATAATACAGCTGTGTTCACAACGGGGGTCGGCATTTTGCCCTCCTCAAAATTTGACATTGAACGTGTCTTAACGCGTAGATTTGAAAACGCTGCGAATAGTACACTCGGGTTTATTATTATTTGGTATGAATTGTGCAAAAATTAATTCTACCTCAAATCAATCTTAAATAATAAATCAAATCAATTTTAAATAATAATTATTTAAAATTTGAAGTTATTTCAACTTTTTTCTTTTAAAATTTATTTAATATGTTTATCGGACAGCTAGGAGAGCAACACATCCGATTTTTAAGAAAATCGGAGTTGGTCACCTAGTAGTGCACACAAACGTCTGTCCACCGTTTTACGGAGAAATTTTTTTTTTTTTTTTTAATCTGAAATTTTGACAAAATGCGGCGAAGGAAGTAGGGAAGGTTTTCAGCCCGATCGCCCTAAACCCGTGAGGCTAGAAAGGGGATACGGGAGGGGTTTTTGTAGATTTTTGAGTATGATACCGAAAGGGGTGAAGTATTTTTGGACCATTGAGTCCAAGTTTTGGCGTCCCAGAACTAACCAAAATAGGTAACAATTTTGTTTACCTATAGGTAAAAAAAATTGTTACCTATTTTGGTTAGTTTTACCTATAGGTAAACAACATTGTTACCTATTTTGGTTATTTCTGGGACGCCAAAACTTGGACTCTATGGTCCAAAAATACTTCACCCCTTTGGGGTGAATATATTGATGTAGAATTGATCGATTTCTAATAGAATGATTCAATTCAGGATTCAGGGTTTTTTTTTTTTTTTTTTTTTTTTTTTCATTTTTCTATAAGGTTGATTCTCAGAAAAACGCAAATTTCTTGTGTAAAACTCATAGCTCTGGTAGTAATTGACACAGAGAAAGTGGGTTGATGTTTTTTACGTCATTATCTGTCTATCTTTCGAACCCATAAATTAAACAATAATATAATAATATAATATTATAATATATTATATATATTATAATGTAATATAGTTTTGCATGGTTTCCTTTCACAATGATCCAGTGGGAACAGGTAGAATAGGCAAAAACATCATTTGAACGGGGAACGGGGTTGAGGTTTTTCAAGTTTGAACCCCTAAAAAAATACTTTCAAGTGGTATAATATTATTATTAATTTTTGTTGATTGATTACAATTATTTTTACTTTCAACTTCTTGATGGTAACACTCCATGGTTCTACTTCGTAGAACTCCATTTGATTTAAATTATTTTTACACAATTCATAACAAAGAATAATAGATCCTCGAGTAATATTCGCAGTTTTTTTTATTGATGTTTAAACAAATTCAACTAGGTAGCTATACTCCCAGAATTTGTAGGGAAATGGGGTTTCATCAAACTTGATTTATAGATAATATTATGTACATATTATCTACTTGATTCATAGGTACATAATATGTTAGGTACATAATATGTTAGGTACATAATATTATTATGTACCTACTTGTTGAGTAGTTTGATTATTGATGTCACCTGAGAAAATTGCAACCTCTCAAAATGCAGCTTTTCGATCAAGTGGAAACATGGAGGACCTGTTTAACTCCAGAAATCTTTAATAAAATGGTAGTTCAAATCCGATGCTTTGATCTTAGTACCTATTTTAACTCCCTATCCCCCCAGAGAAAGTCCCTCTTCCCCCTTCAAGTCTGAAAGTCCCCCCGCGGAAGGCCCACTTCTTCGTAGACGACTCCACGCACGTTGCCAACCCTGCGGACGAAGCTCGGACTTGACTTTCCTGCCCCGCCGGGGAACTCCCCGGCAGTTACGTACGATTGGTCATACACATCAGGATCACTTATCGAAGATCATTATCCCCCCTTGGTGCCAAAAAGTCCCCGTCATCGTACGAGCATCAGTTCCCAGTTTGTGCGCATCAAGGAGAACAAAGAAGATCTCTTCCAGTCCTGCTCTCTGTTACTCTGTGGTCCTGAGTTGTCTGTTGGTAAATTCTATTTATATTCTACTACTAACTTTATTAGTAAACTTGGAAGTTTCACTGCCCTACTTACTGCATAATGAAACATCTGCCGAATTCAAGTGGACATTAAACTGTAACTACTAAATGATGTCCCAAAAATTCCACACGATTGTGTTCTCACTAGTGATGTGACATTGGGGGTTTCACCATTAAACCTGATTCGAGGATAATATTGCCTTAGGCTTCTCCCGGTCTGGCACTAAATCTAATCCTTCCTAATCTAATCACTGATGACATGTCATGAATGCAATGTAATAATATTAGCGTCACACTGCTAGAAAGTCTTACTCATCGTGATAAACAAAAAAGAAACGCGGCCTTGCTCCCCTTTCGTGACCCTTGGCTTTAGTCACAGCTGTGTCCGTTATCAAGGATTCTGATGACGTCACGGAGATATCTCACCATCACTCGCGCCTTATTTTCGAAACTCTTTTGTTCTAGATAATTATGCTGATATGTAGGTATATAAAGGTAAGCGCACACTACTGACGGGGCGCAGCGCAGCGCACTGCATCGCAAAAATGTTGCTACGCACATTAGCGGCGCATCGGGCCGCATCGCAACGGGATTCAATGCCGGGATTCCTCTTCACTGGTGTGGCCTGACCACAGAATAAAAGAGACCGGCCTGTCCCTGTGGAATTCCTGTTATTTGTGACGTACAGAATAAAGTACCTACTACTTACTAGGCACTCTTGTGACAGGTTAATAATTTTGTAGTCAGTATGGTGAATCACCATTGGTGATCATACTGAATCCAATGTACCATACTAAGTTGTATGTACAGTAGTAAACTTGTTGGAACTAACTAGGTTCGCATTCTACAAGAAAACATAAATTCAAGCGAATTGATTTTTGAAAACTTTCTGAACAATGCTCAATTTTAAAACTTTTTAAAATAGTTTAAGAACGAACCAAGCCGGTTTTGCCCCGTCAGCAGTGAGCGCTTACCTCAAAGGTGAAGAGGAATCCGTCTGTTTGTTGTTGTTGATGCGCACACTACTGTCGCGGCGGGCCGGGTCGCAGCGGTCCGGCGGAAAAATACGCCTCGAGAGCGATGTCTTGATGCACTCCGCCCCGACGCGCTCCGCCCCGGCAGTAGTGTGCGTTCCCCCATTTAAATGCCACTGAACTAAACCGTGCACTTTTTCCGACCCGATGCGATGCGCTGCGCCCCGTCAGTAGTGTGTGCTTACCTTAACGTGTATACACGTTTCTTTGTATATTTTGGGAGGACTTAGGTTGTTTAGGTGGATGTCAGAAGTGGTGTGTCCGCTAATGTGGTGGCTCTCAACAATTTTGGTTTGTAATACATGGGGTTGAAAAATCATTCTTTTGTGAAAGCTTGTTGCGTTGAAACGTAGGTGGGCGATTCTCTGAAAGTTGGGAAATCCGGGTACCTATCAATTTTTCTTTTTAAAGTGAAACTTTTATTACATCGTCCCAAATTTTTTGGTCTGTGTGTCATTTCTTGTCCCGTCACGCTACCGTTGATTTTCGCTTACAACCGATTCGTTGCTACGAAACTTCATCTTCGCCAGTTATAATCGTACAAAAATCGTTCACCATTCATTGCAAAGCTCTCGATTTATCACGCATTTCTTTCGTACTTGTTCTTTGTCATTATGCCCCCATTTTATATTTATTGATGTTATTACTGGATGCAGTAAACAATGCCGCTTGTTTTGTTGTTATCAGTTGCCAAGTTAGAAATCAATTTGAGAAAACGCCAAAATGAAGCCGTGGGTAGAGATACAAGGGTAGGTGAATGAGTATGAAATGGGGGGGGGGGGGACTAGACATAAAAAACGTGTCCATCGATGCTACGTACCCCACTAGGGGAGCGAGCGAAGCAAGCCGGAGAGACTAGTTGGAAAAAAGTTTCACTTTTACCGTGGTTTCATAAAACCACACCCCAGTTTTTAGAAGTTAGGTCTTTTGCTTATAATAGGGACGGGTTTTGAAAGTTTTCGCAGGTTAACCACTAGAAATAGTACGTTTTTCAACCTTTTCATGGTTGGTACGTGTTCCTTACTGAATTCCCGACAGGATGACATTGCGAAAGTGTAAATATATATATTCCTTGTACTTTTATTTTATTTTTGAAGTGTCCCTATTCTAGTTCACATGTGCCTAATAGGGACACACCTTTTTTTAAGCTTAACCGCTTCACAGCCCTCGTATTCTCAATAGGGGCATATTAAATATAAATTTTATGCTTTTTAAAAAACCATTTTCCAATCACACCATAAGAGTTACAACATAGAAAGTGGTTGAAAGTGAAAAATTAAGAATTAATTTTAACGATGAATTACTTACCTAGAATTATAATATTTATAATTAATTACTAATAAACTACCTATAATTATAATTAATTATTAATTATTGGGATTTTGAAGTGATATTTTTAACACTCAAATTTAGAAAATATGAGGTACCTATATGAGCTTATATCTCAAAAACTTGCGAAACACGGGTTTCAGATTTGGATTCAACGCTCTGAAAAACCCCAACACAAACCCTTATCTCCTCGCACCGAAAAACACTTTTTTTTTTTGTCCAGTGTAATTATAACTAGTAATACTTCTACTGTTAGAAGCTCCCGACTGGAATATCCCTATTTTTGGAGAATCACCCAGGTAGGAACATTCCAAGGGCAAGGTATCGTCTTTTAGAGCCCCAAACGTGTCATTGAGGCTTGTTCTGCAGGATTTCATACGAGGAGTAGTTTTGAGTTGAATTGAGAGCAGAATGTCAACCTGTCTTTGGGGCTAGAATTGAGTTCTCCAACTCAAATTTCTGTTACAGGACTGAGCAAATATGGCGCAGCACCTCTTGATTAGTCTGCTCGTTTTGAGTGTTCTGCACGGATATGCCTTAGCGCAGTTCAACATCTTACCTGTCTCTGTTCCCGAATCGGTGATTGAAGGTAAGGATTAGGTTGGCAACACTGACACCCGCAAATTTCCATGTAAATGGTCGCAATGCGCTCTGAACGCTTTATGTGGGTTATGTAGTTCCTGTAATTTCTAAATTTTAGAAATAAATGTCAATTTATGTTTTGTCTTGTAGAATACAAGGAAAAAGAGAAAATTAAAGAAGAGGAACGTCACAAGATCCAAGCGACCGAAGCCCCAGTGCCTCTTCACCCTAAAGTGGCAGCAGGGCTCAAACATGATGAAAACAACGCCAAATCCAAACAAGGTGGACGAGTGAAGCGCGAGGACATTTATACGAGGACTCGAGTTAGCGGGGTTGACAGGTGCGAACTCGGTCTTTCAATTTCTTGCTTGATGGCGGGTCTTTATCTCAGTGCAACCTTTTCTGATTCGTTGGCTCCTCATCGTTAAATTTTCCAGGTCTGCCAGCCGTCACGCCGACATCGACTCATTCCTGACCGAGCTCGAAACTGACATAGCCAAAAGCCAACCCAAACGCTACAACGCGCCAGGCGTGGATTCAGCGCCATCTTGGAGTTACAAACCGGCAGCACCAACGACTGAGCGGTCCTTCTGGAAGAAGTGGGGCGACTCCATCAGCTCGACTTACTCTCAAGTGAAGAACAAGGCAAAGGACATCACCAAAGGGCTCCAAGCTTGACGAGCCACTAAGCTTACTTAATTGTGGCAACCTGATGTATTCTGTTGCAATAATGAAGTCAAAGTGTAAATCACGTCACAGTACAAGTTTGGTTAGCGCTGTGACCATATCAGTATACGCCATTTTGGCTCTCCATAAAACAGATATTTCAGGTTCCAACTCTTTTGCTGCCGTACCAAATGTGCCATTTATAATGCTCCAGATATCTACAGTAGCACAATATAGTACTTAATGCAGTCAGGCTGAGTGGAACCACCATTCTGCCAGTCTGAGGTGATTAACACAACCCAGTGATATATGTAGTCATTTTGTTGTTTTTGTAGATAATGACCATGTATGAACAAAGCTTTTACGTTTACTTGAATCGTTTTCTTGTTACTTAAATACATTTTTACTTATTTGAAATCGTATTTTCATTCAAGTAGCCATGCACTATGTTGCTGTCGAAGTTTTGAAGGTTTTCAGGGATAGGGAACGATTAAATCTCCATGAATTGCTCCTGAGGTGCCTGATATTCATCTAAAATTATTATTTTAAATCCATTTTTCGAAAAATCTTCATAATTTTTGTTTTATATCATAAAACAAGAATGGGCTAAGGACCCGCATCTCGACTAACTTTTTTTTTAACTTCATAATTTGTAGCAGTAGTAGGTTGGGCTCCTACAATCTAATTCAAATTCCCAAGACACTTTCGAAATTTTCAATTTTGAATTAGTGCGTGAATAGGTTATCTCGGAAGGGGTGGGAAGACATTGGTTGTTCGTTGGCAGGGACAGGCTTTATTCATGGCCATCAACATAAAAAAACCACAAGGAAGAAAAAAAAAGGAGAATATGGCTAGAGAAAATTTGGCATTTTGAATTCAGCCAGCTCCCTTTTAAAGCTAATATGCCAGAGTGCACTCACAGGAAAAATAGTGTGCTAAAAAATTTTTTTTGTTTTGTTATGTTGATGGCCATGAATACAGCCAGTCCCCCCAGACGAACAACCAATGAGAGAGCCCGTCCTCTCCCGAGATACCCATTCATTCACCTCTCTAATTGAAAAATTTGATAGAGTCCTGGAAATTTGAATTAAATTGTAGGATCCCAAAACTCACTACTACTGCTACAAATTATAAAGTTCTTTCAGAAAAAAATGTTAGTCGAGATGCGCTCCCCTAGCCCATTGGATAATCCTGGAAAAATCGTAAGATTTTCTATAAAAAGGAGTGAAATCTAAGGAGACAAGATGAACGGGAAGAACTGACCACTTTCACCGGAGGTTTTAGTAGAGATGAGTACGGAGCACAAATTCCGTACACTACAGTACATCGATATTTTGATGAATTCGATGAATATCGATGGTTTAAAAAATAAAATTTTTATTTAAAATTTAAAAAATAAAATTAAAGTAGGTGCGAGTATTCGCTCAGAATAAATAATATGGGCACTCGGGCAACATGGAAATGTTGTACTACAGCACTTGAATGATTTTTAGTTGTAGACAAACCCAGAAGACACACCAGGATAGCACCTACCAATAATATGGTAATTACAGTTAATAACTGATTAAAAATAACCTGGACGCGCCATATTGATACGTACCATCTGTTTTTTACACTGAAAGTCAATCAGGTGCTATAATAATATTATATGCAGCATATTATATTATGCTGCATATAATATTATTATGATATTATAATCCCGACCAAAAATGATTTTCAAATGTGATTTGATCATTCAACTACCCAAATGCCAAATTTGATTCAAATTTGTTGACAAGTTCTATTTTTAAGCCCCTTATATGTTTCGGATTTTATACTTTTTGAAAAGTTTCTTTCTTCAAGTCAATCAAAAACCCATTCAGAAGTATCACATCATTTTAAGTGTTTGAGAAGACTCAAAGAACAACACTTCAACTTTTAAATACGCTTTATATTTGTCTTTTTAAAAATCAAACAAATTTTAATCGGTTTAATAATGTTCTTAAAAAAAAACTATCATTTACAAACAATTTATCCATGAAACCAATTTTCAGTTTTGATTTTGAATCAATATAAAAACTCGATACTTTTATGCCAATTCCCCATCCCCTAACGTTCGTAGACAGACTGAAGTGAAACCTGAAGAAACTTTCGAGTGTTAGGTCGAAAGAAGAGGGGTGTCTACCAAACGCACAATATTTTTTCAAAACTTTAATGACCCCTCAACAACACCCTATTTTCTTAAAATTATCACCTATGGCAGAGAAAAACTGCTGTGCCGTCGACCTCGAATTTTATTAATGAGGTTGCAGATCTTCAAAGCGGGGCCAAGCTTGAGGCCCATGTACTTCATCATCATGTCCGAGTTAAGCAGCAGGAGCGCTTTGCCGTCAATCTCCTGAAACGACAAATGCTGGTGTAGTGAACAAGACGGCGATTGCTTTTATGTTGATAGGACGTAATGAGTTACATGTCGCCTGAAGAGATCCGCATGAGCAGAAAGGTAGGAGTCGACCGAGCAGATGTGGTGAATCACGTCTTCGATAGTCCATTCAGCGGGGTCACTTCCTAAGGATTTTTGAGGCGATTCGCTAGGCGTAGTCGATGTAGCAGCTTCCAGTTCAACTAGAATGCAAAATATGAAATAGGCATGAATTTATTGTTTCAGTCAATGCTTCTTGACAAACACACAAAGTTTGACAACAACAAAATAATAAGGTAAAAAATATACTACTGCATTTTTCAGTGCATTTCGGTTGCATGCATAACCGAATTGTGTTACCGACACCACGACTAAATTCAACAACCATTTCACTGAATTTATCTCATGCTTAGAAAATTGTCTCACACGACAACCTTCCTATGCAGAACCGCTGGGCAGGAAGTTAGGTTCCTTTACGCCATGGGTAAACGTAAAATGAATAAATTAAAAACTCAAACATTCTTTCAACTGACAATGAAAAAAATCAAAAATTAAAGTGATAACAATGAATACTGAAAACAAATGTTGATGGGTAAAATAGTGTGGCGGGAGGGTGGGCCTAGGGTGGTCTCTCGGTCGCTTTCCTGGAAATTTCTGAGCTGTTTCGGTCTACGTTCCAGTGATGCCAAATCAGGGGGGGAGTTTGGGGGATGATGTCAGGAGTTTTGAGAGGGGGGGGGGGATATTTTATCTGGGGGAAATTTTAGGTCGATCCACACATTTCAGTGCTTCAGTGAATCCTCGGCCATCAGTGCTCCGATCGGCATGCAACATTGGTGTGTGGACAATTTATCATTGACGCAATTGAAGTGCATGGAGCACTAATGACCGAGGAATCACTGAAATGTGTGGATCGACCATTTATCGGAAAAATTAGAATGTCAATACAACTCGATTTGTATATTTTTTTACAAACATGGAAAAGCAAAAATGATCAGTATTAAATTTGAATTTTTAGCATGTGGAGAAAACTAGCTTAAAGAGTGGGAAATCTAACGACAACACTACATAGACATGGTAGCTCCAAGGTGGAGTAGCTGCAAGGTATTTGCTCCACATCCCCCTCATTGGTGGCCCGTCATCCCATCCCCATTATGGACCATCTGGAAGGTTAATACCTAGAAGAGCAATATTCTCCAAGCTCTGCGAGTGTAAACGAGGCAGGAGCGGTTAAAGGGCCACATTCACCAACTCACTTGCCGTAAGGGTCATTCTCTGCAGATTGTCATAGTTCAGTACTCAACTACTACAATCTGTTACTTAACCGGCTTGTTGTGGCTTTGTTCTTGAATTTTGCGTATCAAGAAAAATTGCTACAAGTATAAGGTATTTGCGGCTATCTAACTCCTCAATTTTCATCGCAAGAATACGAGGGAATCATCCTTTAAAAAATCCGTTTATGGGCCGTTAGGGTGAAGTCAGGTGTTCCAAACCAAGGTCTCCCACCCTGTCCTCAACCACAAGATCCAGGCAAATACCCTGTCAAGACCCTGTCAATCCCTGGGCGTCTTTGACCCTATTTAAGAGTACCAAACCCTCGGGTAATCCCCATTTGCCACGTTTCATACGTTTCACAACCCTGTCCTGCTGAAATTTTTGAATGGTTGTAACTAGACACTTCTACGAAGGCAAACTCACTTTTGGGAACCCAATGATGAATAAACAAAAACAAAAATTATAAAGATCGGAGAAAATGTTCCATAAATTTCTGAGAACGAAAAAGGCGTTTATGCAGAGAATGGCCCATAACGGGCAGAGTTGCCGAGAGTTTAGAGTAATTTGCCTCTCATGATCTCTCCTGAAAGTCAACTTATCCGTCTGGAACCTCAAATCCTCGGTATCTCACGCGTTAAGGTTCAATGGTCGAGGTCCCACTGTTTACCGAGCTAAAGGGACAGTAAGTGCTATTTTTAATGGCCGCCACGGATGCAGATACATCTACACATGCAAAACCAAGGTGGTTAGAAGTCCTTCAAACCTCATTGTGCAAAACACATCACATTTGGCAAAGAACGTGATGTTTGTGGTAGCAGACGTAAGTCTAGACGGCTGCGAGGCATTAGAGAAAAATTTCTCACAATGGGCTCCATGAAAAGGTCGGAATTCATCATTTCTATCAACATAGTATCGTCGCAGTCCAGGCAGAAGGGCGTATGTGGAAAATACAGGTTTTGGCAAATCGCATTTTTCTGAAGTGGATGTGAAACCCGATTTTTTCACATTCGCCTTCTGCCTGGATTGCGCGAAATAATATTCAACATATTATGTTGATCCGAATATTATTCGGATTCAGCACCCTTTAAAACTCCCCTACACAAATTTTTAGTTCGAAAATCCGCATAATTACGTGCAGAACTGTTTTATAAATGTTGAAGATTTGGAAGTGAAAGCGGGGGCGCCGAGTAGTTGGGCACAGGGCCGCCAGAGCGCTGAATAATAAATCTGAACGGAATCGGAATAAAACACTCGTCCTGATAACGAAGCAGCCTACGTCATGTACCCCATCCAGACCTCGGAATTAAAATATTGTAATGTTACTAAGGCGTTGACATATTTTCGTAACTTTTGAAGCAAGACCTTTCCAGGAAATTTTTTGTTAAATCATACAAGGCGCTCATTTGGGAGTTATGAAATTTACGAGGGGTTTGTGGCCGACTTGGAAATAATCGCCGATTGCAGTGGAAGTATAATTTGAAAAAATGGTCATGATATCATTTAAAAAAATAAATAAAAAAATAAATTGTCGACCAACCTTGTAACATGACATGGTTTCTCCGTGTTTTGGTGACAGCGCATCGTATTCGACCTCTTACCGCCGTATTTTTTGTTCGGTTCAAATTGGCCAAAATTATGGGTGGGACCTGATCAGCAAACTCACCGCACATTTGCCGACACTTTATGAGGGCTTGTACCTATTGGTACACTAGATTCATCACACAGGTGGTTGGGATGATCGCGGCAACAAAATTTGTAGTATATTTCGTAATTTAATCATACATACTTTCAGTCTTAGGAATTTACACAAAATATTGTATTTCCCCTCGCTTGTTGGCGAACGAACGGCAAGTAAGATCCAAAACACCGAAGATATGAAAGCAAATTTGCTGATTTTTTTGCTGATTTATCAATAATGGGAGACCACAATTCAATTTCAAGGTTTTCCGTTGTTGCTGTCCCCACGAGTTTCTCTTCTTTCTCTTTAAATTGTTGTTTTGGGCAACACTGCACGCTAAGTTAACGAAACGGTAACCGACAGCCTCTGCGTTAAAGTTGATGTCGGAAATGAAGTGGTGAAACGTAATTTTCTAACGTCTCGGTAAACTGGCAGGTTAAGGTAAGATTTCGGTATGTAAAAACCACGATACGGCTGTTAGGTGAAAGTGGCCCTAAGGCACACTTCGCAAGGCCAAAAGTCGAAATAATCTTAAAATCAAATAATCTTTTTTTCAGTTTTGGTTTATTATTCTTGGAATAATACACCTGTTTTCGCGACGGACGTCGACGACTCCGATCGGCCTCAAAATTTGACATTATCCGTTTCAAGAGGTCTACATTCCAAATCCGAAATGTCCGTACGCCGTTCGCCGTCCGCCGTCCGGGCCGTTTTGGGCAGTAGGAATTTTTTTTTTAAATCTGAAATTTTGACAAAATACTCGGTTTACCATCTAGTTGTGCCCGCAAGGTTTTCAGCCCGATCGGCCAAACCCGTGGGGCGCTATGGGGCTAAAATGGGGCTACATGAGGGGTTTTTTGAAGGCTGTGAGCTATGGGATCGAGTCAGGTGTCGTTTTCGAAGTATTTTTGGACGTAGAATCCATTTTTGGGGGTCCCGGAACGATCCGATTTCACTGCTGCGATTTATAGGGCTTTCATGGGGCTACAAATGGGATTTTTGAAGGATCTCAGGAGGTAAAATATTTTTCATGTAAAAAAACAAAAAAATTTTGAAAAAACAATCAAAAAAATCTTTTTTGAAAAAAAAAAATCCAATTTTTTTAATTGACAGAATTAAATTTCTGCCCAAGTAACCTATATCAAAGAATAATAAACCCTTGTGTAAAATTTGCAGCGTTTTTTGCTATATTTCGAAAATTAAGCGTTTCTCGAGGAAACACGCTATTAGCCAAATTTAAGGAAACAAAATTCCCTACAAAATGCATACCCTACAGTTGAAGATCGGAACAATAGAAAGACCGCAAGAGCGCGCTGATAAAGGCCACTTTTTCGCTATTTACCAACAAATTAGTAATTCACAGTTTCACTTATTGTTTTGTTTTTTTATGCTCAACATATAAAATGAAATTGATAAGTAGAGTTCTAAATACAGTAGAGTTTGTTTTCATAGTGACATCCTCCTCCACCACTAACAAAAAGGCATGGCCTGGCTAATTTACTTGACTTTTATTTCTTACCTGGCACGGACTTTCTTGGCTGCTTTATAGACAAATCCGGGACGGCCCCGCCTTGATTGCACTCGTTGGAATATCGCCGCCGTTTTGCCGTGCTCGCTGCCCCGGATGGCGTCGAGGTCGAAACCGAACTTGAAGGCGAAGGTCGGGCTGTTGACGTGGATGGACTAGAGTTGGAAGTAACGTTCTTCTCGTCTGAACTGTTCACTTCGTTAACTGCTACCTCCTCTGAACAAAAATGAACGACTTCATTAGCGAGATAATCACGCATGACCACAAGCATCAAATCGCATCCATCGCTTACTTTCGTTAACCTTGGAGGGGCAAACCATGCAATTCGACACAGTCTCATTACCAAGAAAGTTGACGCAGCAAAGTAACTTGTCGTGACAAAATGTCTGAAGCATGGACCACATGTCGTTCTCTCTGGCATGAGGTAAGACGTGCCTCGTGATGTTCTTACCGTCAATTTTTCCTGGAAACAATTACAAAATAAAAAAGAACCAAATGTTTAATTGGCATAGCAGAGGGTTAAACCTTAGGCAATTTACCTCTAACGATAACTTTGCCATTCGAGTGAGCCGGCAGCATTGTAAATACTCCTGCATGGTCGACAGCAGCGTCAAGTAAGCATAGCAAGCAATCGTGTAATGCTTTGTCGAGGGGGCCAGGACCGAACTGCTTAGGAGAATCGTTCAGTTTCACTGGATCCAAGAAAGGACCACACCAGCACGACGTATTCATGTGAATGGTTACTGGTAACATAAGAAACAGAAGTCAGTTAGGTGCTGAATGGTGGCGCTCTCGAAGAATCTTCGCAAGCAAATGTCCAAACCCGTACCTTCAGGAAGTTGAGTGCCTTCGGGGATCCGCGAGACGGTGACCATCTTTTGGGGCTTGACTTCCGGAACTGGCAATACTTTCGTCGACGAGGAAACGCCAGGGTCGGTTAACGGTGGGACCGGCGAATCGATGGACACCCGGGTTTTATATTTGGTTGTACCCGGAGGAACTGAAACAAAATCGTGCAAATATACGGGAGAAAATTGCCAAGAAAAGTTGCAAGTTCAACAAATCGGGCTTACCTTTCTGTCTTGGAGGTTGCAGAGGGTGTTCACTTTTAGTGCACCACCCAACAGGGAAGATATCACGGGAATTGTATTCGCACCAGTAGTCAAAAGCGCCTCTCCACCCGTCGAAGGTTATGTAGATCATGTTGTCTTTGACTGCTCCTAAAAATGACGAGATACAAAAGGCATAGTATGACCAGAGCTGATGAAAGCCGTCTCAGAAGGAACTAGCAGAGCGGGCAAAGCTCAGCCAGAGTTCTGATAGAGAGTTACCGAAGGTTTCGCGATTTTCCTTTCACAAACTATCATCCCGTACAGTCTTACCCTTTGCCGTCCCCTTCTCCTCTACCAATTACTTATATCACCTTTCTGTCGAATTCCTCGTGAAGTTAATCTCCTCTCCACGTCCCCTCCCTTCATCGATATCCTTTCCTCTCCCCTCTCCTCCGTTAAATCTCAACTTTTCCGTCACCTCTTCCTTAATCCGTCACCATATAATCAGTGATAGGCGCGTGTGCTATTGGTCCTATTATAATATAATTGTGATGTTAACACTTTTTTGTAATTGGGCTCGCCCGTTTTTCATTTAATAAGTAAATAAACAAACTCTCTGGAACCTGTCTGATACCTTGAAGGTGGATTCACATGGGACGGAACGAGGGCGGAAAGCGAAAGGACGGAACGCAAACTTGGTTGTTTGGACCGCAGTGGAAAATAGTGGTCGCCATGTTGTCGGAGCAGGAGGACAGTGGTTGGCAGAAGACATTTTTATACCGTTTCCATCAAGCTCCACGCATGCGCAATGGACATCCTGTTTGTAGCCTCTAGAAGTGGTTGCAATATTTTTGCGTCGATTTGTAGTTTTGCGTCCATCCCTATGTTTGATGAATTTCAACGAGGTCTTCAAAGATACAATGAATTACAACGAAAATTTAATCGATCTTGTGAAGTGCCGGGAGGAGCTTTGAAGATCAGATAAGGTGGAAGGTTATGATTCCGTCTACCATGTGAACGCTCTCCCAACTCCGCCACCCACTCCACTGGTTTTCCCGTCGTTCCGTTCATCCGCTTTCCTCCCCATGTGAATCTAGCTTAAACTCTCGGTATCTCAAGGACGAATTGACTCTAAAATTCTATTTAAAAACCCTGATTAAGGTGGGGACAAACACTCACCTATTGTGGCGACGCAAATGAGCTGAGGGTTTTTGCGGTCGATGGCTTCCAGCTTCATTCCCACTTGAAACAAGTTGCTCTTTGGAGATGAAGGTTCTTTTAGAAAGATCTTTGCTGGAGCCATTTCCGCACCCGTCACTGTCTTGGACAGGAACATCGGCCACGATGAGGCATTCATCCGGAAACCTATGGTAAGTCCATGTGTAAAAAAGAAAAAAGAACACAAAGATGGAAGATCTATGTTGAAGAGCTTACCAAGAGGCGGTTGGAGCATGCCGCCATGTTTTTCGCAGTAACCGATTGGGTGAATTTCGCTCGAGTCGACAAGTCGCCAGAAGTCGTTTTTGTTGTCGCTGCCGTCAAGGCGGAGCCGGATTCTCGAGCCAGAAATCCCCACGACAGTCGCGATGCACGTGGACGTGATGTTCCGGGGGTCGAGAGCTTCCAGTTTCATGCCGACTTTGAAATCGTTCAAAGGAGGCCTCGGGTTCTGCATAGATCAACCGGTTGTGTAATCTTACGGTAGGGAACAGTTCATAAAAAGCAAGAATTTTGTACCTGTCGAAAGCATTCCTGCGGAGCGGCGGAGCTGTGGGTTTCCTGCAAATAGGCGTCCCATTCGAACCTCCGTGTAGGTGATGGCGGGATGTTAGGGGTCGGTCTTGACGTGACTGGCTGAGGCGATAGCGTAGGCGGTACGCTGGCTTCGGGTGTTTTGGCCACCCCTTCAGCTTCATTACTAGGAGGCTCTTCTTCTGCGGAGAGTTTTATCAATTAATATTGAAAACATTTTAAAAGGTTATGAGGTATGGAGCTTTGTGAGCTGGTAATAGGTGGATGAGGAACTGCCATAGAGGCAATGGTGGCTAGGGGCGCTGCTATAGCGCTCGTGGGGCTTTCAAGGCGAGCGCTACCTAGCAGGCCAACTCGGCTACTGCCTAGCTCTTCCTCCTGCCACCCACGAAGTGAGCGGGAGAGGAGAGAATTTCCAATTTTCCTCACCCGACCGTATTAAAACCTATTCATGCTATAAACATGCCAATATGAACGAAACCAGGAACATCTCCATCATTGACGAACACAACCTTGTCGCTGCACTAAGTCAACTCACCAGTTTTAATTTCTTTTTTCGTTTCTGACTCAACACGTTTGTGCGCTTCAACGCAGTCGGATGAGCAGAAATTGAGGGATGATTCGGCATCGGGGAGTTTTACAGGAGAACCCCGGACCGTCGTGCAGCACTGGGCGCACTATAACAAACGATACAAAATGGTCACAGACAGTAGAGATCAAGAGTACTAGTGTCACATGGAACTTTACCTTGACGTGACCTTTACGAAATTCCGACAGGCACGTGGGAGAGCAGAACTCTTTTTTACCGCTGGGCGTTGGAAGGATGTATTTCAGTGATGGCTTCGTGTCCGAACACCACATGCAGACAGCGGCTGTGGGCGGAGCCGGTGGTGACGAAGCAGCCGGAGCAGCAACAGCCGGAGCCGCAGGAGTTTTACTTTTCGCAGGTCGTCCTGAAACTCGACCTAATTAGAAGAGGCTCGTGGAAGTTGGGGAGAATGGAGATAATTTTCAAGGGTTTTGGCTCGGAGGTCGACCGGCGTGTCTAGGCTATTCTTACTACAACCAGAGAATGATAATAATTATCATCAAATAATAATAATTATTCTTATACGCTTTGTCTACGATTTTAACAAATAATAAAAAAACAGCTTACAACTAATCTACAAGTTTGATCTTAAATAGAGTCCACGCCCCCGCCACCCACAGCCGACTTGGTAAACATGGGGGATCCAATCCCTTCTGAGCCTGGAAAATATCGCTTCGGTCAGGAGACAACAATTCATTAATACCCCTTGGGATTCGCGGTTCACCACGAGACGAGCCCAGGATGGATAATGGATCTGGCTCGGGGAGCTGTGGGTCCCCGAGCCAAATCCATTATTGCGGGCTGTGGGCCGCAGCTCAAATGGGAAAACACCGACCCAGTGGCACAACGGGCCAAGCTTAAGTGTGTCTTCTGCTTGGCTATCTGAGAATATTGACGTCAAGAAACACTTGAGAAGTATAGGAAAGTCTAATTCTCAAAGAGCCAAGCTGAATTGAAATCACCCGATCACTGTCCACTCAACAACACTGTCAGTGTCATTACACATAACTCTATTAACGGCACCGGAGCCGACTAACTTCCTATTATAGTTGGGGATCTTTTCCGTTATCGTCCCACCGCCTGAAACCGCCTGATGCTGTGTGAGGAATTAACACCCCCCCCCCCCAACTCGATTTCGACTTACACACACTTATACACACCCCAACCAAAATCGCGTGGGGGGGTTTATTGGATCGGGCGGTGGGACGATAACGGAAAAGGTCCATAGTTGGTTCTACTAAATAAACACGTACCTACTAAAAAACAAGCATGATGAGAGTTGAAGGATTCATTTGGAAGGTAAAATGATAATGAATAGTGTTGTTTTCTTAAAGAAATAAACTGTTAAAATGAAAGGATTCATTTATAAATTGAAATCCCCCCCCCCCCCACAAATCAACCCCGCCTACACAACATCCAGTCAACTGGTCCAGCCAGTATTTTTTGAACTTTTGGCGTTTCAGACTTTTCTCATACTATGCTCGCCAAGCTGACTTTTTTGAGACCTACATAATTCAAATTTTTCATCTAGAAGTGCCTTAGAATTAAACATCCTCCTCGTTCTCCTCCTCGGGCTATCCGAGAGGCGGCACAATGGGCCATCTGACCCCTCAGGCCCTGGGTGCAGGAGGCTGGCTGGGGGGGCCTTTCAGGAGAGCTCAGTGACTGCCCCTCAGTCATCATATCAATATAATCTGGGGGGTCCCTTACCTCTCCAATCACACCATAATAGCGGATAATAGAAGGATTTTAGTCACCAGGTCGTGTTAGGTATCGTTTTCGAAGGAAACGCTTTTTTTTCGGGGTCTCAAACCGCCAAGCCTACGACAATGTTCAATTGTCCCTGAAAATAAACTAAAACGTAATCAATTTGCAACGTTAATACATTCAGCAGACTTCCAGTGAATTTCACGATTATTTTTCAGCTAACTACCATCACTTATGATTCGTGGGGAGTGTCGATTCCGACTCAACAACGCCGCAAATCTCGCCGAACGTTCGTGAGCCTCCGTTTGCCATTTTGAAATTGAAATTGCCAGCATTCGGCCGCATTGCTCACATAAAAATTGTGATTTTCACAATTGTGTTACCGTCTACCTTCATTGAGGTTGTCTGCCATTCTTCAGTGATATAGGTATGGATATCTACTTCCAAAACAACCATACGGTAGGCAGGACATCTCCAAAGAGTCTATTATCACGAGGGTTACAATGACCGCCCATTTTCGAAAAAAATACCCCGTGCAGCTGGAAAACCAAAGGCGATTTCCAGCGGAAGTCTTCCCAAGCCGGGACCACTGTCACTTAACCGCATCATTTCGTCGATCGTAAAAATTCTACAGTCATCGACGGGAATCGAACCCGTGGCCACGTCAGAATGCATCGTACCCTAACGCCCAAAACCAGTCCGCCAATAAACAAAATTTGTTCATGTCATTGTATAATTTAATGTCATTGTCAGGTTCTTCGCGGAAAGGTTTTATCATACCATGGCGAAACTGGAGTCATCCGTGCGACCCAACGGTAACAATACATCGCTGCCAATTCTAATACTAAACGCGATTACAAATTGAATAAATTTTTCGAATCTAACTAAAACTCACCACGCATTGTTTTTTAAAGAAATTATTGACGATAGTTCAATGGAGGGCTAGTTAGTTGAGGTACAAAACCCTCCTAACTGCCAGCAACCTGTCAGCTGAGAACATCGTTGTCTGTGGCGAATTTCACTAGCACTTCACTTCACTCATTGCAACCCGAAAAATCGGCATTTGATGCAAAATCCCTGCGAAATTTCAAACGTTGATTGAAAAATAGGGAACGAGAAACAACTACCAAGCTGTAAACAAATTAGGGGTGGGGATCGATTAGCAATAATCGATGTTCGTGCAGTAAACGATGTTCCGATTTTGTTGCCGTTCGTTTTGATAAAATGGATAACAAGATATCAAAATGAACGGCAACAAAATCGGAACATCTGATAGGTATTTTTAGTAGGTAGATGTCACACTGAAAATGGTGCGAGACGTCACGCGGAAAGTCCGACCTCTCGCTGCGAATATTTTCCGATGATGTCACAAATTTCGCAACTCACGCGACTTCGTTTTGGCGCATCAAGGAAACGCTGCAAATTTTACACAAGGGTTTATTATTATTTGATATAGGTTCATTGTAAAAAAATCAATTATGTCATTAAAAAATTATTCTTGAAAAAATTTGAAAAAATAATTGTTTTTCTAAACTTTTTGGACAGATGTGGGAGCTGAAAAAAAATTGCGTCCAAAATTACTCGGAAAAGGACACCTTTTTTTACCTCCTGGGATCCTTCATAAATTGCTTCTGTAGCCCCTTGAAACCCCTCAAGATCCCCACAGTGAAATCGGATCGTTTTGGACCCCCATAAATGGATTATCCGTCAAAAAATAGGTACTTCGAAAACGACACCTAACTCGACCCCGTTGCCGAAACCCTTCAAAAAACGCCTCCCGTAGCTCCATTTTAGCCCCGTAGCGCCCTGAGGACACAAATAGATGGTAAACCAAGACTTAGTATTTAGTTAGTCAAAATTTAAGATTTAAACAAAAATCCTATTGCCCAAAACGGTTACGACGTCGTACTGTAACAGCGGATGGACATTTCGTTTTTGGAAGTGGAGACACTTTGAAACAAATAATGTCAAATTTTGAGGCCGATCAGAATTTTCACCTACATAGGTGTGGATGGGTCAGCCATACACTGCTCTCTGTTACTCTGTGGGGTCAGCGGACCCAGGCGGCGGGGTTTACCGATTGGTGGATTTGAGGGTTGTTTGCCAACTCGCCCGGAATTTTCCAGAAAATGGCCAACTGGGCCAACTACCTTCCAACCTCTGCCTAACTGGGCCGGTAATGTTTTTCACCGTTCCGTTCATTTGTTCCGTGGTGAACAGGGAGGAGGTTGCTCGATTTAACGAATCACTACTAGTATAGTATAATCCAGTCAACTGGTGTTCAAAATTGCCGTTTCCGTAACAAAATTAGGGAAGTTTTGTTTCACGTCAAATAGTGAAACCCCCTTTCGAAGTGATCGATTCAAATTCAGCAGGTGGCATGGACTCCTCAAGTTTGAGCACATGTTGCAAGTACATGTGCGCACACTTGAAGAGTACAGCGGAAAAAGGGGATAACTCACATTTTTTTCCGAAATATAGGCAAAGACGGGTTCTTATAGATTGTTGGCTGGCCGACACGATGGATGCCGTAATTCAAAGGAAAAAGGAGTCTAAACGGCCGAAAATCTCAGGTGAAAAAAGGCGTACAGGGGAAGAAGGAGATAACCAGCTTTTATCCTGTGATTCACAAGGTTGTTTTCTTGCAGCTATTGCGCTTAGGTACTTGTGTCTTTGTGGTTTCGCGATTGAAATGTTGCTCATATTGAAACATTAAATTTTAATCCATAACTTCCTTGTCCTTAGGCCGCCCTAGATCGGCGAGATGCTCAACTTTGGCTTTGAACTTTTCAAAAATTTCTTTCCTGCAATGTTCCTAAGAGCATCCAGCAGCACGCTAAGATCACCACTAAACAGGAGCTGCTCTACTTCATAATATTATACTTTCTACGTTATACTATATTATAGTGGAACGTCGGAGAAAATTCAAATAGGTATTCAACTGAATGACTGATAACCAGAGCGGCCCATTCCACCCTCCCGAAAATGACCTGAGAAAACCACAGGCCCAATTCACCGTCACTCGATTTGAGCTGTATTCTGAAGAGGCCAAGGGTTCGAATCTCGTTGTACACCAGGGAATTTTTACCTGGAATTATTGACAAGTTGAAGGCACATCTCCTGGGAAAACAACTTTGCTCCTTGTCATAATATATTAGCCAAACATTTTGGTTTATTATTCTTGGAATAAAAGGTGCACCTGTGTAATTGCGACAATATTAATTAATAGGTATAATATACCTTAATATTATTAATTACATTGAATCGGGTCCGCTGTCCAGGTGTTCCGTGCAGCTGGTAATGATGTGTGACAGGGAAAGGGTGGGGGGGGGATGAAACTAATCAACAAAATAATAACATAATAATATTATGTTATTATAACATAGTACCTATGTTATAATATGGTATAATATGAAACTAATCAACAAAATAATAACATAATATGTTATTATACCATAATATGTTATATTATAACTAATAAAATACAATTTAAAAAATAGGTAATAATAAAAAAGAAATAGGTATTTTAAAAAAAGAAATATTGCCGTTTAATTTTTATTAATAAACAAAACGAAAAAAGCACCTAAATAAATAAAAAGTGAACGAAATAAAAATTTAATTATTAAAAAAAAAACATTTAATGAAAAGGATTTGGGTGACAGGTCGGGTGATTGTAGCCGGTGGATTGGATGAGATAATCGTTTTCGAATTAAATTCCACAAAATTTAATTCTACATCAACTTGAATAGGGGTAGGAAATATGAATCGATCGTTTGTTGTTCGGTACCCACCTCTAAACTAAGTATGCCAGATGCTGCGTGGCCACAACTCTACCAAAATAGTTCGCTCTTTTCAAATCATCGCCTAAATAGTTCAGCGCGCTCGGCATACCCTGGGACAGTAATAATCTGTACCTACCCTGGGAGTACGAGATCAGCGGTAGGTAACTTTTAACTCAAATTGAAATTAGCTGGCTCCTTAGTTTTTTTTTTCTGGGAACAAAAAATGTTGCTTTATAAAAGCAGTTATTATAATAACTAGTGGGTATACCTACTATGTTTTCGTTACAGTGGCCGACGTCTCTATTTTGACGGAAAATTTGTCCTGATGCATTTAAAAGCGTACCTATAGATTCTAAAAAGGTAAAAGGGGGCGGAAATCCCAAGAGAGAAATTCACCTCGTTGGCCGATTTCTTTTAGTGGTTGCGCTAACATAATCTTCGACAGTAAGTAGGTAATAACAGTACCTTCACCATCAGTTGTACGTTCACTTAAGTGAATTTGGTTTCTGCGGAACGTTGTCTGTCTGGAGCAGAAAAAAAAAAAAAAAAATCTGTACCTAAGTACGCTGTTCGAACAGATTACCCCCGTAGGTAAACCTAAGTACCTACGTTGTTCGAACAGATGACATCAGATGTCTGTTCAGAGATGACAACAGAATCTGATTCTGTTCCCACTGTCACCTCGAAAAATGGATTAATATGCCTCCAAAAGTACTCGGAAAATATTTGACTTCCGGAGATCCTTCAAAAACAACCGTAGCCCCCATGAGAGCCCAATAGATCCCAACGGTGAAATCGAATCGTTCTGGGACCCCCAAAAATACTTCGAAAATGCCACCTAACCCCATAGCCGAAACCCTTTTTGGCCCCACAGAGCCCCTCGGGTTTGGGCGATCGGGCTGAAAACCATGCAGGCACAACTAGAAGGTAAACCAAGTGCTTTGTCCAACTTTCAGATAAAAAAAAAAAAAAAAAAAAAAATGCCTACTGCCTAAAACGACTCAGACGGTGGACATTTCGTTTTTGGGATCTTGACATCTTGAAACGTATAACCACTTAATATACAGTCAAACCCGCTTAAGGGAGACACATTGGGCGGAGCCGTTTTGTCTCTGTTAACAGGGCGCCTCCCTTAACCTAAACTTAAGAAAAGGTGAAGAAGTTGAGGAAAAAGAAGAGCATTCCAATGCAGAAGTTGCAGGAAAATATGTATATCACATCAAGTCAAAAACTCTACAAAGAATACTTATGTATCTTTCTCTCTTCAAGAATAGATCGTCTCATGGAAGGTTTTTTTTTTTTTTTTTTTTTTTGCGCTTGCTCAACCTTATCTTCGACGAGACAGATCATCCCATTGTAACAGCAAGGTAGACCCTCGTCAATGTTGGCAAACTCTTCATAATTCGTCACTAATTCAGCGCTATAAGAGCCCCCTTGACCCTTTACTCGTATCTGATATCCGAGTTACCGTCTCTATAAACAGACCACAGATCACCTATTTTGATTGAAATGATTCGGGACTTCATGGTTTCGTCTCTAAAAACCGGTTGATGCTCCTAACCAGCGACTCCGTTAGGCGGGTCCGACTGTACTTACCTATTATATGAGATTCGAATCGTGTGGCACTGGCCAATAATGGGTAAGGTCACACTAGGGTTTAATTTCATGTAAATCTTTTACAAAACATGTTTGGCAACGAAATGAACATAATGTTGAACTGTATTTATTAACAGGTAGTGGGAATTCAATCGTCGATTACATGTAATTTAACGCGTGTATGCATTAAATAAGCCCAACCGTTGAATGAAGTACATTTTTAAAACGGGTAAAATAATTCAATATGACCTACCTTTATCATTTTACATTATACACGTACAATTGAAGGGAACAGGTTTAGTATGCGAAGAGTGAATGAGGGAAACAGTCTTTAATCAACATATTCAAAAAGAACAGTAGTATTTTCTTCAGACAAATCTCTTGATATTAATGATCGCGGTTATGTTTTTGTCAGCCCTGAACCGTGGGCAACATGACAACATTGCCTTCACGTCGTTGTGAAGAACGAAGTAGGAGGAGCATTACGAGCATAGGTAATGTGGTCAGACTAGCTTCCTTGTTGTCCAGGTTCTGTAAAGAATGAGACAAAATTTTTTTTTTTTGGAGGTTACAACATGAAATGAGAGTTCGCATTCCTGGGCTTGCGCTGACGCGGACAGTTGTTTCTGTGATACAAGGAAATATTATGCTCGTGAACTGCTGGATGATTCGACTATGGCTCCGGCATTTGAGTATCCTGTCATTTAGTTAAGTCTAGCAGGTACTAATTCACCTCAAACGACACCTCCCAAACCTGTCTAGGTTCTGTCTAGGTTCGATTTTGCAGGTTCAGGCCAACGAGTCCTCAGACTACGCAGGTCTTTCTGTGGAGGCGGCCTCTCCACCACTAAAAGATCACTAGGAACCTGGTCAACTTTGGCAAATCCCGGCTTTGTCCTGTCTCCTACATGGCATCGCCAACCTGGCAAAACTCCCCCCCCCCCCCACTCGCAAACCTTAGCAAGAATCGACGTTAAAAACCAACCTGGAGGTTCAAAACGGGATCTGATGTACATGGACAGATTCTGAACGAGATTCCGGCGAGACCTCGGGGACAAAGGGTTGTTCCGAGGGGATATGACGGTGAATCGGGCCGACCGCACAGAATTCAAAGGGTTGCACTCGACTCGAATGTTGAGAGGAAGAAGATGCCTGAATCTGTTCAACTCCGCTTGAGTGATCTCCCGAGCGTCTTCACCGACCCGATGAACCGAAATCTGCCCTGTTCTCACTTCTTGAACGGGTTCCTGTCTTGCTTCTGTCGTCTGAAAAAAAAGGAAAGAAATCAGTTTACAAGTACAATCTTTGAAAAGTGTGACGTACCTACTGTATGCCCTTCACATTTATGAAAAGTTTTTTCAAAACTTACAAGATTGGCAACCCTTAACGTTGTAGAGTTACAAAAGTAGTCAGAAATGTGATCCCGGTCTGGTTCCATTTCTGTGGCGGGCTGCTCTATTTGCTCTTTCTCTTCATTATCAATGTCTGGAACAACCTGAGACAAAACGTACGATTTACAGGCAAAGGAAGATATCAGGAACACAGCCCAATCATGTTTTCCAGATCTATTCTACTATTGAACGCATCTTATGAGATTTAGCAACAAAGTCGGATGTCCAGGAAATGCCTGCTTTTTCTCACCTGCAACGGCTCTGCTGACGTGACGAGGTTTGTCGTTGTGAAGAAAATGGAGTTCAAGGCGTCCATGGTTTGTTTGGTTCGCCACCTTTGAACGGGACTGAGAAGGAGTAAATTTTTTATGAGTTGAATCATTCCTTCTGAAACTCGGCCGTCGCTAAAGAGAGGAAAAGAAAAAATTAAAAAATTTGAGGATAATGCAAGAAATTGAATTTAGGGGAAGTGAATAAGGGATCTGAGTCAGGGATGGAAATACCGTGACCGAATATAACCGATATCCAGATATTTCTTTTTAATATCCGGACAGATTGTGGCCCGATAGAAGTGGGTTGAAATATACGGTAACCGGAAATCGAAGATATGTGCTTGAAAATAAAACAGAAGGCGAGAGGGCGTCTGGTCGATGGCCGATCTCGATTTCGAAATTCAAATAGTAATAATTTTTAATAAGACTTTACTTTTTCTAGTCTTCATATTATTCTCAAATCAAGTGTCATTCTGTTCTTTGTAGTTAGGTGTGCTCTTTGTTTGACATAAAACTCGTTCCCGCGGATCCTTGCATTCTACAACGCCCTTGAGATAGCAGCAGTGTTGTCACACTAAAATGAGCAAAATTAAAGATTTTTGCAGAAAAAAAAGAAGCAGCTGCTATAGTTGAATCACTGCGTAAGTAGCGGCATTACCTTATTGGTAGACCATTTCATGTGATAACCAATCAAGAAGCTGTGTCATTCATGTTTGATTCGAGAAGACGGAGTAAAATTAAGAATGAAAAAATCCTGAGATGGCGTTTAGAGTTGGCCTGTTTCAAAATTTGAATTTGATATTTAATATGAAATCTGAATTCTATGAAAATTGAATTTGATATTTAATATGAAATCAGCTATCGTGCAGGGTCGGAAAACACTGTCGCCGACACTCTATCGAGAGTGTGTGCTAACATTTCTCTCAACGACCTCGTGAATTTACGTAAAACCATGTGCCACCCGGGTGTTACCCGAATGCTTCATTTTGTCAGATGTAAAAATTTACCATATTCCGTCGAGGAGGTGAAGCAAGTGACAGCCAACTGCCAGGACTGCGCAGAACTCAAACAGCGATTTTTCAAACACTCTGGAGTGCTCATTTTGACAGTGGTTGATGAATACTCTAGATTTCCTTTTGCATTTCATGAGCTGACCTATCGTCAAGCACAGTAATCGACCGTCTTACAGGGCTATTTTCTCCTTTTGTTATGCCTTCTTATGCCCACTCTGATCGAGGATCCGCTTTCATGTCTGCTGAACTCAAGTCATTTTTAATGTCTCAAGGAATCGCCTCAAGCAGAACTACGGCTTACAATCCTCGGGGTAATGGGCAAGTGGAGAGATACAACGGCATAATATGGAAATCGATTCAGTTACGCTCAGCCGGACTGAAACTAGAGCAGTGGGATCGAGTCCTTAACACACAACAACACACCCTACACAACACAACACACACACCACACACAACACGCACACTACATTCAATCCGTTCCTTACTCTGTACAACCACCAACGTCACTCCTCATGAGAGAATGTTTAGTCATCCGCGAAAATCAGTCAAGTCGCTTCCAACTTGGCTAACATCTCCCGGTCCGATACTCATGAGAAGTCCACCTTCCACAATTAAGTACAATTTGGCTGTCGTGGAAGTGGAGTTGTTGGAAGCAAACCCCCGAGTATTCTCACGTACAAAGAACAAGTAATCAAGTAATTCAAACATCGCCCGTTCGCGAATTAAGGAGATCTCAAAGAATCAGAAGACCTCCTGGTTATCTAACGAACTATGTTTGAAAAATTGGAAGGGGAAAATGTACTAGTCCAGTAGTTATTAACACGTGTTTTAGCTCGTCGCTCTAATCGACACTACTTATTATTCCCACTCAGAGATGTAAAATACCCGGGTATTCTTTTTTAAGGGTAAATACCCGGGTAAATACCCATTTTGGGTATTTAATAGGGTATTTTATCTTCAATGAATCGGGATCGCAAAAAAAACCACGTAAAACGTTCTTACTACTCGAGAGCCAGCCTCTACCAAAGTTTCAACAATTTTCGAGTTCAGGATCATCCTCTAATGAAAGAAATACTCATGTTCGATGGAAATCACACAAACAAACTGCTATAAAATCATATGCTACTTCCCCCTGTACCTAAACAGCTGTAAATTGACTGCTTTCATGGTCATTAAGTGCCCAAAAACCAAGATGCAATTAAATCTTTTCATCAACCATGTTTTGGAGTAAAAATAATCGTAAATTCAAGATGATAATGTTGGAAATTATTTATTTCCAGCTTTAAAAAACATGCACATTTAAAAAAAAATTGCTCAAACGTTCAAGTTGTTCGCTTGTTCGCTCAAAGAAAGTTCGCTGTTAGCTGAATCTGAGTCTTCATCCTCATCCGAGCTGGACTCATCGTGAACTCTCGCTTGTTGGCTACATTATTTTCTAACCTACTACAATTCTTGGCTTCTACCAAGGAGTTTAGAAGAAGAACTTCTTCTTCTAACCTCCTTGGCTTCTACACTTCTAACCTACAAATTTTGTAGGTTACGTTACAGTCATGGAGGAACCATAACAGGGGGGGGGGGGGGGGGGGCATGGGGTAGTCTTTTACGACCACGGGGTGTGCAGAAATGGTCGTAAAACTGACCTTTTACTTGATTTTTTTTTCAAAACTAAAAAAAAATGAAAAAAAATTCCGTATTTTTTTGGTTGGGTATTTAATGGGAAGGTATTTATTCGGCGATTGGGTAAATACCGGGTAAATACCCAGTTTGTAAATACCCTACCCACTGGGTATTTACCCCCTTTACATCTCTGTTCCCACTTGTGCATTTTGTCGATTAAATTGAAATTACTGAAGCCATAGGAATCTTAGGCTTCTTCATCGAGAAGATTCTCTTGGTCAGAGGGGGTAGTAGTCGCAGAGTCTAGATCAGGAGAAGATGGTGTTCCGCTAACCATAGGAGCTAAGTGTCGGTTTGACACTGTGGTTTCTCTTCCATCAGGTAGTCGTACGTGAGAATACTCGGGGTTTGCTTCCAGTAACTACGCCGCAGGCAGGGTTGAGCGAGGGGGTATCTCGTGGCTGGTGTCCTGCTGCGACATTTCAACGGAGGTGGAAGTACCAGATGGGTCAGTGAGGGCCAGACTCTCATCCATGCAGGCAGCCTTTTCGTTCCTCCACAGCGTTCCTTACGCTCTATGGACCATACAGTTGGGACTGGGTTGGAGTGGCTGCTCCCTTGGAGGTCGTTGTTGCAATTTGCCCGTCCCGGCTGTGGTGTGGTACCGTCTGCTCGCCAGATCACCAATCTCCAATCAATGTGAACCACGTCCTTGAGACGTTTCCTTGTGCATGCTCCAGGGGTTGTTGATGTACCCGGAACAGTTTTAGAGTGCTTGCTTTACTATGCTTGCCTTGGTGACAACTGTTGCACCAGTGGCTGCCCGGCAATGGGTGTGGCATTACTGACATCTCCCCCTACAATTTCCTACCATTTCCTACCATTTCTCCTAACGCCCTTGGTATTAGCAGCAGTGAACTGATCCCTCAGCCCCCTACAATTTCCTACCATTTCTCCTAACACCCTTGGTATTAGTAGCAGTGAACTGATCCCCCCGCCCTTCTCTACATCCCCTTCTTCCTTCAGCAGGGCCTGTCCAGTCTGGAAGGTCAGTACTGTAGTGACACATCCAGGCTTTGGGGGGAGAACCAACCGACGGAATTTTAGGGAATTTTTAAAAACTCTTCCGCTCCCAACTGGATGACGTCACGACCTCGCGCCTCTCAGAGGCGAGTCAAAGGTTCGACCTCTCCTTTCGGACTCCCTGACGTCACGCAGCGCTTCGAACGGCCTCGCAAATCTCACCCGAATTTGGGAAAACTACGCGGCTCCTCTTCACCCCCTTCGCTCACCCCACCGAACTCGCGACCGAGATCCTTGCGGTCCTCACTCGACGTAGGAAAATTCTGAGGCTCTGGAGGGATTTTACAGATACTTGGGAACTAATTCTCAAATCCGTAAACTCAACCTCCAACACTCCACCAATCACCAAATGTCAATGACTAACCGACGAAAGGGAGTAAAATCAAACGACGGGGTTTTAGGGAATTTTATCACTCTCCACTACTCACTGGATGACGTCACGCAGCGCCTCGAATGTCCTCGCGATCTTCACCCAAGTTGAGGCTCCTCTTCAACCCCTTCGCTCACCCCACCGAAGTCGCGACCGAGATCCTTGCGGTCCTCACTCGACGTAGGAAAATTTCGAGGCTCTGGAGGGGCGCGGGTAAGCGGGATTTTTGCACCGATTAATTTACTATCAATTAATTTCACCCCACATCTGACACCAAAAATGTGACGGGATAACTCGTCCCAGACAGTAGGATACCTCACCTTATCCGGCAAACCTTCCTGAAAGGGAGAAGAGGGAAAAATAACAGGCGGGGCCTCCCCAACTCTAATATTCCACAGAACTTGTTTATTCTACTTGTCTCATACTGCAAACTTCAACTACCTACTAAGTCCCCAGAACTGATTGTTATTGATTCTTCAACAAACTCCACCTACAACCTTCAGCCTCAGCCCGTCAGTAAGCCAAACCCAGACCGGGATATTTGAATCGGGACTTACCAGACAGCCGTCGGATCGAAAGCGGGGCACGAACACACCCGGTCACTCCGCCGAACACACAAACCGACGAATGAAAACTCTTTTTTTCTTTTTCCTCCGTCAGGCGAGCCGGCTCGGCTTGAGACATCCCC
This sequence comes from Pilophorus perplexus, assembly GCA_955831195.1. NCBI lineage: Eukaryota > Metazoa > Arthropoda > Insecta > Hemiptera > Miridae > Pilophorus > Pilophorus perplexus. The sequence continues at coordinate 26,691,885 of OY037008.1, forward strand.
GTTTCTTGGGTGACAACGTCAGCAATTTCTGAGCCTCGGCTCCGTGACCAGCTGCATTCTTCACCCCATACTTCCCAATATTCAATTACTCGGTCTGGATTTTCATGCCCTTGCCTCCCCCTCTCCGGTTGGAGGCTCGTGACGGTTTCCCGTCACAACTACCACCAACGTCACTCCTCATGAGAGAATGTTTAGTCATCCGCGAAAATCAGTCAACGGTCAGTACTTCCAACTTGGCTAACATCTCCCAGTCCGATACTCATGAGAAGTCCTCCTTCCACAAGTTAGTACGACTCGGCTGTCGTGGAAGTGTAGTTACTGGAAGTAAACCCCGAGTATTCTCACGTACGACCAGAGATGTAAAGGGGGTAAATACCCAGTGGGTAGGGTATTTACAAACTGGGTATTTACCCGGTATTTACCCAATCGCCGAATAAATACCTTCCCATTAAATACCCAACCAAAAAAATACCGATTTTTTTTTTTTCATTTTTTTTTAGTTTTGCAAAAAAAATCAAGTAAAAGGTCAGTTTTACGACCATTTCTGCACACCTTACTACCCTTTCCTACCTCACGACGCGATTGTTACGTACCTACAGTGTGTCCTCCATGACTGTAACAAGGAGTCCAACTTGATAGGAAGAAAAATGGTACTTAACGTAACCTACAAATGTAGCCAAGAAGCGAGTTCACGATGAGTCCAGCTCGGATGAGGATGAAAACTCAGATTCATCTACAAGCGAACTTTCATTTTGAGACCGATGAGATGAGGGAATGATTGCTAGGTATTTAAATGCAAAAAACAGTTTGAGCAATTTTTTTTTTAAATTTACATATTTTTTAAAGCTGGAAATAAATAATTTCCAACATTATCAATCTTAATTTACGATTATTTTTACTACAAAACATGGTTGATGAAAAGATTTAATAATTAAATCTTTTCATCAACCATGTTATTGCATAATTATTGCATTTACAGTTATTGCATAATTATTGCATCTTGGTTTTTGGGCACTTAATGACCATGAAAGCAGTCAATTTTACAGCTGTTTAAGTACAGTGGGAAGTGGCATATGATTTTATAGCAGTTTGTTTGTGTGATTTCCATCGAGCATGAGTATTTCTTACATTTAGAGGATGATCCTGAACTCGAAAATTGTTGAAACTTTGGTAGAGGCTGGCTCTCGAGTAGTAAGAACGTTTTACGTGGTTTTTTTTGCGATCCCGTTTCATTGAAGATAAAATACCCTATTAAATACCCAAAATGGGTATTTACCCTGGGTATTTACCCTTAAAAAAGAATACCCGGGTATTTTACATCTCTGCGTACGACTACCTGATGGAAGAGAAACCACAGTGTCAAACCGACACTTAGCTCCTATGGTTAGCGGAACACCATCTTCTCCTGATCTAGACTCTGCGACTACTACCCCCTCTGACCAAGAGAATCTTCTCGATGAAGAAGCCTAAGATTCCTATGGCTTCAGTAATTTCAATTTAATCGACAAAATGCACAAGTGGGAATAATAAGTAGTGTCGATTAGAGCGACGAGCTAAAACACGTGTTAATAACTACTGGACTAGTACATTTTCCCCTTCCAATTTTTCAAACATAGTTCGTTAGATAACCAGGAGGTCTTCTGATTCTTTGAGATCTCCTTAATTCGCGAACGGGCGATGTTTGAATTACTTGATTACTTGTTCTTTGTACGTGAGAATACTCGGGGGTTTGCTTCCAACAACTCCACTTCCACGACAGCCAAATCGTACTTAATTGTGGAAGGAGGACTTCTCATGAGTATCGGACCGGGAGATCTCCTGCTAACGCACTAAGATACACTGTGACCAACACCTTTGTGTGCCTTGATATGATGTGAAATGAAACGTTTGTTTTCCCTTTAGAAAGGTTTTATTGCGCTTAAAATGATAAAGTATTTGGGATTTTGCATTGATACGTAAACGCAAATCATAATAAAATTATGATATTATTATTATTATTATTATTATATTATCATAATTATATTATGATATTATGTGCTCAAGACCACCACTGCATCGTTGGAAGTTACTTGGTACTCCCACTACCCAACTACCAAAACACTACAACAACCAACAACAAGCAAAACATCCCTAACTAACATACAGCCACAACATCCGAAAAGCTCAAAGAAGCTAGAGGAGCTATTAAAAAACTCTCTTTTTGAAGATCATGGAACCGACAAAACGTGGAGGGTCCCCATTTGTGGGAAAAAGGAGGGATTTGCGCTCTCATTAACGTAGGGGAGGAGACACCTAGTTGCATGTTGAATCTCCCGTGGCTGTTTGTAGCTCGAGCTAGTGTCGGCACCATGGAAGAAAGGAAAGGAAGTTTCACATCATAGGGAGTGGTGGGCTACCAGCCAAAGACTGCCGAGAGCATGCAATCTGGGCGCGTATCCTTTGTCACTAGTAAGTTTACCAGGTGCCCGCTAGGTAGAGTTCGGCTTTGGTGGTTCTGAAGTTCTCGGCATTTTCGGTTCGGGAATATTTAGGGAATAAAGCCTGCTCCCTCCAGACGCTGGTATCCCCCAACCACCCAGAGATGGGCCATTGAAGTTCATTTTACTCTTTGTAAAAAATGCACAAAAGGCACGATCATCGTGGCTTGGCGATCCGTGGATTTGACAAGGCAAACTCATTGGCCCTTATTAGTACCAAGGATACACCCAGAGGTCGCTAGCGGGCGAATGTGGGACCAAAGGGGTGGGGGGGAGGGGGATTTATTGAAAAGGAGGGGAGCTTTGGGCAAGTTTAGTAACACAGAGTGGAGCATCCTTTCCTTTCTTCCGTGTGTCAACATTAGTTATAGTCTGTCTGACGTTGGGCTCCTGACATGCTCCACTGTCACGAACGCATGAACTACGACCAGAAATTGGGAAGTTTGCTGCGGTGCGTTGGTAACATTGGCTCACTTCCGTTTGTTTACAGCTATGCACGTTTTGAATTATAATTGCGGAAACTGTCACAGGGAGCTCAGAAGACAACCTTCTCCTTCAAAATTTACACATTTTTTCAATTAAACAATTCAATGTGGAATACAGGCCCTGTTCAACAATTTGGATTCCTTTGTAATCCTCTCTTATGAGTAAACAGTAAGCATCAGTGAAATCTGCAGAAGAGACTCTTGGATTGCGGGGAGAAACTACTCCCATGTGTGCCGCTTCAAAGGGATAAAATCATAAAAAGACGATCACCCAAAAAATTTCTCAAATCGGGAAAATTCCCTGTTTTGTGGTTCTCGTCGGCGGCTTGGATCTGGTTCGAAGCCCAACGTCATTGCAGACAGACTATAGAGATTATAGTGTTTCTTTGTGGTATAGATGGTATACTTCATAGTCACTCCTCAATTGGACACATACTTGGGAATGGTGTAGTCAGCAGCTTTGATTCGGTTGAACAGTTGAGTTGGACTAGAATCGTAAAACGGAAACTGTCCATACAGCATGGTAAACATGATGACCCCCAACGCCCACATGTCCGAAGGTTTTCCTGCGAATGAAAAACTCATTTACACAAAGTCCGACCTCGGAACTCCCCATAAATCAATATGCGATAAAACCTGTAGGCAGTAGAGTGATAGCGAACATCTTGCAGTGTCAGCTGTATAGGTACATTACAGATCGATTGGCTCACCATGGTAGGGCTTTCCACAAAGGACATCAGGTGAAATGTACGCGGGAGAACCTCTTTGGTCTTTCAGTAAATCGTTCTCCGTCACCAGTAATTTTCCAAGACAGAAGTTGGTGATGGTGATACGATGCGTGCTTTGATGCAACACCAAATTTCCTAGTTTCAAATCTCTGTGAACGACATTTCTCTGAAAAGAACAATAACATCACTAGGCGAAATTGTAAATGTTACAACTGTAGGCGTAATCTCACCTTGTGCAGTTCGTGGACGACTTTCACCGTATTGTACAATATGACAGCGGCTTCTCTTTCAGTCAGTTTTTTCTCTCTGATGACGTAGTGTTGTAAATTGATCAGGTCCGCCGTTTGGGGGGAGAAATCGTGGGCGACATGACAATCGAGAACGAGGCAAAGCCTCCTCACCACTCGGCCAGTGTAGACGAGTTTTTTGTCCGGCCCAGCTTTCTCCTCCAGAGCTTGATCCTAGTAACCACCCGAAAAAATGGTAAAGCTACAAGTAGATTCACGACCCCCACTCGGTGCTGGAAACGCTGTACCAAGGACAGAATCTGCCCTCATCATCTGATGTGGACTTGAAAGCCCTCCAGGCTCATAAGGATTCAGTCAAACACCGACTCAACACTTTGAACTCACTTTGAATAAACCGTGATGGTGTATCACGTTGTCCATGTCGTGAAGTAATGACAACAAAGAGTACTCTGTGTGAAGGAGCATCTTCCCCTGATGGTCATCTTTGGTTTCTTCCTCGGTGTCTTTGAGCGTCAAAATCTGAAACATAACAGAAGATTAAGGGAGCTGAACATCCTGGGAACTTGACTCAGAAAAAGGTGCTCAAACGGTTCCTAACAGTTGAGAAGAAGAATAACCGTAGTTTTGGACCAATTCTTATTTTGCGACTCCCCGACCAAAACCCTTACTAAGCCTAACCTACAATCCCTTAACTAGTTAACGTATAGGAACGTTCCGATGCTATCGACATGATTAGCCGGATTGAGGCCACTCAGGTAGGGGTGTGACAATTCAGGCAATAATGTTGATGCTAAGAAACGCTAGCGAAAGTTGAATAGTGGCCGGGAAAGACAGGACTTATCAAATAAAAGCCTGCAATCCTGATTGGGATGATGTCCTAGAATTGGCCAAAATGGTAAAAGGAGACCCATCCAGCGAACTCAAGCGGCATCACTGAAATACTTTCCTCACGTGTCAGCTAACGTAGAGAGATCACTTTCCTCTTGCGTACCTATAGGTTCGAAAAATATTGAGAAAATGCTGGTGATTCAGTACCAACAATAACTTCCACTCTTTAGGATTAGTAGGTTTGATTTTTCATGTAGGGTAGGTATTTGTCATGAACCTACCGGTTCTATTTTTTCACTTTTATTTTATTTTACTTTTTTTTAGCGTGCACGTTGACTTTTTTTTTTAGTTTATTAACTTTTTTCAATCATTTTTGAGCATGTCAACAGGTTTTTGATCCTTTATAAGGTCTCATTTGTGGGGGGGTTTATCTTATTATACGGTCTTATTTTCAGGATTCAATTAGCTTATTTAGAGGTTTTATCGATCCGAGCAATAGTCCTGAGTGATGCCGTGTGTAAGGCATCATCCATCTTTGTGCTTTGGTGCTGCGCTCAACACCTTATTCACGCGGGAAGGGTTGCAGACGTTTCCGAGGTGAGTCCGGGGTAATGCCGCAATGTGACAGTAAATGGTTGTTTAGGCCCTGCGGAAGGAAATATATTTTCCGAAAGCTCGGCAAAGGAGTGGAATCTTTCGTTGACCCTCACCCTGATCCTGTTGACAACATAGTCCGGGGTATGCAGAAGAGATTAGAACTGGCTAGGCCAGGATAATATATTCTATATCATAGAATCAGGCTAAATTCACATAGACCTCTGAGTCCAAACACATGGCTTCGAAACGGACCTTTCACTTTCAATTGGTTCAAACTCATCACTCCCACACACACCCCGGCAATACGTGAACTACTTAGCTAAGAATACCTTCAGAGTGTAGAAGTTGTTAGTACCCTGGAGGCGAGCAAGACACTGCACTATACTTTTCACTGGCGAATTCCCTGCCGGTCCTAGAAGGTACGGCCCAGCACGTTTAACTCTTTTCATACAAACGGGAGTTCCTTCAGCAGGTCCTGGAACATTGATTGGAGAATAGCCACAAGGAGCGTTTCAGTCGAATGGTTAATTTGACTGTGACAATTCAAAATAGTGCAAACTCACTTTGGACTGACGTGCTGGGCTCGGCAAGACACAATGGTTCTAAATTGTGCTTCTTTGCCACTTTCCTTCGTTTGCTTTCGGGTCCCATTCCAGGCGACTTGTGACCGTCGTCTGATGACATAATATGTCGTAGATATTATCTACAACCCAGTTTTACCTACAACATAGAAGCTACAGGTAAATACGTAGTAAATAATAAATGTGCAAAAGGTATTAGCGCTCCCAGCTGCCTGAAGAGACGATGAGCAATGACGTTCCATGGGGAAAGTGTCGATACGGCCCCATTGAAAAATAAAGCCTATTGCCAACCTCGAAAATGGCACACAAAAAACGTGTTCAGCAATGATTCATAGGGCACAAGATCATTAGTCAAACCAAGCAGAGAGCGTCGACAGTACGTTCTCCACTCCCGAAACCCAAGCTGATTAGGGCCATCGCTGAAAAGTACCTACTCTCGGTTGGGAGAGGATAAGTTGTTCAAAAATTTGCACTACAATTCGCAACTTCGAATACCATACAAAAGAACACTTAATGTAAGGTGGATGCGGCGAGATAGTGGGAATCCATCTTAAAAAAGACGATTTAAGACGAAATAGTCTATTTCCACGATAAAAATATATATAAACTTGTAGACGCGTTTCGGTTGATTAGACCATCATCAGTACAATCATTTGTACTGATGATGGTCTAATCAACCGAAACGCGTCTACAAGTTTATATATTTTTATCGTGGAAATAGACTATTTCGTCTTAAATCGTCTTTTTTTAAAAGAACACTTACCCACTGACAACACTCAACACATTTCCATAAGAATCACACCGTGAAACAAATTCGCCATGACACGATTTCACCACTGAGCAGCTACTTCTCCAGGTTACCTGAACCAGGTAGGTATCTGGTCAAACTCCACGAACAGCATTAGGTATCCTTGTATCCATCCTTAATAATATTAAGGATAATATCCTATATAATAATATTATCATCAAATTAGTAACTTTACAGCTACCTATTCTGGGAAATTCCCAGTGGGAATAATACATACGAAATGAGCCACAAGTGAAAAATTTTCCCAATCCCAAAGAAAAATAAACCTTATCGTGTGATAACGCACGCTGTTGCCAGGTGGTACTATGCAGCATCAGTGATGGCTCACGTGAAATCCCCGATAAGCTGAAAACCCCCAAGAAGAACAAAGGCGGTCAAAGGGTCGTCAAAATGTTGTTTATAATAAGAGGTTTGTTCCAGGTTTGACGGAATGTTAACAGAAATCGCCGGAGACATGCGCAGTTTAGAAACTGCTGTTCCAGGTCGATCAGCAGTTGGACGGAAAGTTTCCAGTCGGAAACCGACATCCCGAGTATGTGCGGTCGGGTTCTGTCGACAGCTGTCCAACTTCTGTCGACAGACGCAGTCAGACCTGGAACAAACCTAATAATATTATACACAATCATATTATTGTGTATACATATTATGTATTTTAGAATAATTATTATTCTCAGAATAATAAACCTACGTTTTCGCAACGGAGGATAAAATTTGGATCAGTCTCAAAATTTGTCTTTATGCTATTTTAATAATATTAAAGCATATTATGCTACCAAATAGTAGTAGGTACAGTCATTTAAAAAATGGAAACAAATATGGTATAACTTCCATTGTATTAGACAAAAAAAGCGATGACTTTATTTTTTAATGAAGTTTAAGTAGTTATTAATTTTGTCTTCATTTTCATTGATTTCCTTCGAAAATGTTGGGGTAACTAGCTGGAGACACAATCGGACAATAATTATTATTGTCCACGATCTATTATAGATGGTGGCCATAGGTACAATGTTGTCTTGCCAGAGGTACCTAGAGGAAGGTCGTTTGCCTCCGGCCAGTTTTTAGCGCAACCTTTTTCCAAAAAATGGAAAGGTGCGCTCACCTCCTCGACATGTATGTTTTTTTTTTGTTTTTTTTTTTGTTTGTTTTTTTTTTTTTTTTGTTTGTGTACAGAGCATCACGCCCGAGCGGCTCAACAGATTTTCATGAGGGTGGTCTCATTGTCATCAGCGAGTTCCGGGGGTGGTTATAGGCTACCTTGATTTTCCCTCCCTCATCCCCTTCATCGGTTTTCGGGAGGTCCTTCACGACGAAAGTTGTTTATCTCTGATGTGTAACTAAGGAGGCCTCAAAAGGGGGACGGAAGTTTTTGTCCGATTTCGTTGGTACAAGGGTCTATGGAATGAGCTTTTCAGGCTGATTCCAACGACTCCAAATTTTTGCAGCCTGAGCCGTTCGTTACCTCTGATCGGCATAAGGTTTTATTACGTAATGAGCATCACGTGGATGATGTGTTGTGTGGCATAGTTTCGTCGCTAGATACCTACTGTTTCTTAGTTTCTCTCGCTCATTAAATATATCGTAATAACAAAAAGGTTGCGCTCATCTATTCAATTCAATTGATGGCTTGTTTTTTTTTTTTTTCCAGAATCAACTTTGGGTACCACCAAAGTAATACATACTATGTTTCTGCCAAAATTGGTTGGTTTCTAATTAACTAGGAATTAGCCTAATTAGCCATGGAACTGTGAAAGAAAATTTGCAAAAAACCAAAATTTGGTTTTAATCATTTAATAATGATTAACAGGACGTTTTCATTTTTTTCCCGTCACGACATAAAAAAGCGTTACGCAACATAATCGCGAAAACTATACCAAATCACATGATTGGTCTGTAAGGAAGTTTGGCGGTTGGTTACAAGTAGAGTGAAAAATAATTTTACCCTCTACTTGTAACCAACCGCCAAACTTCCTTACAGACTTTATTAATCATTATTAAATTATTATTAAATTATTAATCATTATTAAATGATCTGACTGTAGAACCATGGGTCTACCGTCCGTTTTGGTTTATTATTCTTGGAATAATACACCTATGTTTTCGCGACGGAGGTCGACGACTCCGATCGGCCTCAAAATTTGACATTATCCGTTTCAAGAGGTCTACATTCAAAATCCGAAATGTCCGGGCCATTTCGGGCAGTAGGATTTTTTTTTTAAGGGGAAATTTTGACAAAATACCTACTTGGTTTACCATCTAGTTGTGCCCGCAAGGTTTTCAGTCCGATCGCCCAAACCCGTGGGGCGCTATGGGGCTAAAATGGGGCTACGGGAGGTTTTTTTTTTAAGCTTTTGGCTATGGGATCGAGTTAGGTGTCGTTTTCGAGGTATTTTTGGACGAAGAATCCATATTTTGGGGTCCCGGAACGATCCGATTTCACTGTTGCGATCTATAGGGCTTTCATGGGGTTAAAAATGGGATTTTTGAAGGATCCCAGGAGGTTAAATATTTTTCGAGTAAAGAATAAAGAATGTTTGAAAAAAAAAAAAACCAAAAAAATCTTTTTTGAAAAAAACCAAAAAAATCTTTTTTGAAAAAAATCCAAAAAATTTTTTTTTCCAAATTATTTTCTTTTGACACAGAAATAATTTTTGCACAAGTAACCTATATCAAAGAATAATAAACCCTTGTGTAAAATTTGCAGCTTTATTTGAATTGGTTTCATTTTTTTAAGAATATCGGTATTTTACAGCATTCATGGTAGGTTCAGGTCGCTATGAAGATCCTGCTATTGGAGAAAATGGCTTGCCTGAGGGTGCTTGCGCTGAACCAAGACAAAGAAAATCGTTCCACCGACCACCGCTTCCTTGTTTAACGCTACCGTCTCACGGTCATTCATATTTTCATCTTCACGTTCGTTTCATTTTTATGCTTCTGTCAAACTATTTTTGATTTGTTTTGGTATTATTTGGCTTGAGCTGCAGTTTTTGAAGAATTAGACGATGTCTTTCTTACTGCAACAGCAAACAAAACAACCATAGCGGAAATAAGGTTTGCACTAATGGCAGTGGAGCATAATCTTAGTTTCGCTGCAATGGACCACTCAGTTATGCTTTGCTACGAGGTTTTCCCTGATTCAAAAATCTGTAATGATATGAAATTAGGGCGAACTAAAATGACATGCATCGTTAAAAATGTTTTGGTCAGGGATGTTCAAAATCGGTTCAGTCAAAATTTAAAATCTAACAACTTTTCGGTTCTGTTGGACGAGTCTACAGACATTAGTGGAAACAATAAATAGGTAGTGATATTTTGTGATTGATGGAAGTGTCTTTGTCGCCTTTTGGAAATCACCCTGTGAAACAACGAAAGAAATATGTATCTTGAGGCAAGCCAATGCGTAATGCACATGTTATCAGGATTTACCTATAATCGTTATAGGTAAGAATCAATTTTGTTTCCCGTTGGTACTTATTGCAAATAAAATTTATTTATTGGTCAAGATCTTCAGCGTAGGGAAATTGGAGATGATAATATATTATAGGGAATTTGGAGGGGAAAGTAGGGACTTTTCTTATGGCCAGTAGAAACTTTCTTGGCGAGTCATCTAGCATCACTGGTCACGAGTAAAAGATACTTACCTAAAGAATTTTTGAAACAAAAAATTGAAAAAACCAATTTGTTTTGTAATAAAAATCCAAAGAAAAAATTTTTTTTTTAAATTTTCTCAATGACAAAATTCAACTTCTGCACAAGTAACCTATATCAAAGAATAGTAAACCATTGTGTAAAATTTGCAGCGTTTTTAACATGGTACATGTTTTTTTGTGTGGATCGCGTATTTAATCATTTTTATGCCATCCGCACCACCAATTTGAAAAACGCTGCAAATTTTACTAATGTCATTATTATTATTATTATTGTTATTTTATATAGGTTAATAGTGCAAAACGAAATTCTGTGTCATTAAAAAAATTTTAAAATAATAATAATAGGTAAGTAATTATTATTATTATTATTATTATTTTTTTAATTATTCAATAACAACTTACAATTTTTGGACCTCAAAAAAAGATTATGCGTCTTGTCAATGTGTTGGACAATGAAATGATAAGTACCTATACAATACCTAATAATATTTTAGTATTATTATAATAGGTGAGCAAGGGGTGAAAGTGGTCCCGGAAGAAAGTGCTCACTGGCTATTTTTGCGACTGTGTTCATCATTGCATGGGCCAGATCTGATATATCTTACATATAGGTAATAATTACATTACATTACATAATTACATTACATACATTACATGTAATAATTACAGATGAATTATTCATCTTCGGAGTGTAAACCTGAAGTAGGTTTACCTACCTACTAGAAGCAGAAAGTTGTTCGAATATGGATTTGGTAAGCAGTGATGAGGTGAAGCTTTTGTTGAGGCCTAGAGCAATTTTGGGTCATAACTTGGGATCGCCGGAAGAGCGTATTATGTAATTTTTTTAGGCGAAATCGTCTGCCATGAGTTCCATTGGGTTTTTCTTGAATCCACTGATGAGCTCATCACATAAATTTTAGAATCCTTGAATTCTTGAGGTCAAATTTTCAGGTTTCTCTCTCTTCTTTCTCCCACACACCTGGTCACTTACTCATCACTTACTTGCCACTTACTCGCTTTTGAAAGTCGGGAGTATTAATTTTGTATAGATATGTACTATTTTTCGAAAATAAAATCGTTTTTTAAGATTTCTGGGTTTTTGAATGGTACCTACTCATTTTCTCCCACACCCCTGGCCACTTACTCCCACTGGGTGGGAGATAGTGGTCAAACATTTGGCATGATAACATTATATCATTATAATATAATATCATAATATAATCGATTATGAGCAGGCAAACAGTTTATTGTAGCTAAGTCTCTGATTTTTGGGAAGTTGAGATCCCAGCGGTTCAAAACGTAGGTAGGTACCTACCAAAATAGTTAAAGAAAGCTTTCCACCCCCCTCACTTTCAACCCTTGCCCCCCTACCTATGTCAATATTCTACCTGATTATAATAGATTATTTAGTACATTAGATTAGACCATCACTTGGCCAACACTTCTCTCTTTAGGGGGTAAACATCCCTTTTTGGTCGGGGGCCCCTTTTTCAACCGTAGGCATCTGGTAACGCTGATTGCTGATAACCCTGAATAACCTTCCCTAAGAAGAACTATTGCGACGCGCGCGAGGATTTTGGCTGCCAAAATTTGGCACAACAAAATTTGTGTTCATTGCGGTTTTTATTAGTCGAATTGAATTATGAACTAACTGAGGGCACGTAGTTTTGGATTGACCTGCGTATTACTTAAGTCATCATGAAGGATACCTCGTTTTCTAACTGCGAAGGTGAATTTGTTGTTTCCGCGTTGAAGAAGAACAAGGTGAGTACATATTAGGAATCGCTGCATTGATAAAAAAGTGCTGGGCTGGGTGGTCGAGTACTACTGTAGTATCTTGTAACAAGATCCATCCCATTTTTAATGTGGGATTCTGAAGAGACAACCCATCGAAGAGATCAACTGTACACAATTTTTCTTGTTTTTCCACTGCTAGTCCTTGATTGATTCGGCTTTCTGCCGGTGAAATGCAGATAATTTTATATCGCCTTTTCAGAGACTGGATGGTCGTCTTTTTGACCAAAGCCGCCCCTTAGAACTCCATTTCGGTTTAGACTTTGGCTGCGCTTACGTTACACTAGGAGAAACCAAGTACGTCTATCAACCCCTCAAGTTCTTTGTGTCTTCTCTTTCTACAATCTTGCTATTTTACAGGGTGTTAGCACAAGCCTCCTGTGAACTGTGCGAGCCTCGAAACACGCGGAAAAATGAAGGAAACATATTCGTCAACGTCGAAATCCCTGATATGGTCTGCGGTGTGTTCGAAACCGGACATCATGGACATTTGGCCGTTCACACCAACCGTCTCATAGAGAAATGTTTGAAAGATTCGAAGTGTGTCGATCTCGAGGCTCTGTGTATCATTTCGGAGGAGCAGGTAAGGTTGGATGGAAGCTTTTCTCCGAATGAAGGCGGGAGTTCAGATTTATCGGCCTCAATTTGTCGTTTTGTTTTGATGATGGGTTCCGTCCCACAGACTGGGGCGCAGGGTAGATGTGCAGAGGCTATAAGGGGTGTTTCTGTTGGGCTTTTGCCAGAAGAATGAGTGAAGTGTCATTTTTGAAGTAATTTTGGACGTGAAGTCGATTGGTCGTTAAGGGGGCCTCACACATGTCCGACACCTCATTTATGGCTCTGAGGAGCCTATAGGGGCTGCATGTGGATTTATATGATTATGGCCAGGGGCGTCAATAATTGACTAATAATAAGACTCAATTATTGAGTCTTGGTATTACATCGAATCGATTTAAAGGGGTCTGCGACCTTTTCGCTTACACTATTATAGTGTAAGCGAAAAGGTCGCTCCATTCCTTATAATATAATATATACACGTCCATTCCTTATATTATAAGGAATGGACGTGCTCCCGAATTTCGGGTTAAATCGAACTTCCTTGTTAAAAGTCAAAAAGAGAAAAATACATTATTTTTGTGACTAAAAGTCTTTCACGTAGTTCATATTCATCTAAAGTTGTCATGGTCGATTCAAAAAGTACGTATGTGACGTCACCTTCGGACCTTCCTGTTTGACGGCCAGGGTTGCCAACTCAGAAACCCACTTTTTCCGTAGATTGTTCCCATAAACAATCTCTTGACATTTTTAGAATTAATTTAAATAACAATTTATTCTGATATCCACCTTAACGCACGAACGAATCAAAACAACGGCTATGGTGTCACGTTTAACCTTCGCTGTGGTTTAACCTCAGAGACTGATCCTTCAGTTTTTAATTTTGACATGGATAATATCCATAACCCCCAGCCAAAAGACATATTATGTCTTTTGGCTGGGGGTTATGGAAGAATTTGTGTAATGAAAGTTTCACCCCAGTATCTAGGTTATTTGTGTAACGAAATTTTCACCCCAGTATCTAGTGTACACAATCTTTGCTAGTGTACACAATCATAATTGGTGTGACATATCCATCTGATCTGATGGTTTTCCCTGAAGGGGAAAAATTATGCAGGTATGTATACCTGCATGTATTATGCATGTATACATACATCCCACCCCGAGCGAGCGATTTCTTCTACCTAACTCCAAAAATCTGCACATTTTTTAAATGGTGGCCTACTTGGCTACATGGCAAAATCGTTGACCAATGAGAGCTGATCGCTGGTTTCCGCCGAACATTAATATTGATATTTTCCCATAAATTTGTACGAACTTGTGCAATTTGTGTTTTAGTCCCATTTTCGGTGTCATTTGGAAGCCTTCTATCAAAAAATAATCCAGAAACACGTCCATTCCTTATTGGGCTCTGTGACGCTCGTATGGGGCTACAATTGGATGATCAAATTGTGGGAGTCTGAGACGCGCTTGAGGAGATTGAAACTGCTGTGAATTTTGGTTTATTATTCTTGTAATAATATACTACCTATGTAATCGCGACGGGGGTCGAAAATTCTGATCGGTCTCAAAATTTGACATTATTCGTTTCAAGAGGTCTAGATTCCAAAACCGAAATGTCCGTCCGCCGTACGCCGTCCAGTCCGTTTTGGGCAGTACCTAAGGATTTTTTAAATCTGAAATTTTGAGAAAATATTACCACCACCACCACCATCTAGTTATGCCCGCCAGGTTTTCAGCCCGATCGCCCAAACCCGTGGGGCGCTATGGGGCTAAAATGGTGCTACGGGAGGGTTTTTCGGCTATGGGGTCGTTTTCGAAGTATGTCAAATGTGGGGTCGAAGCACGAACTAGTACGTGTCGTTTTCGAAGTATTCCTATTTCCCTTTGGGGAGCTATGGGGCTTTCAAGGGGCTACAAATGTGGTATTTGAAGGATCCTTGGAAGTCAGTTATTTTCCGAGTAAAAAAAAAAAATTATTTTCAAAATTTTTGTTCATGGGCGCAGAATTAATTTTTGCACATGTCATTGTGTTGTTTGTGTTGTTGTGTTGTTTTTGCACATGTCATTGTGTTGTTTGTGTTGCTGTGTGTGTTTTTGTCAAATGAGTTGGTTAGGGAGAGAGAACGACTCCTCTGTATTCAGCAGAGGAGTCGTTCTCTCTCCCTAACCAACTCATTGGATTAGACCTCTGCACCATCGGCAAACAACCACTTTGTGACCTATATCAAAGAATAATAAACCCTTGTGTAAAATTTGCAGCGTTTTTGAAGTGATTTCAGCCGTAAAAATGTTTGGGGTTTCTACACTTACAAGATGATTTCACCTTTTAGGCCTGGGAAATCCGAGTTGATGTGGCAGTTTTGAACTATGACGGCAACCTGTTCACGTGCTGCTCTCTGGCGGCGTTGGCAGCCCTGGCGCATTTCCGAACCCCCCACGTGACTCTGGAGAACAACGAGATACGAGTCGAGTCCATCCAAGAGCACGATCCGGAACCTCTCAGTCTCAACCACTACCCGATTCTCGTTGCTTTTTCCATTTTTGGGGAAACGTAAGTGTGCGAGTTGCTGCCATCCAGTGAGTATAGAATATAATATTATATTCTATACTCAATGCTGCCATCTTGATAGTTCGCGGTCGTTACATTGTTGTTGTTTTTTTTAACCAGTGAAACAGTCCTGTTGGACCCAACGGAACTAGAAGAGAAGGTGAGCGATTCCGTTCTTATCATCGGCATGAACAGCTTCCGAGAACTATGCGGGATGCATTTCAGCGGCCGAACTACCGGAAACAGGCTCATGATCATCAAAGCGTCTCAACAGGCTGCTGTAGTGGCTGCGGATCTTGTCAAACTCTTAAAGACCAAACTTGAAGAAGACGCTGCAGAAAGGTTCGGGGTATTGTGCACCCCCCCCCCCCCCCCACATTGTGTTCCGTTGTTGAAGAACCTCACTTTTCAGAAAGAAGAACCGCGGGAAAACTGTTGGTCTGGTGTCAGCTATTCACCTTGATCGGGTCCTTTCTGCCTCACAAGATCGAGACTCTCTTAGAATCACCAGAAGAGAAATAGAAGAGAGTACAACATCTGCTCTGAACGATACGAAAACGGTCGTCTCTGGTTTGTACCTGAATGTTAGCTAAACGTAGAGGCTAATTATGGGGGATTGATCCAGGCAGGGGGCAGATCCAGGATCGCATTCTTGGAGGGCACCAATAGTCTGTTGAATACAGTGGAAGTTCCATTAAAAGCCATACGAACAAGTAGGGGGTTCGCTTCACCTGCTGATTTGTGCTCACTTCCGCCCGATCCAACTGTGCCTATTACGGACGCCCAGGACCCAAGTTGGGGGGGGGGGGGGGGCTTCCGAGGAGGTACAGGCACTAACAATCTAAAATGTAGGTACCAAAATAAGGAGTGTCAGGGGAACAGAACAGCGGCCAACGCCAGAGCGCTCTAGTGCCTGTTTAGGCAACCCTTATCTCGGTTGTATGTATTTTGTCATGTCTTACCTCTTATCATAGGCTAGTAGTTCAGTAACATTGGGACTGAACCTGTGGTGATTCCCGGCAAGCTGAAAATCGTTTTGGTCCCTTCAGTCTGAAAACAAGTACCCTAAGTTTGCACCATCTCAGGAGGACTGCGTTTTTTATGGCACTTCTTTTGGCTAAGCACTTTTCATAAATGCTTCTATTAAATAGAACTTAATGTTCTATCATAAACTATAAATTTTATAGTTTATGAAAGAACATTAAATTCTGCGTCGATTGATTCCCTCAACTTCAAAATACGTCCGATTTATATGACAGCAAACCTCAGCTAAAAGCTGACAACTTTTTCTGGTTTCGCTCAAATTTATTTATTTATTGAGATGAGATACGGGCAGAGCCCAATTATACAGAAATAATATAACACACTCGTAGGTGTAAAAAGGGAAAATAAAATCACTACTATACAAGGATAAATGGATACATAACTGGATGATCTGAGGTGGTTAATGAGTGTCCTGGCTTCACACAAACATTATCCAATCAAAAAATTGATGAAAAGTCAACTCCTTCTGGGGGATGCCACAATGTCGCAACTATGTATTGGAAGTCATTTTGTAGCAAGATGTATATATATATATACATCACTACTATACATGTGGATACTGCTAAATGGATACCTAAATGGGTACATAAGTGGGTATGTACATAAATTTTTTGGCAATCGGGAACAGAAAAGAAGAGTCAGGAAGAGAGGAAAAATTCATGGAGCGTACGTTTAAGGTTTTTTAAGGGGGGGCGCGCCGTCAGGACTGGGGCCCTTGGATGGATCAAGGTCAAGCAGTGCCTGGCGGACCTCAGCAACACAGAGGGATAGTTTGCCGAGTGAAATTGCACCAGGGGAAGCGATCGAAGGAGATAGGTGTTGATCGGGCTGGTAAACCGACGAAAAATGACTTGCAACAGATTGGCAATGGCGTGGGGGTCATCTGCGAAAGTCCCAGAGACGTACATGCTTAGAGGAGGACGTTAATCAATGGAAGAGTCCCACAAGTTGACCAGTCCTGCATGGAGAGATATTAGCCTATAAAAAAATATAAAAAACTGAATGAAAGTTGTAGAGTTCATAAATGTTGAAATTTGGCCAATTGCAAGGGTTCTTATACACTAAATTCCTAAAACAGTTTTAGTCACTTATAAGATATTCTTTAGATTCTCTACAACTTTTATTCTGTATGTTTTCTTTTTTTTCGTAGGATGAGTAGTTTGAAAGCGTGTAAACAGATAAGTAAGTCGATAAATGGTACATTTGAAGTGGAAAAGATTTTCGGTTTTTCGCCGACGCGTCAGTTTCAACCGTTACGACGGTTACTAATTTATTGATAGGTCATAACCTTTCCCTTACCTTTGAAATATTATTTCAATTAAAAATGTGAAATATTAATTCAGAATTAAATAATCTTTTATCGGGTAAATAGATATATTTGTGAAAAAGTGCAGGGTTTAGAAGACTTAGTTATTAAGGTAAAAACTGAAATGAGAAATTTCTAGGTTTTTTGATGCCATAAAGAACTCTAGATTTACAGCTGGTGGAACTCAGGATACTTGTTTTCAGGCTTAAAGGATTAAAACGATTTCCAGCGTAGATTCACAAAGCGGCACACTGGCGTTGGCCTTCTTTTCCCCATAAATACACTCCTCACAAATAGAACTCTGGCTGGTGGAGTCTGATTCCCGTTGGTGGTTCTCATTCAATTAGGATTGACTATATTTCTATCTCCACCGAGTTATGGGATAGTTGAAAACAACATTTAGTCTCACACCTGTCCAACCACATCCTAGGGCTACAGGATGAGAATTAAGCCAACCGTGTCTCTTAGTAGGTTAACCAAAAATAAATGGGCGAAAGTATTATTGTATTTTGTTGCTAACGACACATCTCAATTGGTGTACAGATGTCGAATCAGATGAGGATACGCCCGCTAGAGAAAGTCCAAGTTTCTCCGCAAAACGGCCAGAGGGCATTGCTCCTTCTGCAGACAAGAAACGAGGCGTACACCTTCCGTCAATAAACCGAGATTCTTATGTAAGTAAAACATCGATATGGACATCGATGCTCACACAACATACACACATCGGACGCTCAAAATCAACCAAAAACATCGATGTTCGATAAATTTCATCATGAATTTTTATTTATAATTCTTGGAATAATTCATCTAAATTAAACGTTCATTTAATTGGAGTTCGAAAATTCTCATCGGCCTCAAAATTTGACATAATACGTTTCAAGATGTCTACATGACATTTAGACATTGTCTGTCCGCCGTCCTAACCATTTTGGGCAGTAGGATTTTATTTAAACCTGAAATTTAGACACAATACTCGGTTTACCATCTAGTTGCGCCCGCAAGGTTTTCAGCCCGATCTCCCTCACCCGTGGGGATCTTTGGGGCTAAAAAAGGGCTACGGGAGGGTTTTTGAAGGGTTTCGGCTATTGGGTCGAATTAGGTGTCGTTTTCGAAGTATTTTTGGATGTAGAATCAATAATCCATTTTTGAGGATCCCAGAATGACCCGATTTCACTGTGGCGATCTATAGGGCTTTCAAGGGGCTACAAATGGAATCAAAATTTGATGTTCCAGACCAAACAGTGGGTCCCATCAGGGGATAAAAACGCGTGGGCCCTGCCAAACGCCACATTGAGCGATGAGGATGTTGGAGAAAACAGTGAAGATGACGAAGATGGCGTCGATTACGTCAAAACCATCACCGACGAAGACCGCATCATTGATACGATAGGTAAGAAAACTTGTGATTTGGACTGAATAGGTGTTTCTCAGGTGTTACCCTAACCACCCCTAACCTTAGGTTAGGTACTTCTTTACTGTGAATGGATTCGTGACGTTCGCTCTTGGCTTGTGATTGATGTTTTGTCTCAACTCGTGTGGCGCTATACTTGGAAGAAACTTGATTAACTAGGGCTCATGCCCCACACATAAGTTCCCAGATCTTCCTAATATCTCTCTTCGAATGAGAACTTGGCCTTAATAGTCATTTCTTGGGCCAAGCAATGCATATAGGAAATAACTACTAAAATAAAATTTAATATACTTGTATATTTAATAGTTATACAAGTATATTTAATCTACTTGTTGTGGTTTTTGGCGGGATCCCTAGAGGTCCTTGTCTGGCATAGCAGCACCAGGGCCTGGCACCATCATAATGTTATGGCTCTGTGTCAACAAGAAAAGAAGTGAAATTATTCACAAATCTTGTCGGAAAACTGGGCATGTGTGTGAAAACTCCTCGCTTGAGACCCTTGAGGTGACACTAACATGACACATTGTGTTCTTGTCTCTGGTCGTTTGGTGCATTAGGCGCGTATATTACATAATTTATGAAACTATTCAGTACCCGACGGTTATGTCTCCTGTGATCCACCGAGAATTATTTTTTCAGAGCTCGACAGTGACGAAGAACCAGACACAACCCAACTGGGATCTGAAGGTACCTATTATCTATTTTCTCAGTTTAAATTCGTCATAATATGAAGTATTATACATCCAAATCGGTTCTTCAATATTCTCAACATTTTGTTTGTTTGTTGCAGATTTGAAGTAAACTGTTGGATCCTCACTGAGTTTGGGACTTCTGCCCCTGTTGGACTACTTGGATGTCTTTTTATTGAGCTTTATGTTGGATTTTATATTGCTGATGTGAAATAAACGTTCTACTTTTTGTTGGGTGCGTATCATTTTTACCTGTTCGAAATTGACCATGAAGTATCTAGATTGGGGTGGTGTTAAAGACAGTTTTTTCTTGTGGCCATTACCTACTTCATAAGCCACACTGGCTGTCAGCAGGCTCCGCTCAGGGAGCACCAACACTCTGACTGGGCGACGGTCCGGTTCCAGCTCCAGCGTGTTGGCGACTATTGGGAGCTGTTGCTCGATCGGCTGTTTCTTAATTATGGTTGCCCCGCAGTTTTCATTGCAGCTGTTACAAAGGCGGCAAACACCCTTTGTCGAGACAGGTTGGAGACATATCTGCTCCAGTCCTCCCTACTGCCGCAGGGGAAAACCTCAGCCTGTAGGACGGTCCTCTCCGTCGTCAATGCTGGGCAGCTTTGAAACACGTGCTTCGCAAGCCCTCCGGGTCGCAGGAGCAAGCACAGATGGGATCGGCAGATTGTACTGTTGTAGGTTTGCTGAGAAGTCTAGTTGTCATTCAGTAACTGATGGGTCCTGTGATCGTTGACCACCCACAGTCTCTCCGACTTCTGAGCCACTAATGGGAAGAACTCAAAAGGTGAGTCTTCCAGTTGAATCGGCGGCCCACTTCTCATACCACTGGCCGACAAGTACTGCCAGCACGATTTCGCCCAGCTTCGCCCCAGAACCTGGAAGAGGCGTCCCTCACACTGTGCTATAATGGCTTGAGAAGGCTCAGGTTGCAGATCCCCCAGATCTTCCAGGATCCTTGTTTATGCGCTCCCGCCATTCGGTGCGAATGTTAGCTGGTCTGATAGTTTTGATGATAGCTGATACGCACGCCCCCACCACTGGCCAAGGGCTTTGACTCTTTTTTTGAGATTGCTGTGGCAGTTTTTCAAAGCAGCCTCTTACCCAGTGATAACAGTTACTAATCCTTAACGTTCCTTGTACCATCTGAATTGAGCTTTCTAACTGATTAATTTCGCCGTGAGCGCTATGTGCACTTGGCAGTCTATGAGTGAAGCAGGCCATGAATAACCCCATCAATACAGGTGTTTCAATAGAGTAGGATGGATTTAGAACTAGGAGGGACGATCAAAAAGTAAGAATATATAGGTACGCTCTAGCTCACTAAAAAAAAAAAAAAATTTATTTTGACCTGCCCTACCAGGTACATATATACATACTTTTCCACGAAGTTCGATCCAAACATTTTGTATACCGAGGAATGAGCGTGGTAATTCCTGCATTGTAGTCCCCGCCCGCCACCTGTTCAAGCCAAACGGTAACGTCACTGTTGAGGCCCCCCAAATATCCCTACCAAATGACACCAGGAGGGACTGCGTTTTTCAGGCAGAGTGAGGGGTGGCATTGTCGTGCAAAGTTTGCGATAATCAAGGGTTTCTGACATAATGTTTTGCACAGTTCTATGGGAGATCAGGAAAATGCTCATTAATGTCCGCAACTCTTCGTCGGCGATCCTCACGAACTCAATTAATGATTTCTTCCACAATTTCGGGAGTCACCACGGACAGACGGCCACTTCTTTTTTCGCCATGAACATCAGTTCTCCCGTTTTTAAATTCCCTACACCATTTGGCTACGTTATTGCGGTTCATTACCTCCTCTCCGTAAACAGAAAGAAGCTGGCCATGAATTTCAGCTGGTTTTTCATCTTTAGCAGAAAATCAATCCCTTCGCACTCACAGCATCAGGCCGGCGAGGGGTTGGAGGTGGCGGGAACGTTCATGGAAGTGCACATCTCAAAAGGCTCTCTAGATCAAACTCGGTCGCAATGAAACTCTTGTTTTGTTCAAAATGATTCCGCCCATACCGCAGGGGTGCGACATTTGAAAACAAAAATTTCCCTGCTGCGCAAAACTTTTTTGTATTCTTACTTCTTTATCGTCCCTCGTACCATCATAACTCGGCCATTTCTTGAGTTTGAGGTGTTGGCCTCCGGATATGCTTGTATCTTATTAATTTTGTAGATTTGAACGGAAACGAAGCCG
Source organism: Pilophorus perplexus (assembly GCA_955831195.1). Lineage (NCBI taxonomy): Eukaryota > Metazoa > Arthropoda > Insecta > Hemiptera > Miridae > Pilophorus > Pilophorus perplexus. The sequence continues at coordinate 26,713,850 of OY037008.1, forward strand.
AAGCTCCAGGGAACCAAAGCGATGAAATCGACAAACCATTGCACAGTTCATCCTATTCCATCACTTCCCCGTCGTACTCGTCCTGCTCGACGTTTAACTCTGGCTATCAGAGGCCTGATTACAACCCTCCGAGGGACGGACAGCCTTCTACTTCCAAAGGTACTTATTCTGAAGTACCAGAACGTTTGTACCAGTACTCACCTTCTTCGCCATCTACAGATTCTGGGGAGAGTCGGGTGAGTATAAAAGGGAGGAGAAAATGTCCAGTGAAAGTTGAGAATATGGTGGATTCAGAAGTGGGATTGCGTTTTAATGTGGGTTTTGTGAAGCAGGAAACAGGGGATTTGACGCCAAGGTACCTGCCTAGTTCTGGGTCATTGTCGAATTTGGAAGGATCAAGACGATCTTGGGTGTATTCCCCATCTTCGCCATCGGTTGACTCTCCAGAGCGGCCATTCACACAGGATCCCCCTTTGAAACACTCTCCATCCCCCTCATACTCTGCTTCATCTTGTTCTTATTCGTCCCCCACATACTCCACACCCCGTAAGAGACGCTCCTCAACAATTTCAACGCCTCAAGTCATGTCCCCTTCGTACACACCAAGCTCACCATCAAAGACGTCCCCTGCGTTCACACCAACATACACTCCAAGTTCTCCAAGTCAATCCAAACCATCACCTGCATACTCTCCATCTTCTCCCTCTTGCCAACCGTCAAAAGCTTCGTCGCCATCTTACACGCCGTCGTCCCCTTCAAAGCCGCCTCCGAGCCCGTCGTGTTCGGAGAATTTCATCCCACCGTCACCTTGTTTTTCTCAATCACCTAGTTTGGAATATTCCTCACAAAGCCCGGATTCTTCGCCGTTGTATTCTCCCATGTCTTCCGCGTCGCCAGATTATTCTTCAGGTTCTTCCCAAAGTGTCATCAAGAAGCGGGTGAAGCTCCAAAGGACGTCCCCCACATCGCCGGGATCTGTTGTCTCTGAGCTGGTTGATGTTCCAGAAACTAAGTTCTCCGAAAAACTGAAACTATTTTCTCCTTCAGCGACACCCGTACGTTCTCCTGAAATTTCAGTGCCATCGCCAAAGTACTCTCCAAGTTCCCGGCTGGTGTCATCCGTGTCAGAAACGGGCCTTCCGCCTTATTCTCCCTCGTCACCGTCTCATCCTCCAACATCACCACCGTCGCCGGATTGGAGTTCCAGCTTTTCGTTGTCCAAAGTCAAACGAAATTCCACCGAAAAGGAGACTCCACAGCCTGAATTAGGTTCCCCGCATTACTCTCTCGACTCTCTATCGTCTTATTCCTCTTCTTCGTTCAGCTCTGGTCTCCTCAGCCCGTCAAGCGGTTCACCCCGGTTTTCCCCGTCGCCTTCAGACAACGAATCCACAACCAAACCTTCACCCCCGCTGTCTCCCTCGATCACCCTCACATCACCCCGAGTCTCCTCAAGTTCGTCCACATCCTGCGACCCGCCTCTCGACCTTCAACCGGCACAAATCAACCTCACCCAGGTCCCCCACGTGTTACCAAGTCTTACCGTCTTCTCACCTTCCATGTCCCCGGAACTTCCACACTTTTCCCCCTCCTCTCCATCACATCATCCCTCCCTCACGTTCTCCCCCTCCTCCCCTTCCTACTCCTCCGGCTCATGCTCCCCACCAACTGGTTCCAACTCTTCAAAATCAACATTGCTCAGCTCGCCATCATCTCTTTCCTCCTCGTCCACCGAAGCACAAACGTTGTCCTTGAAGGTTTTCCTACCAAAACATCCATAATATGGACTATTTAGCTATGAGTGAGGAAGCGTATATAGTTATAGTTATTATAGTTATAGGAAGCTAGTACAATACACCATTTATTAATATAGATTGTTACATGATCTCATATTTGCCACATTATGTACCTGAACACGCTTTCCCTTGTTATGTAATTAATCAATAAAGGCTTACACATATTTAAGACAACAGCTAGTGTTTAACTTGTTAATTAAAACATTTTTTTTACCCTGTTCTACTTGGGGAGAGATGACCCTATTCGACGGGATGTGTAGAGGTTTGGGTTGGTTGAAGACAGTTAATGAGCGACAGTTACATTTTTTTTTTTTTTTAAAGAAAGACGGCCGGCTTAGCCGAGTGGCTCTGGGCGTAACGCTGCATTCTGATGAGACTACGGGTTCTAGAATAGTCTAGAGACTATGGAAATTTTGTGCATAATATGTGCAGCTGGGTTAAAGTGAAGCACCAACTAATTAGCGCCCCGTTATGTTATTAATCTTGACATAAAACTCTCTTTAGCTTTTTCTTAAGAGAACATCATGCAAAAAGAGTGTGCCTACAAAAGTTTCCTTCAGGTTCCATAATCATTTTGAAATGTTTGATTTATCAAAAATGATCGTAATAACGACTGATGAGCTCTTTTCAATGAAAATATACTATAGGTTTGTTCCAGGTCTGACGGCGTCTGCCGACAGCTGTCCCAATGCCTTCTGTATCACTGTTGAGCTCTGTCCAATAGCGCACTGTCTTACCTTGCACGCCGAACTGTTGTTGCGTTACTTCACGGTGATTCACGTGACTGTAAACTTCATACTAAGTATGTAGCGTATACTAAGTATACGCTTAGTACTTACATATGATTAAGTCTTAATCATAATAATAATATTACGTCATCATAATCGTTACGATATTATGATTTCATACTAACCATATTATGGTTTAGTTTTAAAAGTATTTTTGGTCGTAGAATACATTTTTGGGGGTCCCAAACCATCGGATTTGGGGATCTATGGGTTTTTAGTGGGGCTACAAATTTTGTAGCCACATGAAAGCCTCCATAGATCTTCATCTAGAAGAGAAGAGCGTCCGCTACCATATAAGTTTTGTTCCAAGTTTGACGGACTGTTAACAGAAATCGACGGAGACATGCGCAGTTGAGATAACTACAGTGGAGCAGTGGAGCCCACTCGGTAACTGGTAGGGGCGTCAGGCATTGATGACGTCGCAAACGAATCTTGCAGGATCTTAGAATAAACGTTCAGAAAAACGATGCAACTTAGCCCCAAAGCCTATCGGTGTATATTTAGGTACCTACGTACTATTTATTTCAATTTTTCGGAGTCGATTGGTAGTCAAGTGAATAGGGGGGCTCTACTTACAAAAATTCTGTTGGCTCTGACTGATTTTTGGTTTATTATTCTTGGAATAATACACCTTTGTAATCGCAAAGGAAAATTCCGATCAGCCTCAAAATTTGATATTACAGGTAGGTACGCTTCAAGATTTCCATCCGCCGTCCGAGCCGTTTTGGGTAGTAGGAATTTTAAAATCTAAAATGTTGACAAAATACTTGGTTTACCATCTAGTTGTGCCCACAAGGTTTTTTTCAGCCCGATCGTCAAAACCCGTGGGGCGCTATGGGGCTACTGAAGGGGTTTTCGCACGTTTTGGCTATGGGGTCGAGTTAGGTGTCGTTCTCGGAGTATTTTTGGACGTAAAATCCATTTTTTGCGGCCCCAGAAAGATCCGATTTCACTGAGAGGATCTATGATGCTTTCATGGGGCTACAAATTTTCATTTAATGGAACTTTTTAAGAATCCCAGGAGGTCAAATAAAGTGTCGTTTTCCGAATAATTATGGACGCAAAATCCATGTTTTTCTAGTACTTACCTACCTAAATTCTTAAATACTTACCTGTTTATAATTTCTGCAGGAGAGCAGTATGCCCTGGTTCTTACCTATCACAATAATTATAATTATCGTCATCGTTGTAATATTTACGCGATAACATTCTGAGTAAGTAGCCTTGTGTTATTCAGATATTCATTCAAAAGATGCTCTAATGTGACCACTTTGTTCTGTGAAGGCCCTGAGGAGGAAAATATAACGTTTCGAAAGCTCGGCAAAAGAATGACATTTTTCGTTGGATTCTAATCCCGATAGTACCGACGAGGTAATACATTTTGGATCGATCTCCACAGTCTACAGTTGCAAAGATTTATCCAAGTTTTCGTATTCTCGTCCGTTTGCATTCTTCTTGAAAAAAAAAAAAAAACGCTTCAAATTTTACACAAGGGTTTATTATTCTTTGATATACGTTACTTGTGCAGAAATTTAATTCTGTCAAAGAAAAAATTTAAAAAAAATTTTTTTGGATTTTTTTTCTTCAAAAATCTTTATTTTCAAAAATTCTTTATTTTTTACTCGAAAAATATTTAACATCCTAGGATCCTTCAAAAATCCCATTTTTAGCCCCATGAAAGCCCTAAAGATCGCCCCAGTGAAATCGGATCGTTCTGGGACCCCAAAAATGCATTCTACGTCCAAAAATACATCGAAAACGACACCTAACTCGATCCCATAGCTAAAAGCCTTCAAAAAACCCCTCCCGTAGCCCCATTATAGCCCCATAGCGCCCCACGGGTTTGGCCGATCGAACTGAAAACCTTGCGGGCACAACTAGATGGTAAACCAAGTATTTTGTCAAAATTTCAGATTTAAAAAAAAATGCCTACTGCCAAAAACGGCCTGGACGGCGGACGGACATTTCGGATTTAGAATGTAGACCTCTTGAAACGGATAAGTAATGTCAAATTTTGAGCCCGATCGGAGTCGTCGACCCCCGTCGCGAAAACATAGGTGTATTATTTCAAGAATAATTAACCAAAAACCGCTGCAATTTTTACACAAGGGCATTCTGAAGACTAATAATTATTAGTATTAATTAATAATTAATTTTTTCACACTAATTATAATTAGTGTGAAAAAATTAATTCTGTGTGATTAAGAAGAAAGATTTTTCTGAACGATGTTTGGACAGATGTGTGACCACGAAAACCGGATTTTCCGTCCACAATTACTCGGAAAACGACAACTTATTTGACCTTCAAAAGTCCCATTTTTAGCCTCGTAGATCCCCACAGTGAAATCGGATCGTTCTGGGAACCCCGAAAATGGATTCTAAAAATACTTCGAATACGATACCTAACCTAAGGTACCTATATCTAGTGCTTAGTTTTTAAACTATTTTAAACCACGTTAAAATTTAAATTAACCATTGAGGACAGACTTTTAAAGATGGATAAGGATGTTGGGAGCTGGTTTGGGGTGGTTGGCTACATTTTCCCAGTCGAACTGAATGCTGAGCTTCAAGATGACTACCGATTGAAAAGTGCCACAAATATTTGTCTGCCGAAGATGTTCGAGATGCATGTACTTACTGAAAGTACCTACCTAATTTCTCTTTTTTATTGCTACCCTCTTTCCCATCCTTTGAGCTACTACCCAAAATCATGACGGGTGATTCATGACCCTCTTAGCTCTCTAGTACTTTGACCCCCCCAACACTTGCAAATGAGATACAAACGTCAAATATTTTCATTTTCCCAACGGGGGTTTTCCCCTTCGGTTGACACTCCTTCAAACTGTCCAGCAATAAATAAAAGCGTCGGAGGTGGGCCACGTGCACTTGAGGGCAGGTATTCGAGTTTTACAACAACGTCTCTGGTTGGGTGTCCGGTAGATGCGGGTAGGTGTCGAACCCAACACCCTTCCATTGAAGTTGGACCGCTCCGGTACTTGTGAGGCGGAATTTCCTCGAAAAAGCGTCCCGCAAAGTTGAAAGACTTTGAAAAGAAAAGGAAGACGCTCATTCATCTTTTTTTTCTGCATTGAAGAGTTGAGCAGGATGGAACTTGAATGAGAAGAAAATGGCAAAGACCTACCCCAGCGTAGTGGACCGAACGTTTCACAAATGCCCTCGATTTACAAAATTCAAAAGAAACAACTAACTTAATATTTTTGTGGAGTTTCACTTCAGCCCTACAGAAAAACTTGGTATCTGTCAATTTGAAATGGCATCCCTGGAGTTTGTGAAAACGCTGCTGGGCTTGAGAGAAGGGAACTGACACAGATGTGAAGTACATAATTTCGAAGCCACAGTAGATAATTTTATTTAAAAATTTTAATGATGAAGTCATAAAATGCTGACCCAGCGATGGTTGGGGGCAGTTATGGATGGTTACGGTTCAGTTAATAATATTATGCTTGGGAATGGTTAAAGCCAGTTAAAGAGACGCAGTTACAAATGGTTAGAAAATTTCTAATGGTTTGGGATAGTTTGAAGCGGCGCAGCGATACGTGAGCAAGCTCATGCAGACCAATAAGATCTGGCCCACTAGCTCAAGCCCTTCCTTGGTCCTTCCCCATGCAGGCTCCGCGAGGCCCATCCTGGCCGCTCCCAATCCATCAGATAGTGGGTGATAGCATGGCAAGGAAGGAGCGGCGACTGTCAGGCACGTAACCCAAGCCATTAAGCAAAAACCATGTAAAGGGCGGCATTCACGGCGGAGCCAAAAGGCCAAACGGCCCCGAGCCGATCCATTTGCCACCGTGTGTGGGGGAATGTCTAGTGGCCCGCGCCACCTCGCGACTTCGCTGGATTTCCGGACGGGCCAAAATCCACGGAGCCGAGCCACCGAGCCAACAAATGGACTCGCCGTGTGTGGGGGGAAGCCCCAACGCCTGCAACGCCTGCAACACCAGCGAAGCCAAATGGACCGGGGCCAATGACAGTCTCATTCGTGTATGTTAAATCGCATGTTAAATATGTTAAATGTTAAATCCCCGGTCCAAAAAGTGCTATGAGTGGCCGTGACTGGCCTTGGAAACTGGCCTGCTCGTATGTGACCCCCCAAATTTGGACCGAAGCTAAATGGACTCGAGCCTGCGGCCTCGGGCGAATGGCTCCGCCGTGAATGCCGCGCTTAAGAGCCCAAAGACGACGAAGCGCGAAGACAGAAAAGCCCTGGCGGTTTGGAATAGCTTGAGACAGTCAGACGTAGTTTTGGACCAGTAGATATGGTTGGCGAAGATTGAAGAGGTAGGCGAAGGAATCCCCGGTCCCCGGAAGCATGACAGAGAGTTGACGTGGTTTAGGACAGAGACAGTCAGGGATTGTCTGAGAAAAATCAATACTTGCTTATTATTGTTGGCGTGTTATTTAAATAAATTAGTGGTATAGATTATCACTTTTTTGACTTCCGAGTTTCCACATCAGGGTTGGCAAATCTCCGAGGTTCAAAACCAGGACACTGGTTGTACCTAGTTTTGTTGAAAACTTTCTGCGTCAACGTTTGAAACACGTTAACAATTAAATCTTACTGTTGGTATTCAGTTTAAGTGAAAAAAATTGAAGTTAGGTCCTATGTCATTAACATGAAAAATTCAAATAGTTACGCATAGTAGTAGTAGTAGTAGTAGTCCTTCATTACATAAGGATATTCTATAGTAGTCCTCCATTACATAAGGATATTTTATTTATTACGGTAGTTATGTATTCTATTCTTCGCGAAGAGGATCGAAAATTCTGATCGGCCTCAAAATGTGATATTATACTTTGCAAGACACCTCAAAAACGAAATGTCCGTCCGAGCCGTTATGGGCAGTATATATTTTTTTAATCTTAAATTTTGTCCAAATACTCGGTTTACCATCTATATATTTATAGTTGTATCCGCAAGGTTTTAAGCCAGATCGCCGAAACTCGTGGGACTAAAATGGGACCACGGAAGGGTTTTTTAGGGGTTTCGGCTATGGGGTCGAGTAGGTGTAATTTTCGAAGTATTTTTGGACTTGGAATCCATTTTTGGGGTCCCAGAATGATCCGATTTCATTGTGGGGATCTAAGGTGCTTTTAACGGGCAAATTTAATGAGACTTTTGACGGATCACAGGAGGTCTAATGAGGAGTTGTTTTTCGCGCAATTCTTATTTCAATGTCCCTCATCTGTCCAAACATTGTACTGAAACTTTCTTAAATTAAAAAAAAATCTTAATGACTCAGCATTTTTGCACGATTAATCTATATCAAAGATTAAAAAAACTGTAAAATTTGCAGCGGTTTTTTTGGGAGCCTTCCCAAGGAACTAAATTGGCAAGTCTAATGGTTGGATTGTAGTGAGTAGGTAATACCTACTAGGTATACCCCTACATACCCACATGTGCGAAAAAAACCGTTCATCGACTTAAGAATTAGACGGGAAAATGCTCAACACAAAATTTGATGATGATGATTTAATGATACAAGAAGCGCCAAGAAGACAAGAAGAGCTTTGAGTTTTCGGTCATTTGCACTTTTTAAAATCTTGACGCACTTTTGATCAACACTCAAATCTGAAGGAATGTGAGGTAAAATGTTCTTTATCACTGTAAATTCCTCGAAAAGGTTTTCCTGGCTAGAGGAGGTGGATGGATATCATAGAATTCTATTTTGGTGTTTAGACTTGTTTTAGTAGGTAACTAAAACAAGCCTAAACACCAAGCTGTTGACCGTGAAGATTGTTCACCGTTTAGCCATTATTATTATTATTTTATTTTATAAGTTGTACCACGACACAAGAATGATAGATATTATTGCGGCTAAATGACGAAAACCAGGACATTTCCCATCCTGGTAGCTCTTTGGGCGGGACCCAAGACTTTTATCCCAAAGTCGGAACAAACCAGGACGTTTGGCAACCCAGTTCCTCATACGTATTACAATAACTCCATCCGGGACTTCGGGAAAAATAGAAGAACAATTTGGCTCCTAATTCACGATAATGTTGGCGGTTTGAAGTGTTGATTTGGAAACCCTGGTCTCTCGGCTTTCGAGCCTGCCTTTCAGAACAATACAAATATTTGCATTGTCCTGATTGGCGTGATTCAATGATTTTCCCCCTACCCATCCTGACAAGGGTTATCGAAACCCATTCATTTTGACCCTTTCCGAGTGAAGTATGAAACCATATATTATTGATGAAATGAATATTTCATTTCAATGAGTGATTTTCACCCTTGAATTTTGGTTCGACTGGCTGCTCTCGTCATGACGAGACCATGCATGGTCGTTTGCCGTCCTCTTTATTCGGGGACTCTTCTTTTGAAATCCCTAGCAATAATTCAATTATCTAATTTATAAATTGGTACGTTTATATAATTCTATAATAATTTAATTACCTATATAATAATTACGTACCTATATAATTAAATCATGGTAGAATTATAATATATTGTATATTATAATATAATTAAATTATTGTAGAATTATATTATAAACGTGCCAATTTATAAATTATTATAATAATATTATAATTACATAATAATATTATGTAATTATATATTACATATTATTTATAGGTATAATTACATTATACAAATTTTATAAATTGGCACGTTCGCACAAACGGCCGAGCGAAGCGAGAAACTAGCAACTGCTTTTCAAAACTCGAAAACAGTTATGGATCTATTAAACATAATTGATGAGAAACCGCCAATGATGTTTGGTTTTGACGCTTGTTTGCCCGGGAAATGTCTGATTTCCCCATTCGAAATTGTAAAATTTACAGCAAAAAGGGTAAAATATTTAATACAGCTTGATTTGATCTCAACCAAGCATTTCAAACTATTCCTTTTCGGTAGGTGACCCTAATTTAAAAAAAAAAAAAAGATTTTCCCAGGAACTTTTCCTGCTGACCAATTTCCTCTTGAGAATCATCCAAATAGTTTAAAGCGAGACAGTCTGAGATAGTTGGGGATTGTTAGAGATTGAGTTATATATACAGGGGTTTTAGTGGGTCGTTAGACACGGACGGTTTTCGAATTTCCACCCAACCGGCGAAGATGTTTCAAATCTCCCGACAGAAACTGCTTTTATCGTCACAATCATAAAAAGAGAACTTTCTACTGTCGAAAACTTTAATTTTTTACTCGCTGCAGAAACAGAAAGTTCCGGAAGTCGGTCAGAAATGAAAATGAAAAAAAAAACAAAAAAAAAACTAAGCGTGCTGATTCAGTTGATTCGGCGGATCGCCTGACGTGAAAATCCCGAGTTTTCATTTGAAACTGATAAAAAGCTATAAACAAGGCACAACAACGTGTTCTGGTGTAGGGGGGCTATTTGCATCCGTCATTGCTTCCACGCTATCTACGCTTTCAACTCGTGACGTTTTCCTATTTGTAGGCCTTTTTTTTCTCTCCCGTTTATTGATCTGAACACGAAACAGCCGAGATATTTGAACCGAGTCGGCTTGAAAACTGTTTATAAAATTCATTTTCAATCAAAAACAATTGTTTGGGGTGTTGAAATCCTCTCAACGGACGACGAAAACTTGTGGGGCTCTGTGGGGCGGCACAGCCGCTACAGGGGGGGGGGGGGGGGGGGGGGGTCTTGAAGGCGCTTGATCATGGCGTCGAAAAGGGTTCATTTTCATTGTATTTTTCAACATCCATTTTTGGGGGTCCCTGTTCAGTCAAAACACTGTAGGTAACCTACAGGTATGAATTTTTACATTTTTCAATCAGAAAACAATTGGGTTTCAAAGAAAGCACATATTTTCAAGGTCACAAGGTGGAGAGTAGATCGCATACTATATCTAGAAAGTGAGCGTAGAGCACATTTCTACGATATCGGAGCTGCAACACGAGGATGTGGAGGATATTGACCCAAATTTGGTTATCTTTATTCTAGGGTACCCCCCGGTAGTTGGAAAGACTTAACATTCAAAAAATCAGTTTGGCGAGCATAGTAAGAAACAAGCCATCAATTGAATTGAATAGATGAGCGCAACCTTTTGTTATTACGATATATTTAACTAAGAAACAGTAGGTATCTAGCGACCAAACTATGCCACACAACACATCAAAAATATCCACGTGATGCTCATTACGTAAACAACTGCACCCTAACGACGGATATGAGGCGTTTCTTAATTAGATATAATTATGTAAACAACTGCACCCTAACGACCGATGCTTAAGAAAACCTTATGCCGATCAGAGGTAACGAACGGCTCAGGCTGCAAAAATCGTTTTGGAGTCGTTGGAATCAGCCTAAAAAGCTCATTCCATAGACCCTTGTACCAACGAAATCGGACAAAAACTTTCGTCCCCCTATTGAGGCTTCCTTAGTTACACATCAGAGATAAACAAATTTCGTCGTGAAGTACCTCCCGAAAACCGATGAAAGGGATGAGGGAGGAAAAATCAAGGTAGCCTATAACCACCCCACGAACTCGCTGATCACAATGAGACCACCCTCATGAAAATCTGTTGAGCCGCTCGGGCGTGATGCTCTGTACACAAAAAAACAAACAAACAAACAAAAACAAGCCATCAATTGAATTGAATAGATGAGCGCAACCTTTTTGTTGTTACGATATATTTAATGAGCGAGAGAAACTAAGAAACAGTAGGTATCTAGCGACCAAACTATGCCACACAACACATCATCTACGTGATGCTCATTACGTAAACAACTGCACCCTAACGACCGATGCGTAATAAAACCTTATGCCGATCAGAGGTAACGAACGGCTCAGGCTGCAAAAATCGTTTTGGAGTCGTTGGAATCAGCCTAAAAAGCTCATTCCATAGACCCTTGTACCAACGAAATCGGACAAAAACTTTCGTCCCCCTATTGAGGCCTCCTTAGTTACACATCAGAGATAAACAACTTTCGTCGTGAAGGACCTCCCGAAAACCGATGAAAGGGATGAGGGAGGAAAAATCAAGGTAGCCTATAACCACCCCACTAACTCGCTGATCACAATGAGACCACCCTCATGAAAGTCTGTTGAGCCGCTCGGGCGTGATGCTCTGTACACAAACAAAAAAAAAAAAAAAAAAAAACATACATGTCGAGGAGGTGAGCGCACCTTTCCATTTTTTGGAAAAAGGTTGCGCTAAAAACATACATGTCGAGGAGGTGAGCGCACCTTTCCATTTTTTGGAAAAAAGGTTGCGCTAAAAATTACACGCCAAATTGCGCGATATTCCAATTAAGTTTAAGTTTAGAATAGATGAAGACGGAACTGTTCGAGAGAGAATTTTATGTTTATGTACCTATATGATTTTACCTGACGCATTTAAGAATGAAATACATAAATTATTTATGTAAGTTTCGTTTGCCTAAAGGCAGAGAGGGACTTATGGACGTATTTATGTACCTACGCGTTTTTCAATCAAAATATTCAACTTCAACTTCAATCCGCTCAAGACCTGCTGGTCAAACCGTCTCTTATCGCCGACCTCAACGGAAAAACAAAATTTGTGGGATTTAATCTTTTAAAATTAGCGGGATTTAATCCCGCAAATAATGTCTCTTCACAATCACGAACAAGAGAGAGAGGGGAAAAAATCGAGGAAACGTCGTCATCTCTCATTTCCATAATATGTAAACCACCTCGGAAACAGGTTGATAACGTACATAATATTAATCTAATGAGCGTCATAACCAGCCTCATCGATCATCCCACCGAAGGATAGCCAGAAGATGATATTATCATCATAATGAGACGACTGCCCGTGATTTATATTACGGTGATGAATTATTATGATTCATATTATGGTTCTCTGAAACCTCCCGAACGTTTAGTAACCGATTTATGCAGATGAAGCCGCAGAGGTGTGATGAAAAATAAACAACAGAGCCTGACGCCGTCCCTGCAAACGTGCTTAGTATATAGATATTTTATCTAATCGAATACAAATGAACATTGACAATATAAGCTGCAGAGTGAAAAACTAATTAAGAGTACCTACCTAAAGATCTCGTTGCGACGTTATAGTTTGTATTTAAAAACGAAATAATAATATAATTATAATGAAAACCAATAACCCTCCAGATCCTTCTGAGGGTTTTGAGGGAACTGGCGAAAAGTGGAAAAGGCGCTGAATGAGTTTTCCACCCTTAACGGTCTTGATGGCGTTATGATGGTTGTTGTTGGAAGGTGATTCTTTCTTATGGAGGATCTCACACGAGCTTACAAGTTTCATCACGAGGGAGGTTTTTGCGCCGAGCAGATGAGAAGAGCCCTTTTTCAGTCTACAAGTCTCTTCACGAGCTGTAATTATACATTTTTTCAGAAACTTAAAAAACATTTAAGCCTCACTTCGTACACATTAGAAGTAGAACAGTTTTCAGTATTTTGTGTTGTTGAAGAAAAAATTGCCCGTAAGGGAATAGTTGGCGCACGCGAATGGGATCCGAATGGCACAAAAGGAACGGGGTCGCGAAAAGGTTCAAGGCTCATCTGGTAGCTCGGTTGATTCAAACAATCAGTTGATATCAGTTTGTTAAGCCATCATTCACTTAACTCCGGAGCCCTCGCCATCAACGCCGACAACTGATTTTGACACTGATAACACCGCGTGTTGGGACCAGACCCGCTGACCAGGTATCTCGAATTCCGTGATCACCATCGAGTCAGTTGCTCAGGTCGAAATTGCGTAAATTCCCATTTGTCTTTGATTTTAGGTCATTTCCTTTGACATTGTTCAGGAGGGGTATGACAGAGAAAGCAACGAATATACAATAATTGTATATTGCATAACTTTATTGACTATTAACAGAGCTAGACTGTCTACAATTGGTTTTAAATGAATAATATTATGTTACCGTTAAAGTGTGAAATCAGTTAGTTCATAAAATAACTAGTTAGTATATAGATTAACCTCGGAGACCAGTTAAAATGTGTAATCACTTGCACTATACGCTTTAACTAGTTATTACATAAAATAACGAGAGGCCAGCCGTGAAAGTGTATAATAATATTGGGTTCAGGTATGAATGGGATTTCATCCGGAGATCTCGAGGTTCATTTCAGTTCAAAAGGGATCTTCTCTTATCTGTTCCTATACATAATATAGCCATTCAATGCTGAGTAACTCAACTGCTATCCTCAGTTCCTTCTCTTATCCTCAGTGGCCTCAACATGGCAAGTTCCTGAAGTGTTCAGCCAGGCAACGTGGATGTGGGCAGTTCAGTGTTTGCGAAGAAAGGTTCTTGGATGCCCTTGATACATACCTCCAAACGAATCATCAGTTCGATCGGTGGCGACAGCCCATGCCTTGGGGATGGGCAAGGATTTTTTCGGTGCCACTGCACCACAAAATGCATCTCGAATAGATGCAAGTGTTTGAACAATAAAGTTCATTGCAACTCAAAATGCCATCAAAGCAGCTCATGTTTTAAATAAGTGATCTCACAAGTTTTGTCTTCATACATAATATGTTAGTATATGAATAATAGTATATTATACTAAATAACTAGTTAGTATATGAAATAACAAGTGGTTTCAGTTAGAGTGTATAATTAAAGGTTTTGTACATGCTTTCCCTAGGGAATATATGAAATAGGTAACTAGGTATTATACACCCCATATTATGGGGTGTTGTGTGTGTTATGTGTGTGTTGTGTGTTATGTGTTGTGTGTGATGTGTGTGGGAATATATGAAATAACTAGGTATTATTATAATACCTAGTTATTTCATATATAGTGTAGAATCGTCGAAGTGTAGAACATAATATGGGGTGTATAATACACCCCATATTATGTTCTACACTTCGATGATTCTACACTTTAACGACTGGTGTTCCGTTATTTTACATAATACCTAGTTATTTCGTATATTCCCTAGGGAAAAATGTACAAAACTTTTAATTATACACTCTTACTGAAACCACTTGTTATTTCATATACTAACTAGTTATTTTATGTGCTAACTGAATTTCACACTTTAACGGTAACAAATATAGACAGAACGGGACGGTGAGTATTGTAGTAGGTATGAGATATATTAATGTGTTTCAAGATTGTCAACATATTATGCCAATTCTTCATCAAGTACTAAAATGCAGAGTGGAGTTCATGCAGGGCAATATACTCTATAGAGTGAAGAAGAAGAAGAACAGTTTCTTTATTTATTACAAAAAAAAAAACCTTCGATGTAAATGAGAAGACAAAAAGCACAAAAATAGGTTATTCTGGCATGGTGACAATCCGTCTGCCGGATGTTCGAATACATAAATATGACTTATACCTACATCCATAATTTCGATATCTTAATACAGGTAGGTACATAAAATTTCAATTCCAATATATTGCTTCCGAGTCTGCGAAGCAGCGGAAGCCTTGTGTTCACTTTCGGGAGCCAAAACATTTTTGTTGTCCGAATTCAAAATGTCCACTCTCATTTTGCGTTTCATAGCCTACTGAACAAAATTTGTTCAGTAGGCTATGGAAATGCGGACAGACCGACAGACCCACAGACACGGAACCAAATTTAATTTGGTTCCGTGTCTGTGGGTCTGTGGGTCTGTCGGTCTGTCCGCATTTCCTTGTTACAGCCATAATTTCCACAATTTTGAATGAATTTAGCTCATATTTTGAGGGATTGTGCGGATAAGGCTCCTTGAGGTCCCATACGAATTTCATCACAATAGAATCAGCGGTACGCTCTGCGCATGCGCTAACGTGAAATTCTTGAAACAGGCATAACATTCACAATTTTGACCGGATTTCAATCAAATTTTCTGGAATTGTGTGGGTATAGCCCTAGATGGTCCCCTATCAGTTTCATCGCGATTGCATCAGTGGTACTCCCTGCGCATGCGTGAACGTAGTTTTCTTGTTACAGTGACAACTAAATTCATTTTGAACTTGGCACGAGGAAGCTCATGTGCCATTGCCTTGGCAGTGTATTTTTTCTGTGCTCTGCATTTCAATAGAGAACTTATACCTTATATTTTATACCTTATATTTTAATAGATAACTTATACCTTATATTTTAGGGCAATTAAAAACCAGTTAAGGGAAAGCAACTTAAGAAACCACCTGCAGATACTCAGAAATTAAAATTGCTCACCAGGAACAACGCACGCTGTTGGCAGAACTCTGTTGGAGCAGGCAATTTGGCAGAACTCGGTTGGAGCTGCGAAGTCCGGACCATTCAAAATCTTCAGCGTTAGTCTTCCAAATACTGGAATTCCGAGAGAATGGGAAACACAAGAAGTGAAAGGTCAACACAGGAGAGGCTTTGCATTCAGAGTGAGTTCAGAGCTCCGAGTAGCCTTTCTCATGCTTGCCTTGATCCCAGAATCCAGATGTCGGAGGAGGAGGTTCTCTGATAGGTAGGTATACAATTGTTTTGATACCTTTAGGTACTGCCGCCATCCTCTTCCAAGCACCTTCTTTTCCGTTAAAGGATGTGCTTCCCATCCTCCCGCAGGATCGAGGCTTCGAATGACCTAAGATTATTAACCAATTCCAGTCTAGAAACTGTTGCCTTCCATGCGTTAGACCTCAGCCCCGACTACCTCGAGTCCCAGGATTCTCAGAAGCCTTGAGGCTGCCATTGCCGCCAGCCTAGACAAAATGTGGCTATTTAATACGACATGCGATACCTAGGTACTGTAAAAACTGTAGAGCAAGAGTGTTGTGAAATTGACGTCTCCTCGGTAATACTTTTTCTGTCGGACTGAAATAATTTTGGAATAACCCCCACATTTGGCTCCTCATCCATTTCACTGATAAATTTGCTCCTCATTCGCTTCTCTGCTGATTTTGCTTCTCATTCGTTAGGTACTTCGCCTATTTCGCTTCTCAATCACTACTGTGCTGATTTCGCTTCTCATTTTTCACACTACTGTATTTCCTCATTCGTTACACACTTATTTTCACTACTAATTCCTAATGTGCCGATTCTGCTTCTTATTCATTACGTAAGTACTTTACCTTGATGTTTTTTTTCCATCTGTCGATTATACCTACTAGTGACTAGTGATTCCTTCCACTGCTTATTTCGCTCCCCATTCACTACTCTACTAGTTTCATTCCTCAACGGTCCATTCAACCATAACAACGGTTGTATGAGAAATTCTATAGAGTACAATCTCATATTATGAGATTGGGAACTATATATAGAAAAGCGTAACAGCTGTTACGGGTTTTTCACATGCAAATCAGATTGGAACCCAAACAACGGATTGTACTATTTCAAATATTCAATTTATTAAGTACAATTATAATTTTAACTACACTAATTGTAGTTAAATTATTACAATTAGTCGGGGCGCTCATCAGCCTGGTTCGAATCCGGCGACGAACACTAATGTTTGACCAAAAGTCAATCACGTGTTGTAATACCAGTCTTGTCGGCAGACAATTCACCTCTGAACGCAAGTTTATGTGAATCCTTCTATGGAGCAAGAATTTCTAAAGCTTTTTCAAGTACAGTGCGAGGTCGGCTTCTGTCCCAATTGTGAAAACCAGTTGGTTAACGAAAAAAGAACCTACTTTTTTTTTGGTTGAATTATTATAATTTTGAAAACAAAAAACAGGTCTGCAAAAAGCATTTTTTGAACAGCTGCATGAGATATTTTTACTGAATTTTTTGATAAGCTGAATCCTGAAATGACCATCATTTCTTCCTACACCCTAATCCAGTTTTTTTAAATTTTTTTAGCAACTTTTAGCGCTCTAAAGTAAGTACGTAGGTAGGCTCACGTTTTTAATTATGAACATTGAATTCAACTATGTAATAATCATTGCCTACTATTTGCATTCAAACTACAGAAATAGAGCATGATATTTCAGTCCGTTTGCTGGTGAATCACTTTCTTCTTCTCCTAAATGGTTTAATTTTATGCGGTTTAGCATCCAACTGTATGACATCTATGTCCCTTGATGCGCTCAACATCTTGATGAAAACGTTCACCCTGCCCCTCATTATTGTTTATATTTAAGGCTGCATATATGAGCCTGAAAGAACATTTTTCACATTCGCGTGTGTATATTTTCCTGAACACTTGAGAGACTATATGAACTTGAGAAGCAGAGAACTACTCGGGGAACTTGTGGACTAACAGCGGTTGAATTTTCACCAAATAATTATTACTAATGGATTCATAATATGATTATATTATAATATTATGAATACATATAATATAAATATTATGTACCTACTAAAACGTTAGGTGCTAGAATTTCCCAATCTTTTCCAGAAAAAACATACCTGTATGACATACACTGTTATTACCTGTAGGTATACAATTTTGTAATTTTCATAGAAATTTGTTTAGGAACCTTAACCTTCCACAGAAATTTCAAATTTTATTTCTGGCTATGAGTACCGCTTCCCGACTAATATTTTGACATGAAAATGTCTGCTCTGGTCTCCCCTCGATGTTATGTAACGATTTTGTGACTTCCTCCTTAACACAAAATAAACAGCAACACAACTACGAGTGTCCATTATAGAAACAACCGCTTCATAGCCACCGTTTTTTCGTGTGATTTGAATCAATTCGGGACTAAAAATGTTATTAGTATGAGTATGATAAGACTTGGAAAAAAATCAGCGAAAAAACGAAGAAGCGGAAAACTTGCGCACAATTAGGTAGGTACACAAAAACTAGCGTGTCAATCAATAACAAAGACATGTCATGTTTCATGTCAAGATTCGAGGCTCTCCCCGTTTTTTTTTTTTTTCTTCTGAAAAACTATAATTTGAAGCAGTAGGAGTGAGTTTTGGGCTCTTACGGTGTGATTCAAATTTCCAGGACACTTTCAAAATTTCGTATTTTGAATAAGAATTGTGGAATAATTTTAATAGAATTGGGTTTTTGAGAATATTTCTGGTGGTTTTACCCGTGTTTTAATGCAGAATATGGAAAAATTAAAAAAAAAAAAAAACATTTAAATATTTTACTTTTTCCCCGAAATTCCTCAGTATTTCTGTACTGAAAATTGGGATAATTACCTACTAAAAAAATGTGTACAAATCAGCTAAAAATCCATCAAATTTGTGTAATGAACAGGCTAAACACTGAATAAAAATCCCTGAAAATTCCGCAATTAAAAGAAACCAAACCGATAGGTCCAAAACGTTTACTGTTTTGAAAACATCTGCTACACCTGAGGAGTGCAAGGAACTGCTGCCGTGTTGCCTCTGCTGCTCAAGTCGAGCAGAGTCGTCGCGTTTATCCGACAAACCGTCGAAACGTGCAGCGCACTTTCGCATGCCTACAATGCCCAAATCGGTTACCAGAATTTTCAAGCCGATATCGATATTTTTTATCATAAATAATGAGGCTGACCCGTTGGGAATGAGTCCCCGCACACCCACATCCCGCCGAAGGGGAGCTCTGGTGGGGGAAAGAGTCTCCCCCTCCGAGGAATTCCGCCTGCCAGGCCTGCCAGAGAGCTACCTGTTACCCGCGTTGAGGGCCTTCCAGTGACGGGATTGCCGTCTCCGTGGCGAGAATGTGTCGTCTGTTCGGTGTGTCGATCGTCGTCGCGGGTCTGTGTCTGTCCGCCTGCGTCGGCTCGCGAGCGTCGAGAACCAAAACCCGCCGCCAGTTCCTGCCGACGCCGAAGGAGCGTCGCCCCAATATCGTCCTCATTATGACCGACGACCAGGACGTCGAACTCGGTGAGTCAGTCAGACAGTCTCGAGCTCACATTCACATCCACTGAGCCATTTCCAACGTGCCTGTAACTGTTTTTTACTGTCACTCAATGTAAATAACGAATTTTGTTCATTATCCAGCAAATTTTCTTCCCAGAAAAAATCCGCTAACCAAAAAAGTATTCAACCTCACACATTATTTATTTAAAAAAAAAATCCCGTGGCATTTTAAAATTGTATAGAAAAAATCACGTGTAGCATCGCACAATGTGCCCCACATCTGCCTGAAGTGCTCAGGTCACCGTCGAGAGTCGATCGCGCCCTCATTGATTTTGAAACAAAGTATGAAGATAGATTCCGGCCAGTATCTCTAAGTTATCACGTATTTGTGCGAAAATGTAATCGAAATCGGTATAAAAACAACGCATTTGGAACCATACGAAATTGCGTCGTTCCTAATGTTATCCATCTCTCAACCGTTTTCGATTAAATTAAGATTAAAAAATCATTTAATTTACCACCCACGTGTGATGTAATTTACTTTGGATACATCAAAGATTCGAAGAAGGCGACAATAAAGGAAAACAGCCCAATCAACCGCTTTATTTTTGAACCCGTTGCGTCGAAATTTACGTTACTAACACATTTTTTCAATATACGAAGACCTTGAAGTTAAACTTGTTACAAGTTTGTCCAAAATTAACACACAAAAAAGAAGAAAAAACCACCAATTTTTTTAATTAAATTTCATTTGACATTAAACTGAGTTTGTTTATTATTTTCAATACTTGAGCAATGTTAAACAATGGTCGGAATGAAACAATTTTTCGTCAAAACGACACCTGGGTTGACCTCCTGTCCAAAAGAATGCCACTACCCCACATGTAGCCCCTTAGCAGCTCCAGAGCGCCGTTACGACATTGCAGTCGACTCCAGCAAAGCCCTCCAAAACTCTCGCCTGTAGCTCCATCGAACAGGTCAGGGACCTCTATACATCGGTTCCTCGTTTTAAACCCGTCAAACCGGGTTTAAAGTGCCTAATATCGGTTTTGAATAATCTCAAACCAGCTTTACACCCCCACAAACCGCGTCAGAATTGCCTCCAACTGGTTTTAAACCCATCCAAACCTGATTTAACCTCCACGAACAGGTCTGGAACCCTTATAAACAGATTTTCCACCCAAAATTATGGTTTAAAAACAACATCTTAATAATTATTGACCCCATTATGGCCCCATAGCAGCTCCACAGTGCACTCGGTCTGGTTTGAGACCTTTAAAAATCGATTGTTAAAGTGTCCCCCTCTCGTCTAAAATCTCCTCAAACTGGTTGTAAACCGCCCCACTCCGGTTTTAATCTCCTCAAACAGTTTTGGATTCTATCGAAAACGACACCTCACTTGAATCCTTGGGCAGAGCCCTTCAAAAATCTCGCCTGTATAGTCCCTTGCCCCAAAATTTCCATGAAATCGATACGTCAATCTACCTATAAGAGCCCCACAGTGTGGTGCGATTGATGTGAAACCCCCTACATTTTACAATCGATTCTACGTCTCAAATTATATCGAAAACGACAACTTATTCGTCGCTCTGGCCCAAACCCATGAAAACTATATTAAAATACCTGTGGGACACCCCCAGACCCCCGGATTATCTAAGTTTTGATCAAGGATCATAGCAAGAAACATGGTACATGTTTTTCGGATTGGTATATTTAAATTCGCGATAAAAAAAGTTTATTTAATAAAAGGGGCTTATACATTTAAAAAAGGCCATACATTTAATAAAAGGGGGTTATACATTTAAAAGGCCAGTGTTGAATCATGATGAATGAATCATGAATTTAATTTAATTCGCGGGGTTGCGCGCGTCGCGCGGGATTTTAATATAGCCTATGTTGTGGGCAATCGCACCCGAAACCGTTAGAAAAAACCCCATTCAAATCCGTTCAGCCGTTTAGGCGCCTATAAGGCACGACAGACACACAGACAAACAGACACACAGCTCAACATCTCAAGGGGGGCTCGACCCCCCTAAGCATACTTGAACGGTCCACCAAACCAATAGAAAAAATCGCCGTATTTTTATCGCTTACCGTTTAGGAGGAGGAGAGGAAAAACCATGTACCATAAGAACAAAATTTCGAAATTTCGCAGGGTTGCGCGCGTCGGGCTGGGTTTTAATATAGGTAGCCTATGTTGTGGGCAATCTCACCCGAGATCGTTAGAAAAAAAAACATTCAAATCCGTTCAGCCGTTTAGGCGCCTATATGGCACGACGGTTTACGGGGGGAGTACTTCAAAACTCTTACATTCCAATCCAGAGAACGCCCGTAAAAACAATGTTTACATGTCATGTACCATGTTAAAAATTATTCTAAAACAGAGATGAGCACATTTTTATTTATAAGTGAGGTTGTGAATTAATTCACAACATGCTTTGTTTAATTAGGTATTCACATTCACAAACTGTAAATGTGAATCAATAGCTAATTGAAGAGAATTGAGTGAATTATCCACATCCACAACGTTTTCTGTAAATTAAATTAAATTCACAAAAAAATTTGTAAATAGTTCAAAAAAATGTAAATAAATTCAAAAATGATTGTAAATTTTTTAAATTCACAAATAAATCTGTACATTTTTTTATATTCACAAATAAATACAGTAGTCTCGGTATATCGAAGTTGAAGGGACCAGGGAAAAACGTCCATACTTACCGAGAGGTTCGATATACCGAATTTCGAAATATTGAGCTCTCAGGCTCTGAGCTTCTAGGCGTGAGGGAAAAGTTCGAAATACTGATAGTTGTCAACGAAAAGAGCGTCAGGCCCAACTTCCGCCAGCAAAGAAAATTTGTGGAGCTTTTCTATGGAGGTGCAAGCTTCCTTCAGCGTTGAAAGTTCTGGCTCTGTGTCAGGCCTACGACCAACGTGAACTTCGAAAAGTTGGGGGAGTGTGATATGCCGAGAGTTGAGCAGGTGGAAGTTCGATATGTATATCGAAGTTCCACCTGCTGTGGTATACCGCATGTTGGCGGGCGGCCTTTCTCTCGTTCAGCTTCGATATACCGAGTGCACCAAAATGCAATGGAAAACTTCGTTATAGTGAGGGATTCTCAAGGGACCGAGCTTTTACTTCGAAATACCGAGAGTCTAATGTATGCATTTTTTTAAATTCACAACTAAAGATGTGAATTTTTTAAATTTACGGCGAATTAAAATCAAATTTACGGTAATTCCATTTCTCGCTTGTCCGCTGACGAGTAACTTTGTGATGCTATGAGAAAAACGCATAGAGCTAAAAGAAAAATTAATTGGTAGGAAAAGGTTGCCACAAAAATTATATTCATTGGTTTTTCTCAGAGTATCACAATGTTACTGGTCAGCGGACCCGCGAGTATTGGAATTATCGCGAATTTGATTTTAATTCGCGCTAAATTAAAAAAAAATAATCAGATATTTAGTTGTGGATGTAAATTAATCCGCATTTTTCCTTCCCGACACACACTAAGTGTCATGTGTCTCATAAGTCTTAATTCATATTCACATTAAATGTGAATCTTAAAAGCAATGCAGTGTAAATTTTACAAACACGTGAAGTACGAATTAATTCACATTCACAAACAACACATGATGTGAATCAATTCACAACCTTATTTATAAAAAAAAAAGAAAAAAAAAAGTGCCCAACTCTGGTGTAAAACAATCCCTGTTTGGAACCAATTTTAAAACCCTCCGGATGCCCAACAATTTGATTCGTTCAGTAGTCAATGCCAATACGATACTTCGGACAGGTGTGCAGACCGACACGATCATGACAAGAGTCGGCCATCACCTCGGGTTTGAAACTTGTCACAATTTTGACACCTCCGGCCGGAGACCCTTTTCTGGCCTGTCGAGTGATTTATTTGGCTGGTTTGACACTTTTTTTGGGTAGGTTCGGAAAGTGTCGCATTGGGTTTTGGAAGACACCGACCCCGTTGATGGTGTTGGGGGGGGGGGGGGGGGGTAACAGGTAGGTGAAGTCTCATCCCCCAACTACCGCCGCTAACGAGTGTAATCCCGAGCTAATCACGACCACCTGGGTTGATCTTGTGCTTAACGATTTTCAAAAGTGACACTTATAAGGACGTTCACCCCGCTCGTCAACTACCTGTAACTACCTACGTGAGTACCGTTCAGAGTCGATAAGGATTGGATGTTTTCCCCCATTAAGCGATGATCGAAACGGTTTTCGACTTCTTGAAAAGTTATTTGACCGTCGAGGAAATCTCTTCGGTTGTATCGGAGGAGTGGAGGTTTGAGGGAATCATCTGGTCAGTCTGACGCACTTCGGACGCGCTGTCTTCTAGCTCACTGGTCTTAAATCGCTTAAGGTCCTGATCGGCGGTCGAGCGAGTGAAAATCCGTAAGGCTAACCTGGTCTCACTAGAATATGTCTGAGCTCAGGAGTCTGAACTCTTGCCCTAGGGCAGGGGTTCAGTTAAAAGTGGCTAACACCACAGCAGCAAGATGAGAAATAATTCGCATCACCTCGTTGGCAGGCCAAGACCGCAGAAGACCAATAACAGGGAAGAATCCCACATCAGGAACTTGGATTCGCCATGAAGGCTATTATATAGCAGGATTCGCCATGATGGCTATTATATAGCAGCTATAGTATAGCTCCTATAATAACACAGAGTGCACTTATGCACAATACTCGGAGCAGACTTACCAATGATGGGAAAGAGCCTGGCATAAGCAACGGGCGGCTATGGATTCCACTACGGACCCTCATTAAGAGCGCAGATCAGGTGATATAGGTACTAGGTTATTAGGAGTAGGTATATTGGGATTCCGCACCTTCCATTAACATCGTCCAACCGACACCTTGGGGTTCCACTCTAGGTTGAGAAATCAAACGAAAGCAATAGACCTACAGAACAAGCCATTGAGCAGCAGGTCGAGCAGGGTTTCGTTCTGGGGCCAACCCTGTTTTTGCTGTACGTAAACGATCGAGTCACCAATTTAACAACAAACAAAGCGACATATTTTTGTTCGCTGCGTGTTAATGTATATATGACTGTGCGAACGAATGGCTCCTGCTCTGACACCCTATCCCTCGATATCCAATCTGTGGACGAAATTGTGCAAGCTTGGTGAACATCCATTTCCCTCATACTGAACTTTGACAAGCTGCAGGATCATCGGTTCCATTTGAATGATTGGGCGGACAACTCCGTGAGCTTCCTGAGAGTCCGGGTCGACAGCCACATCTGTTGGAAACGAGTACAATCCATAGACTTGGGTCATTCAAAATTTTGACTGAGAGTTCAAACCAAAATACATGAGCCAAACCGAATGGTTGAGACATGAATGCTACAGAACATGAGCCAAGCAGAGATCGAGCCAAAGCGCAATTGAATACGTATGAGGTGCGGAATTCCAAGGTCCACCTTCCTCCCTCGCTCGTCCTCTACCAAGGTGTCGGCCAAGGTCAAAGGAAGGGCAGAGCTGGAGGGATTAGCCCGGCATTATTGCCCTCCAGTAAATGAGCCCCCGAGGTGGAATCCCAAGGCACCCGAAGCAACATGGAAACAACATGAGGGTTCGTAATAACCCCTTAATTGATCAATATTATGAAAGAACTATGTCTCAGCAACATGGAATCGCCATGATGGCCAGACTGCCGAAGAAAAGACAGAACACTGCCAACGGCACGAAAGAACCATGCACGAGCAACATGGAATCAGAAAAATGGCTAGCCCAGATCGTAGAAGAAAAAATACATCTCCAATGGCGGGAAAGAACCATAGCAGATCACTCCAAACCATGATGGCCAGCCCAGATTCGCAAAAGACCAGTCTCCATCCTTATCGTTCATCATGGACTTCACAGGACTCTCGAACTTCAAGCAACATTTTAAACAGATTTGGGGTCGGGGAAGGACCCAACTGTGGATTCGGCGGAAATTATCAGACTGCAGCCCACCACTTTGCATAGTTCAACCTCCTAATACGCTGAATGTCTTCAAGGGGACAACTAGAACCAGCCCCAATAAATAATATTTGTTATGTGATATCGGTGCCCCACGAACGCGCAGTAGAAACAAGATTGTTTTGTACGATTCGTAGAAAAAACTCTTTTGCAACATTAATTTAAACACGTGGGGGATGTGGGGGTTCCTGTCCTGGTTTCCGTTTTTGAAAATCGCCTACACTGATGTGATTAACCGCGTCCAACCGGCGAACGTCCTCACCTACACGTCTTTCGGATCCCGATTACACACATTAGCTCCGGAGATCAGATGCGTCACGTCATGCGCTTTCCCAATATCCCCCCCACCCCCTCACCCCGTCGGTACGTTAGGCCATTTGATCCTACGCCACCGGCCTGTTCAACCCCCCTCTGGGGTCCCGTCGATATTTTATCGGTCTCGTTATAATTGTACCGACAGCCCAACGTCCAAACCACTTTGTACGGCCCAGCAATTCACGCGGACCGCACGGAACATGTCAGCCTGGAGAACAGGTTCCTGCCCCGTCGGATCCATTAGGGGGATTGCAGTTTGGGAAATTCATTTCATCCAGTTTTTCAGGCAGGCTTCTGTTACAAGAATATGATCTGCCAGGAAGTCCGCTGATCAGAAGTAATGCCTCGCAAGAAAAAAAAGTAATTATTAAGCCTTAATAATGATAATGTCACATTGAAGAGCTTTGTCGAGGAAAAACAATAAAAAGTTTGGGGTTCTTCCTAATTTTTTTAGCGCAACCTTTCCCTCAAAAAATGGAAAGGTGCGCTCACCTCTTCGATATGTTTTTAGCGCAACCTTTCCCTCAAAAAATGGAAAGGTGCGCTCACCTCTTCGACATGTTTGTTTTTTTGTTTGTTTGTTTTTCACAGCATCACGCCCGAGCGGCTCAACAGATTTTCATGAGGGTGGTCTCATTGTCATCAGCGAGTTCGGGGGGTGGTTATAGGCTACCTTGATTTTTCCTCCCTCATCCCCTTCATCGGTTTTCGGGAGGTCCTTCACGACGAAAGTTGTTTATCTCTGATGTGTAACTAAGGAGGCCTCAAAAGGGGGACGAAAGTTTTTATCCGATTTCGTTGGTACAAGGGTCTATGGAATGAGCTTTTTAGGCTGATTCCAACGACTCCAAAACGATTTTTGCAGCCTGAGCCGTTCGTTACCTCTGATCGGCATAAGGTTTTCTTACGCATCGGTGGTTAGGGTGCAGTTGTTTACGTAATGAGCATCACGTGGATATTAAAATGGAAACATATAAGTTTTTGGGCTGGGGGTCATGCGAAATTTCGTAAGACGTTTTTTTGTGACGCGATACCAATAAACCTATGTGTTGCTATGTAGTCAGTCATGTCGTCAAGCCCAAAAACATATGGATATGTTTTTTTCATTGAAGCATGGATCCATGCTTCAATGTTTTTCTGTGGAGCGGAAAAAATTTGCAATGTGTGTAGTTTATTTTTAAAGTGAAACTTTTATTACATCGTCCCAAATTTTTTGGTCTGTGTGTCATTTCTTGTCCCGTCACGCTACCGTTGATTTTCGCTTACAACCGATTCGTTGCTACGGAACTTCATCTTCGCCAGTTATCATCGTACAAAAATCGTTCACCATTCGTTGGAAAGCTCTCGATTTATCACGCATTTCTTTCGTACTTGTTCTTCGTCATTATGTCCCCATTTTATATTTATTGATGTTATTAATGGATGCAGTAAACAATGCCGCTAGTTTTGTTGTTATCAGTTGCCACATTAGAAATCAATTTGAGAAAACGCCAAAATGAAGCCGTGGGTCTCTACAAGGGTAGGTGGATGAGTAGGAAATGGGGGGGACTAGACAAAAAACGTGTCCATCGATGCTACGTACCCCACTAGGGGAGCGAGCGAAGCGAGCCGGAGAGACTAGCGGGAAAAAAGTTTCACTTTTACCGTGGTTTCATAAAACCACACCCCATTTTTTTTTTAATGTTTTGTGTGGCATATTCTGGTCGCTAGAGACCTACTGTAATATATCGTAATAACAGAAAGGTTGCGCTCATCTAATCAATTCAATTGATAGCTTGTTTAAAAACGTTTCCAAAGTTAAAATTTTTATTTCAGCAATAAATTGTCCACAACAATGTTTAAGATAGGGAAAATAATAATCTTGTTTTGAGTAGATAAGTTTAGCCAAGCCATAGCCAAAATCTTCAAAAAAAACCCTCCCGTAGCCCCATAGCGCTTCACGGGTTTGGGCGATCGGGCTGAAAACCTTTAGGGCACCACTTAATGGTAAACCGAGTATTTTATCAAAATTTCAGACTTTTTGAAAAATCCCTACGGCCCAAAACGGCCCGGACGGCGGACGGACGTTTCGGTTTTGGAATCTAGACCTCTTGAAACGGATAATGTCAAATTTTGAGGTCGATCCGAGTCGTCGACCTCCGTCGCTAAAACATAGGTGTATTATTCCAAGAATAATAAACCGAAAAGTTGAAAAGTTAGTAGGTACTTTTTTTCTTCCAAGGACCAGAACATTAAGTAATTAAATTTTAATGTATTTTATGATAATGGTGCAGTATTGGATGTTCTATAAGGCAAGGGACAACACAAGGGCAATTGAGGGGGTTTCAAGCCCCTCAAAACCAGTTTCAAGTCACTCGGAAACAGTTTTAAATAACCTCAAACCAGCTCAAATGTCAAAGCGGTTTGTATGCTTCGGGAAACCAGTTTTTAATCTCTCCATACTGGTTTATGAATAATTCATAAACCAGTAAAAACAGTATTTAAAAAAAAAAAAAAAAAAAAACCAGTATTTTTAAGACAAAATTATTTTGTCTTAAAAATACTGTTTTTTTTTTTTTGTTTTTTTTTAATAGGTAACAAATTAATTTAAAAATCAATATAAAACTTGGAAAGTTGCCTCAAAATCGAAAAACGCTGCAAATTTTACAAATGGGTTTTATTCTTTGAAGTAGGTAAATAATTTCTTCTTTGACCCTCAGGGTGAGTGCCACACCCGCTAACTGGGGTTGGCAACCTCTCGCTACTAACTTCTGTTGAGCGTGTTGACCAGTTATTACAGAAGTAGTAGGGACCTACCGTCCCGGCTCCGAACGGCAAATGTGAAACGTTTTAATGGGCGAGATACTCTCGGTGGTTTGCCATTGCCTTCCGAGGGGTGATCAGTAGAAGGAAGATGTCCAACGAACCAGCAACCTTCAACTCCGCAGCCCAACGCTGAAACCACTGTGCCACTGATACCACCTCTCTTCTGTAATAAATAACAAATTTATTCGGTGTCAAAAAATTTTTTTGTTCAAAATAAAAAATAAATAAATTTTTTCATACAATGTTTTTGGATGGTTGTGGGACCCCGAAAAATGAATAATTATGCGTCCAAAATTACAAGCAAAACGACATCTCCTCAAAAGCTCCATTAAATGGAAATTTTGTGGGACACCCTTTTTGGGAGGAACTTGCTGATTCGATAATTTCATCTACGAAACAATGGGGTGATCAACAACGAAGATACGACTTTTCTTCGGTTTTGCGGTGTGATTTCCACGCGATTCTTGTGGTGAGTGTCAAAATGAGGACATAAGGATGAATGAGAACTTTCACGTTCTGAACCCCAAGTGCATCTATGTGGGTTTGAAGTTGATAAGGTGCTTTACTCTTCTGTGACCTACTGACAGTAATTTTCTTTGCCTGATAAGAAATGCCACCCCCTTGAAGTTTGAAAGTTGAAAAACTAAACGTATCATCGGACCTACCTACAATGTGGACAATGAACAGATGTGGAACTTCGAAAAATGAGGTAAACATCCACAATTACTCGGAACCGGGGAGTAGAGCGGGCCCTCCTGCCCCCTCCGGCGTTATTAGTTACCATTCTGGGTAGTGGTGTGGCTGGGATGGACCAACGTGGAGGTGCCCTGTGGAGGGCCGGTCGGATATTATCCGAGTAAAAACGCTGCAAACTTTACACTAGGGTTTGTTACTCTTTGATATAGGTTACTTGTGCAGAAAATTAAAAAATTTTTTGGGGATTTTTTCTTCAAAATTTTTCTTGTTTTTTTTTTTTTTTTTATTTGAAAAATATTTGACCTCCTGGGATCCATCAAAAATCTCATTCATAGCCCCATGAAAAAATCCCTATAGATCGCCGCAGTGAAATCGGATCGTTGCGGGACCCCAAAAAATGGATTCTACTTCCAAAAATACTTCGAAAACGACACCTGACTCGATCCCATAGCCAAAAGCCTTCATAAAACCCCTCCCGTAGCCCCATTTTAGCCCCATAGCGTCCCACGGGTTTGAGCGATCGGGCTGAAAACCTTGTGGGCACAACTAGATGGTAAACCGAGTAAGTATTTTGTCAAAATTTCAGATTTTTAAACAAACTAGATGCTCCGGCTCGCTTTGCTCGCCTACGCACCCAGCTGGGGGGCTCCGCCCCCGCAATAGCAGCTCGCTCCCCCCTTCCCTGGCCATGGGTTGGTATAATTTTTGTGTATGAATTTAGCTTCTTCCCCCCCCCCCCCTCGATTCAATTTTGCCTTAAAAATTAAAGTTAACAATCACTCAACATGTAAGAAAAATCCCCGTAGCTTCAAACCCTCAACCTTCATCTTCAGAGCCCAAAACTACTGCCGTACAAGGCATACATCAGTTACAGTACACAACACGGGATCCAGAAGCCCGATGCTCCAAAAATCGTCCGGGAAGGATCCTCCCCAATCCAAGTCGCTAATGCGAGGAGAAGGATGAATGAGGCGAAGGCCCCATCTGCACATACAAGGCACTGATGATGTTTCTCTTGATAACGAAAGCGCTCTGCCAACACAAACTCTGCTTTTAATTAACAACCCATCTACCACCCTCATCATACTTTTTTAATAAAAAAAATTCTTTAACATGAATTTTTCAAAACACCAGGTTTAATAAATCGTTGATTTTCAATAAATGTTTAGAAATTAAACATCGTACACCGTTAAAAATCTCTACAGCTGAATAAGTTTTGGAATTTGACGAATGAGACGCACAAGAACTGACTCCTTTCAGATGAGGTTTCAGCTATCATGACAAGTCATTCACAGATTACTACAGATAGGTTTCCAATTCGGAAATTTCGAATCATCATCACGCAAAGTTTCTTGAATGTATTGTTTAGTAGTTTTCTTTTCGATACGTATGGTGATTTGACTAACTGCTATATTTAATTGTATTTTATGACAAATAGGTGAGTAAAGTTTCAGTTTGAAAAACCATTTTAGAGTTCGTAATTTTGAACACGTTTAGAACTGAAAAGTGTAATGAGTCTTTGAGAACAAGGTTCAAAATTTCAAAACTTACATCCGCTTTCTTTTTAAAAAATCCAAATTTTACCATTTAAAAAAGATTTAAGAAATTAATTTTTCTCATTAATCAAGTTTAGAAATATTTCAGGAATAAAACGACCTGTTTAACGTCTAATTTTAAATAAATAAACTCTATACAAGTTTTTTTTTCTTGAAATCTATGTAAAATCAATCTTTTTCTACAGTTCCCCATCTTTAGTCTGGGGACCCTTATAATATTATTGGTTGTACGGTTGAAACCCTTCCATTGATTCTAAGTGGCCTTGTCTTATATCTTCCCATCCGGGGTTTAATCTCCTAAAACCGATTTTAACAGACCTAAACAAGGTTTTAACCTGCCAAAACCAGTTTTGTGAAACCCGAAATCGGGTCAAAATCTATCCAAAACCGTTTTTACCTGTTTTAAAAATCTCCTGTAAAAAGGTCTGAGCCCCCTAAATCGAATTTACGTCCAACATACCTCATAAACGACACCTATGGTTATTAAAAAAACCTTGTGTAACCCGTTTAAACACCCGCACAGTTCCAGATAGGTAGTGATTAGACTGGACTTACATTTTCTCAGGGTTAACCATGAGTTAAAAATTACTCCAAAAACGTCACTTCACTTGACTTCATAGCTGAAGCTACTCCATGTTTTAAGCACTTAATAAGACACCGAGAGCTTTCAAATTGTTCAGATTATTAAAAAAAATTTCTTTATCATGGTACATGCTTGTTACTAGGAGTAAAATATTTTACTCCATAAAATGACTTTGGCTCCATATTATGGCTTGATTAGCACGACGCACAGTGGGGCAAAGCCGGAAAAACCCCTCAAAAACGAAAATTAGTTTTGCGAACTTTTTCCGATGGTTTATATATGTTGAATAGTTTTAGAATGCATCCCTGTAGCCGTTTTCCTGGAAGAATTTATTTTCAGCTTGGACTGAGGGGTACAATGTGTAGTTTTTTTGAGACCTCGAAAATAGGCACTTATAAACATAAAGTTTGTAGTATTCGTGTGTGTTCATTTTGAAGATAGAAATAGAAATAGAAGATAGAAAGTTTTTGGGCGTGTTCCTGATATATTAAAGAAAATTAAGAACCTTCCGCTTGAAATACCATGCTCTTCATGGGGGGCTGAATTATTTAGTAATTAATCGTGTTTTAACGAGTAATCTCGGGTTTCTAAGCTTTCAAAAAAAGCTCCACCGAGCTCCGCTCTGGCGGGGCAATTTTTCGATTGTAGACACCCTAGGGAAGCTCTTGTAAAAATTTCAGCAGCCAGAATTTGCGAATCTGGACGCAGGATTGATTTTAGTGTAAAAAACATGGCCGATTCAGCCGCTTCAGCGAGATAAACGAGCTTGATCGAATAGCAAGTATTTATCGTTGTACCAAATCTCTGAATGATTCACAAATAAGTTAAAAAATAATTATTATTCAATTTCAGAAACATTTGGCGAGAAGTTGAATGAAACAAAAATTGAACTTAGGGTGCCGTGAATTACAAAAGCGATTCTAACCGCATTTTAAGAAAAAAATGGAAAGCAATTGACCCACTACAGGTCAATTGACACCGGGCATATGGACTATGATATCCTATGAAATTTAATATTTAGAATCCATTGGTGACATTGCTAGCTTTGTACCTCAAAATGTAGTTGAATTATAGTGAGAAATAGTGAGTCGGTGGGTCAATTGACCCATGTGAATTCGGTCAACGTGACCCACTGACTACGTACAATGCGTAGTGAGACTCAAAGACCACGTGTGATTTTTTTCAGATTTTTAAAGGTGTAAGTAGAGTTTTTACAGGTTTTTATCCGAAAAACAGCCGTTTTGTCCGACTGTGCGACGCCTGCACGTAACAACCCCACTCCATAGACATAGAAGAGCCTGCAAGCTCCATCCCACACCATTCCCCCCGCCTGGGCCGTCATCTGGTCCCTACGGCTCAATAGACTACCGGGGGTCGTTAGGTATAACCGGCATCATTTTTTTTTTTTTTTTTTTTAAACTTTGTGAACTCCAATAATCGGATACGACCAAGCCCACAGACACGGTCAGGCTTAACCACACAACTGGACCGTCAAAGCTAGCCGCAATATTATAGCTTAACCCTATCCCATAGAATTGTAATCCTAGAGCCGGCCATACTGAAATTTCTCACGGCACGGCACCTTAGAATAAACGTGAGTCATACTATCCTAAGATCGGCGTTGGACGGGAAAATGGAAAAAATTACTTCAAAAGCATTGCATTTTTTAAGTAGTTTTTTAAAACCAGCACAAAAAGTTTTTCCGAACACTCTTGAAAGTTGTTCCTTATGTAAACTACCACAAAATTCTGACAGATAAATGTGATAACTTGTTTTCCTTATTTGTATAACTTTACCTAGTTCCTGTCCTTTTCGATCCCCGGCTGTATTACACCGAAGTATTTTCTTCATAATGAGAGCAGGCGGAGGTTTCGCAATACTTTTAAAAGCTGCTTTGATATTCATTAAAACAACAAAGAAAAGCCGGCCCTGCCCTGATATTCCTCTTCTTCATCCCCCTTTTTCCCTTCAATTTTAAGAGGTTTTCTTTCAGATTATCTTTCACTCACCCTTTTTTTCCCCCTCCTCTTCTCGCGTTTTTTTTTTTTAATTTATTATAAACAAAGTACGTCTACACCGGCTTGTTTGACCCAATTTCCCAGCACAAACTTCCTGGCAGAGTCGCATTTCATTGAAATAAGACTCCGACGGCCAAGTGAGGAATAATGAGCGATTCATTCAACAACGCCAAAAAGAAAATTTGCTAGTTCAGAGCTCGCTCGCCGCAACAGCTTGGTTAAATTCAACGTAAATGTGGTACTTTTAAAAACGTAATTTGAAGTTTTTTTAAATTTTCAAGCGAATGAACATCTTAACCAACTCTTGACGGTGTCAGTTCGTTAAGGCTTTATCCGTTTGATAGGTATATCGAACTGTAGTGCGAAGATGACGCGAAGACTTCGATCGTTTCACTTGCAAATTGATTGCCTTCAGGCATCTCGACGAGGAAGTTGTCGGCTGAGTGATTCATTTGGGTTCGTGACGATGTGACTCGGGTGACCCGGGAAGTGAGGTGCTTGTTCGAAGTAGGTACTTTTGATTATGAACGGGAACATGGGCGAAGACAGGGTGGCCCCCCCCCCCCCCCCCCAGACTTTTGGGAACACAAAAATGAATTGTATTGAACTCAAAAGAAACAACAGAATTGAATGCGTAGGTAGGGGCAAGGAAAGGTATTATTGGAATTTCGAAACACTAGCACTCTGACCGGGGGGGGGGGGGGGGGGGGGGCTCGCTTCGTTCGCTAGTATAAAATTTGGATCTCTAGTAGGATACAGAGCAAACGCCGACTATAGGATAGGAGGAGTTGCACGGATTTGCGAGCGTCAGAAATTTCGCTCAATGCGCTTATCGGACGTAAAAATGACCGGGGATTCCAAATTGGCAAAATAATTAGTATAGCATAGGGTTCCTATTTAAATGGGTTAGTATAGTATAGTATAGGTTCCTATTTAAATTAAGAAAGTTGGGCGCAAACGCGCCGATTTGCCCGCATTTTGGGAGGATCTCAACCCCCCTATTAGTAGCTAAAAGGGATCCCGAGACGATAGAAAAACGCTGCAAATTTTAAAAAAGGGTTTATTATTCCGTTTCAGAATTATAATATTTATTCCAAGAATAATAAACCAAAAGCGATTTATGATGTCTTCACATCCTTTGTCGTCTTCCTTTTTCGGATGACGCTGAGTTGTGAACGCTCCACAATCAGTTACAGAACGTGATGTTTAGCAGATCTAAAGACTCCGTAAGCCGCCAGACGTATGTTGGTACTGCAAGCTAATAAATATAAATACCATTTTTTTACTAGACATTTAAAACCGCTCAAGAACGTGAGAAGAACGACAAGCAACGCATCTCATAAAAGTGCGAAACCCGTTTTCCCTCATTGAATTCTGTCTTCTGCTCGAATAGGTATTAGCTCTCCGGCATTTGAACGCAACAGTTCTACAATAAAACTTGAAACTAACCTCCATGGAGATGGAAATTACCCAATGAATTTAACTGCAGTTGCCGAGCCCTTTCGTGGAACATATGCTGACTGTAAAACGGAATGAGGCCTTGAGGGAGGGGGGGGGGGGGGGGTCGAATGGCGGAAAGTAAGCAACCTCGAAACCCGAGAAACCCATGCAGAAACAAAACAGAAAGTATAAAACTCAGCCCCGAGAGCTCCCTCCATTGTGAGCTGAGACAAAAGGTTGGACAACGAATCTACTCTGTCAAAGCAATTTCAGCGGGGATTTGAGAAGGCGGGTTCGTAGTACAGGAAACGATACCATACTCGGTGGAGTGCTTCGAATGTTCGCTCAGGCAAGAGAATCTCTGCAGGGATGTTGACGAAGGGAGTCTGCCCGTCTTGGACGTTTGGACGCGCTTGGACAGGGTCTCATTATTATTCTTGGAATAATACACTCACGTATTCGCGACGAGGGACGGCAATTTTGATCGGCCTCAAATTTTGTCATTAAACGTTTCAAGACGTGTTTTTTATCTGTATTTTTTTTTTAAATCTTTCATCTTCTTTCATTAATAGGTAATGAATAGTGACAAACAATAACGATTTGCTCTGTTCCTATCTTAATGTCATAAAGTTAATGATGACAAGTTCCGATCCTTCTTGTGAGGACGGCTGACGACGGCAGCAGCCAGTCGAACAAAAATGCAGGGTGTACCTATGTTGTTTCATTTTATTTTCTTAGGTTTTTTTTCTTCTTCATTTAATGATTACCTAGTAGTGAATGCACTATATTAAGGGCACCCGGTACCTAAAAAACCGATTTTTTTCGATTTTTTTAAAATTTTTTTTTTCAACTCAGAATCATTAAAGGAACAAGATAAAATAGTATTTGCATGAAATATGGACTTACAAATTGCCGAAATCAGTGAAGTCCATAGCCGTAAGAAACCCCAAACGACAGCTCACCATGACAAACTTTGCAAACCGCATACCTGGAGATGGAATTCCATATTTCACCAATGTCGACAATGTCGTACATATGATTGGTATCGTAGTCCCCATAATCCAAATTCTTCAACTTTCTTTCTGAAGTCGTCAGAAGCCGGCGTTTAGGTGGCATGTCAGGAGTTGCTGAACTGGAAGGAATATTTTCCGTGTCCTTTTTAGGCCATCGGACTGGGGCATTCCGTTTTTTAAAAACACGATGTGATTTCCCCATACAGCGGAGTCAACCGAACACAACACACACGAAAACAAATATGAAGAAACACGGGAAACAATACGACGATACAGGCAAAACAATACGAACATACTCGCGCGATAACCAAGTTCAAGTAAAAACAAATTACTGAAGTCAATGAAAACATTAAAGTCCGATTTCAGATCGCTTCCCTATGTTCTACTTCTTCTTCTTCACATTAATAACCCCAAAAAATCGATTATTAGAAATCAGGAGCTGAAAATCATCTCGAATTCACTTGAAATCACAATCGATTTTGTTTTTCTCGTTTTTCTCAAAATAGGGTTTTGGGACGTTCTCGGCGACTTTTCCCGGGAAGTACTGATCCGAATTACTTTTTTTTTTGTTTTCGTTTTGTTAAGGAGACCTAGGAGAAGAGATAGACGGATGCTTTTGGCGATTTTCGAATTAATAGTACCGCCAGACTACTCTGAAGTGAAAAAAAAAGTGAGATTCCAGGTATTCTCACACAAAAATTTTGTTTAAAGAATTAAAAAAAAAAAGAATCCGTCAAATGAAAATAGACTATATACTGATCAAAACAAAACAAAAACCAGACAAATCCGTCCAGTAGTTCCTGAGAAAAATCGCCGCGAAAACATGTCTAAAATGGGCGGGAGGGGGGTGGTTACCGAAAGGTACCGGGTGCCCTGTGATGAGCTTGATATTCCGGCTTTAGTGCATGACATTTACACATAGGTTCTTGTTTACATCGCAGTCTAAAGCCCCGTCCACACTCGAGCATTTTCGGCGAGCCGAGCATTCAAAAACAATTAATTCTGCGAATGCTCGATAGTGTGGACGCATTCGCATGCATTTTTGACTGCTCATTCTTGCTCTGAGATGTTCCCACTTGGAGTGTCCATCATGCACATGTTCGCCTAGGTACCTAGTTATTGAGCTACAGCAACTGTAGCGGATCGCCACAAGGGAGGAAATCCTCCAGTTATGAAATCGGCCGACAGCCACCCCACGAAGTATGCAAGCGGCCCGCGGGAGGCGCCAGCGCCTAGGGGGTTTCTGAGCGGAACCCCGGGGGCACGTCTATTCCCGATACCAAGATCGGATGACTAAATAGACGGGTCCCCTAGATGATTCCGCCCCCTCATCCTTATGCTTGTGATCCCCATTCTGCCTATCGTAGATATGGATATCAATCGCACAATTTTTGACGAGACCGCTTGCCAGGAATCCTCCTCTGAAGACATTTCAGTTGAGGAAGCCGGCTCAGCGGACTCAAAATTAAATTCACGCGGGGTACTTGCCCAGGCCGATCCTACCGACAATTCGCTCGGATCAGCCGGGAAATTTACCCCTCGTCAGGAGCAATCTGATTCTGATGCCACTCCTACTGACACTTCGCTCGGTGTAGCTCAGAAGCTGATTGTCTCAGGTATAGATCTGGGCCGCGGTTCTGATGGAGGCAATTTATTGTCTTCAGATGATCCTGCGACCAGACTCATTTCCGGGAACGAACGCGACCCAATTAGGCTAAATCCGTTTGGTCAAATTGGGGACTGCGAAATTCCCCAAATTGCCCCGACACTATTTACTGGACAAGCTGATCACAACAAATTGTGTCAAGCCCCAGATGTGTTTGCGCACTCCCCTCCTCATCCTCCACAAACACAGGGAGCGAAATCCTGGTCACGCCAGAGGCCTTCTCCCAAACACACAAAACAACCAATAGGGACAATATAACCAATTTAGGTACACAAATTGCTCATGTAGGTACACCTTCCACACCCGGTATGGAGGATCTACCTACAACTGGTGACCCCAACTTGAACATGGAGCCTTT
Source organism: Pilophorus perplexus (assembly GCA_955831195.1). Lineage (NCBI taxonomy): Eukaryota > Metazoa > Arthropoda > Insecta > Hemiptera > Miridae > Pilophorus > Pilophorus perplexus. The sequence continues at coordinate 26,751,508 of OY037008.1, forward strand.
GCTTCAGCCTCAGGGTCAACCTACAACTGGTGACCCCAACTTGAACATGGAGCCTTTGCTTCAGCCTCAGGGTCTACCTACAACTGGTGACCCCCTCCAGAAGACGCAGTCTTCACTTCAGTCGCGGCATGAAGGTGGCATGAATTTAAATTCAAATTCCCCCACCAACATTCAGACATCTTCTCTAATTAATATCCCGCAAAATGGAACATTCTTTCCCACGGTCCTTAGATATGAGAATCAACGTCAAATGAATCTTGGGTCGTCCCCCCAAGTGACCACAAGTCAGAACGGAGTTTCTGCACCATGGCTACCGGGCCATGGAATTGATATTACTCAACGTCAGAACAACATGTTTTCGACGCCATTTTTTGAGGCTAACTCAAATCTCCCCAATTCTCTCAATAATGTAACAGATCATATGTTACCAAGCAGGCCCTTGATGATTACATCATCAGATGTTAATCAGGGACCAGCACCCTTTTCTTTTCCGGCTTCTTCAAGCCAAAATTCTGCGCCTAGCATGCAGACAGTCCTAGACCTGCTACTCTCACAGGTCCCTAGGCTCGCTAATTCCTCCAGGAGAAGGACAACTCTCCCCGCATTTACACCCGACAATTTTGAAGGGTGGTTCAGGCAGGTCATGGCAGCTTTCGAGGCAGAAGACATCACATCACAAAAATGGATGTTTAGGGACGTCAAGTCCATTCTCCCTTCCGAAACACTCGACCTCATCAGCCATATCAATGCGGACGACAATAATCCACTGGAACAACTATATGTTGTAATGTCCCACGTTTACGGGATGACCAGTGAAAGCCGCATGACCACATTTATGCACGGTATGCCTTATGACGCCACGTCATTACCCTCAACATTATATAGGCGGTTACAAATCCTTGCGGGCAACTACGTTAGTCCACTCATGCTTAAGCATGCATGGTTGTCGAGGCTACCAGATCATCTTCGCATGATCGCCAGCACTGCACCGGACTTTGGGTCGATGCTCACGATGACTGACCGCGCTTTTAATGCACTCTCTATCAAACACTTAACAGCAGGAGTTTCGCAAGCAAGTGAACCCCAAAACACCGAAAAGAAGGTTAGCAAACCTCGAAAAATTTCGGTCCCTAAAAAAGGACAGGAGACTGAAAAACCTAAAACAGGCTCCACAGTCACTGTCGACAAACCTTCGCGGCCTACCTTCACGTTAAATAACGAAGGTATTTGTTGGTACCATGCTACCTACAAAGAAAAGGCCCAGAAATGCTACGAAGGCTGTAAAATGTCTTTAAACTGATTGCGCTGAATAATTTTTACTCGGGAAAAATTATTGAACGCGCCAAATCTCACCCGAGGCTCTTCTTAACATGTAAGAGCTCCAACACGGACTATCTTGTGGACACGGGCGCAAATCTTTCAATTTGTACTACAAAAGGTAGAACCTGCAAGCCTTCTCCAGACATTCTGCTCGCAGCAGCTAATGGAGAACGAATTCCGACCTTCGGGTTACACACGTTGACCCTGGATTTTGAAGGTCTGGACAAAATTACACATCAGTTCGTCGCTGCCGATCTCCAACAAGGAGTTATCGGGATGGATATCCTCACTAAATTCGGAATTTCCATCGACGCTAAAAACCGCACCGTAACAATGGCAAATAAAGTTGCAAAATGCGAGATACTTTCAACGTCGACCGCCAATGATGAGCGTCACAACGATCGACTGCCTACAACGGACCGTTCCGTCGAGGAACTGCTTCAAACCATTTCTTTTCCCCCGGAGTTCAAATCAATGATAACAGCTTACCTCAAAGGGATTGCCACCCTAGGGAACAAATGGAAGGACACTTCTGTCTCCCATCAGATTATTACATCAGGTCCGCCCTGTGCGGCGCGGGCACGCCCGTTACCGCCAAATAAACTTGCTCTCGCGAAGGAAGCGATGCAGGAGATGGTGCGCGACGGCATTGCTCGCCCTGGGAAAGGCTCATGGGCCTCCCCACTGCACATTGTCAACAAACCTGACGGGTCGCTCAGACTCTGCGGAGACTACCGAGCGTTAAACAGCAAAACAAAGGTCGACAAATACAACGTCCCTCACCTACTTTCTTTCAACCAAAATTTGTTTAACTGTACAATTTTCTCCACAATGGACATTAGCCGTGCATATCATCATGTGCCTATCCATAAGGATGACATCGAAAAAACGGCAATAATTACACCATTCGGGATGTACGAGTTTTTGCGGATGAGTTTCGGTTTAAGCGCCGCCGCGCAGAGTTTCCAAAGGTATATAGATGCCATCTTCAGGGACATCAACTTTGTCTTCATTTATCTCGACGATATCTTAATCGCATCAAAGTCCCTCGAAGAGCATAAGCGACACGTCAAGATCGTACTCGACCGTCTCCTAGAAAATGGCCTAAAATTAAAGCTGGAGAAATGCCACTTTGCTCAGCCTGAGGTCAAATTTCTCGGCTTCACCGTCTCGGCCGCAGGGATGAAACCCTTACCCGATAAAGTACAGGCCATTACGGCGTACAAACAACCAAGCAACATTCTGGAGCTCCGGCGATTCCTTGGGATGCTAAACTTCTACAGGAAGTCTCTCCCAGGAATCGCTGGGGTCCTCCGACCCCTCAATATGCTTCTTTCCACGTCTAAGAAAAATGATAAGACACCCATAGAATGGACGGAGCCGAGGATACAGGCTTTCGAAAAAGCCAAGACAATTTTGGCTACAGCCACAAACCTCGCCCACCCGTCCCCCTCCGCTCCTCTACGTTTGTGCACTGATGCAAGTGATTTACACGTCGGCGGGGTCGTAGAACAGATCGTAGACGGAGTAGCACAACCTTTGGGATTTTTCTCAAAGGCCCTTTCACCAACACAGCAAAACTATAGCACTTTCGACAGAGAGTTGCTCGCCGTCTACCTTTCTATGAGACATTTCTTCGATGTCATAGAAGGAAGGCAGGTCTACGTAGTTACAGACCACAAACCCCTCACAACCTGCCTAACACAAAAAACTGCACATCTCAACCCCGCCAGACTGAGATGGATGCTCTTCATTTCGCAGGTTACCTCGGATATACGATACATTAAGGGGGAGGAAAATCTCGTGGCAGATGCCCTCTCCCGATGTGAAACGTTGCCCGAGGCTACAGACGAAGTGGGGGCATTAGATTTGTCCATTCAAGCAAATCTAGCGGAAGCACAAAAGGCAGAGCCACCCAAAAGCGAAGTAAGCGAAAAACTTACGAAACTAAAACCCCAACCAGGGGCACAAGCTATTTGGGTGGATCTCTCCACCGGGTTTCCTAGATCTTATGTCCCTCCATCCTTGAGGAGAACAATTTTGGACCAAATCCACAGGCTAGGACACCCAGGTGTGAAAACCACCGTCGCCAAAGTGAAGGAGAGGTATTTTTGGCCATCCCTGGTAAAAGATTGCACGCAGTGGGCAAAATCTTGCCAGGGTTGCCAAAAATCGAAAGTGTCCCGTCACACAGTGCCTCCCTTCACGTCTTTCCCACCCTCGGATGCATTTCAACATCTCCACCTCGACCTGGTCGGCCCCTTCCCTTTACAAAGGGGGAAAGACCATCTGCTGACCATGGTCGATAGGGCGACGGGTTGGATCGAAGCCTCCCCTATTGCGGGCATTTCTGCCATCACAGTAGCGAGAAACATCTACGAACAGTGGATATGCAGATACGGTGCCCCAAGTCGAATAACGACTGACAGGGGAAGACAGTTCGAGTGCGAACTCTTTAAACACCTCACCGACATGCTAGGGGCACACCATATTATGACCCTGGCATATCACCCTCAGGCCAATGGATTTGTCGAACGACGGCATAGGGCCTTGAAGGATGCCATGATGTGCCAGGGCGACAGTTCTCCTTGGATAGACAGGCTTCCGGCAGCTTTGCTGGGTCTGCGAACGGCCATCGACGACGAAGGTCTGACACCGTTCGAAAAGACTTTCAAATCGAAAGTCCGACTGCCAGGAGACATGTTTTCCCCCCCTACATCGGTGTCGACTGAACACATCCAAAACATTCGCAACGCGTTGCATCACAACACACAAGCGAAGTTTTATGTCCCAAGAGACCTAAACGAGGCCGAATTTGTATTCCTGAGAACGGAAACAATCCGAGCCAATTTAATTCCCCCCTATACGGGGCCATACAAAGTGCTGGACAGGTTCCCTTCGGGAATGACTATAGAGAAAAATGGTGTTCAACTGAAAGTCCCTCTAGCAAGAGTGAAACCGGCTCACATAGAGAAGGACAAAACAGATGGTAACACGAACTCCATCCCTTCTCCTACAATCCCGACAGGCAGTCCTAACACACCCACGCACTGTGTAAATCCTCCGAAAATCCCAGGGTTGTACACTAACACTCACAATGCCAACCCTTCTCCGACAACCTCAAGGGGCAACCCGACCCCACCCACGCACTGTGTAAATCCCCCGAAAAACCCGGGGTTGAACACTAACACACACAGTGACACCCCTACCCGTAGGTCAACTCGAGTTGTTAAAAAACAAACTCCCTACATAGGGGAAATTTCCAAACCAATTAGGAAGTCAGCTCCCCAAAGGAAGGAAATTTCCACCCCAATGAAAACCACAAAATTAGTCACGAAATCGATTTCTCAACCTATCGAGAAATCAACTACTCATAAGGAGACAATTTCGCCTCCAATTCCCAGCATGAATCCTGTGAACAACAAAACCCCCCACGCGAAGGACATTCCCAAAACCGTGGGTTCATCTCTAATCAAGAAATATTATCCAGATTTGGCTGTGATGCTACACGATCTGGCCAGAGAGGAAATTTCGGATCCTACAGCCATAAATCACAAAAGCAACAAATGTCACAGTCCAAACAGCAATCCAACGGTTAAATCCAAAACATTTTCCTATAAAGACGCCTTGACTGGCCCCTCGGAGGCACACAAAAAGGTCGTCTCCCTACTCCAAGTGGACGGAGCTTCAGGTACAACACCTTCGCAATTTCCACATCAGTTGTCCTCAGTCACAAATCCACCAGCGCCTTCCGGGAAAAAGAAGAACAAACGGGGTAAACGGAAGAAATCTTCCAAGCTTCCACCTCCACTTCCACAGTTAATGTCAATTGACATACCAACCCCGGCTACAGCCGCTCGCCCGATACCGCCGACGGCACACTCCGCTCGCCCATCAGCGCCCTCGGCACCTGTTGCCCGTCCCATGGCGCAGCCACCTCCAGCTGACAACCAGCCACCTGCAGCTCACGAAGAGCCTCAGCAGCCGTCGTCATCTCGGCAACAGCCACACCAAAAACGGCAACGCAAATATTATCCCGCCCCTTAATCACATGGGCTTACTCTTAGCGCCTTCTGCGCCTTAAATTCCCTCTGCCAGCCATGATGGCAAGGAACAATGTCTTACAAATTTTTTCAACTATAACATATATATCATACTCATATTTTAATACTTACCCCTTACTCCGGGGGGCTTAATATACGCGTTTATTTACTCTTTAGCACTTCGTGCTGTCACGACTGTTCGGGTCGTCGAAAATTTTTTTCTCAAGGCGCCTTACCTACTTTCGGAGCTTTCTTCAGTCAATTCTCTCCGCCTGCCAGCCGATTTCGGGGGGAGCCATGTAGCGGATCGCCACAAGGGAGGAAATCCTCCAGTTATGAAATCGGCCGACAGCCACCCCACGAAGTATGCAAGCGGCCCGCGGGAGGCGCCAGCGCCTAGGGGGTTTCTGAGCGGAACCCCGGGGGCACGTCTATTCCCGATACCAAGATCGGATGACTAAATAGACGGGTCCCCTAGATGATTCCGCCCCCTCATCCTTATGCTTGTGATCCCCATTCTGCCTATCGTAGATATGGATATCAATCGCACAATTTTTGACGAGACCGCTTGCCAGGAATCCTCCTCTGAAGACATTTCAGTTGAGGAAGCCGGCTCAGCGGACTCAAAATTAAATTCACGCGGGGTACTTGCCCAGGCCGATCCTACCGACAATTCGCTCGGATCAGCCGGGAAATTTACCCCTCGTCAGGAGCAATCTGATTCTGATGCCACTCCTACTGACACTTCGCTCGGTGTAGCTCAGAAGCTGATTGTCTCAGGTATAGATCTGGGCCGCGGTTCTGATGGAGGCAATTTATTGTCTTCAGATGATCCTGCGACCAGACTCATTTCCGGGAACGAACGCGACCCAATTAGGCTAAATCCGTTTGGTCAAATTGGGGACTGCGAAATTCCCCAAATTGCCCCGACACTATTTACTGGACAAGCTGATCACAACAAATTGTGTCAAGCCCCAGATAGATGTGTTTGCGCACTCCCCTCCTCATCCTCCACAAACACAGGGAGCGAAATCCTGGTCACGCCAGAGGCCTTCTCCCAAACACACAAAACAACCAATAGGGACAATATAACCAATTTAGGTACACAAATTGCTCATGTAGGTACACCTTCCACACCCGGTATGGAGGATCTACCTACAGCAACATTTATTTGAAAGTTAAAGTCACGGAAACGGTAACGGCAAATTAGCTGTTGATGCGATCGGGTACTATCGATCGACCCCCGTTACGATCGACCCCGTACGATCTACCCCCGGTTCGGTTCCTTGAAGTAGGGTGTGAACTACCCCGAGGAGGCGATCGACCCCCGGGACTGGTCACTGGCAGGAACGGCGTTGTACCCCCGAACACAAAATTATCCTTCCCATTTTTCAGACTTAGGACTGTCAGAAGGTGTGGTTAAAAATTGTGTGTCCAAGGAGGGCATTTTGTCATCCTATCGTGGGGGGCCTGTCAAATGTAGACAGTTAGTTGTCAGTGAAAATTAAAAATGAAAGTTAAAAAAAAAAACCTAGTGAAGTCTTTACATCCAGAAGCTCTTAGAAGAAAGCGTGCAAAGAAGGGTGAGGGCTATTAAAATCTTTGTTAAAAAACGCGTGAAAAGACTCGCACGCGAGTGAGGTCAGCAGATTCACTGATGAGCGGAAGAAAAGTCATAGGATAAAAAATCAAGGAAGAAAAGTCAAGCTTTTGGGTGGGGAAAAAAGTCGAGGGGGAAAAAGTCAAAGTCGGAGTTAGAGGTTCGGCTAGGAAAAAAAGTCAAAATCGCAGAAGAGCCGTCGTATTATTTACTTACTAAGTAAGTATTAATGTAATTTTCATCATTTTACTCATAAGTCTTATGAGTAAAATGATGAAAATACATTCAAAAATAGTCATTACAAGACGTTGGCAGGTACATTTCCTCGTTCATTCATACATTCAAAAATGACTGAAAATCGATTCACCGGTGTTGGTAAATGTGAACAAGCGGAAATACTTTTTTTAACCCCCCAAAAATTAAAGTAGACTTGCCCACATAATAGGAGGAAATTGTGCTTCATCGTCGATGTAATAGTCACAGAGGTATTGAATGAATTTTCAGTGAAAACACAACCAGACAACGCGATAACAAACGGTTAGCAGGTGGGGGTCGACCGCAATCTTCTCTCCTTGACGGGTCAAACATTGAAGACCAAACCCGGGGGTACATCACACTAGGGATGTGCGATACTATACAATACCCGATAGCAGTACCCGATACTAGTATCGAAAAAAGTATGCAATACTATCGAAGTATCGGTAGCAAGTATTCGATACCTACAAGTATTGGATCATATGGGTACTTTTATTAAGAAAAAAGAAAATTTCTTTATTGAATAGGGGCAGTTTGAAAATCGAATCCTGGATTATCATTATTATTATTTATTATTATTTTTATCATTATTGTTACTTCAAAGAGTCAGAAGAAGAAGAATGATATTATATTCATTTAATAAAGAAAATATTGTAGGTATATAAAATATAATTCTACCACCATTCGTCGTCTGTGCTTCTCAGAAAACACAATTTGTCAACATATTTTGGTGACAAACGAGAATGTTCCTTTCCTCAAAATTCAGTAATAAGTTTGGTCGAAAATTATTTACCTAATCATCCACGAAGTCGATTGTGATAAATAAAAATAAGCAATCTGAGAACACCGCCTGAGTCTAGCGTCGCTATCGTCAGTAAAAACTCCCTGCTTATAATGTTTATAGAAAAAAAATTGAACCATGGTTATAATGTTTTAGTTTAGTCCAATGCATTTTTAAAAGTATCAAAAAGTACCGATTCATAAAATTATCGATACTTTTTGAAAAATATCAATCCAATACCATTCGTAAGAATTGGGTGGTCATCAATAAATCCAATACTTTTGATACTTTTTTATCAAAAATGTCGATGTGATAATGTATCAATACATGATAATATCATCACTTCAAAATGTATTGATACATATTACCTGTGTATCAATACCTACATTTTGAAGTAGGTACCTTACATCTCTAGGTTTGACTGATAATCTCTACTAGAGATTCTCTAGTATCTGTGTTGGCCGACAGAGGTGAGCGTGGCGAGTAGATTCCTCGCTTTTCGTGTAGGTTATAGCACCAAGGAGGTAGTTATAGCACCAAGGTGTACTATAGTACACACAGTAACAACTACAACATCAGACTCAGACGTGACGTTGTCACATAACTTATGTGTGTGAGTGTTCCTATATAATTTATTGGTAGAGAGCTTCCCTGTGATTCAAGTACCTATAAATTTATAAATAAACGATTCAAGTGAAGTTATTTTAGTTTTTAGTAGGTACATCTGTTTCCATTTGGGTATTTTTTCCGATACTGGAAAAATAATCGATACCAGTAGTAGTATCGAACTTTTTTTCCTCTCTGTTACTCTGTGGTATCGAATGGCAGGATTCGATACCAAAAGTACCCGGTATCGAAAGGAAATACTCGATACTTTACCCATATCGATAAGTATCGCACATCCCTACATCACACTCATCACTCAAGAGGCGGACGACCCCCGGTTCACTTTTTCGTCATTTGGGAGTCGATCGTCATACCCCCGATGCGATCAACGGATTCACAAAAAATTAACACATTCTTCTTCAACTCTCAGTTCAAACTGCTAATTTTTAACAGTTTACGTTAACAGTTAATTCTCCTCAACAAACGTTGATCAACAGTTTTTGAAAATTAGCAGAAACGCCCACCTCTAATACTTACTGGCGTGAGGGACCCCCGAGTAGGCTGCCGTTGAGCCGGGCTCTGGAGAAGTTGCGATTGCCAGCGCGCTGGGCGTGAGCCCTTCGAACCTGCGTTGGCGGGAAGGATATCGATTGGATTGAGTCGGTACAGTTTCCCCCACAAAACCCTTTTGTAAAATCGGCAGCGTTTTAGCTATAATATTATGATTCTGCTTTCAAATAACTTCAAATTGGTTTTAAGTGAGTGGAAACAATCAATTCAATCTCAGCGTAGTGCTGAGTTTCTGGTCTCTTCTACTCTGTGGCGTAGTGGCTGCACTCAACATATTCGCTTTAATCCAAGGGGCCCTGGTTTTTAAATAACCTGAAACCTGTGCAGACCTCAAGAAAGCCACTGAATACCAAATAACCGAAACTTGGAAATTTTAAATTGGTTTGAACTAAGCGGTTCCAAGCAACTGAAAACCTGCTTCAAATTAATTGAAGCCTCAACAAACACTCAGATTTGCACCTTTGCTGCCAATACGATAAAAATATCATACCGTTTTATTGCAGAGGAGTATTTTTATGGAATTGAAAAACTTTCATCTTCCAAAAGGATGACCCGCCAGTAATATTCATGTCATTCGGTCCCAACTGCCAAATCTCATACATTATGTAATAGTCTGAGCTCGGAAACTCCTAACTGCTAAGCTTCGACCGGAGGGGCCTTAAGTTGACTCGGTAAAGTTGGCATTTCTCTCCAGGTGCGTCTCCTTTGATCATAAAACCCCGCCAGACCACACAACGTCGCAACGCCCTTCCAGACAACAACGTGAGCACACAACGAAACTGTCGTCCTTGTCAAGGTCCTGAAGTTCCTGAGTCATCGGTTTGGACTTTCCGTGACCAGTCGATGACTATCCTGACCTACCGCCGTGTTGAGACGAAGACCAGGAGGCTCAAAGGAAATTGTCTGGTGGAAATACTGGTCAGCACAGTATGATCTCTGTATTCGCAAGTCTGACACGTCCACTCAGGTCATTGACGTCCTTTTTTCTTGAAAATATCAAGCGATCCGTTTGTGAAGAAACAGCCAGGTCCATTTGGTCGGGAGGAAGAGTCGGTAGGATTGGTAATTGCGTGGCCTCCTTGAGTTGAAATGAGGAAGGAATTGGACTGTCATGTCAACCCTACTATACGGAGTTGAATTCAAGGATGGAAACCCAGGCGTGGCGATAAATCTCGCAATCAGCCAATCAGGAGCCTCCTTCAAGCTGAAAGTTAGTCGAGACAGTTCGGAAAGTTTGACTTGTTTACAAGTATAGCAGGACGACAGGACTACAGGGTGGACAATACACAACTTTATCCAATACAATGGGTCGACGTTCCATTAGTTAGGATTGCTAAAGGCTGGTATGGATGGTTAAAGAATGTTTCGAATTTTTAAAAATAGTCAATTTTTCAATTATTGTGAATTTCTGACAGATGAGAATGATTAATAGGGGAACTTCTGAGCTCAAGCCGGCCGTGCATGCTAGTAATGTACAGGACCGGGACCGAGTTTGATTTCCACAAGGGTCTAGACAACATTTTCTCACTTCCCCTTGGTCCACGCTTCTAGAACAAGTCTTATAATTAACGAACTTTCAGATATCGGTTTATTGTTCTTCGATATGGGTTAATTGTGAAAAAATTAATTTTGAGCCATATAAAAAGACGATTTAAGACGAAGTTGTAGTCTATATCCACGACAAAATATAAATATAACTCGTAGACGCGTTTCTGTTGTTCAGACCATCATCAGTACAATACAGAATGAGGAAGTTGTGAGAAGTTTCTTATATACAAAAGTGAAATGTGGTGTCAACAAATCGACTATGGTCGCTGGAAGATCGGACTTTCATAAGACTGTGTCAGCAGCCTCCATCGGCGACAACTTGTCTGTGGAAACCAGCTCTCCGATTCTTGTATATATCGCGGGCTCACGGAGAACCAGCATCAATGATGAACGTTCATCATGATGTTGGATTCCCCTCAGCTCCCTTCCGAAGATCAACACATTCGAGATCAACATGACACTTCGTGCCAATCTGGTGATAACGGATCTCCCCATCCTGTCTCAATACCGCCTCCTAGGTCAGCAGATCATGACACCATGTTATGCCCCGGGTAGTATAGGGATATTCAGGTACTCACTTCATCTTCCTCCAAAGACACTGGGGGCGTATTCCCAGTAATACTGGAGGCATTCCCCCAAACACACAACACAATTATTGATAGACCTATAGGTCTATGATTGCTATAGAAATCAATTAGGAACTCATTTTGTGCATGTAGGCCCACCCTCTACACCAGTCTCGCAGGTTGCCCTACAGGTGTATTATTCCAAGAATAATAAACCAAAACTACTCTACATTATCTACTGTGTTGTAGGCCCTGAAGAAGAAAATATACTTTTCGAAAGCTCGGCGAAAGAGTGATGAAATTGCGTTTGACCCAAATCCCGATACGACGGACGAATTATCTACTGACTTTATCGAAACACCCTCCAAAATTTGATAATACGCTGAACAGCTCGTTATTCCAGTTTTTTTTTAATCATTCAGGGAATAATACACCTATGTATTCGTGTCGGAGGTCGAAAATTTTGATGGGCCTCAACATTTGTCGTTGTTCGTTTCAAAAACGAAATGTCTGTCCGCCGTCCGAGCCGTTTTGGGCAGTAGGAATTCTTTAAAAAATCTGAAATGTTTACAAAATACTCGGTCTAGCATCTGCTAGTAGTTGTGCCCACTTCTCCGGCCGATCGCCCAACCCCGTGGGGTTATGATGGTCTAAAAAGGGTTTACAGGAGATGTTTTTGCAGGTTTTCGGGTATGCTATTGCGAGGGGTGTCGTTTTCGAAGAACATTTTTAAATAGGCAATTAAATTTATTTTTTATTACTTAATGTATAATTAATTTTTGGATATTCTAAATCAAAGAATAATACAACATTGTGTAAAATTTGCTGCTGTTTTTTTGTCTTCACTATCTCTGGTACGTGACTTCAGATTGTGATTCTCTTCTAGCATCAAATTGAGCCGCACGTTTGATCGTGATTCATTCCTTCGAATTTACTCATGCAAGACTCTGTAGACTTTGAGCAGGAAAAAAAAAGTTTTTTAATCAAATTAGAAAAAATTCTTTTCACTGTGATCAATTTCGGCACCAACGATTTCCAAAAGAAAGAAAATGTCGTTCCCCTTTCAAATCCGTCGGGAGTCGAACCCATTGAGCACAAATAATGGACCGTCGTCGCCTGCAGTCGTTTTCCTGAAGATCTTCGGGGCGGGTTATTGTTCCAGGAATTCTAGGAACTCATCTGAAAAGGGGTGAAGAGGAGGGATTGAAAAAGACGTCCATTGTCAACACTTCGGCAAAAGGAGCATTCCAGAGAAGGATGGTGAATATTCTCTATTCACCGGAGGTGATCTTTAGGGATTGCAATTTCGGCGTCACCAAAATACCGTTATACTTTAATATGCTCTTTTGTTGGCTCACATTTTACTTCGCTCATTTTTCTTCGTGAAAGAAAAACGCTGAGGCGTTTGGTTTTCTCGGTAAATGTTGCAATGGATGTAAACCCACAACGTTTAGAGCCTATTAGAGCAGCTGAATCTTCAAAAGCCAAAAAGCGTCAGACGCTGCGGCGGATTTATGTTATACGTGCCGCTTATATTGCTCGTAAAGAAACAATGTCTGAAAGGAAATAGTAATTTTTTTCCGGAGTACCTACACGAGGGTTCCGTCTGGTATAAACTGGAGGTCAAAGGTCGCACATGCCGCCATGTGGGAGTGGAGGACCTTAAGTGCATCGTTAACCCTAAAGGATTGTGTTTTTTTAATAAGATTCATTGCCGCGGGAATCTTACGGGGTTATTAACATAAATTAATGACCACAATAAAAACCGAAGGGGTTTTCGGGTTTATACGAAGAAGAGCAGAAAAGATGTCTAAAGGCGTTGGAAGTTTTGACGCGTCAAGAAGCTTCCTCGTCAAAATCCTTCTTTTGCCGACGGGCTCTAATAATAAAGGTATGTCTGTTCCAGGGTCGTTGAATTTCATGCCGCGGACGCTCAAGCTGCTGCGGGACGGCGGCGCGGAATTCCGCCACGCATACACGACGACCCCCATGTGTTGCCCGTCACGCAGCAGCATGCTGACAGGAATGTACATGCACAACCACCAGGTGTACACAAACAACGGGAACTGCTCGTCCGCCCAGTGGCAGGCGACCCACGAAACCAAAACTTTCGCCACTTACCTCAGCAACGCCGGATACCGAACAGGTAAGGCTCAATTTGTCTAGTCGAATCATTTTATTTTATTGTGAAATTGAGGTGTGGGAAGGGTGAAAAGTTGAAGAATTTGCGTCCATGCTCTCGGTTAGGCTCCCACCGCTAGATGGAAGAGGTGATGGATGGCTGTGGATCACTGTGGGAGGAAGGGCTGATCGCAGTAATTTCACTGGAGTCACCCTGATAAGGTACCAACTCTCAAGAAACTAACCTTAGGAAGAGACATCGTCTTCAGCCTTGGTTTCGCCCCTACATAAGGGAGATGCAGCAAATACAGACGATGGAGCAGTAGTAATGGAGTCTGACTATCCAATACGGCTGTAGTTGTAGAAGCCGAAAGTTGTCAGAAAGGTTAAAAGACATTTCAAAAGTGGGATAGCTTTTCGAATCGATGTAACTGGTTCCGGATTGCATTCGGTTCCCAAGATTAGTGACTCGTGGCTGCTTCTGGCTATGCTGCACTTGGTTCCTATGGAAGAAGCTCTTGAGTGCTCCTGGCTCTGGGAAGAGTTTGATTTTCAAAGTTTCTGGCTTTTAAGTGCTTCTGCTCCTGGCTGCATTTGTTTTCCAAGGTTTGTCGCCTCAGAATGCTTCTGGCTCCTGGCTGCATATACTGGCTGGAGTAGGGGATGGTCCAGTACCTCTGGTCAGTTTTTGAAAAAATGACTTCTATACCTAACAGAATAGTCATAATTATCAAATTTCTCGTCATTTTATCAAAAAGTGACTATTTGGCTACCAAACTGCGAAAAAGAGTCAAAATACCAATTGCTCTTCTCACAGGAGCAATTTAGGAAAAAAGTGAAATTCGGCCAGAGGTACAACCATAGCATATTTTACTTCCAGGAGTACATTCTGGTGGTGTAAACAAGGAAACTCATTGTAGGTTGATGTTATCATATCCCAAACGTGTGAAATTGCTTTGTGGATCAATAAAATGAATTGTTCAGGTGGTACAAACACAAAACTGGCCAGAGAACCAGAACACATCGCACATTTGAAACAAGCCATCAATTGAATTGAATAGATGAGCGCAACCTATTACGATATATTTAATGAGCGAGAGAAACTAAGAAACAGTAGGTATCTAGCGACCAAACTATGCCACACAACACATCAAAAATATCCACGTGATGCTCATTACGTAAACAACTGCACCCTAACGACCGATGCGTAATAAAACCTTATGCCGATCAGAGATAACGAACGGCTCAGGCTGCAAAAATCGTTTTGGAGTCGTTGGAATCAGCCTAAAAAGCTCATTCCATAGACCCTTGTACCAACGAAATCGGACAAAAACTTTCGTCCCCCTTTTGAGGCCTCCTTAGTTACACATCAGAGATAAACAACTTTCGTCGTGAAGGACCTCCCAAAAACCGATGAAGGGGATGAGGGATGAAAAATCAAGGTAGCCTATAACCACCTCCCGAACTCGCTGATGACAATGAGACCACCCTCATGAAAATCTGTTGAGCCGCTCGGGCGTGATGCTCTGTACACAAACAAAAAAAAAAACATACATGTCGAAGAGGTGAGCGCACCTTTCCATTTTTTGGAAAAAAGGTTGCGCTAAAAAGTAATTATGTGATTATTCTTGGAAAAAACCTCCATTGCTTACACAAAAGTTGATCGAGTTCCATAGTATCAAGTTTTCCATAGAAATAACTATACCTACTGATCGCTTACCGTTTACGGAATCGAAGGAAACGTAGAGCCTCCTTCTTGTAACAGCGCACTACCAAAACTATCTGGGAGAGGAAGGTAATAGCTACATGGTGAGTGTGCTACGTTACAATCTGTTGCCTGGGACTATGAATTCATGGCGAACTCAATTCTTTTGTGACACGGCTAGGGGTAGTAATAATTACTACTACCTCTGGCCTATTGCAATTATTGCAATTGGCCAGAGGTAGGTACGGGACCTTCCCCTATTGTAGGGCATGGGACCTTAATAACATCACCCTGGGACCTCGCGAAGTATGAAGATAGTAAGTAGTGTCCCAGAATAGGGCCACACGGATATCGCCCCGTTGAACTGTTTCTCAAACTCTTAGAGCCAGTTTCAAACCCTTCAAACAGATTCTCAACATCTTCAAAGGATTTTCAACCTGTCCAAACCTGCTATCGCCCTTCAAACCACTTTTCCACACCCAGTTCAACCCCTTTAAACTGATTATTGCTTAAAACTGGTCTTTAGGTTGATAAAAAGTTGGAAGGGACGAAAAAATGTTTGGACCGTTTGTGAACGGGTTTCAAAGATAACCGGCTGGGAGGGGTAAACATCGGTTTGGAAGAGTTAAAACCCAATTTGAAGTGGGAATCAGTTTGACTCGGCGGAAAATCGTTTCGGAGTAGTTGTAACTCCGTTTGAAGGGGTTTCCCCGAGTTGGGGAGGATTAAAAACTAAGGGAAACTTACTTTTCGCACACCCCTCGTATCTCAGTTTATTCAGCTCAGCCTCGTTAACTGGCTGGTTCCACTTGAGAGTACGTTACTGCGTGGCGTGAGATTTCGGTGAGTGAATGGGAACCACTTTCGAGTATGTGATTGTGTGAGAGACGGCCTGTTGAAGTGACGTTGAGTGGAAATGGAGTTGTGAGGCGGAAGAGGCGCATTTCTGAGACTGTTTCTGACTTTTCGGGGAGGGAGGCGCTCACACATCTCGGCCTACTCGTTTCCAACGTTAAGATTACGTCAAGACTGACAGAACAGACGAGTCTCCTCGGCGACATGTGGTCTTTGATACTCCCACACGGGGAAGAACTCATCAAATCGCAGGAAATGACACAGACGGCCGACAATTTGAGCGTCAGGTGCCGAGCAGGGTGTGGGTGCTGAGCACAAATTCTGACTCGACTAAATTCGTCACGCAGTAACCTTTATTGTTCGCTTGGATAACTCAGTTCGATTTCTCGCACAAGAAAAACAACAACAGTAGGTACAGAAAACTTAAAATATCTTCTTTTTTTTTCTTTCTTTTTTTTTGTCTATTTCCTCCCACCTCCAAGCGTAAAACATCAAAACATGACCCTGTCGTGACATTTGACCTTTAAAGGTTACGCGGTTGAGATTCGCGGTGAAATAGACCATTCCCAGACCAAGTTTTAAGCATCGCAGTGGCCTAATGCAGCCTGAAATTACCATTTCTGCAGCTTAAAAATATGGAGGGAAAAATGGCAAAAACTAAGAGGGGAAAAAATCCCTACACTACACAACTCTGCGATCAATAAAGTGCAGAGCCTGTTTCGAGTCATTGGCGGATCGACACTTTTCGCTTCATCACGGGCATAACTGGTTTGCCCGGTGTGAAGGGTTTAAAAACTGACTTAAGTCAGTTCTTGAATTCAAGAGTTTGAGAACAGCTCAAAGGGGTATCCGGTTTGGAGATGTTGAAAATCAGTACGAAGATACATTGAAACCTGTTTGACGATGTCGAAAGCCGGTTTGAAGAAGTTGAAGGGGGATAACCGGTTTGAAGAAGTTTTATGGGCGAAAATTGGTTTTGAGATAATGACAATCAGTTTGGAGAAGTAGCGAGTCACCTTGATCTTGAAATCTCAAGAGAGATTCTCATAATCCTGAGAATCGATTTGAAGGGTCGATAACCAGTTTGAAGAAGTTGAAAATCAGTTTGAAGGGCGGAGACAGGTTTTGAGAAGTTGAACCCTGTTTAAAGATCTTGAAAATCGGTTTGGAAGGGTTGGTTGATCCCAATGAACAGGATGAGAATTTAACTGTAACCCGTTCGTACTGGCCAAACCCAATAAACTAAATTAACTTAATTTAATAGACCAATAAACTAAATTAATATAATTATATAATTATTATATAAACTATTTAATATACCTGATTAACTAAATTTAAAAGACCAATAAACAGCAACAGTAAGCATCACATCATATTAAATATTATGCTAAATAATTGCATCGCTTTGATAATAATTGTATCGCTTCTTCTTGTACTATTGTAATATTTACCATCACTATATTTCCACCTTGAATTTCTAATATGTACTTGTAAAAAAAAGCACATTTAGCAAAGTTTAGATAATTCAAAATTGTTATTGTGGCCCGAGCTATTAATACCTGTGGAAGCTAATGTCATGTCAAGGACGTCAACATCCACTCGTCTGGTGGAGCACCATTCAGAACTTTTTGGTTTTTAATTGGAGACCGTCTGAGGGGACATCGACACAATTTATGGATCCGGAATTCCCAGCCGTCCGACTAGTCTGGGAATGAATTTTTTTTTCTTTTCCAAGTTTTGGTAATAAGTAGAACAGGCGAAGTTTTTTGTTTTTGTTTTTTTTTTTTTGATCGGGTAGTTTTTTTGGGGAGTTGCAATCACAAATAGTTTTCACCTTCTAATTTCTTCGGTTGTCGGTTCGTCTTAAAAAACGCCTTTTTTCGCTTCTGCATTCCTTTCTCTTTTTCTGGTCGAGGACGATGTAGGGCGCACCTGCTGAGCCTGATGTTGCAATAGGGAACGCTCCCGTTTGGAGTTTGCTGCCTCGAACATTTTCCGTCCTCCCGAAGAAAATCTACGGTTGAAAAGTGCAGCGTAATAGGTAAAATATCGCAGTATATATCCGTCTTAGTCTTGTCACTCTGTGGGACTTTTAAGAAGAGGAAGAGGTTTTGAAGGGCTTCGGCTCAAAGAGTCTCTCAGACAAACTCTTCTCAGACAAAAATTTTGTCTATTTAATAGACCAAGTCTGCATCCTGCAATCAGGCTCTCTTTACGCGCTGGATAAATATACAAATCCATAAAGGTAATTCTCGGTTGATTTACTCACGTTATCAGGAGAGTGTTAAAGTTAACTAATGGACGATCCACGCCCACGTTTTCCTGTCGGAGTTTCCACTTTGTGTACACACCGAGGGTCGCCCCCGAATAAACAAAAAAAAAAAAGTCTTCACATCCGAACCACTTTTTGAAGGAGCTGGTGGGACGATGGCTTGTTTTTCAAGGTGATTTTTAAAGTGAGGAAATCCCACCAGTGTTGACGTTGTTTGTAAGCGGGATAAGACACCAGAATCAAAGGTGAACTGTAAATTAACTCGAAGCTGAAGCAAACCCAGTCATTAACTCACCGGCTCTGACCCTTTGCACTGAGCTTTAGGCAATAATCATTCTTACACCTATGATGTACTATTAAATAAAATTATGCTTTAAAAATATTGCAGTACGTTTCCCGTCTTGTCACTCAGTGGTGCTTATAAAGGATGAGGTTCTTGAAGACCTTCGGCTCGAAGAGTCGAGTAAGGAGTCGTTTTCGAAGTCATTTTTGACCCAGAACTGACAAACCACTCTACAACTCTTCACAGACAAATAGACCAAGTCGGCATCCTGCAATCAGGCTCTCTTTTCACGCTGGATAAAATTTATCCAGCGTATATTTAATATACAAAATTTGTATATGGATTTAATATATGGATTTGTATATGGATTTAATCCATTTATGGATTACCTTTATAAAGGTAATAATTACTCTCGGTTGATTTACCTGCTCACTATCAGGAGAGTGTTAAAGTCAACTAATGGACGATCCATGCCCACGTTTTCCTGTTGGGGTTTCCACTTTGCGTACACACCGAGGGTCGCCCCCGAATAAACAAAAAAAAAAGAAGAAAAAAAGAGAGTCGAGACTGTCTTTAATAAGGTTTTTTGTCCTTTTCCTTTTCACAGTTCTCGTTGAACTTCCAGACAAATACAATAATAAAAAGTGGCAAAACATGCAATTCCGGCGGCTCTATCTCATGTTGACATGTGTATGAGATAAAACCTGGCCTAGGGACTTAGGACATCAACACATGGATGCGTCGAATCTGAAGTTCAATCGCGTACAATCAGACCACTTGAGGACTGCCGTGCCGTTGGGGATCAAAATCCTGTCAGGATGAAGGGGCACCATCGTCTTGCCATGACGGTGGGCTTGTCCCCCCTGCTTCGGGATTTTGATTCCCGAGTTTGAATTTCAGAGCTTTAAAAAAAAAAAAAATTATCATTCTAACGCTTATGATGACAGCAGTACATTGTACTATAGTATACCTATTAAATAGAATTATGCTTCCAATCCAATTCCCATACCTATGAGGCTTCCAAATTAGTGCTCGTAAACCTGCAAAATGGTTTTTGACGCCTTCAAACCCGTTTTCAACCCATCGAAACAGGTTATTTTTTCAACTATTTTCTATCCAATCGAGACATAATATATTAATAATATTATTATCGCCCTTCAAACTGGTTCTTAACCTCTCTGAACTTGTTTTTATCGGTTCGACAGGTTTTTAACCTCTCCAAACCAGTTATAGCCCATCTAAATTTGTTATGTGTCTTTCAAATTAGTTCCTAAACGCATCAACCCATTGAAACTGGAGGATGCTACCTACTTCAAACTGGTTCTTATCTATCAACTTTAACTTGTTTTCAGTCCATCAAATAATTATTATATAATTCAACATATTGCATTATATATAACTTATCTATCTATCTATACTTCTATAAAATCGGGTAAATTTTACACAAGGGTTTATTATTCTTTGAAATACCTAGGTTACTTGTGCAAAAATTAACACTGAATTAAAAACAAAATTTCAAAATTTTTTTACTCGGAAAATCTTGGGTTTCTTCAAAATCCCATTTGTAGCCCCCCTATAGATCCCCACAGTGAAATTGGATCGTTGTGGGGCCCCAAAAATGGATTATAGGTCCAAAATACTTCGAAAACGGCACCTAACTCGACGCCATAGCCTTCAAATAACCCCTCCTGTAGCCACATTTCAGCCCCATAGCGGCCCACAGGTTCGGCCGATCGGGATGAAATCCTTGCGGGCCCAACTAGATGGCAAACCAAGAATATTGTCAGAATTTCAGATTAAATAAAAAGTGTATACTGCGCAAAACGGCCCAGACGGTGGACGGCGTACGGCCTACTCTTATGCCTCTTCTTGTAACTCTGCACTTACAAGAAGAGGCAGAAGAGTTGGTACGGTGTGTTGCATTCCGCAGCCACCAACGACCCGAACACCACAAGATACAAGAAGAGGTGGAATAGGAGGTAGGTCCGCTGCGATGACTCCTGTACCATATTTTGAGCCAATTTATTGTGATAAGACCTCCAATAAAACCCGGCACCTCCACGTTAGTCCATCCCGGGCGCACCAGAATGGTGTGGCTATCGCCGGAGGAGACAGGAGGGCCCGCTGTAGTCCCCCTAGGGGAGTGCTGAAGAACAAGGAAGAAGAAAGAAGATTGAAGTGCACTTCCCCTAGGGGAAGAAAGCGAGCAGACGGTACGAGAAAGGTTGTGATGGGCCAGAAATGGCCTCAGATACAAGAAGCTCTGTACAGCGGACGGCGTACGGCGGACAGACATTTCGTTTTTGGAATCTATACCTCTTGAAACGTGAATCTATGTCAAATTGTGAAGCCGATCTGAATTTTCGAACTCTGTCGCGATTACAAAGGTGTATTATTCCAAGAATAATAAACAAAAAGAGGGCTAGCGAGAGGAAAACCGCTGAGCTCCAAAAGGCCAAAAAAGAAAAAAATACATTTCACTTTCCAAATGAATACTTTTACCACGTTTCATATTGAACCCGCGAAGAGAGGCTGAACGAGCGGGGGTTGGGTGGCGTAGCCAGCAGGGAATGGCCCCCTTGTACGGTTTTGAAACTGTTCAGGTGAGGGTGATGGAGACTGCCCAGGGGCCTAGACCACCTCCCGCCGGCCCTGTTCGGCGAATTAACTTTCATTCGATGAACAACTCACTTGATACCGGACCTTTATAGGGTAACTGTCAACGGAATAATCAGCCCATAATAAAATTTAATGTCTCTTTTCCTGGGATTCGGAATGAGGATCTGCCTGGGATTTCCTGTGAAATTTTCCAGATGGGAAACGAAGGTACCGCATAACCCCTACCCATTCACACTGTGACACTGTTGTGTCAACCCCCCCCCCCCCCCCCCCCCCCTCCAACCAACCATCGCGAAAGGTAGAGTGGCCAGGAGGCGGCAGAGTTCAGCGTGGTTATTGATCAAACCCGCGTTCCAGATTGAAATGGCTTTAGGAGATTATCACTCTTTACTTTTTGGGGGTCGAACTTCGGGATCACACGTCCCCATCTCGGGCTATCGACAGTTTTGAAAAATGGCATCGTATCTCTAACTGATACACAACCGCAAAGGTCGGAAAAGGTGAAGGTTACCTTTGACAATAGGTTACTTCAAAATTTGATGTTTATAAGTCGAACGTTACATTTAATTTGGGGGAAGGGAGGAGTTACTAAACTAAATTCATACTGAAATTAAATTCTAATTATGAATTTATTTCAAGAAATCAGAAGGGGAAGGCCGAAAAATTTATTGGGCCTCAGGTGGGACTCGAACCCACAACCTCTGCATTACATGTGCAACGCTGTACAAATTCAGCCACTGAAGACTAGTAGGTAGTCATGATACAGCATTGGAGATTAAAGGTTCAACCGTCTCCTGCCCCTAACGCTTGATTCGGCCTTCTCATATTTTTGCTTATTTTCCCCCTCTGAACCCTGATCTGATATGAAGCCAGTAGACATCCTACTTTTGTCCCTCTTCCTAGGGGTCCCTTAATTCCCCAGGAGGAGTAGTTTAAAGAATTTAAAGAATTTAAAGAGTTTAAAGAATTTAGTTTAATAACTCCTCCCTTCCCCCAGATAAAACACTGTACGAGGGAAGCAGTTCAAAATTCCCTCAAGTCATTCCAGTAATGTTACATTTAATGTTTATATGTAAGTCAAATGTGAAGTCTTACCTACCTACATAGCTACACAATATTTAAACATTGCTGTAAAAGTATCAAAACTTGGAAAATAGTTAAAAACAGAACGAGAAACACCATGAACCCTCAAAAACTTTATGACATATCTTCACATTAAATTAAAACTAAAATTTACTTCTTAGAAGAAAAAGATACTCATTAACGGCACCTTCTTGACTTCGAAAATTCGTACTGTTTCATTCTCGAAGTCCATTCTTTGTATCCATTTCCTTGATGGAAGATACAGGGTATAGAATAATGTGAGAAAATTGGAACGTGACCGGATGTGACATAGGCCCAGAATGTGTTTTGGAATTGGAATTCCAATGTGATGAGGCGTTAGGGTGAGAAGTGACTCCTCCGCTGAGTACTCAGCAGAGGAGTCATTTCTCACCCTAACCACCTCATTGGATTAGACCTCTGCACCGTCGGCAAAAACCACACCGTGTTCCAATGTGTGTAAATGCGTGTCAATGTTTGCGACAACACAGGGACGCCCCAAATTGATATTTTTTGAATCCGGAAAAGCAGGTATGTAAGTAATGTGTTCATCTGACAATTATTGGTCAAATTTTTATAAATTTTCAATGAGAAATAAGGTTGTACTCACGGATAACGGATTCATTTAGATATAATAGAATACTCTTTCCCAAATCTTCTGTCAGAATTTTGAGATTATTTTGTTATTTTCTCGGTGATATCATAGTATGACCAAATATTTTCCTCTCTTCGTCCATTTCTTGGCCACTGCGACAAATAATTCTGCGCAATACTATCATATCTCGGAATAAGGGATGAAAGCTCAAATTTAAGGGTGAGATCGAGTTACTTAGTAGAAATGAATCCGGCAGTTAGTTTCCTAAGGTCACAGGATATGCATGAAAAAGGAACTGTCTCTCAATTTTGTCTCAGGAAGCTGCAATGTGGTTTATACTCGTTCAAAACTTTAAACGGCTCTACTGAAAAATTGCGTTTTGATTGATTACACCTATGTTTTCGCGACGGGGGTCCACGACTCCGATCGGCCTCAAAATTTGACGATATCCGTTTCAATAGGTCTAGATTCCAAAACCGAAATGTCCGTCCGCCGCCCGGGCCGTTTTCGGCAAGTAGGAATTTTTTAAAAATCCGAAATTTTAACAAAATACTCGGTTTACCATCTAGTTGTGCCCGCAAGGTTTTCAGCCCGATCGCCCAAACCCGTGGGGTGGTATGGGGCTACGGGAGGGGTTTTTTGAAGGCTTTTGGATATAAGATCGAGATAGGTGTCGTTTTCGAAGTATTTTAGGACGTAGAATCCATTTTTTGGGGTCCGGAACGATCCGATTTCACTGTTGCAATCTATAGGGCTTTCATGGGGCTAGAAATGGGATTTTTGAAGGATCCCAAGAGGTCAAATGTTTTTCAAGTAAAAAACAAAATATTTTGAAATTTGAAAAACAAATTAAAAAAACCATTTTTTTTCTAAAATCTTTTCATTGACAGAATTAAATTTCTGCACAAGTAACCTACATCAAATAATAATAAACCCTAGAGTAAAATTTGCAGCGTTTTTTGGATTATGATAGTCTTGTCCCTAAGGAGCGAATTTGGGTGATTCCACGAAAACTGGAAATTTTTGATGTCCAAATATGAGTGAAAAATGCTTTCTTTGTTTATAGATTTTTTTGATTAGGCTTACTTTGAAGGTGGTTCAGATGAAGTTTAGCAACGAATTCAATCATACAAGTGCTCCGTTTAGCAAGAATAGAAAATTTTGTAAATTCGTAAGATGAGGGAATGAGGTAGGTATGAGAATGAGGAAAACAAATAAAATGAGACACCAGATTGATTTTTAATGTATAATAAATTGACTCTAGCGTACATTGCGTTGGTCTACTCAATTAATGAAAAATAGGAAATATATTTAGGTAATATAATAAGATCGTAAGAATGTAGGATCATCCTCATTCTCTCATTCCGAACCTCATTCTCTCATTTACCTATGATTAACGTGAGAGAATGAGAATGAGAGAATGAGGTTTTTGGCTTCAAAATAGGATGCTATTGCACACATTGTTATTACTGCAATTTTCAAAAATCACATGGCACAAGCACTTGGCAACGCTCACTATGTGACTGATAATCAAAATTCTGAAACTTACTGCAACTAGTTTTATGAAAGATGAGAGAATGAGAATTCAAGTGCCGAAAGATAAAATTCTCCCACAAAACAGGACACCGACTGAAGAGGGAGGATATTTTGACAATGACGATTTCTCGATGTGCAGACGCGATGTGTGGAAGTGTTGCTGACCCATTTTTCCGGCCCTACTGGGGGCATGGCGGACACAAGACTTTCTCAAAATAATGTGATAGAATGAGGTGACTACCTCCGTGACAGCCACATGATGTTGTCCTTACTCAACACGGTTCACTGTTAAAATCCGTATTCTCTAAAAAGTTGAAGGTGAAGAGCAGGTGAAAATAACGATACATTGGATTTTGGCGAAAATCTACTTGGTTCATCGTCAGTAGTTGTTGAAGTTGGAAACTCCGAGAAAGGGACACGTGAGAGAATGAGGATATCGAACTTCAAATTTGAAATTTCATACCTAAGTTTTCAAGGAAAGGGATGAAACTTGATTCGAATTAAAGCTATCGTCTTCTCCCTTAAGCCCAAAAAATTTTTTTTTTGAAAAATCAAATAGGAGAGCCATCCTGTTTGAAAGACCTAAAATTTCCAGTTTTCGTGGAATCACCCATTTATGAAAATGTATAAAAGAGGGGCCATAAGGGAAAAAACCATAAAAACTCCATCAACTCCAACACTTTTTGAATTCTAAAAGTTTAACAATAATTTAACTGAGAAATCAAAGAATGACGTATGCCCATTACTTAAAACCTCTTTTGTAAGGAGTAATTTTTTTCATTATTTTTATCTCTTTTGTTAATTTCGGATTTTTCACTGCCTACGTTGTTGGTTTTGAAATATTTTATAGAAAATGTTCGCGAGGGGTGGTATGGGATGGGGGGGGGGGGGGGGGGGGGTCCTAAAAGAAACGATTTAGATCGAATTTAGAGATCTTTTTAGATCAAATTTTCAGATTTTCATGCTGAAGGGGCTGAGTCGTTCCCAGTGCGGGTGACGTGCTTCTCTCGCCTGAATGAATGTAACGTTACGTTAGTACAGAAAAAAATCGATTTTATTTAAATGGGTCCAAGAGATCGAGTCCCGAAAAATATGGACTTTCGATTTATTTCCCCTCTCTCGGAGAAGTTTGGGCGGTGTTGAGAAGAGCCAGTCAACGAACCCGGTTTCGCACACCCTCGCAGACTCCGACCGAGTGGCCCGCGGCAACACATTGTTTGCATAAACGATCAGACTGCATTTCCTCCGGCGCCGATATCTTCCTCCACAGTTCGCTATAACCCCCCCCCCTCCACGTACCTACGTTTCCACTCCTCCCGCAAGTGTCCTTTTGCCGATTCCCGCCGTGTCGTAGGCGGGTTGAGGCCAGCGATATTTTTGTACTCGTTGAGGCGACGCCGATTGAATGTTAGCGATAAGACCCGCTGACCAGGCCCACTGTTATTGTTAGAGTAAATCATAAGTTTTTTTCCGAAATTTTGTTTTATTAAAGCAACAAAATAATTTTTGTTTTTTTTGAAATTCTTCTCCCTTGAAGAAAACAAAATGAAACAGTGCGGGCTGATGATGGCGAAAAATTAGCAAAACTACAACCACCTACAGGTGGCGGTGGGTTGGGGGTATCTGAGGGTACCAGGAGCTCGCGACGCCGGCGGTCCCTCCAGCCTCTTTTGCCCCCATCGCCGTTTCAAGTAGGTAAAAAGCGGCAAGACGCCAAGTCCACGTCACCCCGGGGGGGGGGGGGGGGGGGGAGCATCGCGTCTTGTACTCTCAAGGTCGATCGCTCCAGGGGTCACCACCTCCCCGCCGGACCCGCCCCGGCCGGGCGATTTTTGTCTACAAAGGTTGGCTCGTGCCGTGTTTCACAAAATTGTCGACGTGAAGGCCCGCTGACTAGGTACAGGTGTTACACACGCCGGGGCATTGTTTAATACCAAATGAAAGGCTTGTTATATTCGTTATTGTGTTGGTAAGTAACTGAATCCTGTTTTCACAGTATGAATGATATCATCATCTAATTACATACTTAGGTACCTAATAATTATTCTAGTCTAAAATTTTATAGCATTCTATACAATTATAGAATCTTTTAGTATACCGTCGCTGCAAAAATACTTGGAAAACGACACTTAACTCTACCCCCTCGGCATTTTAGTCCCATAGCGCCCCACCGGGTTTTTTACTGTGAGTTTTGATTTGATTTCACTAGCACTTTGACTTACTTCGCTCAGCTAATAGACTAGCACTTTGACAAGGGGGCCTTACTTCGCTCGGCTAATCATTTTCGTACCATGATTCACCCAAATCACAGGCGGCAATATACAACCACAGTGGGCAATACATCCACAAGCGGCAATACACCCACTAGGGGGGGGTCTGGGGGGCGGCAATTCACCCACAGGCGGCAATATACACTCACAGGCGGCAATACACCCACAGGTGGCAATACACCCACAAGCGGCAATTCACCCACATGTCTGCTTAAGCGATCGGCCTCGCGAAGCGAGGCCCACGGGGGGTCTGGGGGGCGGAGCCCCCCAGCTGGGTGCGTAGGCGAGCAAAGCGAGCCGGAGCATCTAGTATTATTTAAATGCGTAAAAGGGGAAGGGTAAATTGAATTTAATGGCAAGATTTTTTGTCCTTATCAGACTCACGCACAGTGGGGCGAAAACGCAAAAACATGCTTATAATTCAAAATCAACAGTCGAAATCGATATCTGAAAAACTTGTGTTATTATAAGTATGTTTCTATACTGAATCCAATGGATTCATTTTCGATCGGTTTTAGACGTCTTCTTTGGAGCGAAAATTCATAGACTAGGGCAATATCGTGAATATTTGCAAACAAAATTATTCATTTGTTTGCCATGTTGCCAGAATTCGTAAGTTTGCTTCTTTTACAAGAGATTAAATTTAAATTAAATTCAATGCAAATTAAGGGGGTTCAGTACTTGAAAAATCGAATTTTCGGACAAAAGTTGATGTTTAAGAGGAAAAAAGAATTTTTCAATTACGTCCAACTGGGACTGAGAAAAAGGAACCTGAAAACCACTCATTTTACCCTATAAGTACTGAACCCCCTTAAATGAATTACAAATCAGTTTACAGTTTTACAGAGCTAAAAGTCGCTGCACTGAAAGCGCCGTAGGTACTGAAAGCGGGTTTTAGCTCAGCAAACTTGTTCTATACGTGTTAAACCAGTTTTATGATACTTCAACCCGGTTTTATAGCTCTTCACTTGGTTTAGGGGGTTTTATCCAGTCCAATTGGCTCAAAAACCATTTTTACAGGTGCTGGAAATGGGTGTATGGCTCTTTTAAACCTGGTTTTATAAGTTTTCGAATCAGTTTTACATCTCATCAACCGGGTTTACATGAACTCCAACCAGTTTTTGGATTTCAACTAGGTTTTGTAGTTCTTTATAAGACAATAGTCAGTATCTAACTACTCAAACCTAATCACACCTGCCAAAATTAGCTTTATACAGGTATCGTATTTTGGTATCTTATCCTGTTTTATAGTTCTTCAATCTGTTTTGAACTCATCACCATGGTTTATAGGACTTCAAACTGGTTTTATAGGGGCCAAATCTGTTTTTAATTGCAGCAACAGAGTTTATAAACTAGGGCCTCAAATCAGTTTTATAGCTTTTTTTTATTCAGCTAGTTTTATTAGACTCTGATAAGGTTTGAGAGCTCCTGAGTTCGATTTCATTTCTCCAAACGGTTTATTTGGCTATTCAATGATGCCACAACAGAACTTCAGGTGCCTCTGGCTTACAACTTTCAAATTTCATAACGAAATGGCAGCCAGGACAGAGTCACAGATAGACACGATCAAGTTTTTCATTCACTTCGGTCGGCATATTCAACTCCAACTAACGCTAGAAGGGCTGCCACTTGATGTGATAGGTCGAAGATAGTACTTCCTCAAGGTAAAAATAGAGCCAGACAGCCCTTCATCACCCACTTGGAGGACGTGATAGAGCAAAACAAGGGTAGGCCTAAAAAACATCCAAGTCAAGTTGGGTGTGATTTACCAGGGTCTCAAGGTAAAAAGAAAGGACCAATGCCGGTTTCGAAGTTTCACAGACATTTGCCCAAAAATGCACCGTTTAGGGGAATGCACTTTCATCATAATCCTAATTAGTATGGCAGCCAGTACCAAAGACATATATAGGCCAGGACAGAACGAGAGTTTAGCGTTAACACCCAGGTTAAACGACTGAATGAGCACCGGGGACAATAACACAGGTTTACAAAAAGAAGGCCACTTTCCGGCTCCGCGGAAAAGTCCATCGATCTCCATGTTTTTTGGGGTGCTGAACCTGAATCTGCTGAATCTGACCTCCGTTTTGTTTTTTTCGGTAACGTCCAAATTTTCGAGATATTAGCAATTTTTGGTTTTTTCCGCATTTTTCAGTTTAGAAAATCACAGATGCCCAAAAATTCTACAAAACTCTCTTCCTAATGGAAATTTATCGCTGATTACGAATATATCATTCTTCAGGATTCATCCGGAACACCATTATGAATGGAGTACGGCACGTGTCTTTCAGGGCATCAAACGCTATTCCGTGAGTTGTGTTCGTTTCGGAGCTGCAGTAAGAGCATAATAATTCATCATTGGATGATTCTCTTCAGTCACTTGGACCAAATTCTTTCACAACCTGGGCGATATCAGCGAGGAACAAAGCGAGAGGTTCCACCAAGATAAAAACAAGGAACCCAGGCTTCTGGTCTCGTTCGACGCAGAATCAATCTACTTACAAGACCTCGTTGGAATTATTTTTTTTTTAACTGCCATAGTTTTCACGCTAGAAAGAAAAAAGTAGGTACCAAAAAAACGTGACTGCTTTTGAAAAAACGACTCTTTTTTTAATAAATATGTGTAGTTGAAATTATTTCACCACCCGAGTGAGAATTTAGGGTTAGTTGGTGAAAGAAGCCCTGAGTTAACGAGCGGTGCTAAACCCCTGTTAATTCCTCTCGGCGCCAATGGTTCGACCACTTCATAATGTGCCCCCAAAAACAATGCAATTCCCTTATCGGTAAAAAGTTCACTTTGTTTATACATTCCGCTCGTCGAAAAGCGTTCGTTTTGACCAGTTTCCATCACCTGATAACACTGGAGGTCAAACTGCGTTTTGTTTTATCCGTTCAATTATAATTAGCTTCTGTACCTCGAGGGGTTCTTGGAAGAGTTTGTGAGGTCTGTTCTGGGTCATCAGGCTGGAGGATTGTTGATAGCAATCGCATCACAAAACATGCATAACGCACTCGGAGAGTCACCATACAAGAGTCATCAACATGGAGAAACCTCTTCCACAACGTCGCCTTCTGCTTTCAATCTCATCTCATCAACTCAGCAATTTGGGAAACCCGGAAGAATTATCCTCTGCTCCTCATGAATTATAACAACAACAACAAAAAACCCAAGACGATTTCCACAGTTTAATATTCACCCCAAGCAAGCCAGAGTTGTATCGTGCCATTAAAGAGCGTCTTCGAGCTTGAAATTTTAATTTGGTCGCTGGCGGGGGGAAAGCGACGTTGTTTCAAAGGGTCGTTAGTTGGTCTCCGGCTTTTCCGCTTTTTAACTGAATCTGCTTCAAAATCTGCGTTGACTGAAACGCAAGATTAGCTTTGAAATGGAGTTAAGACAAATGTAGGAATGTTTTCTTCATGAAAAGTGTTGCTCCATTGTATTTAAACAGAATGAGAACCCCAGATCTTACGAGGGCAAATCTATATCAACCGTAATATATCCTTAACCCACTCCACTCAGAAAAAAGCTCCTCAAACCCATTTTATAGCTCCTTAAACTTCTAGCATATCTCGTAAATCTGGTTTTATAGTTCACTTCAGTTCAATTCGCTTCAAACTGGATGAGTAGCTCCTCATAACATACACGAGATCAATTTGCCATTAACATCAAGTTGATCGCGTGTTTGGAAATTGTCAATTCTAGCCGGTATAGTGGGCTCGGATCACAAATGAGGCGATTCGAAAGGTTCATAAAGCAGCGATTGTAATTGAAAATGATGGCATTCAGTTCTCTTATTTGAAGGTGTTATCTACGATTCGTTATGCCGAACCCATTTTGAAGTCGACTGGAACAGGAGTCATCAACGGCTATAAATAATCCAATACTTCGCGAAGAAGGCTCTCAAAATAGGCGCCCACTCCAATTATTTTTAATCGACTTCATTTTTACGCGTCAAAGCTCCTCCACACCTTTCCCCCTCCGGGTTTTGAAAAGAGTTCGTTTTGTTTTGGGGTTCTTCGGCAACTTGCGACGGAAAGACTTTTTTAAAAGGACGTTCCAAATCATTTTCATCGCCGCGGCCCCGTCGACAGTTTCAATACGAGAAGCTCAAAATAGATTGATCAAAGGCCGAAAGGGGTATTTTTTTAATCGATAAAATGAGTCGAATGGCGCAATAAATCTGAAGAGATTTCTAGACGGCTATTGGTCATCGGGCTCCTCGACTAACACGTTCATAATCACTGAAATATGTCGTTGAACAAAAAGCTCAACAAATTTTACGCGAGGGGTTATTATTCGATATAAATTATCGAAAAATTAATTATTATAACAGATCAGATCGCAGTCAAATTCTATAGCTACCCATCAAAGAACAATTAACTTTGGTGTAAAATTTGCAGCGTTTTTCCTTAAAACGTGGCACAAAAACGGCTTTCTGTATGGCGTCATGGCAATAACGCATTTGGTTAAAGGGCGGTTAAAGGGCGAAAACCCAGTTTCACATCTGATGTCAACCGCCCAGATCCAGTTCTCAATCTTCAAGAGGTCATCATATATTATACGGCTTTAAACTGGGGTTTTCAGGCCTCAAATTGGTTTTTAGCTCTTCAACCGGTTTTATAGCGCGTCAATACAGTTTACAGCTGTCAGGCCATCTCCGCAAAGCCCAGTTGGAGGCTTTAAAATCCTTACGTGGTTATCGGCTGAGTGCGCAGGTTATGTTTCCCGCCTAAGGCTTAAGTTACAGAGGCTTACTGTTGTGTTAGTGGTTTTTGATTTGTTGTGAAGAGTTTAATCTGAAATTCTCAAGTCTAAAAAGCAAAGGTAGGTATGCTGCTACGGCATTTGTGAGGGCAGTGGTACACCCGGGCATTCTGGCTATGAAGAAGGCCTTACATTTTATAGGTTTCCTCAACCGTGCTTGTTGTTACCAGACAACGTGTTGACGTGGGATGATGACGAGGAAATAAACACGTCAGGGCGCGTGAAAAATGTAAAATAGTGAAGGACTGGATGGCTCGATGAAAAAGGGACGCGTTCGTCAAATATCGCCTGTTAACAGTTAACTGTGATTTTAACTGTGATCACAGTTACTGTGATTTTTAGTTAGGTACTGGAACATTACTAATCCGAATTCCAAAGATCAACAGTTGGCCTTTAGTTACTAAACTTTTTAATCATGTGAATTACTGAACTTAAAATATTCTACTGATGCGCCTTGCCAACATTCCCATGCCCGAAGGCAGGAAGTGCTTCCAGAACTCCAGCCCTTTGGCTCAAGTCATGACGAAGGGTCACTCTCCCTACCGAGCCAGCATTGAGGAAATTTTTGTCAGCCATCAGAAAGTTTGCTGGTAAATACTTCACGTATTTGCTCACCATGTTCAGTAACGGCTCAACAGGTTCTTACAGTAACCCAGCAATTGAGGGCGTTTCCAGCCTGTCTCTTGCCTCCTCTTCCAGCTCTGTCGAGTCTTCCACTTGTTAAACGGCGTCTTCATCATCCACATAATCTTCTGAATGAAATGTCATCAGCTCCTCAAAGACATGGTAGGATACAGGGCATAGTTACTGACTTTAGTTCAGGAATCTTCCAGATTTCTACGGTGTCCAACGTGTCCTGGAGATGTGCGGCTAAGTCACTTTCAACCGTCACGGCAGGAGTTTTGTCGGGATCGGAATTTCGGGGCGTTGCACCACGTAGCGATCTTCCGCCAGCACTGTATCCCTCTTAATTTCTTCTCTGACGCCCTCATCTTTCGAGTTGTCGTCTTGCACAGGAGTCAGGCTACCTATCTTGTGACTTTTCTCACTCTCTTCTTTGATCAGAGAGGTGTTCGCTTCTGCAGCCCACTCTCAGGCTTCTCCTCCCGACCAGCTTGGGAGTCGAAGCAGTCCCTGCGAGGCCTCGGTTCACATCGGTCAGGAGAGACCAACTGTAGGGCACCCTGCTGAACGGATGTTAAAGGTACACCTATAGGTATACCTGCACAAAATGAGTTCCTGGTTCTTTATCCCTGTTCCGGGAATAACATGAAGTGTCATGATCTGCTATCCTAAGAGGCTGTATACAGCCTATATATCGAGACAGAATAGGGAGACCCACGATCTCCAGAGTGGCATGAAGGGCTGGCTTCCCCCGACAAATTGTCGCCTAGGGAGGTCGGCCCACTGATTGTCTGATCTCCCGTCGACCCCAGTTGAAATGTCAACAAGGGCAAGAGCCTCGTGTGAAAATATTGGTCCTGCTGACCTGACCTGTCCAATCAAAATGCACTGCGATTGATCATTCTTTTGAAAACAATAAGAATAGACAGTCAGTGTATGATAAAGGCGGTTGTGAGATTGGGAGAGCCCGAGTAATGAGCGGTGAACACGCTCGCGAGAGAAGTTGGGTTCCCCAAATCCCCCCACCAACGGTGGCGCTTCCCGTGACTCGCGACGGGACCATTAGCGGGCCGGCGAATTAAATTATAGTGTGGCCCATGATAACTTCTAGTTATGGCTTGATAACTTCTTCCAACTCTTTCTTGCCTTGAAAACGACACCTCACTCGATTCATATGTCAGTGGTGAAGATAAATCAATAACCTCTCTTAAATTAAACCTTTGAATACCCAAACTAGATCCACTGGACTCCTATCCGCTAGCTCATCGGAATCTGTTTTGTATTTACCCCATGTAGCACACGCAGTTGGGCCAACGTTGGCCAACCGTTGAAAATGGTTTTATGGTTGGGAAATGGTTGGGTTGGCAGTGAACTGTTGGGTAAGAGTCACCCAACCAACTAAACACCAACCATTGGAGGTACACCGTTGGGTTACTGTTAGCCAACCAACAGTTAGCCAACAGTTGGTAATAACAGTTGGGTAACCGTCACCCAACCAACTAAACACCAACCATTAGAGGTATACCGTTGGGCTACTGTTAGCCAACCAACAGTTAACCAACCGTTGATACCAATCGTTGGCTAACTGTTTCTGAACCAACTAAACACCAACCATTGAAGACTGACTGTTGGCCTACGGTAAAATGACTAACACTTAACGAACGGTTGATACCAATCGTTGGCTAACTGTTTCTGAACCAACTAAACACCAACCATTGAAGACCGACTGTTGGCTTACGGTAAAATGACTAACACTTAACCAACGGTTGATACCAATCGTTGGCTAACTGTTTCTGAACCAACAAAACACCAACCATTGAAGACTGACTGTTGGCTTACGGTGGCGCTTCCCGTGACTCGCGACTGGACCATTAGCGGGCCGGCGAATTAAATTATAGTGTGGCCCATGATAACTTCTAGTTATGGCTTGAAAACTTCTTCCAACTCTTTCTTGCCTTGAAAACGACACCTCACTCGATTCATATGTCAGTGGTGAAGATCAATCAATAACCTCTCTTAAATTAAACCTTTGAATACCCAAACTAGATCCACTGGACTCCTATCCGCTAGCTCATCGGAATCTGTTTTGTATTTACGTAAATAATATTTGGATCTGTTGATTCTATGATGGGTACCCATAATAGAATCAACAGATCCAAAATAAATTCTTGCAGCTCGGTGGAAATGACCCAAGATTGACGCGACGATCGATTAAACAAACAACCCAATCTGATAAATTGCTATCAGCCTGTTTTCGACCGAACTCCCTATATAGACTATTATAGTCGAGGTGTCAACGACAGTGGACGGGCCAAATCACTCTCAGTCTCTTAAAATGTTTTCCAGGTGGCTCATCCATTCATCTAGGATACTTTTATTATAGTATTAAAATTTAATAAGCAATTCTTGCACGGAGAAAAAAAATGGCGGTATTTTAGACGAAAATGTTCGGTAATCGGTGGTCAACCGAACAATTTTTCGAAAAATGGAGAGGTAAAAACGCAAAAAATGTAAGGTAAAGTGTTGAATTTGCGCGGTTGACCACCGATTACCGAACATTTTCATTCATCTTTCTACCGAACACCAAAACTGTTTTACCGCTCAAAAATCGGAGATGTTACCGAACATTTTTACTTAAATTGTTCGGTAATCCCTCTGTCCCGCAATGTTTACCGCTCATTTCGTCCCGCCAACTTACCGAACATACCAAAATGTAAGGTGAATTTTAACCTTCCAACCTCAAACCTTTTCGATTATGAGCGGTAAATTATAACCTCTCAAAGTTAAAGTGCGCGGTGAATTTTCACCTTCCATAATTAATGTGAGGTTGTAAAATTACCTCCCCTACTTCAAATGTGCAGTAAGAATCACCTCCCACAACTCGGATGTGCGGTGAATATTCACCTCTCATTTTAAATTTCGAGAAACATTGTGCGGTAAAAAATTACCTCCCACACGCAATTGTGCGGCCAGTATTCACCTCCCTAATTTCAAATATCGTTCGGTAAACGTTACCTTCCACACCTAAAATGCGCGGTAACTAATCACCGAACAAATGGCAAGAAGTACCTCTCAACGTAGTTTGAGAGGCAATCGTACCCAAAAAGTGAGGTAATCCCTTGTTGGTTTGGGCGGTAAATGAACATCAATGAGTTACCTTTCATTGATGTACACTTACCGCCCACACCAACAAGGGATTACCTCACTTTTTGGGTACGATTACCTCTCAAATTACGTTGAGAGGCACCTCTTCCCATTTGTGAAGTAATCAAACCACGAGTCGAACGGATAGGATACCTAAGGAAGAAAAATAATTCGGTTATGAATACAAACCATGTTTATTACAACGCAGAACGATACACAACATAATATAACGTATAAAATTATAATTAACTGTAAATTAAAGGATAAAGGATACAGTAAATTAAAACTTAGGCATGATCCAACATTATTAAATCATTTAAAGTACAAATAATTTAAATTTTAAGTAGGTGCACGACACCCCACTAGATTTGTCAAGAACTAAAATTATTTATCAAGTACCTATCATTATTTTATCAAGTAGGTACAATGCTATTAACCATGGGTTCGATTTTACATTAAAAAATGGGGAAAGTCGATAAGTTATCAATGATATGATGAATATGATAACTTATCACATTCAATGCCGAACCGGGGACATTCTATTTCTCAACTGTTAAGGATATAATATAATATATTATTATCAAATCATTGATATTATCAAATAAACACGTGTACGTCTATTGACATGATCCAACGTATTCGTACACGCCTACCAACTAGATTAAACCAGAGCAGAATCTGTTCTTGTTCAATCTAGTAGGGAGATATAAATATATCTGATATAAATACAATTATTTTATGAAGTAGGTAGGTACAATGCCCTAGCCATGGGGTCGATTTTACTTTCTCAAGTAACGTTCTTAAGTCAGAAAGTAAATTGCTAGGGTTTTGTGGGACCCCAAAAAGAGGATTGTACGTACAAAAAGACTTAGAAAACGACACCCCACTCGACATCATACCCAAAAACATGAACCCCCCGTAGCCCTTTTTTAGCCCAATAGAGCTCCACAGGTTTGGGCAATCGGCCTCTTGCGAGCAAAACTAGATAGTAAATTTAATAAGTAAAATATATTTTTTCAATATTTCAGATTTAAAAAAAAA
This sequence comes from Pilophorus perplexus, assembly GCA_955831195.1. Classification (NCBI taxonomy): domain Eukaryota; kingdom Metazoa; phylum Arthropoda; class Insecta; order Hemiptera; family Miridae; genus Pilophorus; species Pilophorus perplexus. Next base: position 26,787,725 of record OY037008.1, read on the forward strand.
AAAAAAAAAAAAATCATCCAACTGCCCAAAACGGCCCCGACGGCGTACGGCGGACGGACATTTCGGTTTTTGAATCTAGACCTCTTGAAACGGATAGGTAATGTCAAATTTTGAGGCCGATCGGAGTCGTCGACCTCCGTCGCTTAAACATAGGTGTATTCTTCCAAGAATCATAAACCGAAACTGACTAGAGATTGCCAAATTCGTTTTGGAAAAAACGCTGCAAATTGTCCACAAGGGTTTATTAAATAAACTAAATAAATGTTATACTAAAAAAATACTACCAAAACGACACAATAGCCGAAAGTCTTCAAGAACCCTCCCGTAGCCCTTTATAAGCCCCACGGGATAATATAATAAACCATTCCGGGAATAATATACCCCTATGGAATCGCGACGGGGGTCGACGACTCCGATCGGCCACAAAATTTGACATTATCCGTTTCAAGAGGTCTACATTCTGAATCCGATATGTCCGTCCGCCGCCCGAGCCGTTTTGGGCAGTAGGATTTTTTTTTTAATCTGAAATTTTGACAAACAACTTGACTTACCATCTAGTTGTGCCCGCAAGGTTTTCAGTCCGATCGCCCAAACCCGTGGGGCGCTAAGGGGCTACGGGAGGTTTTTTTTTTAAGGCTCTTGGCTATGGGGTCGAGTCCAGGTGTCGTTTTCGAAATATTTTTAGACGTAGAATCTATTTTTGGGGGTCCCGGAACGATCCCATTTTAATTTTAATTATTTTCTCATTGATATAGAATTAAATTTTACCTAACCTAGATAAATCAAAGAACATTGAACATTTGTGTAAAATTTGCAGTGTTTTTAGACATTTCCACTGCACAAAACGGCCAAGATTAAAAAACCGAAAATTTAGGTTTAATGTCGTAGGTACATGCTACAAAAACAGGGAGAAGCCATTAAATTGGGGAGGACATAAAGTACTTGTACTTATGTTCATAATGAGAGAACAGTAAACAGATTGAAAATGATGGCTCATGACCGTTATTTGGATACATAGGACTTCACGACAAGATAAATGAATTTCGTAAACTTCTATTGGCTCTGCTGAACAGTTGATATAATATTATTTTGCATAATATGCAAAATATCATTATGATGGTTTACCTTTGAGGTACAGATACGCGGTGCAAAGGTATAGGCACGTGCGACGGTTTTCTTCGATACAGCCCGGCCAACTTGGCGGTCCTGGACGGTGGCTTTTTTGCATATCAGGCCGAAGACGTAAGGCAGCAAACATAAGAGAGCTCTTCGTTTCAGATGAACATCTGCAAGTGGAAATGGAATGCTGTTAATAATAATTATTTCCACGGCAATTATTGCCGACAATTCTGTTTTGTGATTTCTGGACTTGACACACTACCAATTAAAAAACACTTTTTGAGGGACTATACCTAACTGAAGTGTGCTCTGAAGCTTACCCGATGTAGCGGTTCTTCTGATAGAAGGGTATTCCACCTCGATGATCGGACGAATTCCACAATTCTGGGACCTTATTCGTCGAGCTTGGAACTCAGGAGAGGCTCCTCCACCCCAAACCATCCGAAAAGGGTCTGCGTGAATCTGATTTAAGAAGGCATAAAAACATGAGATCAGCTTAGGGGAAAACATCAAAAATTTCATGCAATACACCAATGACGCATGGAATAATGCTTACACGTAGGTAGGTACTTTAGATGGGAACGATATAGGGACGACACTGCAGCGACATTTTGTCAACACCCACCGATGAAATGAGTCGATCGACGCGTAGTCCGAGGCATTTTCCCAATTTTGAAAATGTATCGAGTAACTGTAATCACTATTGATTTGCATTGATGTTAGGTATCGACGAATAAGCATGCAAAATGTTCATACATGTACCTTTTCAGTAGTGTCCAGTAACTGAATTTTCTTGAATGCTTTAAACTGCTTTCAGTCTTTTACGAGAGAAACAGGAATTCCATTGTCTACGATCGAATTGGGCCTTGGGTCGAACATGCGAGAACACGAAAAAACAAAATTACAAGCACTCCATTATGTTAGCATCATACATACCTCACAAGCTGAAAATCTACGAAACTGACAAAAGATAATTACCTTTTTCGGATGTTCCAAACAGTAAATTCACTAGACCGATTTATAACCGTCACCAACGACAAACACTAATGGCCGCCACTCGGCCGAAAACCCCAGCAAAGCCCCAACGCAAGCGCTTCCAAGCGCATATCTCAGATACTACTGTACGGTAGACATTTACCGCACTTACTTTTGTGTACGGTGGAAATTTACTGCCCACGTCTTATGTTCGGTAATTATAAACCTTTCTGTGAAGGGGGTAAAGTTGGGCGGTAAAACGTTGGTGATGTGCGGTAGAAATTAATCTTACCGCCTTTGGTAGGCGGTAGAAAGTTACCGACAAGGTGTTATGTTAGGTGAAAATCTGACCCAACATATTCGATAGCTTCATAGACCGGTAAAGTATCACCTCTCCTCAAAGGAAGGGAGCTTGGGCGGTAAACTGTTGACGATGTGAGGTTTAAATCTACCTTACAGCCTTTGGCAGGCGGTAGACATTTAATGTAAATTTGACTGCCCACGTGTTATGTTCGGTAATTATTAACCTCTCTATGTAGATGGAGAAGTTGGGCGGTACACTTTTACTTCACTTTTTCGCATGTGAGGTATGTTTGTACCGAACTGGCTTCCTTGTGCGGTTGATAATCGAGTTGTTCGGTGAATGTAGCTCTCCGTTTGTTCGGTTAGTTCTGGCAAGGTAAGATTTCTTGAATTGTTCGGTAGCAGAGAAGAAATGTTCGGTAAGATCATCGAGTTGTAAGGTAACCAAGGGTAATTGGGCGGTAAAAATGAAATTTTTCGGTAGATTTTCACCGCTCACGCGGTTTTTTATACTATAAAATGGCCGCCAAAGCGGTTTACCGAACAAAAACCGCACTTTTTTTTCTCCGTGTGAGAATTGTTTTTAGCGCCAAATAAGCTGAAATGTGTAGTGATGTGTTGTTCCGTATCAAACTGTTACTTTGTACTAGGTACCGGAAAGTAGCTGATACTCTTAAATGTGACAACCCGAAAGTACCTGATACGCCAGTCACAACTTGGTCCTCAAGTTGTTCCTGCCTGCTCCTGTGATTACACGGCCCATGTTCCACTGTGTCACGTTTTACGTCACTGTCACCTCTTGTAACATCGGGGATTCGATGTACCTAGTTGTTACTCGATGCTCCTTGTTGTTCCACGCCTGCCAGCCTCACCTACCCACGAGAACTCCCCCCGCCTGCCCAACTATCTCCATCCTCTCCTCACTTCCACAAACGTATCTTGTTCTTCTCTGAAGACTCAGCGTTTTGGTTCATATTGTAGGTAGCACGGATACCTACTCTGGTATGCAGCAGTTTTATTGTGCTTGTTTAGTCAAGAGGGGTCAGAAATCTTCAAGTAGGTATATACCTACGCTGGAAAAGTCCTAGCTGTGGGAACTCAAAGCCTAGAAGTTGGGTAGGTATACCTACCTACCTAACCTAAGTACCTACAAAAAAATGTATACCTATGCGAAAGAACAGAGAAGGTAGGGTAGCTAGGTAGGTATTTCGTATTAAAAAGCAGGTAGGGACTGTTGATTGAAAATACCATAATTATTTAGGTTGGTTAGCAAAAACATTGATGAGCTCCAGGATGAAAAATGAAGCTATTTTACTTGAATGATAATAGCTAAGCGACTCACTCGATTTCAAATTAGAAAAACGTCAAATTTTTCCCCTTCAGGGAAAACCTACCTGAGGTAGGTACCTATATTTTATAATCTGTATTTGTTAATAATTCATACACAAAGATTTCATTAGGTAAATAAATTTTTTTTTAGGAGCATAATAATATTATGCTCTATACATACATACATATTATGTATCTATATTATAGAGGGAAAACGAACTCAAAGTCCAAGGGAGAAGGCTAAAAATAGCAACCCAAAAATTTCCTAGAAGAGGCCCCCGCTCTCTTCCAGGCACAACGGCACCATTAGGGCGGGTGGAAGGGATGTGGGACGATGGCTACTAGTCCTCGGAACGGTAACAAAGTAACATGAATCCCGAGGTTGCTCCTTGGAACATTATGTGACAAGTATCAGGTAAAAGTATCAGGTACTGAGAAGGAGCAGGAACACTTTGTTCCTGTGACAGGAAAAAGCTGTCACAACACATCACTAGAAATGTGAAGCTATGCGATATTGAGCCCTAAAAGGAGAATATTTGATTTATTCTTGTCCAAGATATATTTTTTCAAGATACCTAGACTAATAGTAAGTAACAACAGTTTAAATTTAAACTATGTGAGTTCGTCTGAAGAGACTATTTAAATAGTCTCTTCAGACGAACTCACATAGGTAGGAAAAATACTACGAAAAGGAAAAAATACTTTTTGTGGCGAAGTTCGGATTTAGGTGAGCTTTCGTAAGGTCAGAGATAAATGTTTTCTAGTACTACTATCCGTAACTAATCTACTGTTAAAGCATTCGGTATCTTCTGTGGTATCGTATTTTCCCAGTAACCAATAGAAGATGAACTCTTTAACGATTGGTGATTTCATTCGTTGAAGAAATTCTTGACACGCGATGGGGGATCACCGCTAAATACATTGGAACCAATTAAACTTTTTATGATGCCCCCAGAGAAAAGAACTTCATCTTTCAGACGTAAAACTTTCATCTTTCACAATCACGACGAACTCGCCAAACTTTTCGGACAACTCTTCGAGAATACGTCATGAACTCGAGATAAAGCCAACCACTGAAAGGAAGTTTTCCTTCCCCTCCCCGAAAAAAGAGAGAAAAGGTGAGCGGGAAAAAAACCCGGGGGACGGAAAAACTCATCCGAAAAAAAGCAATGTTGGTTGAATGTGGACTTTTAACGAGGGGAATCGGGTGAGAAGATTTATAGACCCTTTTTAATACCTTTTAACAAGGGGTGGGTCCTTTTTTAATACGTGGGACGTGGTAGAAATGAGCCAAGAGAATATTCGCACTAAGCTCATCAGCCCATAGGTTTACAAAAGAACCAGTTCCCCTGAACTGAAGGCTTTTTGTGCGCTTAATCTAAATAACATTTAGATATTATGACAGAGTGAAAATCACTGACCAATTTTGCTTCCGAGTCTGCGAATTTCATTTTTTATTTGAGAAAAGTTATTTTGCAGAAAAGGCAGAGAAAGCGTTGACAGTAACTGTTACTACACCGAGGGAGTAGCGGAAAGTGTTGCTCACTGCTCTATAGGGTATCGGTTAGCTACATGTTCTCGCAGCAACTTCAATGACCACCTCAGCAATTGGTAATTTGGATATTGGCAGTAACAGCCGTGTAGGTCGACCTGCTGAACGTTCCTGATTTCCAAGGTGAGCAGGTTCTGCGTATAATCTTGCTTCAGGTTGAGGTTCTTGCATACCTGATGCTGGCTTTTTCTGATGATCAGTTTGAGGAACGTCATGGTGTCGCGATCTTCCATCATCTGGTGTTCCTCTCAAGTCAGCCTCATTGTCCCTCTTCTCTTCTCCGCTCGTGCCATCGTCTTCTTCTCGGAGCTGTCACCTGTCATCTTGTTTTTCTCCCCCTCGCCTTCTACCAGAAGCTCATAGTCGCGCTGCAGAGCTTCACCCAGCGACCACCGTGCAGATCAGACCCTGGGACGCTCTCTGGCCACTGCGCCCCATTACCGCCAAAGCCTCACATTCATCCATGTTCCACCAATCTGCGAATTCTACTAAATAGAACTTTGGAAGTCAGCCCATCAGGCCACTCCCGGCCGACATTGTCAACACGCGGGACGAGTTTCACGTCTTGCTTTGGGTCCTAAAAAGCCGAATGAAAATGCTTTCTTTCGTTTTCAGATGTGTGTGCTTTTTGGTAAGGGCAATAACTTCATTGAATTGGGTCCAAACATAAGTTAAAGTAGAAAAGAGGAGGCGGGGGAAGATGACAAGAAAAAGAAAGGGAGGATGCAGAAAATGTAAAGCATCACTCAGACAAATTGAATGAAGGGGCTGAAAGCTAGGAAGAAGAAGATGAAATCTTGGTTTATTTTCCGATAATTCTATATCGTCGCTGTAAAAGCAACACCGCCTAACCCACATCTTCCCAATTTCACAGGTGACACAAAAAACTGTTCATAAAAAACTATTTCGTTTAAAAAATTGTTTCATGTAACTCTTCCATTTAACTGTACCTATCATCTAAACACACCACCGTTTCTGGTAAAAGGTGTTTCATTTTCCGGACGAAGTGGGTTAGGCGGTGTTGTTTCTACAGGAACGACGTAATATAGAATTTTCGGAAAATGAACCGTCGAAATTTGAAAAAAGCAAAACTAAAGGATAAAGATTTGAAATTTGAAAGAATTGAAATTGAAGAATTCAACCTTTTTCCGGATTGCCGTCCCTAGCTGACAAGCATCGGCGTTAATGCTTATTAAATAAATTTTGCGGAAATCCATTTTCGACCTTAAATAAGGTTACCAAATTTTGGTCGAATTTTTGTACGAGTCGGACATACCAGGAATTCCGTTTTCACAGTTTTCAGTTTAAAATTGTCTTCCAGCTCTTTAAAGGTCTCACTTTTACCTCGAATTGACGTCATTCCAACCGAAAGAGACAAAATTCGACGAACTCCAGTTCGCCCTCTCTTCTTGAAACTCATAATGGTTTCAACCCCAGTTCCAGGGAAGGCCTCCCGTTACACATCCCCGTGACACAGCTGTGGCAATTCTCTTAGTTCGAGCGGTTATACGGCGCTAACTTGGTCCAACTTTCCATTGTGACCTCCCCCACATCGAGGAAACTGGCTCTTTTCCCATCTTCACCTACGCGATTGTTCGGAACGTCCTCTCGCCAATTACTCCACGCCATACAATCCCCCCGCTGAACTTTTCCGAACCCGAATGTTTTGTTTCTGACCTGATTAAAGTTCCAAAGCTTGAAGTTCGTACGTCTCTCATCACACTGGACGAGAACGACGTTTGAGTTTTTCCCTTTTACCTATCGAAATTCAGCAACCTGCCTCTTCTCTACTCAGAGGAAACCCCAGGGATGTAAAGGGGGTAAATACATTTCGATTTTTCAACTTTCAATTTTTGTCCGAGTTTATAGTGGAGAAAGCGAAAAACTGCGGTAAAAATAGTAGCCACATCATAGCTGTGATGAAGAAGGGTTGGTGTTAGAAGGGCAGGTCCTGTAAAGCGTAGAGCTACCGTTTTCGTGAAGATCAGATTATTCAAAGCATGTGGTAGGGAACCTACTGGGATCCTCACCTGACAGCTGCCCACCTTTCAGTCGTATGCAACGTACAGGAAAGACCCTGAAAAGGTAGTTACCAATGTTAAGAAATTATCCCAAAAAGATACAGTCATCCTGAACCATCCCAAGGTATTACACCTATGTACTGTGTGTAGTACCATGGTTTCGCCCTTAAGCCATGAAATCGCTATTCTATTGAGTACATTGACACATTAATGATTCCATAATCTTCCCCATCATTCTATTAAATAGAATCTCCCATCACCAATGTCCATGGTACATACGGTACATACATAAATTTTGGATCGGAAGAACGACAATACCAGTTAGTTTCTCGATGAAAATGGTTTGAACATCAACATAATGTTATTATTATTATTATGATGGTTGTCAGGGCTCAACTCTTCCTAGTAAATTGATCAGCCCGCTATTAGTGGTCCACGGGGCGCTGCGGTCGATGGCGAGATCAGGCGGTCCAGCTTCTCTCGCGAGCGGCTTCACAGCTCACGACACAGGCCGTCCCTTTCTCGCCGCCGATTATATCATACACTTACCGTTTACATTCAACATGAGTAATTGCAGTGATTTTTTGGTTGGTCCCACCTTCCGGGAATCGTCTGCAAACATTTCGGCTGAGGATGCCAGGACAGCGTAACCAATTATTTCGCGCGTGCCAGCTGCTCAGGCACCTATTCGCGACGCCTCGCTTGTAGGAGCCAGGAGAACTGTCCTTCGTAAGAATGGGACAGCTGACCGGGACTCTTTTAGTGACGTTTCACTTATGGAAGCTGGTCAATTGATTTCCAATAAATCTGCGAGAGCTCACAGCTCTGTGGACAAACTGAAATCAATCATGGCGCTTCATGTTTGATATCTGCATCTCCACAGCCCCATTCTGAGGATCAACACACCCCAGGTCAACTCGACAATTTGTACCAACCTAGGTACAGCTGGAGCTACAACATCACTTACTAGGTCAGCAGATTGTGACATTAATCCGCGTTATGCCCAAGATAAGGATGTTCCTGCACTCTCTTCCTCTTCCTGCAAAGACACCGGGGGCGTAATCCAAGATATGACGCTAGAGGCATTCTCCCAAACACACAACACAAATAATAATATCGAACCTGAGAAGCAATTAGGAACGTATTTTATCATGAAGGTACACCCCCCTTATCCGTTATGCAGGGAGCCCTACAATGGTCAAACCATTTTCATCAGAAAACCAAAAAATCGAAAATCTGTTTATTATTTGTTGCATTCGTAATAACATCCACTTAAACTCAAATTCAACTCAATGTCGCTAGAACGCTGATTTAGTGTGCTAGCTAACAGACATTAGATCAAGAAGTTTCCATCCTCGCCACTACAGTCAGCGCTGGAGCAGCATTCCCCTGGCTCGTTCAGCATCTATTTTTACCGAGTTACAATTCGAACAACTTTTCTTACCTTCATTTCGATTTTTACTTCACAACCGGAACATACGAGTTTTTTTTTTTTTTTTTTTTTTTAAGCGAGCGCTCGAGGCAATGAAGATCCCTTGTGGTTGATGTTCTTTGAGTATTACCAATAACATCACCCCCAATGCCGCCATTATCCTCGTGTTGGAACCAATTACGCCTTAAAACCCCGATATTCTCGGTGTTCGATGCCTTTTAGAGGTTTGTACCGACCGTTTTCATTTGGTCACAAAAAACAGTATTCTCGCGAGCGGATTTTATGCATTCATTTCTGGGAGGCTCCGCCTGACCATACGTGATGTATCCCGAGGCTGCGCACGATCTTGAGTTTTTTATTCGGTCCTTCGGGCAAGTTTCTGTTGGCTCCACAGGGCTTATCGTCCATGTGCATCTGGCTGTCATCTCAAGACTACAACACGGAGACGGTAGCCGAGGAAAATCATATTCATCTTCGCGCGGAAGTGGTCACTTATCGCTGTTACACTGAGGCTGTAATTACGTTGATATGTAGCCGTCTGTGAACGGTATTTCCAAAAGAAACGTATGGCTTCATATGGAAATTCCACGAATATTATACGATTTACGAATATACGGTAGGAATATATAATAAAATAATACTATATACCTACAGGAATCTGGTATATTATATACCTACAGATGAACTTGATGTCCAGCCTATTGTTAAAAACTTTTATCAGAACTGATTCTACTCATCGCGTACCTACAAAGATAAATTCATATGCCATGCTTCGCAGCCCATCATCAGGAGACCCGAAAAATGTGTTAGGTACTGAAAAATGTGACACATAGTCAGCAGACCCGTACTAATCGGTTTACGCGCTGCTCCTGGTCAGCAAAACGGAAAAAATGTTAAAACAATCTCTGACGCGGGAGAACAGCGTTTCAAACCCGATAAAAATTTTCACTTACTACCTAGAAACGTTACGTTTACCAACTTGATGAGAGACAAAACCTGCAGAGCGTTAAAAAAGCTGTTATTGCTTCGAAAAACATATAAAAACACTTTATAGCGAGCAGTATATATAAGTATATGATATATCTCCAATAAAAGTTTAAAACTCATACGTTCAAAAGTGGGCGAAACATTTTATGCGTTATGAGTAGAATGTGGGCCAATCGGTATTGATCCAAAAAGAAGAGAATTTTTCTCAAAAATCATTCCTATGGCTGGAATAACATCATAAGTTCATCAGCCTCCGATGGTAAAAGTACCTTGTCATTTGGCCTAGAAATTAAGTTGAAATATTGGGTTAAAAAACCTGGTAAATTTTGGAGCACCGTTAGAGGTCGTTTTGAAAATTAAGGGGGAGGAAAAACGGGGAGAGACCCTCGTGAGAGTCTTGAACCTTGACATGAAAATGTCTTTGATTGACACGCTAGCTTAAAAATATTCATATTTTTTAATATTTTGAATAATCATATTTTTGAATATTTTAAAAATATTTCAAACGTTTTTCATAAAATTTATATTTTTGAAATATTTAATATTTCAAAAATATTCATACTTTTGGAAGAAGCTAATAGCGCTGCATCGCCTCGATTGTGACGAGTTTTCAGTCATCTGCGTTGGAGGTCGCGAACTGTGAAATGGTATTTTAGAAGTCGCAAACTGTGAAGAACTGTTTTGAAAGTATAGGGTCATCACTTTACCTCCTCAGCTGTCCGATCAGATTTAGAAATGGACGGGAAGAAAACGTATTTCCGACAACATTCAAGTATTTATTTACCTTAAGGTTCTGATCATTTACAGCTGTTTAATGGAGAAGCACCCCCCCCCCCCCCCCCCCACACACACACACAAAATTAGAAAACCGCAGCAACAACTTTGAAATTTCTTATGTTCAGCGGTTATCTCAGATAACTTATCTGTATTATTCAACCTCACATGAAAAATCTACAATGTACTTAACGTTTGGTCCTAGTACTGTGTTCTACAAATCATTAGTTGTTGGAAAAATGAAAATATGACTTAAATTTTTTGGGTTTTTTCCGCAGCTGGGCCATAGTACAAAAACTTATCGATGTTTTGTGGCCATACCATTGCTACGTAGGTACGCCACGCGACTACCATAGAAAATACATTAGAAACTTGGAGCGGTTAGAACCATACATTACATTTTAATTTCATTTTGTATTTAACAAAATTTATTAGATTTAATCTGATTTCCAGTTAGATAATCCCCCAGTTAGATAATCCATCCCCCAGTTAGATAATCACAGTATCTGTACTTATGAATCGCAATACACTAAACGCAATATTAAGGAAATGGCATACATTGTAAAAAATCGAGATAATGCAATTAATTACCGCTCTGATGCAAATAATCTAGCACGTGTGTACCATAGCCTAATCACAAGAACCGACTAAATGCTTTCTCATATTAAAACTGAAATATATAATAGATCATAACTACTCCAACTTTGTAAACCGCCTAGTCGCCCAGATGTTTTTGATATATTAAATAATACTTACTACCTACCACTTGGTAACCCGCCTAGTCTCACAGATGTATATGTACCAATTTTATTCATGTATTAACGTTTATTTTTATTTCGATTTTTCAATTTTTAATTAGGTGTATACGTTTGTGATGTTTTTCAATTCATAATTGTGATAATGGGCCGCGGTTTTTCTTCTCTCCCCCCCCCTTCCCCCACCTCAATTATATAGGAAGCATCATCGCTCAAGGCAACCGTACTTGAAACCTCCCTTCACCAATGAAGTCAGGTTATAAACAACCAATCTAAGCCTATAAAGTGCAATAAGTACCTGTCTACAGGCCCGGATTAACGGGGGGGCTAAGGGGGCTATAGCCCCGGGGCGCACACCCCAAGGGGGCCACTTCGCCACCGTTGATTTTTTTTTTTTTTTTTTTTTTTTTTTTTTTTTTTGGTTGAAAATTAACAAATTGCTTTCCTTATTCCTATGCTGATCTCCAAAAAATTGTTTTCCCGAAAAAGAGGTAGGTTCTTTCTTCTACTTTGTTCTTCAGATCTCCCCTAGGGGGAGTGTACAGCGAGCCCTCCTGTCCCCTCCAGCGTTAGCTGCACCATTCTGGTGTGACTGGATTGGACCAATGTGGAGGCGCCGGGTTTTAAAGGAGGTCTTATCATGGTAAATTGGCTCGAAATTCTGTGGGACAGGAGTCATCGCAGCGGACCTACCTACTATTCCACCTCTTCTTGTAACTTGTGGTGTTCGGGTCGTTGGTGGCTGCGGAATGCAGCAGACCGTACCTACTCTTCTACCTCTTCTCGTAACTTGCAGTTTTCGGATCATGGGTGGTTGCTCTCTCTACGTTTACTTGTCTGGTGGAGGGCGAGTACTTCTACAAAATTTCCTCCCCTCCCTAAAACTAACACGACCAGCCTAGACAAAAATACAATCTGAACACACATACAATGACACACACTGAAATTGAACACGCATACAATGACGTCCGCCATCTGCCGTCTGGGCCGTTTTGGGCAGAAGGAATTTTTTTAAATCTGAAATTTTGACAAAATACTCGGTTTACTATCTAGTTGTGCCCGCAAGGTTTTCAGCCCGATCGCCCAAACCCGTGGGGCACTATGGGGCTAAAATGGGCTACCGGAGGTTTTTTTTTTTTAAGGCTTTAGGCTAAGAGGTCGAGTTAGGTGTCGTTATTGAAGTATTATTGAACGTTCAATCCTTTTTTGGGGGTCCCAGAACGATCCAATTTCACTGTTGCGATCTCTAGGGCTTTCATGGGGCTACAAACGGGATTCTTGAAGGTTCCCAGGAGGTCAAATATTTTTCAAGTAAAACAAAATATTTTCGAAAAAAGGTTGTTACAAACAAAAAAAATTTTTTTCTTAACTTTTTCTCATTGACACAGAAATAAATTTCTGCACATGTAACCTATATCAATGAATAACAACCCCTAGTGTTAAATTTGCAGCATTTTTATTTATCGTAAAAAGAAATTTTTTCTTAAGAATTGTAAAAATAATAATTGTAAAAATAGATTGCCCTGCATTCGGAGCGTTTTATGACTGTTTTGACCCAGTTTTTGGTTGTGAAGCGACAGACGCTATTTTCTAGTGGTTTTTACGTGATACTCCTGGCCAGAGGATCCACTTTCGTACATTATATATGTAAATGTACATATATAAAGGGGGCCCCTTTTAAGTCCCAGCCCCGGGGCCCACGAGAGGTTAATCCGGCGCTGCCTGTCTACCCAGTTCAATTCAGTTCGTTTCCACCCACACTCCACTTGATTTCACGCAAGTGTATTTGTAAGTAAATCTAACAGATAAATTTCAAAAAATACCGACACAAATTCATCCAATTCTTATCAAATATCATCATGCTCTACAGGTCCCTTTTCCACCCACTAGAACCACAATGTTTCTGGCCATTTACCTCAAGGATAGCCCTGGGTGATGATGAGATTCCATCCCTCGCCCCTTTCAAGTCACTTCTTTGTAAGTCACTAAGTATATTTGTAAATATTCTGTAAATAACTGGTGTATATTTTGGTCACTTCCGAAGACCCTAGTAATTAAGCTACCACAATTATTGCTAAGAGGAAGTTTCCTTCCACATTTATTAACAATGGGATGTCCATATTTAGGTGATGTTATACGCCTGATGAGGGTGGCCATCATATGGCACCGAAAGCTTGCGAGTAAAGAGCAGTAAAGACGTTCACGACTGGTTTGGTCAATCATCCTTCTCCAATTTACACCGACCGAGTCACAGCACAACAAAGTATATGGAATTACTTTAGAGTGATTATTTTCTGGGCGAAATAACCTCATCCTATTAAGCTTTGGTATTTGAAAGGGATAGGAACCTAGGGGTTCTTAGCGTTACTTATTTAAAAATTAGCGCGTGGATTCGACCTGCAAAGAATCACTCTTGGGCGTTCTTTGAAAACCGTTTTTCAATCATAAGGGGCGCGAGGATTCAGCCTAAGGAACATATCGAAGAAATAATATAATAGTTAGGTCTACGATCATAATTGCTCGAAGGCGCCACAAACAAGAAAACAACTCATGTCGGGAAAACCATCAACTTCTGTGAAGTTCTCAAACGGCGCTAAAGCTGAGATAGATGCCATTTAATACTATAAACCGGTTTTTTGTTTTTGTTTTTTTGATTTTAATTTTATTTTAGATTTTCAACAGGCGCCGCGGGGCGGATTTTAATTCGAGATCCGATGGCGATCGCAAATCACTTGTGCGGTGCAAACTCGGCAGACAAGGCGACGTTAATATGCAACGAAATTTGCATAAGAGCCATCCTATTAATACCACACCTGTAAACTGGTAAGCTATAAATAGCTACCGGCCGGATTTGCTACAAGCACGGGTTTTTTGTTGTGTGTACGCACGACCCCATTCTCGATCAAATTGACAGTACAATTAGGGTTACCAGAACCATTTCAGCGAAATATAGTTGTAACTTAAATCCAAAACACACAAAATATATAGTCTGTTTTGGAGAAATATAGTATCAGATACTATATTTCTCCTAAACAGACTAGATTCTATCAAGTCATTTTCACAGTTTGTAGGTGATATTTCATATAATATATAAATGGAAAACGCACAAACACGTAACAAACACATATAATTTAATTATATGTATTTCTAGGAACTCACAAATTCATGAACGATTAAAAGCTAGGTAAAGCTATGTAAGTAGATTTAAAAAGGTAAAGGTAACAATTTATTTATTATATTATATTATTTAATAATATACCTACTATATCAGATATCTCTATGAGGTGTTGAAGATTTTAAAAGGGACATGAAATAATATATTATATTTCATTTTACAAACTTTGAATCGAAAATACTGAAATTTAGTATTTATACTAAAATTTGTATTTAATCTAGATAATCTAGATACCTACAATAGCTAGTATATTTTTTGGCACTTGTTTTCAAGAAGGTTTGGTCAGCCCTGTAAAATACGTAAAAGTTCATTTGTTAATCAAATTTAATGTAGCCTCCTCAAGAAGTTGACAAATCGCAACTTTCTCAGAAATATATTCACGTTAAAGATCTTGTTCTAACAAGAACAATGGCAAAATTCCCACATGTTACCATTGTTCACGTCAACGAGGGACGCTGGCGGGCGTGACGTCAATATATTTTTCTTCCCTCCCGCTTTCCGGCTAAACCACCACGAGATTCGAGCTGAAAATTGACATGCTGACATTTCAGTCAATGCAGAGGACGAAGAGACGGGTTTCAACAAAAAATAATGACTATTATATGCTCATTCAAATTCCCCATTGACGAACTGAATTGAATGAATGGAACACTCGGAAAGAGTTAATATCCCATCCCTAGAGCTGGCAGAGACCAAGATGCCCGGTGTAGAATAAGATCAGCTGACCTAGGTCGATTGTTGAAGGGGAGTTGATTAACTATCCATTCCGATAAATATCGATATTCTATCGATATAGTATGTCTGGCAACCCTAAGTACAAAACCTAAGCTCACTTCCGCTTCGATCATAATTGACAATCATTCCAGACACTGAAATTGCGTATTGTTCCTTGTGTTTCAGGATATTTCGGCAAGTATTTGAACAAATACAATGGGAGTTACATCCCTCCGGGTTGGCGGGAATGGGGCGGCCTCATCATGAACTCTCGATACTACAACTACTCCGTTAATTTGAACGGACGGAAAATCAAACACGGCGACGATTACCACAAGGTAAGCTTCCGACCTTTGCATGTAACAGGTTGTTTGTAGGTACAGTGCGACTAAATGGCAACGATGTATTTTACCCAGCGCGCCCCCCCCCCCCCCCCCTCCACAGCGTTTTATTGATGTAATTGCCAGGAATGGGGATTCAATTAGTAAAAGTCATGCAGCTGTCTTTGCCGATTACGACTCAAGGGTGGACGTGCCTCAAGGTTATTAAATAACCTTTCATCATTGTTGATAAATTTTATCAAGTCAAAACTCATGATAGCAGGGTTGCGGGGCTCTTGAAATCAAATTGCTCGTTTAATTTTCATCGCTGATCTACAAAAGGAAGAGAAAGAGGATGATAGTAAAGAAGGAGAAGGGGGCAGAAAGGAGCCATTTTCTTCTGACCATTCGGTGATGATTCTCAGAAACAGCCAACATTTTTAACTTGTAGTTACTACAATTTTAGTAATTCGTTATAATATAACGATATTATCTTCAAAAATATTGATAAATCGCATAATATTATATTTCACTAATTTAAAAAAAATCAATTTTATTCACGATTTTGTTGACTGTAAATGAGGCGCCGAGATGCAAAAGTCGATCTTTGCGAATCAAGTAATTTTTCAGGAAACGCAAAAAACCTATGGAATCCTACTTTAGGAACAACA
Organism: Pilophorus perplexus; assembly: GCA_955831195.1. NCBI lineage: Eukaryota > Metazoa > Arthropoda > Insecta > Hemiptera > Miridae > Pilophorus > Pilophorus perplexus. The sequence goes on from OY037008.1 coordinate 26,803,852, forward strand.
GTTGTTGAGCAGTTGCTGTTGAAGCGAAGAACAAGTATTGCAACGATTCTGTACTTTTACAGCAGTTTTTAGACGGGAAGGAACGAGTATTGTTGAAAACCATAGAAAACCATAGAACCCTTCAGGAAACCATTGCCATCTAATTTCGACAATAATGGCAAAGAATTTTACATTCTTCAATGAAAAATCTTCACTCTTTGCATAGGTAATCTATAATCTAATGACACCATCTTTTGTAAGATCGTACAAGTAAATTATTTGTATCTATTGTTTATACATTTTGTAGGTATTAAAATAGATTGCGGAGATCTACCCATCTACTCTTACAATTCAACTCTTCACATAATAATAATTAGGTAGGTAGGTATCAATTATTATTATCACATCGTAATTATTACGAACCGATTGAGCAAAGGGTTTCAAACATAAATTGAAAGGTTTAATAATGTATTTATCAATAAGATATTCTTAATTGTTAATTAAATATCAATTAGATATTCTTAATTTATCATTAAGATTCTTAATTGTGGTGGATCTTTTCTTCCCTCTGGAAGGCTCCACTCTCGTCGTATGGTACATATTTACAAACATCCTCCATTAGCATTTAAAACAATTAGGGCCGTTCTTTCATCGCAAATAAAGAGTTTAAAATGGTTGGTCGCGATCAAACTCAATTTTTAATGGTATAATTTACAATTAAATGGTGGAAAGTTGTTGCTGAAAGTTGATCGCCGAGTCATAGGTTGCTGGTTCAATCCCAGGAGCCGCCAGACATCTTCTTTATTCGGATAATCACCTCTCGGAAGTCAATGGCAAACCACCGAGAGTGTCTTGCCGTGGAAAATCTCTCACATATTCCAGTCGGAACCGCGATAAATTGTAGGTCCCTATAGGTAGTATAGTAGTATACTACTTTTGTAATAACTTCTGTAATAACCCTATAGGTATATTATAGTAGTATACTACTTCTATAATAACTGGTCAACACGCTCAATAGAAGTTAGTAGCGAGAGGTCGCCAACGCTCGTTACGGCGCTCAAAGAAGAATGGAAGGTAGTTGAGGTTCGGTCAAATAACAAAGATGCAATGACCCCAAACGTTTTTGTCTCCAACATTTTTGAATTTTTCTAACCACCGTCGTTTTTGTTAATCCCATTAGGCCCTGATGATAGGAGAATATATTATTCTATATTTATATCCCTTGAAACGTCGCACAGTGTTTCAGAACATCGATTTAGCGCGACAAAATTCGTTTTTTGAGTAGGAAATTTAAACAAACAAACTGTAGTGTCCTCGATTCTTGAATACATATTAGACACGAAACAAAGGTTTAATCTTTTGATTCGCCCACTGATAGGTCTGGCACCTATATAAACATGTCGCGCATCAAAACAGGCGCTGCAAATACCTAATTTAGAGTAAATCTTTTTTCCCACACATTTCCACAGCGCATTAGCGGTCAGGATTCTCGAGACCTCCCTGAGCACCGTAGTAAACTCTGATTTTTCCCTATTTTCCCCCTAAGACAGATTTTGATTTTTTTGTACTGGAATTCAAGTGAAATACTGGCCACATAATTGGTACTAAGTAGGTACCAGTTAGTCTTGTAATGCTTGTCTTGATGAGCGACAAGTTTATATAGGTACCTACCAGTCCTCTCAGTGATTGAATCAAAAGATTTCAACCTTTGTTTCTTGTCTAATGTGCATTCAAGAATCGCGTGCATTACACTTTTTTGTTGTTTAATTTTCCCACCCACAAACCGACTTTTGTGGAGCTAGATCGGTGTTCTGAAACACTGTGCGTCGGCACTTTCTTCGTCTTATTTGACCGAACTTTCCACCCACATTCATTCTAATTGTCTTCATCAACAGTTACAATCATTTAATTTAATTTAATCATTTCGTTCCACTGTTCATCACTACCTTATAATAATTATAAAACCAAACGATTCAAGTGATTTGAAGACTAATATAATCCTGTAAAATGGACAAAAATGTAAATCATTGGCGGAAAACAGGAAGTTGTTTTATTCTCTCCAAATCAATAAAATGATAAATCTCCAAATGATAAATCTGAGTTTGCACCATCGTGGGAGATGAGCTCAACTTTTGGTGGCCCAAAACGCGTGATTTTTCAATACGTTTTTTGTTTTTGGCCATTTTGGTTTATTATTCTTGGAATAATACACCTATGTTTTCGCGACGGGGGTCGACGACTCCGATCGGGCTCAAAATTTGACATTATCCGTTTCAAGAGGTCTACATTCTAAATCCGAAATGTCCGTCCGCCGTACGCCGTCCGCCGTCCGCCGTACGCCGTCCGCCGTCCAGGCCGTTTTGGGCAGTAGGAAATTTTTAAAAAATCTGAAATTTCGACAAAATACTTGGTTTACCATCTAGTTGTGCCCACAAGGTTTTCAGTCCGATCGCCCAAACTGGGGCTACGGGAGGGGTTTTTTGAAGGCTTTTAGCTATGGGATCGAGTTAGGTGTCGTTTTCGAAGTATTTTTGGACGTAGAATCCATTTTTTGGGGTCCCGGAACGATCCGATTTCACTGGGGCGATCTTTAGGGCATTCGTGGGGCTAAAAATGGGATTTTTGAAGGATCCCAGGATGTTAAATATTTTTCGAGTAAAAAATACAGAATTTTTGAAAAAACACATTTTTGAACAGAAAAAAATTTTTTTTAAATTTTTTCATTGACAGAATTAAATTTCTACACAAGTAACGTATATCAAAGAATAATAAACCCTTGTGTAAAATTTGCAGCGTTTTACCCAGAAGGAAGAGTCTGACAAAATAAGTGTTTTTTTTTTTCTCTTTTTTCAAGTGGGCAAAATTCTGCGTCGAATGAGCATCTATCGACCCAATCCAGATGAGCAATGCTCATTGAGCATTCTGTCCAAAACAATGTGCAGTTTTTTCCAAAATGGATTATAAGTGAGTTGTGAGGCACGTCCAAATCTTCACAAATCGCTCAATTGCCATGCTTGTATGCATTTTTTAAATTCTTTCTCTGACCAGAAACCCAATTTCAAAAATCCCTAAATTGAGCAACACAGCTGCTCGCTTCACCCTTACTCGTGATTTGATAAAAAATTGCTCAGTACGTGGTTTGCACAGGCACGTTATCTCTATATAAATAATTGTAAAGGCCTTCCAGCTGTACGAAGAAACAGGCATTGGACACCCACGGTGATTAGAACATCACCACTTTAAACTCAACTTTAACTTTTTGTTTAATGGTCCGCAAATAAAGCGCAAATATGTTGTACCGCTCCATTAAATAGCTCTTGTTAGAGGGATAAGTATTGTAATATGCGGAAACTGGGACGTCATAAAAGTGATTAGCTATTTAATGAGCGGTAGACAACATATTTGCGCTTTTCTGAGAATCACATCCTTCAGGGTATTGGAATTTATTTTTGTCTGAATGCAAAAGCTATCCTTCCCACCAAAATCACTTTCTTGCCTTCTTCGTCTTCTTGTTTTTTCTCACCACCCTCTTTTTCTTGTTACATGTACATGTTACATTGATAATAATATTATTGAAGTGATCTACCGAGCGGTATCAGATTGTTCGTTTCTTATTTTTATTTAAATTCGTTTTCTCGGTTGGTAGTAGTATTTTTTTGAATTTCAGGAGTTCCCTGAACTCGTAATTTGATGTTCTACGTATAACATAAATTTTGAGACAATTCATTTGCATTAGCCGTTCGTAGGTTACAGGGGGGGGGGGGGGGGGACAAAGCTGAGCCAATCCTACTTTTCAGCCTAGTTGGAAAAAATTGCCTATTTTTGACGCTTGGTTGTGGCTAAACGGATTTGGACGGATGTGGGGCCCAAAGAACGGATTATGCGTCCAAAATTATTCGGAAAACGACTCATAATTCGACGTCCTGCCATCCTTCAAAAGCCCCGTTTGTAGCCCCACGAAAGCCCCATTGATAGCCCCACGGTGAAATCGGATCGTTCTGGGAACCCCAAAAATAGATCCGACGTCATAAAATACTTCGACAACGACACTACACTCGATATCATACCCGAAATGCGTAATTTGGTGGTTTTCGATATTTTTGGTTTTTTCTGACGCTGACGGCTAAAGGGTTGATTGTACAAAAACATTCTCTCTCACATAAAATGTAGGAAATTTAATGCTCTTTCATTTTGTGGGGGTTTCTCACCTAAATGTAGTAGTTTCAGATTATTAAAAAAAAAACAAAAAAAAAAAAAAACAATGACAACCCCCAACATTTTGACGTTTTTTGCAACAACAAAAAAAAAAGAAAAAAAAAGGATTTTTGAGCAAACTCGTTAGTCGCAAACTCAGTTTCGCGTTCAGCAGCCCAAAATAGGGGGCTACTATAGAAATGGAAATTTCCTACTATAGAAATGGAAATTTTCAGAACTACGGCAAAACTTTTTCTATTTTTCCTAACTTGACTGGGTTACTACAGTAGACCTACTGAATAATAACTATAGTTTCTACTGTAGTAACCCACTGTAGGTATACCTATTCTTGATCCTTTAATAGTATCACTATAGTTGATCACTTTAATATTATCCCAACTTTTCCAGTTGTTTCCACTAAACTTTAATTTCTCCCATTTTCAGGATTACTACCCCGATTTGATAGCCAACGATTCGGTGACGTTTCTCCGGCAGTCCAAACAATATTTCAGCAGGAAGCCCGTCATGTTAGTGCTGGGCTTTCCGGCTCCACACGGCCCCGAAGATTCCGCTCCCCAGTACTCCGACATGTTTTTCAACGTGACGACTCACCAGTGAGTACCAACTATTTCTTTAGCCCGATTCATTTCGCCAGTTTGCCATTCAGAGGCCCCGTTACCGTCGACGGATACTCCTGCTGCAAGTCGACACTTCCCTTTCTGAACCCCCTCTTGTCATCCCTCGACCGGACCGGTTCTAAGGAGACTGAGGACCTCAGAACCCTCCCTGGACCCCTCAGTGGTTTCCTGGATTTCTCGAGGCACCTTTGAAAACACGGGAGTTCCCAAAGGATAACCTCCGAGAATACTGACAAGCAAACAGTTACAGTTCCCGTGCAATAAAGTTACCACAGAGAAAAAAAACTTAAAAAAGATATAAATTTTAAGTTTTCACATTCAATGTGAAGTCACGATTTTTCTGGGATTTCTTCTTTATTTTTTTAAAACAATTTTAGCTCAGAGGGTGCCTCACTAGACGCCCCAGCTTTCATTTTCCGAATGGGGTGTTCTGACGCGAGGAAATCAAATAGGTAGTCCGGAGACAAAAGGGGTGAGAAGCCCGTTCGTGCGACAATAAAAAGCGAAAGTGGACGAGCCTCTGTTGTCTTTGTAATCTGCGAGGTCAGTTGGCGCATTTAGCTCCCGGCTACAAGACAAACCAATTCAGACCAGACGCCCCCGCTGGCTATTGTCTCCAATAATTGGACGGAGAAAGAAATGAAAAGAGAAAAAACCACAAGCCATTTCACCTCGAAAGCTAACAAACAGACTGCCATAAACCCAAACCATAAAGTTTGAATCCAACTTGGAACCAGTAATCAATTAAAAGGTAGGTAATGGACATGCCGTCGAAGAAATTTCAATTTGTCTGTTCATAGGTTTTTGGTTTATTATTCTTGTAATACCTAATACACCAACGTATTTCCGATTACTCGGGGTCGAAAATTTTAACCAGCCTCAAAATTTGTCATTATACTTCAAGAAGACACACAACTGAAATGTCCGTCCGCCATCCACGTCGTTTTGGGCAGGATTTTTTTTTTTTTTTTACATGGATAATATTATGTCTATTGGCTGGCCTACGTGAGCAAGAAAATTAAGTGAATTTCTTAAAATGCAACGCAAAAACCTATAAAAAAATTATCTCTTGGGAATTCAAGATTGGGGCTCCTGCTGGTTGATGCTAAGAATGCCTTCAACTCTGTAAGTCGTGTTATGGCACTTTCGTATGCACGTATGTATTGGCCAAGTTGTGCCAGATTCCTATTCAACACTTACAAAGCTGAGTTAGTGTTGCGGGGAAGTCGACAAAATCTGTACAGCAAAGAAGGAGTGACGCAAGGGGACCCATTGGCCATGCTGTTATAATATAACAGCATATTGCATATTGCATATAATTGCATATTATGCAATTTCCACTCTCCCAATCATCAACACTTTACTTTGTTGGTATGCTGATGACTCTTCAGCTCAGGGTCGAGTGGACGGTTAAAAAGCTGGTGGGATAGATTAATTGCATGTGGGCGCAAGTATGGTTACTATCCCGAGGGACAGAAGTCACTCCTGGTTGTGCATCCTGATGATCAGCAAGAGGCAGCAGAGGCATTTGAAGGAACGGGAATAACAGTAGTTATAGGTAAGCGGTTTCTTGATGGCTTCGTCGGCTTAGTCAGGAGGATGCACGAAATGACTATGTCGCTCGTAAGATATAAAAGTGGGCGTACATCGCGTAAAAACTGGGCATAAGCCACCCATACCGCTTTCATAAAATCATTCAAGTTCTAATGGCAGTTCCTTCAGAATGTAGGCAGGACCGAAGGGGAGGAATTTGAAAGAATGAGAGAAGTAATCTGGGAAGAATTTATGCCAGCGGTAATGGGCAGTGTCCCATCTCCGGCGCAGAAACTGATCTATTCTCTTTGCCGGTGAACAAAGGCGGAATGGCCTGGTGTGATCCGGCTGCATCACCTCATAGCTTGCTTAAGACCTCGGAATTATGCTCTTCAGTGCTTGACCAATCATTGCGAATGGGCGTGCCATTAAATGCCAAATTTTGATATACGGGAGCACCGAGCGCAAATGAGGCAGAAAAGAAAGAGGCAGTGAAGAAGCGAAAGCAGGCAGAGGATGTACTGTTACAGAACACCTTAAGAAAATTCTCGGCAGATCGAAGAAGAGCGATAAGTCGAGCAGTAGTGGAACAGTCCAGAGTGAAGTCGTCTGGATGGCTGTCTGCTTTCAATTGAAGCGGCATAGCTTTGATCTCTCAGCCAGTGAGTTCCGAGATACTCTTGCAATTCGATACATGCGAACCCCAGTAAATATGCCAACCAAATGTGATGGCTGTGGTCATACCCCCTTTTCCATCAGGCATGCTCTCTGTTGTAATACATGGTATAGTTGATGAAAGTTAGGTATTAATAAATGCATTCGAGACCGAAAAGGAAAAACTCAATACTGTGCAAACTGGCTTGCACAAGCCAGAAAAAAGGAAAAACTCAAGACTGTGCAAACTGGCTTGCACAAGCCAGTTTGTGCAAACTTAACTGAACAACTTGATTGCGTTTACACGTTCAGTTGTGTTTGTGCAAATGTGTGGACCGGGGGATCGTGGGTTTGGCTTGTGCAAGCCAAATGGCTTGCGCAAACTGCGTTAACACGCTCAAACTTCACTCATGCCAAGCTCCAACCTCAAGCAGATTTTCTGTCCGAGACAGATATTGCACAAGCCAAATGGCTTGCGCAAACTGCGTTTACACGCAACGATATAACTGTGCAAACTGGCTTGTGTGTTACCGGTAAAAATTAATTTTCTTGGGAAAACCTGGGCGGGGATTTTTTTTTAAATTTAAACAAAGAAGATAATAGATCTTATTGTTATAGAATAATTATAGAATAATGAGATGATTGATGATGGATGAAAATAAAAACTAAGTAAATGTTCCACTTCTTAGCGTGTTTTTTTTTTAAATCTGAAATTTTGACAAAATATAGGTACGTTTTGCCGTCTAGTTGTGTTTCAGCCCGTTAGCTCAATCGTGAGAGGCTGCCACTTTGGTAAAATTGCCAAACGTCAGCGCAACGTAGCGACGAACGAATTGAACTAACTGACTAGTTCTCACCAGTTGTAACTATGTAGGTGTTCCTAACTATAACTATGTTCCTACCTAACTCGAGGAACAACTTTTTGTTTCAATTTAGATCGGCACTGTTTTACGAAGTCAAAACATCCAAATCATTCGCAATATCTATTTGCATTAGCACCCCTCTGATGAAGCCAACTATACGGCGAAAATTTAGGTAATTGTTTTCTATAATTCTTTTTGTGTTCCCTCTACTACTAATACCCTCTGTTTTAACAATCAAAAACGTATTTGAATTACCTAGTAATATGCACTGATATCAGCGTTTCTGCGGTTTCACGGGTGGTAGGCTTCTTTTCTATTCATCTTGGAAGGGTGAAATTTGAATTAGGCGTTCTTTGAGAATGATGGACGACCAAAACAAAAGCAATAACTTGATTTAACGCAATAATGGATTTTAGCAATGATAATTATTAATTATTAGCAATATTAATTATTAAATTCGGCTGAGAGGAGCTCGGCGGAAGGTGAGAAACTTGGGACTGGAGGACGAAGCTGGACTTCCCGGTGTCCAGGACTGATACAAGAATCGTTCGTGTTGTTGTTATAGTTGTTGTTGATTTCCGCTCATTTCAATAAAATGAATTATGGGTATCATTACATTAGTGGGAGTCGTTTCGTCGCCTAACCACCTCATTATGTAGGGTATTTTTTCGTGGAAATGATTAGTGACCTACCTACATTCAAGTGACTTTACATACAAGTACTTGATTCGTAAGTTTACGAATCCTAGAAAATGAATTATCGAAAATCCCTTCAGAACCCTATTTTGATCAAGTGTGACATTGTTACTACATTTGGGACTTTTTTAGGACCACCCGAAATACGAAAAGGACTAGTGTCGCCTCATGAATGGCAACCCGTGCTATAGGAGTGAAGGGTTAAGCGCTCTTTCTTCTCAATACATTCAACAGTTCTGGGGTTAGGAACCTCGTACGACTAGAAATCTGTGGTAGGTAGGAAGATACCGCACCCGGCGGTGGATTTGTGTATTCGCGGCACGAAGGCCTTTTAGGTGGCTCAAAGTTAAAAGACCTTCTCGTCCCTGAAGAAGGTTCTCCCGTTGTGTTCTGTTTTCTTGGAACATCTGCCTTTCTCCGCGGTAACAGCGTATAAGTCAAGGGACTATTGGTCCCCACAGAGCCGGCCTACTCTGGATTCATTTCACGAACTCCGACCACCGAATCCTATTGGTTCTTTCCATTCTGAGGTGCTCAGAGGGTGGCCCCGTCTTGCTAGTCAACCAATTCAAGGTTTTTGCCGTTCAAGTAAAGACAATAGGCGGATTAGAAGGAGAAGGCTGCGGTATTTAAGGATGCCCAAATTTCTCACGACTCTGTAACAACACAAATGCTGTTAACCTCCTATTAACATAGTCCTAACCGCAAGGAGCAGGTGTATGTAAACCTATCTTTCATGTTCAAAGTGGTTTGAACTTTGAAATAAGGGAATTGAAACCGCTTTTAACAAGTCATAAAACGGTAAGTTAAAATACACTTAGGTTAAAACGGGTGAAGACTGGTTTGAAAACTTGAAACCTGTTCAAAATGTTGATAACAGGTTTTTGAGGATTGGAATTCGGTTAGAAGGGACTGCATGTTGAAAACTGGTTTTTAAACGGTTGAAATCAGATTCCACGGTATGAGAATCTGACCAATTGCCTTGTATGGTTTAGTGGGAATTCGTACGCATAAATCCATCGTTCTTGCCGTTGTGTTTTGGAGGCATTGCACAGCGAATTAGGAATGTTGAAGCGTTGGCAGAGTGCGCTTGATGGCAAAGATTGACTCATTGCTTTGCTCCAACTCCTCAAACGTTCGATGGCAACTGAAACCCTCCTTCCAGCCTAGCCACACCATCCCCTTCAAATGTGTCGGGCCCTGCTGCTTCACCTGCAGTATCTTCCTGGGTCTACAGTCTCCGTAAGGATGAGTGACAACAACCCTACAGTCCAATCCCCCCCCCCCCCCCCCCCCCCCCCGACCGCGACGAGAATCGCAACTCCTTCTAATCCCAGCCCACGTCCCGAGTCGATCTCCTCGACGGAATTACCGAAAAACACATTCTGTGTTTCATTGGTTTTTTTTTCCAATTTTTTTTTTTCATTTTGGTTTTTTTTTTCAATTTTTTTTCCAAGTTTTTTTTCTCAATCCGGGGGTCTGGGACTGTCCCCTAGAACTAAAGTAAAAATATAGTTAGCCACATGTAGGTACATAGTCACATGTGTCACATATAGTTACAAGCAGCAATACACCCCACAGGCGAAAACTTTTTTTTCTTCATTTTTTCCTGATAACGTAACATTTTAAAGGTACTTTTCCATTTATACCCCCCCCCCCCCCCCCATGCGATTTTGGTTGGCTTTGGGTGCCTTTAAGCCATTGGGAGGGGTGTGTATGAAACACGAAATCGCGTTGGGGGGGGGGGGGGGGGAGGTATAACGGAAAAGTACCATTTTAAATTTTTAGGGCAATTTGTTTTGAGCTCATAAAAATGAAGAAACAGGCTAATAGAAAAATTAAAAAATCTGGTTAAAAAAAAAGTTATTTTAATAAATAATAATACCTACAAATAATGCAATAATAATTATACTATTCCACCAGTATGGGAGAAGGGTGTGGTTTGGGCCAAGGATGAGGATTTTATTCCCTGTAGACCCCATACATATTTCTGGTCTTGCTCCTGATCGCAGGTGAACCTGCACGGCTATTCTCCGAAGTTGGAGGCATTTTTTGTATAATTAATGATCCGAAGGCGTCAACCCATGAAAGCGCATATATCAACGTCCATCCTGCGGGGAAAAAATGAAACTGCCCTCCCACTTCTCCCCCCTTAGTAGCTTGCCGTGAAAAGATGAAAAATACAGAACGGATTGGCCCGTGTACGTCCGTCATAGCTGTCTTCTTTCCCATTTCCGGAGCTTTTTACTTATTTAGGGCCGGTTTCACCTGTGGGGTATAATCCCGTAGGACCATGGTGAGTTACCACTGTGCAGTGAGCATTCGAATGCTCACTTGATCAAGTTGATGGTAATATCTACGGTTCTGTAAGTTTGACGGTCGCAGAACACAAATCCGAGGCTTTCTGATAGTAATTTTGACCGGAACTTTCAAAATTGCAACAACAAAAAACGTGGACCTTTTTTTTATTTTTTTTAAAATATTTTTTTAGCATGGAACATGCTTTAGCCTTCGACTTGGAAAGCTCTGAATTTATTAGACAAGGTACATTTCTCGTTTTTGAGTGTAGCTGCACGGAAAGCTGAGTTATACGCATGACATCAAAATTTGATCATTTTTGTTTACTAACATGACATGATGTTTACTAACATCACATTGTGACCGTCCACAGGAAAACGTACCTTAGCTTCCGGCAACGTTACTAGGCAAAGCATGTTCCATGTTTCTTGAATTTTAGCCAAAGGCTCTAAGCAGTACCCTGTGGGTTTTTTTCATTTCGCATGTAACTCGAAAAGTAAGCGGTTCAGCACAAAACTCACAATATTCTAAATTAAAGTAGACAAAATTTCATACATTTTCAAACCAAAAAATTAACATTACCTAACTGTTATTAGGTAAAGTATTTTCGGCAGTTTGCATCAGATTATTATACAAACAAATAATGCAAGCACGTTATGTGGTTTTTAACTCTAAATGCATGGACTCGGGTTTCGTCCTACTGTTATTAAATAAATTTTATCCGCATGCACTGTGATAGCTCTAGGATAGCTCTAGCCTACCCGTCCCAACTCAGCTTTTTAGATTTAAACCCAATCTTTAGTGCGCCCCACAGTGGGAAGAAACGGCCTTTTTTAGGAACATTGACCAAAAAATAAAAAATAAAAATTCTGCTGCGGTTTCTGGCAGTAGGTTTTATGCAATTTTGACAGGGTTACGGGCAAAATTTCTTCCTAAAAACCCCGGATTCGTGTTCAGCGACCCAAAAAACGTACAGAACCCTAGAGATTACGGCTACCCAAAAACCTTTCTCTCCCTTTTGGTTTATTATTCTTGGAATAATACACAGGTGTATTATAGGTCTATGTAATCGCGACGAAGGTCGGACGACTCCGATCGACCTAAAAATTTGACATAATATGCCAATATTATCAATATCTCAATATGTCGGAATATTATTCCGTTTTAAGAGGTCTAGATTCCAAAACCGAAATGTCTGTCAAGGCCGTTTTGGGCAGTAGGAATTTTTTTTAAATCAGAAATAGAGACAAAATACTTGGTTTGCTATCTATTTGTGCCCGCAAGGTTTTCAGGCCGATCGCCCAAACCTGCGTGGGGGCTACGGAAGGTTTTTTAAGGCTTTTGGCTATGGGATCGAGTTAGGTGTCGTTTTCGAAGTATTTTTGGACGTAGAATCTATTTTTGGGGGGTCCCGGAACGATCCGATTTCACTGTGGGGATCTATGGGCTTTCATGGGGCTACTAATGGGATTTTTGACTTATTACAGGGACCCAAATGGGCAAAATGGAGATAGGATAAAGTCTTTTACCGAACCTTTCAAATGGAGGTAGGAAGTTCTAACTTGGTGCAAAAGACGCACCACGTCGAAATCAACCATGTTCCAAACTCAAAAACTCCAAATTGGTCGATAGGCTGTTTTATCATAGGACGGCAGAATAATTATTAAGAACGTGGTAGAGTCTTGACTTCTTCACACGTTGACAGGAGATAGGTCCTTCCCTCCTACAACGATATTTTAAAAATAAAATAAACCCACTTGCCCCCTGATGATGTGAATAAATTTCCCGAAAGCTCCTACTAGTGGAAGTTTCATTATTTTGACCACTTTCCCTACCAACTGATAGTACCAGCTGGTAAACGTCTGCAACCTTTGGAAAGGCGAAGAACAAGCAGGTAGCACCATTTAAGTATTCGGAATAGGCAGAGACCGCAATTATGGCCATAAAGTTGGCGTCGGGCCGGATTCAAAGGCGAATACGTCGTGATGCCCCAAGTAACTTTTGCAGAGGGAAATCTCGTGACATCAGAAGAATTTAACCTTTTGAAACCATTTTTGTTCTAAAAGGAAACATCCCGACCTACTTACAGGCTGAGCAACTGACTCGCACTACACTCGGCAACATCCCAAGGTGGACTCCATCCATGTGATGTCCCACAACTCAGCAAATACCACACCTGTTCTCAATGCTGGCATCTTTTAGCGGGAAGAGCTCATTTTGACTCAAACTAGAAAACCGGATTCTGATATCTCAACAAACCACAATACACTCCTGAGTCACCACCTAATCATTCAAACATGAGCCTTAAATAGACGTAAATACCTCCGAGGCGAAAATGTCCACTCGAAAGAAATGAGAACCAGAACGTTGTGGGTGGTAATCAGTTTCTCTCCACGTTCCTTTTTTTTTAAACTTTGAAACGAAAATGAGGAAATCCTATTTAGAAATCCTGGCGTGTTCCTCTTTGAGCTAAAAGAGGGAGGTAATGAGGGAGCATAAATCTTGACGTTAATTAATTCACATCCTGAACGGGAAGGATCGCTATAACAATGAACGGTCAACCGGGTCTTTAAGTAGGTGTTGTTTTTGTTGGTAGTTTATGCTCTTCTACGGCTCTTATAAGAGTATACTTCTGCTGTTATCCGAAATTAGAACAACCGTTCGAAGTTGCAGGGGCTGCATTTGATTTGCAGCCAATGGAGAGTCTGATTCAAAAAGTCAATGAAGACCATTTTAAGGTCGATCAACACATTTCAGTGTTTTAGTGAATCTGAATCCTCGGCCATCAGTGCTCCGTGCGGCTTGTAACGCTGGTGTGTGGACAATTTATCAGAGAGTTCCTAAAGAAACATCCGAGTTACGTCGACCGTTAATTTTTATCACCGTAAGGGATTTGTCTAGGGAGAATCAAAGAAAAGCTAACTTCACATAAGACCGTAACAGAGATACGGTCTTATCAAAAGTCACGCTAAATTTAAAGTGCCGCTATTTACGTTCTATTGCTCGAAACTAACGGCGGTATCCTTAAGACCGTAAGTTTATTGCCGTAACTTTACGGCAATAACGTTCGACGTTAGGCATAAGGACGTAAGTTATCACCGTTATTTCTGCGCATGCGCGAAATCTCGAGTTACGTCGACCGTAAATCATCACCGTTAGGCAAAAAGTGGCTTTAGGAACTCTCTAATATTGATGCAATTGAAGGGAACGGAGCACTGATGGCCGAGGATTCACTGAAATGTGTGGATCGACCTTTAGGTGGTAGTTAAGCACGAAAATGCCACTACTTGGGATCAAAAGATATTTGATAAGATATCATAAGATATATTATTCTCTCCAGTTATAAATCCATTACAATATGAGGCCATCTTGTGAATAACAGGCGCAATGTTCTTTCGCTGTGATTTCATGAAAACATCATGAATGTATTGGAGGGTTCGAGAAACCAACAATTTTGGTTTTTCCCTTCTTAATGAGTCAATGACTGAAATAAAAAGACCCGCCTTCCCTGCATTCCTGACCTCTGGGCGCCCTCCGGTTCACAGGGCTCGAACGCACCTCCAATTTCATGCTCGACTTGATCGTCTCGGAGGTCGCGGGCTATGAGGGGGCGTGAAAGATTTTTTTACGTCTGGGGCGAAGGATTCCAACAGGAAGAGGAAACCTTGGGAGGGGGCGGGGAAGAAGGGAATGGGGGCAGGGAAGTATTATTATGAGGAAGGTGTGTAATCATTCAGTCAGAAGTGGGGTATTTCTATCGTGAAAAATGGTTCATCAAAGAATGGCGGGTGAGGGAAATCACCCACGCAAGCTACTTTGTACCCAGGCTCTATGCACAAAAGCCAGTAACCTCTTGCTCACCTGCTACGTCGCTGCTAGACGTGGTCAGGTGGGTGACCTCCCTGCATTCCATGCGCGCTCCAGTCTTATCGGTTCATTAGCAATTGGCTATTTATTATGCCTACTTACGATCTTTGGGTGGGGAAGGAGGATACCCAGGACCCAAGCGAGGAGTACGTTGATCCTTCGTGTGGTTCAGCAAAAGCCAGCACGGACTTGGATAATCTGGAGTCCAGATTCTGGGCTCCTCCAGGTTTTTGCCATTAGGACCTACGGGCTATCCCAGGAATGTGGTCTGAGGGAATCACTTCCACTGCATTACACTTCCAGAGAAGGCACACAGCTGGCCCCCACTGCTACCATCAACATATTGATTCAGGAGTAATCTGCAGCGGACCCTTGGGAAATCTTTGATTCAAGCATGGACACAGGAAATGCTACAAACATCCTCCAAACAGAAGAGGGGAAGAGAACGTGGACTGCACTCCTTCGGATCTCCGGCCAACGCACAACACAAGAATAGTATATCAAAATCTAGCAAGAAACCTACACCAACGTACACGGGATATCCGCACTGTGGGGTCCGAAAACGAGAAAACGAAACGAAACAAGGGAATTTCACCCTGAATTTTCGTCCGACTGGCTGCTGCCGTCGCGGACGTCGTCAGCCGTCCTCTCAAGGAGGATCGGAACTTGTCTGACGATTGCGCTCATGGCTCCCCATTTCCTCGTCCCCCTGGGTTGGGAGGAGTTCGCCGTCCGATTGAACGCAGAAAATACTTGTACCGGAGACCCCGCTCCTCACACGGTCACCCATCAAAGTACTAACCACTCCCGACGTTGCTTACAGTACATCCGCACTGTGGGGTCCGTTCCCATAATGACCAACAAAATAAGTCAGCGAATTGGCTGGCCACAGGGGGTACTGAATTGGATAGGTTGCGGGTGCATGGAAAATTCCACGGATGGATTACTACGAGCAGTGGGTTCACCTAAATTGAAATAAACTGTGACAGTCCTTCTTAAAATGATGTACCAAGCTGAGGTACATGTCTGAAGACATCGGCGCATAAGACGAAAAAGGGACCACGTCCGGGTTGTTGATTAATTTGATTTGACTCTGCTGCGGCACTTCCACAAACGCACAGTTTCCTGGATGATGGGTTTCGATGTCTAGAGTAGGACAGGATGGCTCATGCATCTCCATCTTCTTCAATGAAGTGGGAATCGTTCGAGCTCCAATTACCGTCTGTGGTGGTGAGGCATGTCCGATCAATTTCACCTCCCCGGGGTTCCCCTTCCTGAACGTGGGCCACAGGCCTTTTTCATGGACGATTCAACGAGGATTTCTCATCACAATAACGTCTTTATGCACGGTGGAGGGCTGGCGCCCAGCTGTCACTGTGTCCACCCTTCCAAAATATCCAAACAGAGCTGGTACCGGTATCGGGTTCCGCCAGGGGGATAAGTTTAGATATTGGATAAAACGCAGTATTAGCAGTGTTGAACGGTTGAACGAGGATCAGTCCTCGAATGACACCATAAAAATTGGTATAGACAGTCAAATTGGAGTTTTGACGCAAACGACACCATACAATACCTACCAGCGAGAAGGGGTTTACAAAGCAAACACTATTCTGATAACTGAACATAACAAATTGACTGCATCTGAAGCCCTGAAAACCAGTTCAGTCGGGCCGCTAAAAACACCTCAACAAGTTAAGACACCTAATGAGACCGTTGAAACTGATTTCGACAGCAAATGAGACCCTGAAAACTAGTTTAAACTGCAAATGACGCCCTGAAACCAGTTTAGGCAGAAAATGAGACCCTTAAAACATCTTCGACGGCAACTAAACCCTGAAAACTGCAGTTTTATTCGGTTTATCCGGTACCATGGTTTATTCGGCAAAGAATCCTCTGAAAACTGGTTTAAGTAGTCAGCTAATGAAGCCCTAAAAACTGGTTTTGATAGTAAATTTCTCCCTGAAAACGAGTATATATTGTATGACATACAATACATACCACATTGTGGTACCCTGAAAACTGGCTTACGCCTCATAAGAGGTATATCCAAATAACTGGAGATGATTTCACGTGAGACCAAATTTATACAATTGGACTATACGTCCTTATGAATCTCATTCTCTCTCCTATCTTTTTGGTCTCTGTGGGGAATCTGGACAGACTTCCCCACTTTCTTTTCGCGAATCGCCAGCCCGCCAGAGCCCTGCATCTCCTGCTAAGTCTGCGGACTACGAAAAATCGTACGATGCCTAGTAAAGAATGTTCCCATACTCCCTTACTCATCCTCCACAAAAAAAAGCGGCGAAAGTGTGGATTTACGCCACCGGCCTTCCGCTAAACACACAACACAAAATTTGAGTGATATTTATATATTTAACTTTAGGAACTCAAATTCACGTAGATACACCCTCAACATCCGTTCTACAGGATGCTCCCACAGTCTCTACGACCACAATAAATCGGTTCCAAGTCCAAGTAAAGATAAATTCTAAAACGCTACCTCACTCGACTCCTGCTGGCAGTCTGTCAATGAAAAATCCATGCTTATTCCGTATTGCTTCCAAAAATTACAGAATGAAGAAAACTACTTTTTTATTCTTCCTTTTTTTCAATTGTTGAATAAATGAGGTAACGTTTTATCGCAGTGTATAGACATTTTAGCCCATCCTCCGACCAGATATTTTCCTATAGCCGGTATAATTCACAATTAACGGGAGCCGCATGAAATGGACGAAATTATTGCCTTTCCGACTTAGCCCTTTTCACGTTTTAGCGGAATGAACATGATTCAATTTACGGACCCTGGAAAGCTCGCCTACCACCTAAAGGGATGCTTCTCGCAATTATCAGTCGAGATTTATCGCCGGGCTACATTTCGGGGCCATCGCGTGCTGTTGGATTTTCCCCGGCCCTTTCCCATTATCCCGGAAAAGCGGGGGAAGGAGAAACTGGAAACTCACGGAAAACCTCGCTGAATCACAAAACGGCCTTGAAATATTTCTCCGATTTCACCCGCAAACTGGGGTTCAACCCTCGTAGAAGGTTACGGCGAAACACCTTCACAATTACCGACTGGGGAGGCAGAATTAAGGAAAATATTACGGAGTAAATATTTACACGGAGCGTTTGTTTGGAAGTGAGAAAATTGATCGGCCAGCTGCAGACCCGGCAATGTGCAGAAGGCCTCCCCTATTTCATTCACAAACAAGTTTTGACAGCTCTAGGGGCAGCAACAGTAAACTAGTTAGTATAGCTGCAAGGGGAAACGACATACCCCTACTCTACATTAGTGCAAGACATATTTCAACCTTATTTCAAGTGTAATGGGCTCTGAAATAATTTATTCTCCTAGCAAGAAGTTTGAATGTTCGACTCTAATGTGTTTCGCACTAAAGAACTTAAATTGCGAAAAGAGTTTTGCTCAACCCTCACCGATGTTCGGCTCATTTACTCGAACATTGGTGTTGTAGAAACTGTAACGGCTGACACGATTGGGGCACATCGAGAGAATATTTGGCTTTCTACTTGGGCGGTAAGGGGTGCCGACTGAAGTGGCTTTGAGGGCCTGTTAGAGGCTTATCTATAGAATGGGGGGACCCCCGTGGTTTCACACTGAATACAATGAACAATTTTCGCCAATGAAAAAATGTCTGTCCACCCGTAAAAAAAAAAAAAAAAAAATCTGGACTTCCTCTCGTTGTAGCCTTCAATCCGGTTTTGTGGTTCTCAAACGGGTTGTATAGCACTTCAAACAAGTTTTATAGCTCTGTGATCGGTTTTCTGGACCTCCAAACTGGTTATATCTCTCCAACCGGTTGTATGGCATTTTAAACCGTTTTAAACCGTTTTTGATGCTCCTCAAAGTGGCTAAACGGCTCCGGCCGGTTTCACGGTGTACCACAGTGTTTCAGAACACCGAGAAAAGGTCGATCCACACATTTCAGTGATATCAGTGAATGCTCGGTATTATTAGTCCTTTCCCTTCAATTGCATCAATGATAAATTGTTCACACACCAGCGTTACATGCCGCACGAAGCACTGATGGCCGAGGATTCACTGATATGAGTAGGTTTGTTCCAGGTTTGACGGAGTGTTAACAGAGTCGCTGGAGACATGCGCAGTTTAGAAACTGCTGTTCCAGGTCGATCGTAAGTTGGACGGAAATCGATTCCTCGAGTATGTGCGGTCGGGTTCTGCCGACAGCTGTCCAACTTCTGTCGACAGACGCAGTTAGACCTGGAACAAACCTATTGAAATGAGTGGATCAACTGTTAAGCTGTTTTGTTGCACGTCAAACTAAGCATTTCATAATCATCAACAGAGCCACACAGTGGACAATTTTCCCAATCTAGGTGGACAAAAGTCAAGGTGCAGATATCAAATTTCAATTAAATAAAATGTTTAAAGAGTGTGGTAATATTTCTAGTGTCAAGTATGCTGTAACCGAACTATAAATATATTTGGTTAATTTTTATATCATACCAGCACATTAAATGTGGAAACCTTTTAGCAAAAATGCATATCAACGGATTCATTGACCACTAGGAAGAACGACCGATTCCATGGAATCGCTTCGTGCACGAGCTTCCAAGGAGTTTTTTTTTCACCATACGTTCCGGACCGGGGGGGGGGGGGGGGGGGAGATCGCTAAGCCCTTTTCCCGGTTAAAAACTAATACTGAACTACAAAACATATACTGTGTAAAAAAAAAAAATAAAAACTACTAAGTACTTAATAATATTAAGCAGTAATTGTAATATTATTAATATTAATATTATGTAGTCGTAATATGACTACATAATATTACTGCGCTGACTACATAATATGACAGCATAATATTGTTATGCTGATCCTTTAAGATTTTTGAGATGCTAATCGTCGAGCGTATAACGCCACTTTTCTCTTCCCACCTTGCTGTGGAGCAGCACGGCTTTGTACGGCGACGATCAACCGTGACGAACCTGCTTTCATTTCAGGAGTACACCCTTCGAGCTTTTGAGGCGGGTGCCAAGGTTGACATGATTGCCACTGACTTTGACAAATAAGCATTCGACAGACTACCCCACTGCGCCATCTTGTCTGTGCTCGAATCTTTGGGGGTGTTTGGCTGTTTCCTGGAGTGGATGCGTGACTAACTGATGAGCCGCACACTTCGCGTACGAGTGCGGGAGGTCGTCTCTGAGCCTTTCACTGCCGCATCGGGTGTTCCCCAGGGCTCTCATCTTGGGCCAAGATTCTTGGCCCCCTACTATTCCTACTTGTGATGAACGATGTCAACTCAGTTCTCTCGCGTGTTGACTTTCTCATCTTTGCTGACAACCTCAAGTTGTTTCGTCGTTTTGAGTCCCCGTCTGACTGCCAACTCCTTCAAGAGAGTCTCGACGGCTTGTCGGCTTGGTGTGTTACGAGTGGTCTAGAGGTGAATCCGTCAAAGTGCTCAACGGTAACATTTGCTCGCACCCTGTCGCCTCATCGTTACCACATTGTAAGGGGGGGGGGGGGGGGGGGGTTGGCTGGGTCGGCGAGTGTCCGTGATCTCGGTAGGTATTCTACTGGATTCTCAGCTCACCTTCAGTGACCATGTAGCCGAGGTGGGCGCCCGTGCATTCCGGGCTCTTGGATTTGTGAAACGCTGCGCTCGGGAGTTTGACAGTGTCCCTGCGTTGGTGACTCTTTACAAGGCCCTTGTGCTTCCCGTGATGGAGTACTCATCAGTGGTGAGGAGCCCCTTCTACCAGTGTCATGTCGACCACCTGGAGCGTGTGCACCGTGCCTTCCTGCGGTTCATGGCCTTCAAACTCCATATCCCGTTGGGGGAGCTTGACTACGCTGGGCTGGGCACTCGGCTTGAGCTCCTGCAGCCTTCCGATCGACGCTTCGTTGCAGACGTCTCCTTTCTCCATGGTCTCCTGGCGGGCCGTCTGGATGCTCCCCATTTCCTGCGCTGCGTTGGTCTGCGCCCGCCTCGTCTGGGTTCCTGCTGTGCCGAGCCGTTTGCCGTACCTTTCTCGGCCACAAATTACCTTCAACATCGCCCTCTCTCTCGTCTGCCCCCTATGGCGAATTTCCTCGCGTCGAGTTTCCCCACCATCGACCTGTTTCATCAGCCACTCCATACAGTCAAGTCCAGCCTACACGACCTTCTCTTGCATCACCGTCTCCAGCTTTGAACTCCCTTAACCCGATTCTACAACTTTCCAATAGATTCAAATCCACTTCCAACCGGTTTATTTCACTTCAAACCGGTTTCATAGGTCTACAATTGTTTTTTTCCAAACTGGCTTAACAGCTTTTGAAAACGGTTCTCCAATTTTTTCAACCACTGTTTGTTTAGCTCTCATTATTGGTTTTGTTGCCCATCCAGCTTTACAGATTCGACAATTTTCAATGGATTTTATTCAACTTCAAACCGGTTTTACACCTTCAAAAACTGGCTTTACAGCTCCTTAGAGCCCCAAGGTGACCCAAGACCAAATATTGTGCGAAATAAAAGATTTTTAAATTAAGACAAAGAAAACAGTGAGCCTCTTATTCAAATGCTCAAAATGTGGAATAGCTTAGAAGAATTAATTGTATTTGACGATTGTGTAAAATGTACAAGAACAAACTGGGGTTGGGGGGTCGTGAATTATGCGGCGGGACCGGGTGCTCAGTTGAATAACACAATACAGTCGGTTAGTTAAGGGATGAAGGGGGAGAAGGTTGACGAAGGATGTTTTTTTTTCTTTCTTTCAGAGCCTTCCTAGGAGGGATGTTTCTTGGGTTTATTCGTCTGCTCGGGCCGATAAGGGGCGAGGGGGTCAACAACTGAGCGAGCTCGAGGGCTGAGCGGAGGGGAGAATTTAATATTGCAAGCAGCAGGGACCTGACAACCCCTCGGAAAACTTCTTTTTTTTTCTTCCCGGAGTGACTTTCATTTCGACCGTGTAGGCTTTTAGGACTACTCGCGATTTCGGATTCCAGCTGAAAAGAAAGTCTTCCCCCTTGCGTGGGAAAAAGGAGTGTGTTATCCAAATAAGACACCGCGAGAGAAAATGCGCCTTCGGTTTGGTTACCAGGTATATATTCTTAAGCCATGAAATATCCTTTTTTGGTCTCATAATATGAGTTCAGTATATTATACAGAAAGGAAAACATCTGGTTGGCTCCAGCGGTGTGGTATTGACTTTCAACTGGAGTAAAAACGCTGCAAATTGGATTACACATTATTATAATAAATAGTTTCAGCCAGTTATCAAAAGAAAGCGGAAGGAATGCGCTGGTGAAGGAATTTCTGCACAGCAGTCAAGTAATCCCGGCAAAGAACGGGTGTTTAAACCTCCTCCAATCACCCTGGAGCCTCTGAAGTCAATTGACAACTTCCTCAAACACAAGCAGGAGCTAGCTAAAATTGCTCCAACTGCAATCACTACTCAGTTGGGTGATTAAAAAAATTAAAATAAACGCTTCCAATTCTGATGAATATTCTATACAGCAGGAGTATCCACATCTGAAAGTTGAGAAAGTAATGCAAAAACTCAGGTGGAAAACCTTGGACAAATTGGACATGTACATTGCCGATTTTGCTAATGGGTCTGACGTCAATCTAATTCACGGAATAACAAAATTGCTGAATTGTAAGGTCACCATTGAAAGCTTAAAACCAAACATTACAGTTCCTCAATGTAAACGTTGTCAGGAATTCATTCACACCAAGAATTACTGTGACAAAAAAGAGAAATGTGTAAAATGTGGTGCCTATCACGCAACTGCGGATTGCAAAAAACCTCTGGAGGTGACAACTGTGGGGGCCCACATACTGCTAACTACCGGGGATGCCCGGTCGCAGTTGAAGCCAGTAACAAAGGGCTGCAATCGTCTGCTCATTCATCAAATCCGAAAACTGACTTCCAGGTATCCCAAGAGAAAACCATTAATGAAAATAAACCCTTACGTAGAATGTCCTTCACCATAAAGAAGCCAATTTTGGCTAAACCGAGACAATTTCGACATACCCAAGGCCAAGTGGCATCCGAAACGTCCCCCTGTTAAAAGTTAAAAAAAGCATTCATCATGATGCACAGCGTAAAAATAATAACCTGGAATGCCAACGGGCTCATTCAACGAGGAACTGACGAGTGCGTCGATCCCATTTCGGACCACTCACCAGTAATCCTCACACTGAGCGACCAGATCACCTTTAAGCAACACAAAAATTGACCACGCCAGAAGAGGTTGGTGGCCAGCTGGAAAAAGTCGTAATTGCCATACAAGATGCAGCTTGGCAAAATACTCCTGAGCTTCCTAAAAAGCTGAAGGGGATAAATTACCCTAAGGAAATATTAGATACCATAAAACGTAGTGTAGAGCCAGAAGAATCTGGCAAGCCACGCGTAACCCAGCCCATAAGACCAAATGGTATAAAATTGCTATAGCTGCGAGGAATTATCAAAGAAATCAAAGAAGAAACTAAAAAAAAAAAAAAATTCCTTTCAACGATTACTAGCCCCAGGGACACTGATTACTCCCCAACAAAATACTTGAAGCGACCCGTCGTACCACCCATACTGGATACGATGAACAACAGGTCCAACCAGATGGAGAAGGCTGACGCGTTTGCTTCTCACTTGGCTAACATCTTCACCCCAAATCCTGGCAGCCCTGATGAAGAGCCGCTCAAGGAGATTCGGTCCAGTGACCAGGAGACTGTGATCGAAAGAGTAGCTGTCAAACAAGCGCAGATGAGAATAAAAAATCATATAAACCCTAGAAGGGGATGGATACAGGCTAATTACAGGCCAGGTACCTCGGAAGGTGATTTTTAAACTCACACAGATTATCAATACAGCCATTAGGCTTTGCTATGTACCTCAGCTATGGAAACATGCTGAGGTCATAATGATCCTAAAACCTGGAAAGCCTGCTGAGGAATTGAATTCATATCGACCAATATCTCTGCTGCCAGTTCTCTCAAAGCTGTTTGAAAAAAATCATTCAAAAACGACTGTTGAAAATGGTAGAGGAACGGAACCTCTTTCCAGCCCACCAGTTTGGCTTTCGTCGACATCACTCCACAATTGATCAGGTGCATCGAATAACGCGCATTATTGAACAATCTCTTGAACAAAACAAAAAAGTTTGCTCTGCCGTCTTTCTTGATGTCACACAGGCCTTTGATAAAGTGTGGCACGAAGGACTCAACTATAAACTCAGAAAAATACTTCCCGCCTCGTATTCCAAGTTGCTAGAGTCCTACCTCTCAATCAGAGTCCTACCTCAATCAGAGTCCTACCTCTCAATCCGATTTTTCCGGATCAAGCAAGAAGATGCATATTCGAAAGCTCAAAAGATTCATGCTGGAGTACCGCAAGGTAGCGTACTGGGCCCACTCCTGTACGTCCTTTTCACCAGAGATCTTCCAGAAAGAGAGGAGAATACCATAGCGACGTTTGCAGATGACACTGCAGTCCTTGCTGTCGGCGATACCAACTTGGAATCAATTTCGAAACTACAAAGGTCAATCAAGAAACTGCACAGCTGGACTTCGAAGTGGAGGATCCAAATGAATGAGGCAAAATCGGTACATCTCGATTTCGTAGGTGTGAGTACATTCCCGTTCGCCTCAACAACAAAGTCATACCGCACGCAAACGAAGCCAAGTACCTGGGCATGACCCTCGATGCTAAGCTTCGGTGGAAAGCACGTCAAAAAAAAAAAAAAAGAAAAAAAAAAAAGAAGATGGAACTAATCACCAAATTTCGGAAGATGTATTGGCTAATGGGCGTCGGTCATCCTTGTCAATCCACAACAAGCTAACACTATACAATCAGGTCCAAAACCGAAATGTCCGTCCGCCGTCCGGGCCGTTTTGGGCAGTAGGATTTTTTTTAAATCTGAAATTTTGACAAAATACTCTGTTTACCATCTAGTTGTGCCCGCAAGGTTTTCAGCTCGATCGTCCAAAACCGTGGGGCGCTATGGGGCTAAAATGGGGCTACGGGAGGTTTTTTTTTAAAGGCTTTTGGCTATGGGATCGAGTAAGGGTTCATTATTCTTTGATATGATAGGTATTATACCTATCATATCAAAGAATAATAAACCCTTACTCGATCACTTGTACAGAAATTTAATTCTGTCAATGAAAATCTGTGAAAAAAAAAACCAGGACTAAGTATCTACAGATGACGAGTATCTACACTGCATGCAGATACATCTGTACATGGGTAATATAATATATTCAATGCTCATAGCTCTTTTCTCATAAGAGAGAAAGTACGAGCGGCCTGCCGCGTTTTTTCAAGTATGTAATCAGTAATTTTGCACATTGAGTTTTTTCATTGACAGAATTAAATGTCTGCACAAGTAACCTATGTCAAAGAATAATAAACCCTAGTGTAAAATTTGCAGCTTTTTTATCCTGTACCCAATTTATATAAAAACTTATATACGTACCCAATTTACGCGCTTATATCCTGTAGGTACCCAATTTGTATAAAACTTATTGGACGGGAAATTATTTGGGAATTATTCCTTGAATGGCAGCAGTGGGCCGGACCCTGACGATGAATTGAACGCTTTCGATGGTTTCAGCCTACCTTCACTCTCTGGTGGGCCGTAATGTCTTTCCAATAGGTAACCCACAAATCTCTCATAACATTAATGGTTTTGCCACTTTCAGACACCCCGACTTTTTGATAACTCACGGAAACAAATAGTTGGGAGGGGATGCAAATAAGAACCTTCTAGATTAGAAACCCTAGCAACCATGATCGCTCTTCATTGTACCTACTCATAAAATGTACAATCGGATGATTCTATTCCTTCGTCTGGTTTACCAACAAACACATATTTCTGGCCCAGCAGAAAAACATCCCTGTCAATACGAACACCCCGAAACTTGTTTGGCCATTTCTCTGCTTTTAGTCGAGTCCCGCTCACCTACCTCACTTTTCCATTTTCCTGAAAGCCTCCCCATCTACTTCCCTTCACCTGGATGTATTTCCTGCAGTTCTTTCTTCCTTAAGCTTTCACCCAACAAATTGCGATAGAGCGATAGTAGGAGAAACGTTTGATAGCGGAACGTGAGGCCAATTCGAACTGTGTGCTGACTGAGTGGAACATTGGATCTGCAGATTCATTTCATGCTGAAATGGCATTTACTGGTCATTTTAGGTAGACAGTTCCAGAAAAATTCATTTAGAGATCAATCGAGGGGCTTTGGTATTCAACACTGATTAATCTTTCAAGAAAGGGAGGAATGGTTTGACGATAATGCATAGATAGAGAACGGATGCGCAATGATAGTGACCTCTCTACTCAGAAGAAGCAGAGAGGTCACTGTCATTTCCCATCCGTTCTCATGGATCAGCACCTCTGCACCATCTGGCAGTTCCCAATCTAGTTTGAAATAGTGAAGTAATACATAGATAGAAAAAGAACCTACCCTAAGTGCTTTATTACATGCATTACGACATGGGCTATAGGTACCTGCTTGCCAGAAGATTGCGCCTAGCCAACTCATATTTTTTCCGAAAATTAGTTAAAGACACGGTGGAAATTTCAAATCAGGGGAAGGAGACTACACGGTCGAAAATCGCCATTGAAAAAACGCTGCAAATTTTACACAAGGGTTTATCATTCTTTGATATAGGTTACTTGTACAGAAATTTAATTCTGTCAATGAAAAAAAATTAAAAAATTTTTTTTTTGATTTTTATATTTCAAAAATTTTTTTTTTGTTTTTTTGGGATTTTTTTTTAAATATTTTTTTTTTTTTCAAAAATTCTTCATTTTTTACTCGAAACATATTCAACCTCCTGGGATCCTTCAAAAATCCCATTTTTAGCCCCATGAAAGCCCTATAGATCGCCACAGTGAAATCGGATCGTTCCGGGACCCCCAAAAATGAATTCTACGTTCAAAAATACTTCGAAAACGACACCTAACTCGATCCCATAGCTAAAAGCCTTCAAAAAACCCTCCCGTAGCCCCATTTTAGCCCCATAGCGCCCCACGGGTTTGGGCGATCGGACTGAAAACCTTGCGGGCACAACTAGATGGTAAACCAAGTATTTTGTCAAAATTTCAGATTTAAAAAAAAATTCCTGCTGCCCAAAACGGCCCGGACGGCGTACGGCGGACGGACATTTCAGATTAAATCTTCTAAATCTTCTAAATCTAAATTTTAGAATGTAGACCTCTTGAAACGGATAATGTCAAATTTTGAGGCCGATCCGAGTCGTCGACCTCCGTCGCGAAAACAGGAGTATTATTCCAAGAATAATAAACCAAAAGGCGTACAGGGGAAAAGGGGGACTTTATGAGCGCTACAGGGGAAGAAAGAGATAACGTGAACTCCACGCGTCTCTCATTCCCCTCCGGGTGTTTTGTCTCAATAAAATAAAGTACTTCTCAAATTTGTTCATCTTTTCTTTTGTAATGCCCTTCCGGCAGTAGTCCCTATAGCCGATTAGGTATTGAGAGTTTTCCAAATTGAATTGAAAACGTTCCATTTCAATTTGAGAATTTTCTCTTTTTTTCCATCAGAAAATTCTCAAAGTGAAATGGAAAGTTCTCAATTAAGTTCTAATTGAGAAGCTGAATTATTCAGATTGGAAAATTCTCAATTAGGTTTGGAAAATTCTCAATTGAGCTTGGAAAACCTATAAATAAAAAATATTTATATATTATTAATCATTTAAATATACCTATAAATTATTAATAATTAAATTGGATAATAATAATTTAATTATTTAAATAAAAATTGTAAAAGTCTAGCATCAGTTCAGCAACCTCTGCAAAATTTGCATTTAATGCTTCTGGGACAAAACTTTGATAATGGGGTTACACGAGGTTATTCAGGCAGATGGAAAATACTTTTAGAAGTTACTGGTCTGGCTTTTTAATCGATTTCCACAGCCGAAATTACGGTACTGACACCTTACACGCCAACGTGGACAGAATAATGGGAAGTTACAGATTAAGACTTAAATATTTTTCCACTTAGTGGAAAAAATTTAAGATTTAAGATGCCTGTCCCTGGACCGCCTAAGGACACTCGAGATCCAAACAGGGAGACGGGTGCTTTCCTCGGCCTCTTCTAAAAATACTTGAAATTCAATAATTAATCCAAATTAAGCCTGGCTCTCCATCCGCCACTTCTGCTACCTTCCCCAGGGTGATGGGTAGGTGGTCAGAGGGGAGACTCCCTCAGGGTACAAAAAAAAGTCCTATTTGTACCTATGTCCATATTTTATTTAAATTTCAAACTCGCCCTAAACCCCTCCCTTTGTAAGTTCAAAACTACTTAGTTGGATAGTATCCAATCAGATCGTATCCAATGGATACTAAGGAGGGGGGGCGGGGGTTCTGGATTGGACCGTTAACAACGAAGGTACCTACGAAATTTGTACGAAGTAGGTAATAATGGTTTTTTTTTTGTTTTTTTTTAACTAAAATTCTGTCTGGGTGCTAAATTTTACTAAAATTTTGACAACTATTGTTGACCATGAAAGGAGGGAAACATCGTTGCTACGGCATCTAAGTAGAATTATCCCACGATTTTCTTGTGAATTAAGTTTTTGAACAACAACTTTCCACCCACGTCCATTCAAACGTTCAACATCATCATCAACAAGTTCAACATGTACCTAATAATTGTGCCAAATATTTGCATTTCATAGTCACGCTGACGTGATGCACTCTGCAGGAATAAACTCCTATACACATTTGTGGTAAGGGTTGATCGGTTTGATGGCGCAAACGAAGAGTCGCCAAAAAACCGTAAACATTAAATGTAAGATAGAAACTTTGAAAGATTGAAATGTTCTTACTAAGTGAGAAGGAATAATTCCTAAGGAATAAGACCTAATTATTAGGTCTTAATGGCCAAGCGAAACAAGACTTCAACCGGATGCTGGTTCACGTTGAGTTTCTGGTGTCAGGAACTCTTAAGCCCACCCCAATAACACACTCCAATGATACCCCAGAGAGTCCTAACGTCATTGAACCCCTCCTCATATTTCCTCGTTCCCGTAACGAGAGATTCAACCTGATGTTTTTCCAAAGTAAGGAACGGAAGAAACTTGATAAACCACGTGTTAGGGGAGGGTGCAACCCCGATAAAAGAAAAACGAGCCTATAACGGGCCTCCTACGACTTTTGGCGGTCTGCGGCCCATAAAAAAGCGCCCGGAAGGGCGTTGTGCTTCTTCATTTAACGAGGGCTTTCCTTCCTTTTTTGCTTCTGAGAACATTTGTCCTCATAGAGATTTCAGTAAGTACCAAGAATTTCCCATAAATTACTTAACTCCCTCGAAAGACGCAAATCCCCGTCTGGAGTTTTGCTTCCGTTGACAGCGACCTGAACAAACAATATTCGCCTCCATTTTCACTAAAACGCTACACGTTATAAAATCACCGGGGAGTCCCGCCACATGGAATCAAAACGGCATTTGACTATAAAATATCGACCCCGATCGGGTACAAGGACCCATTGGAGCCCACCCGAGAATCAAACCCGTTCGGAACGATCAATAAAAATGACACAAATTGTTACCCTTGAAAGTAACAAGGGTGAACCTACGCCGTCGGGAGATTGGAATATTATTTTCGGGGCGTCGGGAATGCAAGTTTAATAATAGCGTTAAAAATACCTGCTTGATTTATAGTTCCACCGTGTTCTGAATAGAATAAATTAGAAAAAAAAACAGTCGTGAATGTTTCTCTGGTATTTTCAGAGAGAAAATAGGAATGAAATTGAAATGTTCTTCGTCAGCCGATTTTTGTAAGAAATGGAATGAGACGCGTGCTACATGTGGGGTATCTCATGAGTAGAAGTGGGATAATAAGTTCTTACCACGAGGTAGGTAAGTCTCCAAGAGTTGCTCCTACAGTCCCTTCTTTGTGCCTCTCTTGTCATCTCAGTAGCTGCTGCCTGCTTCCTTCAGGGGATACATTGGGGTCCTAAAAGCATCATAAAATGAGGTGGTTAGGGAGAGAGAACGACTCCTCTGCTGAGAAGTGGTTCTCTCTCCCTAACCACCTCATCGGATTATACCTCTGCACCGTCGGCAAAAACCACACCATCATAAAATCATGGATTTTTTGGAAAACATTGCTACTAATAAATTTAGTATACTTAATAGGTATTATTATACTACATTTCATGCTGATTCAGAACTATGTAATAATATTACATAGTTCTGAATCAGCATGAAATATATTATATTGGTACCATACACTACTTCGTATTAAAAAAAATAGAAATTTTTAATTCTGCAGAATTTAGTTCTGCGGTCCATTTTCCTGGTTGAATGTCGTGAATTCCAGCCTGGAATTTCTGGAAACCAGATCAGACGAAACGACAGCAACATCCATGACATCTTTGATCATAGCCGGAATCTCTTAGGTTTCCTTTGGCTAAAATCTTCAAGTTAAATCTCCCTTCTCACTAACCGTTAGTTTACGTTAGTGACTAACGTAAAAACTACGAAAAATCATCCTATAAGGATAGGATGATTACTTACTACTACCTATTACTTACTACTAGTAAGTTACTAGGTATGCAGAAGACTTTCGCATTGTGGTTTGCACAGTGGTTGTTGTATAAAATTTATTTATCTTGAAAAATGCACTACAGACACTACACGGGAAATGAGAAATCCAAGGTGAAAAAAATGAAATTTAAATTTTTTCCTCACAAGAGGAAGAAAACTAGGTAGGTACGTAAAATATTACTATAATATAAGTAGGTACGTAAAATATTACTATAATATAAGTAGGTACCTATAGGTAATATCATCAAGCTTGACTTGAAAAATCAAATCGGAGTTTGAGGAGAAGTGCAAGTTACTTACGATCAGGTACAATGTAGTGGCGTGAAAATAGGTATATTAACACCTAGTGAATAATATTCATAACCAGTAATCTATGTACTAGAATCAGGAAAATCAATTAACAAACCTTATCAATCTGATTTGATTAAAAGAAATTACGGCGTAGTAAGCCGTGTTAAATAAAAGCACTAGGTATAATTCATTAAATTTTAATTAATTTACATAGGTACCTAATACTACATAACATTACACGCGTGCTATTATCATTTATGTTATACATAGACTATCAGGTTGTTTCGATATTTCCTTTGAAATAATTTCAAAGTTGTTACTTCATGGTAATCTAGGGCTGCCATAATATAATAATACCTATATTATATTATTATGC
Source organism: Pilophorus perplexus (assembly GCA_955831195.1). NCBI lineage: Eukaryota > Metazoa > Arthropoda > Insecta > Hemiptera > Miridae > Pilophorus > Pilophorus perplexus. The sequence goes on from OY037008.1 coordinate 26,834,776, forward strand.
CATGACATAATTTTATTATGTCCTGTTTTAACCAGACATGTCCCTTATTGGAAGGTGTTCCGTCAAGTTTTTTAGGTGTCCCGTAAAAATGTTTTGATATCGCGTAAGTGTTCTGTACCTACACCAAATAGTGCTCCGGCGAAGAAAATCACATCGGCAACCAGTTACACCAAGAAAAACTGCATCATGCTAAAATAAAAAAAGTAATTATTACTTTTTTATTTTAGCATCGTACAGTATGCATCAATTAGATACAGACGATTGACTTGCTGGGGAAAATACTCTTTTGATAATTTGTTAAAAAAGAAGATAAAATTTATCTTTAATATATATATATATATATATTCGGCAAATCACCATCGATGTTCCTGGCGGAAACATCGATGTATCGATGACATCGGTGGGTTCACCATCGATGTCAGATCCCTAATCCCACGGAATAGAATTTTCTATTCCGTGCCTATTCCCTAACTTATATTACGTTTTTACGATACATGACGATATGACGATTTATAAGTCAAGATATTATCTTCTTGTTCGTTCATTTCAGCACGCCATCGTACGACTACGCACCGAATCCGGACAAACAATGGATTCTGCAGGTGACGGGTCAGATGCAGCCTATTCACCGCCAGTTCACCGACCTGTTGATGACTAAAAGGCTGCAGACTCTCCAGAGCGTCGACGACGCTGTAGAAAAGGTAGGCCCATCTTGTGATCTGTAGCACGGACTGAGCTCGTAGGAACATTCCTCACGCCGTAGTAGTACACGGCACAGATGAGAATGTGATCTCGAGGGGGCCAAGTAGGTAGTTAGATAATATCTTATACTTATCTACCGTATTCTTGTCATGACTGGACTCATACTGGGTATACCAATGGGTATACTGCAGTGACGGGTGAACGTCTGTGTGGACTCTGGTACTGAGGATATTATTTTGTTTGATGTTGAGCTCTTTTGTTCTTGACGACACGGCAGAGTGTTGGACAAAAAGGCAATAGTGAACTCAGGCACTGGACAAAGAGATGTGTAGGCGTTTGGCGTCCTCACCTGCCTTACGTTAGGCCACTAGTTCGGCATCCTCACTTGTCTCACCATTTAGCCCAAGGCTCCAAGCAAAAAGCATCCAGAGGTCCACGGCGCTCGCCCCCTGGTGAGGCCGAAGGGGCCTAGTTTTTTCCTCCTTAAATTTTTGATCTGGACTCATAGGAAACCAGGATATCTGGCAAGCCTGCAGAAGAATAGTTAGACAAGAAATGACTGTCTTTGATCACGAATTTCGCATTCCTTGTTCGCAGGTTTACCAGGAGTTGAAGGCACTCGGCGAGCTGGAAAACACGTACATCATCTACACATCAGACCACGGTTACCACCTCGGCCAGTTTGGGCTCGTCAAGGGGAAATCCTTCCCTTTCGAGTTTGACGTCCGAGTACCTTTTCTAGTCAGAGGACCTGGCATCGAACCAGGTACCATGTAAGTACATTGAGTGAGCTCGTGATTAGGGCCAGGTTTATGTTACAATTACGTTGTTACCTTCTCGTGTAATTTGTTTCAGAATAGACGAGCTAGTCTTGAACATAGATTTAGCCCCAACCTTTCTGGACATAGCGGGAGTTGACTCTCCCGAACAGATGGATGGCCGTTCTTTCTTGAAACTGCTCAACCGGCGACATAAGCCCAGGACGAAATACCCGTCCAAGTGGCCGGACACGTTTTTGATTGAAAGGTAAATGAAGCAGTCACTTTAAGGAAGACAGAATATTGGTGATATATAAGGATCGTTACGTTCAGGCAAACTTTGAAACGCTGCTACAGTTCCATTGGTTTGGAGGCTTTTCTATTCGCTCCAAACCATCTTCTTCGCCTTCGAGCTGCTCACGTTTCAGGGAATGTTGTTGGTCATTTTGGAGTCTGGCGGTATTGGGGGTCCTAAGCACAGATTAAACTACTGATTCTACTAAACTACTACTGGTCCTAAGCATGTGACGGATCAGCCACATCTCCAAAGCTTCTAGCCTCATCATTGGCTTGTCCATGTTTCTACCCCTTTCAAAAGTTTCTACATCTATGAAAGCGGATTTACAAAATATGAATTATAAATTATGAATAATCATAGATTATTATAAGATCGGAATTAATCATTTCCAACTACATATTCTGATTCAGCACCCTTCAATACCCCCTTACACAAATCTTTAGATCGAAAATCCGTATAGTTACATGCCTCATTGAAGGTGCAGGGCACGCGACGTCACACCACGCCTCACTGCTCATCGAGTAGTTAGTTGGGCAAGTAGCCGACAGAGCGCCGAATAATAAATCTAATCAAATGGAATTGGAATAAAAACACTCGTCTCGGGTAAATTTTCAAGTAACCTTCTTTGGTGATAAACTCGATGCTAGATTTTTGAATGACCTTCTCTGATGATTACCTTGATGCTCAATTTTCGAAGTCGCTTTTCGCATAGTAAAGTTGAATAACTTGTATAGGTGCAAGAGATCTCGGCCAATCAAAAGGTGACTAAGCAGCCTACTTCGTGTAGGCATCGGAATTCAAATAATATATTTTTTAAATAGAGATGAGTTTTCTGCGATGTCGACCCTTTTGAAGCATGACCTTTCCCAGAAAAAATATTTTAAAAATCATTCAAAAAGCTCAATGAGAATAGGATACGTGGGAAAGCCCATCAAATGTCTTATCTCCCCAGTATCAAATTAAATTTTTCAGACAGTGAAGAAAAAAGTACCGTACGGGTCACAAACGGTCAAAAATCACTCCAATTCTATCCCTGGTTGAGAACCACACGACAATTCTAGCCGACCATACGCTTTAGTGCATTAATTATTCAGGAGAGCCTGAATCCGGCCATAAGCAATGTGTTTTCAGCACAATGTGCTCTCACAATGTCATGTCATATGCGAAACAGGCAACCCATTGCCTGGCCGCCAAATGGGATTCATTAATTTTCAATACTTGAGTAGGTAACAATATTGTTACATACCTACTGAAATCACGACTACCAGATGTGCTGTTAATGAAGTGCTTGTTTGAATTTTATAGCAGTGGAAGGCGAGATTATCCAGATCAACCCATCGAAGCCAAGTTGAAAGAATCCCTCGCTAAAATCGAAAAAGACATCAACCACACGTTACCTCTTCTGCCAGACAAAACAGGAGACGGTTAGTGTTGTGAAATTGATTACAGGGGAATAACCTCCTGTTTGTTGCTAATTGTCGAAATTTCAGTCGCAGACGTCTGTAGATTGTCAATATTTCTGAACAGATTCATTGAAGAACATCACTGACGGGATGATGGCGGTGGAATCGAAACGTCCGGAAAGCATAAATGAGGACTTGACTGCCGGTATAAACAGATACATCCCTCCAAGAGGTGATTCCTCGCTAATATTTTACGTGTAGTGCATTTGACGAGGGTCCCATTTTGACAGGCCCGGTGGCAGGTTCTAAGTAACATTCTTTTCAGGATTGGATAGCATCGACCAATTGGACAACCAGCTCCTTCCCGTAATGGGGATCAGCAAGATGGAGAGGTTGGCTATTGAATGTCAACGGCCGGAGTACCAACCCCCGTGTAAGCCTGGGCAGAAGTGGCAATGCCTCCCTGATGGCAACAGGTGATGTTCTGAGTTTTAACATGAAAGTTGTTTTTTTTTTTTTTTGTGTGTATTTATTTTGGAAAGAAATCAATTTATACTTTTTTCCAGATGGAGGAAACACAAATGTAAAATTAGAGCAAACGTTTTCCCGCCCACAAGAGGCAAAAAGTGTGCTTGTTTCACCCCCAGTGGCGTGTTGTACATGAGAACTGAGCCGGATGAAAGAAGATACCAACGGGAGTTCCTGCGTGATAGGTGAGTCTCTAACAATAGTCCCGTCAAAGCGTAGTGGGGAAAATAGGTGGTTGGAATTTAAACTAAGTTTGTTGGGGTGGTGAATCCTTATCTGAAGAGATCCAACAATTGCGTTTTGAGATATTCGCCAAAAACCCAATATTTTGGCAGTTTTTTTATATTTTATTTATAACCCCGAAAATATGCGTTCTACAGCAAATGTTGCCGCCATCTAAACGAAATTGCATTAAATTTCCCTCAAAATGCACTAGTCGACTTTGATTTGTGACCCACTAGTTCAGAAGCTACACGCTAGAGCGTGTTGAAAAATTTCCCCACTTCCGTCAAAAGACCTGGCGAGGAAAAAAAGGAGCAATCTGCCAACAACAGACACTTCCGTTTCAGAGGATACTTCAATCGAGACACCAAACCCACTCGGTATCTTCGTAATGGGTCCAGACTCAAAAGGGAGGCCGAAGGTGCCGGAGCGACTGTGGAGTACGACGCGGACCACCCATCGGACGAGTTCAGGCTCCGGATATCCCCCGAGGACGACCCTAAGAAGGTCAGTTTGTCTCCCAGGAATGGCTACTTGGAGCCGCAAACTGAAGAAGAAGCTGTCGAAGCTCTGGAAGAACTTTTCAAAAACAAAGACATCGGGAAGGCCATCGAAGAAGTCATCCAGCAGGTGAGCCAATCAAATAGAGGTTAGATAGCATTGTTTGGCGGTAGGACCCAATCGGTGGAACGAAGGGAGAGCGTTGTCCGTCACACTGATTTATTGGTAGGTATAACTAGCACTCTGGCAGGGAGGGCGTCGCTTCGCTTGGACTGGGGCTGTTTCAATCATCCTGTAAAGATAGGCAGAGTTGCGGGGATTTGCACTCATCGGGCTTATCGGACGTAAAATTGGCTGGGGAATCCGAATTCGCAAAAAAAAAAAAAAAAAAAAAAAAAAATTAGGGAGTCACATTTAAAATAAGAAAGTTGGGGAGAAATGCGCTTATTTGCGCACATTTTTGGGGGGAAATTACCATCTGTCAGGTGAAGAATTACAGTATGATTGAATTGGTGGAATAAAATCGGGAACTACGTTGAAGAGCCTTGTGACATCTTTTGGGTATGCTGATTGTGACATGTGGTCAAGCTGAATCCCTAAAAACCATCAATGGAGTGATTTACTAACGAGACATAAGACGTTGCGAAGTTTCGATGTTGAAATAGCCAATGCATGAATACACGTGGGAAGAAGTTCAATTTATTGATTTGAAGCGGATGCTTGAACTTGTGAAGGATCCATTTAGGTTTAAGCTAGAAATCAGCCGGGTGCGTAGTGGGGCGACAGAAGGTTGAGAGTGCGTTTATACTCGTTTATTGGCATCTTCATGAAGATGGCACCTGTCGGCCGAAAGCTAGGCAATAAACGAGTATAAACGCACTCTCAACCTCCTGTCGCCCCACTACGCACCCGGCTGAAACATGCCAAGAAGGTATCCCCAACATACCAATGTGTGCTAGAATTTATATTTGATATGTACAGGTTTTGATACAGATTTGTGAACTCACAAAGAGGATCCGTATGTGTTGAAGGTGAAGTGAACTATGAGAATGAATAATTGGTAAGGATTTGTGAACAGAAAGTAGAGGATCCATGTTGGTGTGGAAAAATGTCCTGCAAAAGGATGATAGGAGTGAATGACAAGGCACTGGTTTGGAATAACATTCGAGAGTAGAGAGGAGTGATTAGCTAATTCAAGAAATTCGATGGGGACAGGCATTTATATAGTCAGTCAGTCATTTCCCACTGCAGGGATCACCCCTCTTTGGGTTCTTACCCATTGAGAGGGTTGAGTCTAGTCGGTGGGGGATCCTTGGGGAAACCCCCACATTTTCCACCTGCTTCAAGCGTCCTAGCATTGTACCTATGTCTGCTCCATTCTGCTTGCTTATTCAGTTTATTTAGGCTCAAGTTATTCCACACCAATACTGAACGCCTGGTTCATACACCAGTATGTCTGATCCTAACGCGCAATTTTTTCTCTACGACCCTTGCTTGTATGACATTTAACAAAGAGCAATTTCTTATTTCTTTGTTCTTACACAATCTCTCGACCCTATGAAACGCGGACTTTCTCACTAAATCTTTCTTGTCAGGTGGCGAGAAACGACCCGTCCAGAGTCAGAAGATCGGTAGAAAATTTGGATTCCCACGTGTCCACCATCATGGACGTTCTGGAGGACAAGATCAGCATTCTCGAGGTGAGTTTATATGTCGAGTTTTGAGACCGTTCGATTACACCTGTTAGTGCCACAACATTTCACTGTTGTACTATTTTTAGGTTTCAGGAAATCACAGCATCGTCAAGATTAGCGACGAAGGGAACTGTACCGTTGGGGAAAAGGGAAGAGTGTCGTGCGATGAAACTGTCTACAAAGATGCAAAAGCGTGGAAATCAACACGGGACCAACTTGAAGAGGAAATCAAGAAGCTGAAAACCCATCTTGATAAGTTGAAAGTAAGAATTACAATGTTTGGTTTGGTGTCGCATTGAGGGCTCGATCTGACTCGCTTTCGTTTCAGGAAATCAGGCGCCACTTGAAAGAAAAACGTCCGCAGCACATCCCGTACGATCAAAGCCACGAAGAAGACGACAAAGATGAAGACGATGACGAGGGCAGCGCCGTCCTAGAGAACCACCCGAGCTACAACGGGACCCTCGAAGATGAGACCGACGACATCACTACGACGACGATGCGGACCGACAAGAACCAGTCTGTCGTTGCCATCGGGGTGGACGGACACAAAAAGAACAAACACAGGCACCACCACAACGTCATGACGGACGAGCCGCCTCGGAGTTTCGCCCCTTTCAATTCCAAAGAAAAAGAAAGCGGTGACACGGGGTACACTTCTCCACGAGAAGGAGTAAGCTGATAATACAGTTTGTTGGAATCAGAATCAAAACCACAAAATAACTTCTTCTTTTTTTAAAAGCAATTCATGGGCTTTGATCTCCACGACACAGTAATGGCGGTGCCTCCTCCTCGCCCCAAACAACAATACGTTCCAGACACTTGCTTTTGTGAACCTGATGCGTAAGTTCTTCCCTCAGCCCGCATCTTCGAAAGAAAAGTCTTACAGCTCAACAAGTTTTTCTCCTGTCAAAAAAGTTTCCGTAGGTATATCGCGCCAAATTAAATTTTTTTTTTCCCCCTCAGGCCGCCCTACCAAGACGAAAAGGAATTGGCTCGTGAGGCGAGGAGGAAAATAAAGGAAGAGAGGATGAGAAAGAAAGAGAGAAAGTTGAGGCGGAAGGCGAAATTGGAGAGCGAGTGTTTGTCCGAGAAGATGAATTGCTTCAACCATGACAACGACCACTGGCGAACTCCTCCGCTATGGACTGGTGAGGACATGAAAGATGATTTAATTTCCTATCAAATTTTGTTTGGTCAGAATCAACCATTCAAGGCCAATTTGTATTGGTTAAATCAAATTTTGCTTGTTCCACAACTTGCCCGGAATTCTTTTCTTTGGGAAATTTCCCTCATGAGATTGGCGTCGAAGGAGATTAAGTCAAAATCAGATAACATGTACTTATGAATTACAGAATTTGTGAAAAACTAGGAATTTATGGTGGTAACAAGGGCTCGAGCCTGCGGTTTGATGTCACACTGCAATAGCTCCCTTTGGTCGTTGATTTGAGCTCGGTCGCAGCAGTTTGACCTACAAAAGATATCAATTATAAAAATCCTTTCACTGCAGTAACGATATGCGAAGCACAATAAAAGCGAATGCGGCAATTATTTAGCGTTACTCAAATTTGGCTTTAGCCAACTGCCAATCGACTGTTAAAAGAAAAGTTGAACCGCTCTTTATTGCCTTTCAACGTGAACCCCCGTGCCTGCAACCAGCACCCCTCCGCTCTTCAGGGCTAATAGGTTAGCAGATAACCAAACAGTGATCTCTTCTTTTATTTCGCAGAGGGGCCATTCTGTTTTTGCATGAACGCCAACAACAACACGTATTCGTGTATCAGGACAATCAACGCTACTCACAATTTCCTGTACTGCGAATTCGTCACGGGACTAGTCACATACTACAATTTGAGGATAGGTGAGCCTTTTTTGGTGGTATATTGGGTGTTTATAATAAGAGAAAAGGAAGAAACGGAGAACATGGGGAGGTCCTTGTTATCGCTGTTGCCACCGCGCCCTCGCATGTTCTGATCACATTTTCTCATTCATCTTTCCGACCAGATCCTTTCGAACAATGGAATCGAGTCAACACCCTGACACCTGAAGAGAAATCTTACCTTCACGACCAGTTGGAGCACATGAAGAGCTGCCGGGGCGTTCGAGACTGCACAGTCGGCTCCGCTGCCAGCTCCTTCCCTCCAGCGCTTCCACCGCTCACTAAACCTCCGAAAAGAAGAAAATACCAAAGCCCCAATTTCGGTATGTTTTTTTTTGGTCCCCATTTCATAGCTCACATTGGCTTTAGGACGAATCAAACTGAAAATTATGTCGATATTAATTATGCTACTAACGTACTCATAGATAATCTCAATTATGTAAATTTTCTTGTTTAAATTTCAAACTACTAATACTAGTAATTATTATCATCACATATCTCATATTTGATATTATGAAGGTCCATCAAACCTGCCATTTGAATAGGTTTCAAAACCACCGAGTTATGAAGGGAGGGGAGTGTTCTCCTCTTCATTGATACTGTTTTAAAACATTTTTCTCCTCGTTTTGTAGACAAAACTTTTCTCTAAAAACTTGTGCGGGCGGAATATTCCAAAGCTTTTTTTCTGGTCAGATTTTGGCTATTGGATGAGCAGGAGCGCCATTAACTGCATGTCTCTTCCTCAATAGAAAGGGTTGTCTATTTTGCTCAATGGTGGTTGTAGCCATGTAGGAGCTGAGGTATTTGCAAGAAGAGGGCCAGTTGTCATGAAATTTCGGTCAGGCGTTGGCTGAACAAACGGGTAGTGCCCCATTGCGCCCATATCCCTCTTGGTCGAAGTGGTTACCCCACTTAATTATGACGTGCAACCCAGACAGAATAGTTTTTTGTGACCCTGGGTTGTGACCATCAACTAGACTATTGCGCCCATGCTTCGCAACAATGAGATGAACCATTGTGCCCACAGTATGTTTCTTCAATGAGTCTTTACTCATTCAGTAAAGCAAACACTAATAGGAAACGTGGGAAATAGCCATCATTCACCTAGTAATTGTAAATTCATCTACCTTGCAGTTGTCTCGCTTCACAGAGCTCAAATCTTCCTACAAACAGTCTGAAACCACCAACATGTTGCTCCATGTGGTGCAGCTGAGCTCCGGTAGCTCCGAATTTCTTCAGGGGGGGGGGGGGAGATACATTCTCTAAAAAGCGAGTAGAAGGAGTCTGTGGCCAGTTGGGAGAGATCGGGGGTTGGCTGGCTTTAGCTAGCAGGGGGTGGCTCCCTAGTTGAATAACTGGAACCTGGGACCCATTTCGTTCGCACCCAAACGACTTGTCAAATTCGTTGGGCTCATTTCAGTCCTCACCTACAGTGACAAAAAAAAAAAAAAAAAAAAAAAAAAAACTAGTCGGGGCCCATTTCGTCCGCAGGCCTCATTCGTGGCCTCATGATCTATCGTTGACATCGGCCATGAGCCCCTGTTCACCTTCGTCATTTCGCAAACTCAGATCTTGGGCGCGAAAGTGCACTTTGTTTTCCTTCAAATGGGCGCAATACCACACTCCCCACTTTTCCCAGCCTCTTTACTTAATGAGCTCTCGTAATCATCACCGGAGGGATTTGGGCGCAATGGGAAATCGCCCGAACAAACTTGAATGCGTTTTTTACTACCATTTCATGAAAGCACTCAGTCATTCATTTAACCCATTTTCACATGTTCTAACCTAAACCACTAAGTCTATAATGGCGGTGTAAGAGAACCAACTGAAAGCAGTGAGTCGCTTTGAGAGGGTTCAGGCTAAATCTACCACTGCTGGGTTAGCTGGTTCAAAATGTTGGATCGTCTTCAATGAAGACTCTTCATGCATATTAGTATGTAGCTGTCGTTTGATAATCGAAGAACCCGAAGATATCTCAAAATGTAAATTTAGTCAAATGATCCACGTATCCTCAAATTTGAAACAGCCTCACGCATTTCACTCACTCTAACACACCCTCATAACCTTCCGCTTTTTTTGTTCACTTTGTCATGCTTGTTTTTTGCTTTTGGCTTGTAGCTCCCAGCTTTTATATGCACAGCTTTCCCCACCATGATCATCACTCACACAGACCCGTGTACATGTACAGAAACAGATCGATAAATCGGTAAGACATTAAATGAAATTTTCATTTATAACTAATCATTGAAGAGCCCCTACAGACAATTCACACATTGTTATCTATAACAATGTCGATGCAATTATCCCATAGGATAATTGTATCAACTGTTAGATTTTAAATATTGGTGGTCTTCAGGGTCAGGCTATTCTCAACGTGTTAACGTCGTAAATATGCTATAGTCGAGAAATTGGGATAATGTATCAGACGGTGTTATCAGCTGTGTAATCTGTGCTAACAACACATAGGCTGAGTTGTGAAAAATTTGGGTACCTAACTACAGTTGTCAACACAGTTAGGGCCGGTTTTTGAAACCATAGTTAACTCTGACGGCCGTAAAAGACGAGTCTGACGGCTGTAAAACGGAAAAAGCGTTTTTTGAACCTTAGTTTCCGTTTTACGGGCCGCTATTTTTACGAAACGGTAACCACAGCAGGACCCTGGGGTCAAATTTTTACGGAGCCGTGACCACCGCTTTCATTGGTTGACGAGGAACAACTGACTGACGAGACGGCCCGCCGCGGACTCCGCGGCGCGGAGGGTGCGGAGGGTGCGGAGTGGTAGAAAGAGATGGAGATAATTGTTTACTTTTTTCGCTCAAATAACGCTCAAAATAATGACATGTTGAAGGCAGAAGAAGCGGGAAATGTGAACTCCTTCCTCACAAATGAGTTGTCAAAACCCGCAATGACGAAAAAATTTCACCTAGGGAAAATATTCAAGGCGCCAAAATTTTAGCGGCGTGGTCAGCTGTCGGAACGCTGACTATGGTTCTAAAAACGCCGACAAAATAGCGGCTGTAAAATCGCGTTTGACGGTGGTCACCAAACCACTCGTTTGCGGCGATTTGACTATGGTTTCAAAAACCGGCCCTTAGTCATGGTCCAATTTTCTTGTCGAATCGTCGTAGATCGAAAGACCTTCCAAGCGTCGAAACGTGGACTCGAAAATCCAAGTGAACGTAGCGATACGAGAAGCATCCGTGAGACCCAACAATGTTCGTTACGTACCGAGCAGTTTTCAAGTGTTTTTACTGTGCTGTTCCGAATGTTAACAATTTATAAACAGCTCTGGTGCGTGGAAACTACCTGTGCACATTATCAATCTTTCATTCTGTTCAGTATTTAAGCTATGCCGCTTTGCTGCTAATTCACTCCGGAAGCAAAAGAAAGGATTAACAAAGAAGAGAAGCTATCACGAGTTCTGATTTCAAATAAACCAGAAACATTGTCATGGAACCCCTTTACGAAGGTTCAATGCCGTCGGCCACCGTTGAATTGAAACGTGGAAAGTGGCGGAGCGCATGCGTACCCGTCGAAACTTAATTTACGATGATTCCACGATTCCACGTCGTAACTACCGAACCATGAAGATTACTGTGGTATCGTCTTATCCACCAGAACCAAACCGAAATTGCCGTTAACCTTCAGCTGTTTTGGTAGCCTTACGGATTTGTAATAGCCTGTAACAACAGTTGTTACGGTTACTGTAAACTGTACTGTACTGTACTGTAATTTTCTTGTGGAAGATCACATATTTACAAACATTTAATGTTTGTTACCTTCCAGGAGCCAATTTTTCACGAAAATCAGAAAAAACGATCGGGGTTAACAAATTGAGTTTTCAGGTTATTATCGATTCTTACTGGAAATCTAACGTTCTTTCTGAATCCATAAGCCTGCTCATCATTTTTCCATAAATCGAATTTTCATGTGGGCGGTCACTTGTAGTTCATCTAATTAAGGCCAGAAGACCGCATCTCTTTTAAACGATGGAACAACTTAGTTGTGTTTTGACTGACCCTGAACTGATCCACTCTACAAAATTTGGTACGTTTCAGATTCAATTTTGTGTTAGTTCTTTGAAGGAGGCAGTGCTTAATGTTGGTATGCTATTTGTCTCTTATAATATGCAAGCAATCGAGAGTATACATACTATAATATTGTACTCTCGATTGCTTGAGTCTGTAGAGGCTCTATTAAATAGAGATAAATTTTATCTGTTTTGTTCCTTTATGCTTTTCATCACATTTTTCAAGGTGAATGCCATCACTAACTCACTTCTGCTGTTTGGGGCCCCTGATGCTTTGGTCCCTGGTTGGGTTGTGTTGCTCGCTCAATATAAGCGAAAACGTCGGAAAACCGCCTTTAAACACCATGGATGGTGCGATTGGGTCAAAAACCTTGTGTGTACAACTACAATAGGAGTCCACTTGAAAAAGGCGGCAAGTGAGAAGCTTAGAGTCAGAGCATTCACTAATGATTGATGTATCCTCACAAGGATGATTATTTTCGAGAAACTCTGCTGGGGGTAAAGTGTCTTGAGGATGCCTGTTGCGTAGGAAGCCTCTACGGTGTAGATAGAGTCTACACTATTAAGCGGCTTGATCAAATGCTTGAGTAAATCGATTGTGTCAAGCGTTATGGATAGTGCACGAACCTGATTGACGATTGAAGTAAGCAATGACGGTGATTGACAGAAACTTTGAATGACTCAATCAGCTCATCAAGCAGCTTGATAATCGATCATTGAAAATAGTTCGGCAAAATTCATCAAGCATTTCGTCAGTCAGCGTCACTCAGTGGAAATGGCAACCATCACCAATACCGCGCTCCCCGAAACCTCGGAGCGGTAGTTCATGAGTACAATGATGAGGGGAGTTTTGATCAAAAGCTTGAAGGGTTGATTAAAGCACGCTTCAATTGAAGCTTAAGCTCCTATCGGAGGTTCAAGCATTTGATAAAGCCGCTTGATAGTTTAGGACGTCCTTAACGACCCCTCTCCAGAAAATAAGCTGCAAGCTTTCCACACACTGTCCCCCAGCCAGCCCCGTTTGGGAGAGGGGGGGGGGGGCACTGGACCCGTTGCCCCCGGGCCCGGCCTTCGTAGGGGGGCCCGGATTTTCTTGAGAACTTTTTTTTTGTAAAAAAAGGTGGGAGGAGAGGTAAAATGGGAAAAGGGACAGATCAATATAGGAAAAATTTTCATACAACCTTTTTTTTTTAGGGGGGCCCGAAGAATTTTGCCCCAGGGCCCGGATTTTCTCTCCACGGCCCTGCCCCCTAGCAGACGGCTCAAGGTTCGGTCCAAAGGGGCTTCAGCTTCAGGCACATTTAAATTGCGTCCGGCCACCAGTACTTCTTTGGTACGGCCTCTTCAATCTGAAAGTCGGACTAACGTTGCTCTTCAGCACCCTTCCCCAGCCAGTCTCGGGTGATGTACGTTCTGCATGATATTCATGAGACAAGGCTTGTGTGCTCGAGATGGGCTGCTCAGGTATATGATGAGATGAACGGGCAAACCCACTCAATGGCATAACAAAACATTTTTCTTAAAATGGCAAGACTTGCAGCACGTTGGCTTTTCAGCAGGCTCTAACCAAGGAGTTAGGGAGCACCACCAGGCAAGTGCTTTGTTCTTTTTGCTGCCGCCCATGAAATAAGCTGGAAAGCTTTTGCTGGAGACAACCACCTGTCGTCCCCATCGATGTAGTAAAGTACATCGATGGTCGTCCCTCATTAGGCCCGTTGCCTGTCCAGGGAGTTGATGCCCCTGGGCCCTTCAAGGAGGCCACTAGAAGCGCAGCAAACTGTATGCTCCAGTTCTCCTTCACGCCGTCCTGGAAAACCGCAGCCTCCAGGAAGACCCTCTTCCTTGCAAATGCCAGACAGTCGCTCAGTGATGGCAACAAAATAACAGAGCTAAGGAAAGCTCTATGGCCAAATTATGATTGGCCCCATAGGCGAACAGAGCTGGTGTCGCCTACTGCTTAGATGTCAGAGCGAACATATGAGTACACCAAGCGACGTTTAATAAGCAAACCTTTTCGTATTGCTTAGAAATTAGGCGAAACGTCCTATCAATCATTAGTGGACGATTGAATAAAATCACTACTCTTGAAAACTTCAATCAAATTTTGAAACTACCATTTCGGTTGAACGCCCACAAGCACAACGTTGGTTCTGATCTCACTCTCTGATGATCACTGTTGTAAGACTCCTCTTCCTATTCTAGAGTCCTTCATTTGGGTTGAAACCAGATTTTATTACCTACCACTTGGTTACTTTTAGAGTTTACTCATTTATTACCTATTGGATTATTTTTCGTTTCTTTTGTGACTTCATTGATTTTGGTATTTATTTTCAGAACAACCAACCTACGTTTTTGTCAAATATTTTTTTAGTGATTTTTAGCGCAACCTTTTCCCAAAAAAAGGAAAGGTGCGCTCACCTATTCGACATGTTTTTTTTTTTGTTTTTTTTTTTTTGGTTTTTTTTATTTTTTTTTTTTATCAGGATCACGCCCGAGCGGCTGAACTGATTTTCATGAGGGGGCTCTCATTGTGATCAGCGAGTTCTGGGGGTGGTTATAGGCTATCAAAATCACCTCCGTCGTCGACGATTCGTCCGATCCCGACGACATAGTTTGGTCGTTAGATACCTATTGTGTCAAGTTAGGAATTCTTAGTTACGGTTTTGGTTTCGTAGTAACAGAAAGGTTGCGCTCTTCTATTCAATTCAATTGATGGCTTGTTTTATTGAGCAGCCATAATTTTTGCAGAATTTTTTCATCACAAAAATAAAAAATAAAATAATAATATAAATCAAAAATTGTTAATTCAAAATCATAAAAATATAGATGATTAAATACAAATTTTGTATTATTTATCTTTTCGTTTACTTTTAATCATACTAATTTTCCTTCAATTCTGAGACGTTTTTTAAATTGAATTTTGATGCAACTTGTTGATAATGAATTGTGCTTTACAGGGAGTGGTGGAGGAGGTACGGCGGAGTTCGCTGGAAAAGCAAACGACGACCGGTTATTTTCACGCCATACAAGCATGCGGCTGTAGCCAAATTCTAAACCGCACGGAGGATTCGCCGGGGAAGTTCGAGTTAAAACGGAGGACGGAAGTACTACAGCGAAGTACTTTTGAAGTACTGTTGACGTTGAAAAACTGTTCGTCCCGTACGGCGGTCGGGGTTTTCCCCAACCTGCGAGATCTTAGTAGAAGATCGCGGTTAGAAAATAGGTTGGGGGGCCCTTCGGGCGTACGGTGTTCTTTTTGTTAGCTAAATGGGTTCACGAGTTGGCTCGAGTATTAATCTAGTGTTGCCATCTAGGCCAGTCATTAGAGCGCCAAAAAGGGGTGTTGGATGCAAAAGGCGGTGCCTAGTTATTTATCTTCTATTTATAGGTGCGAGTAAGTAAATATCAAAAATAGTAGCACCAAATTTGTCGGGAGAACTTTTGGCGGGTAAGTTAAGTTGGAGCATTGCTGGCCAAGGTACCAATTAGGTACCACCTTTTTCATTCAGTAATACCCTAATGACTGGCCTAAACCTTATAACGATGATAGGATTTGTCACGAAGACTGCATTGTCGCATATACGCAAATTCTTTCAAACGGTACGTTGTGTATGACTTTATCACGTTATTCATCCAGAAATGTCCATGCTACAGTAGAAAAGTCAACTTCATACCCCTATAAGGTTTATGAGTTAACATTATTCATCATGTCGATCATTGTCGACATTTTGAAGAGTGCCAATTGTGTCAGCAGGTTTCCCAGTTGGAAAATGCCGCCTGTAACTTATCCGGAGTTTCTTCAAAGTGATTGGCAGCATTTTGCACCAAATAAGCAACACTCGAGGGGCTACATTCAGGGTAGTATTATACTACCCTGAATGTAGCCCCTTTTCTATAATAGATTTTAACTTGTCACAAAATACGTAACTTCTCCCTGGAATGGTGAGTTACCAGACCATGACGAGTGACCAGTGTTACCGCACGAAGAAAGTGTTCAAAACAATTTCTGGAATCGCTTGGAAAAAAATTCCTTATTTAGCACGTTGAAGCTGTCAGCAGTACATAAGTAGATTATTTGTGTATAATCAATTTATTTACTAGAAGACTGCACCTTTCATTTTCCCTCAAATCGCAGCACCTTACCGCATCTTGACAAGATACCTAAGTTGGTCACACTGACCAACACTGCCTTCTTTCATGACCAAAGTTCCCTGACGTTTCATCACTGTCGTCCCGTCTTCACATCTGTCACTGCCCATTTGTTTTTATGTAGAGTGTAATTACGGAAGAGCTTTAATTTGTATTTTTAACTCACAGCTTTACGTGCTGCTCTAAAATAGATTGGTACTAGGTACATACCTGCGCTAATTGGCCTACTGGAACTGTTTCGTTCTATTGTATCGCCAACTGTTTTTGTATTCTATTTATTTATACTAAAGTAGCTGCTAGTCTAAACGTATTAGCGTTATTTTTCAAGTTTTTTTAATCCTTGTACAGTTCAATTTTACTGTTTTCCTGTAGAATTTGGTATAATGTACAAAGCTGTAAACTAGTGGCATTTCCGTTCCTTCGTGTGATGCCGCTATGGCGAACGTCACAGGGGGCTAGTAGTATTCACCGTGAAATTTGTCATGAAATTTTGATTGATTGAAACCCCGCATTTAGTTCGCAATTAACCGGTTAAAATATTTTGAGCGGGAGCCGTTTTGTTAACGTAGACGAAATTGTGTATGAAAATTTATAATGTAGAGTTATGGAAACATTGACGCACACCGTTTTAGCTGTACAAGGGGTGGCCGTCGATAGTAGGTATTGAAATATCTATTGTCTGTATTTATTTTGTTAAATAAGTTTTGGCAATTCTCGAGTTGAACAAAAAAGTTGTGGTTGAACTTGATTTTTGTACACATTCGAACGTTCACGAGTAAATTTTATTGAATGTGTCCGTCATGGCATCTGCGTGAGGTATATATACGTATACATACATGTCTTGGCTCCTTTGAGTCCTTTCTTCCGAATCTCATGGGCGCATAACAATTGCTAGTAGGTACTTTGGCCTGAAATATTGTGGCCCTAGATCCCAGCGAGACAGCCAGATTGAGGTCGTGGCCGACTACCTAGCCCTGCCCCTGCCTGGCTTTCATGAGTCATTGCAATGACTGAATCGTCTGTAAACCATTCGTCTTCCACTCGAAACGCCCTCCTCTCCCAGCGCTTTCGAGACGGAACGGTTATGCCAAAAGGTAGGTAGTTTGAAGTTGGTCTGCTCCGACATTAGGTCGCAGTTACCATTGCCTCTTCTAGCCGTTGGACCATTGTGATCCGGTGGAGGCAATCTTCAACGCTGGGTGAATTATTTCCCGTCTGCAGCAACCTCGCCGCCCCCAGGTAGGCTGTCCTTCTAACGTATCCGTGAAGGGGTGGGGGACCCGAAATGGCCTCTATTGCAGCGGTGGGGCAAATGTTCATGGACCCTGTAATCCCCAGGCATACCTGTCTCTGAAGCCTGGTTAACTGTGTTTGTACAGTCACTCTGCTTGTAGCACCTCCCCAAATCAGGGAAGCATACGTGATGCAGGGTCTTGCTATTCCCTTCTATAGCCATTCCCTCATTCGTGGTGACAGGCCCCAGGATTTGCTGAGCATCCTGCAAGCGAACCCAGCCATAGTGGCTTTGCTTATCGCATATTTCCGTCGGATTTTGTTTTAGCTTCGTCGTCATGGGCGTTATCAAGTATCTTCTTACAAAGCTTACAGCATTCTCCAAGGCATTGCCTGATGACCTGACAAGTACAATCACCTTCTCCAGCGGTGTCATGGCGGACTATATGAATCCAGACAAACTAGTCACAGTTATTGTCTGCCATTCAAACATCTCTTCAACTCAAGTGTTCTTTGGAAGCCTTCTATGGACAACAAAGTTAGCCTGTCCATTTCTCATTAGTCTCCAAGCCCATCTTCATGCAGTCGGCTTGAATAGTTTGCTGCTCCTTTGAAATTCAGAAACTTCCATTCTAATGGCGGCGGTTCCGCTCCATTTTGGGAGTGTAGCATCATATTAAATATGAATAAAAAATTTTTATTCTTTCTAGATCAGTACAAAATTGAATCCAAACTCGGATCTGACAGACATGACATAAACAACTAAAGTCAGCATCCATAACTTTGCTGACAATATCGTCGTCCATGTCGAATCGATTTTGTAGGTACTGACGGCCATCCCTGACATGTACCACCTTTGATATCCATGTGTCGCCACGTAGGAATAGGGTTTCTTGTATATAGTGCCGCTAGACTTCGTAATTTATTTGTATAAAAGTTGTATATTATTGTATGTAAAGAATGTATATTTGATGGAAATTTTCATCGTGCAGCTTAAAAGTTTCTATTTCTTAGCGAAAGAGTTGATGAAATTACTCTTACCTTTGTCAGATTTTACTGATTGAAAGTTAAAATTTATTGGTATTTGCTGTACATATGTGTGGTTGGCTTCCAATTATAATTTATTACGCAGAATGTCTCTAGTTCATTTCGTCGACTTGGCAACTTGGAAATGTTGGTTGCGAAAAGTTGTTCTTTGCGTTTTAAAAAGGGGGTTGCGGTGGTTTGTGATTTCATTGTGATGGTGTCGATTTCGCAGAGTTGCGTGTTGATTTGTGTTGTCGGGTTGGCTTCCGTGGGGCGGTCGAGGAAGGTCCGGTTGGCGGGAGGATCGCCGGCGCAAATCGGGGATTTCCCGTATCTGGTGGCGTCGATTCATCCGGAAGTAGGTGATGGTGTTCGGAGTCGATGTTCTGTTGGGGGCGTGCGGATTTTTTGGGTGGCGTGGAGCTTTGTTGAAATGTGTGTCTGTGGACGTAGACTGAGGAAACCAGCTTCTCAAATCTCATTGTGCCTGCAATCTCTAACCAATTTGATCGCAACCGTGAGAGATTAGAGGACGGGTAGTGCCGTCAGAGAGCGCTGGTAACAATGAGCCTTCTACGCCCCACAAACACAAGATCTAAGGTTCGTTCGGAAAACGCCAGTGGTGAGGATTGTGGTTTCAGGCCTGTCTGGGATCGTCCGAGACTACTTCAGCTCACACATGGATTCTGGATTCGAAGCATGCGCATCAGCTTATTATTACCCGCTCCCCTCGAGGCATGAATCCCAGGCGAACCGAGACTATGGTGACGTCACGAGTCCTGGCTTGCTAGAGTGCTGGGCTGCTCGTGATCGTCCTGGTTTCTCTGAAATTCTTGGTCTCACAGGTGCCCAGACACATTAGTTGCGAGAACATTTCCTATGTTCATTCTTGCCCTACTGACCTCCCAAATGTAATGTCTAACCTCAAACCGACATCAGGCCTACCTACCCGGGGGGGGGGGGGGGGGGGGGGGTAGAGCAACTCCCTTCGGACGAGCAAAGTTTGGATTCGATTGCCACTGAAAAATCAGTACTCGCTAAGATGGAACTGCATACCAGACCTTATCTTGCTCCCCGAGCTTTCCAGAGCTGTCCAAGGCATGTCAACATGGTGCCAAGCTAGATAAGACTTCCAAGGCTTGCTAAGCTGGTCCCAAGTGGATTAAGGGTTTTCAAGGCATGCCAATATGGTGCCAAGCTAGATAAGGGTTTCCAAGGCTTGCTAAGCTGGTCACAAGCTGACTAAGGGTTTCCAAGACATGTCAATATAGTGCCAAGCTAGATAAGGGTTTCCAAGGCATGCCAATATGATGATAAGCTAGATAAGGATTTCCAAGGCTTGCCAAGAAAGTCCCTAGCTTTCCAAGAATTGCAAAGTTGGTCCCAAGCTGGCTACAGCAACTTTGTGCTCGAGAGTCGACCCCCCCCCCCCCCCCCCCCCGCTTTAACCTTGTCCAAAAAGGGAGTTTATCGCGTCGGGAATGGATCGCAATGCCTCGCCACTTAATAAATCTGCTCATAATATGAGCAGTGCTATATTATAGCACTCGAATAACTCACGAAAGAGCGTAAAGCCCACGCCCCCTTTCTGCTAAACCCACCGACAAACGTGGCCTCATTTGAATATCTCAACTGCTTGTCCTTCAGATCAGGTGCACAGCCAGCCTGATCAGCCCAAACTGGATTTTGGGAGCGGCTCATTGTTATATCGTCGAAAGTGAAAAAGTGCACCCCCGTGACGTCGCTTTGATAGCAGGAATCGTCGATTTCAACAACACCAAACTTCCCAGTAGTCAAATCAAAAGAGCCAAACAAATCAATATTCATCCCAATTTCGAAGTAAGTATTTTACAATAACTTGTGGGTTTCGGTTGGTTTCTCACGTTTCATTCTCGATTTGTTGTCCAGGAAATCAAAATTTCCGGAGCGGATTTGAGCCTCGTCACAGTGAGCTCGCCTTTTGAATTGAATGAATATGTGAACGTTATACCGATTTCTGGAGAACCGTTCTTACTTAATGAAGACGTTCAGTGCACAGCGAGTGGCTGGGGTAATTATGCTGAAGCCGTATTGATGGGATTGATCTTGAGTGCTCTGTAAGGTCTACAAGCAACATAATATGTTGATATCATACATAATATGATTGATAGGATTGGTCATTCAATATATAAATATATATATATTAAATTTAACCAATAGTACCTATGGGAAGGAATGCACGGGGCTTCTTTAGGGTTATTTTTTCCAAGTCAGGGTTTTTTAGGGGCGAATTTCATAATTTAATTTTGCCTCCAACTTCAGAGTAGACTTCCTACCAACAATAACATCCTTAACCAGATAGCCTCGTTTCGCCCCGAAATTTGTAGGTCAGAAAAAGCCTGACATTAGCGAAATCGTCGGACAATTTAATCGTTTCAGTGCCGACAAGTGCGAGGGAGAATGAGGGAATTTATGTCTCAAGAAGTGGGCCGATCTTTCCGATGTGACCAAGTTCTGGGTTGAGGTGACATCGACAGCGCCAAAAACCGTCGATTCCGGAACGTCGCACTGTTGGCT
Source organism: Pilophorus perplexus (assembly GCA_955831195.1). Taxonomy (NCBI): domain Eukaryota; kingdom Metazoa; phylum Arthropoda; class Insecta; order Hemiptera; family Miridae; genus Pilophorus; species Pilophorus perplexus. The sequence goes on from OY037008.1 coordinate 26,855,755, forward strand.
ATGTGGCTCCCCATTTCACACGCTTACGTAGAGAGATGCTTCTCTGCATACAACATCATCAAATCGAAGCTGAGGAACCCACTATCCATCGATGTGGTACCTTACCTTTCGGTACATCCTCCATGACGAGGGGATTACTATGTGCTCAGTTCCAGCCAATGGAGGAGATGCTCTCTTGTTTCAATGAACACAATGTGTCATGTACGATCAATTTAATAAAGACGTCGACAGGCAAATCTTGGAAGAGATACCCACTGCCCGATTTGTTGGACTCGATTGAAGTAGAATTTCGGGGCCGATGTTCCACCTATTACGAGTCTTCAGTGTTCTATTCTGTGTGTTCTTCTATTCTACTCCTCCACGATTCTTTCGTTTGTACCTTCCCATCAGTAGGTAATCCATAATAATATTTACTTTTGGTTTATAATTCTTGGAATAATACACCTATGTAATCGAGAGGGGGTCGAAAACTCTGTTCGACCTCAAAATTTGACGTTATTCGTTTCAAGAGGTCTAGATTCCGTACGCTGTACCTTCGCTTTACCCTGTATGCCGTCCGCCATCCGAGCCGTTTTGGGCAGAAGAAATCTTTTTTTAATCTGAAATTTTGACAGAATACTTGGTTTACCATCCCATCTAGTTGTGCCAGCAAAGTTTTCAGCCCGATTGCGCAAACCCGTGGGGCGCTATTGGGCTAAGGATTGACAGCAATGATTCCACAAGTGAGTCGAACAATCAGCAAATAGAGTTCCATCGATTGCACTTCGCCTTGTCCAAAAATCTGACGGGAGCTGCCGCATGCGGATAGGGCCTTTGATTTGAAATGTACTAGCACTGAGACCATTCATTTTATCGTTGGGGAGGGGGGGGGGGGGTCGCTTCGCTTGCCCGTTCGAATAATAGTTCACGTGATGGGGTAGGATACAGAGTGATTCTATTCCGACCCTTAGCGAGGAGAGAATATGAAGTAGCGAGCAGGAGAGTAGTGCATTAGCGACCTGAGTCAGTCAGGATTGAGGGAGATCTCATAGACCTTGCACGCGCCCCTATAAGGTCGAAGAAACACACCAGACAGACGCACGCCCCCAAACGAACGCGGCAAAGACTTCACAGACCTCAAGCTCTCTGGACTCGGTTATGTTTATTAAGAATTGTTCAAATTAAACTCGCCGATCGTCAGAATTCGTTCTTTCGGGATTTAGTATTAAAATTTGGATCTCAAGGTAGGATACAGAGGAAACGCCGACTCAATTGAACAGTGAACAACGAAATGGATGGGTACGTGAATTTGCGCTCAATCAGCTTATTGGACGTAAAATTTGCTCGGGAATCTAAATGCGAGAAAAAGAATAGGGGTTCCCATTCAAAATAAGAATATTTGCACGCCTCTTGGGGGATGTCAACCGCCCTAGTAAACGGGATCCCGAGACGGTAGAAAAAATGGGCGTGTTTTTATCACTTACCGTTTCAAAGGAGAAGGCTTGTGACATACCTACTCTACCAGTTAGATAAGCCTGGTTAGCCACAGACACGTTTAGAATTACTTAGTGGCATAGATTAGCGCTTTTCAATATACTCCAGACTTCTTCAATATACCTCATGTGTACCTACTCCCAAATATGTATATTCTGAAGCGCCATCTATCAGCAGATTCCCGACGACGTATTTTGCCTTCACTTTTACAAAAACATACCTACGACTTTTGTTTTGGACGGATTAATCGACGAGCCCATGGACTCAGAGAATTCAAACAACGATCGAAGCTTTCGATCTACATCGATTTTCGAGTCGCCAAACCGGCATAATATGTCATCAGTAAAAAAGAGGATTAATAAAATATCATTGAATCCGTCAACATTCTCACCGGATGGATAGTCCTTGTTCTCTAATATTGCTCTCCAGTCCCCCCAAGTAAAGGGACACCGCCAGCGGGTTTAATGAATCTCCGTGAAGAATACTCCCGTAAACGGAAAAAATCGGGCAGTCCCTTATTTGTGCGCACGGCTACTTTTGCTGCTGAGTAGAGGCTCATTAGAACTTACGAGACAGAGTCATTGGCCGTTGTGTGATTTTCAGGGGACACAAGTACCAGCAAAACCAACACGCATTTGCACAAATTGAACGTCGTTGCGGTGCAGTCGAAATCAGTTTGTCACGGGCTCACCACGAAGGAGAGGAAAAACATGTTGTGCCTCAGAAGCGACAACGGCAAAGGACTTTGTGACGGCGACAGCGGAGGTCCTCTCATTTGCAAAAGTAACCAAAATTATGACGTAGTTAAGCTGTTGTGACTCTACGCTCATTTCCTTCTTGGTGGTTTCAAGACGAGCTCGTCGGAGTCGCTCACCAGGTGTACATAGAACGCTACAAGTACCGAGGCCCGTCCGACATGGATTGCGGCTCCAAAAACATCGTTCACACCTACATGTTCACCTGCCCGTACCTCAACTGGATCCGGTCCTACGTCAAAAATGCTCCCCCAAAGCCTGAAAGGTGTTTCAAACTTGAGACCGGCGTGTCAAACGAGTGCAACGACCTCAACATTGCCAATAGGACATTAAAAACTGTATCAGCCTATGTTTGCCGATTGTTGGTTAATAATCATTGCAATTGGGGGCACTGCGGCCAAGGAACGCTATGGACCATAAAAATTAATTAATTAAAAAATAAAAATAATCAAATAGGTAGCTAATTAATTAGCATATTTACCGAGTCGCTTTTTGTGAAAATGTTTCGAGAAATCGGTTATCAAAAAATCAGATATTTCAGATTTTTGGGAAAATTGTAAAAATGTCAACAAAATATATATATTTTGTTTTCAGAGGAGTTGATCTCAGATTTCTCAGTTCGATTGTAAAACGTACCGTAGAATCGCCTAATTAGGATCACTTTTCAACTTCAAACGTAGTTTTCGTCATCTTGTAATTTTCCTTAGAGTTTGGGAATGATTTTATGTTAATGGTCTTGGCTCGTAGATCATTTCCCATGGTTGGGAAAGTTGGTTTTTAATAAGCTCGATTTTCGTCGTTTTTAATGCTCGAGTTGAAAAATCTATAACTTTATACGGCAAAATCGTAGGGTCATGAATCCTACCTTCGACATACAAGAGAAAAATAGAAAGAATCCAAAATTCAAAGAAGTGGAGTGTTTTAGTTGAAACTTCTTGGGCGCTCAAAAAAGGAAATTTCCTGGAAAAGTTACCATTTATGGTAACTTTACAAGAAGTTGTACAAAATCGGACACTTCTTTAGTCTAGAAAGGTTGTACTGAGCAAGGAGAAGCATGCTCTGCCAAGACCATCATGCGAGGAGTTGCGCCATGGACGTTGAGCTCGATAAGATAGTATAATATAATATATTATATTATATCATATAATAATATTATTATGATGTCAGTACGCTAATGATGCGAGGGAGAGTTTGGCAAGTCGGCTTTCTTTTGATGCAATATGTCCACTGGTTCCTAATCCACTTTAAAATGCTAAAAGCTTATTTCGGCAACCCTAAATCTAAGGAGACACTCAATTAATTTGTACTAATTGGGTTGGAAGAAAAGGCCGGAGGTTGGTTATCTTATTTTACGAGCATTCGGGAGGTGCTGGCTCCCTTCTTCAGGAATCTACAACAGTAGGCCACAAACGGTATGACACTCAAATTGTACATAGTACAGCGATTTACATAGGCAATGGGGTACTTTTCCGTGATACCCCGCCACGCGATTTTGGTTGGCTTTGGGTGCCTTAAAGCCATCGGGAGGGGTGTGTTTGAAACACGAAATCGCGTGGCGGGGGTATAACGGAAAAGTACCGGCAATGGTGTTACCTTAGACGTATAGCAGGATCAGATTAAAGTGATAAATCATCGTCGTTTGGGTCCTTCGATTGTTATCCTCCCAAAAATGTGTAACCCTAGTACCGTACAAGGGTACGTCAATAGCGTTGTTACAAGTTGTACGTGACTATTCTAGGAAAGAAAGGTTAACAATTCAATGACCCAAACGACGATGATTTATCACTTTAATCTGATCCTGCTATAAGTTTAAGGTAGGAAATAACACCATAGCCTATGTAAATCGCTGTACTACGTACAATTTGCGTATCATACCGTTTGTGGCCTACTGTTGTCGATTCCTGAAGAAGGGAACCAGCACCTCCTGAAAGCTCGAGAGTAAAATAGGATACCCAACCACCGGCCTTTTCTTCCAACCCACAAGCCGGTTCTCCATCGAAACACTCAATTTATTGCTTGTTGTATTTTGGACATATTTTTTCCAATAATTGGAAATTATTATTATTACCTAGTTTTTTTAGATAACAAATTTTTGAGAAAATGAATTGTTTTACATCTGAGCGTCAATTTCTTATTCCTTAAAAAACCTCTTCAATATTGAGCAGCAGTAGAACATAAAGCTTTCATTTTCACCAAGGTGCGAAAGGGTTTTCCAAATCCATACGAGTATTACTCCTAGAACCAAAACTACCATTTGAACGGTTTGATTTTACAAGAGACCCTCTCTGATTAAGTTACCACACTCGAAGGAAGCATTACGTTTTGAGAAATTGAATTAAGTTCACGTTTCTTCGATTTTGGACCACTGTGCGCCGTAGATTGTAGATTTCTGAAGGAACGGCAACCAACCAGAGAAGAGACCGCGATGTTTACCTAATCATCGTGGGCTCACCTTGAGCTTAGGCCTGGCAGACGACTACCAAGTGAGGTTCATTCGACCGGTAGCAATAGATAACAACCGTATACATAACAGGTGTATTTACAACAATCAAATCACAGAAATTGCAAGTGAATACTTGCCAAGCTTACATAACAGGAAGCTCTTAAAACTTTCTACGTACAAATAAATTCTTTGGACGAGGTAACTCTCAACAATGAACCGGTCTCTTAACCTGAGTTTGATGACAACAATAAATGTATAACATGAATACTGATAAGCGATAATTAATAGCAAGACTAAACTTTCAACGGTTCAACCATTACACTACTTCTACTAGAAACCACATTATGTTCTATCCGAAACGTATTAGGAAAGCAACAATGGAATAAGAGAGGAACTCGAAAAGAAGAGCCAAGTTAATACGATTAGGAAAAAGTGACACCTCAGTTTTGTTAAAACGTTTTCAACGCTACTCGTAAGGAATATTGTGCTACTAAGATAATATAGGCTTTGGTATGTTGACTTTGAGGTAACTGAAGGGGATAGAGAAATGGTTTTACGATGGAGCTCTCATTTCTTGTTTGAGGCACGACTTGAAGGCGTCCCAACCTTCGAGTTTAGTCGCCATCTGAGGATTAGAAAGACATTGTTAGACAAAGTTCTGCAATTCTGAAAAATACGATAGAAGCATAAAACGTTCACGCGGCAACAATTAATGTTTCTATGAGGATAATGCTATAGAACCCATGGGGATTTTAGCAGGCTTCTCTGGAGGAGTTACTCCCAACTTGGCTACCGCATGGCTCCAACTCCTGCCACATCGGAAGTGGTGAATTTCCACTCTGGGTAATATAAGAGCAACAAACCCTCATTATGAGGAGGATCTCCAGGGGGTTGAGTACAATCTCCGTGCGCATATGATTGTCCATCGAGGGTAACGTACCAACAAATGTGAGGCTCGAAGGGTCAGAGACCGGCCGGGTTCCCCCCTCCAGCAGCAGCGCTGGAGGAGCATCCTTTTCAGCGTGGATCCACTGTCCATGTGGCTCTAAGTCCTGTCCTGTCATTCCTACTATTAAAATTCGTCGGACTGTGAGCATAAGTGTGAGTTACCCCCTCCACGACTCGCTTGATAACCTTGTGTTACCTGGCCAAATCTGTTATAACCTGACTTCAGATATTTGTTTACTTGAGTTTGGCCATTTTAGTAAGTCAAAAGGTCATGAAATGCAACTTTGCAGGAAAAACGGACATTTTCGGCCAATTTGAATGTATTCAATTGAATTTTATAGATTTTCGTTTATTATTCTCTGAATAATCATTATTCAGATGTATTATACACCTACGTATTTGAGATGAGGGAAGACAATTTTTATCGACCTCAAACTTGACACATTTTGATACTTTTTTACCTGTCCCTCCACCATCCAATCCACTTCTGCCGGTATGAATTTATCAAAAAATTTTGAAATTTTAAAACAACTCGGATCTCAACCTAGTTTGTTCCACACCTTTCAGCTTGATCGGATAATTTCCCTGGGTTCTATGTGACTTTTAAAGGGCAAAAACGGGGGATATTTAGAAGAGTTGACCAGCCCAATCATTATAAAACGCAGAGAGATACTGGGGATGATTTCAAGTACGTGTGAAAGGCGGAAAGACGTAGTCGCTCACTGGTCCGGAATGGGCACCGGTTCCTTGGGGCTCCACTTTCGTTCTCTATTCCAAAAGTTCCGAAAGTGGAGCCCCAAGGAACCGGTGCCCATTCACACGTACTTGAAATCATCCCCAGTATCTCTCTGAGATTGAGGGGTGAACAGGTAAATAACCCTCGGTCAATCCCTGATTCATTATAAAACGTAGTTTCATAAAAAATAATCTCCGAATCCTCGTGACAGCCATTCCATCCTTCCATCCTGTACAGTACAGAACAGTACAGTAACTGTCGTAGGCAAAAGACTTTGACCTACATTTAGTGTAGTATGGGTGAATTGGTTGTAGGTTAAATAACCGTAGGGCAGTTATTGTACGTAGGTGAAAACGTTTGTGTGCGAAGCGCTGTAAGGCGAAGTGAAACGGAATCTTGTAAGCACTTCTCAGAGCGTAAACAAGTTTTCGCTAAAATCATGGCCCACTTTTGCCCGATAGGTTTTAGAAATAACAAGGGGGCAAACAACTGGGAGCGAACAGTACATTTTTTCGGGCACAGGAGTAAACGTTCCCCCATGCTACCTGTCCTTACCATAACTTAGGCCGAGGTGTGGTAAGTATCTACCAAAACAGCTTTCAAAACCAATTTTCATCTTTAACCATTCAACATGGTGAGCTCAGCCGTGAAAACCCTATAATGCCAATAATTGTGTAATTATTACACAATATATGTATTTCTTAAGCCGATTGGAGTGCTTTCGCTGAGACTCCATTTCAATAATCTTACTTTGAATCCTCTGTGAAGTCGATCCTTCATAATGGCGATGAACTCCCTGTAACTCAACTGACCGTCGCCATCTTCGTCAAATATGGCGAACACAGTGTGGACTAGATGTTTGCTCAAGCTAGTTTCCGTGCAGATGAACACCGCTCTTTGGAACTCCTCTGCAAACAATGAAACATGTTTGACTGTTGGTTCTGGTGTTGGTTGAGCTTTGTGTCATTTTTCAACTAACCTTGTGATATCGGTTGATCAGCTAGTGTGTACATTCTCATGGCAATAGAAAAGTCCTCGAGGTTATTCAAGAATTGACAGAACACTTTGAACTGGTCGAAGGTTATTCCTGGTTTGTTGGTAAGCCTTTCCACAAGCCGCTCGAGATATTGTTCGTGCCTTAAAAAAAAATATAAAAAAAATAAAAGTTTGGAATGAGGTGTAGGGTTGAAGTGCAGCATATAAGGATGAAAATGAACATACGCGTCAGCATCAAGGTGAGTGTATCGAAGTAGGATACGAGCAAAGTCAACTTCGCTGATTGTGTTTTGACCTTTTGAGAACTCGTTGAACTCTTGCTCGAGAATTTCCGTTTGGAGATCCGCCATAAACCTGAAAAATCTCTTTCGTTACGGAGCTTCCGGTTGGTACCCCTGATTTGACTGGCGCTCACCTTCGGAATCCCTCATAATGCAGTTCGTTGTTTCCCTTATCGCCGAAAAAGTGTATAGTCAGAGTTGTGTCGACGTTGTGCTGACGTTGGAGGCCGTGCTCGTCTTCGACGTAGTCCTTCGTCGCGGAACCGGCCACAGTGAGCATGTCGCTGGCGTCGTCCATCCCCCTTTTGTCCTTCCACGTGTGACTGAAGATTTTCTCCATCTGCCAGCGAAGATCAACCGTCAGTGTGAGGAACAATTTGAGACAAAAATAGAATTCGACTTTTTAAATGGTGTTTAGAGATGAAAGTTGTGCTGAATAATTAATCAAGATGCAAAATTATGGGCAATGCTTGGGCATGTCACAAATCCTATTAGCATGTCATGCTTGGGGTAAACTGTCTAAAAGAATGGGACGCCTGACGTGTAATGTAACAACCCCACTCCACAGACATAGAAGAGCAGTTGCAACTTGCAGCCTGCAAGCTCAATGCTCCACACCGTCTACTGACAATCATCCCAACTCCTCCATTAAAGTGCAGGGGGTGGGGGTTGAAAAGTTGGATTGACTCATGGATCTTCAGGGCAGAGTCGGTGACCAGGGGTAGGAAAGCATCCCCCTCCCAGCCCTCTGTGTTTACATACAGGAGAGGTTGGAAGGCGAATTAACTGTCTTAAACATAGTGGTCATAAGTCGACCAATTGAGGCGACGGTATCTGATCCGCAAAAAACGTGCATGATTTAAGCAATAAGAAACCAAAAACTCAGAAAAAAACATGTAAAAAAAAAGAATCACCATGCTTTTGATAGTGGCACACTGCCGTACAAGCTGAAAACCAAACTCTCAAATAGGAATATCCAACATTCCACTCAAGGAAGCTTCATCGCGAAAGTGTTAGTCAACGGTCAAGCAAGAAATGGCGAAAAGAAAAACGCTAAAAATTGTAACGAAGTAAAACGTTAAGCACAAGCATTCTGACAATTACTAGCATAGTGGAGAATGAAATTTCATAAAATCTGTGTTTAGGTAATTACAAGACAGTGAAATTCAATCAACGTATTCTGGTTATGTGCCTTAAATAACGTCAAATGCATAAAAAGATGTGTCATGATAAAATGGGATCGTGGATTTCACTATGTCCTAATCACAATGAGGAAAATATGGAACTAGAAGAAAGCACAAAAATGTGAAGTTTTCTGCTTCGTGGGAACCATATTTTCAATTGGAAATTCAGCAATATGTCGCCCAGCTTTATTCGATTATGTCCAAAGCAAGTACGTAAGTAAAAATTCATGATATCAATTCCAATTTTTCCAAGATTTATTTTGCAAAAAATATGACTCTCCAAAGGGGTGGGGATGGGGATGAAAAGGAATGGTGGAAAAGCCCAAGGCCAGGTCTTCGTCGCCGTGCTCTGATGGGTAGGGAACAGGAGACAGAGATGGGTTGCGCAGGTTGTGTATCAGAGACGTCTGAGTGACTTCCTCGGTACGATCTAGGAGAAGTTAAGAGTGGAGGTCTCTTTAAGGATAACGCGACCAGAATCATGTGGATAGTTCATCTCATTAGAGTCGTCGGAGTTGGGAACAATGGTTCCCATGGTTTGGCCCACAATGGCGAGGGCTGACACAGATTCCAATGAATGGGCAGAAGACCGGGGTTTTCCTCATCCAAGCAGGCAAATACCAGAAAAAATGAAAAACTCTCAGAGCCTAGGATCATTTGGTTTATATAGAAAGTTATCGTGAGGGTACGCTCAGCCCTAGTACTAGGCAAAAAAAGATAATCGTAAAGATCGAGGAGGCAGGGGGGTCTGGTTTCTCCAAACCAGGCAGCACTGTTTTGGGAAGATGCAAACCCAGTTGGCGCAGGTTAAGGCGCTACCTGTTGGCAGGTTGTGATAAGTGCAGCAGCTGGGTCACTGAGAGACAGTCATTCAGGGCTGGCAGACGGACAAAATGTCTATTGCCGTAACACGTTTTGTTTTGTGCTCCCCATTTGATATTTGTTGTATTTAAAACAAATTATGTTCAATAGGTGCTACAATGGATTGTATGTAACAGAAAGGTTGCGCTCATCTATTCAATTCAATTGATGGCTTGTTTTCTCTCCCTCTCCCAATCAATACCTTCAAGAGTACCCCGGGAGTGCCCAGAAATCGTTTTCCTAGAATAACTTCTGTAAAACCGAACTGATTTTGATGACCCAAGGCACATTCTGTTTGGAACGGCTGTTTGGAGCCTTTCCACCTCCGAAATTGGTCAATGTTCCTTAGTTTTCCCTCGCCCAAGCTGGCAAGTACCAGAAAATTCGAAGAATACCCCGAGATTTTTTTTTTTTTTTTTTAATTGTCAGCCATAATGATGACTCGCGCACGAGTATACGCTCAGCCCTGACAATTAGTGAAAAAGGCACAGGGCAAAAAGGCAAATCCGTCATCACTGCTGTATGAGGAAGGTGCCAGCCTTATCACTCGTGTGGCGCAACCTGTTGGCAGGTAGTGCAAGATGTAGCGATATTATATTATAATGAGATATTATAATATAATATGATGATTAGGTATATAATAATTATTTTTTAAACTTATTTAGAACCACGAGTGGCGGCCTCATAAATCAACTTTAAAATATTTCTTGAAATTTAATTAATAAATACTATTGATTTGATGAAGTTTGTCTTAAACTGTATAAGGGGTTGAGTTTCTTGACCAGTAGCGTATAACGTCTTTTTTGGGTTCTCGAGGGTTGGTCAATGAGTAGACTTAATTTTCAGGCCGACGTTTCGAAATATTTGTATTTCTTCTTCAGGGGTATAAGGGAGAGGGGGGGGGGGGCAGACAGCTTGTACTTATACAATATTTACCACGTGCCGACTACAGCTAGGCATGATGCTAATATATATAGTTACCTTGGAAAATCATGATGTTTTAGTACATTGAGGTTGACATGGTGCCATAGCGCAGTAGATGGGACATTTAAACGAAAAGAAACTATGAGGAAAACTGGGATGAAGTAAAAGAGACAATGTGTAATGAAGTAAACAGTGACTGATAAGCAGGTGGTAGGAGACTGAAAATAGCTCCCCTCTCCCTTATAGCCCTGAAGAAGAAATACAAATATTTCGAAACGTCGGCCTGAAAATTAAGTCTACTCATTGACCAACCCTCGAGAACCCAAAAAAAAATACGTTAAACTGTATATTTTGTGACTTTTTTGTATATTTTATTTTACTTCCCCAATCTACTTTTCTTCTACCTACCACGTTTGGCAAAGAAACCACGAGTTCCTGATATTGAAAGATGTGCTAAACCTTTTAAATAAGCTGAGCAAAGCAGAAACAAAGCATTGAAACGTGAAATACAACGTAATGAAGCTTTAAAAAAAGGATGAAAGAATGATAAAAATGTTAGTTAGAATACTGACCTACATTGATAGTAAGGATAGTCAAGGTTGACAGGCCTTAAAAGGTTAATCAAGGAAGACAGCGGACTTTGCACGGAATGATATTCAGTCTGAGCAACTTTTTTCTGTGAATTTGTTAAACCGCAAAACCGAGACCAAGCGAAAAGTTATGTCACATGGATTCTATTACAGGTGGTGAAACGAGATAAGCAAGTCCGATGAACATGAAGTTAGAACAAACCCGGCGATGGCCTTTGGACAGTTATATTATCACCACTTTGAAGAGAAATTTGTCGCAACTCACACTTTCTTGGGTCTCGTCGCCATAGATATAAGTGGTCGAGAAAATTCGAAGAAGCTGTCAAAAAGTGGTCAACAAGTGTTTAGGGGATGACATAAAAAATTAATTAAATACAAAAAGTAAAAAAACAAAACAAATTGGCTGTGGTGTTGTGTTCTTTAGTTGCTGTGTTGACAATATAAGTATACTCTGAAATACTGCTCATTTCCTCAACAGGCGCTAATATTTGTCAGAAAACAATATCTCGTATCCACACAAACTTGAAATGAAAATCAAGCTTGAAACTATCAGGTCCGCTCGTGGGGAAAAGCAGAATTATAACTAAGCTAAATGGTAACAAGCTTAATAACGTGGAATGTACTTACAACTAAGAATTCGGTCTTGTCGATTCTTTCGTTACCGTCCGTGTCAAACATGTTGAAAGCGATTCTGAATCCTGAAAGCGGTTCTGAAAAAAGGACATAGTACGGTAGTACCTGGCGAGGAGTTCCAAAGAGATTTTTCCTCCACACAACAAACGCGCCCAATGATTGGAACCGCCTGTAATGGTAAAAAAGGAAAAAAGTTCCCAATTGATATTGGACTCACTTGTTAGTATAGAGAGCAGGAAGAGGTATTCTGTGTACGATAAAATTCCTGTAAATGAAAATAATCAGGAATATTATAACAATATAAATTACGCTGGAGAAATTGATAGATTAATAACGTGAGAGTAGGTACAGATAAAAGTAGTTCAAATTAATGACTAAACAAACTATGATATTGATAAAATATTGAATGCGGTACCTAGCTAGTAGATAATATCTACTAGCTAGGTAACGCATTCAATATTTTTATATTTCACACATTATGTGAAATACTAGAGGGTGTCAGCACGGAAAGAGGAAGATAGGACTGAGTGGGACACAACGCTGTTGGATGCGACAGAGGCGCTATCTTTTACCAGTCGTATTGCACTATGTAGCCAGGTCAGTGACGTCCAACGACCATCGTTTGCTCTCTGTTACTCTGTGGTGACGTCACCCCCAGTGACGTCATGCGTTCGTAACGGACTTTCAGGAATCAGCTGTTTTGTCCCAACGGTCGTTGATAGTAACTATAATTATAGTAAACTACTCTGGTGTTCGCGGACGTCTAGTCACAGGGGGGTTTCAAGGATTCCGACTGTGGATATCGAATTCTTCCAAAGAAAAAGGAGAGATTTTTGTCGAAAGCGGACAAGTTTTCAACGTTTTTGAAGAGAGGACAGTGGCGTAATTTTAAGGAGAAATATAAAAATGGCTTGAACACACATGAATTTTCGTTCTTGCTCCAATATTCATTGAGAAGCTGAACTTCAATAAAGCAGGCTGAGCATACATATAACTCGGTTTTTGGAGCGTAAGCGTTTAGAAGTCCAATCGTTTTCACCAATTCGCCCCCATCCCAACACCTCCTCATCCTTCCCACGACCCACCACAGGCTCAGCGGTCAAGGAGCCCAGACAGGAACAGTTGAAGCTTGACGCTCAAGAACACCTCACTAAGCAACTTATCTACTACGTTAAAGCATGTACATTCTTTGCTTTGATCCTTGATCTAAACTGAAATAGTTCGGGGGACTGGGGTTGTTGAAACAATCACAATCGTCATAACATTAGGGGGGGGGAGACCCTCGTGAGAGTCTCGAACTTTAACATGAAAATGTCTTTGATTGACACGCTAGTTTTTTCCAACTCTTATAACATTTTTGGTCCCGAATTGATTCAAATCACACGACGCTAGCTATTAAACGGTTGTTTCTATAATGAATCCGAAAGAGGGAGATGTCAGCATCCCCTGCGTCACCAGGAGCTCCGAGCCGATCTATTGTGAGTTGGTCCTTGCCTTGTAGAAAACCTTGGGAAGACCTGCGGGGCGAGTGTCGTTGCTTCCACAATGTGGGGCTTAAGGAAAATTTCTTTCACTTAATTACGAAATCTAGTTGCGGCTGAATGCCCAGTACTTGCTTCTCTACTCGCCTTATAGGATGAGGATACAAGAGAGTTCCTAAAGCCACTTTTTGCCTAACGGTGATGAGTTACGGTCGACGTAACACGAGATTTCGCGTATGTGCAGAAATAACGGTGATAACTTACGTCCTTATGCCTAACGTCGAACGTTATTGCCGTAAAGTTACGGCAATAAACTTACGGTCTTAAGGATACCGCCGTTAATTTCGAGCAATAGAACGTAAATAGCGGCACTTTAAATTTAGCGTGACTTTTGATAAGACCGTATCTCTGTTACGGTCTTATGTGAAGTTAGCTTTTCTTTGATTCTCCCTACACAAATCCCTTACGGTGATAAAAATTAACGGTCGACGTATCTCGGATGCTTCTTTAGGAACTCTCTACAATCTACTGACTCTGACTTGCCAAGCTTGTTGAGGTGGTAATGGGCCCGGGAACCGAACGTCGACTAATACTTTTTTCTGAAAGAACTTCATAATTTGAAGGCATAGCAGTGAGTTTTGGGCTCCTATGGTGTAATACAAATTTCCAGGGCACTGTCGAAAATTTCAACTTTGAATCTGGAGGGAAAAGTGGCGCTACTCTCTCATTGGCTGCTACACGGCCGCCATTTCGGCCGTCACCTCCGGCAGATTCCCAGGAAAATTCAAAACGCCAAATATTCACTAGTGATTTCCTCTGCTCAGACACCTAATTTCTCAGTGCTAACTGTACTGAGTACTTTGTTCATTACTAGTTCAACTATGTTCGGCCGAATTTTCCCATTTCTCTGACCTAGTTCCTCGGCCCATTAGGTGGACAGTGGCGAGTAAGGAAGCTGGTGTCCTGAGGTCACTTCTAGACATAGACAGTTCCTGCTCCTTGGTCCAAAATGGGTAGGGATTCTGCTCCCTTGTGTGCAAGGCTGTCGGCCGTTTCATTGCTTCCAGGCCCCTAGGCGCCAACACCAGAGAAAGTTTGTTGCACACCGCTGCAGCTTCGAGCTGGAAGAGCTTCAAGGCACTCCCAGACCACTTTGGAACGAGTGCAGTCTGAGAAAATAAATGAGACCTGGATAACCCATCTGGTCTGGTTACGCAGAGGGATTGGACTGTAGATTGGACTTTGCAGCCAGAAAGACCAGGTATGAGAAGATTTTCAGCAAGACTCGAACAGTCTCTGAGCAATCGATTACAGGCAATGGTTCGAATCTGGCAAATTTCTTGCAAAAACCTCCAGGAGCAAGGTGAGCGCGGTAACCTGCCACAATGGCACTACCAGAAGCCAGCTTGATTTGGCAGCCAAGTGGTTCATCACTGTATGAGTCCCCGCTTTGAGCGTCGTTCTTAATGAATATCTTCCCCAATCGCTCTTTGAAGTCAGTTACATCAGCTCTGAACAATATCAAGGGAAGGACGTGGCGACGGTTGTGGAAGAACCGGAAACCTTGGCTTCCAGGGTTTCAACCAATGAAGACTTTCACTACTTTCTGGCCTCTCAACGATTTATAGCGAGAGCAGGGGAAAATCTTGGCCCCTAGAACCCTGTCGTATGTAGGTATCTCTCAGGCACGTGGGTTCCAAGTGATACCTAGGCCTGGTCTAGTTTGGATCCTGGTACCCTAATCCAAACTGACCCATCTTCCTTCACTCCCATTGTTCCCTGGATAAAAATTGTCATTCAATACTTAAAACGATTTGAAATGTGCGATGTTCTGTTGCTTAAGCCGAAAAATTCCAGGTAGTAGTAGGTGGCTAAGCTCGTAAAGTTTACAGAGTTGCCAAAAACTGGAAACGAGCCGGCAAATTTGGCTATTTCTGAGAACAACTTCACGTCATGGAATGTATTCAAACTAGATTCATTCAAACTAGGATTTCCAATGCGTGCTGAATCCCGATTTGACATGTTTATGGAAAAATGTGTTCAACGGGCTGTAAAGGTTAACAACGCGATGGGTTCGACGCAATACTTGGGTTATTATTTTCGAGGTGCTCACCGTTGCTCTTCATAGACCGAAACATTTTCGAAGAACCAGCAGACAATTTGGGCGTCGACGAGAGGATTTTGTCCAGTTCTTTCGTCGACAGAGTTATCCTTTCTCGGGGAGCTGAAACAAGACCGAGAATTCAGGCAAGTTCACAGTTTCCAGAATCTACTGACAAAAGGCTTACGTTCAGGCTGTTGATGAATGATGGATTCTAGAAAGTCTTCAGGTGTCATGTATATTTGCCCATCGTACTCTACAGAGGCGAACTTGAGGAACCGCCTCTCTCTCGAAGTTAACTTGACTTCTTTTTCTTTTGGTTCTTCTTCTTTCTGAAACACAATTCAATTATTTTGCCCTGTTGACTAAATCAACGTCCAAAACGTACATTTTTTGTGTGGTATTCGTGACTCGTTCGCTCCCACAAATGAAGTTATAAAATTTTCTAAGATGGCGATATTTACAGAACGACCCAAAAACCAAGTTACCAAACCAGTTTATTAGTCATGAAGCCCGCCGCCATCAGGATTGGTAACTTTTTTCTCGCTTGAGGACTTCAATAATGAATGAGCGGACTATGATAGAAATTTGAATATCCTTCGTGGAACCTGCCCTCTAAACTGAAGGATGAGCCTCGCCAGAAATGAGCTTCGGGGTGACAACTGACGAGTTGAGTTGAGTTAGGAGTAATAACCTGTCTGAAGCTTACAATGCGGTGAAAGTGCATCACTTTCGTAACTGTTGGTTAATTGATTGTTTATGACGGGAAAATTTGAGACCACCGGCGACGTGAAATGCCTCGGAGGTGCTGTCAGGACGGCCAAGAATTAACCGCTACCAAACTCTTGGTGCAAAGCACAGAGTAAAGGAGACCAAGTAAAAGAGGTGCCAAGTGGGCAGTACACTTTATAACACAGAATATTTAGACAGGGAGACAGTATGTTTACAGGTGTACCACCTTACACATATCAGGATAGCAATAATTGCTACAGCATCGTTTATTGATGCTGTTGGCCATGACCAACCATTTCAATTCAACTTAAAATCTTCTTGAGTTTCTTTAGGTGCGGCCAGATTCCAGGAATGCAAAGTCGGTAGCCAACAATGGACTTTTAAACGAAAGCTCACAATCGATTGCACCAATTAATCAGACAAAAAACGTTTTTACTAAAAATCGACTTTTTAGCCAAATTATCAAAAACAGTACTTAAACAAGCCATCAATTGAATTGAATAGATGAGCGCAACCTTTTTGTTATTACGAGAGAAACTAAGAAACAGTAGGTATCTAGCGACCAAACTATGCCACACAGCACATCAAAAATATCCACGTGATGCTCATTACGTAAACAACTGCACCCTAACGACCGATGCTTAAGAAAACCTTATGCCGATCAGAGGTAACGAACGGCTCAGGCTGCAAAAATCGTTTTGGAGTCGTTGGAATCAGCCTAAAAAGCTCATTCCATAGACCCTTGTACCAACGAAATCGGACCAAAACTTTCGTCCCCCTATTGAGGCCTCCTTAGTTACACATCAGAGATAAACAACTTTCGTCGTGAAGTACCTCCCGAAAACCGATGAAAGGGATGAGGGAGGAAAAATCAAGGTAGCCTATAACCACCCCACGAACTCGCTGATCACAATGAGACCACCCTCATGAAAATCTGTTGAGCCGCTCGGGCGTGATGCTCTGTACACAAACAAACAAACAAAAAAACAACAAAAACAAGCCATCAATTGAATTGAATAGATGAGCGCAACCTTTTTGTTATTACGATATATTTAATGAGCGAGAGAAACTAAGAAACAGTAGGTATCTAGCGACCAAACTATGCCACACAACACATCATCCACGTGATGCTCATTACGTAAACAACTGCACCCTAACGACCGATGCGTAATAAAACCTTATGCCGATCAGAGGTAACGAACGGCTCAGGCTGCAAAAATCGTTTTGGAGTCGTTGGAATCAGCCTAAAAAGCTCATTCCATAGACCCTTGTACCAACGAAATCGGACAAAAACTTCCGTCCCCCTTTTGAGGCCTCCTTAGTTACACATCAGAGATAAACAACTTTCGTCGTGAAGGACCTCCCGAAAACCGATGAAGGGGATGAGGGAGGGAAAATCAAGGTAGCCTATAACCACCCCCGGAACTCGCTGATGACAATGAGACCACCCTCATGAAAATCTGTTGAGCCGCTCGGGCGTGATGCTCTGTACACAAACAAACAAACAAAAAAACAAAAAACAAGCCATCAATTGAATTGAATAGATGAGCGCAACCTTTTTAGCGCAACCTTTTTGTTATTACGATATAATATATCGTAATATTATTTAATGAGCGAGAGAAACTAAGAAACAGTAGGTATCTAGCGACCAAACTATGCCACACAACACATCATCCACGTGATGCTCATTACGTAAACAACTGCACCCTAACGACCGATGCGTATCTTATAAGAAAACCTTATGCCGATCAGAGGTAACGAACGGCTCAGGCTGCAAAAATCGTTTTGGAGTCGTTGGAATCAGCCTGAAAAGCTCATTCCGTAGACCCTTGTACCAACGAAATCGGACAAAAACTTCCGTCCCCCTTTTGAGGCCTCCTTAGTTACACATTAGAGATAAACAACTTTCGTCGTGAAGGACCTCCCGAAAACCGATGAAGGGGATGAGGGAGGGAAAATCAAGGTAGCCTATAACCACCCCCGGAACTCGCTGATGACAATGAGACCACCCTCATGAAAATCTGTTGAGCCGCTCGGGCGTGATGCTCTGTACACAAACAAACAAAAAAAAAAAACAAAAAAAAAACATACATGTCGAGGAGGTGAGCGCACCTTTCCATTTTTTGGAAAAAGGTTGCGCTAAAAACATACATGTCGAAGAGGTGAGCGCACCTTTCCATTTTTTGGAAAAAGGTTGCGCTAAAAACATACATGTCGAGGAGGTGAGCGCACCTTTCCATTTTTTGGAAAAAGGTTGCGCTAAAAAGCGGTGAGAGTCTCAAACCTTGACCTGAAAAATAGGAATTTTTGAAAAAAATTTGACAAAATCCTCAGTTTAGTTTAACTTCTAGTGGAGCCCAATCGCCCAAACCCGTGGCGCGCTATGGGGCTACGAGTTAGGTATTTTAGGACGTAGAAGCCATTTTCGGGGTCCCAGAACGATCCGATTTCACTGTGCGGATCTAATGGACTCTCTTGGGGCTACAAATGGGAATTTTGAAGGATCCCAGGAGGCAAATAATCCATTTTTTTCGAGGTCCCACATCTGTCCAAATAATGTACAGAATACTCTTTTTTTTTTTTTTTTTAATATTTTCAGAATTAATTTTTGCACAGTTTTGCAAAAATACCCCAATATTATAAGTATTCTTGGGGTATAATCTTGGATATATCAAAGAATAATAAACCTTTGTGTAAAATTTGCAGCGTTTTTCTAATGATGTGGATCCTACAAGAATAATTATTGTAGTGGGGTAGAATTATTCCACCTCATTAGGTGCCAGCTAGGTTAAGATTGAACCCGCTACATCTAGTAGTTCTTAGGGAATTTTAATACACGGCTATTTTTCCACACTAGCCAACTACAGCCCTTCCGTCATAGTCAAGATTGCAACAGTAACCAGTTGCATCAATGAACAAACAGCGAGTATAGAAAAAAAGGACATGGTGCCTCCAATAAAATACGGGAACATAAAGTGTTCTTACACCATAGTGCCTTGTATACTTCCATGTTAGCTTGTTCCAATGATTTCATCCATTGAAGGCCTTCGACAATCGAAAAAAGGGCGACGGCGAGGGACCTTCAGGAGTACACAATCAATCTTCAATGTGTTATACACCAAACAAACTGTTACATTTTTTACGGGCTCGTGTATTAGGCGCTCAACACGTTTGTTACAAGAGTCAGAGGATTTCTCGGTTTGAGTTTTTCGTTTTTACACCTTACTCACTTTGACATGTTTACGGCTCCGAATGCCATTTCCCTTCGGTTTGAATTCACGGCTTTTTTTACGTGTCGTCTCCTCGTCTTTGGGAGCCCAAGAAGGCGTTAGAGCGTAAATGTCGTCCTTTGTTCTTGAACGAAAAAAAAAAAAAAAAAAAAAAACCGGGTGAAACAAACTTAACACCGAGAAAGAGAATAGGTAGGGAACTCAGTTTCAAGGAGCGCGCCGTTTTTGGGGGTCCTCACGCCTTGTTGGTTGCAACCTGTTGATGTTGAACTTGGCCAAGTTGGTTAAGTGTTGCCAGGTCACTGAGGTGGACTTTAAGGTCTGCTAAAGAATCGGGCTGTTTCCACAATAAATTGGGGTAATTATTTTTGAAAAATGGAATGCCCAGACGGTTGAGAAAAACATTGCAACGAAAATGGACAACACGCGTGTAGCAGTGCTGCCAACTTTGATCCCAGCATTTCACTTTCCAGCCCAGAATACCAGAGGACACACTCATGGATGGTTTTAAAAATCAAATCAATCTACCTGGCTTGCCATACTTGTCCATATTTCGAGATCTACACAACTGATTCTTTTGTACTCCGAGTGGTATGAGCAATTCCCCAAGATGCGTATTAGATTACCGACAGCTGCACTTTCCGACAAGACGCGGGGGTTTGGATATAGTGAAAGGTCGTGGATTTGATAGAGTTCCAAGTGACAATGGAAATAACATCAAGAACATTGACCAGACTCACTTTTACAGGCCGTCTCCGCCGCCATGTGATAGAGGAGGTCAGTCTGGCTCATCTCCGTCCGAGATGAAAAATATTTAGAATGTCGTCTTTCATACGATTGCACACCTACATAGAAGGCTGGATTGTTCTCGAATAGATGTGGAGCGCTTCCAAATGGCGGTATAATCATATGGGGTCATCGCCTTCTTCCATCCCTATTTTGATTTGGGCTGCATTTTTCTTTATTATTCTTGGAATAATACACCTATGCTTTCGCGACGGAGGTCGATGGTTCCGATCGGCCTCAAAATGGCATTATCCGTTTCAAGAGGTCTCAAGGTCAAGAGATGGGAAAGATCCCCGCACCAATACCACGGACACACCATGATGTGGTATTGGCAAGACAATAAAAGAGCAGAAATACGTCTCCATTTACGGAGGACATAACTGAGATTCATCGTGGTCAAATACACAGGACATGGGTGCTTCAGGAAACACTTGGAACGGGATTGGACTAATAAATGAAAACCCCTGCTGTAGGTTAAGTGGAGATGAGGAGGAGACAGTGGCTCACCTCATCTTCGCGTGCGAGGCTTTGACCTCATCTTCGCGCGCGAGACTTTGAAGCGCCAAAGGTATCTCACACTGGGATCAGTGGACTGGGGAGAGATACCTGCACAAGAGGACCTAGTACGAGGGCTATTGAACCTTTTCCACACGCAGTTTCCGAGTTGCGGTCAAATTCCAATTAGACGTCCCTGGTGCAGTCCCCCTCTCATGCAAGGATATCCGAATTGTGATCCTTGTTGCATCCAAATTGCAGTCGTACATTAAGTGACCCCCTGTTAAATTAGTCCAGTCAACGAAGGCCCCAAAAGGGGGTGTAGAGTGCGTTGTCTGAAGTCCAAGGTTTTTCTTCGGAAACATGTTCAGGGTAGTTAGAAAGTAAACATACTAAAAGTCCCCACGTTTCCGGGCAGGGGAAAGGGAGGGGAGGGGGGTTAGAAGGTCCCTTTTTTCGCTTTTTCGCTCATATCATGAAAACGGAGCGTCGTACGAAAAACATCACTATTTATCAAATTAAAGCTTATTAAATTCTCTATAACTTTCATATCATACGTTTTTTTCATAAACCGTACCGTTTCCGAGATATACGCTTTTGAAAAGTGACAATTTGCGAAAAAGTTATTTTCACCTCACGTTTTCTGTTAAACTTCCGTCCATATCTTCTAGAATGTTCATCCTATAACAAAAGTCCTCATAATCAATGTTGTAGAGCACTAAATTTCCTTCATTTATATATACATATATTATTATTTACCATCAACCCGTCAAAAGTTACACCAATTTCAATATTTTTGTTAGGAAATTTGGTGTTTCGCAGTAGTCCTATTTTTCAGAACTTATGTCCTTTCAAGTTTTTTATGTACTAGATATGCATTACGTACTTAAATTCACAGTATATAATGAACCTAAATATTATTTTAGCAGTATATAATGACTCATTATGGAACTTCGCACATCCTTGATGAAAACATAGTGGTAACGAATAATATCTAGGCTCATTATTCATGATGAAAACATGGTGGTAACGAATAATATCCAGGCTCATCATTAATGAGCCTAGATATTATTCGTTACCACCATGTTTTCCTCAAGGATGTGCAAAGTTCCATGTTTTCGGGTTGAGTACCTAGTACACCTAGCCGTCAGGGCCATGGCCGCAGGAGCGAGGAAGGGTCTTTTTATTAAATCGGTTCTACTTTCGCCCTTGACCTCCACTAGAACCTTGAACCCCACTGGCAGAAGAAGAGCTGTCCACTGTCACAGACTTGTTGTCCACTTTCCATGACGAGCCTACATCGTTGAATGTGATTAATGGAAACGCAACCATCCATCAGTTGGCCATTAAATTTGGAGAGAAGCTGGACCAGCTGAAAGGCAATGGACCCACTGCTTCGCTTTGGATTCAGTACAACCCCAACCATCAAAGAGGTCACCTGAAGAGTATGACGCACAGACCGCTTCTGGGTGTGGTCTGATATGACAATGAAAACAACATTGATGCGATCATTTAAAAGCTGAGTTGGGATTACAGGAGGCAGAGTTGTCTCAGAAAGTGTGCTGAGTAAGTGGGTTGTTGGCATGTACGCAACTCATGACATTTACTCATCCCTGGAAGAGTTGTATGGGGTCCTGTTTACATCAAGTGAGCAGCATAAGGACATTGGGGAAACACGCCAGAGGAGAGATGCAGCAGATGTGACGAAACTCAGTCAATGGTTTGACGCGCATCCTCTCTTTCCACAGACTAGCAACATCATGCGAGTGGGATAGTGGGAGATGACTCCATCACTTGCTATGACGCGGGTTTACCATTTTCTACGATCAAACTATCTCGTATAGATCGAGCACTCCCCCTCTCGATTGTCACCTCATTCTCTGGCGTGTTCCCCAATGTCCTTATGCTGCTCACTTGATGTGGACCCCACAAAACTCTTCCAAGGGATGAGCAAATGTCATGAGTTGCAAACATGCCAACAACCCACTTACTCAGCACACTTTCTGGACAACTCTGCCTCCTGTAATCCTACCTCGGCCATTAAATGATCGCATCAATGTTGTTTCAATTGTCATATCAAACCACACCCCTGACCAGAAGCGGTCTGTGCGTCGTATTGTGAAGTACCCGCTGTTAACAAATTTGTGGTACTCTTCAGGTGACATCTTTGATGGTAACTGTTCCATGTCTTGAATGTTCAACTGACAGGACTTGGGGTAGGTACCTAGGGGAAGTGTCCCGAAGCATGGAAAATTGGAATCATTCTCTTCACACAATTCAGATGCTTTTCCCAGCCGCCTGACCTCTCGGCGTGAATATATTCTTTCATGAGGTAAATCATTTTGAAGTACTATAACCAAAGCGTAGCAGTGGGTCCATTGCCTTTCAGCTGGTCCAGCTTCTCTCCAAATTAATGGCCAACTGATGGATGGTTGCGTTTCCATTAATCACATTCAACGATGTAGGCTCGTCATGGAAAGTGGACAACAAGTCTGTGACAGTGGACAGCTCTTCTTCTGCCAGTGGGGTTCAAGGTTCTAGTGGGGGTCAAGGGCGAAAATAGAACAGATTTAATAAAAAGATCCTTCCTCGCTCCTGCTGCCATGGCCCTGACAGCTAGGTGTACTAGGTACTCAACCCGAAAACATGGAACTTTGCACATCCTTGATGAAAGCATGGTGGTAACGAATAATATCTAGGCTCATTAATGATGAGCCTGGATATTATTGGTTACCACCATGTTTTCATCATGAATAATGAGCCTAGATATTATTCGTTACCACTATGTTTTCATCAAGGATGTGCGAAGTTCCATAATGAGTCATTATATACTGCTAAAATAATATTTAGGTTCATTATATACTGTGAATTTAAGTACGTAATGCATATCTAGTACATAAAAAACTTGAAAGGACATAAGTTCTGAAAAATAGGACTACTGCGAAACACCAAATTTCCTAACAAAAATATTGAAATTGGTGTAACTTTTGACGGGTTGATGGTAAATAATAATATATGTATATATAAATGAAGGAAATTTAGTGCTCTACAACATTGATCATGAGGACTTTTGTTATAGGATGAACATTCTAGAAGATATGGACGGAAGTTTAACAGAAAACGTGAGGAAATAACTTTTTCGCAAATTGTCACTTTTCAAAAGCGTATATCTCGGAAATGGTACGGTTTATGAAAAAAACGTATGATATGAAAGTTATAGAGAATTTAATAAGCTTTAATTTGATAAATAGTGATGTTTTACGTACGACGCTCCGTTTTCATGATATGAGCGAAAAAGCGGAAAAAGGGACCTTCTAACCCCCCTCCCCTCCCTTTCCCCTGCCCGGAAACGTGGGGACTTTTAGTATGTTTACTTTCTAACTACCCTGAACATGTTTCCGAAGAAAAACCTTGGACTTCAGACAACGCACTCTACAATCCTTTATTGACTGGACTAAATGTTATACCTCAGTCTCAGCCAACCCACTGTCTCCATCTCAGCCCTAAGTTGCCAACTATAGGTCTCCCACATGAATATTGCGCTCCGACACTGCAGTCTGGTGGCCGCAAAAGGAGACGACGATGTGGCATCCTGAGCCGAGGCCAAGCGAAGGGATTTTGAGATTTTCTGTTGGCAACATTGTCTCAGCTTGCTCGCCGTTTTGCTTACGTCTCCCAGTTGCGTAGTTTGTTTTTTCACCCCGTATGTTTCCTAATTTTCAACGATGGAAGAGAAGAAAACAAAAATTTCTCGGGGAAAGCCGTTGAGCATTGTCTACAACATTGCGCAATTTTTCATCGCCAGGGAGGAGGAAGAAGAAGAGAATAAAGTGAACGTTCGCGATGCTACTGTTGTTTAAATTTTGAGGTATTCCTAATTCTTCCTAATAATTGCACAACAGCAAAACTAAAATGAAAAGTCGTTAGGTTCTATTCAATGATGTGAAATTCAAAATTTTCAATTTAAAACCCCGTTTGAGGGGAGAAAAAGATAGTGCCACTAGGAAGGGAAAAACGAGAGAGAGTAGAGAAATTTTGTGCGAAAAGTTGCTTGATTTCCACCACCAGAATGCAGTGTCAGAGCGCAATATTCTTGTGGGAGACCTATATTCGAGCTGAAGAGCGTGTAAGTGGGCCTGCGCCTGGTCGATGTGGCTTACAGCTTGCAAGTCCCGCAGTGCTGCAAATGTTATAAGTATGGGAATACTAAGCCCAGTGCCTGGAAGAGCTTGACGTCTGTATGACCTGCGGGCAAACTGGGCACATAAGCTCCAAGTGCCCTAATGATCCTGCAAGTGTCTGTCACTCCCCAGCCCAAGAGTGCACAGGACAAGATGCCTGAGGTGGCCTGGATCGCCGCTACCCAGTTAAACGTTGACCGGGCGGCGGCCATCCCTGCAGAATTCCTTTCCCACTGCCACCAACCTGGAGTGCAGTTCCTGGGAATCCAGGAACCCTATTGCACCCGTGACTGTCGGGCGGTGGTGGGATTGCGAAGAGGCAAGGGTAGACGCCGGTTGCACCGTGCAGCCATTGTTATCTTGGATGATGTCCTGACCGTCTTGAAGCTTGGTCACCTTGGCAGCTCCCACATGGTGGTATTTCTGGCAACGCCTAGGCGTGTTGATTGATACAGTTGACTGATTTACAATCTCTCCACCTTGGACCGCAAATTGGATGTTATCTTTCGAGACTAATGGACTGTGAGCTCGTGACCGCAACTCGGATACAGCCTTTCCATACCCTTTCTGGTATCAACCTAATCATATATTGGTTGCCCACTGAGAGCCTGTAATCGTTTGTAATCAGCTCATGGAAGAAGGATAAGGAACGGTCAATCAGCGTACCCAAACGCTCCCCTCCTTTTCAACGAATACTCCCCATTTGTCCCACATTCAACTGCTAGCGACACCTCCGGGAGTATCCTCGATACTAGTAAGGGCCAAGGAGTTTGCCTTTACGTCCACAGATCGCGCCAGGTGACACCCACTGCTGTCTTACCGCAAATAAAATTTAATATCCATAAATATACATCTCTGGGGTGTCAGGGGACGGCGGCATCGCCCAGCCGACCACAGAGTAAGGTAGTAAAGACAGAGGAGAAACTCCTACGTTAAGGCGATGGCAAAGTGTGGTCTTGGGGAGTTGCGCCCTCTAGCGGAGAGCTCCGACAACACCCAACGTGAAACCCCCCTCCTCGCTCCCAATTCAACTTCGTGTTTCTCCCCCTTGCCCCTTTCCCCTCCCCCGATGAGCTCCAGCATAGAGTTGAGGCCTCAAGTGGATGCCAAGCAATTGAATTTCAAACAATTCCGAATTTTCCAACACTTGGTTATAAAAATCGGAAAACCCAGAATTGTTTGAAAATCAATAATTGAACAATTATTGTTTGTCATCCTCTTGAGGCCTCGACTCTATGCTGGAGGCTGGAGCTCATGGTGGGGAGCGGAAAGGGATCGAATTTTGATACCATTGACAAATTCGATCCACATGATATCACACGGCATAAGAAAAATATCTTTTGATTTTCGACAACTTTATTCACAATAATAATAATAAGTAATAATTTCGTAATAAGTACAACAACTTGACCTGATTATTTTGATAATAATACACCAAAAGAATGATGAGGTTAACACTAGCAGAGGAGAAAACTGGAGATCTATAAAAATTGCTTTGAAAAATGAGCTCCGAAAACACTGACTAGCAATGAAATGGCTTTTGAAATGAATTTGAAATGAGCCTGGAGTAGTTGTAGGGATGAGTCGTTCCAACTGGAATTGCTACGTGGAACCTAATTCGGAGGTGAGCATCCGCTGGAACTGTTTGGAACGCTTTACATTTATATAGTTCCGTTTTTTCCCCAAAGTTCAGGTTACACTTCCCTCCGTCCCCCAAATAAACGTGGATCGTGGTTCCAATCTTTACTAATCCTTCCTCTTTCGGTGGAAACGGTTCCATTATCAAAATTAAAGCTGGAAACCAGCATATTGAACAGAATTTTGGGGTTTTCTGTGATTATGTGTTGTCAAGCAAATTAATTGGTGACAGTGAAATGTTTGCAACGGTTACAGAAAATTTACTGAACAATCCGACCATATAGTCTTAGGGTTCTCAAACTCCCGAAAACAAAAATAACAAAGGTGAAATTCGACCTTGGGCCTGTGAAAAGACCCCAAGCAGAAGGAGGAACACCACGCTACCACAAGATCCTTCACTAAGGGCGACCTCTACTGTCTGGGGATGCAATTAATCAAAACATCTGGTACATTGGACGGCATATTATGGTTGTGTCGCCATACAATATTTCAATAAAGCGTACCTTAAGGATAACAATCAAATCAGACAGCAAATCTTGAACTAATTCACTTTGAGCTGGATCGAATGATCAACATAGATAGATGGTCGTGTGTGGCGCCTCTTTCGCTCCAAGATCAACGAGATTCTCTCCCCGAAACGAGGCAAAATCCACCCTGAGGCAACTCGCTAACATTATGCTAATATAATCCCTAATCACGACGCCTCAGGCATCCTATTGCTCAACACCTTTGCCGGGTGTTCCCAAAGCGCCTTCCACGACTTTTGACTTGCCTTGTAACTAACTCTGCCGACTTCGGGGTGAACCCGTTCCGTACCTCTGCTGCCAGTCAAAATATCAATTAAAACGTCTTGGGCTGGAAAGTGCTTTGAACGGCAGGCGGAGCTTGGCGGCGTTTTACACGCCCCGAGATGGATTATGATTATTAATTCGAGTCAACTCACTCTCCAAATAGCAGCCATGATGGGTTCATTACAGCTCAAATGCTCGCAGGTTAGCATGGGCGAATCTCTGTTCCGCCACGTTTTTAGCTAATTCACACAGGATTGATTCTTTTGCACTGTGCAAACCTTTGCAACAGCTGCTTTGACTCATCCAGGGCACTACCAAGGTCAAAAAATGTGCCTCGGTATTGACCCACGTTCAGTCCCAAGCAAATGAGCTGGTCTGAATTCCTGACGAGAAATGATGAATCGTCCAACGTTGGGACCCGAAGATCTCGGAGGGTGGTCACCTCGATGGGGTCGTAAACTACTATGATGTATCATTGTAACGAAGGCACAACTCTTCCGCTATTAGTGGGTGTTTTGTGTCGGTCGAAGAAAGAGGCTCTGATATGAGGCATGCCACGGTACGTCACAATTAAATTTAGGTCATCTTCAAAACCCCCGTCCGTCGCTTTTTCGATGAAGGCCCCCAACAATCCCTCGAGGCGGAGTTTTTGTTCCAGTACCTTGTGGCTGGCGGGTGATAGTTTAAATCACATCGCCCACATCTACCACAGCCTTTACTTGAATTTTTGTGTCTTCAACGCTTCAAGATTTAGTTCTGAATCACAAGAAATCAACGCAAAAAACGCGGAGGTGATGATGAGCCAGAGAAACATTACTAGAGGCACAAGCGAATAAAAGAAATGGTGTGAGATTGACGCTAATGGTGTTTTTGGGCAAGGGCGTGAACAGTAAGGAGGCTCAAAAAGAGGGGATGTGTTGAGATATCGATGGATTCGCAAGAACTTGGTTCAGAGGTGAAGTGTCTACTGACAAGATGATTTGAACACTTGATTGACCTTAAGTCAAACACCGGCGTTCGTCCCAGTTTCGAGCCAGGCTGATCAGTGTTCCGTCTGAAATGTAATCACTTGCTAGGACTTGAAAGATACTAGAATTGGAGAAGCTAAGGGAATCGATACTGATTCTTTACAGACGTTACCAGATCGGTATCTACTGAACCTTCGAAGAAGTTACTTCTCCAAAGTTCGCTTGAACTTCGAAACCAAGCTCCTGAGTTCTCTCCTACCATTAAAAAAAACTTCTTCGGCCCATTTTGGAATCCAGTAGGAATTGATATCTGATTCGGTACAATCCCTTGCATTTTAAACGACAGTTGAACACATAGTGATAAAATGGAATATAATAGTATGTACGCCTAAGTATATAATATGATAGTAAGTACACCTGTAGTAGCGTCCTCTGCGCCGAATTCATTATTTTTTCCTCACAACCATATCTTCATTGAAAATTTGACCAGTATTTGTCAGATAATCACGCTGCGTTTCCGAATTAAAAAATTACCTATTTGGACCATCCCTGAGTAATTGCAAACATTAAAATGAACATTCACACGTCGGTACACATTCTGGACACACACCCGGTCACATTCCAGTTTTTACACATTTTTCTATACTCCAGTATCTTTCACGACATGTATGGAAAATGTTTAGGACTTCAGGAATAAAAATTTCATGGGTCATTAAATTTCAATGATCCAGAAAGCTGATAGTTCTTATCTCAGTATGCATGGAGGAATAGAGAGGAGAGTTCACTAAATAGGACTTCATGTGCCGTAGTCGACGGTGGTGCTATCCCTACGGAACGTAGTGAACTACACATAGTACCTTCAAACCCGACTAGAGAGAGCCAATAGCCCTTCTTACGAATGAAAGCCCCAAATACCTCACTAAACGGATTTATCTTACACTGTTGTGCTACTGCAATTAAATTGAAGGAACCATCAGATGTTTTTCAGAGATTCTCTGAATAACGAAATTGATTGTGTAGTTGTGTACGCTGTGAATGCAAACGACACGTCAGAATTCTAGGGCGCCATCTTCTGGTTCAATTTTGGTAACTTACCACCTTCTAAGTTCACTACATCTCGTAAGGGTCGCGCTGCAGTCGCAATCCCCCCCGCCGTTCCACCGCTGGGTTGGCGTTTTGGGAACGCGGTTTAACACAGAGTGAGCTCTCCTCTCTATTCCTCCATGCTCAGTATGATAACTCACCAGTGTTACCATATGCGATGGAAAACAATTTCCCTAGATAGTTAGCTTCCAATTTTTATTGTCAACACAGGGGACAAAAAACTTATCTGCAGTCGATTCCGATATATTGGTACTGAAAACGTAAAAAACATGGTTTGTGAGGAAATGAAGTTTTCTGAAACCATCTCATGCTAGTGAGTGTCGTCGTTCCAGCTCAAAGTCGGATAATTATTTCGTCGTGCGTCATTCTTGTAAATTCCGTGAAATGATTACTGGCCATATTCATCTTCTAATTTGACACTAGGTATCATTATTTAGATTTTTACTGATACAATTAGTTCTTACCAGGTATTTTAGATGTTATATTAACTTTTAGATTTAACTTTAAAAATTATTTTCAATGTTAGGTATATGTTCTGTTATTCGTGTGTAGGTATTTCGTTTGGATCTTTTTCATCATTTCCTAAGCAGATATAGGAGCCCTAAGCCAACTCATAAAAAAAAAAAAAAAACCACTAGCATGAAGAGCAGCTGGCCTACGCTTCAAGCTTCCACAAGTCTACTTTATTAAGGGTTTTAAATGCCTAATACCTATATTTAAAAAAAAAAAAAAAACTCGAGAACCTGAAAATTGTGTTGTATCGAAACGTACCTATTGGTTTTTTTTTTTTTTAACATAGAATGTCTTTAGGGGAGGGGGTCAGTCCAGAATCTGGGTTATTAAAAAAAAAAAAAAAAAAAAATGTCGCTTTTTGATACCTACACTTCCCGTGGTGGTAGAGACTTGAAATTTGGAATGAAGGCTCCGTTGGGAATCTAGTTGGCTGAGAATCCATCATTTTGAGATAGGATCACTATTCAGGGTAGTTTGAGGGTAGTTTCAGTCCAATAAGTTAATATGAAAATAGCGGTAACCATCTTAAAAACAATGACATTATTATATGAAAATTATAATTGTTGTTGTCATTGTTGTTAAGATGGTTACCGCTATAGAAGAACCGTGGAGTTGAAAAAAACACTAGGTAGCTACCGTTGTCCTACAATCTGATATTTCATTTGTAGCTTCTTCGGGCCATCTGAACTATACCGAGATGAACATTACAAGACATATCTATGATCCTATGTCTTTCCCATTCAGGGAAAAACTTTCTTGCTTTATGGTTTTTTTTTTTTTTTTTTTCAGAGCAAAAAACCGATAATTCATTTTTTGTGCAGGTAAAAAACTGTTTCATTTTCACCAAAACGTCAACTAAGCGGTGTTGCATCTTGAGATAATCGATTACAATAAACAAATTATGGGAGTCGGACCCAGCCCGATTGACTGCAAATTTCCTAAATTAACTTGCGTTTTGGTGGATAGGCGCATATCTGTTTAATTATTAAATTTAAGTAATTTAAAATTCTATTTCACCGAGCGATCTGGTTTTTGCCTACTTTCAAAATATAATTTTTCTCAAGTCTTTCTACTCAAAACAAAAAAGGATTTAAATCCAAATATGAGGGCAAAACATACTCCCGGAAAACACCACCAGTTGTCTCAAAATTTCAAGGTCAAAACGGCATCATGATGAACCCCATTAGTTGTTAACATTTCAAAGTAAAAAAGGGCCTCCCGAAGAACCGCATTGCAATAAACTATTATATTTTTCCAATTTTCTTGAAAATGTTTGAAACAGACAGGGTAAAAATGCACATCGGTTTATTATTCTTGATGAGCGAAGATCGAAAATACCGCTCACATGTCTGGGCCCTCTACAAATCGATTTTACTTCAATTCCATCTACGCCCAAAACGACTCCTCAATCGACTCCCCGGTTAAATACCTCCATGAAGCTCATTTGTAACCCTTGTCCCCACGGCCAGGTCTAGTAAAAAAAAAAAAAAAAAAAAAAAAAACTGCCTTCAATTGTATGTATAATTACGTAGTGACCGAAAGGGTGTTTGAACGAGTGTAAAGAGTACATGGATGTATATTTTTATAAGTGTTATATATATATATATGTATAAGTGTTAGCCATGGAAGAAATATTCCTTCCTTCCTTATTCCATGAGTGTTAGCTAATTGTGGCAGTGATAATAAATTTACGTGAACTTGAAGTGAAAGTTCAAAGTTGAAAGTTGGGAAGTAATGTGATGGTCGTGAGTACCTGAATGTTTTGTTCTTCGAAGTTAGTCGCTCGTGGAATATCTTCAGAAAAATCCTAAAACGTTCAATTGAAATTCAGCCACAAGAAAACAAAACCATGAACAACAGCCTAATTTTATCTTCTTCATGTGCGTGATCTTGAAATCCTTGACAATGGCCTTGAACAGAAATGTCAAAACAAAACACATCGAAACAAAATTAGCATACATTGTGAGCTGAATGTAAATCAGAGACCTACCAGGAGGAAATGATAACAACGATCCATCTTGTATGACATGAGAATTAAGAGGATCTCAAGCCCTTTCAGATGGCGAGGGTCATGAGGTACACTTCAGTAAGTTATGACCATTCATCACGCCGATTTCGTTTTCAATATGGGAACACGAATAATTTTATTCACACTAGGGGCTTCCACGACAGAATTCATAAACACAGAGGGGGGAAAAAGTTGTAATCTACTCGGAGATATGAAAATTGCGTGACGGGGCGTTGTTTTGTTTATGAAAATCTAATTCAAGACGTTTCGGTAAAGGGGGGAATCAGCAAACCACTTAGAAACAATTCTGTTGGGAGGGGCCACAAAGTGATGCCGCAAACGCCCGCGACGCCTTTCAATTTCCTGGTTCCGTCGAAACCTCCGAAGAAGATCCCATGAAGATAAAAAAAATAACCCCGACGTTTTTCCAGCAGTTTTTATCAAAAGACGAAACCTAATTTCATTCCCATTTTCCAACTTCGGGGAGGTCCTCCTCCCCTTCACAACGGTGCGATACGTGATAAGGTCGCTGTAATCGTTTCCCAAAAGGGAGCTTTGAAGGGAACATAAGTCAATTCACGATCGAGAAAGTCACTCGGAAACTAGTTCCACAAACAACTTGCCATAACGGGTCCTGAAGTGGGACGAAATATGCAAATTTGGGGTTGATTTAATAGGATATTTTGTTGTTCAGACCCATAACAACAATTTAAAAGTAAAAACGCTGCAAATTTTACACAAGGGTTTATTATTCTTTGATATAAGTTACTAGGGCAGAAATTTAATTCTTTTGTTAAAAAAAAATTTTAAAAAATTATTTTTGGATTTTATAATTCAAAAAAATTTAGGGATTTTTTTTTTTTCAATTTTTTTTCTCAAAAATTCTTCATTTTTTACCCGGAAAATATTTTACCTCCAGGGATCCTTCAAAAATCCCATTTGTGGCCCCATGAAAGCCCTATGGATCGCCACAGTGAAATCGGATCGTTCCGGGACCCCCAAAAATGGATTCTACGTCCAAAAATACTTCGAAAACGACACCTAACTCGATCTCATAGCCAAACGCCTTCAAAAGCGCCTCCCGTAGCCCCATTTTAGCCCCATAGCGCCCCACGAGTTTGGGCGATCAGGCTGAAAACCTTGCGGGCACAACTAGATGGTAAACCGAGTATTTTGTCAAAATGTCACCTCTCGAAACGGATAATGTCAAATTTTGAGGCCGATCCGAGTCGTCGACTTCCGTCGCGATCACATAGGTGTATTATTCCCCGAGCTGTTGAACATTTCTGTGATTTCATCCCAGCACCGCTTCTTTTCCATGGGTGACGGCGTCGCTCCGCTTGTTTTCGATGACATCTTTATTTGCGAGGACCAAAGTCCTCACGTAACTTCTTTCTTCCTCCGTGAAGAAAATTCGTTTGGATTTCTCACCCGTCAACGCGAATTCGTGCCGAGGAAAACTAAACAAAACTCTACCACTACCGAAAACGTTGCCGCAAAATGCGCCTGGGCGATCGGTTGAAACCTCCGCGACTGGTATAACAGTACGGGACTGTTGTAACAGAATACCCCCAGGCCTGCCAATCCTGACTCAAAGGGCTCCTCAAGTGAGTTTGAGCTGAGGTCGACCTGAGCAGGAACAAATTTCTCTATGAATAACGACACCTTACTTTGAGATGAGGAAATTCTCAACTAAGATGAGACATTTCTTACCTTGAGGAACGTCTATGAATTCCGCCCTTAATATCAAATAAAATAAAATCACCAATTCAAATCAAATCAATAAAATCATCAAATCAAATTTCAAATAAAAATAAAATGAAAAATTCTCAATAACATTTTCAGATTTTGCTTTTATGGACATAATATTAAACAGTGATTTGACCGTTCTAGTTGATACAAAACTCGTTTAAATACCAGAATAAATTATAAGTCTTGTGGATTCTTTGAATCGGTCTTCCATTTCGTTCGACCTAACTCCCGACAGTATTAATCAGTCGGTACATGCTGGACAAATTATGAAATTTATTCAAGTAGATCTTTTCTACAGATTGTGGACGATAAAATGGATAGTTCGGACGGTATAAAAAAGCTTCCCGGTTCGAACAATGAAGCGGTAACTAAGAGGGGAGGGGCAGAAAATAGAACTAGTTAGTCAGGGGGATGGGGTGATAAACACATCATTTGTGAGTGCACCACTGTGACCCCCCAGCACCCCTGCAGCGCCTTGATAATATATTCTGGGCACAACCTCAAACTGATATGTATAGGACGGTTGAGGAAGGCCCTGAGCTCCCCCCTTGTAGGAACGATGCCAAAAAGGGCTGACTCTTTAATTTTCTCGTATTCGGAAACAATTCACTAGCTAGAAGAAAAGGCAAGTGGGCTTAGTGAAATTGTGTCGCCAAAAGCAGAGGCATTCTTGGGACATTTGAAAGTTTAAGGGTTGTTAGCACACTGAGGCTACTATTTTCAATCACCAAACAGAAGTAACTTCCTAACATTGATGTTTTCTCATTCGTTCTCATCAGGAAATCGGTGTAAAAAAAAAAAACAAAAAAACAAAAAAAAACATTACAAACGAAACAGTTAGAAGGGACCAAAATACATGGGATACATGAAAGGATTTTGAACCAATTTAATGAGGTTTTATACGGACTGAAAAGGGTTTATACGCAGTGTGAAGGGGTTTAAACCCGATTTGATGTAGTTTGAACAGTTCAGGAGGGCGACGGAGATTAGATTGATAACGGCATCTCCGAAACGCGTCTCGTAAGGTATAATTTGAAACCTATTTAATTTAATGTGAATTTATATTTTCTTCTAAACTTCAAAGTATCTATACTCTATATGTATAAAAAATGTGCCACGATACCCCCTCATAAAAGGATTACCCTGGACACAATTTGACCAAAATCTAGGGTAGGTACAACCGATCAATTAATTTTTCTGGTAAAAAAAAGGAATGAATGGGGATACGGGATATCGGCATTTTCAGTTTTTGGCCTCACATTCGGATTCAGCACACTCAATAACTCTCGATTTTGGCTCAAAACTCCTTCTTTTTTTTCGTTCAAAAAGACTTGAGAAAAACTGCTACATTTGATGAATTTAATATTACACGAGGATTTATCATTATTTTATATAAATTATAAAAAAACCTACTTCTGTCAATAAAAATTGTTATTTAAAAAAAAAATGTGATTCCAAAAAATGGATTTTACGTCCAAAAATACTCCGAAAACGATACATCTTGCAGGGTTTGAGGTGGTATGCTCCTTGACGTCATACTGGGTGATGTCAAACAGCCAAATCTATAATAAATTTTCTAAATTTATAAAGTGAAACAATTTACATAATTTAAGTAACTTTCAATCAACGACATAATATGTACGAATATTATTCTTTTTTAATTAGGTTAATTAATTATTTAAACTAGTTCTTAATTTTAACATTTTTTAATTGTTAATTTTATATTAAATTTTCTACCAAAGAAGAGTGGGGTTCACTCTTCGATATTTTTATAATTGATTACCTCGTTCGTTGTGACGCACTCTTCGTCAACTAGATGGTCTCAACGGTGGCCTAACCGATGGGTCCCGACGAGTCAGAAGGGATTAGTAAATTTACTATAGTATATATATAATAGTAATTTAGTGTATATATATATCTCATGCCTCCCGCTACTACCTGACCATCCTCTTCGATGGGTCCCGCAAGGTAATCTTAATCGTATCAGAGCTTCCCGCGAGTCCAATGATAGTCGTATAAGTTCAGCTTCAAATAAACACAAGGTTTGCTGGGAGGT
Organism: Pilophorus perplexus; assembly: GCA_955831195.1. Taxonomy (NCBI): domain Eukaryota; kingdom Metazoa; phylum Arthropoda; class Insecta; order Hemiptera; family Miridae; genus Pilophorus; species Pilophorus perplexus. The sequence continues at coordinate 26,891,415 of OY037008.1, forward strand.
GATAAATGAGGTACTGAATTACAAATCTAGAAAAACTTATCAGAATTCTAATCTGAATAGCTCAGGCTTCAGTGACTCTTTTGCTAGCGTTTTCCAGCAGCGTCCTTCCCCGTCGTCGGCTCAGGAGTTTGATGAGTTTCTAAGTCGTGCTCCCAGTGTGCCTGTTGAATTTGCTTTTCATCCAGCATCGGTGGAGGAAGTCTTCGCGTCCGTTATGGCTCTCAGAAACAGTAACGCTACGGACTTCTTGGGCATAAACTCGCGCGCGCTTAAGTCAGTGGCGAGTCTCATCATTGAGCCGCTGACATTTCTTATTAATAACTGCTTCATCTATAGTAGGTTCCCCCACTGCTTGAAGAAGACTGTTATATCTCCCATCCCTAAGAAAGGGAGTTCCAATGAGTACGAGGGTTTTCGACCGGTCTCTAAGTTGCCCACTTTGGTGAAGGTTATGGAGGGGGTCATGTTGCGGAGAATTTTAGGCCATTTGGTTGACCATGATGTGCTCCATCCTCAGCAGTTTGGCTTTCGAAAAGGCCGTAGTACTTCCACAGCTGTGATCTCATTGATCTCTCAGTTATACTCCGCATTAGAGAGTAAACAACACACCTCGCTCAGCCTCTTCGATTTGTCGAAGGCTTTTGATCTTGTGCCACATGACCTGCTTCTCAAAAAACTCGACCACTATGGTTTTACTTATAAATCAGTTTTGTTCATCAAGAGCTTTCTTGAAGGGTGGTCGCAGGTGGTTTACTTCAACGGTTGTGTTTCCCAGGAAGTAGCTATACCCTGTGGTGTCAAACAAGGTAGTATCCTAGGTCCATGTTTTTTTCTTATGTTTATCAATGACTTGGCTTATCAGTTTCCAGACTCGAAGACAATATTCTTATTTGCTGATGATATAACTAGCTTGGCGAGGGGAGCTTCATGTACTGAGCTTAGGCATGATTCTTTAAACAGATCAAAGATTATCGAAAGTTGGTGCTCGGCCAATGAATTAATTTTAAACAAAAGTAAAACCCAGACTCTGGAATTGGGTCTAAACAGGCGCCTGGACCAATCGGTAAATTTCCTGGGCTTGATGGTGGATAATCGTCTCTCGTGGCTTTCACATGTTGAGGTATTGTCGCCTAAGCTATCATCCGTTATTTACATGGTTAGGAGATTGAAAGGAATAGTGTCCGACCAGGTCCTGCTTTCGGTTTATCATGCTTGCTTTGCCAGTAGAGCCTCCTATTGTATCATCGCTTGGGGCAATTCCAATCATGCTTTAACCATATTTAAACTTCAAAAGCGAGTCATCAGAATAATGGCCAATCTATCATGGGGTCAGAGTTGTAGGGGCTCTTTCACTCGTTTAGGAATTCTTACTATTCCTAGCACTTATGTATTGGTTGTGTTAAACCATGTAAAGTCCAATTCTTCGTGTCTGCCCATGGTTGCTGACTCGCACCAGCATAATACTCGCTCCCGGGGTGATGTCATCATCCCTTTCACCCGCCTCTCTAATGCCCAACAGAACGACCCAATACAGGTGGGCTCCCGTCTGTTCAACTCCCTACCCCACCATGTTCGGGATTTACCAGCTAAATCCTTCTATAAGTACGTGAAGTCCCACCTGGTAAAAGAAGAATTATATTCTCTAGAGGAATTTTTCAAGATCAAATGGCCTGTGGTGAATTGGTCTTCATTGTCTTGTCATGTATTTTCTTGTCATTGTCTTGTGCACGGCCATTCATTGTTTTGTACATCTGCAGTCGAGTTGATGCTATTTTCTCTGTCATTCCCATTATTACAGTCAATATAATCGGCCCTATAACCAGTCAGCTTATTCTGTATGTTCTAACTTTTGACTTTTGCTCTGTCATTATTTGGCTTTGGCAAATAAAAAAATTCTTGATTCTTGATTCTTAAGGCGAGGACGACTAATGCTTGTGAGGCGTTCGGAACGCCGCGTTCCATAGCAAGTTCAACCGACTTTTTTACGCCGATCACCCTGACGTGTTCAAGTTTTGGTCCAGTCTTAATCACATGCAGTTTGACACGGAAACTAGCCTGCGTTCACGCGAGAGGCTGGTATAGGAGCCACCAAAGCTCGCGTTCATCATGAGGTCCCTGCAGGGACCAGATTGCTGCATTCCGAAGAAACGCTCCACCCCCGATTTCTCGCTGGGAGTTTGAGAAGCTGTTGTCTCGCAAAGAAATTATCCCTATTGAAAATACCCAAGAATAAATCTGAACCGAGCGAACATTTACTTAAAACATGACAATCCATGAATATTGACGGAGCATGCGTAAAACACATTAAAGGGGTGTGAGCCAGTTCGCCTCCACGCGGTTCACCCTGGATAACGCTAAACGAACTGGGCTGAAACATATAGACATCGGGAATGGGAGGCATCGGACATGGGAGGCATCCGACATGGGAGGCATGGGATACTTGCTCCTTAAGCAGCCGGGAGGCATGGGATACCATTGGAGAGGAACGGGACCCATCGGTTAAAACCCCGTCTAAACATATTCGATAAGCTTTGGGGCTTACTGCCACATTACCGTCTAATCCATATTCCCACGGGTATGCTTACGAATGCATTTGTTTGACGTTGACACGACAAGACCCAGTTGTTTCCACGCAAGTTTCGCTTTTCCCCTCCTTTTTTTTTTTTTACAAATTTACACTCATTTAGATGTCTGGGGCTCCTCGAAAGGGTCCTGTCGGGACCTTCTTGAGCGATTTCCACAGCCATCTGGGAAGGCGGCCGATTAGTCAAGATTAGGCTCAAGATTAGGCATTGAAGGTGGATGTGAGTTGACGGGGAGTTTATTCACGTTGTAGCAGCTGTCCGGCGTATCGGCTTGTTCGTCATTGAGTTGTAAAGGGACACGTGAAAGAGATTTCGGTTTCTCTAACGGCAAGAGTCAAATTTAGCGCCTATTGCACGTCAGGATCAACCACCACTTGCGGAAAAATTTTGTAAAATTTGCAGCTTTTTTTCAAAATGGCTTAGGACCAATATCCATTGATTTACATCAAACGGGCTTATATCCAACTTAAAAATGGCAAAAACGTGAGTTAGATTTTCAAAATGTTATGGTATAGGTAATCAATCGTTTTGGGAACCCCTGAAAATTTGCTTCCCTTTGAATTTAGTTTTTTTAATTTTCCCAAAAAGGGCTAATTGGGGAGGGGGGGGGGGGGGGATTTTGTTATAACAGAATCGGACATCACAGATTGACAACACAAAGACATTCCATGTTGATGGGATCCTTCCTTGCGCGGAACTGTACACTCGACACGGTGCGGAATCGTACCATCGGAAAATATTGACCAGCGCGGAACTGTAGCGCTCCCCTTTGTTTGCTGTTTCAGTCGTTTTGTCGTTTTTCGTTTTAGTCGGTTCGTTCGACAAAAAAGAATTTACAGAATGCTGATAAATTGAGTGTGCCAAAAAAATTTTTTTTGAAGGAGCAGTTTGAGGTAAGTTATTATAATAGGTACCTAATTATTACTGATTATTACTAGTGAGTTCAATTGAAAAGATCAGGGCCTCAACTCATGAGTTATATTCACTCTATGTCTCTTTCTGCTTTCTTCTCGTTTTTTAGGTACCTACTTGTGATGACGCGTTTAACGTACCTATCCCATCCTCACTTCTGGTGCTTCGTGATTTTTACAATTAGGTACTACACACTTTTCAACTTGCAACTTTCAACACGGTAAGCTCGACCATGGAGATTTGTATTTTTTTTTGTTTTTTTAATAAATGAAAGATGAGAGATGAGAAATTTTGATAGTCACCAACGTCACAAGGAATGTAGGAAAAAACTTTCCTATTTTCCTATCACTAGGAAAGTACTTTCCCAAGTAAAAGTGTATGAGAGAATCAACTCTTTAGGGAAATTCGTGCAAACAGTTAAGGTAATAATTAGGGTTTATCGGGGTACATTCTGGCATTTAAATTATTTAAATGCCAGAATGTACCCCGATAAACCCCGCACCCTTCAAGGCTTACATTGAGACGGAAAGTCTGACCAATGCTTGAGCGAGCAAAACGTGCAGGACCAACTCCATGAATGAATCGCCCAAGTTGGAAGACAGCTTTCATAATTAACAACAGTTGTTTTCATCGAAAATTTTCCCAAGTTTAAAATTCATTTCAACCCGATTTCTTCAAAATTGACGATTTGGCAACTATTTAAAATCCACTTGCCTTATCTGCGCCACCCTGTATGATGTAAATGGCGACGAAGACGAAGAAGACAACAATGACACCAGAGGTCAATAGATTCGAATATTTTTACGAACAAATGTACCTGCCGTGTACAGTATATCTAGTTGCATTGCACCATTTACCGGTAAACTGTTAGTACGAATTTCCCTAAAGAGTTGATTACTTCGTACACATTTACTTGTTTTGGCTGCGAAAGTATTTTCCTAGCAAGTCTGAAATGGGAAAGTTTTATCCGCATACCCATCACAAGTGGGTTTGGGATTTTTGATGAAATTATAATTATAGTCAAGAAGATGAAAGCTCGAATAGAGTATGCTTATTTAGAAGTTAGGTGATGTTCCACAAACGTACTTCGCCCAATCTTGGAACTACTAAAATTTGTCTTTGGAAATAAATAAAACTAGATTCGTCTCGAGAATGTTCAACTTCGCGTGCTCAGCGGCCCAAATACCTCAGCCTCCCAAAACCCCATCGACCACAAGAGGCGCCTGTTGTGATGTTTCCCACCTTTAATTAACATGTTGACCCCAACAGGTGTCAATGTTTATGACGGTCGCTTCTATTTTCTTTCCCCCCTTTAGTCGTAAAAACCTCCGAAATGCCGACTTGGAATAAGAAGGTGAACATCTCTTTTTTCCAGGACCTACGTCAGGACAGTTGGACGCCCCTTTTTGGGGAAGGCGGAAACGGGTTACTGATCCAAAGATTAAGTGGTTTGAGGTCGGCTATAAAATCCGTCAAGGTAAATTTGAAGAAGAATTTCATAATGAGACACCCCAAGTATATCTTAATCATCACACATAGGGCATGCCTACATAAATACCAAATTTGTGTTTCATCTAATGTGGTTTAAAAACTGCAATAAACGATTTTTCTGAACTGGAATTTACCGACAAAAAAATTACGTAATTACGACGTCTAGGTTTTGGGAGTGAACCGCGACATGGGCCTTCCAAGGGACAGAAGTTGGAGATTCAACATAAAACATACTTAGTTTGAAGAAATACAACAGAACACCAGAAACCCGGTTTTACCAGATTTCGAGGAAATATAAAACCAGTTCGGGGATTTAAAACTGGGCTGATGATATATAAGCAACTAAATGAGATTATAACATCTTTGAGGGGATGAAAATTCGGTTGAGGAGATTTGGAACCAATTTGAGGGCATGGAAATTGGGTAGAAATATAGAACCAGTTTGAGAGGATAAAAATTGGCGAAAAGAGACAGAAAAACAGTTTGAGAGGATAAAAATAGGTTAGATGAGATATAAAACCAGTTCTAGGACAATAAAAACGGGTAGAGGAGAAATAGAACCTATTTGGGAGGATGAAACTGGGGCAGGAGATGGAAAACCAGTTTGAGGAGAAGAAAATTGGGTAGAGGAGTGATCACTATCATCTATCAATAGAGCCAGTTAAGAGGATGTGAACTGGGCCCGACAGATATAGAGCCAGTTTGAAGGAATGGGTGGAGGAAATATAGAACTGAGGGTATGAATTCAGGAAACTGAGGTATAGAACCAGTTTGAGAGGATGAAATTCGGGAAGAGGAGACATAGAATCAGTTTAAGGGGATGCAAATTGGGTAGAGGAGATACAGATACATAATAGTATGAGATACAGATATATACGGTATGAGGGGTTGAAAATCGGGTTTCAAGGGATATCGGTCACTGAATTGAACCAGATATCAGTTTCGAAGATTCCAAACGTAGAATCGTGGATGGGGGTCCCAAACCTGACAAACCAGTCAAGTATATAATAATAACAATTAATATTATATACCATTATTGATATAATATGTCAATAATATATCAATACGATAATATATTATTGATAGAAGGGTTTAAATTATTTAAACTCTTCTATCTGGACTATATATTTTTTATTCACATCTACGGATTTTCAGCTAATTATAAGAATTTCTAAATGAACTTATGGATTTCTGACGGAATTTATAATAAAACCAAAAGTATTTCATTCAACGTTTCTGTGGTGCCGAGACGTTTTTAACCATTAAAAAATATTTAAAGATCTTTAAATTTGAAAAAAAAAAAATCATTTTGACTAAAACAAAACGCTGCTAACATGGACGTCCCTTAACAAAATTGTGAATATGAAAAAGGCTGTTTTTACTTTCAAAAGTATTGCCAATATATTTTCGAATAATAGTCGAAAATAGTTTTTAAATCACAGCTCCTTCAATCGGATAATGGAGTGAAACGCTTTGTTAGTTTCACATCGTTTTTCGTCTCAGTGAGAGAGCTGTTGTTTGAAAGCTTTCCAAACGGCACTTCTGGCGATTACTTCCAAAACAATGTCTCCCATCACTTGACTTCAAAAGACGAGGCAATCAAGGGCTGACGTCTTGGATTACAATCAATACACTCCCTCAGAAATATTGCAACATACGAAATAAAAGGGGGAGGCTTGCAGTCAACTTACAAACCTTAGAAATACATTTTGTCGACTTGGAAACAACCGAGTGGAGACAGTACGGGCCATTTGATTGGCCGAATTTCCGCCCTCGCCCCCAAAAAACCCCTTGTTTGTCTCAACCTCACGTATCCATCACAATGTGTTTTGCAAAAACTTTGCTGTGATGAATATATTTTTCGTTTTTCCCTTTCGGGCAGCCCCATAGAGGCCAATTATTCGTTCAAGATCTTCTACCGCCCAAATGTTTACACAGACGCGGTTAACATCCACGAGACGTAAACAACCTCTGGTGGCGCGGAAATTTAAAACAACAAAACGAAAAGATTGTTTCAGGGAGCAAGAAATAGACCCAGGACTTCCTCCAGAACACCAATTAGTCTTGGTCTGGCAGTAAAAGGTATGCTGCAGCTATGTAGGTCACATCAAACACCCAAGAATAGGTTTTAGGGAGCAGTCGTAGTGTAAATAGTTTCAACACAATGTCGTTTTCAGTGCCACACTCAAAACGCTATGTTGGGAATGGATATATATATATATATCAGATCTTAAAAATTGGATAATAAAGGTGGTTATGAAACACGAAGAGATTGGATTAATTGGTTTCGATCAGGTCATGATGGTTTAGGAAAGGCTCGAATTGTTGACAGTGAAGGGCCCCTTATCACGTGAAGGATAATACAGGCCTGGGACAATTGGTACACATGTTACACACCCACCTGACACACCTGTCAAGAAGGCGGCATACTACTAGTCAGCTCCTTCGTGATGACGAGAAGAAGGAGAAGGAGGAGGAGGAGCAGCCTCTGCCAACTAGAATTTAGCCATACTCTCTCTCATTCTGGTCAGTAGACGGGAAACGGGACTGAAAAAAAGTTTAGTTTTTTTACCTACTTTCTTTTTCTTAATTTTGACTATTTTGGGTAATAGGGGTCTTCCCTTATCGGCTTGTCGAAATTCTACGATTCGATTTACCTGTCACATGCTGAGGGCATCGCATCTTCAAAAACCACAGCAGTAGCTTTTTAAATCAGGAAAATTTCCTTTAATCCACACGTGATCAACGAGAGCAGAGGTTATTTAATAACCTCTGCTCTCGTTGATCACGTGTGGATTAACGTTCCTTTTCCGGTTAAATCGAGCTCGGCATTGATTCAGTGTCCTGGATGCTGCGAGGAGCGCCAGGGACACTTAACTTAGATTGTCGAAGTTTTAACGGTCAAGAGGAGCTTCATGGAATTCTCTCATAACCACTCTTTCGATTTTTGACCATTGCAAACTGAACCTTAAGTCACTACATACTTCTTACATACATTCATAAAATTAAAAATAAAATGAATAAAAAACAATGCATACCGAACTCTGAGGATTACACCGAGTAGGTATTATAAAATCATGCTTAAATAAAATAAAATAAACCTAAGAATTAGGTAGAAATTCCGATATTCATGTTGTCCGAAAGGCCATAATATCGTTACCTATTAAAGAGAAAAATTTTCTCTTAAAAAGTTTTAAATTTCAAAAATACCCATAAACCTGACAGTAAACGGTGCAAACCGAGTCTCAGTCGTAAGTGCCATGATTCACTCATCAAAATCCGAATATTCAGCCATATGCAAATAATTTTTCGGCAGCATTTCAATGGTACCTAGTGGGAGGCCAAAGTTTCCTTGAGGCAAAAGTATCCAGGCACTTTTTTTTTTAACTGGGAACAGTTTCGATGGAAATGAAGTAGGTATACCTACTATAGTGCACTCCTCGTTCTTTTTAGTTGACGTACGTAGTTTCGAGAGGACCAGTGCACCGTCTCAAGAGTAATTGAGGTAAGTGTGTTTTTGGAATACTTGATGGTGTACTTGGAATAGTCTTGATGTAATTTTTTCGAACTATTCACCGCACATTTAAACCTAAGAGAGAATAAGTTAGATTTTTGGCATATTTTCCCTTTGTTGTGCATTAAATCAGCCGCAAAATGCTTCAACTCCCATCTCCCTAACCCGCCTACAATTGTCATTATCAGACTTGAAGCAGAATGACATTTTGGCACATTGTGCCAAAATGGGAGCCTAAACGTTTCCAGACGCCAGGGGGCAAAAGTTACCACTTTTCTCGCCTGGAGAAAGTGGAAACTTTTGCCCCGAACTTAAATTTTACTTCTTTTACCTACTACATCTGTGATGAAGTGGGCTTCGAGATTAGAAACCTACCTACTATTATAGTACCTATAATAGGTCTGCCACAGAAACTTTGCATCCCTTTGGGGCACTCTTCTGGAGAACATAGAACTAATTATCTCTTATCATCAAGCAGATTCCCGTGCGTACGATAATTTGTCGGGAATTTCTTCCCTCAAAAGTGACATGATTTCCCTCCTACTGCAGCTTGAAATTCACAATTCGTTCACAGCGCAGCCACTACACGAACATCAAATTTCTCACCGCTCCAATTTCCGTGTGAAGGTTTCACCATGGAAGGTAGACTCGATCGTTAGTTCGCAGATCCGCTACATAGGGGGCGCCACCCAGACGCAAAGTTACTGTGGCAGACCTATAGCTTGTAGCTATAGTGTCAACCCAACCGTAACAAAAGGTCGTAACCTTAGTAAAAATGGCGTAACGTCAAAAACTGATGTAATTTTTTGTTTTCAACAATTTGAAAATGAACTTTTACAAAATTTACAGTCTTGATTTGGCCAGGATAACCACCAGTGGGGCAAAATTCCCTCTGGAAACATTTGCCCCACGCGTGGAAACTTTAGCCCCAGTGCGAGGGGCGAAATTTTTCAAATGGGTGTTTCGGAAAAATGGAAAATTCGCACTCTAAATGTTTTGGTAAATGAACCATTTTTTACTGGGTGCAGGGAAGATGTTAACCTACAATACAAGCCAATTTTCAAATCGATAGGACGTTTTGGAAGGCTGGGAAAGCGCCGAACGTCAAAATTGGAAAGTTTTGCCCCCCACCACCCTAACCGTCTTAAAATCGCTCAATACGACAGAATAAGTATAGATAAATAATAATTATTCATCTATCAATTATTTGGTGATGGCGATATTGACCGTTTCAATGAATGTGGGTGAAAAGTTGTTACGGGTCGGTCAAATTTATTAATTTGACTAACCCTCAACAACTTTCCACCCACAGAGATAAAAACAGCATGAATAAACAACTCTATTCAAATCCAAGGTAACAAGCCAAACAAGCCAAAACAAACAAAAACAAAAACCCAAAACATAAACAAAACAAAAACATGAACAAGAAACCGACGGCCCGAACCACTGTGTATCTACCCTGCTGCCTGGCGTCTTATGCCATTCTGGGCGCCGTCCTCTTGTCACGGGACCGAAAGAAGGATGTAAAATTTACATAATGGGTTATAAATTATTTAATAATTTATAACCCATTATTTATTTTTCTTAAATTTATTTAGGTATTTTTATTCATTTGTTTATATTTTTATTCTTTTTTTAATTTACTTATAAAATAGGTAAATAGGTAATAAATTTTATTTCTTTAATGGGTTATGGTTATGAATAACAATAACAGTTATTGTTATTCATAACCAAAAGCTACCGTATGGTCCTGTTGCAACCTTTGGTTGGTTATTGGAAGGCTAAGATACGAAAAAGTACCCCCTCCTTTTTGGATGTGACGTCACACTTATGCGGTCTGTCGTGCATCCACAGATCATCGATCTATATTTATTATCTATCCCCAAATTCTGGATTGTTTTCACTTTCAAAATGAAAAAAATTTTGTTCTCCAAAATCAAAATTTCCACTCACGTTTTGCGTTTCAGAGCCTCGTGAACAAATTTTCAGGAATTGTGTGAGTATAGCCCTAGATAGTCCCCTATCAGTTTCATCACGATTGAATCAGCGGAACGCTGTCCGCAGGCACAAACGTGTGATTCCTTGTTACAGCCATAACTTCCACAATGTTGATCCGATTTCAGTCAAATTTTCAGGTATTGTGTGGGTACGGCCACTTGAGGTTCCAAATAAATGTTATGAGGATTGATAGATAGATAGATAGATTGATGATGAGGATTGATTCAGCGGAACACATTGCGTGGGCGCAAAATGGTGATTCGGGTCATCCTCAGCAACATGGGAAGTTGGTTGTTAGGATGGTTTGTTTACGCAGCCATCGATTTTTTTTAAATCTCGAGTCAACATTCCAAGAGGTTAGAGGTCCAAAGAATGAGGTGCAGTGTCGTTCACACCAATCGAACTCGAAGCAGTACCGCACTGCCACTATAATATAGTATGTACATTATATTATGTAGGTAATGTAAAAGACTTTTACATTACCTACATAATATAATGTACTTAGTGTTCAAAATCTCTCCGGTTCACCCTTGGACGTTGAAATTTGATAAGGAGAATGTTTATCGTTTTTAGATAGTTCCTGCAAAATTGTATTAATAGGAGATTTCAACATGGACACTTTTAGTGAAGAGCACAGAGTAACAGAGAACAAGTCATGGTGAAGAGTCATATTTTGCAGCTTCTCTCAAATCCAAATATGAGTTCCGCAGAGCACTTTCACCCCGAATTCCAACTTCAGATTTTAATACGCTAATAGATTTAGTTTTTTGTAAAAATATCCATTCGTTTTCTGCAAACACGTATGAAACATTTTTTTTTTTTCTACTCACAAGCCAGTGTATACACTATACATATACATATATACATATTAACGTTCCATTCGAAGATTAACATTTTATTCTAAGACGTTCCTTTCACTATTGAACTTCTATTAAATAAACAACTAATTTTCAACCAATTTGGGTTGTTCTGCATTCTTTTGTCATGATCATGGAGAATTGGTCATTTCTGAAAATTTAATGATGACATACTGTGAAGGCCACAGCAATAACTCCAACAATTTTGATCGGATTTCAATCAAATTTTCAGGAATTGTGTGGGTATAGCTCTAGATGGTCCCCTGTCAGTTTCATTACGATTGAACCAGCGGTACAGTCAGCGCATGCGCGAACGTAATTTCCTTTCCACAGCCATAACTCCCACAATTTTGATCGGATTTCAATCAAATTTTCAGGAATTGTGTGGGTTTAGCAGTAGATGGTCCCCTATTAGTTTCATCACGATTGCATCAGTGGTACTCCCTGCGCATGCGCGAACGTAATTTTCTTGTTACAGTCACAACTACGTTCATTTTGAACCTAAATTTCATACAATATGCGAGGAAGCTATGGGCCATGTCCCACTTGGCAGTGTATTTTTTTTACATTTTAATTATTTTAACCTAAAAATATAACATAATATGTTATAAAAAAATAAAATAAATAAAAACGTTATGGATATGTTTTTATTTATTAATTTTTATTTTCTTTACTTATTTCAATTGTATTTTTTCCTCTTCATTTGTTTTTATCAATTAAATGTTTATTATGTTTTTTTATTTTATTTTTTATTAAAAGTTTTTCAGTAAGTTAGTTTCATCCACCCCCTCCCCTCCCTTTTTTCACTGTTTGTACTGTAGGTAAATACTTTGTATAATATTCAAATCTTCAATTTCTTAAATGTTTCACGTTCTAATCCTTCAATATGTTTTAAAATCCATTTAAACTTAGTTCCAATGTCCTCGGAATTATTTTTCTGATTGCTGTCATTTTATTCATTTCATTAGGCCCTGATGATAAGATATATTACCTATATTCTCCTATCCTCAAGGCCTAATGAAGTTGCTGAGTGTTGGTCAAATAAGACGAGATATTATCTCTTGAAACGTCGGCTCGTCTTTTTTGACCAACACATAAGTATCAACTTCCCACCCACATTAATTGAATGAAACGGTCAACATCGTCATCACCAAATTACTAATAATTCATTGAATGAACTATTAGTAATTTATCGACTTTTGATTAATTGTTGAAATCAATCGAATATAAAAAATTTATTTCAGATCGGTGAGGACTTACGATTTTCATTGCGTACAAATAGGGAAAATCATTCCTAATGGCATGTTGTTGATTTGCTGGGGTTTAATTGATTGTAAATAGCTCTTTGTTTACATCGGAAGATTACCTAATGGCATAATGAGATGATTCATACCTAATGGAATTCCTTCAAAAAAACTGAAAGTTCACTTCCTTGTAGCAAGGAAAGTGTTGACGGTTATGAAACGGAGGAAGATACTTACAGCTGGGTTGGCACAGCGGTTAAAAATACTCCACGCATGTCAGAATCGACCCGTCCGCACTTCCCCGACGTGATACCAAATTCGACGAGAGGAAATTCGCGTAGGTAACTTGTCATGTTGCTGGTACAATGTACACGTTCTATCGGTACATAATGAGCGTACCTACTCACCTTCTTATTGACTCCCAGCTTAGCGTAAACAACGTCGAGACGGTTCCACTTGACGTACGACCAAGCGACGAGGCCGACGGCGGATGCTGACGCCGCCGTTTTTGCCCACCCCCGACAACGTCGCCCCTGGCGAGAGAACGGCCCGTCGGCGAACGTCCGGGTGCAAAGGGAGACGTACCGGGCCAGAAGCCGTCGAGAGGACATGACCGTGAAGTGAGGAATTAGTGGGGAAAAGGGAACGCGACGCACGGCACCTCCTGCGAGCAGTGGTATCACTGATGGTGATAACAACGGGGCGAGGGAGATCAGCTGACGCGCAGGGCAGCCAACTCCCCCGGAAAATCTACTTTGGTCTCCTCTTCCCGCCAACGCTTTTTTTTTTCCTCCCTCCTCCTCTCCGAATGAGTCGCCGCTAATCATCGAACGACTTTTTTGTAGATCTGCAATACATATTTTTTTACCTTCCGCATTCCTCTACAGAAATTAAATGTCGAGCTCGTGGTAATTTTTCAAATTCAAGAACAAACCTTCAATACCTATTCAATTTTAATGTAAATCTGAAATAAGATCATTACATGATCAAACATTGCATGATTGATTTGAAATGCTTTAGACAGTACGAAGGAACTTATTTAAAATGGGAAATTTGGACAAAATACTCGGTTTTCCATACGTAGTTGTTTCAGCCTGTTCGATTCGATTTAATTATAATTATAATTATTTAATTATTAGAGCTTGCTTAGGTGTTCTGCGTATAGAGCTATTATAGCGCTATAGAGCTATTATAGAGCTATGTATAATACACAGCTCTATGTCCGGACAGATACAATGTATTTGACACGTGAATACTATAGGTAACATCAGATGTTATAGTATAACCATATTTTAAATGACCACGTGTAAAACAATGTAGTTTACATACTACTACATGTATTATACATATGACGTACCTATATTGCTTCCGAGTCTGCGAAGCAGCGGAAGCCTTGTGTTTAGGGTTGCCAGATACATTTCGAGAAAACCAGGACTACAGCACCCAGAAATCAGGACAAATCAGGAAAAGCACATTTTCTTTACATACCTCTTTTTATTATTGATTTAAGCACTTAATATCACAAAATATTTGATGACTCTATATCAAAGGAACTTTTTCAAAGTAGGCAATCCATTATTTTCTAATATTTATATGACTGGAATCGAGTCACTATAGAATCACTCGATAGAAGGAAACATCCTAGGTAACTTCACGTCCAAAGTATGTAGGTATGTATTTGGGAAAATTCATTGGCACTTCAGCATCACAGGGGTTGACAGGGGCGCTAGGCTGCAATCTACATGGAAAATTTCCAAGTCAATTTACACCTACAAGATAATTTCTAATAAAGCTCACTCGTACATAATTTTTTTATAAATAGGAATACCTACCACAAACAAGCAACAACAAAGGAAACAATCAAATCACATTTCACAGTCCCCCGAGAATCTCGGGCCGAGATATTTTTGATTTTTTCCGACTTCTAGGAGGAGATGTGGCTGTTCTTTCACGTAGGTAGCCGAAGAACTCGTGGCAACTCATTTTGAAGTTCGACTTGATCATGATGAGTGCTTCGACGGTTTCAGGAAGAAGACGATTCCTTTCTTTCGTCCACTGGGCCACTATCAAGGAAAAAATCCGTTCAACGTAGGCGTTGTGGGCAGGTATCGCAAACAAAAATTCGGCTATGTTCTGCAGCTCTTGAAATTGTCCTGAGATTTTGGAGCTGTTGAAAAATTTGGTCCATTTTTCTTGGGAAGGAAAAGTTTGTACAAACGTCAATGAGAAGGCTCATCCAAAGGTGGCCTGTTTCTGCTCAATAATCCTCACTGAGCCGATCAACAGTGGTTTCAATCGTATTCTACCTTAGTCCATGAATTTACACACAAACGTCAGTGAGCGTCAATGAAAGACTCTTTACCAGAATGAAAGTGGCGGGGATAGAGTTTTGACATGCATATCTGCCTAAGATGTAGGGGTATCGCAGTTTTTCTCAAACAAATTACGACTTTTGGTTTATTACTCGCCAATTAACCAACGAGGATCTACATTTTCGGCCGACCTTCACAATTTATCATCATTCATGTTTAGAATTTATCGTTTGTCACATCCAAATGGCCGATTGTACACATAAAAACCTGGCTTTGCCAACCCCCCGTCCCTCCTTGTACATCTCTGCTCTTTTTTTACCACTTTATTAATTTAAACAATTAATACCATCGTTTTATTTCTAATTTCCCTCCATCCCAATAATTCTCATTATTAAGATATTTGCAAGGAATACGGTTTGAGTCAATGACAGCCGACGAGTTACCTACCCCAACGTTCAATTTTCCGATTTTGTTTTTCTGATTATTCGCAATCTGGTGCTCGGGCTCCAGCTGAATTAATAAATCAGGACGTTGATCAGGACGCTTAAATTTTTAGTCAGGACAGTAAAGAAATCAGACAGGACTGTCTGGACGCCCTCAAAATCGGGACATGTCCTGATAAATCAGGACGTCTGGCAACCCTACTTGTGTTCACTTTCGGGAGAAAAAAAATTTTTGTTGTCCGAATTTAAAATTTCCACTCGCATTTTGCGTTTCATAGCCTACTGAACAAATTTGGTTTCGTGTCTGTCGGTCTGCCGGTCTGTCGGTCTGTTTTTTTTTTTTGTTGACCTGTGTTGTTTACCGTTGAGGTTGGGTAGTGTGGATTACACACAGCCAGCCAGTCCAAGACACGAACAACTTTAATTGTATAGATGTAAACTTCTATTTTGATTTAAACTTTTATTTCTTCAGTAAGTATACATAGGTACTGAAGAGTAAAATTTCCAGCGTTCTTCTCTGCTCATCCCGAATGAATACCGACCATTACATTAGGTATACCGAACATACATTAGGCGAACAATGTACAGTAAAAATCGTCTACACCATCAATCACAGAAAAGACTGACAAAGATTTGGTTTACTCAAGTGAAATCTTTTGTTGGTTTATTATTTTATGAACACGTAGTTAGCATTCTACATTATATATTCATACATCGAATACATTCGATTTCAAAATTGGGTTTCAAAAATTCCTCCTGTTAGTTCCTAATTATGTTTCATGGTGTGACAAAAATGAAATGTCTGCCGTCTGAGTCGTTTTGGGCTGTAGAAAGTTTCATTTGAATCTGAAATTTCGACTATTAGGGGATCTGTGAGGCTAACGAAGGGCCATAGGAAGGATTTGGAGCTACAACATCCTCTTTTCGAAGATCGCGCCGCACCATCCGACCTCCAGTGCGCGAACTTGAAAAAAATGACAAATCAATTTTTAGGCTAGAGTAGAAAATAATTTTGATATTTTTTTAACCTCATTATCAGGTAGAATCTCTTCACTGTCATGTAGTCATGTAGTCATAAACGTTTTTCTGTAAATATTAAGTAGGTAGTTCTGAAAATACCTATTAAGTACCTAGTTGTTACACCTGTTATGATAGCTAAAGGCGACAGTAAAGCAACATCGACTGTCTTGTTGGTCTTCACCTTCACCTCGACATTCCGCCAGCTAAGCCGCCGCCCTAATTTCGCGAACGTGGCTGATCCGGCATTTGCTTTTCGTCTCTTTGCAGATCGTACGTGACGTTCGTCAGGCCTTCGCTCCCGACCGTATTACCTAACTGACCCTGAAATTTCGAAATCACCTGAGAGTAATAAACGTCAGTTGCAGATTTACATCGACTATTATTCGAGAGTCGTTAAGACTCAAAACTACGGTAGTGTTGTGATTTGGAGATAAATGATTACATGGAGAGACAGCCAGACTGTCATTGAGAATTGAGATTTGAAAACATTTCTAGTCCAAACCGGAGACTAGGGATGCTAAAAAGGTTCCTCAATGTTTCCAGTCCAAACCAGAGACTAGGGATGCTAAAAAGGGTGCAGCCCATATGCGCCAATCCTTGAAATTTCACTGTCAAAACGCGCCAGAGCTGAATTAATAGATGTTCAGTGAACCATAGAACCAACACTCCCAAAAGCGCCACATGAAATTCCAAACTGATAGGTTTATAATTAAGCGCCACAGACTGAGTTGTTCGTCCCATAAGCGTCACTAACGCACTGACTGGGTTGGTATAGGCTTACAATATAAAAATATCGATGCTTTGTCGTTAGTAGGTACCCATTCCCATTAAAACTGATAGGTGAAAATAAACAAGATTCTTTCATCAACATCAGCAAGGATAATAATAATAATAATAATAATAATATTATTAATGTTAATCCCAACCACCTGCTTACTTGATTTTGAAAGGGCTGCCTCTATAGGGTTCAAACAAGTGTTACCATGCTCTTCAGTCAAGTGCTGCAATAAATTATTTCCACTATGGACAGGATATATTTCGAAAAATACAAAATCTAGATCTGGCGACACATTATACAAGTGAATCCGATGTGGGGAAATTCCTCAAACTTTTTTTTGGGCTTGACATGCTTACCAGCCTTACAAGTGATTCGTAGTACCTACCAAGCCTTGATTCAGGACAAACTTGTTGGCGCATCTGGGAATATGGGCCCATATTAATCATATTCCATAGCCCATAAATCAATATTCCGGAATATTGATTTTGAAGCACAAATATATTGTGGCGCATTTGGGTTTTTTTTGTGGCGCATATGGATAAGCCAAATGAAAAGCCATTGGCGCTTTAGTCCTGCACCGGCTAAAAATATAGCGATATATCGAACTAGACAATTATAATATAAAATATTGTAAAATAACAACCATTTAACAACCGACAAGGACGTATATTCACTTGTCAAAAACTCAACCACACGATCAACATGGCTCGAAAAACACACCCCTCTTTCTTTTTCCTCCAGGTGTTCAATCACAGGGATGCTAGGGAACCCCTAGCATCCCTGGAGTATCCTTTACACTGGTCCCTCCTTCCGAAAAAGGCCTGTCCTCAGGCCTGACGTCCGCCCTCGCCAGCCGATCCGCATGGAGAACTCTCCGTTTTCTCCCTAACTGGACCCTGAAGAGGACATCATTGATCTTCTCCGTGACCACCCAAGGTCCCGTCCACTGTGGCAGCAACTTGGTACACTTCCCCTTCTTCCGTTGGGGCTCGTGCACCCACACCCAATCGTCAGTCGCAAACGACGGAAGTTTTGTTCGCTCGTTATATGCCTCTTTCTGTTGCCTCATACGTAGCTTCGCCTCCTTGCTTGCTAGATCGCGCACACTTTCCAAGGTCTCTTGAAGCCACAGGGCGTAAGGTGCAGAGGTCGATGGCATCTTTCCTGGTGGGGACGGGTATAGCAGTGAGCTAGGAAGTCGCAGATCCCTTCCAAAAACCAATTGCGCCGGAGACAAACCCGTGGTCGCATGAGGCGCCGATCTGTAAGCCAAGAGGAATAGTGGGAGCTTCTCGTCCCAATTTTTTTGGTGCTTGTCCACAAAAATTCCGAGATACTTTGCTAGGGTCCTATTTAGTCTTTCAACGAGACCAGCAGACTGCGGATGCAATGGTGTCGTTCTCGTCTTCTGTATACCCAGAAGCTCAGTCACCTCCTTCAACAATTGGGATTCAAAGCTCCTCCCTTGGTCGGTGTGGATTTCCAGGGGGACTCCGTTGCGGCAGAACACGTGTTCCATTAAGGCAGAGGCTACTGTTTGGGATTCCTGGTTGGGGACTGCTATGACTTCCGGCCACTTGGTGAAATAATCGACAACCACTAACGCGTACCGGTTCCCTTTTCTAGTTTCAGGGAACGGCCCCATCAAATCAACCCCAAGGCGATCGAATGGGGCTCCCACCAACCGCTGCTGTAATGGTGCCCTTGTCGTTCGCAAGCCCTTGAACCTTTTACAGGTGGAACAGGTTCGGCACCACATTCGTATGTCAGTACTCATTCCAGGCCAGTAGAACTGCTGCCTGACTTTTCCGAGCGTCTTGAAGAATCCAAAATGCCCGCCTGCAGGGTTATCATGGCATTGTTCCAGAACGGCTTGAATCAACGTAGGCGGGACGACCCATTGAAGCCATGTTTTGTTTTTAGGCCCATTCCAACGGTGAAATAATTGCTGATCATACACTTCTAAAGAGTCCCATCTGTGAGCGAGCTTCCTTGCTCTAGCGTCTTTCTCCAACAATTCTATATTCGCTGGTTTGGTGCCGGCCCTACTTTTTGCTTCCAGGATGAACTTTATGGCAGGGTTGTCGACCTGCTTCCCTTTCCACTCATTTGATTGCAAGGAAACTGTTTTCGCTGGTAGCACGTCAGCTTCCTCTCGTCGACGACAGTGATTGCAGTCCTCGCCACATGGTCTTCTGGACATTCCATCAGCATTACCATGCCTCCGACCTGGCCGATGGATCACACTAAAGTCATACTGCCCAAGTAACTCAATCCATCGAGCTAACTGGCCTTCAGGTCGGTGGAAGGAATGAAGCCATTGCAGAGCAGAGTGGTCCGTCCTCAGTGTAAAGTGGCGTCCATACAAGTACTGATGGAAATGCTGGATGCCCTTCACAGCAGCTAAAAGTTCCCGACGGGTAGGGCAATAGTTGCGTTCAGGTCTGGACAGAGCTTGACTGTAATAAGCTACAACACGTTCTGTACCCTCAACCATTTGCGACAGTACAGCCCCCACAGAATGTCGACTGGCATCACAATCCAGCTTAAAGGGCTGCTTCAGGTCAGGATAGCAAAGTATTGGTGCCGTAGTCATTGCCTGTTTCAACTGAGCAAAACTCTGTTGGCAGGCCATATCCCACACAAAGGGTGTTCGACTTTCTGTCAACTTATTCAAAGGCCGTGCTATTTCTGAGAAACTCCTTACAAACCTCCTATAGTACGAGCACGTACCAAGGAACGAACGGAGCTCTCCTTTGTTCTGCGGTGTAGGCCACTCCTTCATTGCACTTGTTTTTGCCGGATCAGTTTGCACACCCCTTCGGGATATAATGTGGCCTAGATACTTTGTCTCCCGGCAAAAGAAGGAACACTTTTTAGGGTTCACCTGCAAATTTGCACCGGCCAATCTATCCAAAACTTTTCCTAGCTTGTCTAAGACCGTTTCAAAATCCGGTCCGTACACAATCACATCATCAAGATACGTCAAAGCAAGCTCCGATGGAATCACGGCTTCCATGAGGCGTTGAAAAGTGGCAGGGGCATTTGTGAGACCAAAGGGCATGACCTTGAACTGCCATAGCCCTTTACGGTAGATGCTGAAGGCTGTCTTTTCTTTATCTTCCGCACTTAATGCAATTTGCCAATAACCGCTTTTCAAATCGATGGTGCAGAACCACTCTGAACCTCCAAGCGTGTCGAGCAGTTCTTGAATACAGGGCAGGGCATAGGAGTCTTTCTTTGTAATCTTATTGATCTTCCGAAAATCAACGCAGAATCTAGTGGATCCGTCCTTCTTAGGAACTAACACTACGGGCGAGGCCCAAGGGCTAGTGGAAGGTTCGATCACGTCCTGGTCTAGCATTTCCTTAATCAGCTTGTCTACATGCGCTTCTTGAGCATAAGGTATGCGCCTAGGAGCCTGCTTTATCGGAGCATGATTGCCAGTGTCAATTGAGTGTTCCACCGTGTGGGTCCTACCCAATAGGTTACCTTCTGTGGCGAAGATGCGACGGTATTCCTGAAAAAGGGCAACAACTTTCGTTCGCTCCACCGAATTAGGCGGTAAATCAGACGAACCCAAAGCTTGTCTAATCCAACCCTCTTCCTCCATTGGTCGCAGATGTCGCAGGTTGGCAACACTCTCACGGTGGGACATCAAGGGAACCACCATTCGATCCATGACAAGCTGATTTCGGCCAACATCGATACAGGCTGTGGTCCCCCGCAAGAAATCTATACCTAGGATTGCCTGGTCTTTGATGGGAGCAACTAAGAACATTTGAGACCATTTCGGGCAATTTGGCTGTTCAAATGTCACTGTGACAAAGCACTCCCCATCCACATCCATTAAACCTCCCTGTACTGTCTGCAGCACCCTATGTTGCGAAGGCTGAATCGTGAGGCCCAATTTCTTAGCCACATCTGTACGCAAGATAGAGATGCCTGCTCCTGAATCAACGAGCATACTACACTTCGACTGATTGATAACTGCTCTTACAAATATCAATTCCCCCCACGTTCGTACAATGTCTACATGTGGGGTCATCGTCGTTTGTGTAAATGCTGTTTTGCCTATAAGCTTCTGTTGACGTTCTGGACAGGCCACTTTGAAGTGCCCTGACTTTCTGCAGTAGAAGCACGTTGTACTTGCTGCGTGCTGACGAGGGACCTGTGACATTGCTTCCAATTGCATCGCCATGGTCAGAGCTGCATGGATGGTTGCTGGATTACTAAGGAGTACTAGCCTTGCCAGGTCTCTGTCGGCCAAGGCTTCCACGAAAATCTCCACTGCTCGCAAATCCCTCCGCACTCGGCTCTCAGTTGGATACGCCCCCCTTACAAGCTGCTCGATCTCTTTGGCCAAACCTGTGAGCGTTTCACTCGGTTGCTGCCTCCGCTTCTTCAAAGAAAGGCGAGAGGTTAGCTGGTGGCGAGCTCGTCCAAACTGTTCAGAGAGAGCGGTTATCAGCACCCCATAATCTAACCTTTCGTCCTGACTCAAGTCCGCCAGCAGTGTCAAAGCTGGGCCTCGTAGACAATTAGCCAGGCTCCCCCATTTCATGGCTGTAGACCAGTGATTTAAAACTGCTGTTGCTTCTAAGTGAACTTCAAACTCCTCCCAAACTATCGAACCATCGTATGTGCTTAGTTTTGCTGGCCAGTGGTACTGAGTGGTCTGTTCGTCTCGGGCCGGGGCAGGCGAGGGCTGTGGCAAGTGGGCTGTTACCTGCGTTAGTAGCCGCTCCATCCTGTTCAAAGACTCTTCGAGGTTTGAGATACGCGCCTCGGACGACGTTGAAGGTTGAGGATCAGCAATTGACGTCGATGGCTGCAGGACAGGTAGCGGCGCATCAAGCCCCTCTCGACGACGCCGGGAAGGAGGACGCGCGGCGGACGACTGGGACGCGGCCGGAAGGAGGGCCACGGTAGGCGGAGTGACAGGAACGTCTGCAGGACGGCGCCGTGTCGAAATCGTCCGGGGTGGGCGAGACATCGCTGGCAGTTATACGAAACGGACGGGCCCCCAATGTAAAATAACAACCATTTAACAACCGACAAGGACGTATATTCACTTGTCAAAAACTCAACCACACGATCAACATGGCTCGAAAAACACACCCCTCTTTCTTTTTCCTCCAGGTGTTCAATCACAGGGATGCTAGGGAACCCCTAGCATCCCTGGAGTATCCTTTACAATATTATTTTCCTTTCGATATATCGATATATATAAAGAAATCATTTCCCTTCTAGTTCATCTTTTTAATCATTGATTTAAACTTTTTTATCTTGAAATCACTTTCTTTAAGAAAGTGATTAAATTTGAAAAAGGTTTAACTAAAGGAGAAAAAAATTATCTATTGGTAATACCTAATTAATGTCAATAATAAAAATTATCAATATCAATAATGAAAATTATTAATAATAATAGGTATAATAATATTATTAATAATAATAGGTATAATAATATTATACCATTATATTATAATGAATTAAATCTTAATAATTTAAATTTATTGTAATTATTACATTTAATAAGCTTATTAAATTAAATCAATGTGGAAAAAGGTTTGACATAGGGCAGAAAATGGGCACAATTTCGTGAAGTGACCGGTATAACTGCAACCTTGTAGAGCCCCCTGATAATTTCTACGCCGATTTCGGTGACAAAAATAGCCCTTTTAATTGGGTGCTTCGCGGTTTTATTGTCAAGTTGACACGCGCCCAGCGGTCGCTCGCGCGTCAGGTGTGACGTAGCGTTTGGCTTACGTGCCGAACATCAGGCGTGCCGTGACCTTAAACTTGCCAATATCAAACTGTACCCCCTTCGGGCCCGTCTCGTCCATCCCTTCCACGTCTGTGGCCCGTTCGCGGTTTCCCTCCGCGTCCACGCCTACCTCCGGGATCGGCTACTCTTCGCGGATTTGACATAGACGTGCGCGCGGTGGATCCGCGAGAACAAAAAGACTTTTTCGACTTAAGCAAATTTAAATTTCCTTTAACCAAGCCAACCTTCCTAATTTTTATTCATTCTCTAAATTTGATTTTATAACCACCCAACAATATCTATAGCAAAAATTCTGTTTTAGCAAAGAATGGGAAGACTATTCGTCCACTATGCTTACATCGATTTTTTCGCCGAGACGAGGTCGCGTCATTTCCAAGGCAGCTGTGACGTATAAGAGTGCCCCCCCCCCCCCCCCCCCCGCCACATAGCGAACAAACAGCTGTTTCCGATTTCTAACACGAGATTTTCGTCGTCCCATCTTTAAAAAAATTCAACTCGAATTGGTCATTCATGACGTCAAAATTTCGACGTCATATTCGTGATGTCACGAAATGGGCATCTTTACGCTGTGAGCGAAATCTAGACGCTAAACAAAGTTTTTAACATGCAACATAATTAGTTCAAATTCCCATTTTTACATAATATATTATAATATATATATAGCGTTATAAGGGGGTTTAGAGCGACCTCTGGCGCAAGGGGGTTTGGAGCACCCAGGCCTCCGGGTGCCCGAAGCCCCCTTATTTGTAACACGTACATGCGGTCGAATAGCGTTATAAGGGAGTTTAGAGCGACCTCTGGCGCAAGGGGGTTTGGAGCACCCAGGCCCCCGGGTGCCCGAAGCCCCCTTATTTGTAACACGTACCTATGGGCGAGGTTAGAGCATTCTAGCGCAGTTGCGGGCCCTCAGAGACATCAAGTCCTTCATTCAGCACTCCATACCGTCCGGAAATTCTTTGTCGAAATTGACACCTCGTTTGACTCAAATGTTGAAACCCGCTAAGAATTTGATCCTTACAACCAAAATCTAAACATTCATTCCCAGCTCATCACCAATTTACACAAAACCTCAGTTAAATTTTGACGGGCATTGTCCGCCAATCGCAGTAAATATCGCACAATGGACAGTTTAGGCGTCAAGTAGTTTTTAAGCTTCAGATTACATGTACAGAAGGGCAGTCGGTCATTGACTCCACGTCCTCATTATTTAACGCGCTAATTCTCACTACGTGGCTGCGCATAAAAGATTTCGCCAACGCCAAACTATTCCTCTCGCTCAAATCCCATCTTTTTATGGGATCAAGTTTATTTTTGTATCAATATTGAGCACCTCCGAACAGAAAGTGAACAAAAACCTCTTGCAAGGTGGTTTTGTCTGCACTAAGGTGCACGATAGAAAGTATTTTTGGACGAGAATGTTGGCAGTGTAAACGGAGAGATTTACGAACTTTGACGAAATTGGGATGGTTTAAATTTTGAACTGCCCTCACGAACGAAATTAGTTCCCTCGTTCGCCCTTGCGAATCTATTTCGATCCGACAACGAAAAAGTCTATTAGAGAAATATTTGTAAAATCACTGAAACGTAGGTACCTAATTGAAAACCTCGTATCACCAGAAAAAACGGTTTCAAAGTCGACCTTGGAAAAAATAAACGTCGTCAGAATAAAACGATACGTGACTGTTTCAACATACCTACCTAAAAAAAAATCTTTTTCTCGCTACCTACGTCTCCGAATCGTGATGTTCGTTGTTGTACTTTGATTTCAAATACACCTCCGATCCCCCAAGACAATGTGACAAAATAAACCAAATACTTTTGAATGGGTTTCTATTGTTTACATTAGCTACCTATTGAAAGATTACGCAAATTACATCTTATGGACAGAATACTGTTTTCCAACTCAACACATTCTGGTTTGGTAACTGCTCTGCGACTAAATCATATCAGGGCTTCACCGGGAAGTTTCATAACCATTTTAAAATTGCTCGCAATTGGACGATTTCAATAATTGAACACATACGTTAAGATCCATCAGTATAAAAGGGAAAAACATTAATTCAGAGATTGTTCAAAATAAATAATACAAATGTACATTTTTTTAGCAAAAGCCCCAATATTCGAACATCTAAACAACCTACAATGGCAATAATTTACACATTTAATCAAATTTGCGAATAACACTAATTTTCATCGGTTATGAAATTCGTCTTGAACTAAGTACTGAACAAACATAAAATTATGTCAAAGTCAATGCGTTAAATGGCAATGATGAGTATTTTTGAAAAAAGTAACACAATAAGTGAGTATGATCACCAACGTAGATCTATGTTGGTTTGTGTACACTGATGTAAAGCAGTACTTTCACAATATCTAATATACACAGATCTTTTTTCTTTCTACAAAAATAAAAATCAACAGCTTATAAATTAACACAAAAAAATAATAAAAACAGAATACCAAACTCAGCGTTATCGAGTGTTCGCGAAAAAAGGTCGCCTTATCGACTATACAGTTTAAAACGTAAACATGTTCTTTTTTCAGTATTCACCTATATAAAATTCTAAAGACTACATCTTACATCGGGTGGTATATACATCATATCAAATCAGTTCTGAAAAAATCATTACAACCTAATCTAATATTATTAGGAAACATCCGACAACGCTCGAATGAAATACGGCGCAGAAGGGTTTTCGCCTTGTTAGGAGTTTTTGAGCCAACTTTAGGAAAAAAAGAAAGAAGTTGATTAGCACTCTAGGAATAGGAACAACTTGGTGAATACCAGGATGGTGCTGACGTTCGAGTTGTTTAAAAATTGAGTAAATTAATGCTCGGTGAATATGGAAATTGATTAACAGTTTTGTGATGTCGAACGAGGCAAGATGGCTAATTTCGATACAATACAATTAATTTCAATAAAGGAGGTTGGGCCAAGCGCTTGCGAATTTCACTTGTAGCAGCTGACCTATTGATCTATTGATTTCTACATTTACTTATCACACATTTCTTACATTAGGTATGGAAAACATAGGGTAAGAATTTCAAGTTGATTCTGTCAAGAGAGAAAAACTTCAGTTCTATTCAGAACACGGATAGTAGTGAAATACATCAACTAAACTAAGGTAAGGTGGGGGAAGTGCGTGGTATGGTGTGTAAAGTTCAACTTCAACAGACAATTTTTATTTTTGCCCTGGATAGGTACCTCTGAGTCCATTGTTTTTCGATGAATGATTGATTTTTCGTGGCCTCGTCAATGAGCATTATGACCGAAAAAGTTGCCCGACTTATGCAGTTGCCCCATCGAAGTGCATAATCGGCCTGAACAATCTTTAGAAAGCTTATTCTGGTTTCACGGGGGTAAGCGCAAAAAAGGAAATTTCTCAATGATCCTTTAGCGGATTGAAAATTTAAAATCGGACAAAAACTCAAAAGTTAGGTTTCAACTTTTACAAATCATCAAGGCACTACCTGGACTGCTAATATTTTAAATACTTACCAAAACATCATATTTTACATAGAATAAGGGGTGTTTGCTGACACCAGAAGGCAACCAGTTTGGTAAAAAACGAACAGGGGGTAAATGCGCGATATCCCAGAGAGGAAGTGCAAGGTATCATTCCCTTTCCCGAATTATCACCATGCACATGCCCCTTCTTGAAAATCCGATGGGGTAAGTGCATAGCCCAACTCACTTATAGAAAAATATAACACAGAATTTCAATTATAGGAGTTAAGAACAACTATTGAAGTTATAAACAAAATTTAAAACAACTCAAAATACTCAATGATTTGAAGGATGGAACATGATGAAAATTGAGCACTGAACTTGCAGCCAAGTGAAATGGCACAAAGTGACTTCACAACCTACCAGCCAGGTTACCATTTGCGTTTACACCATCACGCAGCCACCAGATGTGTAGCAATTTTATCCCCTACTTACACACTTGCCCCATTTTTGCACTTCCCCAACTTACCGTACGCTTTACTAAATCAGCTGATAAATTATAATGTTGCATATTTTTCATTTTATCTGTCTGATAAGATAACGACGTTATCTGCTAAAAAAAATCCATGTTACCCATGTTGGTTGGTTAGTGTTTTTTGTGCGAGCATCAGTAAGTGACTTTGAAATTGATTTTGAAAGGGTTCTAATGGTCCTATTTCATTTTTTAAAGAGCTTTAAAGGCTGTGGGCTAAATAGAAAATTTGGCAGTTTCAAAGCTAAGTCTGTCTCAACTAGTGACGATTCAATATGTTCGACAAGTTATCGATATCAATAGTTTTTGCTGGCATTTCTATCGATATTAGTTTTTCTATAATATCGGACATCGAAAGAAAATACTGTTTACTCAATTTTAATTCCTAAATACAAACATAAGACGAACAACGCAAAATACAATTTTCGTTACACCTACCTATTCTACGATAATAATATTATTTTTCTTACAATAGATTCTATCGGATAGAAGTATGAATCCTACCAAATAGAGTTTTCATATCATTGAGGTCAAATAAATTTCAAAATTAAATGATTTGATATTGAAATGTAAGAATTGATTATTAATTATTATGGCATCTTATCAAGAATTGATAAGTAAGAAATGTAAGAATTGATTATGATCTATTATGGTATCTTATCAATTATCTAGGTATTTATGATATCAGAAGAAAAGTAAATTTTACTTTGCTTCCAATACCATTAATATCATTTTTTGTTAAATAAATGTTAATATCGAATGATTAAAAATTAATGATATCGATATTTTTCTTCCAGAAGGTATAGCGAATCGTCACTAGTCTCAACCGTCGTTACTTTGGCTCAATCTTATCTCGGATGATGTCTATAAACGTGGACTCTTTAATATTCTCATTTACACGGATAAATGAGTCAAGATCACGACTAGACTGTAAAAATGAATTGTAGGTACGCTGGTATTTTTCCCATCATGAAGAAGAAAAAAAAACAAAAAAAAAAAAAAACACGTTGCCATACCAAGAGAGAAAATCAAAATTGTCGCCACCATCGCTGGTTTCTATTCGCCCAATGCTTCATTTCGTCCAAAGTTAAAACCATAATTGGCTGTAGAACAAGGAAACGTTTTCGGAAAGCATAATCGTTCGATTTAAAAGCGTTCAAGTGGATCGATTACAATAAAAGCAGGAAAAAACGAAAGAAGAAAATAGGGGTGGAGTCTTTCATGCCTCAGGTACTTCCTGGGAGATTAACGAAATAAATAAATACAAAGAAATAAATTAATTGATACGAACAAATCCTGACGACAAAATTGAGAAGCGTCTTTAGGCACAGTGACTGTAGAAAAAAAACTGTACATCGTTTGTTTTGATAATGAAGTTGCTCCTAATCAATCAATAATATCACTGGGACTTGATATAAAAACTACGAGGAAGTCCGTTTTGAGGGAGAGTTAGTGTGGCTAATTGTCGAATGACAATGGTTAATTTACAGATAGTTAGGTACAAATATACTACTCATTGTTATCGATGTTGTCCGGGAAGAGGTCAGTGTGGTCGTCAGCGAGTTCATCTTCGGTTTCCGTTGTCATGGTAACGTCCTCGTCTTCCTCTTCTTCTTCAGGATCGGCCCTCTCTTCTTCTTCACGTTCTTCTTCGGCTTTGAGTCGAACGGCTGTTCGGTGTTTCCGATGTCGGAGTCTTCGGGGGCCGCCAGTCTCTAACCGGGATTTTCGTTTCCTGCCGATGTGCAGCCGCCGCTGGCAGTCTTCGCCTGGCTCGCACTTCCTCCTGTGAACAGATGGAACACCAATATGGTTTTGATTGTAATTGGTGACTCCGGTTGGCAGTCTCTTTGCCCAATGTACCAAGCTTCAAACGGTGATCCGTGGCCGAGGGCAGTGGCTCCCAGAAGGGGAAGTAGTGTAGTGATTCTCGCCACAGTGCACGCAATAAAATAGCGCTGGGCGCAGGCGTATGGTGTTTCCAAACACCAGAGTCAAATTGAACTTATGCAAACCCCTCAACGACCTACCTGAGTGGTCTCCTAACGGGAGGCGCATCTTCCGAGGGATCCTCGGGCTTCTTCTTCCGTCTCCGAGGTCGTCCTCTGTACCTGAGACGACACCTGGGTCGTGGGGGTCTCGAAGGCAGATGAAGGCAAACCGTCCGCCCGTGTTTGGCCGCCTCCTCCGCGTCGACGAACTGCGTCAGGACTCGAGTGAACGATGAGAGCCGACCCAGAACCGTTCCAGTGCGAACTTGCACTCTCCGCACCTCGCCTGGCGAGATGACATACAGAACCATTAAATTTACAACTCTGAAACAACAAATACAAATTATCAATAGCTCCAAGACTTCTCACCTCTTCGTGTCATACCCAAATACAACGTTCGCTTCGAGTTAGAGTATTTGGCTGATGAATACGTGTTGTACGAGTGCTGCTCTATTTTTTCATTGAAGACACACTCTTCTGTGAACTCCCTCTGCAAACACAAAAAACAAAATGGACATGTCAATATTTAAGAGACCGACATTTCGGAAAATTTAGTGTTTCTTGAGTAGAAGATAACAATTTTATTGTAAAGCGTGTTTAATAATTTAAAATATTCTGACAAGAAGAAGAAAACACAAAAACAAAAACAACATAGACAATGAGAATAGGGACAAAAACTATTGGATGTGAAGTGAAAATTGGGGAATATCTCACAGAATGTGACAACCTGATGTCCTCCACTTCTATGTCGATTGGTTTAAAACTTATAGTATGTGCTATATTATAGAAAAACTTACAGCAAAGAACACAATATTATTATGGTCTTTGCTGTAAGTTTTGTAATGTTGTAGCATCCCTACTCCCCCTACCCCTCGTGAGGTGAGCGAGGAAATTTAAATTTTAAATAACTTCCGCCCCAGCCCGCAGTATGAGCGGGAATCCGCCTGCTACCAAGGCGGAACGCATACCTTCCGTGTGAATCACATTCCTGAAAACTCCTTCTGGACCTCTTCCCCCCCCCCCCAATATGAAGCATAAATAGTTGGATAACCCCTGAAGCGCTTCCTGAATGAAGGAGTTAGCTCAGGAATCGGGGAAAGAAGGAATTTAATTTGGAGCGAATTATGAGTGATTGGCAGGACTGCCGATCACGGAGGCTGCGGAGGAGAAGGGAGGGGTCGTTTTTTTTTCCCGACGGGCCCTGCCCGATCGGTGGGTTTTTTAATCAAGTGCCATCCAAAATTCGCACAAATCTAATTATATTTTCGCCCACCTTCGGTGGTTTCGTTTCGGGCCATTTCGGTCATTTCGTGAAGTGTTGGAAAGAGCTGGAGCCAGGATTTTGAGACGATCTCACGAACGGAAGTTCAGTCTAACCTGCACGGCACCGATCTGCATCTTCGAGGTGAGATTTGGTTGAGTTTCCGTTCTTTTGGACGTCTGTGGATTCCCACGACGTTAAAAGCCCACTCCGAGGGCCACTTGAGTAAAAGCGGTTGGTGGTTTCAGAAGAAAGTACCATTTGGGAACTTCGTGGAACCACGTGTTATGCAAGGGGATTTCTGGAAAATTTAGCAGCCGCTAAAACTAACCAGAAGTGAGTACCGCGATTTGCTCGCCTTCCAAAAGAGCCAGATTTGGAGTAGGAGTTAATTTGAATATATTTATTACAGGGGGGAACCCGCAACTCTGCTAATCGACGACACTGCTTAATCAACGACGTGTCTGCGTTCCGACCTCTTACCTACATGCACAACTATTTGCTCGCGACCTCCGTGCGCTACGATTTTCTGCGACTTCGATTTGCACCATGGCGTTTCTTCGCCTGCATGATTTTCCGTCCGCATCATTCTTGTCGGCACCGAACTGCCGACCGCCGGCGGATTTCTTCATTTAGCTCACTGAGCATCATAAGTTACGTCACGATCTCCTCTCACAAAATACTGAAGCTTGCTGATGATTAACAACCCTACATTCAATATTTCTACCACTCTGTGGACTATTAAACTAACCTTTCTGAGTTTTAGCATGTCAAGGCCTTCCAGCCGTTCTGGGGCACAGCCCCTAAGTAAATGAACTGTGATATTATCTGTCAATGTTAGTTCTCTGTGTAATTTTGTAGTTTCTCATTTTCTAATCGAGACTGTACTTACAGGTATCATTTTACTGTGAGAATTTAATTGGGGCCCCGTGAGGAAATAATAAGTCAGCGGCCTGCGTGCCAACCCGGATGTCGTCTACGCTGTGCTGTTTCTGAAACTCATTTTTACAGCGTTCCGTAAAGGTAAAAAACCGATTTTGAATAAACCTTTACAATTTACTTTGTGCTTGCTGAGTCAGAGCCCCGGGGGTCATATCGAACCCCTCCCTGGGGGAATTAGTTAAATGCTCGGGGTGAGGCAATGTGCCTTTACCCTTTTTTTCAATTTTGTATTTTTTTTTGTGGAACACTCCACCCCCCCTGGTCCTCTGACCAGGGACCAATGTTATACAAATGGCGCCCAACGACGTGAGGCTCTAGATTAGAGCCCAGCCCCCGGAACTGGTCAGCGGCACGAAGTAGATAATTATTGACGTCTAAAAATTTTCTGCTCTTAATATTCCACAAATTAAATAATTTCCTCTTCAAATGCCATGGAGCATACGCCCTCCGCCAACTAAAATCTGACCTCCCCAGTCCCTGGAGCGATGAGAAGCTGGGAAGTGACCAAAAGTGCACCAAACCCCCCTCCCTTTTGATTTTCTCTTCTTTTTCGAAGTGCTGTACTTCACAGGGCTCTCGTTATTTTACGTGTATGAGCCTTGGAGCGCGCGGAAAAGAAGCCTGGAGTGTTTTTCCGAAGTGCTAAACCTTACAGCCGCTTTCGTCACGACGTGTAAAAGCCGCTGGAGCGCGCGGGAAACGCCCCCTCCCCCTCTCGACAAGGACCCGTCAAAAAGGACGAGCGGACCTTAACGACGTGCCAAGGTTACTTTTTTTTTCACCCCAAGTTGCTGTTGTCTCCGGGGATCGTGGTTGCTCAGACATCTTCTCTTGCTTGGTGGACCGCCCATACTAAGTTTTCATTTTTCCATCTTCGTACAGTTATGATTCGTGAACCTTGCCTCCGGCAGAATTTTCTTCGCTCTTAGAGCACGTCATCGTGTTTTTTTCTTTCTTCTACGTTGCTACAGCTCACGAATTTGACTCCAGATCTACTGTGACATTCGCCCATGATTTATCTCACGCCCCGACGACAAGCCGGTAGCGTCATCTCTCTTCACGCATATTTTGCGCTTAGCCTTTGGCATTTTTTTTTTGAATTATGAGAACTTCGCTCAGGAAAGCAATTAAATCTTGCAGTTTTCGATTTGGTGGAGGAATCACTTGGTGATATTTTTTGGTGCTCTCTGAAGCTTACCTTTCGTTGCCTTGTGGGGAACCAGAACCACAACGACAAATTTTTTTTTACTGCGTAGCAGGTTTTCGATCTGTGAGTGAACACTCAGTTGAGCAAAGGGTTTCTGTTGCAAAAATTTTTTTGGCAGCCTTGATGCCTGGTGTTCACCCAGCGAACATTTTGTGCTCTATGAAGCCCTCTCTTCGTCGTGTATGGGTTTAACCCTCCGACAATATTTATTTATCCGTCGCGATCACTCCACGGAAAGTTCATCTCGGCAAATTCTATGCCCGACATTCACTCTGTGAATATTTTTTTTATGCTCTCTGAAGCTCACCTCTTTTGTCGCGAAGGCACCTAAACCTCCGACGACCCTGTTCCGCCTATGGCGAACGTCTTTACGATTTATGACTGAAATACTCAGCCAAGCAAAATTTGTGTTTGATGCACTTTGCAAAATGTTCGATTTCGGCGAAAAACGATGCCGCGTTGTGGCTCTTGCTAGCCGATCGTGTGGTGCCTTTTGGCCCATTTTCTGTGATTTCCTTTTGGTGTTTGGTGTGACTCTAGTCAATGAGTTCTTGGTGCCACCTGGCCCATTTTCTGAATTTCGTTTTGGTGTGGCCCTGGCCAATAAGTTTTTTTTTGCGCCCGCATGGCGTGTCCCTCGGGACATTTTGTTTCGTGCAAGCTCCTACGCCTTAGGCGGATGTGATACCCTGACAGGACTTGTTCCGACCAGGAGTACCTTGGACGCTGCATTCCTCTATTTTGTCTGGTGGGACCTAACCCCAGCAATCTTCATAGCCTTTGGCTACGATTCCGCCCGCTTTTGTAGCGTATCGTCATCGACGGATTCTTCATGCGGCTTTTGCCGACTAATCCTTCTAGTGCCTATATGGCCCATTTTGTGATATTTTGTTGTGTTCGTTGGCATGTGATTGTATGTTTCTTCGTCCTTGCCTTGCATGTATTTCTCTGGCAACGCCGGAGAACTCTCTCTTTCACGTTGTTGGAACTCTGACGAGTCGACGCGTCAGGTTCGCCAACTGGAGCCCTGCTGGAAGCGCCAGGAAGGGGAAATTTTGGCTCCGCTGTCGCCAAAATTTCTCCCAGGGGAGGAAGTGTGTAGCATCCCTACTCCCCCTACCCCTCGTGAGGTGAGCGAGGAAATTTAAATTTTAAATAACTTCCGCCCCAGCCCGCAGTATGAGCGGGAATCCGCCTGCTACCAAGGCGGAACGCATACCTTCCGTGTGAATCACATTCCTGAAAACTCCTTCTGGACCTCTTCCCCCCCCCCCAATATGAAGCATAAATAGTTGGATAACCCCTGAAGCGCTTCCTGAATGAAGGAGTTAGCTCAGGAATCGGGGAAAGAAGGAATTTAATTTGGAGCGAATTATGAGTGATTGGCAGGACTGCCGATCACGGAGGCTGCGGAGGAGAAGGGAGGGGTCGTTTTTTTTTCCCGACGGGCCCTGCCCGATCGGTGGGTTTTTTAATCAAGTGCCATCCAAAATTCGCACAAATCTAATTATATTTTCGCCCACCTTCGGTGGTTTCGTTTCGGGCCATTTCGGTCATTTCGTGAAGTGTTGGAAAGAGCTGGAGCCAGGATTTTGAGACGATCTCACGAACGGAAGTTCAGTCTAACCTGCACGGCACCGATCTGCATCTTCGAGGTGAGATTTGGTTGAGTTTCCGTTCTTTTGGACGTCTGTGGATTCCCACGACGTTAAAAGCCCACTCCGAGGGCCACTTGAGTAAAAGCGGTTGGTGGTTTCAGAAGAAAGTACCATTTGGGAACTTCGTGGAACCACGTGTTATGCAAGGGGATTTCTGGAAAATTTAGCAGCCGCTAAAACTAACCAGAAGTGAGTACCGCGATTTGCTCGCCTTCCAAAAGAGCCAGATTTGGAGTAGGAGTTAATTTGAATATATTTATTACAGGGGGGAACCCGCAACTCTGCTAATCGACGACACTGCTTAATCAACGACGTGTCTGCGTTCCGACCTCTTACCTACATGCACAACTATTTGCTCGCGACCTCCGTGCGCTACGATTTTCTGCGACTTCGATTTGCACCATGGCGTTTCTTCGCCTGCATGATTTTCCGTCCGCATCATTCTTGTCGGCACCGAACTGCCGACCGCCGGCGGATTTCTTCATTTAGCTCACTGAGCATCATAAGTTACGTCACGATCTCCTCTCACAAAATACTGAAGCTTGCTGATGATTAACAACCCTACATTCAATATTTCTACCACTCTGTGGACTATTAAACTAACCTTTCTGAGTTTTAGCATGTCAAGGCCTTCCAGCCGTTCTGGGGCACAGCCCCTAAGTAAATGAACTGTGATATTATCTGTCAATGTTAGTTCTCTGTGTAATTTTGTAGTTTCTCATTTTCTAATCGAGACTGTACTTACAGGTATCATTTTACTGTGAGAATTTAATTGGGGCCCCGTGAGGAAATAATAAGTCAGCGGCCTGCGTGCCAACCCGGATGTCGTCTACGCTGTGCTGTTTCTGAAACTCATTTTTACAGCGTTCCGTAAAGGTAAAAAACCGATTTTGAATAAACCTTTACAATTTACTTTGTGCTTGCTGAGTCAGAGCCCCGGGGGTCATATCGAACCCCTCCCTGGGGGAATTAGTTAAATGCTCGGGGTGAGGCAATGTGCCTTTACCCTTTTTTTCAATTTTGTATTTTTTTTTGTGGAACACTCCACCCCCCCTGGTCCTCTGACCAGGGACCAATGTTATAATGTTATAAATTAAGTAATTGTGGGAACAACCCATGTTACGGATGATGGGTGTGTACCGACGTGTGTTCGTGTTGCTAAATTGGAATTTAGATTCACTATTTTTGTGTTTTGAGAGTGTTTGGTAGAGATCCGGAGGATTCGCCACCGGTGTTATGGAGGAAGAGGAAGGCAGTATGGAAACATTTCCATGCAGGGCATCACACGGATTGTCGTGGTTTGCTGAACTTGGAGAAGATGCAGCCACAGATGAGGGAGATTTGCTTATGCAGGTTCACGTGATATATCTGGGCCCACTGCAGTGGCGTCATCCTTTCATGGATGATCCATGAAAGGGAACCGAGGGGAAGTCAATACCTTACACGATAGGTCGTTGCAGGTATTGATTCACCCAGGGCTTGCAGTTATATCGGGAACAGTGGGTACATATACCTAAGACGAAATGTCGTCAAAGGTGGCCTGATCCACTGACCCAGTCTCACCTGGGAACGCCCCATGGCTTCTTAATCAAATGGGCCAAGGAACTAGGTCAGAGAAATGGGAAAATTCGACCGAACATAGTTGAACTAGTAATGAACAAAGTACTCAGTACAGTTAGCAATGAGAAATTAGGTGTCAGAGCAGAGGAAATCACTAGTGAATATTTGGCGTTTTGAATTTTCCCGCGGTGGCACTTTTACTAATCCGCAGAGTGCGCTAGCATAAGAAGGGAACGACGGGAATCTGCCGGAGGTGACGGCGGAAATGGCGGCCGTGTAGCAGCCAATGAGAGAGTAGCGCCACTTTTCCCTCCAGATTCAAAGTTGAAATTTTCGACAGTGCCCTGGAAATTTGTATTACACCATAGGAGCCCAAAACTCACTGCTATGCCTTCAAATTATGAAGTTCTTTCAGAAAAAAGTATTAGTCGACGTTCGGTTCCCGGGCCCATTGTCAATAAACTGTACAGCAGACCCAAGCGTCGGGAACCTTCCAGCTAATTCAGCTTCCCTCAGCGAATTGTTGCTAAGAGAGGCCTGGTTAGTGGGACGAACCCTGAATAATCACTACGATTAGACACATTTGCTAGTGATAATCATTACAACTGTCTTCGAACGGGAAGGCTGACTCACCGGCGGGAGAAGAGGGGTTCACACATCCGCGCCACGACTGTGGCGCGACCCGCTCCTCCCGCCGGTACTTCCTCTGGCGGGATGGCGAGATTGAGAAGACAAAGGGGGTTAAACCCCCACAACAATCTTTGTCTTATGCACAGTACTGACAATAAAATTTCCTCCATCTATCTCAAGGTCCGTCTCATCGTTTGGTTTAGCTTCAGTTGGAACTTCACAATGTGCCCTAAAGGGTTATGACTTCTTCGTTCCCATTGGAAGTTTTCGAAGTACATGATGAAAAATGGCACAAATAAACTCCAATTCTCAAGTGCTTGACCTCCCCTTTCCCTAATGCTTGGAAAGAGCAATTAAAAATAAAACATTTTCAACCGTATTTTCTGCCTGGCAATGGTCGAAAAGAGTAAGGCAACGGGAGAGACGGGAACGGCCTAGTAAAAACAGCCGATTAGTGCTCCTAACTGCTATACGGGGACGTGATCACGTGTTAATGGGCCCGCGGTGTTTGGCTCGGCTCCAAACGGATTCTTACGCACAGTGCGGTCCCTGGAGATTTCGCTTCCCGAGAGGACAACTAAACGTTCGAAAGGGCTGCATTTTCTTTTTTGTTTACGACAAGGATAAAAGAGAATGATAAGAGCCTCGTAGGGTGAGTCCTTTCCGGAGTAAACCCATCAAACGGGTCGGAAAAGTATAGGAAGCGATCACTTCTCTCTCTAAAAAAACAGTAAAAATAAGTCGATGAAAAAATATATCGATAAAAAAGAAGAAGAATCATACAGTATATCAGCAATGGAGTGTAAGCATTCGGTATCGCAGGATAAAACCCTCCATTACGTTTGGGAGAGAGCATCAATGATTGATCAAAAATTATTTTTGAAAAGTTACAGTGTGTGGTGACCAAAATGAGGCAGCAAGGTCGGAAACGGAAACGTTTTGCCAAACGAAATGTCACATGACGCCTCAACGATGATATCGACACAAAATTGAAGGCCAGCAAATTAAGACAGACTAGCACTCTGACAGGGGGGGGGGGGGGGGACTCAGTTCACTCGGCCGACCACTTTCTCAGACATTGGGAAGGGGGGGGGGGGGGGGCTCGCTTCGCTCAAATATAGGTACCTACGATAAAAGAATATCTATGGGGCTACAAATGGGACTTTTGAAGGCTCCCAGGAGATCAAACAAGGTATTGTTTTCCGAGTAATGAAGGAAAAGTGCAAAATTTGGAGCGTTCCTATATAAAATTTAAACTCATGACAAACAACTCGCGTGAAATCTCTTGTGATCGCTTCGCTCCGCTTGGAGAGTGAACACCCATCGCCCTCTCCCATTCAAAAACCCTATTCGCGAGGCGTGTGAATTGACACTTAACACCTTACTACCATCTGAAGTAGCGCGTCGCGGAGACTCAAAGAGTAGCACTTTATCGACCGGAGTAGGGAGTGTGAGAGATCTCATAGACCTTTCACGCACGCATGGGCTGGCCACTATAAGGTCGAACGCACACACCAGACTGCCCACTGAACGCAGCAAAGACCTAGCAGACCTGAAGAGCAGTCGGGCCCCCTATGTTTATAAAGAATCGTTCAAATTAAACTTGCCGTCTAAATTTGCCGATCATTGGAATTCGTTCTTTCAGGATTTAGACCTACAGTAAAAGCCGCATTAACCGGGATCCGATTTACCGGGGAGCTCCCATATCCGGGGTTTTTCTCCCGAAAAGTGGCGCTCCCGTATCCGGGGTTCTCGGCCCAATTCGTACCCTCACGCTCCATTCGCTCCATTAACCGTGTACGTTAGGCAAAATCAACGTAAATGTCTCGAGTTTTACTGTTCAAACTTTCACAACAGGGGAAATTCACCATAAATGCTCTCATGATGACAGGTGTATGAGATAAAATCTGGCTTAGGGACCTTGGACATCAACACATAGCGCTTCAAAACCTAGATTTATGCAAAAAATTAGTTAATTTCGTTTAGTTTTTTAATATTCCGATTATCCGGGTGTTCCGATTAACCGTGAAAGTCTTGCCCCCGTCGACCCTGGTTAATGGGGCTTTTACTGTATTAAAATTTGGATCTCCAGGTAGAATACAGCGAAAACGCCGACTCAATCAGACTGTAAACAATGAAGATAGAAAGAGTTGAGCAGATTTGCACGCGTCGGAAATTGCGCTGAATGGGCTTATCAGACGTGGAATTCGCAAGAAATAAAAATAATATAAATAGGGGCTTAGGGCCCTACATAAATAAATAAATTAGGGGCTAACATTTGAAATAAGAAAGTTTGCGCGCATTTTCTCCGGATCTCAAACCCCCAGTAGGGTATGTCTGGGAGGCAGTCAGTAGGAAAAATCGCCGTATTTTCGTGACCGTCGGTTTAGGAGGAGAAGGCTTGTGACATACACACACACACACACACACACACACACCCTCATCCACTTACTGACACGGTCTGAATTAGAGGTATAGATAGATGGAGAGGGGCCGCTGTCTGGATGTCTCAGTTAACAATGCGATTTTTTCGGGTCTGGTGATCAGGACATACCTATTCACGTTTTGATGTATTTCCGTGAAAGCGTAAAAACTTGGATTAGTTGGTTATTTCTTAGGTCTTTTCTTTTCCATTTTCTCTTCTCTAAAAATTTTTTGCGGTACTATTGTTGTGAAGTAGAGGATAATTTCCGAATCAGCAGATTCCGCTGGTGTAATTTTCGATGTAACCTCAACTTTTCAATTTCCGATGCAATTATAAACACTGGAAAATTGCAGCCGGACGAACCGCGGGAGCTCGAAATGTGGGATCGTGTTAATTGCAGTTCAACCAAGTCTGTTATTAGGGCCCCACTTAATGCAAAGGTGTAATTACAACAGTGGGTGTTGCGGACTTCAATGAACTTTCGTAGATGGTTTCACCCTTTCAGCGGCCCACTCAGGAATTTTGTTTTTGTTTGCGAAGCGTTCCACATATCGCACTTGATCATAAAGGTCGGTCAACCCCCTGAAATTAATGATCCCCTCCCGCTGTTTTATTTCTTTGAGACAAACAGTCGTCGTAAAGTCGACAACCTGTTACAGAGCTCCCCGGTTGTACAACGGTGTTTATGATCCCATTACGTTACACAAACCCACGAGATACATTTATGCACCTGCGATCTTGAATTGCTAACATGATAACTATGCTTTTAAAGCCGACTGCTGGAACATTTTGTTTGTAGTTGAAAAAAAAACAAACAACATCAACAAAAAAACAAAAACAAGGTTGCTACTATGATATGCGGTTGAGACTGAATCCTGTTAACAACGGTGCGCCTACATACAGCACGATGGTTTTCTGGTTCGGTCAATGGCAGCAGCACCTCCGGAGGCCAAACAATGAAGCAGAGTGAGAGTGTCACCAATACAAATACGATGTCATCAGTCTATGAAAGAGTGCTAGTATAGTGTTGGATTTTATTTTTTATAGTTTCGTCTCATCCTCCAAAATGTTTTTTTCTCGGAATATCTCAAAACGGCGGGCCTTCTGATCTTCGCGTTAACTTCGAAAAACTGACTGCCACAGAAAACCACTGTTAGGTTAACAAGACGCGACATTGGCGGTTAGATCCCATCAAACTCTCAACCTCCTCAAACGGTTCACATCAAAACAGCTCATTTCCTGGAACGCGGGTCTCTAATTAAGTCTTCTCGAAGACGCACCGTTTTAACGCCCGAATGACTTAAAAGTCTCTAAATGCAGTCACAACCGTAATAAATTCAGCAGTGATTTACATCAGTGATTCTCAGACAGATCCTAATTTGGTTCTTAGGGGAGGAAAAAGTTGGTTTTTATCGTTCGCATTCCTAACTTTACGATTTTCTAATCGAGGGGAGCGTTTGGGTTTCTGTTGGTACAACTCTAGTTAGGACTCCCTACGAAACTTATTGTTGTAAAAAGTAAATGAAATTCTTGGAGTAGCGATGTTACCTACAAGTTGGCTGAAGTTTAAGAAGATATATTGGTTTTTAGGAGTTTTATTTCTTGGAGGCACTTTGGTAGTAAATATTTGATTACCTAAGTAACGTCTAAGACGTCTACGGAAAATAATTTTGTTCCTCCTATGTAACTTTGTTTTAATCAATTTTTTTAAACTGATTTGTTAAATTAATTGAGTAGATACCTGATTTATTTAATTAAGTACCTGAAAATTAATAATAATTATTGAACTTATTCAATAACTCCAACTTGTGCTCAATTGAAAGCTAAATATTTTCCTACAACTTCACTTGAAACAAATATCCTCGTAGAATAAGAATTTGGCCGGAATGTGGATCTGAAACCATTGACCAAAACTTGAAATTGAAATTTTCTTGAAAAATTGCCTATTTTCAAAAGGCTGTATCTTGACAACCGTAAGTCGTACTGAGCTCGCTTTGTGCTCAAAATCTTAAAATTTCATATGCTTTAAAATAAGTACGTAAAAAAATCGTTAAAACGCTTAGTTTCGGAGATGTAACCGAAAAACCAAAACAACTGCGACAATTTCGGGTTTTTTAGAGCTGCTCACAAAGTTCCCAACGATTTTTTTAGCTGCGAAATTGGGTAGGTGCTAACGTTAACCCCCCTATCAAAACTACCCGTTAGCTTACGATTTTAGCCTTTTTTTAGTGTACTGTATGCCTTACCTAATAGTAGGTACCTACTACAGGAAGCGAAAGGAAAAAAAGGAAATGCTTCTTTTGGCTGGTTTTCGCGCATGCTGTCGAATTTATTTTCCGTCAATAAATCAATTGGCAGGACTCAACTGGATACGATTGGAAAAGTTGTTGGGGTGATTGTGTAACAGCTGAAGAGGGGCAGTGGGTTAACACGAATGTGGAGAACAAGAAAAAATACACTGCCAAGGCAATGGCACATGAGCTTCCTCGTGCCAAGTTCAAAATGAATGTAGTTGTCACTGTAACAAGAAAATTACGTTCACGCATGCGCAGGGAGTACCACTGATGCAATCGCGATGAAGCTGATAGGGGACCATCTAGGGCTATACCCACACAATTCCTGAAAATTTGATTGAAATCCGATCAAAATTGTGGTAGTTATAATGAATCAGCGGTACGCTCAGCGCATGCGCGAACGTACCGCTGATTCAATCTTAATGAAACTGATAGGGGACCATCTAGAGCTATACCCACCCAATTCCTGAAAATTTTATTTAAAACCGATCAAAATTGTGAAAGTTATGCCTGTTTCAAGAATTTCACGTTAGCGCATGCGCAGAGCGTACCGCTGATTCTATTGTGATGAAATTCGTATGGGACCTCAAGGAGCCTTATCCGCATAATCCCTCCAAATTTGAGCTAAATTCTAACAAGGAAATGCGGATAGACCGACAGATCCACAGACCGACAGACACGGAACCAAATTTGTTCAGTAGGCTATGAAACGCAAAATGCGAGTGGAAATTTTGAATTCGGACAACAAAAATTTTTTGGCTCCAGAAAGTGAAGAAAGTGAGTTAACGGGAAGCAGTTAACATTAAAAAGTTAGCCTCATTTGAGCCACTGTAGGAGTGTGACGGTTGTAAATGTAAGAGATTATAGTATTGTTTTTTCTCAGCCAATGTTGAGCTGAAAAAAATATAGGTCATAAAGTCAAAATACTCTGCCAAGGCAATGGCACATGAGCTTCCTCGTGCCATGTTCAAAATGAACGTAACAACTGTAACAAGAAAATTACGTTCGCGCATGTGCAGGGAGTACCACTGATTCAATCGTGATGAAACTGATAGGGAACCATCTAGGGCTATACCCACACAATTCCTGAAAATTTGATTGAAATCCGATCAAAATTGTAGGAGTTATGGCTGTGGCAAGGAAATTACGTTCGCGCATGCGCTGAGCGTACGGCTCATTCAATCGCGATGAAACTGACAGGGTACTATCTAGAGCTATACGCACACAACACCTGAAAATTTGATTGAAATCCGATCAAAATTGAGAAAGTTATGCCTATTTCTAGAATTTCACGTTAGCGCATGCGCAGAGCGTACCGCTGATTCAATTGTGATGAAATTCGTATGAGACCTCAAGGAGCCTTATCCGCATAATCCCTCAAAATTTGAGCTAAATTCATTCAAAATTGTGGAAATTATGGCTGTAACAAGGAAATGCGGACAGACCGACAGACACGGAACCAAATTTGTTCAGTAGGCTATGAAACGCAAAATGCGAGTGGAAATTTTGAATTCGGACAACAAAAATTTTTTTCTCCCGAAAGTGAACACAAGGAAGCAAAATAATACATAAGCCGAATATTATTCTGCGACTTTTGAGGCATCTGATGACATCCCATGTTCTATTTTCTGTGATCGGTAACCTGTTGGGTAACCAAATATTATAACATTTATAAAATTGCCAGTTTTTTCCGCCCGAACGATATTAGTGAGAATTGAAATTGAAATTGTGTTTCAGATGAAAATTTTACAATTTCAAGAATTCTTCTCCGCCTTCTTCCACCGGCCCTCTGTGGAACCACCGAAGAACACATTCTGTGTTCCATTGGTTTGATCCTTGATCATAACATAACGGTAATAATCCGGGGTTCTGGGGGTGTCCTTCACAACAAGGGTAAAAATATAGTTAACCATACCTACATAGTCACAAGCGGAAATATACATATTTTTCCTAGTATGTATATTATGTATACCGATATATATGTATTTTTAATGAGTTTTCAATATAATATATTAATAACATATTAATAACAATATTATTGTTTAATTTATTTCTGCATTTAGCGCTTTAAAAAAAAGAACACTAGATTAACTTTATACTTCTCGTGGGCGCCCTTAACGAGTACCACCAACTTGAATCTCAAATGTTTTTGTTTTTTTTCTGCCGGCTTTACGATCTTGGAAACATCTCAGGAAGAGTCCTGAAATAAAGCTATAAACCCATCTTTTCCTGACAAATTGCCGTTTGAACCCCGAAAGAAGCGATTTTTTTGTGAGTTGGTTTCGTTGGGGGAAAATTTACTGCCTCATTGGCCCCCGCTTTGATCGGAATGAGCTTTTAAAGATCTGAAAACCCATTTGATGGTTTTCGATGTTCGAATCAAACACCCTTTTGCATTCCGGAGACGTGATTTAGTGATTTTGTATAAGAAAAGACATCAAACTGTAGTGTAACTATAAAAGTCACATTTTGCGAATAAAATTTACAGTTTTGTTCTAGTTTTTTGTTGAGTCAAATAAGGGAATGACAGAAAAAAAGTTTGATGCGTATGCTGCGCAAACCAGGTGAGTACCGGACGTTACGCTACATGTTGGTAAATTGCAGGTCTTCTCAAAGTGTACCACGAAATATACCCTTGCCAAAATTATGGAGCTTTAAAAGAGGCCATAATATCTCGGGTTTGCTCCGCAACGCCTGGCATGACTGTTATGCAAGTTGAGGAACCTCGGCCAAAAAGGGTCTTTCTTCTTTCGCCCATTCAGGTTTTCTTAAAAGAAGCCGAAGGGAAGAGAGAGGCGGAATTCCGCGCATGCCGAAGGGTTGTTAAGTCGGATAACAATTTTCAACGGTCTCGGCAAAGTTATTGAATTGATAAACTGGTAGGAGAAATATCAAACTTCTTTAAAGAAAGGTATCTTTTAAACTTCTTGAAGCTCGTGATAACTGAAGAACCTCTCGCCCATTTCAACGAGATGAGATTTATGCTCAGCAATGTTGCAACTGCAACTGGAACATCCATCTGCCGGCCCAGTTTGAACCGTTTCGAAACCCATTGAGACGTCTGTGGACCCAACAAACACCCAAGGCGCTCCATCTGTCTTCGACAAAGCGTAGGAGCAGAAGACAGAAGCGATGACTGCCTTACTGCCTACCTTCTACTGATTTATGAACACCGAAAATAACCAAGCCCCAATAATGACCATAACAAATTAAGTGGACAATGTTTGACAAAGAAAGCAGCCGGTTAATTATTTTCTTACAATTAGGAATGGAAGCGTTTCTGGATTATTTTTTTTATCGATAGAAGGCGTCCAAATAATACTAAAAATGGGGTTAAAACACAAACTGCAAGCTCGTATGAATTTATAAAATTTATGAAAAAGTTGCTATTTGAATTTTGGCGGAAACCCGAGGTCAGCTCCTATTGGTCGACAAGTTGGCCACCATTACAAAACTAAAAACTAAAGAATCGGTCATTGGAATAAGTTAATTTATATCACAAGTAAGTTGAGTAAATAAGCATGATCCCATTAAAAACAAAGCGAACACGGCCATTTTCGCGTTACTCCAGTGTCACTAGAGCCAAACACCAAGA
The DNA here is from genome assembly GCA_955831195.1 of Pilophorus perplexus. Taxonomy (NCBI): domain Eukaryota; kingdom Metazoa; phylum Arthropoda; class Insecta; order Hemiptera; family Miridae; genus Pilophorus; species Pilophorus perplexus. The sequence continues at coordinate 26,935,900 of OY037008.1, forward strand.
AAAAAGCGAAAATAGAAGAAAAAATCGACCTGCCCTCTGGTGTCTTTTGATTGGAAACCGGAACACTTGTGGGTGACGTCACCCACACTTATTTTTGAATCGGCCAGAATTTTTTAAGACGATTATAAACTACGTGAAAGACTTTTTGTCACAAAAATGATGTATTTCCCCCTTTTTGACTTCTAACAACACGGTACAGGATGATTTAACCCGAAATTCGGGAGCACTTCCATTCCTAATTATTGTAGTTTTCGTGGCGGAACAAAAAAGTGCTCCTCCTGTGATGGACCACAAATGCTGAAATTTCAATATAAACTCGATTTCTCCTCTTAGTGATGGACGCCTTAGAATGCTTTAAGTGGGGTCTTTGAAGGGTTTGGGCCATAGGGTCGGGTGAAGTGTCGATATCGGAGTGATTTATGAGGATTGACGAGGACCTCTTTGACCACTCTAGAACTATTTCAACTAACTTAGTGAGTAAGTAGAGTTCGTCAAGCTATTTGCAGGAGGAGATAGAAAAATTGTATATCTGAACATTTAATGATCTTCACTTTAAAGCGATCATAAAAGGGTTAAAACCGGCTTGAGATGATCAGAGTTCTCTAAAATGACTTGAAAAAAAAAAATGCAAACCTGTTTGTGAAAATTCAGAGCCGGCTTGAGAGACTTAAAATTGGTTTGTTAAGATTTTGCGTTGGAATTGGGGAACTTGATACCGATTTGTGAAGATGCAGAAATGTCAGGGGAGGGTTAAAACCGGTTTGAGATGGTTAGAAACTGGGGAAATTGTGGTTACAGCTTATCTTATCTTTGATAAGATAACATTTAATGTTATCGAGTCAAGAATAATTCTTCACAATGATGTTGACAATTGAATTCTGAAAATGGCGTTTACATACAGTTTGGTGGTGGTACTTATGACTGCCACTTTTTCGACAATTTTCTAAACCTTCGACTATACCCCATGACTCATAAAAAAATAACATGAACGGCAGGAGATTTGACCAAACTGGTGGGCTTGCCGTCCCAGCCATCTCATCAAATAGACGGGACTATTAAATAGTCTGTACTGTGCCCAGGATGGAAGAGGGGGAATGAGCCTCTTTGGGTTCACTCCCCCCTCCCCCTGCACTCTTCCCCTGCCCCCTGAGTGAGGCAGGGGCTGCTGGCAGGGAGGGGAGGCCTGCCAGGGAGAGGGCAGGTCACCAGGAAGGGGGATCCACTGGGAGGGGGCTGCCTATATAGGATGCCGTCCTCCCTCCCCCAGCAGAGTTCCAACCAACCAAGTCTGGGATCAACAGGTCATGACGCCGACTCTCTAGCCTTGGCCCTGCAAGCGTACGCGCCGGCCAACCAGACGATCAAGAATCATCTGTGGCTGTAATGTAAGGTGGATATAATGTAAGGTGGATGCGGCGAGATAGTGGGAATCCATCTTAAAAAAGACGATTTAAGACGAAATAGTCTATTTCCACGATAAAATTAAAACGCGATAAAATTATCTGTGGCTGACTCTCCAACCCTTCCCCAGGGGACCCCCAGCTGGTTCTTTGGACAGCCGCACTACAACCCCAGCCATCAGCCAGCCAACCAGTCAAACAGCTAGCCAGCTGACCAATCAGCCCACTCGCCAGCCAGCCAAACCCTCCACAACGACACATCAACCCTAAACAAAGGGACTTCGCTGTGGCAGAAGCTACCTGGCCAACCACCCACCCCTCGGCGGACCGACCCAGCTACACCTGGAACCGTCCAGGACCAACCCTCGCACCGGGCTCTCGAGACCACTGTGACAGATAATTCGAAGCAACGAACGTCAGATCGCCCGGTCTCAACCAAGCATAACTCAAGTAATCCTAATTAGTCGAGGTACGTCCCATTCCGGCCACCTTCAGGGACCCCCTTCATTATTGTACTTTCATTTATTGCAGCGGCTCAATAGCCCCCCCTTTGCCGCCTAAAAGGGTAATAAACTTGTGTTTCCTTCTTTTCAACCAATCCTATGAATATTCCCTTAAGCGCCTGGTGGGAGCACGAAACATCGCCCATTTAGCTCGGCACACTACAAGTCAAATTTTGACTGCTTCAAAAAGCAGTCAACCATAATATGGTAATATTATTATCGAAACCGCTAATCAGCGATTTCACTAGTTCCACATTTTCTCGAAAACTATCAAGCCTACACTTAACTAACCTAATTGTGCTCAAATGAAAGCTTTTCTACTAACTTTACTCCCACAGCTGGAGTTGTCATGTTTTGTGACGTGGACGATACGTAAAAAAAAATGTTTTTGGAAAAATGGCTCGAATTTGGTGGGCCGTAGGTATCTCGATATTGCAGCAAATTTTACCTAGTTAAAATAAAGATAATAGTGGCCTTTGCGCTATAACGCTTGCTTCAGGAGCTAGGTAAGAAGCAAAACCTGAAAAAAGTCCAAAAAATTCGCCGCTTTCAGCGTGGTTCAGAGTTAGCCACGAGCTTTCGAAATTACAAAGATGACTAAATACTAATGGGACCGACCCTAACAAATAAAAAAATAAAACCTACTATGGCAATTTATGTTTTTTCTGGTGCAAATGCAGTGAACTAGAAGACTTGAAACTGGTTCGTCAAGATTCACAAGTAGAATTAAGAAACTTAATACCAGTAACTGGTATTCCCTAACTGTTAGGGAATTCACATCCGACATTAGAGGGCTAAAACTGGTTTAACTTCATTGAAAAAGCAATGAAAACCGGTTTGTGAAGGTTCAAACCAACAAGATTGATTTAGGCCTACAACTGGCTTGTGAATTTTAGATTCGACATGAGACGGCTAAAACCGGCTCAACATGATTGAGAACCAGCTAGGAGAAATGAAAACAGGTTTGGGAAGAATCAGAACCGACTTAAAGACACTTGAAAGAGGTCCAAGAGGATTTAAAACCAAATACTGGAATTAAATACTAGGTATTGAATACTGGTTTGAAAACATTACACACAGTATGAGAAAATGGAACCGGGCTGGGAAGATTTGAACCCCCACATTGAGTGATTAAAACTTGTTTTGAAGGACGAATTATGGGATCATTTAAAACCGAATTCAGTATAAATGTTTTACGAATCATGGTGAGCGGTAAAAGTAGGTTGTTGCTTGCAAAACACAAAAAGATGATGAAGTTCGAGAATGATTCGATTTATTCTTTGCCCTTATTAGGTCTCATTTATATTCACGCTCTTAAGTTCGCAGCGGTTACCAACATTTCATCACTATTTACCACTTAAACGTGAATTACCCGCGTAGAGTAGTTGTGGCCATTCTGGCAAATTGATTGCGCAAATAAGCGTGAAAGCAGTGAGACGTGAAATGGTAAACAGGGAAGAAGGCGGTCCAACAACCTCGTCTGTCACCTGTCTGGGCGGATCCAACAGTCTCGCCCACATCGTCTACCAGGATGGTCAAGTTCATGATGAGAAGCAGAACTTTGTTGGTGGAAATTTTACTTTACGGCTTACAAATGACCATTTAGTTGACTTCAAAGTCTTGTACCGCTTAGGTGTGATGGGCGAGATTATGAAAGAAAAAACATCGCTCAAGATGTTAATTTCGGAGGCCTTGAACAACCGCCGAATGTCTTAATTTTCGAAGGAACATGTTCACACCGGTCGTTCTCTCGACTCACTTTCACCTTGGTAAGGCTCACGATGATATTATGCTAATATAATACTACCAAATAACAGTGTTTATCGTACTAAAGAGCTCTGCCGGGTCCTTAAATGGCTTTGAGCAAACGGCGTGTGATTGTGAAGACTCACCGGCGAAGATCGGTGTACTCCTAAGACCCCCTTAATCGAAGCCGGCGAGTGTATTTTGTGTAACTACGTGACGAGGTTTTCCTAGCATTTATTTGAATTTAAAATTGTGTTGTGTGACGGGTGGGAAATTGTTGGCACTTTGTTTTCGTCACCGCTTTTCGAAAGGAAAAACGCTGCAAATTTTACACAAGGGTTTATTATTCTGTAATATAGGTTACTTGTACAGACATTTAATTCTGTCAATAAAAAAATTTAAAAAATTTTTTTTTTTTTATATTTCAAAAAAAATTTTTAGGGGGGATTTTTTCTTCAAAAATGTGGTTTTTCAAAAATTCTTTAATTTTTACTCGAAAAATATTAAACTTCTTGGGATCCTTCAAAAATCCCATTTTTAGCCCCATGAAAGCCCTATAGATCACCACAGTGAAATCGGATCGTTCCGGGACCCCCAAAAATGGATTCTACGTCCAAAAATACTTCGAAAACGACACCTAACTCGATCCCATAGCTAAAAGCCTTCAAAACACCCATCCTGTAGCCCCATTTTAGCCCCATAGCGCCCCACGTTTTGGCGATCGGACTGAAAACCTTGCGGGCACAACTAGATGGTAAACCAAGTATTTTGCCAAAATTTCAGATTTTAAAAAAAATTCCTACTGCCCGAAACGGCCCGGACGGCGGACGGCGTACGGCGGACGGACATTTCGGATTTTGAACGTAGACCTCTTGAAACGTATAATGTCATGTTTTGAGGCCGATCCGAGTCGTCGACCTCCGTCGCGAAAACATAGGTGTATTATTCCAAGAATAATAAACCAAAAGTGATCACCATATGAGGTACCTACCTGAATATTATTTAATGTAGTTTATTCCAAAATTCATACGAAAACATAAGACGAACAACGCGAAAATAATATTGAGGTTAAAGTATTTCCAATCTTTATTGTTCCTAAGTTGTAAGATTTCCAAAAGTGGGCTCCAATGTGCGGTATTTCAAGAGCATCAGTGGAGAAAAAATGGGCGTGAGTGGCGTCAAGTCAACTTTCAACGTATAAAAATTACTTCACAGGAGGTTTTGATGAGTACTGAATCCAATCAAGTCAAAAGTAGAACATTCAACCCATTTGAAGAATACCAAAAGTCAATCACACTGCTTAACCATTTCTAATTTCACTAATAACCAATACGTGTAATAATGAAAATAAGTACCTAGGTGAGCTTACCGACGAGTAAGGGATTCCGCACGTGTCCATACAGAGGTACATGCAGGTGGAGACGCCTTGTATTTTCACTTGGCCGAGCCCCACGGAACTCCTTTGTAGCACAGCTGCAACAAAACACTGCGTTAATGTGACAACGTACAGCCGCTTGAATAATAGTCGGATCATGTTGCAACAGAATCAAATGTTAGAATAAAGTGTCGGGCAGTAGTAGGTAGATAGATGTGTACAGTAAACAGTACCCATAAGGGTGAATGTCATAAAAAGGTCAAACCTGGAGTGCATGTAGGAAGCTTCCAATGTTTTAAAACGGGTTTTCCCTTCCCTCCTTGTATAAAACAGTTACTGTATTATAGTCAAAAACGCTCAATTTTCATTCCCTCTTCTTTTAATATATAGGCGCTATAACTCCCTTAATTTATATTTAAATTGCTTTATAATATAAACCTTTAAAATATTATTTTTGAAATAACCTCCCATATTCATCTCAAACGACATCTTTTTCAAGCGCCATCAATCGCCGACGGAGCCAAATTCATCTAGATTCTAACTTTAGAGATTTGTGATGGTCAGATCCACTGTTACTATCGCTGCCCCCGGCACGTTTTGTCGTCTTCTTGGCTGTCGGATAATTCTTTACGTAGCTACTATACAGTGTCACTTACTATTGAAGTACGTACCTACTCATATTTGGCGTTGCATTCAGGTGGAAATAATCTCCCAACCAGAAAGGGGATTCAATGACTGGGGATGCATCGTGTTCAATGCAAGGGCGAAGCCATTGAGCTGAAGATTGCAGTCGTATAATAGAAGTGGGTCCCTCCCTCTAATCCTCCATTTCCATCTTTTCCTTTCGAATTATGAGGAGGATAAATTCTGATTCACGTCCCACTCTTGTGGGTTCCGGGTGATTGGGTTTTCTTCGTTCCTTTCATGCCATCCCAGCTAGAAGACTCCGCCGCAATGTTCTGCCCGGCTAAGGACAAATCGTCCCTTTCCTCCCCACCATGTGTCATCCTTGTCTAGACCTCAAACAACCATTAAAAGTCGCCAGTTTACGTTGTCGCAAAGATCGTAGATTCAATTTACGACAAAGTAAGCCTCATGACCAAGAGAAGACTACCGCAAATCAGGTGAAAAAAATCAAATTTGAGGGTGGGCGGAAAGCGCGGATCAGAGCGCTCACATTTCAGTCCCATGCAAATTGCCTAAACTGTATTCAAGAGTTTAACAATAATTATTGCAATGAGTAGTATTCAGCAGTTATGTCAAGAGATCAGACTATTAATAAATCAATGTAAAAGCAGTAACTCAGTAAGCGTTAATTTTATTGAGCGCAAAAATACATTTCTAACACGTAACACCAGCTTGTGCTTATTTACATCATTAGACTGTTCTAGATTCGAGTGTATTTTGCATACCGAGATTTAAATTTAAATTTAAATTGTGGTTCAATGATTGGAAAAATTGGATTGAAAGTCGCAGGCGCCGAGACCAAATTCTTGCAGCCGTTCGGTGTTGGAGGCGTTGAATGGGAGTTCCTGGGTAGTTCCTCCTTAGTTCGATTTGCCTAAGGAACATCCTTATGATTTAGGTAAGACCAGTGTTTTCACTGGAACCGTCAAAAATCGAAAACGATTAATTCCAAAGGCTGTCGGTGCGTGGGGAACCAGGAGTCACCTTGGACTCGCCAACTTCGTTGTGTGGGGACGAGACGATGCCCGAGTCCCCACGCCGACTTCATATTTTATTAAATTCGACGCCTGGTGGCGCCAATGCGTTTTAAAACGGTTAAAGCACTAATATAGATCGCATAGAGTACGAACCTCTACACAAGCCATTATCAATAAGGGTGATGCGGCTCGACTCCGACGATGCACGTACTACGTCGTACTACCCGTTGTCGAGGCGTCCATCGAATAACGGAACGGAAATGATGTTCAAATCACCACTCACTATGATCGGTAGGTACAGTTTCAAATAATGAGTTTCCCTCAGGAATAATTTTCCAGAGAAGGTAGAAGCGACATCGTTGTCGGTCATAACCGTTTTATTTCGGTACATAGTGAGTGTTTAATCGGTACATAATCATTTGCTAAGAGCGATTCGGGGTGTCGATCAACTCGCCAGCGTTCTATTGTTATGCATCTGCACGTAAACAAATCAACTCCCCAATACTGTCTTAAAAGTTGACTCGCCAATCTGATCAAACCTTATCGATCCACATACACACCAAAGACACCAGTGTAATATCCCGCTGCGAGATATCAAATTATGCAAGGACCCCTCAAAGCATGATCCGAACTTTTCCAACTTCTCCATAGAGATAGCCGGGACTTGTGAACAGACTCACAAACAGCCTAACAACCTGATCCTTGTGCTCGAAAAACCGCCAAATTTTCGGACGTTTTTCAATAATTGAATAATAAGAATTATTCTTGGCTTATAACTCCAAAAATGTGCGCCCTACCAAAGTCTTTTTTGGTCTTTTTTTTGGTTTTGTCGACTTTTTCTAAGTACCATTTGCTACCATTTGAGCACAACGGCAGCTTTGTGGTTCCAATAGGTCCCGAGATGTATCTCGAGTGTACCTACCTCTTCAAACATTGGCAATTTTCCCAAAAAGTTAGAAATCGCGGTTTTAGCTGTCTTCCGTACGGAATATCGGCTAAAACATTCAACAATTATTTTCATTAAAAATAAATCCCCAATCCAAGGATTCAGAATAACTTTCGGGGTTGCAAACTCCAGGTAGGAGAGGGCAAATATCAGATCAATGGAAGCTGATCGCTCGTTTCCGCCGAAAATTCAAATTGCGATTTTTCCATAAACTCCTAAATTCGTAGGAACTTTAAATTTGTTTTTTTTTTTAACCCCATTTTCGATGTTATTTGGAGGCCTTCTATCGATAAACAAAAAAAATCCAGAAATACGTTTTTGTTGTTTCATTGAATTTTATTTCATCAAATAGCATGGGCGAGTTGTTACAGCTTGGGAGCTTGGCGAGCTGATATGGAGGGCTAGTTGAAATGCGAATTGTTGACGAATTGATGAACACCAAGCGATTCGTTCCATGAATAGGCTGTGCCTATTCCTACCACCGGCTGATGATGGGCTAAAACCCGAAACCGTTCCCATATGTAACGAAATAAACCGGTGTGGTAAAAACGCTAGCACACCTTTTCGTACAATTTTACATCGTCGAAAGTGAGAATCCACCCTCGATTTCTGCGATATTCACGCATTCGTTTGTGTGTTTACGAGTCATTCCGCGTTTTTGGAAAATTGTTTGGCAACAGTCGATCTCATACTACATTACGAAATCCTCCAAAATCCACGAAACTTCTGTTTATCAGTAATTTGGATAAGTGTCACGTTGTAACCACCGCTTTGTTCATCAGTCGCGTGACGAGTTCTCGCAATGGTCAATTTCGTGGGTTAACATGGAAATGTTAGGGAGGTAGGTACATTAAAATAAAATTAAAAAAAAGTAGTCCAGAGGTTTTTTGAAAGTATCCGGTCAGGAATGTGCGAGATGAATTTTTTGCAAGTCTTCCTATCGTCTCTTAACAGCTGTTAACCCTAGGGTCCTTCTTGATGATCAGATTCTATTTACCTCGTGGCTGCGGGGCTTCGTTTGTTGGAGTTCGGTTAAAATCAAGGAACGCTGCTAATAGCCTTTAAAACATTGGTATCAATTCTTTGCTGATGTATATTCATGGTAGGTATGGTGTTTTTTTTTTTGCAAGGCAGTTTTTTTTCGTCCACTAAATTCGGAAATTTCACCTTGAAACCCTTTAAAAGTCAGGTTATGAACGGTATGAATTATACCGAAATTTATTTCACAAAGAGGAGAAGAATAGTTGGTCCCTGGAAGGTATGAGGGAGTGATAAAACTGCGGGAGGTCGACGGCAGCCAACAGGTGAGGTCCCGACGAGGCACGCGCACCCCACTGTGTACCACAAACCGAGTAGGCGGTCCTTTCTCGACTGTAATTAGTTGGTAGCCTCAAAACCCCCGACGCAGAACTATGAAGTCACCAAAGTTTCCTATAACAATCGAACTTTGTTCATATTGGGCTATGCGTTTTACGCAGAACGTGTTTTCACTTTCGAACGAAGAAAGAAACTACTGCTGCACCGTACTGTGCCAACTTCGACACCCTTGCGAGACATCCGCATAAATCAAATCCCTCGTTGAACGGTGGTCTAAAACCAAAAGCATTTTTCAAGTTTCTCCATGAACTTCTTTGGCTCGATTCCAATCGCCAAAAGCCTCCCGCGAAAAAGACAAGTGACGCCCTCCAAAACCACAAAATACAAACGAGAATTCAACCAGACGTGAAAGGGAAACCTTTGTGACTAATTTAATTGAAATGTGGTCCCCAATGAAAGATTAGGAACTCGAAGCGGAGTGATGATGCGTGAAGATGATCAAAACCAGAGAGAATCCTCGAAACTCGAAACCCTCGATCATACACGACTTACGAAACTCCGGAGACGCAAGAATAAATTTCAATGTGGTCCACGTGTTGTCCGCGTATGCTGGGCGATATATCAATAAATCGATTTATCGTAAGGTCAACCATTCAGTTGCGCTATTTCGATAATTGGCATCGATGAGAGGCTTACCACCACCACCGAGATATATCTATGTACTGGATCACATTATCGAATCTCATCGGAAGGCAGAATGCGAGACCCTTGAATAGTTTGACAAATCGAAGATTTCCCTTCAGATTTTGGTGCATTTCTTGTTCAAAAGGAAAATTTCTTCCCAATCGGCATCAAAATAATTTTGATAAATATTTCCTAAGATCATTCTTCTTCTTTGGGCATACCCGTAGAAGGGCGTTGGCAACCTCTCGCTACTAACTTATCTTGAGCGTGTAGAACAGTTATTACAGAACAAGTAGGTACCTACCTACTGTTTAACGCCGGTCCCTTTTGGTGTTCATCGATTCGTCACACCCTATTGTTCCGAAACGATTCATGGACAAATCGTTTCGCCACAGGAAAATTTTGGCCAAGTTTCTATCATTTCGCCACATCTGAGATTTTTGTTTGAGTTGACTGAACACAGAGAGAGAAAAAAGCCTTTTCTCGGTTATATCCTGCCAGCCTAGAATTAAATGTTTGTATGGGTCTCGGTTAAATCAAATTTAACCTTGGGAAAAAAAGTGGAAACAACCTAGAATTGATTGATTTAAAAATCTAATAATTAATTATAAATTGATTGAAAAATTAATTTACCCTAGAAAAATATTCTTATAACCGGGGTTATTATTGGGGTGACGACTCTGCAGTGTGCATATTGATTTGTGTAGGGCTTATTGTCCTAGACCGTGAATCAAAGGTACAGCGTATCATGATACAGCGTCTTTTGGAATGCGACTCGAAATGTTTGCCGACTTCGTTCGATTGCGATATTCGTGGATGCAAGTTCCATTTAGGGCAAGCGTGGCTCCACAGCATAACCGAACTAAGCAGGGAATACAAGAAACCCAGTGAAGGCGGGTATTGGTTACGGTCACTTTTCGGGCTGTCATACATCCAACCCTCTGATGTCGAGGAAGTGTTCTGCGACCTCATCAGCATCGCACCTCCGGGCCTTCGCAGCATCATCATCATCCAATGAACCCCCAAATTATTAGCAATTTGCTGATTACGTATATGACACACCCGTTTCAAACGAGACCGACTTCCCTCCTGAGATGTGGGCGACAACGGACACCAGCATTGAAATGGGCGTGAAACGATTCGGGTCCATTCGTAGTTTGAGGATCATAGACAGTAAAAAATGGAAAAAATAGATTTTGGCCAGAAGGAGTCATGTTGTCATTATGTTGCTCGAGAGCCTATATTATTTTATTTTAATTTAATTATTATTATTTTGATTTTTTTAAAAATATCGGTATGCAGTATTATTCCCTATATCGATATAATATACGATTTAATATTATTAAAGCTCGATATACCGGCATTTTACAATATAGATACTATTGTATTCAATACTCTAGTTGGTGCAACAATGAAAACCTCGTTTGTGAGAATATGTTCAGTTACAGCTCGTCTTCCAACTTCCAACTATCGGATGAAAAGGAAGCGCAGGCAGTGCAACTCAAATTTACGATCCTCGCTGAGTGGGAGGTCGTGTAGTGTCCAAGTTCACACGAGGTTTTAACGTTCTAAAATCCTTCGCGACAAACACCAATAAAACAGGGCGGTTCGTCTCGGTCGAGAAGCCCTCGAACGAAAATAGGAAGCAAAGGTAGGTTGGTCAGCTTATTTCTCAATCCTAGGCGCCTTAGAGACGTTTGGAATAGGTGGAAAGGAGAAGGAGGTGATGATCGTGTTCAGCGGCTTTATTTTTTAGCGTACTTGAAAAGTTAGAAATAAAATTTGACTGATCAGCAGTTCCAAAGAAATTGCTAATAAAAAACAGAGCGTTCTCATCACAACATACTTTCCCCCTTATCTTTACATTTCATTTTTGAATCAGAGCCAAATTTCTTACCAGAGTAGTAAAATACATAGGTACAAGTTGCTTGTTAAGGTGTGCAACATCGCGCCAGTCTTATCGATTCTTGCAAGTAGGATTTCTCGTTGAAGAGACTGATTTGAGGGACCCGGTCCGAGGGCGCGTGACCGGTTTGAATGGCTCGGAGACTGATTACAATAGGTTGAGAACCGGTACAAATAGGCAATCCTGGTTTAGAGGTTTAAGATCTGGTTCGAAGGGGCGATAACCGGTTTGGTCATTCGAAAATTTGGGTGCATGTCAGCTGGGCCGAAGTAAGAGGCTCAAGGCTGGGCCGAAGAAGAGTTGCTAATGAGTTTGGTTAGGGAGAGAGAACGACTCCTCTGCTGAATACTAAATTGTTTATTCAGGTAAACAATTATAGCGTGGGGACCGGTTTCGAGCAACTAAGCTCATCTACAGCCCTGACAAGAAAACCATTCTGGACCGTTTTCATCAGTTATAATTTTCACCATTTGTGCTTGTTCATATACCTTCAGTATAATATAATTTAGAGTTTACATTGTTAATATAATTTTATGGTTTTTCTCTGATGCTAATGACAAATGGTTTTCTTGTCAGGGCTGTAGATGAGCTTAGTTGCTCGAAACCGGTCCCCACGCTATAATTGTTTACCTGAATAAACAATTTAGAATTCAGCAGAGGAGTCGTTCTCTCTCCCTAACCAAACTCATTGGATTAGACCTCTGCACCATCGGCAAACAACCACTTTGTGAGTTGCTAATGAGGTCCGTCTCGAGTGACAGGTTACGGGTACTGTCAGCTGGGTCGGTCGACTCCGACTTCTGAGACTCTCAGGTCCAAGACAATATTTTCATTCCAGCAGCAAGTAAACCAAGAGTCAAGGCCAATGCCATCCAGTATTATTTATTTATTTACTACGGTGCGATGTAACTGCCTTTCCAAATGTCTGGCACCTCGGCTGAAGGAGGCGTTGAAGAACATGTAAAGAGGGTAAGAGAGCGATCCAGCACGAAGTGAAGGAGGGAGTCCAGGGCTTTTTTTGACGTCTTGGGTACGGCGCTTATTTTCAATACCGGCCACAGAGACACCAAAGTAGCTGAATCGACCTCGACGTTCCCTATAGCAGGTCCCTATGTAGGTACTTCCTGTAGCAGGTCCTCGATAAGTCCCTAACCCTAGCTCTAAACGACGAAAACAGGTCGAGATACGTGAAAAAGGTCGCGTACCTCAATAACCAGCGTGAAGACCGTCCAACGACGAAGTCCATCACTTCGGAAATTTTAGCATTTATTACTTAAGGTAAGAATTTTGGTCATTTTCCTTCGTCCTGCACTGGCCCAGTTGACAGTACACAATTTTTGCATGTGTCAGCTAGGCCGAAGGGTAGTGTTAACTGGCCCAGCTGACAGCGGCATCGGCCCAGCTGACTGGAACCCGAAAATTTTAATGTTGACTTTGCACACCATTTTATAAAGCCTTTGCTTTGGCACACCAATCAGCACCAAAATCAACATTCAACATCAACATGAAAATGTGAAGACATACATTTCGCTTTATTACACAAAGAATTTAGGGAGATTGTAGAGAAGGATGACTCCTCTGCTGGTGTACTAAATTATATATTCACAATTAACGATAGGTAATTTTCAATTATTGTTAGTTTTACAATTACAAAATTTGTAACAATATGTTGTAACAATATTTAATATTGTTAGTACAATTGTACTGTGGGGGCCGGTTTCGAGCAACTGAGCTCATCTACAGCCCAGAGTGATTTGCAGTAGTTGAACTTACTCAGTTTTGTACCATTCATTCCCAACCAACTGTTCAAAAATGTTTAGTGTCAGGCAACCCTGGTGCAATGAGCTTAGATGTAAATTAGCCCCTGGTCGTAGTGCTGCTGATCGAACGAAATTCCAAATAGACAGATTGTGAGAATCGTAACTTTATGGATTTGATCGGAAAGATCGGCATTCGCCCAACCGATAACAGTTTGACTCGGCCGGAAACATTTTCGTGTCCACATCAAACCGCACCGCTTTTAGGTTCTTTCTCTGTATCATCCCTCTTTCTCTCAAAATCTATTAACAAATTAGGTCTTGTTTACGAGTAGGCCAACTTGTAGTCGAAAAGAAAAACGGTTCGTTCTCGAGGGATTAGGTTGAAAGCTACGCGGGATTTTTCAAGTCACAACACGCCGTAAATCCAGCGGCCTAAAAATACCTTTAACAAGATCAGCCCTCAAAGTCAGTCCACTAAGAAGCATCTTTGTACCTATGCTTTTTCTTTAATTTTATTTTTTATTTGTAAACTTGAAAACAGTAAATATTGTGCGCCTTAAATGCATATCTGTTCCATCAAGCGTTGCAATAACATTATAAAAACAGGCTTCCCAGTTAGGAGAGGGGTGCAATGACATTTCAAGGGTGAACTAATTACTGTCAATTTGTCCGGCCCTCGTCCCCTCAGTACATCTTCTGCCAATAAAATTCGCCAGCTATTCACCGCCTGCAATCCCTACAGACGAATGCAGTCAACGACCTCATGCTTCTCTAAAATGGAAGCTCCTCACCATTTTCGGCGTGACAACTCTCGAATGGATTTAAAAGTGTTTCCTTGTCAGGAGAAATTTCACTTTCGAGTAAACATTTGATAACAAAATTATTTCTCACAATCCGGTAAGTATTCACTTCTTTACATAATATGTAAAGAGTGAATACCGGATTTATTCAAATTTAAATAATGAAATGAAGTAATAATTAATGAAATTTAAAAGTATAATTTTTTGTACCTATTTTACTAATGTGGATATTAAAGAGAAGGATCAGGAGCCAATTCATTTGCCTTAGTCGTTCATAAGTTACGTACAGGGGTTGAAACACGAGAGAATCCCATTTTTCAGCCAGGTTTGAAACATTTGCATATTTTGACGCTTGACTGTGGCTAACTGGCTGAACCGATTCTAATGTGTAAGGAAGTCATTCGACGCAAAATTTTATGCTCTTCAATTTTGTACTTGAAACGTTTTCTCTGCGATGCTTCGTTTCCGAGTTATAGGTGAGCAACTGGAAAATGTACAAAAAAATCGAGGATTTTGGCCGCCAAAAGTTCTCCCAGCAAACATTCTGCTACTTGATATTTTGTTGTAGCTTCAACTTCTTGCACGAGTCCCCCCCTTTCAATCCTCTGGCGGCTGGACGATAATCTCCTCTGCTGATGTAATACATTAGTTAGCTAAATGTCCATCCAGCAAATACGATTTAAACTTGCAATAAATCAACCAACACTTTGTAAATAAATAATTTCTAAAACGAATAGGAAAAGTCACCAGTGAGCCAAGTTTTTTTTTTTTTTTTTTCAATTTTCCTGTTGGGTCGTAAATCCCAATTAGCCATGTCCAAATTAGCGACGAACGGAGGACTAATTTAATCAAAAGGAACGCTGCCGGAGGGTTTTTCGCAAGATGTAAGTGCCGGCGAAGAAACAACAGGTGCCTATTACAAGTCCGATCGGACAAAGATAAATTCGGATTCCATTTGTCAACCCCGTGACCGGTCCATCTTTCAATTAGCGAAAGTCCGAAGTCCCCGTAAAGTTCCCACAAGATTAATGGGATCCAGGCGAACTTATCTGAGAGGGGGAGAATGTGACAAACCCTAAAGATGTGTATCTTTTTCAACGACCTTCGCCGACCTGCCAGAAGGGCGGTACTTATTCACTGTTTAGCACGTCCACGTTGGAAACTTCGATTTATTTTTTAGACGTCCTCCGTCGTAATAAACCAGGTATAACGCTTGGGCATTCCGAATGCATGAAATGTTTTCATTTTATTTAAACCTCAATAAAAGCCAGACTGCAGTCGTCGGTTAGCAGACGTTGTTACATGAGAAGACGAGACTTATAAATTACTAGGAGTGTGGACTGGCTCCTGGTCGAGGAGATAATCCCTATCGCGTCGATTGGCACAATTTATCACAACCCCAACCAAGCCAAGTGCAGACAACAAAAAGTTTAAGGTGGGAACATAAATTGAAATGACCGTGTCAAATGAAATATATACGGAATGATGACAAATTTATTACAGCAAAAAAGGTGAGTTGCTCTGTTGACTGGGCTGTGGGACCATCTAGAGACTTTAGTGTGATAAGTATGGGATTTGACTCAAAAGATGTGGGTTGAGAGAATTTTCCTTAGGGCTTAAAAATTCCTGGAGGAAACCTGATGGATTAGCGTTGTTTGGTTATTTTTGTGGTTCGGCAGGAAGTTGCAGACGTTGTGTCCAAGTTTTCAATGCCATTCGCTGTGAAGGAATCGACAACATGGAAATTTGGGACAAATGTCAGCAGTTTCCGAGCACTGAGTAAAAGAGACCAGTGCCCGAGGGACTTCCTGGGTCTTGTGGACCAGATGGTTTTTGAGGGCAGTTTTACCAGAAGCGTTTGGATACTAAAGTCCTCGGAGTTGGGACTGTTTATTGCCCTAGGGGTTTTCCCGCAAACCCAAGAGCTGTCAGGAATTCCAACAGACTGGAGTTTTCGAGAGGATATGGGATTCTTCCGTCCAACCCATCTGGTCTCTTTTACTCAGTGGTCCAACCCAAACACCAACGAGTGCTGGAACAGGCAGAGGGTTCCTAGAATCCTGGGCCTGGACGAGCCCTCAAAACGAATGTTCAGTCAGGCTTCTCAGATCCCAGAGTGAAAGATACAGTGTTGTTGGACATTACCTGTACAACCCTCAAAATGGGGGAAATGCACCAAACTATCCACGACGATAATCCTTTATATTACCCAAGAGGCGGCACCTGGCGGAGCACGAGGGTAATGCTGGTGCATTTGGTATGGCTCAGTCACTATGGAAGATGAGTGGCTTTCGAGGAGTCGGCACAGGAAGGGAGAATTAAATTTTCATGAAAGTACTTACAGTATCATAAATTCCAGTTAGAAATAAAGAAAAAGTTATTGTCCTCGTTTCTAGTCTTTATGAATTCAGATTTACACTTCTACGAAATTTGCATCCTCTTGAAAATTTGAAAATATAGGCGTTCAATTTTGAATTTTTCCAACTAATAATTAGTTGGAAAAATTCAAAATTTGTTCGAACCTGTTTTTTATAATTATTATAAAAACAGGCTCGATCATACACCGACTTGATGACTCGTCAATCCAAGCCATTTTCTTTAAACTTGAACGTCGATATTTAAGACAGAAAACTGCTTACAACATTACTTATGAAAAAAACGAAATCAGATGTTTATAACTTATAGAGTAATGATCGAAATGGTTAAAATTTAATGTTTAATGTGGACTTCCTGCCCATTGCTACGGTCAAGTCCACAGAGGATGAAAAAATAGCATTTTTGTTTGTTAAATAAAATTTATTTAATGTTAATAATGGATTTTATAAGTACGATTATTTTTTAATAGTTTTAACAAACCTTTAATGAATTATGCTGCTTTGCCATTTCAATCTCTTTTAACGAACAGATTATTTTTCTGACGCAACTGGAAAGATTTGAAAACGTCTAGAAACGTACGGTCTTCATTATCCTACACTGCGTAAAATTTATTAGCCCACAAATCCTTTGTTTTTATTTCCTGAGTGGGTGTAATGTTAGTGAAAGAGACGGTGGGATTATAAGAGTTCAAAGATCCCAGTAGAAAATAGATGCGGTAAACAGGTGTGAGACGAAAGCAAACACTTATATTGGCAGAGTGTGGGAGGGTTTACCTTGAGAACAAACAGAGAGCAACTTCAATCGAACTGATGAAACATTGTCGGGATTTGTAGGTTTAACAGCTTTCAAATGATGAGAGTAACTACCTATCTGTTCGGGTTAGAATTTCTAATTGTTTTCTCAATGATTATTCGCTCACTAATCAACGCGTTATCATTATCAACGTTGGAAAAAACGCGTTATCAACTCCGGGAAAACTTGGGCAGTGTTTTCAACATGTCATGAGTCAAATCTGAGAAAATTTATGACTTATTGAGAGCACCTACTTTGCCCTGAGACCTAAATTATAACTAACCATGAAAAAATGTTGGAATTTTCTTTTTCAAATTAATTTTCCCACATGAAACCGAACAATATTGTTGGGGAGAACACGGAAAACTGTCAATAGTGGTGGGAAACAGATGTAAAACTACCGAAGATGTAAAACTACCGAGTTGTTGGGGGAAAGAAGGAACATTATCGATACATTTAGGAAAAATACAAACCAAAAACTACCGATAAGTACGGATATTTATTCCTGATAGTATCAGAACTATCGATAGTTAACCAGCACTAAGGAAAAGGGAATGCAAAAGGCAAGAGCTTTTTGAATTACCAAACAGTGTTGAAATAACTATTTACAAAACAACAGCTGACAATATCTAAGTATTTCCATGGATAGAATCTAGAATCTAGAATCTTCTTCAAAAACATATTGTGATGGATCTATTAGATCCATCACAATATGTTTTTGAAGAAACTGTGGTATCGTGTTTGTACCTTCCCAGAAAAAATAATTAAAACGACATTCAAAGAGCCTATTCACTTAAATGAACCGTAGGAGCGGAAATTCGCGAATTGCCGACGTCTATGCCATAATATATTATATTCCACCTGGCAGCAATCCATTTCAACTCAGATGATGAACACGCCGTCGCTTAATAATTCCTTTGACTGCACACATTTTCAAGAACTTGACGGACGTCCCGTGGCCCAAATTTAACGAGACCCAACGAAAAAACGAAAGCCGCTTATTCTTCGTTCCTGACCTATTGTTCCAGTGACTTGAAGGATGCACAAGAGCTCGTTAAAGACCGATTCTCGCCGTGATTTACGAGTCGGACGAGACGATCCTGCGAAAAATCGTAATTTCATTGCCTTTTTGTGGATCACGCAGGAAACGTTTCAGGGAGCGTTGAACTCTTGTTTCAAAATCTTGAGAGTGAGACGGGAGCTTTTATGAAAGGTGCTTCTCGAGGTGTCTCTGATGAGCAGAAGGGGGAAAACTAGAGACCTCAAGCATACGCCAAACCTGGCCTTTCAGTTAATAAAATTCCCGATCCGTCTTTCCGCTTTTAAAAGGCGCTCAAAACATCGAGGTTCACACCTCCGAACTTGGAACCCTCAACCACTACTGCATTATTACAACAGTCATAAACTTTATCTTCAATCTCG
Source organism: Pilophorus perplexus (assembly GCA_955831195.1). Taxonomy (NCBI): domain Eukaryota; kingdom Metazoa; phylum Arthropoda; class Insecta; order Hemiptera; family Miridae; genus Pilophorus; species Pilophorus perplexus. Next base: position 26,954,591 of record OY037008.1, read on the forward strand.
GCCCATTACTGACAAATCACCAAATCACTGGGCTCGTTAGATAATTGGTGACGCCGCCTTATTCTTTTACGCTTAATGAAGAATCGTTTTTTTCTTTGTTCTCAAATCTAACGTTTTATAGTGACTGGGCACTTCTTTGGTACTGAGGTACAAACGGCCTAAGGGGGTGCCTGATTACAGTGGGCCTCAAATCAAAGTGTTTCTTTTAACTTCGGTTTTTATTTTTTACCAGGATCTCTTCTCAATGACAACTCTCCCCTTGGAATAATATTTATCAAGCTCAGCCGATAGGAATTATAGCTGTCCTTACGATTAACGGAACTCTCTCTTCAAGTGAGTTTTGTTTTTTATTTTCACGGGACAAAACGGATGCAACCAGAGAGAGTTGATTTTGTAATCGTTTCTTACACTATTAGGGTATAATATTGCAATAGGGATCGTGCAAGGGAACGGTTTCATAGCGTTTTGGTGGCAGGAACGCGCAATGTTGCTGGGGTGAATATCAAAATTTGTCAAAATCAAAACTTTATTTAATTAAGTGAATTAGCAAACGAAACCCTCCGTTAAAAATTTCGTGGATCTTTATGAATTTGAACTTCATACAAAATGGAAATGTGAGATTGTACCAAGAATTTGGTCACGTTGTAATATTAACATTACAATGTGACCAGAATTTAATTCTTGCTCATTTTTGTTAACTAACGTGGTAGGTATAGACTTTTTAAATCGATTGAACGCTTCTGAATAACATTTAAATTTGTGGCGGGAACCAGCGGTCAGCTGTTTGGTTTGACGTCATACTCCATCCTCGGATTAATTCGGCTCACCATTGGCCGATGGCTGAGGTCAGATTCTGCAAGATGGCCACGCTGTCGTCTTTGAAGGAGAATTATCCGCCAGACCCGAGGATGGCATGTCAAGGATGGATATCAAGGTCTTTGCATGGCTTGGATTCGATGAATATCAACTTCGTGATAGACTTATTGCCATAAAAATTATTAATATTATTTTATTATTATTATTATAATATAATAATTATAATAATATTATTATTATATTGCCATAAAAATTATTATAAAAATTATTCATTTCCCACTTGTGTCATGTTCAATAATATACCTAATCATTTAATTTGTAATTTAACCAGAAATTCAGTTACACGTTTCTTGCTTATTCGCTTTGCTGGAGGTGTTGGAAAAGGGAACCTGGTGAGTGTGCTTTCACTTCTGGAATCGTCCAGGTGCAACGCTCCTCCAGAGAACTGGTGGTAGGAGGGATGAAAATTGAATGTCAATATAATGGGAAAATCGATTTTTTCTACAAAAGTAGGTTTAGGTATTTCTAAGTACTAGATGCTCCGGGTCGCTTTGCTCGCCTACGCATCCAGCTGAGGGGTGAGCAGCATCGACGGACACGCTCAAACCCCTACTCAGACATAAGGCCTCGCTTCGCTCGGCCAAGCGCTTATTCGGGCAGGGGGGCCTCGCTTCGCTCGGCCAACCACATATGAATATTCAGGGGGCAGAATTAAGGCCCGGCAACATTGGAAATTAGCAATCTGGCATCTGGTTCTTTTTTCAAATCTGTCATTATTCTAACTCGTTAGCATAACCGTTTGCAGGGGCATACATTAAACCAGCTGCTGTTAGTGCAGAGCATTCCCGATCACTTCTTTTTTTATATTCTTGAAATGAATTTTTTTCAAGTTACTTCATTGAAAATTATACACCTCAATAATAATTATTCTCAATTATTGAGAAAATATTGTGGTAATTATTTTCTTTTTTCTTGTAGGTACCTGTTTATTAAATGAATGGGTTTGAGTAATTTATAGAAGCGTTGGCGTTGACGATTTTGATACCATTTTTTGACCTTCAATTACTAGCGTGCATTGTGCGTCCTATAAAATTGTGCTCTCAACTTCGAGAACAGTGGTATAAATTTATACCACATACCATCTCAATACGTAACATTCGATGGTAAATTCAATTATTGTTACGTTTCATGCCTAACTGGTGGGAAGGTCCTGGTTATTAACGGGTGGGCTTGTAAATAGTAGAACTGCCATGGCCCTCTCGAGCGCAGCCGTCTTTGGGTCAATTTTGCCAAACCCGGAAAATATCAGAAAAGACAGATTCTGCTGGATTTGAAGTGCACGTTCGGGTACCACGAATCCGTCGCCGCCGTCGTGCCACGAAGGGGCGCAGCCCTCGGGTACAAGCACAAATTGGGGTAATTTAAGACACCCAGCGGGATTCATGGGGGAAAAATCCCCGGAAAAAAGTCCCGAAATGAAAAGGGTCCGAAAAAAATGCCCAGTATTTTCCGATCCTGGAAAAAAAAACTCCCGGAGAAGAAATAGTTGACTGAATGGAAATCGACAGGAGATGGTAATATTATCAGGGTTCATGATACTGCAGTATAATATTACATACCTAATATGTAATTGAAACTTGTTCAGGAACAATTCACCCAATTCGACGGAACTAACTGCTTAGTAAGCAGTACCTACATAATAATATACTACTACTGCCTAACTAAGCAGTTGGTTCCGTCGAATTGGGTGAATTGTTCCTGAACAAGTTTCAATTTCAAAGCTCTGGCTAACCCACTAATTGTGCACTATGTATTTGAACATTTTAGGGGCCCAAAAGTATGGTCTTGACGTCTATTTTAAGCCCCGTCTTTTTTTTTTTAAGTTCTTTTAATTTTTTAGGGTTAAAAAAATTTATTTCCGCTTGTTCCTATTTACCTGCATGGGTGGGTGAATGATTTTCAGTCATTTTTCTTTTTACACAGTGAAGAGGTAGAGGTTTTATTTATTTTAAACGTTTTCAAAGGTTCCGGGACGAATGATGGCAGAATTCGTTCGTTTGCGTTTTTTCAGACTTAACTAGATGCTCCGGCTCGCTTTGCTCGCCTACGCACCCAGCTGGGGGGCTCCGCCCCCCAGACCCCCCGTGGGCCTCGCTTCGCGAGGCCGATCGCTTAAGCAGACATGTGGGTGAATTGCCGCTTGTGGGTGTATTGCCACCTGTGGGTGTATTGCCGCCTGTGAGTGTATATTGCCGCCTTAGGGGGAATTGCCGCCCCCCAGACCCCCCCTAGTGGGTGTATTGCCGCTTGTGGATGTATTGCCCACTGTGGTTGTATATTGCCGCCTGTGATTTGGGTGAATCATGGTACGAAAATGATTAGCCGAGCGAAGTAAGGCCCCCTTGTCAAAGTGCTAGTCTATTAGCTGAGCGAAGTAAGTCAAAGTGCTAGTGAAATCAAATCAAAACTCACAGTAAAAAACCCGGTGGGGCGCTATGGGACTAAAATGCCGAGGGGGTAGAGTTAAGTGTCGTTTTCCAAGTATTTTTGGGGACGACCTATGGAGCTTTCATGGGGCTATACGAAATTAGACCCCCTGTCAACGTGCTAGTGAAATCAAATTTCCACCATCAATAATAATAGAACTACCTATGTGGGTGGCCGAGCAAAGCGAGTCCCCTGGCCGTTAAAATGATCGGCTGAGTGAAGTATGCCCCCCCCCCCCTCCCAACCTGTCATAGTGCTAGTGAAATCAAATCAAAGTTGAAAACTCACAGGAAAAATATGGGGCTAAAATGGCGAGGGGGTAGAGTTAAGTGTCGTTTTCCAAGTATTTTTGGGGAAAGGGGAAGTATTTTTGGGGAAATTAAGGCCCCCCTGTCAAGTGCTAGTGAAATTAAGGCCCCCCTGTCAAGTGCTAGTGAAATCAAATTTGAAAAGCCTTCCCTTGATAATAATAGAACTACATATGTCGGTGGCCGAGCAAAGCGAGTCCCCTGGCCGTTAAAATGATCGGCCGAGTAAAGTATGCCCCCCCTCCCACCATGTCATAGTGCTAGTGAAATCAAATCAAAGTTGAAAATTCACAGGAAAAATATGGGGCTAAAATGGCGAGGGGGTAGAGTTAAGTGTCGTTGGAAGGGAGGGGGTTGAAGGAGGGGAAAACGGAAAAAATCCTTGAGGGCGCTCAACCTATCTCAGAACGTAGAGCATTTTTGAATTTCTCGAGATTTTCAAGAATATTATATATATTAGTGATATAGATTATTTATAAGGGTCTTGCGTGATCGCTCGTACATATAGATCCTTGTTTGGGGGGGGGGGGGGGGGGAGTAAGGACCCCCTGTCAAAGTGCTAGTGAAATCAAATTTGAAAACTCCACCATCAATAATTGGAGAACTACCTATGTCGGTGGCCGAGCAAAGCAAGACCCCTCTGGCTAATAAAATAATCGCCCGAGCGAAGCAAGACCCCCCCTGTCATTTGAAAAGTTTGAAAAAAGCCTCCCCTGGCTGGTAAATTGATCGGCCGAGCGAGAAACCCCCCTTGGCAACGTGTCAAATTTGACAACTCACAGGAAAAAAACCCTGGGGTGCCATCAATAGTTAGTTGCTCGCCTACGCACCCAGCTGAGTAACCCTAGTGGGGTGCATAGCATCGATGGACACGTTCATAACCCTGCATCAAGGTCAACTGCTCCTTCAACATCAACCCCCCTGGCTGATAAAATGATCGGCCGAGTGAAGTATGCCCCCCCTCCCACCCTGTCATAGTGCTAGTGAAATCAAATCATAGTTGATAACTCACAGGAAAAATATGGGTCTAAAATGGCGAGGGGGTAGAGTTAAGTGTCGTTTTATAAGTATTTTTGGGGAAAGTAAGGCCCCCTGTCATAGTGCTAGTGAAATCAAATTTGCAAAGCCTTCCCTTGATAATAATAGAACTACCTATGTCGGTGGCCGAGCATTGCGAGTCCCCTGGCCGTTAAAATGATCTTCAACCTATCTCAGAACATACAGAAGGGTGTATATAAATTTTGGACGTAGAATCCTTTTTTGGGGAATATCAGAGACTTGAAGAGCAGGGCTAAGTAATATTATAAGAGATCTAGATCCCCACTCCTTATTCGGACAGGGGGGCATTTTTGAATTTTTATTTTTTAATTTATTTTATATTGATTTTAATTTTTTTTTATTTTTTTTATTTTTTTATTTTTTTTTTCAAATTCAATTAAATTCAATTTTTCGATAATCGATTCAGTTTAAATCGATTCTACTTTTCTCGATAATCGATTCAGTTTAAATCGATTCTACTTTTCTCGATTCATTTAATTTACATCCATTTCCGTCTGGGAGAGATCTCGTAGACCTCGTGAGCGCCCCTGTAAGGCTGATGTCCCACCCGCTCAGAGTGAAGAGTGAGGGTGGGGGGGAGATTCTACTTTTCTCGATAATCGATTCAGTTTAAATCGATTCTACTTTTCTCGATTCATTTAATTTACATCCATTTCCGTCTGGGAGAGATCTCGTAGACCTCGTGAGCGCCCCTGTAAGGCTGATGTCCCACCCGCTCAGAGTGAAGAGTGAGGGTGGGGGGGTATCGGCTGGGAGTAAACCGAGCGGGATCCACCCGCCGGTGACGGCCACCCAGTTTTCTGACGTAAATTAAAGGAATCTCCAAAACTGAAATCGCCGTCCTGATCCGCTCATTGTCGGAATGAATTTGGTCGATATCTCCTATTAAAATTTGGATCTCAAGGTAGGCTACGGACGAAACGCGAAAAAAATCCTTCTATTAACGACGGAATAAATCGAAAAAATTAATTCAGCGAATTCGCGCGCGTCATAAAATTCGCGCAATTCGCTTATCGGACGTAAAATTGGTCGAGGAATCCGAATCCGGTGAAAAAAATAGGGGTTCCCATTTGAAATAAGAAAGTTGATGTCAATTGCGCGGATTTGAGCGCATTTTAGAAAAATCTCGACCCCCCTATTGACTCTTAAACGGTCGCCCGAGACGATAGGAAAAATCGGCGTATTTTTATCGCTTACCGTTTAGTCAGAGTAGGCGATTGACATACCCAGCCAGCCAGCCACAGAGACGGTGAGGATTAGTGATATAGACTAGATGCTCCGGCTCGCTTTGCTCGCCTACGCACCCAGCTGGGGGGCTCCGCCCCCCAGACCCCCCGTGGGCCTCGCTACGCGAGGCCGGTGCCTCGCTTCGCGAGGCCGATTGCCTAAGCAGAATTGTGGGTGAATTGCCGCTTGTGGGAGTATTGCCACCTGTGGGTGTATTGCCGCCTGTGAGTGTATGTTGCCGCCTGTGGGTGAATTCCCGCCCCCCAGACCCTCCCTAGTGGGTGTATTGCCGCTTGTGGATGTATTGCCCACTGTGGTTGTATATTGCCGCCTGTGATTTGGGTGAATCATGGTATGAAAATGATTAGCCGAGCGTAGTAAGGCCCCCTTGTCAAAGTGCTAGTCTATTAGCTGAGCGAAGTAAGTCAAAGTGCTAGTGAAATCAATTTTCAAAAGTCTACTCTCTACAGCCCGAGCGAGGAACCCCCCCCTCCCACCCTGTCATAGTGCTAGTGAAATCAAATCATAGTTGAAAACTCATAGGGAAAAAACCCATGGGGCGATATGGGGCTAAAAAGGCCGAGAAGATGATCAGCTGAGCGAAATAAGACGCCCCTCCTGTCAAAGTGCTAGTGAACTCAATTTTGAAAACTCCACCATCATAATAATAGAATAGAACTACCTATGTGGGTGGCTGAGCAAAGCGAGCTCCCTCTGGCCGATAACATGATCGGCAGAGCGAAGTAAGCCCCCCTCCCTCCCCTGTCAAAGTGCTAGTGAAATCAAATCAAAACTCACAGTAAAAAACCCGGTGGGGCGCTATGGGACTAAAATGCCGAGGGGGTAGAGTTAAGTGTCGTTTTCCAAGTATTTTTGGGGACGACCTATGGAGCTTTCATGGGGCTATACGAAATTAGACCCCCTGTCAACGTGCTAGTGAAATCAAATTTCCACCATAAATAATAATAGAACTACCTATGTGGGTGGCCGAGCAAAGCGAGTCCCCTGGCCGTTAAAATGAACGGCCGAGTGAAGTATGCCCCCCCCCCCTCCCAACCTGTCATAGTGCTAGTGAAATCAAATCAAAGTTGAAAATTCACAGGAAAAATATGGGGCTAAAATGGCGAGGGGGTAGAGTTAAGTGTCGTTGGAAGGGAGGGGGTTGAAGGAGGGGAAAACGGAAAAAATCCTTGAGGGCGCTCAACCTATCTCAGAACGTAGAGCATTTTTGAATTTCTCGAGATTTTCAAGAATATTATATATATTAGTGATATAGATTATTTATAAGGGTCTTGCGTGATCGCTCATACATATAGATCCTTGTTGGGGGGGGGGGGGGGGGGGGGGAAGTAAGGACCCCCTGTCAAAGTGCTAGTGAAATCAAATTTGAAAACTCCACCATCAATAATAGGAGAACTACCTATGTCGGTGGCCGAGCAAAGCAAGACCCCTCTGGCTAATAAAATAATCGCCCGAGCGAAGCAAGACCCCCCCCTGTCATTTGAAAAGTTTGAAAAAAGCCTCCCCTGGCTGGTAAATTGATCGGCCGAGCGAGAAACCCCCCCCCCCCCCCCCCCCTGGCAACGTGTCAAATTTGACAACTCACAGGAAAAAAACCCTGGGGTGCCATCAATAGTTAGTTGCTCGCCTACGCACCCAGCTGAGTAACCCTAGTGGGGTGCATAGCATCGATGGACACGTTCATAACCCTGCATCAAGGTCAACTGCTCCTTCAACATCAACCCCCTGGCTGATAAAATGATCGGCCGAGTGAAGTATGCCCCCCCCCCCCCCCCTCCCAACCTGTCATAGTGCTAGTGAAATCAAATCAAAGTTGAAAACTCACAGGAAAAATATGGGGCTAAAATGGCGAGGGGGTAGAGTTAAGTGTCGTTTTCCAAGTATTTTTGGGGAAAGGGGAAGTATTTTTGGGGAAATTAAGGCCCCCCTGTCAAGTGCTAGTGAAATTAAGGCCCCCCTGTCAAGTGCTAGTGAAATCAAATTTGAAAAGCCTTCCCTTGATAATAATAGAACTACATATGTCGGTGGCCGAGCAAAGCGAGTCCCCTGGCCGTTAAAATGATCGGCCGAGTGAAGTTCCCCCCCCCCCCCCCATCCCACCCTGTCATAGTGCTAGTGAAATCAAATCATAGTTGAAAACTCACAGGAAAAATATGGGGCTAAAATGGCGAGGGGGTAAAGTTAAGTGTCGTTTTCCAAGTATTTTCCACCCTTTGTAAAGTCCACCCTCAATAATCAAATCAAATTTGCAAAGCCTTCCCTTGATAATAATTGAACTACCTATGTCGGTGGCCGAGCATTGCGAGTCCCCTGTCCGTTAAAATGATCGGCCGAGTGAAGTATGCCCCCCCTCCCACCCTGTCATAGTGCTAGTGAAATCAAATCATAGTTGAAAACTCACAGGAAAAATATGGGGCTAAAATGGCGAGGGGGTAAAGTTAAGTGTCGTTTTCCAAGTATTTTCCACCCTTTGTAAAGTCCACCCTCAATAATAATTATTGAGGGTAGGTCAATAATTATTATTGACCTACCTACATATTTATTACATATAAATATGTAGGTAGGTAGGACATTTGAATCCCCTGGCCGGTATAATGAAAACAAAGAAAAAATATGGGGCTAAAATGGCGAGGGGGTAGAGTTAGTGTCGTTTTCCAAGTATTTTTGGACGTAGAATCCCCCGGCGGATAAAATGATTCCCTAAAAAATCCCCACTCCTTTTCTTTAGTTGAAGGAGGGGAAAACGGAAAAAATCCTTGAGGGCGCTCAACGTATCTCAGAATTTAGATCATTTTTGAATTTTTATTTTATTTTAATTTTTATTTTATTTTTATTTTAATTTTTTTTTTTTTTTTTAAATTCAATTAAATTCATTTTATGAGATAATCGATTCAGTTTAAATCGATTCATTTAATTTACATCTATTTCCGTCTGGGGGAGATTTTTCGATACTTTTCTCGATAATCGATTCAATTTGAATCGATTCATTTAATTTACATCCATTTCCGTCTGGGAGAGATCTCGTAGACCTTGTAAGCGCCCCTTAAAGGCTGATGTCCCACCCGCTCGGAGTGAAGAGTGAGGGCGGGGGGATAGAGGGTGTTGTGAGGCTGGGAGTAAACCGAGCGGGATCCACCCGCCGGTGACGGCCAGCCAGTTTTCTGACGTAAATTAAAGGAATCTCCAAAACTGAAATCGCCGTCGTAATTGGCTCATTGTCGGAATGAATTTGGTCGATATCTCCTATTAAAATTCGGATCTCTAGGTAGGCTACGGACGAAACGCGGAAAAAATCCGTCTATTAAGGACGGAATAAATCGAAAAAATAAATTGAGCGAATTCGCGCGCGCCAAAAAATTCGCTTATCGGACGTAAAATTGGTCGAGGAATCCGAATCCGGTGAAAAAAATAGGGGTTCCCATTTGAAATAAGAAAGTTGATATAGATTGCGCGGATTTGAGCGCATTTTTGAGAATTCTCGACCCCCCTAGAGACACTTAAACGGTCGCCCGAACCAATAGAAAAAAACGGCGTATTTTTACGACTTACCGTTTAGTCAGAGTAGGCGATTGACATACTCAGCCAGCCACATAGTCAGCCACAGACACGGTGAGGATTAGTGATTTAGAATAGATAGACTAGATGCTCCGGCTCGCTTTGCTCGCCTACGCACCCAGCTGGGGGGCTCCGCCCCCCAGACCCCCCGTGGGCCTCGCTACGCGAGGCCGATCGCTTAAGCAGAATTGTGGGTGAATTGCCGCTTGTGGGTGTATTGCCACCTGTGGGTGTATTGCCGCCTGTGAGTGTATATTGCCGCCTGTGGGTGAATTGCCGCCCCCCAGACCCCCCCTAGTGGGTGTATTGCCGCTTGTGGATGTATTGCCCACTGTGGTTGTATATTGCCGCCTGTGATTTGGGTGAATCATGGTATGAAAATGATTAGCCGAGCGAAGTAAGGCCCCCTTGTCAAAGTGCTAGTCTATTAGCTGAGCGAAGTAAGTCAAAGTGCTAGTGAAATCAATTTTCAAAAGTCTACTCTCTACCGCCCGAGCGAGGAACCGCCCCCCCCCCCTCCTTGCCATAGTGCTAGTGAAATCAAATCAAATTTGAAAACTCATAGGGAAAAAACCCATGGGGCGATATGGGGCTAAAAAGGCCGAGAAGATGATCAGCTGAGCGAAATAAGACGCCCCTCCTGTCAAAGTGCTAGTGAACTCAATTTTGAAAACTCCACCATCATAATAATAGAATAGAACTACCTATGTGGGTGGCTGAGCAAAGCGAGCTCCCTCTGGCCGATAACATGATCGGCAGAGCGAAGTAAGCCCCCCTCCCTCCCCTGTCAAAGTGCTAGTGAAATCAAATCAAAACTCACAGTAAAAAACCCGGTGGGGCGCTATGGGACTAAAATGCCGAGGGGGTAGAGTTAAGTGTCGTTTTCCAAGTATTTTTGGGGACGACCTATGGAGCTTTCATGGGGCTATACGAAATTAGACCCCCTGTCAACGTGCTAGTGAAATCAAATTTCCACCATAAATAATAATAGAACTACCTATGTGGGTGGCCGAGCAAAGCGAGTCCCCTGGCCGTTAAAATGATCGGCCGAGTGAAGTATGCCCCCCCCCCCCCCCCTCCCAACCTGTCATAGTGCTAGTGAAATCAAATCAAAGTTGAAAATTCACAGGAAAAATATGGGGCTAAAATGGCGAGGGGGTAGAGTTAAGTGTCGTTGGAAGGGAGGGGGTTGAAGGAGGGGAAAACGGAAAAAATCCTTGAGGGCGCTCAACCTATCTCAGAACGTAGAGCATTTTTGAATTTCTCGAGATTTTCAAGAATATTATATATATTAGTGATATAGATTATTTATAAGGGTCTTACGTGATCGCTCATACATATAGATCCTTGTTGGGGGGGGGGGGGGGGGGGGGGGAAGTAAGGACCCCCTGTCAAAGTGCTAGTGAAATCAAATTTGAAAACTCCACCATCAATAATAGGAGAACTACCTATGTCGGTGGCCGAGCAAAGCAAGACCCCTCTGGCTAATAAAATAATCGCCCGAGCGAAGCAAGACCCCCCCTGTGATTTGAAAAGTTTGAAAAAAGCCTCCCCTGGCTGGTAAATTGATCGGCCGAGCGAGAAACCCCCCCCTGGCAACGTGTCAAATTTGACAACTCACAGGAAAAAAAACCCTGGGGTGCCATCAATAGTTAGTTGCTCGCCTACGCACCCAGCTCAGTAACCCTCATAACCCTGCATCAAGGTCAACTGCTCCTTCAACATCAACCCCCCTGGCTGATAAAATGATCGGCCGAGTGAAGTATGCCCCCCCCCTCCCACCCTGTCATAGTGCTAGTGAAATCAAATCATAGTTGAAAACTCACAGGAAAAATGTGGGGCTAAAATGGCGAGGGGGTAGAGTTAAGTGTCGTTTTCCAAGTATTTTTGGGGAAAGTAAGGCCCCCTGTCATAGTGCTAGTGAAATCAAATTTGCAAAGCCTTCCCTTGATAATAATAGAACTACCTATGTCGGTGGCCGAGCATTGCGAGTCCCCTGGCCGTTAAAATGATCGGCCGAGTGAAGTATGCCCCACCTCCCACCCTGTCATAGTGCTAGTGAAATCAAATCATAGTTGAAAACTCACAGGAAAAATATGGGGCTAAAATTTGTAATTTATTACATATAAATATGTAGGTAGGTAGGACAATTGAATCCCCTGGCCTGTATAATGAAAACAAAGAAAAAATATGGGGCTAAAATGGCGAGGGGGTAGAGTTAGTGTCGTTTTCCAAGTATTTTTGGACGTAGAATCCCCTGGCGGATAAAATGATTCCCTGAATATTTCATCAAAATCGAATCAATAGTGGCTGAAATCCCCACTCCTTTTCTTTAGTTGAAGGAGGGGAAAACGGAAAAAATCCTTGAGGGCGCTCAACGTATCTCAGAATTAAGATCATTTTTTTTATTTTATTTTTATTTTAATTTTTTATTTTTATTTTTCAAATTAAATTAAATTTTTCGATAATCGATTCTACTTTTCTCGATAATCGATTCAATTTAAATCGATTCATTTAATTTACGTCCGTCCGGGAGATATCACGTAGACCTTGCTCGCGCCCCTTAAAGGCTGATGTCCCACCCGCTCAGAGTGAAGAGTGAGGGCGGGGGGATGGAGGGCGTTGAGAGGATGGGAGTGAAGCCGAGCCAGAATTCACCCGACGCGATGGGTCGGTGGCGATGGCCCAGTTTTTTCAAAACTCAACTCGCGCTCAAAATTCACTCGATTTCGAAATGAATTTGGTCGATATCAAGTATTAAAATTCGGATCTCTAGGTAGGCGTAGGACGAAACGCGAAAAAAATCCGTCTATTAACGACGGAATAAATCGAAAAAATTAATTCAGCGAATTCGCGCGCGTCATAAAATTCGCCCAACTCGCTTATCGGACGTAAAATTGGTCGAGGAATCCGAATCCGGTGAAAAAAATAGGGGTTCCCATTTGAAATAAGAAAGTTGATGTCAATTGCGCGGATTTGAGCGCATTTTAGAAAAATCTCGACCCCCCTATTGACTCTTAAACGGTCGCCCGAGACGATAGGAAAAATCGGCGTATTTTTAGGGCTTATAGTTTAGTCAGAGTAGGCGATTGACATACCCACATACAGACACGTTGAGAATTAGTGATTTAGACTAGATGCTCCGGCTCGCTTTGCTCGCCTACGCACCCAGCTGGGGGGCTCCGCCCCCCAGACCCCCCGTGGGCCTCGCTTCGCGAGGCCGATCGCTTAAGCAGACATGTGGGTGAATTGCCGCTTGTGGGTGTATTGCCACCTGTGGGTGTATTGCCGCCTGTGAGTGTATATTGCCGCCTGTGGGTGAATTGCCGCCCCCCAGACCCCCCCTAGTGGGTGTATTGCCCACTGTGGTTGTATATTGCCGCCTGTGATTTGGGTGAATCATGGTACGAAAATGATTAGCCGAGCGAAGTAAGGCCCCCTTGTCAAAGTGCTAGTCTATTAGCTGAGCGAAGTAAGTCAAAGTGCTAGTGAAATCAATTTTCAAAAGTCTACCCTCTACCGCCCGAGCGAGGAACCCCCCCCCCCCCCCCCACCTCCCTGCCATAGTGCTAGTGAAATCAAATCAAATTTGAAAACTCATAGGGAAAAAACCCATGGGGCGATATGGGGCTAAAAAGGCCGAGAAGATGATCAGCTGAGCGAAATAAGACGCCCCTCCTGTCAAAGTGCTAGTGAACTCAATTTTGAATACTCCACCATCATAATAATAGAATAGAACTACCTATGTGGGTGGCTGAGCAAAGCGAGCCCCCTCTGATCGGTAGAGCGAAGTAAGCCCCCCCCCCCTCCCCTGTCAAAGTGCTAGTGAAATCAAATCAAAACTCACAGTAAAAAACCAGGTGGGGCGCTATGGGACTAAAATGCCGAGGGGGTAGAGTTAAGTGTCGTTTTCCAAGTATTTTTGGGGACGACCTATGGAGCTTTCATGGGACTATACGAAATTAGACCCCCTGTCAACGTGCTAGTGAAATCAATAATAATAGAACTACCTATGTGGGTGGCCGAGCAAAGCGAGTCCCCTGGCCGTTAAAATGATCGGCCGAGTAAAGTATGCCCCCCCTCCCGCCATGTCATAGTGCTAGTGAAATCAAATCAAAGTTGAAAACTCACAGGAAAAATATGGGGCTAAAATGGCGAGGTGGTAGAGTTAAGTGTCGTTTTCCAAGTATTTTTGGGGAAAGAGGAAGTATTTTTGGGGAAATTAAGGCCCCCCTGTCAAGTGCTAGTGAAATCAAATTTGAAATGCCTTCCCTTGATAATAATAGAACTACCTATGTCGGTGGCCGAGCAAAGCGAGTCCCCTGGCCGTTATAATGGTGGACCAAGCTAAGTAAGGCCCCCCTGTCATAGTGCTAGTGAAATCAAATTTCAAAAGTCTTCCCTCGATAATAATAGAACTACCTATGTCGGTGGCCGAGCAACGCGAGTCCCCTGGCCGTTAAAATGATAGGCCGAGTGAAGTATGCCCCCCCCCCCCCTCCCACCCTGTCATAGTGCTAGTGAAATCAAATCAAAGTTGAAAACTCACAGGAAAAATATGGGGCTAAAATGGCGAGGGGTAGAGTTAAGTGTCGTTTTCCAAGTATTTTTGGGGAAAGGGGAAGTATTTTTGGGGAAATTAAGGCCCCCCTGTCAAGTGCTAGTGAAATCAAATTTGAAAAGCCTTCCCTTGATAATAATAGAACTACCTATGTCAGTGGCCGAGCAAAGCGAGTCCCCAGGCCGTTAAAATGATCGGCCGAGTGAAGTATGCCCCCCACCCCCCAGGAAAACACAGTAAAAGTATGGGGCTAAAATGGTGAGGGGGTAGAGTTATTGTCGTTTTCCAAGTATTTTTGGACGTAGAATCCCCTGGTGGATAAAATGATTAGCTGAGCAAAGTAAGGCCACCCTGTCAATAATTTGGAAAAAGAATCGATTCTAATAATAATAATAATAAATACTAATAATAATATTTTATAATAATAATACTTTCTAAATCGATTTGATTTAAATCGATTCATATTTGAGAATCGGACATCCCTCGGACGACTTTGCAGGGATGGCCGGGAGATATCGACCCCCCAAAATCCCCCCCGGAGAAGAAAAAACCCCCGCAATCTGGGGGAAAAACCCTGATTTGGCTGCACTGCAAGGGGATGACTGGGAGAGATCTCGTAGACCTTGCGAGCTCCCCTTAAAGGCTGATGTCCCACCCGCTTGGAGTGAAGAGTGTAGAAATCAAATTTGAAAACTCCACCATCAATAATAATAGAACTACCTATGTGGGTGGCAGAGTAAGCGATAAATAAATTTATTTATTTATTATTATTATTATTATTTAGTTGAAGGAGGGGAAAACGGAAAAAATCCTTGAGGGCGCTCAACCTATCTCAGAATGTAGATCATTTTTGTATTTCTCGAGATTTTCAAGAATATATATAAATTTTTTTATCGTGAAATGTACCAATGTCAAATGGCCGAGCAAAGAGAGCCTCCTGGCCGTTAAAATAACAATATAACCTTCAATAACAATAGAACTACCTACCAATGTGGGCAGCCCAGGAAAGCGAGCCTCCCCTGGCCAGTAAAATGATCGGCCGAGTGAAGTAACCCCCCCCCCCCCCCTCCCCTCGCTGTCATAGTGCTAGTGAAATAAAATCAAATTTGAAAACACAGGGAAAAAATGGGGCTAAAATTTGTTAATAATTTTTTTTTCCGATTCAATTCAACTTTTCGATACTTTTCTCGATAATCGATTCAATTTAAATCGATTCATTTAATTTACATCCATTTCCGTCTGGGTGACGTTGCGCATAGACCTTCCGAGCGCCCCTTAAAGGCTGATGTCCCACCCGCTCAGAGTGAAGAGTGAGGGCGGGGGGATAGAGGGTGTTGAGAGGATGGGAGTGAAGCCGAGCCAGAATTCACCCGACGGGACGGGTCGGTGGCGACGGCCCAGTTTTTTCAAAACTCAACTCGCGCTCAAAATTCACTCGATTTCGAAATGAATTTGGTCGATATCAAGTATTAAAATTCGGATCTCTAGGTAGGCTACGGACGAAACGCGGAAAAAATCCGTCTATTAACGAAGGAATAAATCGAAAAAATTAATTCAGCGAATTCGCGCGCGTCATAAAATTCGCCCAACTCGCTTATCGGACGTAAAATTGGTCGAGGAATCCGAATCCGGTGAAAAAAATAGGGGTTCCCATTTGAAATAAGAAAGTTGATGTCAATTGCGCCCATTTGAGCGCATTTTAGAAAAATCTCGACCCCCCTATTGACTCTTAAACGGTCGCCCGAGACGATAGGAAAAATCGGCGTATTTTTAGGGCTTATAGTTTAGTCAGAGTAGGCGATTGACATACCCACATACAGACACGTTGAGAATTAGTGATATAGACTAGATGCTCCGGCTCGCTTTGCTCGCCTACGCACCCAGCTGGGGGGCTCCGCCCCCCAGACCCCCCGTGGGCCTCGCTTCGCGAGGCCGATCGCTTAAGCAGACATGTGGGTGAATTGCCGCTTGTGGGTGTATTGCCACCTGTGGGTGTATTGCCGCCTGTGAGTGTATATTGCCGCCTGTGGGTGAATTGCCGCCCCCCAGACCCCCCCTAGTGGGTGTATTGCCCACTGTGGTTGTATATTGCCGCCTGTGATTTGGGTGAATCATGGTACGAAAATGATTAGCCGAGCGAAGTAAGGCCCCCTTGTCAAAGTGCTAGTCTATTAGCTGAGCGAAGTAAGTCAAAGTGCTAGTGAAATCAATTTTCAAAAGTCTACCCTCTACCGCCCGAGCGAGGAACCCCCCCCCCAACTCCCTGCCATAGTGCTAGTGAAATCAAATCAAATTTGAAAACTCATAGGGAAAAAACCCATGGGGCGATATGGGGCTAAAAAGGCCGAGAAGATGATCAGCTGAGCGAAATAAGACGCCCCTCCTGTCAAAGTGCTAGTGAACTCAATTTTGAATACTCCACCATCATAATAATAGAATAGAACTACCTATGTGGGTGGCTGAGCAAAGCGAGCCCCCTCTGATCGGTAGAGCGAAGTAAGCCCCCCCCCCTCCCCTGTCAAAGTGCTAGTGAAATCAAATCAAAACTCACAGTAAATACCAGGTGGGGCGCTATGGGACTAAAATGCCGAGGGGGTAGAGTTAAGTGTCGTTTTCCAAGTATTTTTGGGGACGACCTATGGAGCTTTCATGGGGCTATACGAAATTAGACCCCCTGTCAACGTGCTAGTGAAATCAATAATAATAGAACTACCTATGTGGGTGGCCGAGCAAAGCGAGTCCCCTGGCCGTTAAAATGATCGGCCGAGTAAAGTATGCCCCCCCTCCCGCCATGTCATAGTGCTAGTGAAATCAAATCAAAGTTGAAAACTCACAGGAAAAATATGGGGCTAAAATGGCGAGGTGGTAGAGTTAAGTGTCGTTTTCCAAGTATTTTTGGGGAAAGAGGAAGTATTTTTGGGGAAATTAAGGCCCCCCTGTCAAGTGCTAGTGAAATCAAATTTGAAATGCCTTCCCTTGATAATAATAGAACTACCTATGTCGGTGGCCGAGCAAAGCGAGTCCCCTGGCCGTTATAATGGTGGACCAAGCTAAGTAAGGCCCCCCTGTCATAGTGCTAGTGAAATCAAATTTCAAAAGTCTTCCCTCGATAATAATAGAACTACCTATGTCGGTGGCCGAGCAACGCGAGTCCCCTGGCCGTTAAAATGATAGGCCGAGTGAAGTATGCCCCCCCCCCCCTCCCACCCTGTCATAGTGCTAGTGAAATCAAATCAAAGTTGAAAACTCACAGGAAAAATATGGGGCTAAAATGGCGAGGGGTAGAGTTAAGTGTCGTTTTCCAAGTATTTTTGGGGAAAGGGGAAGTATTTTTGGGGAAATTAAGGCCCCCCTGTCAAGTGCTAGTGAAATCAAATTTGAAAAGCCTTCCCTTGATAATAATAGAACTACCTATGTCAGTGGCCGAGCAAAGCGAGTCCCCAGGCCGTTAAAATGATCGGCCGAGTGAAGTATGCCCCCCACCCCCCAGGAAAACACAGTAAAAGTATGGGGCTAAAATGGTGAGGGGGTAGAGTTATTGTCGTTTTCCAAGTATTTTTGGACGTAGAATCCCCTGGTGGATAAAATGATTAGCTGAGCAAAGTAAGGCCACCCTGTCAATAATTTGGAAAAAGAATCGATTCTAATAATAATAATAATAAATACTAATAATAATATTTTATAATAATAATACTTTCTAAATCGATTTGATTTAAATCGATTCATATTTGAGAATCGGACATCCCTCGGACGACTTTGCAGGGATGGCCGGGAGATATCGACCCCCCAAAATCCCCCCCGGAGAAGAAAAAACCCCCGCAATCTGGGGGAAAAACCCTGATTTGGCTGCACTGCAAGGGGATGACTGGGAGAGATCTCGTAGACCTTGCGAGCTCCCCTTAAAGGCTGATGTCCCACCCGCTTGGAGTGAAGAGTGTAGAAATCAAATTTGAAAACTCCACCATCAATAATAATAGAACTACCTATGTGGGTGGCAGAGTAAGCGATAAATAAATTTATTTATTTATTATTATTATTATTATTTAGTTGAAGGAGGGGAAAACGGAAAAAATCCTTGAGGGCGCTCAACCTATCTCAGAATGTAGATCATTTTTGTATTTCTCGAGATTTTCAAGAATATATATAAATTTTTTTATCGTGAAATGTACCAATGTCAAATGGCCGAGCAAAGAGAGCCTCCTGGCCGTTAAAATAACAATATAACCTTCAATAACAATAGAACTACCTACCAATGTGGGCAGCCCAGGAAAGCGAGCCTCCCCTGGCCAGTAAAATGATCGGCCGAGTGAAGTAACCCCCCCCCCCCTCCCCTCGCTGTCATAGTGCTAGTGAAATAAAATCAAATTTGAAAACACAGGGAAAAAATGGGGCTAAAATTTGTTAATAATTTTTTTTTCCGATTCAATTCAACTTTTCGATACTTTTCTCGATAATCGATTCAATTTAAATCGATTCATTTAATTTACATCCATTTCCGTCTGGGTGACGTTGCGCATAGACCTTCCGAGCGCCCCTTAAAGGCTGATGTCCCACCCGCTCAGAGTGAAGAGTGAGGGCGGGGGGATAGAGGGTGTTGAGAGGATGGGAGTGAAGCCGAGCCAGAATTCACCCGACGGGACGGGTCGGTGGCGACGGCCCAGTTTTTTCAAAACTCAACTCGCGCTCAAAATTCACTCGATTTCGAAATGAATTTGGTCGATATCAAGTATTAAAATTCGGATCTCTAGGTAGGCTACGGACGAAACGCGGAAAAAATCCGTCTATTAACGAAGGAATAAATCGAAAAAATTAATTCAGCGAATTCGCGCGCGTCATAAAATTCGCCCAACTCGCTTATCGGACGTAAAATTGGTCGAGGAATCCGAATCCGGTGAAAAAAATAGGGGTTCCCATTTGAAATAAGAAAGTTGATGTCAATTGCGCCCATTTGAGCGCATTTTAGAAAAATCTCGACCCCCCTATTGACTCTTAAACGGTCGCCCGAGACGATAGGAAAAATCGGCGTATTTTTAGGGCTTATAGTTTAGTCAGAGTAGGCGATTGACATACCCACATACATTGACATACCCCCCCTATTCGTTCCCCCACCTACAAAAAAAATTCCCCGCCTCCTCCACCGTTGTAAGGTCCCTGAGTACGTCTTTCCGACTTCCTTGACAGCGGCCGGGTTTGAAGACCCAAACGCGCCGGGATCTCAGGAAATGTAAAATTTTAAACTCGCCGTCAGACATCGCTCGTCGTCGGAAATCGCTCGTTGACAATTTTCTATTAAAATTCGCATCTCTAGGTAGGATACGGTTGAAACCCCGTTTCGATCCGACCATTAATAACGAAGATGGCCATATTTGGGCCAATTTGACCGTGCCAATTTTCGGTCGGCCGGGGGGGTCTGCGACCCCCCCTAGAGACTCTTAAACGGTCGCCCGAACCAATAGAAAAAATCGGGGTATTTTTACGACTTACCGTTTAGTCAGAGTAGGCCGACGACATACATACTGACACACAGAGACGGTGAGAATTAGTGATTTAGATTAAATAAACTAGATGCTCCGGCTCGCTTTGCTCGCCTACGCACCCAGCTGGGGGGCTCCGCCCCCCAGACCCCCCGTGGGCCTCGCTTCGCGAGGCCGGTGCCTCGCTTCGCGAGGCTGATCGCTTAAGCAGAATTGTGGGTGAATTGCCGCTTGTGGGAGTATTGCCACCTGTGGGTGTATTGCCGCCTGTGAGTGTATATTGCCGCCTGTGGGTGAATTGCCGCCCCCCAGACCCTCCCTAGTGGGTGTATTGCCGCTTGTGGATGTATCGCCCACTGTGGTTGTATATTGCCGCCTGTGATTTGGGTGAATCATGGTATGAAAATGATTAGCCGAGCGAAGTAAGGCCCCCTTGTCAATGTGCTAGTCTATTAGCTGAGCGAAGTAAGTCAAAGTGCTAGTGAAATCAATTTTCAAAAGTCTACCCTCTACCGCCCGAGCGAGGAACCGCCCCCCCCCCCCCCCTCATTGCCATAGTGCTAGTGAAATCAAATCAAATTTGAAAACTCATAGGGAAAAAACCCATGGGGCGATATGGGGCTAAAAAGGCCGAGAAGATGATCAGCTGAGCGAAATAAGACGCCCCTCCTGTCAAAGTGCTAGTGAACTCAATTTTGAAAACTCCACCATCATAATAATAGAATAGAACTACCTATGTGGGTGGCTGAGCAAAGCGAGCTCCCTCTGGCCGATAACATAATCGACAGAAGCGAAGTAAGCCCCCCCTCCCTCCCCTGTCAAAGTGCTAGTGAAATCAAATCAAAACTCACAGTAAAAAACCCGGTGGGGCGCTATGGGACTAAAATGCCGAGGGGGTAGAGTTAAGTGTCGTTTTCCATGTATTTTTGGGGACGACCTATGGAGCTTTCATGGGGCTATACGAAATTAGACCCCCTGTCAACGTGCTAGTGAAATCAAATTTCCACCATCAATAATAATAGAACTACCTATGTGGGTGGCCGAGCAAAGCGAGTCCCCTGGCCGTTAAAATGATCGGCCTAGTGAAGTATGCCCCCCCCCTCCCAACCTGTCATAGTGCTAGTGAAATCACATCAAAGTTGAAAATTCACAGGAAAAATATGGGGCTAAAATGGCGAGGGGTTAGAGTTAAGTGTCGTTGGAAGGGAGGGGGTTGAAGGAGGGGAAAACGGAAAAAATCCTTGAGGGCGCTCAACCTATCTCAGAACGTAGAGCATTTTTGAATTTCTCGAGATTTTCAAGAATATTATATATATTAGTGATATAGATTATTTATAAGGGTCTTGCGTGATCGCTCGTACATATAGATCCCTGTCAAAGTGCTAGCGAAATCAAATTTGAAAACTTCACCATCAATAATAATAGAACTACCTATGTGGGTGGCCGAGCAAGTGAGCCCCCTGGCCGTTAAAATGATGGACCAAGCTAAGTAAGACCCTTCTGTCGTAGTGCTAGTGAAATCAAATTTCAAAAGTCTTCCCTCGATAATAATAGAACTACCTACGTCGGTGGCCGAGCGAAGCGAGTCCCCTGGCCGTTAAAATGATCGGCCGAGTGAAGTATCCCCCCCCCCCCCCCACCCTATCATAGTGCTATTGAAATCAAATCAAAGTTGAAAACTCACAGGAACAATATGGGGCTAAAATGGCGAGGGGGTAGAGTTAAGTGTCGTTTTCCAAGTATTTTTGAGGAAAGGGGAAGTATTTTTGGGGAAATTAAGGCCCCCCTGTCAAGTGCTAGTGAAATCAAATTTGAAAAGCCTTCCCTCGATGATAATAGAACTACCTACGTCGGTGGCCGAGCAAAGCGAGTCCCCTGGCCGTTAAAATGATCGGCCGAGTGAAGTATTCCCCCCCCCCCCCCCCCCCCATCTCACCCTGTCATAGTGCTAGTGAAATCAAATCAAAGTTGAAAACCTACAGGAAAAATATGGGGCTAAAATGGCGAGGGGGTAGAATTAAGTGTCGTTTTCCAAGTATTTTTGGGGAAAATGCCTCAAATTTGAAATGCCTTCCCTTGATAATAATAGAACTACCTATGTCGGTGGCCGAGCAAAGCGAGTCCCCTGGCCGTTATAATGATGGACCAAGCGAAGTAAGGCCCCCCTGTCATAGTGCTAGTGAAATCAAATTTCAAAAGTCTTCCCTCGATGATAATAGAACTACCTATGTCGGTGGCCGAGCAAAGCGAGTCCCCTGGTGGTTAAAATGATAGGGCGAGTGAAGTATGCCCTCCCCCCTCCCACCCTGTCATAGTTATAGTGAAATCAAATCAAAGTTGAAAACTCACAGGAAAAATATGGGGCTAAAATGGCGAGGGGGTAGAGTTAAGTGTCGTTTTCCAAGTATTTTCCACCCTTTGTAAAGTCCACCCTCAATAATAATTATTGAGGGTAGGTCAATAATTATTATTAATATGTAGGTAGGTAGGACATTTGAATCCCCTGGCCGGTATAATGAAAACAAAGAAAAAATATGGGGCTAAAATGGCGAGGGGGTAGAGTTAGTGTCGTTTTCCAAGTATTTTTGGGGAAAGGGGAAGTATTTTTGGGGAAATCAAGGCCCCCCTGTCAAGTGCTAGTGAAATCAAATTTGAAAAGCCTTCCCTTGATAATAATAGAACTACCTATGTCAGTGGCCGAGCAAAGCGAGTCCCCAGGCCGTTAAAATGATCGGCCGAGTGAAGTATGCCCCCCACCCCCCAGGAAAACACAGTAAAAGTATGGGGCTAAAATGGTGAGGGGGTAGAGTTATTGTCGTTTTCCAAGGATTTTTGGACGTAGAATCACCTGGTGGATAAAATGATTAGCTGAGCAAAGTAAGGCCCCCCTGTCAATAATTTGGAAAAAGAATCGATTCTAATAATAATAATAAATACTAATAATAATAATATTTTATAATAATAATAATATTTTATAATAATAATATTTTATAATAATAATAATATTTTATAATAATAATAATATTTTATAATAATAATACTTTCTAAATCGATTTGATTTAAATCGATTCATATTTGAGAATCGGACATCCCTCGGACGACTTTGCAGGGATGGCTGGTAGATATCGACCCCCCAAAATCCCCCCCGGAGAAGAAAAAACCCCCTCAATCTGGGGGAAAAACCCTGATTTGGCAGCACTGCAAGGGGACGACTGGGAGAGATCTCGTAGACCTTGCGAGCTCCCCTGTAAGGCTGATGTCCCACCTGCTCAGAGTGATGAGTGAGGGTGGGGGGGTATCGGCTGGGAGTAAACCGAGCGGGATCCACCCGCCGGTGACGGCCACCCAGTTTTCTGACGTAAATTAAAGGAATCTCCAAAACTGAAATCGCCGTCCTGATCCGCTCATTGTCGGAATGAATTTGGTCGATATCTCCTATTAAAATTCGGATCTCTAGGTAGGCTACGGACGAAACGCGAAAAAAATCCGTCTATTAACGGCGGAATAAGACGCAAAAATTAATTCAGCGAATTCGCGCGCGCCAAAAAATTCGCGCGACCCCCTTATCGGACGTAAAATTGGTCGAGGAATCCGAATCCGGTGAAAAAAATAGGGGTTCCCATTTGAAATAAGAAAGTTGATGTCAATTGCGCGGATTTGAGCGCATTTTTGAGAATTCTCGACCCCCCTAGAGAAACTTAAACGGTCGACAGAGACGATAGGAAAAATCGGCGTATTTTTAGGGCTTACCGTTTAGTCAGAAGAGGCGATTGACATACCCAGCCAGAGACAGAGACGGTGAGGATTAGTGATATAGATATATAGATAGATAGATAGATGAGTCCTGTCTTACATACCTCCTGACGAAAAACAATATTTGGATTTTATTTTGTTTTTATTATTACTAGATGCTCCGGCTCGCTGCGCCCCCAGACCCCCCCCCCCCCCCCCCCCTAGTTGGGTGTATTGCCGCTTGTGGGTGTACTGCCGCCTGTGGGTGAATTGCCGCCCCCCAGACCCCCCCTAGATATTATAATAATAATATTTTATAGTTACAGTTTCCCCCTTTTTCCATTTCTCCCTTCTTTCAATTTTTGTTTTTGGAGATTTTTTTCCGCCTTTGAATATTCTTGGGAGATTATTTTTCCGCCCTGCAGGATTTTTCCCGATTACTCCTAGCGGCGCCGAACCTGTTTAGTGTACCCAGTATCGATAGTTTGTAGAGTTAAAACCTGCCACAGACAACACAAATATTTCGGTAGATCTTAAAATTCATAAAATGAAGGTTTGTTATTTCCATTCGTCATGGCATGTCTGACAGTCTGTTGCCACCAGAGGGGCGTGTTCTTCATTGAACACAAGACAGACATTGTTATCATCCCAACCCAACCCCGTCACAATACGGTCATCATTTGAATTGTTGATAACCGGACCTCAGCGGACAAACAGCCTCACAAAAATCGACGGATGACCCCAACGACCCACAAGGGGAGCACAGTTTGGGACTGCGTTAGAAGTCGGCCGAAATGACGATATTTACATTCGAACAAAACGGTGGTTCGGTTTATCAAAACATTCATTTTGGGAGGTGCATTCAAATGCGATGAAAGATGATGAAAACGGACAAGAAGTCTCGTCGTGGGTGAATTTATGTTACAAGCTTTTGCCTGTTCTTTTACTGCCCGTCGCGTCGGCAGCAGCTTTGCCGGTTCTTTTACTGCATCGGGTTCATCTGAATCATAAATAAACTCGAAAACCTCACGTCCCTTCAAAAACCACAATCCAAATCGTTGTACCGAAGTAGGAACGTCAGCCTCATCGACGTGATGAAAATTTCTCAACAGCTGTATCTTCCAACTTTTCTACAGTTGACGTCAGTGGTGCCATATCGTGGATCAGTTCTACCCTCGTCTCCTCGAGCCACCTCCCGTCGCCTACTGTTTGTTCCTCGCCGCAGGTCCGTTTTCACCTGTCTGCATCCCCGCCGTCTTCCGCGAGTTATCGACCTACATTGGCCGCCCCCCTCTCATCAACGACGGGATTCTTCGCGGTTGAGCAGCCTCGTCCTCAAATTATTGACCCACATAGTAGTCAGTCACGTCTCTCGGACAGGTTCAGAAATGCTAGGGTAATTCATCGCCCAATGCCACACCTCATCATTTAATAAATTTCAATAACTTAACAGAATCTGATAATCATTCAATCAATCAATGACCGACGCTTTACAAAACCGATTTATCACGGGCCGAGGGTATCGAATCTTTGAAGAGGTCGTCAAAAGTAGCGTTGCATTTGATCTCAGTGATTACAGTAGATTCGTATTAATAAGTAATACGAATCGATTTACGAGCCGATAAGAGTCGATTTACGACGCTAAAAGGTGGTCGATCGGGTTAATGTTGCAACCATGGTTCTTTAGCTGATATAATATCATATATTATATATGACCATCATATATTATATATGAACAAAGAACCATACCTACTGGTTTTGTCGCTTTGAGCTGTCTGGAGGAGAGCAGAGGGGCGGAAAGTTGGAAATTGGCATTTTCACCAGTACAATTTTTTCGCCATGGCGAGCCCCACATGTTAATTAGGCCTTGAACCACGATTAATTTGTATTCAAGCTATGTATTCGAAGACAATAAATATAAAAATATAAATATAAAATATTCTCTTCATTAAATTTGCCTTCGTCGATTTTACGGATCAAAAACTGAACAAAAAAATCAGAAAATCGAAAAAAAGTCGCGGTGCTCACCGAAGTGCACGGAGTTTTATTTTGCTTCCGAGTCTGCGAAGCAGCGGAAGCCTCGTGTTCACTTTCGGGAGAAAAAAAAATTTTATTGTCCGAATTCAAAATTTCCACTCGCATTTTGCGTTTCATAGCCTACTGAACAAATTTGGTTCCGTGTCTGTGGGTCTGTGTGTCTGTCCGCATTTCCTTGTTACAGCCATAATTTCCACAATTTTGAATGAATTTAGCTCAAATTTTGAGGGATTATGCGGATCAGGCGCCTTGAGGTCCCATACGAATTTCATCACAATTGAATCAGCGGTACGCTCTGCGCATGCGCTAACGTGAAATTCTTGGAACAGGCATAACTTTCTCAATTTTGATCGGATTTCAATCAAATTTTCAGGAATTGTGTGCGTATAGCTCTAGATGATACCATGTCAGTTTCATCACGATTGAATGAGCGGTACGGTCAGCGCATGCGCGAACGTAATTTCCTTGCCACAGCCATAACTCCTACAATTTTGATCGGATTTCAATCAAATTTTCAGGAATTGTGTGGGTATAGCCCTAGATGGTTCCCTATCAGATTCATCACGATTGAATCAGTGGTACTCCCTGCGCATGCGCGAATGTAATTTTCTTGTTACAACAATCTTGTATACAGTTGTTACGTTCATTTTGAACTTGGCACGAGGAAGCTCATGTGCCATTGCCTTGGCAGTGTATTTTCTGTGCGTTGACTGAGGACCCTAGAATGAGATTCTAAAGTCAGATCGTGTGCAAAGGTGCTCATTAAAAACGTGAAGAAGAGAAAAAAGTTGTTTCCAAGTTTATTTTTTGTTAACAAAATAAAAAATAAAATAAACAGCTTAACATTTAGATTTTGTATTTTTTTTTTTTTTTTTTTTTTTAATGCTAAACCCATCTCTATCACTCAGTCTGTCACCTTGAAAAATCTCCGCCACATTAGTGTCATCACTGTGCGACGTTCGACGAGCGAAACGGACCATGAAAACAAAGCGCGGGAAAATCTAAACTTTGTTTCGCGTCTTCTCTCATTATGTATCACACATTCCCACAAGGTCTTGGAAGAACTCCGAACCAGGACAAGGAGTCTGAGGACCCCTCGTCTACTCCAGCGAACGCCAGCTTGAACTTGGGGGAATTCAGGCTCATCACCAGGATCTCAGCAGCTCCCGTGAGGGAATCGGCAACGTCGCTGGCGAGTCTTGAAGGAGAATCGTAAATGGACAGCTCCAGTGATAAAATCTGATCAAATCCAGTGAAGAAGCCTCAGAAGACACGTCAGAAGCCTCTTCTTCAACATCTCGAGCTGGAAAACCTACTCTAGAACTCCCAGACCCAAGCAGTATGCCTCTTCGGATTTCTGTTCAACACCCTACACAAATTTAAAAGTTCATAAAACGCAATTCATACTCAAAGCTTCAACCACCCTCAGTTTCAAAACACACCGGCAACTTCAGCGGTTAGCATTAAATTCGAACTAACAAACATCAATCTGCAGATCAATCCGTGGATTTTTGGAGGATTCGAATCGATCCCAATTTCAATGTCATAATCTCTTGGCGTTTAGACGGAGGTATGTAACCTAAATTGTGAGGAACATGTTGTTTAGGGTAGACTGATAAATCAATGTTTACTCTCGTAATATAAACACTCCCACCCTGACAGATTTACTCTCGGCGTTATAATGCAATTGATTTAAAAGAAAAGAAAGGAGTTTATCTTAGATGCTAGCCTTAGGGGTTCCTAGTTTTGGGACCACACATGGTGCCTTCTCGGTAGACCGGACACATCATGCCCATACCAAAATAGATCTTCTCACTTCATTACAGCATTTTAAAAATGAATAATAAAATCCACTAGCCTTGCCTATAATGTATATTTTAGCAATGGAGAATAGTACATGTTTCATTGGTTAAAAAACTTTCACGTGCCTAATACGTACCTAATGTACAAGTAGTGAAACTGGTCGAAAAACTAAAGGCGCGTCCACACTATGCTCAGGCACGTTGAATTCGGGAAACTGGGTTCGAAATTATCAAAGTACAAATTCGAAACATCTTGGTTCGAAGCAAGGAAGGCCAAAGCATGGATAGGAACAAAGATCACAGTGAGGACGTACCGGTCTGCTCTTCTTCATTCAGGCATTCGATAGTCAGTCAGTGTTTCGTGCTCTGCTCGTGTTTCATTGTTTTTAATTACCAAAATGATGATGAACAACCCGGTATGGAGTGGATGGGTGAATACAAAGTGGTTGTTTGCCGATGGTGCAGAGGTCTAATCCAATGAGTTGGTTAGGGAGAGATAACGAAAAACCAGCAGAGGAGTCGTTCTCTCTCCCTAACCAACTCGATGGGTGAATACTTCTAAATGTCATTGCAATGTACCGTCCTCGTCCATATTTTTGGGAGATCAGTTGTGCGGATTACAAAAATAGAAACTTATAGGTGCGAGGAAGAGTAAGTCAGTGGGGCATGGAGGAATAGAGTTCCTATTCCTCCATGCCAGTGGGATATAGCTCTTTAATGTCCTTCGTTCAGTAATGTAATGTACATCGGTGAGTTTTCGGGGTGGCTGTGTCCCCTTCTTCTAACCACTGCTACCCACTAAGAGGAAAAATAGAAACCAGTGACAAAATGGTTTGAAGAAGATGGCGGTCACATTTATGGTAGACAAGAAGGTTGGGAGGAAAAAAAAAAAAAAAAAAAAATACCAAGGTACTTCTTGAGAGAACAGATGGATGGAATAGAAAGCAAAACTAAATCATTTTAAACAAAAAATAAGAGTAAAAAAGAAAATCGAGATCGGCACCGAGAAATCAAAGGTAATACCTATTAGGTATGTATGAAAAGTAGGTACTAATTCATAATTATGAATTAGTACTTTTCATACATATTAATATGCCTCGGAGTTTCGTGAAATGCCTCGGAGCTACATGCTACGCCTAAGCACTTCCTGAAGCTACATCCGCGGGTCCGGTAGAAGGCGAAACTTGTTTTGAATCTTGTTTTGGACACTTTGGACACGTTCCAACACAGATTACTCTGTGCTTTGGACGTTCTCTTCCATCCAGTGAGCCAAGGGTTGGCTTGTCATCTGACCTTCCAAACGACCTATTGAATTGAAACATTTCGACGCAGAGGAAATCATCGAGTCATACTGACCCTAAATTCGCCAAAGTCGGTCTCTGGAGGAATGGAGCCTGATCAACACCATGCAATAAAGAAACTGTTGCCGAGCAATTGTTACGTGGGCGGAGAAGAAACAATCTCTTCAATCCAGGACCAGTGTCACAAAAAGCACTAGCGTCAAATTGCTGACAATTTTGAATCCAGCGGCTTTGGAATGGCAGACAAAGCTCTTTCCACCCAGAATGGAGGATATTTTGATAAAACTACATCAAAACTTTTCCTGGAATCAGCACCCGATTTCGAAACAGTGGCCTTATTTTCATTATTTCAGGGTCAAGGTATGATAAAGTGCTATTGCAAATCAAGTAAAAGATACCAGTCAGCAAAGCGACAGTGAATTGGCAAAACCATGTAAGTCTCAATTTTTCCGAAAATAAGGATTTGAGCTTTTCTGATACTTTGGAAGGCACTTGATCCACCAATGTAGGCCGTCTTCACCACTACTTAATAATCTCTTCTCTGTGCTCGAATGAAATAACCTGTAAGTCTATAACCTTCCCCAGTGGTGGTATGACCGTGTAAGTCTATGGAATTTCGCGCTGCCGAGTGCAAGTCAAAATAAAAGGTAAGTTTTCCGTTTTTTCTGGTTGTTCTTTCACGGTTTCGCACATCCTCAAGTGAGTTCATGTGTTTTGAATAAAGTGAGGCCATTAAGTTGGCGCTATCACTAAAAAAAAAAAGCTCTAGAAGGCGCGTGAGAATCGGCTAGACTTACATGGATTTGTATGGCTTGGCTCCTAGACATACATGGTTTCACGAGCTTCCGATTTACGGATTTACGTGGTTCCGATATTAAATTTTAATATCGGAACCACGTAAGTCCCCTTCAGTACCGGATCCAAACCATGTATGTCCTATATTCGTCCATAACATATAAATCATTACTTTGAAGTTTGTGAGAGTAACTTGATAATTAAGTGGCACAATTTTTCTTCATTTTGACAAAAAACTGAAGTGTTTCTTTAATATTAGGGTGGACTACGAAGTTTTTCTCATCTCCTGTGAATTTTCGGGAAAAATACATACATGGTTTTGCCAATTCACTTTAAGGCTGCATGCTACAAAAAAAGAAAAAAGAAGTCAAGTGCCATAGACGCTGCCACGACAGTGTGTCCAGTAAGTAATAATAATTATTATCTTGCCGCATCCACCTTAAATTATAATGTAAGGTGGATGCGGCAAGATTGTGGGAATCCATCTTAAAAAAGACGATTTAGCAAAGTAGTCTATTTCCACGATAAAATATAAATATAACTTGTATACGCGTTTCGGTTGATTAGACCATCATCAGTACAATAATGTATTATTGTACACCTAGGCTTAAATTCGGAAATTTTTTTCCGCGAATTCGGATTCCTCGACCAATTTTACGTCCGATAAGCGGGTTGCGCGAATTTTTTGGCGCGCGCGAATTCGCGAAATCCATTTTTTTCGATTTATTCGGTCGTTAATAGACGGATTCAGTTCGCGTTTCGTCCTAAACCTACCTACAGATCCGAATTTTAATACGAGATACCGAAAAAATTCATTGCGACGCTGAGCGAATTTTGACCGCGATTTCAGTTTTGAACATTCCTTCAAATCGCGTGTAAATCCGTCTGGCAGGTGAATACTCGACGGGTCGGGCCTTCACTTCGTCATCAACCTTTTTCAACCTTTCAACGTTTTCAACCTTTCACCGACGATCGGCGAATTTAATAAATATTAAATTATTATCAATATCAGTAATATTACAGTAACTAGATGCTCCGGCTCGCTTTGCTCGCCTACGCACCCAGCTGGGGGGCTCCGGTCCCCAGACCCCCCGCTAGTGGGGTGCGTAGCATCGATGGACACGTTCAAACCCCTACTCAGACATAAGGCCTCGCCTCGCCTCT
This sequence comes from Pilophorus perplexus, assembly GCA_955831195.1. Taxonomy (NCBI): domain Eukaryota; kingdom Metazoa; phylum Arthropoda; class Insecta; order Hemiptera; family Miridae; genus Pilophorus; species Pilophorus perplexus. The sequence continues at coordinate 26,984,930 of OY037008.1, forward strand.
TATTCGGACAGGGGGGTTCTCAACTCAGACATAAGGCCTCGCTTCGCTCGGCCGACCGCTTAATCAGGCATAAGGCCTCGCTCCGCTCGGCCAACCGCTTATTCGGACAGGGGGCCTCGCTTCGCTCGGCCGGGGGGGGGGGGGGGGGGGTCTACACCTTCACTGACATAGATACTTCTATAATTATTGAGGGAAGACTTTCCAAATTTGACAGGGGGTCCTTACTTCGCTCAGCTAATAGACTAGCACTTTGACAGGGAGGGGGGGCCTTACTTCGCTTGGCTAATCATTTTCGTACCATGATTTACACAAATCACAGGTGACAATACACCCACAGTCGGCAATACACCCAACTAGGGGGGGGGGGTCTGGGGGGGCGGGGCCCCCACCCCCCAGACCCCCCCCCCCCACCAGCTGGGTGCGTAGGCGAGCAAAGCGAGCCGGAGCATCTAGTAAACTATTAATAGTAAACTACTAAACCTCGAACTCACTGTAAGCAAAAGCCTCACAAAAGGTGTAATTGAACTCAACGTCACTGAGGACGGAGGTGACGCTGTTCCAATGCTGCTGAAATGCACTTTCATCATCCATATCACTCAAGTGGTCCATTAAAATTTAATATTTAGCTCGAACACAACTGAGCCGCTTGGCTCTGAAATGGGTGTGGACGCGCCTTGTGAAACTAATTTACCACCCTTCCGTTTGTGGCTCATAATCATAATGGAGGCTTATGAAAAAACGAAAGTTGTAAGAATTAGGGTTTACGTAACTTGGAAAAAATCCCATAAAATTGGCCATCACTCCTACAAACCTGCGATTGGAAGTATTCGACGCACAAATGTATGAAAGTAACACCGAATTCGGTAATCGGTCAAAAAGTTCCTGGACAGAAAATTCCGGTCAAAATGTTCCCGCAACTGGTCTCCCTACGACAAAAGGGCTTGAAATTAAAGGGGTACCTACCCAAAAGTTATTAAATGAAAAATGAAAAAAAAAAAGTCGAAGTTTATTATAACAAGTAAATTGAATTATATAAAACTGAACAATAAAGTGAAACATAGACTAAAAAAATCAAGTTTAAAGAAGTAAACGAAAAAAGTTGAAAATTAATTAGATTATACATTTAAAATAAATTCAAACGTAGACCTAGACCTAAAAAAATCTGAGACTTATGAAAATCAACGGAAGCTGTTAGACATTGACTTGTGTGCCTACTCGGTGATCAAATAATTAATTATTATACGACTCCCACTTACTCTAACTTCGGGAACTTTTTATCCGGGAACGTTTTGGTCGGAAGTTTTTGTCCGGGAACTCGTTGTCCGTGAATCCCTAAATTTTGTCCAGCTGCTAAATGGGGCAATCTGTAAGTACCTACAGAACCATCGAAAATGTTGAGTAGGTACAAAAGCGGTGAAAACCACAGTACAAACTGGATATTCCTCCTCATTGGACAGTGATGTGCAATTAATTACCTATTTCATTAATCATTCTGTGCACAATGCGAAAATTGGGTGATATCGTGGGACATTTCTGCGTCAAACCGCACGTACCAACCTTCAATAGACGATTTTTTTCAAATGTTCCGAGGCGCCTATTACGTGTCCCGACTTCGTGACGATTTGGAGTATTCTCAGAATTAAAATTTCAAAGAAAAAAAAATCAACAAAACTGGTGTGACTTCATTCAGTGGCCCTAGGCGCTAAGCATTGACATACTCCGCTGAAGTCATTTACATCAGGAGGACCGAAAAAGTCACTAAAACGCTTCCTTATGGTTCACTTTGTGACTCAAATTGTAAGAATTTTTCGGTTAATCCAGCATTTTACAGCTTCAGTAGAAAGTTGAAATCGTTTGGGTACGGTCCCGATGAAAGCTATTTCAATAAACGGTTGACAAAAAGACGCAACCCGATTGGGTCGTCAGGAAGGCTTATACGAGATCTATAAAATCTTCGGAGAGCCCGGATGAGAGGGCATCTTTAATATTCAACGGATTTCGTCGGGTTTTATGAGTGGGCCTGAAGTTTACACGTCGACTCACCGAATTGTAGCTCGGAAATGACCAGAAAATCGGGGTTATTAACACGGGAAACGCAGTCATTATGACGACGAGACTAAGTCTCAAGGAAACCTGTAAATTTTGAAACTGCCAGCCAAGGTGGCAGTCGTTTGAACGATGTAAATGTTAGCGTGCCAGAGGTAAGATCAAATTACCAATACCCCAGAAAAACGGGGTAAAAAAAACCGTGAATAATGGTTATACCCTCCCAAATTATAAGTAATGCGATTTTTCACCATTGTGGGAGGTGAGCTGAATTTTTCTTACGAATTCAGGTCAAACCGGTAATGCCTATCTGAGATATTCAGCAAGATTTGTTAAGAGCCGTCTTCCATCAAACCCGACGTGGGTCCGTCAATTCTTATGAAATAAAAAAAGGTTTTCGGGGTCCCTGGTCAGCGGACCCATTCTGAAAATGCTCTAAATTACTTCACCTCGCGGCTTCCAATAGTTCACCCCTGCCAAACTATTCAACCCAATGGTTTGAAATTTTGAAATGCCGCTGTTTCTCTGATAATACTTTCTCGACCGTGTTGATATGAAATATCAATTAGTCATAACCAAGTAGGTAAATGCCTCGATAAAGTTTACCTTGTATAATGAATTCCCAAATTACCGTCGGACCGATAGGACGGATCAGTCTGCACGTCAAATACTGCACCAGGTCAATCTTCTGTAACTAACTGTTCGACTATTTGGCAAAACCAGGCTACACCAAAAACTGGTTATTACGTTCGGGTTATAAATAACATACCTCTCGAATAAAGAAATTCAACTCGATATCTTTTATATTCAGTGAAATCTTGGGACAAGAATGCGAAGAAACAAAGGTTTTCACGGTATTCACGGTATTAAAGGGAATCCCTTTTGGTTTATTATTCTTGGAATAATACACCTATGTTTTCGCGACAGAGGTCGACGACTCCGATCGGGCTCAAAATTTGACATTATCCGTTTCAAGTGGTCTACATTCTAAATCCGAAATGTCCGTCCGCCGTACGCCGTACGCCGTCCGCCGTCCAGGCCGTTTTGGGCAGTAGGAATTTTTTAAAAAATCTGAAATTTCGACAAAATACTTGGTTTACCATCTAGTTGTGCCCGCAAGGTTTTCAGTCCGATCGCCCAAACCCGTGGGGCGCTATGGGGCTATAATGGGGCTACGGGAGGGGTTTTTTGAAGGCTTTTAGCTATGGGATCGAGTTAGGTGTCGTTTTCGAAGTATTTTTGGACGTAGAATCCATTTTTTGGGGTCCCGGAACGATCCGATTTCACTGGGGCGATGTTTAGGGCATTCGTGGGGCTAAAAATGGGATTTTTGAAGGATCCCAGGATGTTAAATATTTTTCTAGTAAAAAATACGGAATTTTGGAAAAAAACACATTTTTGAACAAAAAAATCCAAAAAAAAATTTTTTTTGAAATAAAAATCCAAACAAAAAAAAATTTTTTTTTTAATTTTTTCATTGACAGAATTAAATTTCTGCACAAGTAACCTATATCACAGAATAATAAACCCTTGTGTAAAATTTGCAGCGTTTTCCCCACAGAGTAAGGTAGCAAAGAGTGGTTTTCCCCCAGACGGGAGCAATTTTTCTAAAATGGAGTCAACATTCCAGTTACCTACCTCTCGGGGTGTTGACGGCGTTTGATATTTTTTAATTTCCTCCTTTCTTCTTCTCATGAAATTCCTCTTGGCTGACATCATGTTTCAGGATTTCATACAATAATAAAAATACAGAAGAAGAATAATTACGTAGGTAACACGAAGGTTCACCCGATTTTGGTTTATGGATTATGGATTTCACCCGTTTTGGTTTATTATTCTTGGATAATACACCTGTGTAATAGCGACGGAGATCGAAAATTCTGATCGGCCTAAAGTTTGACGTTATACTTTTCAAGACGTCTAGATTCCAAAAACAAAATGTATGTCCGCTGTTAAATTTAAAAAATGCATACTGCCCAAAACATCTCGGACTGCGTAGGTACTGTACCTACGCAGTCCGATATGTTTTAGGCAGCATGCATTTTGTTAAATCAGATATTTTGACAGAATACTCGGTTTACCATGTAGTTGTGCCCGCAAGGTTTTCAGCCCTATCGCTCAATCCCGTGGGGTTCTGTGGTGCTAAAATGGGGCAACGGGAGGGGGTTTTGAAGGCTTTCGGCTATGGGGTCGAGGTAGACACTTGTGTCGTTTTCAACGTATTTCTGGAAGTAGAATCCATTTTTTGTGGCCCCAGAACGATCTGATTTCACCAGGGGGATCTAGGGTGCTTTCATGGGACTTTCAAATGGGATTTTTGAAGGATATCCCAGGAGGTGAAAACTTGGCCTTATTTAATAAGGTATCATTTTCTGAGTAATTTTGGACGCATAATCCATTTTTTGAGGTCCGACATCTGTCCAAACATTGTAGGAACCTACAGAAAAACTTCTTTTTGCTTCCGAGTCTGCGAAGCAGCGGAAGCCTTGTGTTCACTTTCGGGAGAAAAAAAATTTTTGTTGTCCGAATTCAAAATTTCCACTCGCATTTTGCGTTTCATAGCCTACTGAACAAATTTGGTTCCGTGTCTGTCGGTCTGTCGGTCTCTCCGCGTATAGCTCTAGATGGTACCCTGTCAGTTTCATCACGATTGAATCAGCGGTACGGTCAGCGCATGCGCGAACGTAATTTCCTTGCCACAGCCATAACTCCTACAATTTTGATCGGATTTCCATCAAATTTTCAGGAATTGTGTGGGTGTAGCCCTAGATGGTTCCCTATCAGTTTCATCGCGATTGAATCAGTGGTACTCCCTGCGCATGCGCGAACGTAATTTTCTTGTTACAGTTGTTACGTTCATTTTGAACTTGGCACGAGGAAGCTCATGTGCCATTGCCTTGGCAGTGTATTTTTCTTTTTTTTCAAAAATATTTTCCTATTGACAGAAAATTCTTTGTCGAACCAGTAAATAATAGTATATCAAAGAATAATAAACCCTTGTGTAAAATTTGAAGCGTTTTTTGTTTGTTTGACAGTCGAACTCAAGTAAAAAAAAATAAAAAAAAATAAAAAATACACTGCCAAGGCAATGGCACATGAGCTTCCTCGTGCCAAGTTCAAAATGAACGTAACAACTGTAACAAGAAAATTACGTTCGCGCATGCGCAGGGAGTACCGCTGATTCAATCGTGATGAAACTGATAGGGAACCATCTAGGGCTATACCCACACAATTCCTGAAAATTTGATTGAAATCCGATCAAAATTGTAGGAGTTATGGCTGTGGCAAGGAAATTACGTTTGCGCATGCGCTGAGCGTACTGCTGATTCAATAGTGATGAAACTGACAGGGTACCATCTAGAGCTATACGCACACAATTCCTGAAAATTTGATTGAAATCCGATCAAAATTGAGAAAGTTATGCCTGTTTCAAGAATTTCACGTTAGCGCATGCGCAGAGCGTACCGCTGATTCAATTGTGATGAAATTCGTATGGGACCTCAAGGAGCCTTATCCGCATAATCCCTCAAAATTTGAGCTAAATTCATTCAAAATTGTGGAAATTATGGCTGTAACAAGGAAATGCGGACAGACCGACAGACCGACAGACACGAAACCAAATTTGTTCAGTAGGCTATGAAACGCAAAATGCGAGTGGAAATTTTGAATTCGGACAACAAAAATTTTTTTTCTCCCGAAAGTGAACACAAGGCTTCCGCTGCTTCGCAGACTCGGAAGCAAAAGTGAATTTTTAAGGTTCGAGTTTAAAGAGTTTAAAAAGGGTCATTCGTTATTGCTTGCTGGGTCTAGTGAAAAATATGTTCAAAAGGTCACTTAGATGGTTATGCTCCTGAAATAATTATAATAACTAATTAATGCTTTATTCAAATGTTTTCCACGTTTTGACGTCGTTGTACAGATATACCATAGGAAAAACACAATACATCAAGAGTACCTGACGTTTTGCGACCATCAGGGAGGGTTCTGTCGAGGTTAAGTAAAACACACGTGTTTCTTCAGCTCAAAATCGACTGTTGCGTCATTGTACACGTTGACCAGACAACTTATTCAAATCTGAGTAACAGAGGTCTCAAGAAAACTTTCGCGTTTGGAGTTTTTAAAGCTGGTTCTTCCACGTTTTATTCGGTAACAAGGTTCATTAGTATTGCAAATACTTCTAACACTTTCTCGCCAGCGAATTTACGGCCTCAAATTACAAGCATTACACGATATCGCAAGTGCGTCGAGGCGTCTGAGATACGTTACATGGTGCCTTATCTGATTTTTTGGGCTCGCAATCAAGATGCAAACGAGAGCGCGAGTTGTTGAGGGTTTCTTCTTGTTTCGAATCAATTCGCCAGATTATGAAACGCGGCTGGATCACCGACCAGGTTTTCGACGTCGCATGTTCCGTACGATATTTTCAAACACTGGTAGGTGTGAGTGACGTCACGATAGCGCAGCTCTGTAACGATTTGCCATTCCACGAACTATCCCGCGTCCCATTCACTTCAACGTCTGGAGGGAGACTCGGATGTCATTAGACTCCATTCATATCGGGTTTGTCATTTCCTCTCCCTGCCGCATGAATGGAGCGCGCGTTTTAAGGGATGCCGCGAACTTAGATGACAAATGGCCGTTGTAAAACTGAACGTCACAGACATTCAAACACTGCCTATCAACATGTTGCCAACCATGCTGGAGACACAAGAAACCTGTCAGTAGTGTCAGTATGAATTACAGAAAAACTCTGCCAGAAGGTGCAGGATGACGGAAATGCGCAGAGATGGGATGATAGCCATCGATGGGAAGAGAGAAGAAACTCGAAGGGCAGGGCGCCTGCCGTGTAATGTAACTTCACTCCATAGACAAACGAGGAGCTGCATAGATTTCTTATCCTTCTGGATTTTGGAGGTGTAGTAGAATTAATTGGATTTGAAGAATTTACTCAAAGTGCACAATTTATAGTTTGAAAGGAAATGAAAAGAATACCGAATTACTAGACTCCTCCCTCCCACAAATAGCAAAAGATATTGTCATGCTGAGACATAATGTAAATATGCAGGATTTTCCTCACGACCCATCAAAAAGTTGAAGACGGGTTTCTAGACAAACAAAACCCTCACCCCTCGTCCACTTTCACTGTTCATAATGACATCCGCTGAAATATTCGGAGCGTCGAAAGGAAAAACGCGATCAATCACCCCGTTGACTAGAAACAGCAATAAAAGGCTCCCACCGCGTCTTTTGATGTCAGAACGGTAATGTTTTCTGTTCCCGTTCGGGGATACGATTTCAACTGGGTTTCCGAAGTGATTGATGCTCCTCTGAATTGAGTCACATCTTGATGTTCTTCTCGAGTCATTTATTCGGGATGCGTAGTGTATCCATCCTTAAAATGCCTTTCCAGCGGAACAACCTCACTAACTATATTCAGCATTTGTGCATCCACTTTTTCACACCGTTGAAAGTGACAAGGGTTATCTGATTGATAACGGCGTGAAAGGGAAGGTTTTTGCTGTCCACACCTGAGCCTTCGGAAGTTTTTATTTTTTTATTATTCACCTCGAATCTTTTTCTTATTTTCGGGGAGGTTTCTTATCTAATTGGAAAAGTCAGTTCAGTCACCTCCAGGCGTTAATTTGCTCCAAAGATTAACTGACTGCGACATTAAAACATGGGATTCCAATTTTGAAGATAAGGGTTAGACTTAGCAAAGTGCAAGCTGTTCCAATTTCCGACCTAATGGATTTAAAATACAACTCATTTGGAGAAAATCACGACAAAATCTCACAAAGTTGAAGAAAAAAAAACTTCTTCTTAGTACCTATCTAAAGTTTAGATTGTAAACCTTTGAGGGTCACACCCAAGCAAAACCCGTTAGTGATAAAGAAATCGCATCCCGTCGACATTTTAAAGTGAAAGTAACTGAATTTCCGAGAATCTCCCGTAAAAGTGTTTTTTTTTTTTTTTTTTTTTGTACTCACGATTATATTGACAGGAATTCGAATTTGACTGGTAATCAGGAGGCACCGTTTTACGGACCTGTTCCGGAGGCTTCACCAGTTAATGAGTACACGTAATAAAAAACCCCAATATGCACTCCAATTTTGGTTTATTATTCTTGGAAAAATACGCTTATAAGCGTACATAAGCGTACATAAATGTATTCGTGTCGGAGGTCGAAAATTTTGATCGCCTAGAAAATTGTCATTATAGGTACTTTTCAAGATGCGCAGATTCGAAAAACGAAATGTCCGTCTACTGCATGTCCGAGGCGTTTTGGGCAGGAGGATCAATGGGGCTTTCATGGGTCTAAGAATCGGGCTTTTGAAGAATGCCAGGAAGTAGAATGAGGTGTCGTTTTTATAATAATAATTATTTTGGACGAATAACCCATTTTTCTGGTTCTCACATCCGTCCACGAACTTTACATGAACAATTTATTTAAAAAATAATTGAACATTTTTATTTGACATCGAATTAATTTTTGAATAATTTATACCAAAGGATAATAAACCCTAGAGTAAAATTTAAGGTAGCGTTTTTCATATTATGGAGATGCCCAGTGGTAAAATTGGAGTGCATAAGGCATGTGCAGAAGAAGATTGACACTCGTCATAGGCTGAAGTTGAAGAGAAAGAAAGGCCTGCAAGGAGTAGGAGGTCGAGGAAGGATTACTAAATTAAATGCTGTTACGTAAAACCAAAATTCAGAATTACTACGGTGTGATCTTTCGACAGAACAACAAAACAGCGCAGACAAAACAATGAAAGCGACCAGAAGATGAAATAGGCCATCTAGTAATAATTACCATAATCTGGTAACAATAATAAAAGGTAATAATAATAATAATAATAATAATAATAATAATAATAATAATGCGTAGGGCCGAGGTGATGAAATTATCCATGAATATTTTTGCGTTACAATAAAGCTGAAAGCGCTATTGCTGAAGTGAGCAGGAAAGTGAGGAAAAGCATCTCAATCGCCAGGAAGAAGTCGGAGGAGACGTTCGAACAAGGACAAATTTCTCCTCCAGCCATCTTACCAGCCATCTTACAGTGCCGAACACAGGTTTTGCTTCCGAGTCTGCAAGGCAGAGGAAGCATTGTTTTCACTTTCGAAATGAAAAAAAAAAAAAGAAGTTGTTCTCCAAAATCAAAATTTCCCCTCACGTTTTGCGTTTCAGAGCCTCCTGAACAAATTTGGTTCTGTGTCTGTCTGTCGGTCTGGCCTGCATTTCCGTGCCACACCCATAACTTCCACAATTTTGATCGGATTTCAATCAAATTTTCAGAAATTTTGTGGGTATAGCTCGAGATGGTCCCCTATCAGTTTCATCACGATTGCATCAGTGGTACTCCCTGCGCATGCGCGAACGTAATTTTCTTGTTACAGTTACAACTACGTTCAATTTGAACCTGGCACGAGGAAGCTCATGTGCCATTGCCTTGGCAGTGTATTTTATTACCCCCTCCCCTAAACGGACACGACCTTTATTTTACGTTCATTATTCGATTCTATTATATAAAAACAGTATATAACAAAAAGCTCAGTTACATAATTTTTGAATTCGTATTTGAAGATCTTCCTTCCAGCGTTCTAATCCATCGCGGAAAGTTGGGAAATAACTGAAAATACAACTGAATTGAAAAAAAAAAAAAAAAGAAAGAAAGTATGACTTAAGTTCGAATTTTGTTCTTTGTTGGTGAAAATGTCGCCCTGCGCAGCTCTATTAAATCTGTCAACTTCTTACATGTTGTCGTAGGTTCGGAAAGCCCCAAGTTCAGGGTTCATGACCCGCTAACTCTTATCTTCACTTTTTTAAAAGCTGATCGCCTTATCTCAATATTTCGAATTGCCCTGAAATTTATTTTCATCGTCGATGACGTGTTAAAGAGTGTCAGAGGTGAAGATATGTCTGCATTCGCCCGAAGGAAGAACCTCAACCTTATAATGTATCATGGCAATTTATAAATGCGGGAAATCACTCCCCAAATGAGGAACGTCAGTAACATCTGGAACCAGCCAAACTTTCACTGCAGGGGTCAACTATGTAGATTCGTCATTGACGATTAAAAACGATCCAACGGCAACATTTACGAGCCTCAATTCCACAATTTACGACTTGTGAACCAACGAGCACAAATAAATCTGCCAGTCTCTATAAATTTATTTGTTTCGCTAATGGTTTGCCGCGATACAATGTATCATTCATCAGCTGAAATGAAATCTCATTGAGTTTTGTTCTGGCAAAGTCAGTAAGGTCCAGTTATCAGTAAAACATTATCGAAATATGCAAAAGAGTTGAGTGTACCTAACAAGTTTGATATTCGAGATATATTATATATACATGTACATGTACAATGTTGATGTACATGTACATTGTACATATAATATGTATATCAACACATCTCGAATCGCTCATTTGATAGGTACATATTTCCCATTTCCCAAACTATCTATCTATTCTTCAATAAAATCGGGTTTCTGTCTGTGTGTGTGTCTGTCGTGCCTTATAGGCGCTAAACGGCTGAACGGATTTGTACGGGGATTTTTTTTTTAACGATCCGGTGACCACCGGATTTGCCGCCACAATGAGTGCGATTGCGCACAACACAGGCTATTAAAAAACCCCGTGCGACGCGAGCAACTGGTATTTTTTCACTTACATATATATATATGTATAACCCCCATTTTATTTCGCGGATTCAGTTTCTACGTTAAATTCTACGTCCGAAACACCCGCCAGGATCGAGTCAGGATAAAAGGTCGGCCGAGCGAAGCGAGGCCTTGGATCAGGACGGCTTGTACTTCTACAAAAATCGGGTTTCTGTGTGTGTGTCTTTCGTGCCTTCGGTGCCTAAACGGCTGAACGGATTTCGACGGTTTTTTTCTAAACGATCCAGTGGGCTTGCCGCCACAATACAGGCTGCATAAAAACCCCGCGCGACGCGCGCAACTGTGGTTTTGGTCACGTATAACCCCCATGTTTAATTGCGGATTCGGATTCTACGTTCGAAACATCCGTCAGGATGGTCTCAAGTCAGGATAGAATGGTCGGCCAAGCGAAGCGAGGCCTCAAGTCAGGATAAAAGGGCGGCCGAGCGAAGTAATCTATACGAGCGGACTGCTAGGTTTTATTTTATCTACAACCTTTGATTAGTCCTGTGTCCACAATTGAAGGATTAAATTTTGTTGATAACAAATTTTGTTATCGTTGACGTAGGTAGTGAGAAATCTTTATGTTCAACTTAGGGTTGGTCACAATTATGAGGACCTATTTCTTACTACTTCTCTGCTTGATATATTAGATATAATATATCTAATATAGCAAGATATATATAACAGATATAATCTAACAGTAATTTTCTAACAGTATAAAACCAGCAGAGGTTGGACTCCCACCCAGAAGATCCAGGATTGAGCGACCCTCTTGTCGTCTCTGGAAGGCACGGGGTTGGCACAGGCATGGTGCTAGCAACCCTTCTTGCCTAGGTATGGAGTGGGGTCATAACATTACCTGGTAGGTGTCCCGAACAACCCCTCCCCTCCCCCCTCTTCCTAACGGGCATAAACTGTGTGTCATTGGCATTCTTTCGGGAGTGGGCATTTTGGTGATTGAGGATTTCTTCACAACTGACCTGATGTCAGCCATGATCACGCAATATGAGGAGGCAGTAGCTTCAGACAGTTTCCTTTCTTCTTGCTCGGGTCATGAGCCGACATCCAAGCATATCATCTTTGCCTCCATGCAGTCCGTGTAGTGCACCTCTTACGAAGTCTCTCACAGCCAAAGCGCATCGGGAACTGTGACTAGGGGCTGCTGTCCAGGCAGTGACGTTTGGTATCCCATTTGTTATTTGCGACTATCATGTAATCAAGACGGAGCACAGGCAGCTTCTCATGAAGAACTGTAGCTCGAAATTGCTCCCTTGGTCTGTCAAGCGGTTTAGACCAAAGGCGTGTCGTCCACACTATGTCAGTTGGCATGGTTTAGCTTGAGTCAAGCAGCAAAGGCAAAGTAATGTGGTTGCACTGCAATCCACGAGGGATAATAATCTCCTTTAACAAGTTTCACAGGTCAGTTCGGTTCGGTGCTGAGGTCATTCACTCTTGCACCCCATCATATGAGCTTCAAATGCCAGTTCATTGGGCCATCGTCGAGCATCTTCTTGAGAATCTCACAATCCACGAGTTTGGACAACATTTTGAACCAAGTTTTCGAATTCATCGTGCCACGCTACTAAAGCAACCTGGCCACAATCGGTAGAGATATGGTGCACCAGAGCAGCTGCCACTGTCTCCACCTGCTGATTTGGCTTGGCAAGGACCTCTGGTCATTTGGTGAAGTAGCCCACGACCCACCATGATGTTTGCTCCCTCCAACGTCCCACCCTTCTTGCGTTCGTGACGTGACACGGAACGTCACATCCCCGTGCGTTTCTCAGTGTTCAGTCACGAGTTATTAAAGCAGGTCCAGTCTATCCCGTAAAATCTACAGCTCCTCAAGGTCTTGTTAAAAAAACTCTCAAATTCGCTCTCAGCTGGAAAAAAAGTCTCGGCTGCAGGCCATTTTCCCTCTTTAGCGCCTCAAAAATTTATGTGAGACCCCGCCGCGGCCTCAACCACACACCCGAAATGTTCTTGGGACCACCGGCAAAGAATAATTACGGACAACCAACGGGGCCCATTCCACATTAAACGTCAGCTCGTCTCGTCATCCAGTTTATACGGTCTTCCGAGCATCCCAAACTGTTATGTTCGATTCTTTTTCTTTTTGCGAGTTGTTTCAATGTGAATCCGCCACATTTTACGACGTGGTATGTTCTCCGGAGGCTTCTGGAATCCGCGAATCGATCATGAAGATCCTTTTGGTGAAGTTCTGAGGGGACTTAGTGCGTCAATTCGTGTGAAACAGGCTCTTGGGAGGTTTCATTGGCATCAGAACAATTTAAATGTCGGACGTTTTCCTGTGAGCGTTTAAGTGTATTCGGTTGATATAAGTATTCACAAATACTTATAATAATATATTGTGGATTTTCAATAATTGAAACTACTGGTTGATAATTATTATCAACCAGTAGTTTCAACGTGACCAACATGATCCTGGGATCAGACGGGTTGATAATATAAAGACACTTTTGAAGCGTTCATAAAATATTTAAATTTTATTTATGGAACACATAATATTAATATAATATATTAACATAATGTCCTTTATTATGTCCTTTAATTATTATGTCCTTTGCAGATGTCACCACCAAGGGTATGCTGGTGGGAGAACTTCCTCATGACATTGTGACATGAACCATGCCTTGGGCATCCTCTCTGGGATTGTCTTACAACTTCCTGAAAATAGATTACAAAACAAGGACGACCGAGAAGAATGGTACACTTGCCCAAGACATGACGATTGATTCCACATCTCATGTAGGAATCGTTTTTAGGGCGAATTATTGTTAGCACAATATTATTATGCTAACAAAACTAAATTCGCCCTAAAATCGATTCCTACATGAGATAATAAGACAGCTCATAATGGCGTCCCTTCAGCTTGGCCCGAGAGGTGCTGCCCTCTGCAGGCAAACATTGGTATTAAGTGTGATTGTCTGTGTGACTGACCTGGCCTGGTCGTAAATCATAGCTTTTCAGAGCAGTTCGGAGGTAAAAGAGGTGGAAAATGGAAATATTCCTGAAATATAGGATCCTACTTACTAATATCCTACTTACTTCTGAACCTTATCTCTCAATGGAATGTCGAGAAGGAGTAGGACCAAGAGAGAGAGACATGGGCCTGGGGGGTATTCGACCTTTAGGTCCTGATTGATCTTAAAATTAGGAACCTATACCAATTATACTAGGTAAATAGGTACCGTGGCATGAGGATACATTAACATTGTGCAACGTGCAAATAATTAAATACCTAAATAAATAAATAAATACATATAACACTAGAAGTAATACTGGGCTCATTTCTATTGAAACCCTTGTTAACAGCCGCGTTAAACTCCATTTATATAGTAAGATGACAAATCAGAGTCTATATGTGGGCATTTTTGGGTCAGAAATGCAAATATTGCAAAACCAATAACGTGTCAAAACATGCACTAAATCAACCCCTGACTTCTTTTTGACCTCATTTTTGAATTCTACACATCCAAAAACAAAAACCTACCGATTTTCAGCCAGATATGACAAATTGCTTAAATGCTATGATTTTCCTTCCCCTGAATTGCTCAAATAACGCACTGCGCGGCGGAGTTCACATACACGACCTTCCAGTACCTGAATTATGACCTCTTCTTTCCCACTGTGGACTTGGAAAAAAAATCTAAACTGACCGCCCTGTTCTTTAGGCCATGTTTGAATGCATTACGGTGTTACCGTTTTTTAATACTTTTTTGTGGTATCCGATGAAGGCATCATCCGTCCGAAGACAACCCCCCCGTTGTTGAGAGATTAATAAGGTGAGAGAGTCCGGCAATTAGGTGGATTAGTGACAGACCTATAGATCTTGTTATGGGGGAATAAATCACCCCTCGAACTCAGATCTATTCGAGCCCCCCGGAGGATTTTTTTTTTTTTGAGCAACATCAAGTCGATAATCTGAGGTTATAGATATTTTTAGGTCATTATTACGGCGGCCATGGGCACTACAATAGATACAGTGGTATAAATGGGATCGTGAATAGCTGGAATTGTCTTTTACAAAACGTACCATTGACTTGGATAGCTCGGGCAATCATAGTGGGGGGGGGGGGGGTGGGGGAGAATTGAACAGTTGCTTGGTCGGAAAACTCTTCTTAACAGACAATACAAAATTATGGCTCGGAAACCCGCTCATTTATTTTCAGGGAGAAATGCGTCCCAAAAAGGGGAAATATTGACTGGGCTCCCGTACATCTCAAACTCTTGATTTGGGTCCCGACTGTAACTAGGCTCATGTTGAGATGGGTCCCATAGGCTAGGGATGAATCATTGAAGTGGGTCCCAGGAGACCCCAGATGCTCCAGGGGTCGAGGCGTGCAGCAATGATGCTCTACCACCAGACCCACTAGTCAAGAGAGCTTGCAGAAAGAAGACGAGGCTTTTAAAAACGACGAAACTCGAGCGGCTGACAAGAGACTACCGTGACGGTCGATCCAGACGCTTTTTCCTGGGCGTAGGTACGAACGGTGCGGGAAGGCTATATATGTCCCACATGGAGCTCCTGAAAAATCCCCAAGGTAATTCCCTCAGTAACAAGGAGGACATGCTGAATAGACAATTCATTTCAGTGAAATGAATTGTCTATTGAAATGATTTCACTGAGCTCCTCAAGGATTGGGAGGCAGGGGACCGATCTGCTTGGGACGGGAGGAACGACGATGATGATGAGGCGGTACCACCAGACATGGAGGGCCTGAAAGACATCATCAATAGCCTCAGAAACAGGGCAAACAGGAAACCGATACTTTTGGTTGCTCAGCAAGGTGCTCAGGAGATGGGAGCAAAGGTAATCCTTTTTTTATGGCCACAAGTTCATGATAGAAGAATGGCCGTGCTCGCTTTGTTGTGAATGTGATCGTTTATAGTAGGTAGGTAAACTTATAACGACCTGATTTTATGTAATTATGTAAGTGAAGGAAGACCTTCAGTTTTCAGTTTTTAATTGTTTTAATAGTGGCCAACTTGGCAAATTATCGACCAATGGAGCTGATTACTGGTTTCCGCCGAAAAATCAAATGTCGATTTTTCTATAAATTCGTACGATCTTGCAATTTGTGTTTTAACTCCATTTTTTGTGTTATTTGGAAGCCTTCTATCGATTTAAAAAAAAGGCACGTAAATAGTTGTAAATAGTTTTTCGTTGTTTTGAATCCATTTTTCATCTTCGAAAAAAAAAAAAACCACAATCCAAAAAATCGGCTCCAAAAAATTCCGGGGTCCCGGGATTCAGAAAAACTTACGGGGTAGCAAAGTCTAGTTGTAGGTATGGCAACGAAATACTGAACAGGTGTGATTATCCCAAGAATCTATTCTCAGTTATGAATTTGTACGAGTCGTAATTTTTGTGCTCGGAATTTTAAGTTTTAACTCATCATCGGGAGGCGGATGACGCTACGGGACCCTAGCGACAATATTGGATTTTTTTTTTTTTTTTTCTGAAAATCGCGTGCTCCTTCCTGGGTGATGAACGATCCTCGTCAAGGATGATCCCGTCAAAAACGCATTTGGAGCGACATTGAACGGCTCCCTTTTGACGAACTTCTTCGGCCGCCATAGGTTGAGCCTGCGAAGAACGCCGTGAGGATGACCTGATAATCGATAGATTGGTTGGTGGGGAGTTTTTGAAGGAATCATCTAATCGGGCTGTCGCCCGATATTTGACTGGAGGTTTTGAAGAATGCCCGCTCGGTGATTGAGCCAATTTGCGCTTCAAGTTGGTTGTATAGCAACGAAATACTGATCAGGTGAGATTGTTCCTAGAATCTGATACTCTCAGAACATTATGAATTGGTACGGCTCGTAATTTTCGTCCTCAGAAAAACAAAGTTCTAACAGTTCATCTGGAGGCGACCAGACTACAAGCTGGATCTTGTGGTGGAGGTCAAAATGGATGTCTCCCCACCAGAAGAGCTGAAAGCTCCCCTGCATGGTTTCACGTGTACAGTGATGGGTCAGCCTGTGGATCAACGAGAAATTCAGGAGCGGGAGTTTTCTCGTCTGCTTTTCAAGTTTCGGCGCCGGTTGGAGCAGTGGCCACAAGCTTTGATGGCGAGGTGAGAGCTATGGAGCTGGCGGTGGAGGAGAGCTGGAAACTGGACGTCTCAAGAATCGTACTGTTTGTTGATTCCCAGGCTGCTATTATGACAGTAGTTGGTCCTGTTGCAGTAGTGACAGCATAATGATTCGCATCTGAAGTAGGAAAATAGATGCTTTGCTGCAGAGACGTGCCCATTTGACTCTCCAGTAGCTCCCTTCACATTGCGGCATAAATGGCAACGAGGCTGCCGACTAACTTTCTAAGCAAGGATCTTCTCAACCTCAAATTGAGACTCCCCTCCCCTTGCATCGAAACGAGAAATTAAGCATTCTCTCTTCCATGAATCCGGGAGCAAGGTACAAAAGCTGCTGGGAAGAAGTGGGATAGCCTGACGAACGGTCGAATACCAGCAGACCTACCAAGGAATCATGGAGTTACCTGCTTCCGACTCACAACTGGACTTCTTGCAGAAGCACCTGCATCGTTTTAAATTTATTTTATTTTTTCATTTTTCCCTTTCAAGATAATAACTACGTTAAAGAGAAACAAAGCATTATTTTCTTCTATAGCTGGCAGGAACAAGTAACAGCAAAAAAACCACACAAAAAATAAAATAAAATAAAAAATTAAAAAAATTTGCCTATCACTGGGCTAATGTAAGAAAATAATGATCAAAAACATTCAGAAGTCAGGACCAACCTATAACTAACAATACACATACCTAGCATGTGCTTTAGAAATTTGAAAGAATATAATAATTATATTCTAGTTCACCAACTTTACTTACAAGTATTGAGCCCTTGGACATCTTGAATATGACTCACCTAAAAAACAAAAATTGACGTTAGTACAGGCAAGTCAATTCTGATTAAAAATTCAAGTCTGGGCGGCTCGCGAAGGCATGTTGTATACGAGAATCAAACACAGTTAAGTAGTGCGTGCTCCACAAATGTGCCACAAACTAACCCCATGATACAGCTTAGGCCGAGCAGCACAGAAACCGAACTAGTGTCGTTTAGCTTTGCTGCCGTGTCAAAACAGTGCCGAAAACTAGTGTGCAGGACATTTTGCATCGTGTGGACGAGCCAACTCATGAGAGGAGTGTTTGGGGAACAGTTGTGGAGGACTCAAAGAGTCGTCACCATTTTGACTGAACTGAAGCCGATAGGCCCGTCTATATTGTCACCTTTGCTTCAATTTGGTTATGCTACCTTTTATCAGGACCGCGTTGTTTCTTGTTGGATTCGGCATGATCGGCTCAGCTTTGGACAATAAGGCCTTTTTGGCCGGAAAACCGAACCGTCCACACTGGTTACGCAATGCACATCATAATGTGGCACTATACGAGCTCTTCACAAATCTCTAATAACCTGATCGAACCTTCACAAATCTGTCCACTAGGGCCTCAGGTTTGATCCCGCTCCACCAACTTGCATCATCGATACTGCTTGAGGGTGACAAGGCATTGAGAAACATGAGAGATGTCGGGTTCCCCGATGGATGAATATTTTAAAATACCCGGCTATTATGGGTCTTCATACACCATGAACTATTAGAACATGATTTTTTCCCCGATTCACGTGAAAGTTGAAATGAAATACGGCTTTGTGGTAATCATGTACCGAAGTGAGTCCTTATTTTCACTTGTAATGTGTTGGTGCTTAGTCACGATAGGCGCCCATTCACTGACGCTGGCTGCAACATCCTTTCAGTGATTTCGATTGAGAATCAATTTGCACCCAGTTGACAGGAGCCGTTTAGCGCAATCGAGCCCGTCATCGCTTCATTCGACGCGACTTTATTAATTTGACTGGCGAGTTGTTTTCGCCTGATATTTCAACCCGTCGGATTTTATTTATGAATGGACATTTCGCTGGCCGCGAAGAAGGATCCAGCAATGCCTTCTAACACCGCTTTAACCCCTCTGGGTGCCAACATTTGCATAACACATTCGATTTCCAGTAGCCTGACAACGTAAATGGGCTGCCTCGATCAAAGGTGTATTTAACGGCTTTAAAAAACTGCAAAAAAGCAGGATGGGACATGAAATAGGCGTGATAGGGAGTCAAACTATGTGGATTATGGAGAAGATTAAATCTTTCATTTTTCACGCGTTAACTGCACCGATACAGATTACAGACATCCCAAGCAAGAAGGCACGAGAAAACTATTTACCATGCAAATAAGATATGCAGAAACGCCTGATATGAAATTTTCTTTCAATTTAAAAATTGACTGAAGTTCAATCACCCACGCCACTTCCCGAGGTTCAATGACCGTGACTAATCGGACCAATTTCAGAATAGAGTATCGATATCGAAAAAGTATAGCAAAAAGAAAAATTTTGATATTAACATTTAATGAAAAAAAAAAAAAAAAAAAAAAAAAAAAAAAATCTCGAAGTGGTTGTTTGCCGACGGTGCAGAGGTCTAATCCAATGAGGTGGTTAGGCAGAGAAAACAACCCCTCAGCTGGTTTGGGTACCTACTTTTTTTTAATTTAAATAATCAATTGTAGCGTGGGGACCGGTTTCGAGCAACTATAGCTCATGTATAGCCCTGCAAGAAAATTTAGTCAATAACAACAGAGACAATCATAAAAGTAAAAATTATACTGAATTGCACTTAAGAAAAAGTAATTGTGTAATGTATCACTGTACTGGTGAAGCTGGTGCAGAATGAGTGAGTAATTTTGGAATATGAAATATGGACCCACTGTTAAAATTGGCTCCATGACTGTTGGCATTAATAATCGATACGTGAGTAGTGACAAGGAGAATCAGAGGTGAGAATGTCAGAGGTAATTTTAAAAATAGAACCCATTTGACAAGGTTTTAAATGCTAGGAAAGACTAAGCTGGAATTTTTTTAAACAACTTTCCTAGTAAGTAAAAATAACTTGTCAAATTGGTCCATTTTTAAAATTACCGCTGATATTCTCACCTATGATTCTCCTTGGCACAACTCACTTACCTATCGAGTATGTGTATTGGGTATCACTAGAATAATCAGAGGAAATCTTTTCTCATTCCAGTAGTGTAGTATAGCCAAATTGGTTTTCAAACCAGCAGAGGAGTCGGTTTATCTCCGAATTTCACGTTAGCGCATGCGCAGAGCGTACCGCTGATTCTATTGTGATGAAATTCGTATGGGACCTCAAGGAGCCTTATCCGCATAATCCCTAAAAATTTGAGCTAAATTCATTCAAAATTGTGGAAATTATGGCTGTAACAAGGAAATGCGGACAGACCGACAGACACGGAACCAAATTTGTTCAGTAGGCTATGAAACGCAAAATGCGACTGGAAATTTTGAATTCGGAGAACAAAAATTTTTTGGCTCCCGAAAGTGAACACAAGGCTTCCGCTGCTTCGCAGACTCGGAAGAAAAATAGAAACCAGTGACTAAATGGTTTGAAGAAGATGGCGGTCTCATTTATGGTAGACAAGAAGGTTGAGAGGAAAATAAAAACAATTACCAAGGTAGGTACTTCTTGAGAGAACAGATGGAAGGAATAGAAAGCAAAACTAAATCATTTTAAACAAAAAATAAGAGTAAAATACACTGCCAAGGCAATGGCACATGAGCTTCCTCGTGCCAAGTTCAAAATGAACGTAGTTGTCACTGTAACAAGAAAATTACGTTCGCGCATGCCCGGAGCGTACCGCTGATTCAATCTTAATGAAACTGACAGGGGACCATCTAGAGCTATACCCACACAATTCCTGAAAATTTGATTGAAATCCGATCTGTGTGTAAGTTATGGGTGTAACAACAAAATTTGGAGAATTTCACATTAGCGCATGCGCACAGTCTACCGCTGATCCAATCACGATGAAATTCATAGAGGATTATCAAAAGGTCGATTCTCAACTACCCTCCAATTTTGAGCAGAATCAAATCATTAGGACGCCAGATATGCGTATTCGGAGAATTTCACGTTAGCGCATGCGCAGAACCCACCGTTGATTCAATCAGGATGAAACTGATAGGGGACCATCTAAAGCGGAACCTGCACGATCCCTGAAAATTTGATTGAAATCGGATCAAAGTTGTGGAAGTTATGGCTGTTGCAAGGAAATGTGGACAGACAGACAGACAGACGGACACGAAACGAAATTTGTTCAGGAGTCCCTGAAACGCAAAATGCGAGTGGAAATTTTGAATTCGGACAACAAAAATTTTTTGGCTCCCGAAAGTGAACACAAGGCTTCCGCTGCTTCGCAGACTCTGAAGCAATAGGGGAAGACCTCCTACCTTGGTCACTTTTTTTTTAACCTTCAACAAATCATACCTAGGATGGTTTTTTGGACCTCTGATGTATGGATCTTGATAGCAACACTATTCGGCTGTTGAATGGACGGAGAACTAATCATTTTAGTATCACTAATTAATTGTGGAGACCGTTTTTCCAAACCCTTCCAAACTGACTAAGGTAGGAACCGTGCTCCTCCCTTGGTCAGGTCTGGCTCCTCCCTTGGTCAGGTCTGGCTCCTCCCTTGGTCAACTGTCTGACAGAAGATGTTTTTGATCAGAAATAATTGGTTTATTGGCCATTTATGCCCTTTATATCACAAAATGTTTATTAAAATGATTATTTACCAAAGGATACCTAATAATATTATATATCATATTATGATTATCACTTTTGACTTTCGAAGGTGACCAAGGTAGGGACGATATCGTAATATTTACCTGACCAAGGTAGGGTCAACTCCCAAAAATCTTCAACAGGCTCTAAAATAATTAATTCGATTATTTTTTATGCCATTTACATCACAAAATATTTATTAAAGTGGTTATTTACGAAAAGATACCTAATATGATTTTCACTTACGATTTACGAAGTTGACCAAGGTAGGAACGACCTGCCTGACCAAGGTAGGGTCAACTCCCAAAAACCTTCAACTGGCTCCAGAATAATTAATTCGACATGAACTTGCGAAATTATGCGTGCATTTCATACATCGAGACTAGAATTCAACGATAAACCAAAAATATTTACCGAAATTTACGTACTTTCTTCGTCAGCTGTCGAAAACTATGTTGTCAAAATCGACATCACAACGCCTCGAAAACTTTGATAACCAAATAAAGCTTATCAGGGCTAGAAAAGCGGGAAAACACTTTTGACGCAGTGTTGCCTTGACTTACACAAAACATTAAAAATTTAGGACAAAATATTTCCCTCGTGTATACCACCCAAACTATCAACTGACCAAGGTTGGGGCCTGACCAAGGGAGGAGGTCTTCCCCTATCTATTACCAACTGATATCAAAGTACACATTGATATCGATTCATTCGATATTGAAATTTAAATTCACTGATATGAAAAACTGCGAAGATCCGATTCGAACTTGTGTGTGTTTGTGTGTGAGCGCGCTATTTAATAGTTATAATGTGTGCTATTAAATAGCACTAATAAATTTTATTAGTACAAAGCAACTCCTCATTCGGCATAGTGGACCGCCATACATAACCTTACTGCAGTCAAATTCTTTCGGCTAAGGTCTCCCAATTATGTTAACTTACGACACCAAAGCTCCTGATTACCGACAGTTACAAATCACCGTAACTACCGAGAGATTAGTAAACAAGGGGGTAAAAATAAATCGATGGCTCGTAGCATTATAGTGGTGGAAAAAGGGCGTGTGTACTTTAGATGTACCTCATTACCATGTTCCCCCCTTTCGGCTATAAATCTCCTAATTGCCCGCAGAGGGTTTTTATCCCCAGTAAAATATTTAAATCAATTTATCGTACCGAAAGGTCCGACGAAGGGTCTTGAATGGTTGACATAATAATGACTAATGAAAAGACAACTTGTTCGTGAAGGTCTTCCTGAGGATGTCACAAAGAACGATTTTTTTGGTCGGGTTGAGCTCGGTAACTACTAGGTGCTTACATATTATTTTAATTTGTCACTAGCGAGCCGGAAAAAGAAGGATGGCGCGGAACAGAGTGAGATAGTCGTGATGGCCGGGCCTAGTTCCACGGTTGAGAACCTACATCTAAACTCTAACATGTTAGAGTGTATGTATACACTATTATCCGTACGCAGGCAGGCGGGCCTCGCTTCGCTCGCCCATTTCAACTTTTACCCAACCCAGCCCGTGACCCAAAAGGAGGGAGGGGGCAAATCCATTAGGGGGAGAAATTAGTAACGTTGGGTGATCATCTAAAAAGAACATATTCGAAATAATTGTATTGCACTGTAAGTCGACTGGTAGGAGTAAGGGTCAGGGGGATTGAGGGGCGTCCCACTTCCTCCCAGTATTATGGGCGGGAAGTCTTCCCGAGCTCAGAGGACAGTCTTCTTTCCGTCTGAATTAGTAGTATAGAAAAAGAAGGAACTCCAAGAGAAGGAACTGGAAAACATTTCAATCTCTATAATCCACTTAGTACCTACCTACCTCTTTCAACTGATTTGAAATCTCCTAAAACCAACATCAACGCCCCTCAACTAATTTCAACTCCTCCCAAACTTGTTTGATTTTCTCATACGGGTTTGAAATCTTTTTTTCTTTCTCATTCAATCTCTCCAGCCCGCCAGAGTTAGTACCGGTGGGAGGAGAGGGACCCGTTAAGGTCGCGGTGTGGCTGTGCAAAACCCCTCTTCTCCCGCCAGCCCATCCGTTGGAAGGCAGCAATAGTAATTTACTATGAATAATTAGTGAATCATGACTAATCGCAGTGATCAATTATTGAACAATCCCGCTGACCAGGCCACCCTTAGCGACAGTTTTGTTTAGGGAAGCTGAATCAGCAGGAGAGATCACGACGACGCATGGGTCCGCGGCCCAAGCCTCTTTTGGCAACATTTTTCCTAAGAAAGCCACAGGGGGCTCTCCCATGTAAGACTCGGTCAACTGGCCAGCCCACCTTTGACGACAATTTGTTTAAGGTAGCTGCTGCAGCTGTTCCTGGTATAACTGTGAGCCCAGGAAGAATCAATACCGGCCAAGACATATTGTGTAGGGTATTGTCTTCCCCTCGGTCTCCTTCCGAAGACTCTGCATCTCCATAGTACCTATTCTGACATATCAGGTAAGCCTGGAGTATGCGAGTCTTCCATTTTTGTGGTTGCATCGTCCCCCAGGTCCGCAAATTACAACAATAATAATGATGACAATTACTGTCTTAATTGCTATAATAATAATTACTCCCCATGTTCCCCCCCCCCCATGACAATTATTGTCAGGGGGGGGACATGGGGGAGTATGGGAACATTTCCATCCAGAATAATTATTATTATGGATGGAAATGTTCCCATACTCCCTTCTCCTTCCTCCAAAGACACCGGGGGCAAAATCGTGGATTTACGCCACAGGCCTTCCACCAAACACGTAACACTTCAATTAGTGAATCTAAATTCAAATTTAGAAACACAAACTTTTGTAGATACCTACACGACCATCATCCGCTGCATGGGGTGTCCCACATCTCGTGTCAACTCTCCTTCAATTAGTCCTTCATCTCCTCAAGGCAGTTTCAAACCACGATTAAACCTCTTCAAGTCCGTTCTGATTCTCCTCAACTGGTATCAAATCTCACAAAATCTGACCTCCTCGCTCGCCCAGCAACAGCATCCTTCCCGTAAGAGGACCTGCTGATTCTCATTAGCTTGGGAATTAAAATAACGGACCCCTCACAATTCATGAACATCTCTCCCAGATCGGCACCATGTCTACGACACTATCCGTGCCGTCTATAGACTGGCTGCCTGCCCGGCCACCTCCCATGGACGCTCTAAATTGGCGGTCATTTCTACCGTTCTCTGACGGAAGATTACGGAACTACAATATCTAAATTTTTTTAATTTTCTTCGTCAATTCAGGTTTCAAGTAGACATTCGGTAACTTATCCTTGTCGTCTGGAATGAAATTGAGAATAACCGAAGGGATGAGCTTGAGGTCCATCAAAGTTTTGTTATCATTCATTTCAACCAAAACGCTCTTAGTAACAGGACAAAACAGTGAGTACTTGAAAGGTTTCACCAAACACGAATTGACAAATTCTTTTACACACATTTGGGTGTCAAGACGGCTGAACGTCCCTTGAAGAATGACCGAGTCAGGGAAGCGGACTCGAAGTACCGTGTACTTGTATTTGGCTAAGTGCCTTCTCTCTTCTTTTTCTCTCATCGCTTTGGTCATAAGTGGCGACTCGTCTTCGATTTTCTGCAAGTTCTTTTTGTACATTTCCGTGAGTTCCTTCTCAGTGAGGTCGTAAAAGTCCTCGGGAAGGTAGACTCTCTCTTCGGCCTCTTTCGGCTTGAGGATCATCGGGTCTCTGTAGACTCGAGGTAGAACAGGTTCGGCAGATTTTAAACAGTCAATCAACATTAGAAGTTTTTCCATGTCGGGATCCCCTTCGAGGTATAGCACGTCCATTCTGGCACCCACGTCGTCGGGTTTTTCTCGTTTGGTGAAGCCAGCAGCTTCTAACAAGTCCACAGCGCCTTTATTTGGGAGGACTTTCTCTGAGAAAACTTTGTTCATAAGTTTTATCGTCCGGTATTTGTCTTCTTCCGGGTTCGTCACGATGTTTTTCAGGTATGTCATCAAAATTTGGACGCACTCGTCAACTTTTTCTTTGCTGTTGAGGGTGTGTATTGTCAGCACTGCAGCGATTTCTTTTTCGGTTCGGCTCAACTGTGCGAGGTACGTTATGATTTTGGGTCGCCAGTCTCGCGAGTGGAGAATTTCCTGGCTGACTACGGGACAAATGTAAAGTACAGACTGTACAGCTAGTTGGTCACTTGAGGCTTTAGATGGGCTGTCCTTCACAAAACCTACACTCTTGATGGACTGGTCCAGTCTGGACATTGCTGCTTCTGCAGCTTTAGTTCTAGCATCTTCCAGATCCATTTGCCGGCTGGGTGCTGGCCGAGGTGCTGGACTTGGTTTGGGTTTCGGGTCTTTAGGCGTACCAGATTGTTTTTCTGCAGATCGTTTCATTATATTTCTAATTGGTGCTGGTTCTCTTTCAGGGACCCGACTGGACGACGTCTCCCGACGAATGTCGCTCTCAGGTTTTGCTTTTCTCGAAGCCGCCCGCACGTTACCAACATCTGCGTGCTTTCGCGTGGAACACTCAGGTGACAAATCTCTGCTTTTGGACGATTTCTTCTTTCCGGGGACGTCGTGATGAGTTCCAGAGGCTCCTTTCTTCGAGGACTTCCCCGCTCTGTGGTGGCTTGAACCTGTTCCAGGCATGATCACGGAACTCCCAGATTAAGACTCATCACATGTAAATTGAATGGTTCATTTTTGGAATGTTCCAAATTGAACTTTCGAATTTGATACGTTTACAAAATAGTTTTTTGGGAACAATGGTAACATCTTAGGTAACCAGATTGAAGCGAAGTACTCGTATGACTAGATCGCGGAGATGTGAAAGCAGTTTGTGGTGTAAAACCAGTTTTAGGAGCCACAAATCAGCTTCAGGTTGAGTAAAACAACTATGGAGGTTTAAACAGGTTTGAGGTTTAACCCGGCTTTAGGTGGATTGAGGTGAAATAAAACTGAATCAAGAAGATGTAAAGCCACCTTGAAGATATTCAAACCTGTTTCAGGGGATGTAAATCGGTTTGAGATGAAATGAATTTGTATTGAGGAGATTCCATGTCAGTGTGAGGAGATTCAACACCAGTTAGAGAAAATTACGAATTGTTTGATAAAAATAAAAGTACCTATGCAAATTTTACAGATGAGGTTATTATTCTGTGGTATAAATATTCCAAAACTTAATCCTGGTAATAAAAAATTATTAATACATAAATGAAACAGTCCATATTTTACCCGGAATATGACACCTCATTCGAATAACTGGTAACCTTCAATATCATGGAGGAATAGAGATATGACACCACTATTCCTCCATGCTTCAATATATACTATAGACTTATGAAATGAGACAAATTTTGGAAACCCATTAAAGCTCCGGAGATCCCTACGGTGAAATCGGATCGTTCTGGGACCCCCAAAAATGGATTCTTCATCCCAAAATACTTCGAAAACGACACCTAACCCGACCCCTGGGTGAAATAAAACTGGAACCACTAGATCTGATATGAAACTGATGTAAAATAAAACCAACCGAGGAGGAAATTTAAACCGATTCAAGGTGAGATAAATACCATTGTCACCTTAAGCTGAACTTGGTTCGATACGGGCAGTATGTTTTATGTGCACATCCATGGATGTGTGAGCCATCTTCATTCTTCGAGTTGAATTGAGAGAATTCGCACCATCAGGCTACAAATCTGGGGGCCAGGGCTCTTCACGAGCTGTAGCGCCACGGAGTAAGGCTACAAATCTACGATCTCCATATGTTAATGATTCTCAACTTCGACCTCACCATCCTTTTTGCGATTTCAATCTCACTAATATGGTCTTCGGGTTCGCTTTCGACTGACATCAAGCAAAAATAGTCGTCTTGACAAATGACGGGTTTGTCCTGATACGGCAATTACGGATTCGCGACATCCCACGAGACACATTCAACGTGTACGACTTGACCTGTACTTTCCCTTTCGGAATCGTTCATCATCCGGGTGGTTGTTCGTCCTTCCAAACGATGTTCGACCCGAAGCATAAATTGTGAAACTGCATAATGCAGAGGATTATCAAAGGTGCCCTTGCGCTTGTACTGCTTCTAAAATAAAACCACTGTTTCATTCCAAGTTGGTGTTTGGTGTCTTGTTTCTTTTCCGTGTATGATTTTGTTTTTGAACGCATCTTGAATCACATAAATCGAGTCGAGGTAGCCGGATGCTCGAAGGACCAAAACAAAACAAGCAATGTTGATCTTGAACTGTTCATTTAATTTTCCTTGATGCATTGTTGTGGTGTTCTTAATTACCACAACGGTATCTCCGTGTTCATCCTTATCTTTTTACTGCTGAGCTTTACAATTTCAAAACTAAAAATTGTTAGTGATATCCCACACGGTTTTTTATGACATTTGAACGAACGTAGGCCGTTTAGAATTTGTAATTCCATCCTTTGTCGAAATAAAAGTTAATAGTCCCAAGCCCAGTAGACGGGGTTCGTATCTCGATTCGAGACGTCTAAAACCATTTTAATTGCTCTTGAACAGTACACAATTTAGCGGGGCCCAGCCAGGAAAGTCTGGGAGTTGGGCAAGTTTTAATTATAGTGAGGATGTTCCTTCGACGATAAAGTGGAAGACTAAACATGAAACTTAAACTGGCCTCCCATTAGCCGTTAGACGTAGTTTCACCATTTAATGAGTCATTTAGTCACGTCTTTAACGCAGATTAATTCATTCTCAATGGCTTAATTTACAAGAGGGCCAGAGAGGATTATTGAAGAAAAAACCAAATGATAACTTGGGGTTCGCTATTAGCATTTTTGGTGGACAATTTCTTTTGTAAAAGTTGGGTTGGCTGTCTCTTGAATTATGAAGTCTGAGTCAAGTCAATAAACGGGTAGCTGGTGTCGGTCGTGAATCCCATGGGATGTTGAGAGGGGTGTATCGATTGAGAAAGGTGTATTGATACACATTAGATTCTAACGAAGTGAACTAGACGTAAAACTGGTTTGTGTTAATTGAGAAACAGTTTGGGCAATTTAAGAAGATGTAAAATTGGTTTAATTGGTTAAATTTAATTGGTTTAAACTAGTCTGAGAAGAAGAATACTAATCATTGTGGTGATGAGAACTGGTTTTTCAGGTATAAAATGGGTTTGAGGAGCTTAAAACTGTTTTGTAGCGTCTTAAAGCTGGTTTGAGGGTAATCTCACCCTACGTAAAACCAGCTGGGGGAGATAGAGATGATAGAGAACCGGTTTTTGGCTATTGACACTAGATCGAGGAGCTTAATACCTGTTGGAGTGATTGAGGCAGTTTACAGCCTACTAGACTAAAGAGATTAAAACCAGATGTGGTGATTGAAAACCGGTTTGTGGCGGCAAAGAAATTCTTAGTAAGAATAGGTTTTGTGGAGGCATAAAACAGGTTTGAGAAACTTGAAACCGCAGTGCCAGAAATAGTTTGTTGCGGTTTGAAGTCGATTAGAGGGTTTGTAAACCAGTTGTGTAGGTAAAGAATGATATGTATTCGGAGTTTTGAAACTACCTTGAGGGAAACTAGCTTGAGAGCTTGGAGAGCCGGTTTGAGGAGTTTGCAATCTGTTTGAAGCGATTGATAACCCATACGAGGCGATATCGACAGGGCTACTGTTCAGAATCCGAAGTTTTTTTAATTTTATTTTATATTTTGTTGGCTGCGTTGTCGTCTTTCAACTGAGCAGCGGGATTTTGAATAGTTTGACTGTTATCAGAATGGCGAGTTCAAAGTCGATTTTGTGTGTTGGCTTTTCGTGTATAACTTCAAATTGGTCTCAGAAATCAGTTTATTTAGCTAGGAATACAATTTTGGCTCTAACTATCGTCCAATATGTTGTGAACATCCAGAAGAAAAAAATTGCAGACCGTAAAGTAGTAGGGGAGCTGAGATGACGGCAGGGCCGCCGAGAGAAAAAGCGGGCCCGGGGCAAAAAAGTGTCACGTTTTTTGGGAGACGGCGATGTGTCACGAAATTTTGCTTGGCAACGTTACTAGGCAAAGAATGTTCCATGTTTCTTGAATTTTAGCCAAAGGCTCTGAGCAGTACCCTGTGGGTTTTTTTTTTTTTTTTCTAATAAAATTTTACCTCAATACAATATTACATTAGCATCCTTGGTGTATTTATCATTCCTCACTCTGACAATTTGTATGGGGATCACTGGTACTGTTTGCGTTATCGAACAGAGGCGTGAACCAATTACGACATTTTCCGGAGCCGGTCAATAAAACCGGTAGCAGGCGTCGGGCCGGGAATCACTTCGGTATCGTGAAAGCGGCCGTAAAGGTGGAACCTAATGGAGCCGTACAGGTTGTGATCGTTTCAATTAGAGATGAACAAGATTAGGTGAAGAAGAAGCGAGGGGGGATCACCTACAAAGATAGCTGGTTGTAAGTTGTAAAGGGCGACGAAGACTGGAGGTGATGGGCCAGTCACGCGAGCTTAGTTGGAACGCTGCCAACCCAAGGAAAATCTCCCTTGTAATCTCCCTTGTAAAGAACCACCGGTTCTTCCCGGTTCCAAACATAATTTCTAACAGATCAATTAACGGTTTGAAATTTCAACAGCCCCATAAGAATATGTGTCAGGTCTAAAATGCCTCTTTAATTTTTTTCAATCCATCATTATCATTCTGACCATGAATTTGACATTACTAATTTAAATCATCAGCAACTTTAGTCCTGAAAACAACCGTCAAGTTTGCAATGTTAAAAATCTTTCAGCCACGCCCGTTCCAGCCTGAAGAAGGTCATAATGCTCATTTTAAACCTTTGGAATTCCTTATTTCGAATAAACAGCGTCAAAGAGATTAATCTGTCAGTTATTGGCCATTAATAGTGATTGATGACGAAACCAATGGGTGGAGGATTGTTCGGAAAGTGATAGAACCCCTACCATCAATGGATTGAAGGGTTTGATTTAGTAGTCATAAATCCGTGAGGCGGACGTGTAGTTAATGTGACAATGGAATCGGGATGACGTTGGAGGCCCTGGAATACGTCCCTGGAATACCGCAATTCGGTGTATTTAATTTGGATTTTTTTCCCTTTCATATTCAGGTTTGATAATGTAGAAATCGAAGACGTCAATTTTTAGAATTTTTCATTTTTAAATTGATACCTACTAAGTCATACTTAGTATCAGCCATTTTAACCACTTTCTTAATTACAATTTGCTAATTTAAAAGTGGGGAATTTCAAAATGTTTTTATTTAAATATATTTATTTTTATTAATTTTTTATGATTTACTTTTCATTATGATTATTTAGGTGTTTCATTTCATGTGTTCTTATATGTTTAGTTTTTAATTTTGGCCGTTTTCACAATCTGTTTCCCAAGTTTGACGTTTTGGAACGTTTTCAAAATTTAATCATGTTAGTAGGTAACTAACATGAAAATTTAAATTTAATCATGTTAGTAACTAACATGAAAATTTAAATTTAATCATGTTAGTAACTGACATGAAAATTTAAATTTAATCATGTTAGTAACTAACTGTTGGCAACCATTAGGAATCTAAATACTGTTTCAATTGTATGAATCTTGTTAATTCTGATCATTTTTGTGTTTTTCATTTTGGGCAACCTGGTAAATTTTGGCAATTTAGACTTTGAAAAAAGTTCACATTTTTGACGGGATTGTTAATTTTCAAGTTTTTTTTTTTTTTTTTTTTTTTTGCATTTGGTTGGAGCAAACTCTTTAAATCCCCAGCGCAAAAGAGACAGTAGCCGGTTTTGAATTCCTGCTTCGAAAGTAATAAATAAGAATGGGGTAACTAGGGAAGAGAGCAAACATCATTGATCTAGGAGGGCCTGATGAATGGAGTCAATTAGCGAAGAGCGCCTTCCCGTTGAAAGAAACAGACAGGGGCCAACTGACAAATGGTCGAGTCGAGTTTTACGATTAGAATTAGGAGAGAGTTCTATTTCCGAGTCGAGGCGAAAGAGATGATGTGGCGGGGTGTCCAGGTAATCTGGTGAGTGGTAAAGAGCTGAAGAAAACTGTGTGTTCGCAGGAGGAATACATTTGGGCGGAGAACGGTACACAGATGCGTTCGCAGTGTGAGAATACGAGGCCTCAGAGGGCTATTGAACGGTAAGGAAGTTCGACTCTTACTATGAAAAAAATGTTAATGTTACGAGCTCAACAGCCCCAGGGATTTTGAGTACTAATCAATGAGTAGCACCGATATGGAGAGCAGCTTCCATCATAGATCCTCTAAGTATGGAGCTATGGTTAAGGGATCCATTAAACCGATTTGAGGAATTACTAAGCCTATTTGAATCAGAATATAAAAGCAAGTAAAATGCCACTCTTGCAAAACGCCCCACACTCCTCTCACTCGCGTAAAAACGTCGCTCTTTTCACGTGACAAAAGGCCACGCGTTGAATGAGAATTTACGACGCCTCTTCGTCTCCACGCTCGTAAATTTCCCACGTGGTTATGATTTCCATAAGCCGTTCATCAAACCTCCAAATGACCCTTAAGGAGCCGATAAAGAGATCAAGAATTCCAAGCTACCTCAATCGATATTCAACTTATTCGTAATTCCCGACGATGATTTAGTGGTCGGCTGTTAAAGTCTCCAACGGGTTACCCCCATTAGGCGTTTCATAATAAACCCGTTTTTGTTCTTACAAGATGAATAACATCGAATTAATGAAGAGCATCTTCCTAAAACGAAGAAAAAAAAAGTTGTGGAATGACATTTTATCGCGATCGTTCAAGTCAAACGTCCAAACTACCTTATTAGTTGGGAATAGATGAGGTATGAATGGCGTCGAGTTCCCCCAAAAATGTCTAACTAATTTCATGTAGATTGTAAGAGATGACAACATATTCGAAACTAACAATACCTAGTTCAACATCAGGATTAATTATATTATTAATTACCTATATCCTAATTTTATGTTTTAAATATCGTGGGTTGAAGAAAAAACATGGATAAACTCACACTACTGTCCAACTATTTTTAGGTAAATAGCGAACATGGCAAAAGAAAAGGTGGGATTCGCTTTTGGCGACTCGATTATTCAAAATCCATTTTCCACTTTCACTTTTTGACCTAACCAATGATCATAATTAACGGTGGGAAAATGTTTTGTGGTTCTGTCAAAGAACACTTTTCTCCATCTCTCTGTGGTCTATTTTTTATTTTTATTGGATTTTTCCAAGAATTTTATTTTCATTTCTGTTTTTTCTTATCCAAAGTTTTAACCCTAAAACATAGTAAATCATTATATGGTTACATTTTTGTTTTCTTGTTACACTAAATGTAAACTAAACAGATTTTGTTTTCATTTTATATTTTTCCGTTTGCTTATTTAGGTATCCCCATCCAACTTCTTCTGTTGTCATTATCATTACATAATATTATTATGTGTTCGGTAATCGTATATTTTAATGTATATTAAGTACTTTACTTTATAATTTCCAAATTGATTTACCTACTGATATATCAGCAGGTAATTAAATTCAAATTACCTTATTATTAATATGATTATTATTATTTATAGTTAGTAAATTAATGTCCGAAAGTCCCAAAATATTGAAATTTTGTAACCACAATCATTTTCTGAACAAATTCATCACTGTTCTATCATTCAACCGATCAAAACCTAAATGTGAATTAATCCCGGATTGACTCCTCATAGCCGGAATATTAAATTTTGCCATAAAATCCTCAAATCGGATTTAAAACCACTGAAACCGGTTTGAAGTATACACAAACCGGTTTAGATCGCCTCAACTTTTTTTAAATCTCTAAACCAGTTTAAAATCACCACCAGTTCTCAATCATCGAAAATTTGTTTAAAATCTTTTCAGACTAGTTGTCAATTGCCAAAATTTGCCATACTGGTTCTCATTGATTGTGGACCTACTTTTAAATAAGCTGCAACTGGCTTCAATTTCTCGAGACCTTTCTGAATTAATTCTTGAATTAATTTTACACAAGGGTTTATTATTCTTTGATATACGTTACTTGTGAAGAAATTTAATTCTGTCAATGAAAAAAATTAAATTTTTTTTTGATTTTTCTCAGAAAAATTTTTTTTTGATTTTTTTGTTCAAAAATGTGTTTTTTCAAAAACTCTGTATTTTTTACTCGAAAAATATTTAACATCCTGGGATCCTTCAAAAATCCCATTTTTAGCCCCACGAATGCCCTAAACATCGCCCCAGTGAAATCGGATCGTTCCGGGACCCCAAAAAATGGATTCTACGTTCAAAAATACTTCGAAAACGACACCTAACTCGATCCCATAGCTAAAAGCCTTCAAAAAAACCCTCCCATAGCCCCATTATAGCCCCATAGCGCCCCACGGGTTTGGGCGATCGGACTGAAAACCTTGCGGGCACAACTAGATGGTAAACCAAGTATTTTGTCGAAATTTCAGATTTTTAAAAAAA
The DNA here is from genome assembly GCA_955831195.1 of Pilophorus perplexus. Classification (NCBI taxonomy): domain Eukaryota; kingdom Metazoa; phylum Arthropoda; class Insecta; order Hemiptera; family Miridae; genus Pilophorus; species Pilophorus perplexus. The sequence continues at coordinate 27,018,731 of OY037008.1, forward strand.
TTCCTACTGCCCAAAACGGCCTGGACGGCGGACGGCGTACGGCGTACGGTGGACGGACATTTCGGATTTAGAATGTAGACCTCTTGAAACGGATAATGTCAAATTTTGAGCCCGATCGGAGTCGTCGACCCCCGTCGCAAAAACATAGGTGTATTATTCCAAGAATAATAAACCAAAATCGAAGTTGCCTGGCAATTGTGCTGAGGTTTGGAAGGTAACTGAAAGCTTGGAAAGTAACTAGCTAAATTTTCCTTCGGCGTTGTAGAATGCTCAAGTTGGTTCGATGGGCAAAGTGCCCCTTCAAACGTAACTGTACCGTCTAAGCCAGCAAAGTTTTGAGGGGAGGGCCAAAGGTCCATGAGTCAACCCAATTTGTCCGCCCCCTACAATCAGTGGTGCGCAAAGGAGGCAAATGCCTATCTTGCAGGCTACAAGTTGCAACTCCTCTTTTACGTCTATGGAGCAGGTCCGGTACATTACAGAGCAGGCTCCCTCTGAGCCATTTTATCTCTAAGTACCATGCTAAAACCTCGTAGATGCCAATTTAATGTGTCAGGCTTAAACTGAAACCATACATGGTATTGTACTATACTACGATTCATTCTCAGCCAGCTCTTGTACCTTCTACTTTTTATCAACCAAGATATCACCGTGAAGCAATAATTTTCCCTCGTACATCTCCACAGCCAACCCAAGACATATAAAATAGGGGATTGAAAAGGAATTTGAAAAAAACATCTCGTGATAAAGACATACCAAAGTGAGTTATAGCCCGGATAACTATTGATGTCATAACATGGAAACCATAGCTCAACCCCAGAATGAGGTATTTCTCCACGTTACAAGGTTTTATATTACCGTTTATACGATAACTTACTGTGGCCAAACTATGTTGGAATGAATAGAAATTCGTAACGAACTCTAAACTAGATTCAAAACAAGGATAACTAACAAAAACCGTCCTTGATCCATTTAGGTCACACGGATGTAGGTTGTGACGAATGAATCAAGATGTTATGCATTTCAAGTTTCAAAAAGAGAAAAAAAAGCCCTGTTGACATATTTACAATAGTTTTTGTGGGGAGGTTTCTGTCTCGTTTAAATGCCCTTTATCTTGAAAACATTCTCTTGAATTATGGGCGGTTTCTGGTATTATCAGCTTGAAAGGTGCGTTTTTTACTTGAGCCTGCCCACGTGCATCAGGAAGAAGTCATCTGCACGAGGTCGAATGCACCCCACGTCACGAAAAATTGTATATTCGAACTTGTGTGAAGAAGCCAATCAGCTTAATCGGACTTTTGTCAAGCGATGAACAATGAGTTCATTTTTTAGGCTGTTGAAAAGGTGGCCGTGAAAAAAAAAATTTTATGCAGTTGGTGCACTCGGAGAACAAGCGGGTGTAACAAAGGTAAAATGTGTGATTGACCCTAAAAAAATTAACAGGTTTTTTTATTGTTCCGAAAAGGGTGGAGTCGGTTTATGATTTCGTTAACGATCCCCAATCGACCTCGAAAACCTCCTAATGAACTGCAGTTTGGTCTTGTTTAAGGCCGTTGTACAAAATGAAGATTTCGTCATTTCGTGACAGCAGGGAAAGGGTCGTTAACGAGAGCTTAATCCTGGGATTCACAAGCGGGATTGAGTTCGAGGGACCGGATCTGAAATTCGGCGTTCGGGCGTAACGGTGAAAACATCGGGGCAGATCTCGCGATGAAATGACGTCGTTACGGTTTAATTCTTCGAATAGTCCACGAACGGGAATTTGATTCTGATTAAACCAACAAGTTTGTCTGGATATGGGCTGATGCAGGTATGTATCCACGACTCAGGTATCGAAAAGAAGGCTGATTTCTCAGTCAAGCCCACAAAAGAAAGGATTCTCAGAGTCCTGCAACACATCTGAAGTTTCCTTCAAGTCCAACGAACTTTCGTTAAAAGACATTGTGAATTAATAGGGAACCAAGCTCGTAGGAAACTGGGGAGACCCCTGATTCACTGAATCCGTCATGCAGGGAAGGGATAGCGTCCTCGCCCAAGATGAGAAGCGAGATCTAGCAGCATTTTTTTAAAAAATTTTTCATCGACAGAATTAAATTTCTGCACAAGTAACGTATATCAAAGAATAATAAACCCTTGTGTAAAATTTGCAGCGTTTTTGGTTTATTATTCGTGGAATAATACCTACACCTATGTATTCGCGAAGGAGGTCGAAAATATTGATCGGCCTCAAAATTTGACATTATTTATAAAAATCATTCAAATGTAGGGTTTAAAATCGTAGGGTTTACTATTCATTGATATTGGCTAATTGTACAAAAATTTATTCTGTGTCATAGTAAAAATATTTTTGAAAAATTAAAAAAAAAACATTTTTCTGAACAATGTTTGGACAGATGTGGGACCTCGAAAACTGGATTACCTATGCGTCCAAAATTACTCTAAAACGACACCTTATTGACCTCCTGGGATCATTCAAAAATCTCATTTGTAGCCCCATGGTTCCCCATAGTGAAATAAACCGAGTATTTTGTCAACATTTCGATTTCAACAAAAATGTCAAGTGCCCGAAACGGCTCGGACGGCGGACGGACATTTCATTTTTGGAATCAAGGCCTCTTGAAACGCATAATGTAAAATTTTGAGGCCAATCAGAATATTCGACCTCCGTCGCGATTATGTATTATTCCAAGAATAAAAACCAAAAATGTTTCTACTTTGCTTGGCACATGTGTCCTTCCCAGCAAGGCGGCGTTGACTGGCCCGGGGTGACCCCAGGTCGTTTTTGGCCCGTTCCAGTCTGTTTTACAACAGTTATAAAACATTTACACCAAACGCGAGCTTGCTTTGGCGAAAACTGACTCCTCTGATAAAACGGCAGAGGCCGAGAGGCTTACAGCAAATATAGTATTAACGAGCCAATCGATGGATAGCTCTGGAGGTGTGTCGTATCTGGACGATGCCAGTAAAATCGCGCTGACCATGCTCAACGCCTCCGAATAAGCGAATCCAGGATGTTACGTCGACACGCTTTGAGCACAGGTACATGCTAGAGAATCTATCCTGGAACTCCCTGTCACTTCCTCCAATGCAAAAGGCGGCAAGGGCGACAGAAACGTGGAGTTTGAACTATTGGATTTCCGCCAAACACACACCACTCAAATAAAATTTGATTTTAATCTAGTCTCTCTAGAGGGGGTCTAGTTTTTAGTCTGGTCTCTCTCTATCCACTCAACTCACACAGAACACCAGGAACCTAACCTAATTCCTGTACCTACATCTAGGGCTCAATAATTTTTTTGGCATGTCACGTTTTCCATTTCTCTGAACCAAATGAGAAGTCAAACATCCTAATTTCACAAGTCAACGGACCCAATAAAATTTTATTTACCCACACTCATTTCAATAATGCTACTCCTGAAGCACCTTTTATATTGCAGCCTACAAAATCACCTTGAAAGGATTAACACCAGTGATCCTTGGTATTTGTTATTCTTCACCAGTCTGCATCATTCTAGTTAATAGGATCAGCGAATGCGGCTTGACTACCCACCAAGGCAGCCAACATTACACGGCTGTAATTTATCAGCTGGTGTGCCACTCGTCGCTTGGTTCGCCGACAGGTTGAACAGCGTGTTTGCGGCCCAGTTTTCTATTGGAATCGAAGTCTCCAAATGTCACCGTTTGGCGGCAGAGGGATTCAAAAGATAATCTCAATATCTCGCCCGGAGCGTCGAATAAACTTGAACTTCGAAGGCGCTGGAAAGGCATCAATATGCCGGGCAACGTACGCGGCGCGTGGGGGCTCGATCCCTGATGTGGTATTCAACAGGCGGCCACTAATGGGCCACTACTTACTAAACCGTCTTCTTTCACAACTTCCTATCGGTAACATGTATACAATGATAGGCTCCTGTAGTGAGTTAGCATATTTTATACCAGAAAGCAAACGTAATGTTGAACACTAAGTGAAATTCAAGTCTTGAATTTCATCAACACCGTGGCACGCTGCAAGATTCGGCTTACGCCAAGCGGCAAAAGTGGACTTGTTTGGCATTGCTTCTAAGCAGAGAGCCGAACCGAATTGAAGCAAAGGCAAAAGTGTGGACGTGCTGATCAGCTTCTGTTCACTCAAAAAAGGCTCAACTTCGATTTTGGATTCAGCGTGAAAAAATCGACAAGTACCTACATGAATGAAATAGTAATATACGTAATGCGAATCTTACCAATCATTGAATAGTCAGACTCGTTTTTCTGTATTTTTGGACTACCTATTAAAATATGGTTTTTTGAAATCCGTTTTCAAATTTGGATTCTCCTATACCTACCATAAGCAAACGTAATATCCTGCAGGAGTGTTCCTACGGAAAAGAAATGTGCCTACCTAATAGATTGAAGCAAATTACAATAATCTACCTACGTACCTATTTAGCAAAGCAAGCAACGTTTTATTCTTTTTGGAGGGGGGGGGGGGATTAACTCGCAGTTTTGAACATGTTCTCGTCGGGTAAAGAAAATGAAATGAGACACCCCTGAATTTTCGTCTGGCTGCCTGCTGGCGTCGCGGACGTCGTCAGCCTCAAGGAGGATCGGAACTTGTTCTGACGGTTGAGCTCATGGCTCCCCATTGCCTCGTCTCCCTGGGTGGGTAGGAGTCAGATTGAACGCAGAAAATTACGCCACACCGGACGACAATAAAGTCGGGTAGGAATGCTGATAAAAAAAATATAAAAAACGTGCAAGCTCTGTTTAGCTTCAAACGACTCCAATTCCAATATTTCAACCAGATTATCATCACACGGTAATGATAGTTTTGATACCTTACCTGTGAAATGATTCTCTCCTTAGGTACCTAGTACGTCGGTATCGCGGAATGGGGTTTCATACAATGTATCAAAATGATGATAATATCATCATTTAATTAATATTATTAAATTCCAGGGCCGTAGGAGGAGAATTATTCGCGGAATAGGAAAAAATTTTCTTCCTATTCCGCGAATAATTCTTCTCCTAAGACGCTGGAATTTTCACAGCTTATTCTTCATTCAAGGGTCAATAATCAAGTGTATAGCTTTCTTTAACAGTCGAAAGGAAAAAATTGGTCAACGAATCTAGAAACTTTCTAGATTCATGCATGCACAATCACAACTCGTGGATGGACGGTGGTCAAAATCTGATAACATTGATAGGGATGTCTAATAGTTATCGATACTGATATGGTATCGATACTTTTCATTTGATGGTTTTGGTATCGATACCAATATCGGTATCAGAAAAAAGGATCGGAAGCTACTGACATCAATCATTGATTATAATTATTGATGACAAATTTTTGACAAATTAATTTTGGCACATACCTAATAAAAAAAATCGAAAAAAGTTCCGACTAAATATTTTTGTATTCTTCCCAAAAAGCTATAGCTTCATGTATACATGAAGACGTTTCATAATAATATTATGAAACGTCTTCATGTATTTTCACAGCTTATTCTTCTTATATAGGTATATTATTTAATATACCTATATAATATAATATATTATATTATATTATATAGGTATATTAAATAATATTTAATACGAATGGAGATGGATGGTTAAATTATAACCATCCATCTCGATTCGTTTTCCTAATAGGTGGTTACGATTATGTACCTAGTTGGCAACTATTTTTGAGGGTAGGTCTTCAACTTCTAGAAGTCTCTAGGCTAGCCTGCACAGCTGTGCGAGGGGTGGTGGGGGTTGTAATAATTAAAAACATTTCATAATACAGTAGGTATTAGTAACCAACAGTAACTGTTGGTCTTGATAGTACCTAACAGCTTTTCTGACAGGTTACCCACTTTTGGATTATTATTCTTGGAATAACACACCTATGTAATCGACCTCAAAATTTGAAATTAGGTATACGTTTCAAGAATCTTTATCTCTGGAATCTGATGTCTAGATTCCAAAAACGAAATGTCCGTCCGCCGCCCGAGCAGTTTCGGGCAGTAGGATTTTTATTTTAATCTGAAATTTTGGCAAAATACTTGAGTACGTGAGTTCCAAAACTCGCTTCTTGCAATTTTCACGAAAATCATGGTCGAAGTGGTTCCTAAAGGTTTTGTGTCCGATCTTTCAGAATCCGACGTCAGAAATGAGAAAAACGTGTTCCTTCTCAATGTTATTGACCTCGAAATACCTAGTTGAGATCCAAAACTCGTTCCTTGGAGTCAGCTGTGAGTTCCAAAACTAGCTCAGATGAGATTATGGTCGCAAAACTCGTTCCTTGAGCTGGATAACTGTTTGAACACGTTTTTCTCATTTCTGACCTCGGATTCTGAAAGATCGGACACAAAACCTTTAGGAATCACTTCGACCATGATTTTCGTGAAAATTGCAAGAAGCGAGTTTTGGAACTCACGTACTCTGAGGATCTGATTTCCAAAACTCGCTCCTTGCATGGTAACCCGTTTTTCAGAAATCGCAAAAAACCTCTGAAAGTAACTAGCTGGATGTTCCTGATCCATGCCAGACTTAATTGTTTTCAAATTGAATAAAAAAGAAGTTTTACAACGTTATGTTACTGAGTTTTTAATGATTTTCACCTACCCATAATCATGTGTGTGTGCAGCTGGGTGAGTTCCAAAACTCGTTAGATGCAAGGTTTGGTTCCAAAAATCGCTCCTTGCAAATTTAAATTCGCTCCTACGCAGTTATTTGGTCATAGATTTAGTTTTCCTTGGATATAGAGCTCCATTGATGTAATATAAATCATGTGGTGCAAAAAAACAAGCGAATCGGTTGAACAATAAAATTTCAGAGGTTTTTTGCGATTTCTGAAAAACGGGTTACCATGCAAGGAGCGAGTTTTGGAAATCAGATCCTCTAAGAGGATTGATAAACCAAGTCTTGGTTTATCAATAAGTTGTACTCGAGCATAGTTGTGAAACCCTGCGATCGCAAAGGTTTCAGTCCGATCTCCCAAACCCGTGGGGCGCTATGGGGCTAAAATGGGGTTACGGATTTCAGCTATGGGGTGTTGTTATCGAAGTATTTTTGGACCTAGAATCCTTTTTTGGGGGTCCCAGAACGATCCGATTTCACTGTGGGGATCTATGGGGCTCTAATGGGGCTACAAATGGGATTTTTGAAGGAGGTCCCCCAGGAGGTCAAATTTGACCTTATTTATAAGGTGTCGTATTCCGAGATTTTTGACGCGTAATCCATTTTTCGAAGTCCCCCAGCCGTCTAATCCAAGTAGGCTCTCGTCTGTATAATGCCCTACCCAAAAATATTCAAGAGCTGCCTATTAAGTCTTTCACTAAGGTCATAAAAGTTCATCTCATTAGGGCAGAGCTGTACTCGCTTGACGAGTTTTTTGGAATTGTGTGGGATTTTCAGTGCCGCGGTCCAGCTTGTGGTGCCGTTTCATTGTGCTGATGTGTGTTTTTTGTTTGTTACCTAATTGAAGTGCCGTGTCTCCACCAACTGTTTGGACTAAAAATGTGTACCTACCTATATAATGTAAAATTATACAGGGTATAATACTCAATTTTGAGTATTACCCGTTTCCTGACGTTTGCAATGTCTATACTTAGGCCACTGCAAATAAAAAGTTCTTGATTCTTGATTCTAAAAATGTACAGATTTTTTTTTTTTTTTTTTCAATAAGTAATGTTAAATATATATTCCTGATATATTTTAATAGAGTAATAGTAATAGAGTATTATCCTATATTACTAAATTAGTATTACTATATTACTAAATTAAATATAATATTAGGTATCAGGAAAAAAGATAACTTACGTCCTTATGCCTAACGTCGAACGTTATTGCCGTAAAGTTACGGCAATAAACTTACGGTCTTAAGGATACCGCCGTTAATTTCGAGCAATAGAACGTAAATAGCGGCACTTTAAATTTAGCGTGACTTTTGATAAGACCGTATCTCTGTTACGGTCTTATGTGAAGTTAGCTTTTCTTTGATTCTCCCTAGACAAATCCCTTACGGTGATAAAAATTAACGGTCGACGTAACTCGGATGTTTCTTTAGGAACTCTCTAATAGTATAGATTGTTCTAGTTGTTAACCGATTTTTATCCCGCTTTTTAATAATAATGCCTCGAAGTCTACGTTATTTTCAAGAAACATTGGAGACTTGGTTCCTGATCACCTCAATGAAGCTACTAACGAATCCCCTTCAGAAAGATCGCGAAGTCCCAACTCCAGTCTGTGGACTCATACCATCCATCGGCCTATTATATAATACTTCGTCGTTAAGAACAATTTACATGGAGTGGTAAGTATGACAGCTTTTCCTCTAGGTACCGACTAGCCCTATTTAGACTTAAAGGAATTTATCAATTTCTTGGCTGAATCAATTTCGCCTTGCACTCGGAATGAAATGCCGAGTTGGAGGGTAAGAAAATGTTATCAGGATAATAGCGATAATATCGGCATATTATGCCATTGAATTCAGCAAAATTGAATCCTGAAGTGTTTTTTTTTTTAATCCTTTTTTTGATTTTTGCCAAAAGTTTTACTTAGAGGGTTATGGGTTTGAAGATTCGGTCGGTACTTTTCCGTTATCCCCCCCCCCCCCTCGATTTCGTGTTTCATACTCACCCCTCCCGATGGCTTTAAGGCACCAAAATTCGAGTACTTTTCCGTTATAACACCCCCCCCCCCCAACACGATTTCGAGTTTCATTCACACCCCTCCCGATGGCTTTAAGGCACCCAAAACCAAAATCGCTTGGGGGGGGGGGGGGGGGGGGGCATAACGGAAAAGTACCGAAGATTCAGATTCTTCATGAAAATGCCTAAACGTTTTTCGTGGACACTGTACAAAAAAAATGTTCCGATTTCTCCTTTATTTTAATCTAAAGTTTCTCATTGATTCTGCGAAAATACCGCATACCGTTTTAACCTGCGCCACTTCTTTTTAAAATTTGGGCATTCCACCGTGTTCCTCGTGAAAACCGTAGGTAATTTTTCCCCAACCTATAGTCAAGCGATGCGCGCAAAAGTGGGGAAAAATCCGGTTGCCGGTGAGAATTTTTCAGCCGCCGGAAAAACCACTCGCTGCGACTTTTTGTCGTTTCCGTACTTTTCTCCTAATGTACCCACTGAGCTGAGTTAGAGTTATTCTCCCCTTTACCTCGGATGATGATCGACAAATTGCATCGTATATAAATAAATTTCCCTTTTCTCAAATAAGCTGAAACGTTTCAGCTTATTTGAGAAAAGGGAGCTCATGAGCTGACCCAATCATGAATTGACCAGTTTCCTGCCAGGAAAAATATTTACACTCAGGTTCATTTCAGGAAGTCGTAAATTATACGACGAGCGTAAACGATCCCGCTGCAACGGAAACTGCAAGCCTTTTGAGCTTTCCGAGCCGCGGGCTCGGCGTTTTTAAATTAGTTTCCTTCGTTAGCGGGCCGAGTGGATGACGTCATTAAGGGAAATACTTGAACAAACAGAGGGTTTAGCAATGTCTAAATAGAGCTTATTTTAACTCCGCCGTCTGAAAGGAGTCTCACCTTTAGACTATAAATAGTTGTAGCGGTTGTACAGGGTTCATCGCACCCTCGGACCCTCCAAGGTGGAAATTAGGTTACGCAAGAATTCGGTGATCAGGTTGAAATGTGTCACTTGACCGGTTAAATTTAAATTTCGACACGATATTCGGACATGGTTCCACACTGGTTGACAAATCCAGAGATCATATCAGTACTCATATCAGAGATCAAATGTTGGTTGGTTTGGCTCTGTTTGGCTCACGCCCTTCTGTTCGAATCACGTCTCAACCTTTCGGTTTGGCTCATGTCTTTTGGTTTGCCCTAGTCTATGAATTGCGCTCAATTGGGCTCATGTCAGTTTGGTCTGTTGGTTGTAGGGGTCGCAATCCCACAAAGCGGGATCCCGAAGTCCCGTGGGATCCGCGGTGTTTTTCCAATCTTGCAACTGCGGGATTCTCACCGCGGGATCCCGCAGGATTTATTCTGTTTAAAAAAAAAAGCCGCTTTTTCTGTCTTGTGAATCACATTCCCATTGCCTGTGATTCATATAAGTCCTCATCATGCCTGTTGTTCACAATATTTTTGCTATTCTTATGGTATCTACGATCCAATGTCAGATCCAAATATTATCTAACCTATCTGAGGGGAAAGAGGGAGCGCTATCTCCAGTTTGCATAATATGCAGTAGACTCTACTGAGTAGAGTATAATATACTCTACTGAGTAGAGTATATTTAAGTATATTTAATAATATTATTATACATTTTGTTTGACGATTCCACCCACGAGTGTCGAGTCAGAGAGAGCATTCTCTACTGCTGGGTAACTATTTCTGCATCAGCTCCAATCAAATTTGGGTGTTAGAAAGTAATAACTACCTGACCTTCATGTGGTCTTTCTTTCAGCAAGTTCTCCCTTCTGATGGCACACCCACCCATTTGCAGAGTGGCTCCATCTTACTCCATTCAATGCATTTATTTCCTAATATCTGTTTACCTAAATATTTTTAAATTTAAAGATTAGGTGTATTTATACACCTATGTAATCGCGACGGAGTCGAAAATTCAGATCATCCTCAAAATTTGGATGCCTTGATTCCAAAAACAGAATGCCCGTCCATCGTCCGTGCCGTTTTGGGCAGTAGGAATTTTTTTTAAATTAAAAAAAAGATTTAATCTGATCTTTTGACAAAATACTCAGTTTACCATTTAGTTGTGCCCGCAAGGTTTTCAGCCCGATCACCCAACCCCGTGTGGCGCCATGGGTCTAAAATGGGGAGGGGGTAGAGTTAAGAGTCGTTTTCGAAGTATTTTTGGACGTAGAATCCTTTTTTGAGGACGATCCAGGACCCATGGAGCTTTCATGGGGCTATACCTAATGGGATTTTTTAAGGATCCCAGGAGGTCAAATAAGTTGTGGTTTTCCAAGTAATTTTGGACGCGAAATTCGATTTTCGAGGTCCCACGTCTTACCAATCATCTCACAGGAGAAAAAAAGTTTTATTTTTATTTTTTCAAGTATTTTGTTAATGACACAGAATTAATTTTGGCGCAATTAACCTATAAGAATTAGTGATTTAGATTAACGAATAATAATCCCTTTTGCAAAATTTTCAGCGTTTTTGTAAAGAAATCGTTTTTTATGCAAAATTATTTTATGAATTAGAAATCACGCGGGATCCCGCGGGATTGCGACCCCTAGTTGGTTGTGCTCATGATTGTCGGAACTCAGTCTGCCAGTCTGGCATGCTCTGTTGGTCCATTGCTTTGGCTCAATCTGGTCGTTGGTTTGGCAAAAAAAAAAAAAAAAAAAAATTGTATTCCTGTACAGTGTTTGGTAAAGGATTCTACCTCTAAAATTACTCGACAAACGACACCTCATTCGACCTTCTGGCACCCTTTAAAAGTCCTACTTGTAGCCCTTAAAAAGCCCTATCCCTATAAATCCCTACGCTGAATTCGGATGGTCCCCCCCCCCCCCCCCAGGAGATTATACTTACATCAAAAATACTTCGTAAACGACACCCCAGTCGATATCATAGCCGAAGCCTTCAAAAATTTTCCTCTTCTTAGCCCCCAGAGCCCAACAGGTTTGAGCTGAATCCGGCTGAAAAGCTAGCGGGCACTACTAGATCAAGAACTGAGTGTTGTTAAAATATTAATATCAGATGTGATTTTTATTTATTTTTTTAATTTTATTTTTTAAATTATTCCTACTGCCCGAAACGGCCTGGACGGACCAACAGCTGGTTCTGCTGGAAAACGCCTCATTTGATCGGCCGCATCGCGAACACTGTGAGGTTTAAAAGGATGGTTTATGGGAATAAAACTGTAGCAAATTTAATGCTCTACATTTTAGAGTCTATAACTATGAAAATTGTTGGGTCAAAAAACGCTCAGTTTAGGCAAAAAATTGACAACAGTTTGAAAACATTTGAATATGTTGACATTTTCCGGCCCTCTCCAAGGTAGCACAGGGTCTTCTAATTGTAATTGTAAGTCATCTCACAGCACCTCCGAACAACCTGTAAAAGTTCCATTAAGTTAGGAATTTTTCCCACGTACCTACAGTAAGTATACATATCCTTCATAGGTTCATTTCATATGTACCTATTTAATATTGTTAATAATAATGGTACATTTAATATTGTACCAATGTTTCCGTTATGCCCAAAAAAACAATCTTCCAAGCACATTTTGACGTTTCGGCCCAGTGATGTCACCCGTAGAAAGAAGGAAGCTGAACCAGTTCGGACAATGTGTAAACGGATATGAGCTTCTCTCCTGACTCCCCCCGATATTACTTTGCCTGCTCTGGTTAGCCCCGTAGGTACCACTCCCGAACTCCATGGATCTCGTCCTTTCACACACACAAAAGCCGCTGAAGCATCTGCTAGTGTCGACAAGATTAGGGAAACAGTGTAACCATTTGTTTGGTTCTCAAGTTCCATCGCCAAGAAAAGAAAATCCTCCTCCCCGCGTTTCTAATTTCCAATGTTGCCACTGGACAGATACGTATGTTCAATGACTAAATACTAGGTACTGTTTAATTTACAATTCAGAAGGGTCTCATGAATCAAGCAGAGCAAGATTGAAGAGCCTCTCGCCAATGGAGATTGACGTGTTAATGAGAGAAAATACGGGTTGTGTCAAACCCCTTCAAGTATCAACATTGTGTCTGCAGCACCAATTCAGATCGTTGGAAATGCATTTATGAAAGTTGATTTTGTCAACAGTCTAGAGGTCAATTTTTTTTTTTTTTTTTTAGTGAACAAATTAATATCTCTAAAATTGTTGCAAATTTTATTCGAAGGTTTCTTCCTTTTATAAATTGTCCAAGATCAATTAATAATGAATTATTTTATTAATATAGTTCAATGTTTAATTTTGTATTGTATTATTGTTGAAAATTTCCATGAAATAAATATTTCTCAGGGAAAGTAAACCCGAGATGGATGTGATTTGTTTGAAAGTTTTGTAAACTTCACTATAGTATTGAGAGGAGGAGACTTGAAGGTGCTGCGCACATGTTTTTGCTACAGCTTGTGTTGGGGGATGTATGGGAGTTCCAGGGTAGGTATTCCAGGCACCGCGAGTAATATGGTAAGTCCTGGAGGAGTATAATAATATTATAGTATATTATACTATAATATTGTGTTACCTGGGGCTTCTCCGCTGGATGCAGTCTTGCTGCTGATTGTCAGTGCTGAAATGTACTGGAAAATTTCTCGTTCTTACATTATGACATAAACAAAACTTTGAAAATAATTTCTTTTTTTTTAAATGTAGGTAGGTAATATTAAATATTATTTTGTATTTGTTTAATACAGTTTTGTTGTTGGTTCAATTAACGTGAGAGATGAAGGGTTTCGGAGGCTCTCCTTTTTAGTGGAGGCTAGTTGGAGCTTTCACGTCCAAGAGTTAGACGCCATACATCACCATCAGAGCTCTAGACAATTAGTACTTCACTTGGCACTTGACCAAATGTTTACTCTATCATTAGACTCCGCTTCTCTCAATATAAACTCGGCGGATCATCTGAGAGGACGATTACTTCTTGCAAATCACGAGCAGCGTTTTGTCGGGTTTAGTTGTATGACGAGGGTTGTAGAACCGATGCTTCCCTACGTCAACATCCTTGGGTTCGATAGTGCCACTATCATGGTGGGGATTTTTTTTTAAATATGAAATTTTGACGAAGTGCTCGGTTTAGTTCCTAGTTGGCCCAGAGGTGGAGTTGTCGAGTGAAGTGTTGATTTTAGAGTAATTTTGGAACTGATTGAAGGGTTTGTGCCTCTTCTCCCTACAACGGCGTCGGCTGTTTTGGGATGACCCCCGCATTTCCATTGGTGCGCCAGGCTAATCGATTCACGTTTTTTGATTTCGTGAAGTCATTTAACGCTCGAACCTGAAGGAAACTTCTAACAGGAGTCTGAGGACCGTATAATTTTTCTAGTCAGACTAGGCTTTCATGCTTTGATATAGGGAAGTCAGTTCTTGAATTCTGCCGAGTCATTGCCTGCCTGTTTTGGATCCCGTATTTATGGGGTATTTATGGGCAAAACCGAGGGAAGTAATGACTCCCCCTTGGAAGGCTCTGGCAGGACGGTCTTTCTAAGTGGTATTAGTGAAGCCATCCCTGGAGTTGTAGACTCAGGCAGCCACCTCAACGTTTTGAGCAATGAGCTTGAAAAATCTTTTTCAGTTTTTCCCAACCTGATAATCTCCGAAACACACGGTGGTGAGAATATGGACGATGCAACTTCGTTTTGCGTTTTCCCAATTCCTTTATTCCGATTTTCGTTTATCTTGGATCTTTTTTCTTGGAATGGATTTATTCGGGACGGGGGTCGAAAATTTTGATCAATCTCTAAATTTTTGTCCGCCGTCCAGGCCGTTTTGGGCAGAAGATATTCATTTTAATCTGAAATTTCGACAAGAGTACTCGGTTCTGCATCTAGTTCAGGACGTATAAGATTTTCATTTTGGTGTATATTCTTGGAATTATACACCTATGTAAATCACGAAGGAGGCAGAAAATTCTGTACGGCCTCAAAATTTGACATTAGAGAGTTTTTGCAGACCCTTCCACCGATCGGTAGGAGGAAATCCGTAGTACGAATCTGTAAGGAAAGGGGGAGTGCGCATGCGCGAGGACAAATCGGTAAGGAATCTGTAGCAGTAGGCGGTACGAATCCTTATTCCTACGGGTTACCAAATCTGTATAGAAATCTGTATGAAAAGCAACATAACCTGACGCTTGTGTAACCCCGTTGTAACCTCGATGTTTTCTTGTAAACAAACGGGCTTGTATTCTGCTTTGTTATTTTTTGTTCTCAGTTCGCTTTGTTCTCTTCTGTTTTATTCTGTTCTACACTCGATGGATGAATTGGAAATTTTTATTCCACCCATTTCCTCTTCACAAAAAAACGAGTGGCAGTAGGAGTCCTCGTAGGACTTGTAATAAGTAGGGCTGCCAGACGTCCTCTTTTTTCCGGACATGTCCTCTTTTTCACACCCTGTCCGGGCGTCCTCTCTTTTTTCATTTTTCGGGCAAATGTTCTCTTTTTTTTTAAATCTCTCATTTTCTGAAATTACCTCGAAATTACCTGAAAATCGTTTGGGCTACCTACCTATCTGGAACAGCCTGCTTAGAAAAAATCTTGTTCTTGTTAAACCTATGTCCATCGTGGGCGTTGACATCGAATACAGGCAGCTTCTTCGCCACTCCAAATCCCGTTGGTTGTCGTTGTTTCGCTGCATAAATCGTGTGCTTCAAATGTATGAACCTCTGGCGTCGTATTTTATGTCTCAGAGCAACCCTCCTATCCTAATAAAAAATCTGTTTGAATAGCCAGAAAATGAAAGTGACTTGTGGTTTCTACATTCATTAATGTTTTCTTTCAATGAAAAGATTAAAAAATTGGAAGCCAAACATAACTCAGTTTTGGAGGTGCTAGCTTCGTTGGAGGAAGTCGAAGATTTTCTGACTGAAAGACTGAAGGAGAAATTTCTCCCTAAATCTAATTTCTCACTAAATTTAAAGCCATGAACTGCAGTCAAAGATGGTGTGAATATTTCCATCTTGTCGACCAATCAGAGAAACACTCACAGCTTCTCAAATTGTGCCAAATTGTTTTCGCCATTCCTGCCCATAATGCCAACGTCGAGAGAATATTAAATATTCTCATTCCATCAGAGAAAATTTTTCTCTGATGAACTCTCACTGGATGAGAGGAACTGACTACATGTCCCCACAGTAAAGGTTTTTCATCAATCAGATGGATGATGGTTTGTTACCTACCTAATCGGGTATTATAATAATATCTACTTCAAGTTTTTAGTTTCAACATTCAACATATTATGTTGAATGTTGAAACTAAAAACTTGAAGTAGATTCTATTCCTATTAGAATTAGATCATTTTCTATAATATAATATTATTATATTTTCTATAATATTATTACATTTTCTATAATATAATATCATTATATTATAGAAAATGATCTAATTCTAATAGGAATAGAATCCACTTCAAGTTTTTAGTTTCAACATTCAACATATTATAATACCCGATTAGGTAGGTAACAAACCATCATCCATCTGATTGATGAAAAACCTTTACCTTATAATTATATTATAATATAGTATGTGCATTTTGTAATTTATACGTTATATATCTTGATGTCCTTTTTTTCCTTTTCTCTCATCAGGCAACCCTAGTAATAAGAAATACTTGTGAAACACTCAAACGCAACAAGTCAAAACTTCACGGCGACCTTTTTTTTTTGGATTTTCATCCATTTTCCTCTTCACAAAAAACCGATTTGCAGTAGGAGTCCTCGTACTTGTAATAAGAAAATTTCTTATTACAAGTATTTAATACTTGTGAAATACTCAAACGCAACAAGTCAAAACTTCACGGCGACCTTTTTTTTTTTTTGGATTTTCATCCATTTTCCTCTTCACAAAAAACCGAGTGGCAGTAGGAGTCCTCGTACTTGTAATAAGAAAATTTCTTATTACAAGTATTTAATACTTGTGAAATACTCAAACGCAACAAGTCAAAACTTCACGGCGACCATTTTTTCTTGAGGTATGTGAGAGTGAAAACAACGTGCGCGTCACTTTAGTAGTCAATTTTTCCATACGGATTCGTAAGGAATCTGTAGTGGGGTGGTTGAGGTGGTTAGCTTCCAGTCATGGTCGGCCTAGACAGCCCATACGGATTTCCTGCTACGGATTCGTGGAAAGGTCTGCAAAAACTCTCTAATATCCGTTTCAAGAGGTCTAGATTCCAAAAGCGAAATGTCCGTCCGCCATCCGCCGTACACCCAGTTAGTACCCCGTTCGAGCCGTTTGGGGCAGTTGCGTACGCAGGAAACTGCTATGAGACCAAGGGCCTATCAACAGGTCCCCCGAAGGGGACTCCACCACACGGGGTCTGAACCTCCCGTGGGCTCCACTTCCCAGCATCCACCATGACCACCTCGAGACCAACCTGAAAGCCGTGGGGGGGGGGGGGGGGGGGAGGACCCCCAAGCCCAAGACCGCGAGCTCCCCCCGCCCGAGGTACCGGAGAGAAGGAGTTGCTCTAGGCCGGGTGTTATTTGCGTTATTGGGAGCAACTCCTCCCCGTTAAGGCCACTCCGGTTGGAGGCCCGAGAGCCCGAAGGCTCTCTACCGCTTTACATGCCCCCAACACCCCAGCTTTATCCGGGATATCAGCCTGAACATTACAGGGGTGGACATGAGGGTCGAAGAGCCGAGTCCGCTAGTGAGCCGTAGCACGCCCCGTTTGGGGCAGTAGGATTTTTTTTTTAAATCTGTAATTTCGACAAAATACCATCTAGTTGTACCCGCAAGGTTTCCAATCCGATTGCCCAAACCTGTGGGGCTCTGTGGGGCTAGAAAGGGAGTCTTCGGGAGAGGTGTTTTTAAGGATTCCGGCTATAGGGTCGAGTGGGGTGTCGTTTTCGAAGAATTTTTGGCCTCATAATCCATTTTTGGGGGTCCCAGAATGATCCGATTTCACTGTGGGGATCTATGAGGCTTTCATGGGGCTACAAATGAGGTTTTTGAAGGAACCCAGGAGTTCAAATAAGGTATCGTTTCCCGAGTAATTTTTGACGCATAATCCATTTTTTCGAGGTCCCACATCTGTCCAAACAATGTAGGTACCTACCGATTTTTTTTTTTTTTTTTTTTTTTTTAATTAAAAAAAAATTCTTAATGAATCTATTTTCTTTTTAAATTCTTGTGTAAACATTGCAGCGTTTTTTATGGTCCCACGTCTGTCCAAACAATGTTCAGGAATACAGTTTTTTGAATAATTAAAAAATTATTATTTTTGAATAACTTTGTATTAGGTAACAGTGCACTATTAATTTGTGCACAATACCGAAGGATAATAAACGCTCTAGTAAAGTTGGTAATTTGTATTGTGGGAAATCTGCCGTATTTTTTCAAGTGCATTCAAACAATTCATATTAATTATGAATTTTTTTATGAAAATGAGTATCATCAATCCCGACATTTATCATATCACATTCTAGTGTAAGTTGATGCCTCGCTGTTTTGCGTCCGGTTTAAATTTACGGCGCCGCCGGGGAAAGTGCTAAAGCGGAATTAATGAAATCTCGTCTGACATCTCTTCTTGGGCATCGGGAATCCATACAATCGACTCGAACGAGTTCCTTCTGTCCTCACTTATGGTAGCCGACGAGCTGCGGACCTGTTTAACTCGACAGGAAACATAACTCGGGCCGGCTAATCCGCCGTTACCGCAAGAAGTTAAACCGCCACATAAATCGATCGTCGGTGACTTCCTATTCTGTTGGTCGAAGGAGGGTCCGAAGAAGAGCCGAGGGAACTGAGGACAGCCAAACATGCCACCACAATGTTTGTTTCAATTTGCTATTGTTGATGATGAATTGTACAATAATGATATCAATAGTAATGATGAAGTTAATAGCTTTTGTGCATTTCTTCCACCAGATTTTACCTCATTAAAAGCCGGTTTGATGGGATCGGAAACTGGTTTGTAGAGAAGAATGAAAGCTGGTTTTAAGGAGATTGAAAACAGGTTTTAGGTTACTGAATCTCGTTCCATAGTGGTCTATAGGTTTGGTTCCCCCGTAAATCGATTCAAAGTTCAAAATTGCTTGACGAATCACACCTCACTCTACTTTTTGGCCACAGAGCCAATAGGTTTTTTGCTTTTTTATTCACCAAAATGTTTGAATCGGCCTCAAAATTTCTCCGTGTGCGTTTCAAGATCTTTTGATACCAAGAATAGGTTTTTTTTTTTTTTTTTTTTTTGTTCATTTGAAATTTTAAAAATACTTGGTTCTCCTCCAAGTTATGTCCGCAAGGTTTTCAGCCCGATCGCGCTAACCCGAGAGGCTCTGTGGGGCTATCAAGGGACTGCAGAAGGGGTTGTTGAAAGGATTTAGGATAGGGAGTCGAGTTAGGTGCATTGAAGTATTTTGGGGCGAATGATACATTTGTGGGACCCCAGAACCATCCCAATTGACCAAGGGGATATATGGGGCTACAAAATTTTTCCATTTAATGGGACTTTTAAGGATGCTTCGTTTTTGGAATGATTTCAATCGTTGAATCCAGGAGTATGGAACTCTTTCAATCACTGCCCAGAAATACAGTTTTTTTTTATATTATAATAAATAATTTTTTAAAGTCAGGCACAATGCATTCAGCCCCATTCGGCCTGAAACTGAATAAAAAGTGTTACGCTTAATAAATTATTTCGACGATTTTTTTTGGTTGGGGGGGGGGGTGTTCTTCTCTGCCTTCCAGTGGACTTGCTCTCAAAACCCTCGTCTCTTTTTTTTCGAAAAGGAGTCATTTGAGTTGTGTGGCCCACGCATACTAACTTGCTATCGGCCGTTCAACTCGAGGAATTCTGGGACCATAGTTAGGAACTTCTTTCATTCAACATCCTGCCCGGAATTGAAACGAACTTAACACTTAAATACTTTCAAGTTCTCAATGTGATATTTTGGTTCTTGGAAACATCACCTACAGTACCTTTTGGGTAATTACAGTGTTTTCGGGTATTTTATGATCGGCCGCCGGGTTTAGACTTTCACCGCACGCGCACCATTAGGTTCATAAGCCTTCGTGGACTGGAGATTGCATCTTGGCGCCGGGTGAAATTACTTTTCCCAGCAGCCTCCTGATCTTCATGATCGATAGTTTTGTCAATGTTTTGATTGAGTCCACGATATATCCATCTCCATAAAAGAATAATGGGATAACAAGGTGGATTACCACTATAAATGATGTTTGGTAGGTAGCCCTCAATCTGGAAGACATTCAAAAAGTGATTCACCGTAATATAATCTATAAAGAAGGTATGTTTTAAGACTCAAGACCCCACTTAAAAAAAAAGAAAAAAAAAAGTAGCGTTTGACGGCTATTTATTTATTCACTAATTTCGACTACCTATATTTTAAGACTTCTATTTTGTATTTTTATTCCCGCTAGGGTGGTTCCAATATTGAAAGAATATTGATTCCATACCTACTTTAAAATTTAAAGTAGGTATGGAATCAAACTTCTTTTACATTTAATGTACCTCCCTATTTTCAGCAAAATACTGTATCTTCATTCGATTATACTTAAGTAAAATATATATTACACAAATAAATTTCTTTCATATTTTGGAAAGACTCGTAAACTGTTCAATTGAACCAAATATAGTAAAGATTGGAGAAAAACCACATTAAAACTCACATCAAAAAAATATTTATGTTTCTCACAATAGCGGGACATTTATTAATCGTTGGAATGAGTGGAAAATCTTGGTTCTGGGTGTGGCATAGAGTAGAAAGAAGGTTAAAAATAAGTACGCTTCATTCCCCTGTTGAAAGTATATTTTTACTTTGTAGTATAGGTAAGCATGTTTGAGGCCTAAGTTTTGGACAATTTCCCCAATCAAAATGGCAAGAAAAAAATTCTAAGAAGTTGGAAAGTTTGAAAAATGCGATTCAAAATCTTACATTTTTGACATTTTCATGTCTTTACTTTGGCACACAACCGAAAAAAGCGTTACTTTTTAGAAGCGTTACCGAAACCCGTGGCAACCCGTAAACTTTAGTGTAATGAAATCGCATTACGAAATTTGTAACTATGTAAGTAGCGTTAGTTACAATAATCTTCTGGTCAACAACAAACACAATAAGGTAAATAATAATACGAAGACATGAAAATGGTCTCCTGTGGTTGCAGACGAGTCTGCAAGCTGATAATGTATGCATCCCACCCCGAGCGTTTCACTTTTTTGTTTGGTTTTATTAACAGAATTAATTTTTCCACAATTTATACCACAGACTAAGATACCCTTGTGTAAAATTGCAGTTTTTATTCATTTCCTCGTTCTGTTTTAAAGGAATTACCCATCCGTCCCCTCATAACACAATAGTGTGGGCGCAAACCAATTTTCAATCATTGAGAACAGGTTTTAATACTTCAAACTTAGGAGGGCCATCAGAAGGCCACCCCTGTTCGTTCCGCTCTGGCGGTGTGGTCGTTGCGGCCTGGCAAGCAGTGAAAGGGTAAGAGCTCATTTGTTGGAAGACGCAACTTTGTGTTTATTCTTACCGTAGCACTGCACACTTTAAAGGCTCAGATATGCCAATTGGGCCATATTTTTGGTGGTTTGAGACGTTTCTCGCGCTATGCTTGCTGAGACGATTTTTCTACATTTTTTTTCTCTTGAAAGTACCTACTCCCAGAATAAAGATAAAGTTCTCCTTCTTGCGATGTGGCTCCAGCATGAGTGGATAGTAAAACTAATTTTTATGTTCAATTGGAACATGAGTACCTAGAGAGCGGATTTTGGATAGAGCTCCATGATTTTTATTTTTCGGTGACACCTTTCAGACGGGAGCGACCCTATAATTAAGAAATTGACGGATGGTTTAATGAGTGGAGACGAGCTTCTGGAGAAGTGCCAACGACAGGGCGATTACCATTCTGTAAGCAGGTTTTCAATGATATCGGAAATCGTGACCGATAATTTCCCCTCGAATCCGGTCGGCTCTATTAGGATAATCACCAGTTGCCTCGTCTTTAGATTGAAGAAGAACCCGAAAGGACCGCAGTGGTGTCGGCGGCAGGGAAATTTCCCAACGACGGGGAATTTCGTCAAGTTAGCTGTTTAAACCTCTCAAATTTGCCGTTCGGAACCGGCTTTAAGCAGTAGGTCCCTACTACTTCTGTATTAGCTGGTCAACACGCTCAACAGATGTTAGTAGCGAGAGGTCGCCAACGCCCGATTACGGGTATGGCACCCAAAGAAGAAGAAGAAGCTGTTTAAAAAACAATCAAGGCCGTGCGATATCTACCGAGGTCGTTGTAATCACAGGGAATCCATCTTATTCAAGTGGTTCTTCAAATGTGCTCCAACTCGAAAAATAACCAAAACGGTCAACGGTGAAGGCTGGCCGATGACCGTGAAATTCACAACCAAGTATGCCAATTTTCTCTATCTTCCAAACCACCCCATTCGTAGCTCATTTTTTATCGACTCCACCTCATGTTACTAGAGGAACTGCCTTGAAGGAAATGATTGCTGGAATGGAGGTAGTTTTTAAAAGCCGAACGGAGGAAGGACCGGTTTTTCTATCTGAGAGTATCTGTTTCATTGCGGTGGGGACGTAGCGGATTGTCATGCGAATGGCCTCATCACGTTTCTTGGGGCTAAGTCCTTTTGTTTTTTCTGAAAGAATCAATTCGATATCGCTTATCTTTCGGAATTTCGAGAAACTGTCCAAAAATTCCGTTATATGGTTAGGTACCTCCGGACTAAGTTTTTGAAAGAATCGTGAAGACCTATTGGAGCTCATTCAAGAAACTCTGCAAGAAATATATTGAAACTACTTATACAAAATTTGTATAGTTGTGTATAAAAATTGTTCGAATTTGTATAGTTGGTGTGAACAGAAACTCGCCGCAAATTTCTCACGAAGATTTTTTGGGCAAAAGAAAATTTACTTTCATGTTTAAATTATTTTTAATGTTTGTGCTGATGAATTTCTACCCCCCTCCATTCCCAATTGAAAAAGTCAACAAGCTCAGTACGATATGCCCAAGTTGAATGACAAAATCTCGCCTGAGTCAGCCAATTCACACCATTTAGGTTGGTCAAAACCCGGGGGGGGGGGGGGGGGGGTCCCAAATTGGTCCACACATTGTACGAAAAAATTCCTTTTTTTTTTCATTTTTTAAAAATATTGTTTATTGACAAAGTTAATTGTGGAACAATGTAGGTACAACTACCTACCTACTTTAAAAAATAATAACCCCCTGTGTCCTTAGCAGCGTTTTTTAAAATGATCATAATTATGTGTAATAAATAAAATTTATAGGATACGAAATAAATTAAAAATGTAACCCCTAGCACAAAAACGACGTACCAGTATCAGTATAGAATAAAATATTTTGGTTTTGATACAGATACTGCCGAGTGAAATACTTATGAATAGTAGTAGAACTGAGACCAGTACAAAATCTGAAGTGGTCAGGCAAATTTGCCAATAGTATTAAATAGTACTATGTGTAGTACTATTTAATACTATCAGATAGTATTATTAAACAGGTTCTGAAAATGGCTATTTGCCAATAGTATTAAATAGTACTATGTATAGTTTTATTTAATACTATCAGATAGTATTATTAAACAGGTTCTGAAAATGGCTATTGGAAAGGAACTGACAAAAGTTATAGGAAGGAGGTGTGAAGAAAGGGGCCAATCTTTAAATGTTTGGTTTCACTCTGGGTTCGTAGTTTATTGAACGAAACTATCCAATTCATGTAATAAAACCGTGGGATGTAGAATGTAGAATTTCTATACCCCCGCAGTTTGTCCTGTAAAATAGTTTCTGTAACAATCCCCAATAAGTCATTTTCTGTTGATTTTATTTGGTTCTGATGAAAGGAGAATATGTAGTAGAACAGTCTTCGGAGACGTCATTTTTTGACCAAAACTCAACTAATTCACTACCCACATCTTCCCTTACATTTATTGATTAAGACGCCTGCAATGTTTGATTAGTAAGATTCGTCTGATTCGTTATCAGTTGAAAAGTTGTGTGACATAGGCCGACAACAATGGGCCATTTCTTTCGATGTATTGTTCAGCTGAGAAACAAACTCCTACGTCCGTCGAAGGCGAGAGAATAATCATTTTGCATCCCTTTATTCGGTTTCCGATTTGTCGGCAATCCGTCCTTTCGCTTTCAGAAGGGTCTTTCGGTCGTACTGGACCGCTGGGGCAAAACCTTCTTTATGCGACTCCCACCCGAATTTATGGACGACCGATTGTTATTTATGCGTCCCCTTCTTTCCCGAAGATGTCCCTAATAATAATATAAACAAAAACAAGGAGCCCAAATAGATATGCGCCGTTTTTTATTCGGGCCTTGTGGCAAAATGCCGAAAATGGCCGGAGTTAAGTCATATTGATTTGTGGAGTTGATTGTTTTGAGACCTTTCGATTCCAAGGAGTTTCGGAGTTGCGCGTGATTCAAAAATGGGGGAGGGTTACATCGCGGGCGAAATCGGCCCCTGTGTAACCCCCGAAGGTTTTTGGATCCTCTCTGGTTCGAGTCGGTTTGTTGACATTACCACGAAAAAAAAGTTGCCGAAACGAAGCGCTCCGTTCGTAAAACGGTAGTTTTCACGTCTTGTCCCACCAGGTTGAAAGTCGCCGGATCCCCCTAATCTGTTTCTAATAACCGCTAATTGCTCGAGAATTAGTGAGAAAAACTGGTTCAGCTTTGTAGCAGGGCGGTCGCATTCTTCGTCCTCATGTGGTCCGCTCTGCTCCTCGCTGGCCGCTCCATGTTGATCGTCGCTAATCTAAATTGGGGCCATCAAGATTGTCCCGGTGAATTATACAGTAACGATAATTTTCTCATTATGACTCAAAGCAACCGTGTCTCCGAGGTGCCAATGATTAATTAGGCCTTTTTAGGGCATCCTTGCCAAATAAAGGTGTGACAGATAAAACTATGTGAATGAATTTATTGAAATTTCATTACGGTTATGCAAAAGAGTAGAATATAAGACAAAATAGGAAAATCAAGATGTCGCCGTGGTTTGTCAAAACCGGAAATTGAGTTCGAGCGGTTTTGCAAAACGGTACAAAAATCATTAGAGGACAGTTTAAAATGGTTTCTCAACAATGTTTCTATCGATTTCCAATAATTGGAGTTGAAACACTCATTAACAATTATTGTTAATGAGTGTTTCAACTCATTAAGCTCAGCTGGGTGATTCTCTCAAGTTGGAAAAAAAGAAAATGAAAAACGAAAAAATAAAAAGAGGTACCTACCTACTTTTAGGCGGTTAAAATTTAAAAAAAAATTAAAAATTTACACTAAAATCAAATTTGAATGAAGGTCGAAAAAATATTTCGGATTGAATGCACAGCGGCCGTAGAATATCTCTTGATTTCGAGTAAGAATGAACAAGAACTTTTTTTTTAACGCCCGAGTCCTTGACTAGTCATTTGACTGCGGGCGGCCCAGTATAAAGCTGCCATTTTCTGAATTTCATTTAGCGTATCCAGTTACGTCCAACTGTTGGACGTCAAACCCGTGCATCGGGGAAGAGATGCAGCATCCATCTCTTCTTGGTGGCAAAGAGGCTCCGATCCGGTGCAGGTGCTGCTGCAGATACAGCTTCGTTTCTGGGAGACGATGGAGGTACTGGCTGGGTTAACACGGACGGCCACAATCGCCCCTCAGCCTGCTCTGCCCATATTTTCCTGGCTGACTGCCGATTAGGCCCTAAGAATTCTTTTGGCAGAGCTGGAAGGCAAGGGGGGGGGGGGGGGGGGTTAGGCTGGGGTTCTGATCCACGCTTCGCCAGCAGGTCGGCCTGCTCATAACCATGGAGGCACAGTGACTCGGCACCCACTGCAACAGGATTCTATTTCCATTCTGCATTAGATCGTCCACCACCCGCATGGTTTCCTCCACACCGGCATTATCGCATGGAGGCTATCGACTAGATTGTCGATTGCGAGTCGCTGAAAAGAACTATTTGGCTGTCAGTCCGTCCTTTTAGCTTTTCATGTGCCAGGCATACCGCCTTCACGTCTCCGTCATAGCTGGTTGCTCGACTCCCTGCAGGTGCAGACAGCTGAAAGTCCTGGCAATACACACCAGCTCCCGCATTTCGATCAGATCCTTGCGCTGAGCTGTATAGATCGTCCAAACTAATGTAGTTTGGCGGGTATCGGCAGGATATCGTCTCCAGGGCCAAGGTCTTCAGCATATACGGAGTAGTGTCTGACTTACTGAAACTCTCATTAAGGCATAGTTCAAACTCGGCTGCATTCCTGCATGGAGGTTTTATTTGGCCAAGAGGCTGCTACTGGCCGGTGTCGGCAGCGTACCGCTCGGCAATTTGATGAACTTTCAAGCTTAGGGCTGTTGGGTGACGAGGCGCTGGAGGAAATCTCTTGAACGTTCAGGCTCTTTACTCGGTCATGAGCAAGAACTGCACAAATTTTGTACCGATTGCAAAACCGCTACAATTTCAAGTTAGATTTGCGATGCAATGGAAAGGATATCACCATCAGGTAGGATATAATCAAACCATTGAGCGGACGATTTGGGGAAAAAATGTTACTCATTTTACCATGTTTTTTTTTTCTTTTGTTTTTGTTTTGCCTCAACGGAAAACAGGTTTTCAAATTTTGATTCAGCGTGTAAAAATTTACGGGAAAGCAATACCTAAAAATACAAGAAATTTGAGTCGTAAATTTCGATAAGCTACGAGTTTTGCCGCGATTTGCTCGATTTTAAATGTTTTTTGCATTTTCTCTCTCTTTTGACCCGATTTGAAGTGGAATTTTAAAAATCCGATTCCTTGTTAAAAAAAAATTATTGTTCCGGACACTACCCCAAAAAATGTCTTCTTGACGGTTGAATTTTAGTCCTAAGTTTGATCCGGATTCTCCCGTTTTCCACGAAAGGTCAAGTCGCCGATTTTGATGAACCTTTGGGTTGGGAAATCAACGCACGCCACCGTGTTTGTTGTAAAAAAAAACCCTGGAAATTCTCCGCTTCACGGAAAAACATTGAATCATGGATATGTTTACTGTAAACTCGTCGTCACAAATTTTGGTTGTCGAGTAGAAACAGTTTCTAGTAACCAATCATGTGATTTGGTGTCGCTAATTTAGGTGTCGCAAATTTTGGTGTCGCAAATTTTGGAATGACCCCCAGCCCAAAAACATATCCATGTTAAAAAACCTACAACAAGCAGTTTTTTGGCGTCGGGCAGAAACGTGCCGGTGTCACCGTTTAGGAAGTGATTAATAAAATTTATTAACATTTAATGTTCATATAACATGTTATCAATCACTTCCGGCGCCAAATGGAGCAAATTATTGGTGACTTTTTTCTCGTTCTATGCTAAACTGATTTTTTTCGTGTTTTTTTTCTCCTAAATTCAGCTTAGCAAGCATAGAACGAGAAAAATCACCAATAAGTTGCTTCATTTGGTGCCAGAAGTGATTGATCAGATGAAGTGAGGAATCAAGACGAGCAAACTATACATACAGTGACATGCCACTCTATGGGTTGTGGAGAAATCATGAGACATGAACCGGACAGACTGCCTGGCTTCCATCCCAGTTTACTTCCGTAAAAACATGTTCCATGTTGAAATTATTTCGAAAATTAGGCGTTCAAACTTTTCGGAAAAATTGGACCAATTTGCACAGCATTCTGCTTCAACGGATGCTTTCACCTAATCCAACATTTATCGCTGGAAAAAACCGATTTGCGCTCGTTCGATTCCATTTCTTACGATTTTCTTCCGTCATAACAGCCCATAAAATAATTTTATTATTCATGTCGCGAATAATTTTCCCATGGAATTCCCGCTCACATAGGCCATAAATGAGGACAGGTGAGAGACAATCGTCAATGTACCTTTGTAAAAAAAAAAAAAAAAAAATCCCTGTATGTTGTGCGAGTAAAAAAAGTTGATACGCCTTATAAAAAATTTTAGCACTGAGATAAAGAGAATGAGCGCCTCTAAATGAAAATGGTCGTTCTGTTTATTATTACTTTTTCCAAGAGCGTTTTTCTTCTTCAAGCCCTTGGCATTGAAGGAATTTCTGCGGTTTCTTTTAATAGTTCGCCAAAGAGAAGTCAGGTGGTATGTTAGTAAATCCCGCCGGAAGATGAAAATCCCCTTTGTGTGTGTGAGGGAGGGTGTGTGTGTGTGTGTGTGTGTGTGTAGTGATGGAGGGGGGAGGTTGTTTGGACTTCCTCGGCCTCAAAATTGATCTTGATGGATGGCGTTTCCATGTTTCGTGTCAATTGAGTTCTTGAGCAGGCGGGTTGTTAGGATTTGGAGCCATGACACGAGGGGCTGAATGCGTGAGTAGAACTATTGACTATTGTAGAAATGGTGGTTATTACAAAATAGTTGCTTATAGTTGATACCAACAACCGAAAAAATCAGTTCTCGTGTGGCACCCAAAGACATATAATATATCTGTGGCGGCACCAGGTGGCACCTCGATAGGTTCTTTTATAAAAAACATGTTCATTCCTGGCAATTTAAGTGATTTATTTTTGATTTGATATGATGTATTAATTTGATTCAAATCCGGTTTGGGGTGTATACAACCAGGGGCGAATTAGGTGTCGTATTCAAAGTATTTGCTGGCGTTCGATCCATTTAGGGGGGTGTCAGACCCATCCAGCCACACCGTGGGAATCAATGGGGGCTTTAAAGCCGCTGCAAACTAGGCTTTTGAAGGACTTTCCTCAGAAGGTCGAATAAGGAGTCGTTTTCGAAGTAGTTTTGGACTTCCTCGTTCTTTTGGGGTTCCTTATTCGCCTAACACTATACAACTATACTGGTTGAGAATTAATGTGGTTGTTATTGGTAAGTAATGTGATTGCTGAGGTCCTGTCCCTTTTTTCGTGTCAACTTTTCAGTAACTACAGCTTTTAGCATAGGTGCTTTAATTTTAATTCCTATGTCAGGAGTTTTGTACTGGATGCTTAGTTTATTCTTTATATCTCCTGTACGTCCAATAAAATTTTATCTGTAACATCTGTCTCCAATAACTGATTTTCTGTTCATTGTACTATGCCCTGACACTTTCGTCATAGCAATATTGAAGACTAAAGAGAGAGACAGGGAGTGGGAGGGAATTGGTGCCGTACCAACCCTTCCATCACCCCCTCTCTCATCTGACGAATGACCACCTCATGAAAAGGAGAAGAACCGGCAGAACAGAAGGCCAGGACTGGTGGACGGAGATAGGGAAAGGGAAGGCTGAAGAACCTTCCCTCCCACACTATCCCTATCACCCTCAAAAAACAGGAGACACGGACTTATACCGACTACAAGAAGAGGCCATACACGGCCAACCAAAGGAACTGCCCTGAAGTAATACTAACTACGTAGTCCCGGGCAGCTTCCTGAGAGAAATCGAGGTGTTTTTTAGTGGGTAAACTGAGGTAAGCAGGACTCCCACACAAAGGGCGGGGACTTCCCCGCGTCAGTCCATAAAGGATTTTTCATCTCGTAAAAAAAAAAAACTATGCCCTGATGATAGTAGATTAAATCTTCTGAAACGTCGGCATATCCTGCGTACATTTTAATAAATCCGGTCAATCATTATTGACCGAACTTCAACGAATCGCACCTTCCACATTCATTGAACCTGTCTACACCAATACAAGGAAGGCAAAGGAAGTTGTTTTTCGGATAGATGCCCAAATTTTTTGCTAGAATCTGCAAGTTCAGATGCAAGAGACAGTTGGCGGTTTTGAATTGTTCTGTGGAGAGTCAACGGTGATTGGGAAGGTAAAGTGGTGAACGACCGACCACGAGCCCTTGTTGAGGTTGAGGGGACGAGGAGGGAGTTTGGCAGCCTGAAGGCAGACGTATTTGTGTTGCTGGGGCGTCACTCCTTCTTAAATAATACGCTTCTTCTCACAACTGACTGCCAAACACTTCCCGTTTAAAGGCTACTGCAGCTTCACCTTCGGCCGAAGTGGGGAATTTCCTTAAGGGGAAGGCCGACGGCGAAGATTCACCGCGAAATGTGGCTCTTTCTCTCGGACGGTCGGGATTTGTAATCGACCGTTCGCACATTTTTCTAGTGGAAATCGAGATTAACTACGTGCAGAGGGGTGTTAACGAAGGGAGTCACTCGACCCTCCGTGAGTCGTTTGAGTAAATCCAACAATAACTTCGTCTTCACCGTAACAGGTGTGAAAGCTTAATTTCGCACCGGCCCGTTAAGCGTTTTTAAAATAGCGCTTTACGCCTGATCTGATGGGCCTCGATTTTGGCACGAGACGCCAATCAGTTCTCCAAGAGCCGACTTCTAGACCTTGGTAATGGACTAGCGTTGATATAGATGAAAGGGAAATGACGGTATATCTTTAGCGAGTTGGAGACAACAAAACTCTCCGACGCCTTTCATCAATTCAGATGGAAAATGGCCGCATAAACAATGGGGGAAAAGATAATTTTGCTATTGGACGGTAAGAAGTGTAGCAATGCAGATGAAAGTTGATTTTGCCTATTTAAAGCTTCTTTGATGTGGCATTGAAAATACCAATACGAATAAATAGCGGGTTAATGTGGTACATGCATTTTTCGCTTGAAATGATCCCACCCACCCTCTACCCTCCTTGAAAGCCTTAAACTTTAAGATGTCACATACTTCAATAGATAAGTTGCTTGGTCAATAGATCTTTTTACACAAATTCCTCTTAATATACCTAGTATACAAAGCGAAAGTCTGGCTTTGGAACCCACTTGGCAGAAGGCATAAGTGGCTACTGAGAATGTAAACCGATGACGAAAGTCCGAGTCCCTACTATTTGAGGCGACCACACACCTCCAAACCTTGCTGCGACCCCGAATACAGAAATCAACTGAGAATAGTTGTATAACTGCGTTCCCCATGGAGTTCTACTAGGAACTCGACGTTCACACAATGTGTGATGTCATCATAACCATGAATGTGTCCTTTCAGGTCCCACTTCTGTCCAAACTCTGTAAGTACGGGATCCCCCCCTCCCCCCCACCGTCACCACCATTTGGTTTCTACCTCGTCAAAGTTGTTTTGGCCCTCAAAACAGTAATGCCTCTTGTGAAACCGGGTTTTTAACTCTCTCCCAACAAGTTTGAAATCTCCTCTGGTTTTAAATTTCTTCACACCAGTTTACAACCGCCTCAAACAAGGGATTGCAAAACATCCCTGAACGGCTTTTAAATCCACTCAAACCAAATTTTAACTTCCTTAGACTGGTTTAAATCTACGTTCACCAGTTTGAAACGTCCCCAAACCGGTGTTGACGCTTTACAATGTCATTCTAGTTTTGAATTGCCTCAAACCTGGTTTACGTTTTCATAAACATATTTCAACACACTAAAACTACTTTCGACGCTCTTCAAACCAGTTTTACCGGCTCGAACGATTTTAACAGCCTGAAACTAGTTTTGTCTGTACTTATTCAAACCATAGTTAAATCCGCTCACACCACCAGTTTTGTATTTTCTGAAACCAGCTTTGCCTTCCTCAAACAAGTTTTCCACTGAACCAAACCGTTTTGGATCTCCGTAAACTATGGAGGAACTAATTAAATCAACTGCACCCACATTTCTCCCCCTCAACTCACCGGATGTTGCATCTTCCCAACGCTTTCGTCTCTACCAACGCAAAAAGAGTATTTTCGGGCCATTTGTGACCATCCTTTCACGAAGACCTCTCGATCCAACTTCCGAAGCTGAACAGTCCTGATCTCATTTCCTTCCTCCCTTCGTAAATCTTCTCCCGAGCTGCACAATTGAGATAGGTCAGGATGAAATCAGCTGACGAAGTTGAACGATTTCTAAGAAAATGGCGTAGGTCAGAGACAGTTGATTGCTCTTATCGCTCGGCCGACTTCCATCGACTCCTTTCAGGCTGAACGTTCAACAAACTCTCCATTGTTTCGATAAATGTCTCAAAGAATCTTCTCTACCATTTTCCTAATGCTGAATAGTCATTTCGTCCAAACCCCCAACTTTAAAATCACAAACATACTCGACCCGTCGCCACACCGTTTCCCACAATCTAAAAGTCCCACAGGGATTCCGATTGTACAATTTCTAATTTTATAAATCAACAAGTTTTTTTTTTCTTCTTTCCTCTCACGCATCTTCCGAGTTCTTTTCCCGGTGAAACTGAGTGGGCATTCTATCCGTGGGACATTGATTTGTGTAAAGGGCCACTGCCATAGTTTAGCCCTTAACTTGTGCCTAAAAAGCGCTTTAGATCTTCCTTCCAAACCTCCATAAGAAAGTAATCGGATTACAGTCATACCTTATTCGTACCACACACGGATGGAGCGAGTTAACTGGTGATTTACGGAAACAGGACGGTCGACGACCATTCTGATTAGATTGTTTAGGAAGAGCCGTGATAATGATCAGGTTGGTCTATTGAGTTCTCGACGAGATTAAGTGAAAGCTTGCGCAAAGTTCTGTAATTAACAGATTTAGAAAAATGTGTACAGGAAAATCTAACTACACAACTCTGCAGTCAATAAAATGATCTCGCTCTTCTTCTGGTTGCTGCACATTCCCTGCACTGCGTGGTCTGGAGTGACTACTTCGATTCCTCGTTACCAGGCTTTTCCAAAATCTTTGACTTTTCCAAACGTCATCTAACGACAGACGTTTGAATGTCGAACCTAATGCAGCTCAAATTGGCGCCCAAAAGACACTTTTGATCTACCTCCGACGTTTGCCGGCTTGTACTATGGGAAGTTGGACTCCTTTGCCACACGTAGATCGCCCAGTTCTGCAGCACCCGCTTCACGGGATAAACCGTGGCCAGAGACGTTGGATCTCCCTTTCGAGAGTGTCGTAGGAGCGTCTTAGACTCCAAAGAAACTACTCTAAACAGACCTTCCACCTCCATAGCTTCGAGCTGAGAAGCCCCAGTCGTCTCCTTTGGTTTCTTAAACCTACGCTGGCGGACGTGGTGGGCCAATTTGGCTCTCGCCAGCCACCCTAGTATATAGATGTTAAGCCAATTAGTGACACACCCTCCCCACTAAATAAAGTGAGCAAGGTTGTTCTCACCTGCCAGTGTGAAGTGGGCCAACCCCTAGTGAGCGCATTAAGAACTTGAATAGCGATAACGAAAAGCGACTAGCAGTGCTTTGAGGCCAGGTGGGATACGGTCTGCGGTTGGCTGGCTTTAGCCTGTAGGGAGTCGCCCCCTAGTCTATTAAATTGGAGCTGCAATACAAGGAGGATGACCTTGGAGTAAAATCTTTATTCTAGGGCACTTCTAGCAGTCGGAAAAATCTGAAATTGGTCTTAAAAAAGTACGAGCACAGAAACCACCAAAAATTTGCTCCATGGAGCACATGCATGTGGCTCATCAGTTGCTCCAAAAGTGGTGAAAAAATAGGGGTTGGAGCCGTTGACAGGGAATTGGGATGGTGGTTGGCAGAGGGGTGTCCGCCGCATTTTAATCTTTAAAGAGTTTATTAAGCAAACTTTTATTTTTAAATTTTTAAATTTTTTTTAAAAGTATACTTAATACTTAAGTATACCTAATACCTATAGGTAAATGAAAAAACCGACGTTGGCAGAGGGGTGTCCGCCGCATTTTAATCTTTAAAGAGTTTATTAAGCAAACTTTCATTTTTAAATTTTTAAATTTTTTTTAAAAGTATACTTAATACTTAAGTATACCTAATACCTATAGGTAAATGAAAAAACCGACGTGAAAACTCGCCAATAATGTTTTTCTTATTTATCCGCACAACGGGCGTACATTCTATTCGACTAAGTCTTATTAATAGAAAATGCGCCCGGCGGGAGCGATCGAAAGGCGTCTTTGAAGTGAATATCCGAATGCACTCGGTGAACCTCAACAAGTCAAGATATTTCCGTGAGTGCCCCTTTAAACATGACTCGGATTCTATGGCTACCAGATGTGACAAAAACCCACCTACCCCAACACACCCCTTCGGAACCACTTATGCATCCTATGTACCACTTATGTACTTACATTGTCCCATCAGTTAGACCTCGTGTTTATTTATCTCTCCTACCGTTTTTTTCTCCACTTCAGGGTTTTCTTCGGGTGGGTGATCGCTCGAAAAAAGACCGTGTTCGGTAGTCTGTTTCGGTTATTTACTCGACTCGAGTGGGGGTCACCGATTAAAACGTAGGAGAGGATGCGTTTCTTTTTTTTTTTTCTAATTTTATTTCAAATCCTTCGAGGCGATAGCTGTGGGAAATCGTGTGAAGGGTATGTCGGGAATGTTCCTGTCGTCCTGTTACAAGGGAATATCCTTTCAACTTGTTCGGCGTCTTCTCGTGTGGGTGATCGTAACTGACGCCTTTTGGACTTCCTAGTAAGAACAAAACCGATCTGACCGGGTTGAAGAAGCTTCATGTTTTCCCTGTTTTTCGACATCATTAGAGTTGAATCAACTCGGTGGCACTGCGTACCGCCTTGCCCCTTGTTCGTCAAATTCAGGCCTAGGTACTACATAAAACTCGTCGGCTATCTGGTTAACGTAGTTTCGTCTTTTCTGGTTAACGTAGGAACACTGGAACATGTCCAATCAGTATTTTTTGGCTTACTAATTACTATTAACGTAAGGGGCACCCATGAGCGATAAGGGGTGCTGACCAGTTTCTCCACTGTAAGAAATGGCGTCTGCTCCCTCAAAACCGGTTTCTGCTCAGTTATAACTGGCCTCTGCTCCCTCAAAATCGGTTTCTGCATAGTAATAACTGGACTTTATTCCTTCAAAACTGTCCGCACCATCAAAGAGCAATGCGCCGAGCATTTATAGAATTGGTCAAGGCCTTTGACAAGGTTAGTATACAAACTGTCTCTATAGAGAGACACTTTGGAAGGCCCTCAAGGAGATCGGAGTCCCGGATAAAATAATTCGATTGATTCAGGCCATGTATAATGGATAGGTACGCCTGTGTGGTGAACCATGAAGGCCTCTTTACCCACGAATGTGGGGATGAGACAGGGCTGCTTCCTCTCCCCGATCCTCTTCCTGGTTCTTCTCGAAAAGGTGATAAAAGGAATGCACAGAAGAAGAAAAAGAGGCATTTAATGAGGCCTCACCGGGAGACTGGAGTACTTGGGAATACGCAGATGATGTTTGCCTACTCATACATCGCTTCCGCGACATCCAGGGATAGAAGACCTCGGGAGGGCTGGTGAAAGGGAGGGTCTGGTTACAATCAGCCTTATAAATAAGCCAATCCAACTCCTTTGAAATGAGGGCCAACGTCTCAAATGGTGCATCCCCAATTGAGCAGGCTGACCAGGGGAGAGTCATTTCACGGGATGGTTGAGCAGACCTGGATGTCCAAGCGCGCATAAATAAAGCCAAAGGTGCCTCTGCCCAGCTTCGACCTATTGGGCGTGCAAGGAATATTCTCTTTGGCACGAAGCACAGAATATTCCTGTCAAATTTGCTGTTGCTGCTTGTGTGAAACGTGGCGCGGAACTGCGGCCATCTACAACAAACTACAAGTCTTAGTGAACTGCTTGCTACGCTCCATACTTGGGGTAAGATGGCCTAATGTCATCTCCAACGAAGCCTTGTGGACAAGGACTGGAATGGATAAGGTGGAGCACACGCTAAAGAAAAGAAAGTGGCGCTGGCTAGGACACACCCTGAGGCATGAGGGGATCGCAAAAGGTGCTCTCGGGTGGAACCCGCCCGGCACTCATCGTCGAGGGAGGCCAAGGATCACCAGGAGGAGCACCATTACAAAGGAGGCTGGACGGCTGGTACGCACCTGGAACAGCTTGAGGTCGCTGGCTAGGAATAGGAATGGCTGGCGGACGCTCGTAGAGGCCCTATGCTCCCCTGCAGAGTAAGAGGAATTCCGTCAAGTGAGTCATTCCTTCAAAACTGGTTTCTGCACAGCCACAACTCGCCGCTGCTCCCTTTAAACTAGTTTCTGCTCAGTAAGAACTGGCCTCAGCTCTGGCTCTCAGCGGTACCTACTGGGTGCCGACCGAAGGGATCTCGCTTTGCAAGCCTACTTGTCACTATATTGTGTTATAATTCAAGGTCGAATCGTTGAAAGCACTTTCTCCCATTGAAAATTGTAAAAACCGCCATTAGAGCCGAGGATGTTGCCAAGATTGCTACGGAAGTGAACTCGTTTTACACTACCTAACCTTATCACAAAATGCAACGGAAGAAACAGAAGTTCAAAACCTCAGTAAATTAACACGGCGGAAAAAAGATTTTTTTTTTCTTTAACCTCCTGTGGATTAAGTAACTGGAGATAAAGTGGGCGCCAGGGCCCTTAAAACCAGAGACGAGCCCAAGATTTATGACATCGCTTCATTACCCCACCAACGTATTTGACTTTTTATCAGATAATGCGAAGAAGCACCTGGCGGGAGGGCCGCGTCACGAATTCGTCTTTTATCGTCTGTCATGAGTCAATTTGCTGTACTTTGCCATTTTCCCTCCACAATCAGCAGATTAGTGTTATCTACATCGCCGGAAAGAACATGGTTGACGTAGTTACAAAACTGGAAAGTTATCATGGGCGTAACGTGGGCTAAACGTATGACATACATTGCATGATTTTTATGATAAATCACAAAATGTTCTTTCATGTGCAACAAAATGTAATATTTTATATCGCTTTCACATGATCTCAATAATTGAGATCGTGTGAAAGCAATTATTGCAGTTTCCATCTGGAATGATTATAGGCTTTAGTGTCCACATAAAAAAATACACTGCCAAGGCAATGGCACATGAGCTTTCTCGTGCCAAGTTCAAAATGAACGTAGTTGTCACTGTAACAAGAAAATTACGTTCACGCATGCGCTGAGCGTACCCCTGATTCAACCTTAATGAAACTGATAGGGGACCATCTAGAGCTATACCCACACAATTCCTGAAAATTTGATTGAAATCCGATCAAAACAGTTACTGTGAAAGTTATTCCTGTTTCAAGAATTTCACGTTAGCGCATGCGCAGAGCGGACCGCTGATTCTATTGTGATGAAATTCGTATGGGACCTCAAGGAGCCTTGTCCGCATAATCCCTCAAAATTTGAGCTAAATTCATTCAAAATTGTGGAAATTATGGCTGTAACAAGGAAATGCGGACAGACCGACAGACCGACAGACACGGAACCAAATTTGTTCAGGCTATGAAACGCAAAATGCGAGTAGAAATTTTGAATTTGGACCACAAAAATTTTTTGGCTCCCGAAAGTGAACACAAGGCTTCCGCTGCTTCGCAGACTCGGAAGCAAAAAGTAACCCAGACGGCATTCACTACAAATTCAAACTGAAACAGACTACAGAAACGGTTCGAACCGCTCTCTACTCTTAGAAATTGGTGCCTGCGCTAAACACATTAAAAAACGGCTGCTTTTTCACTGAAATTCGATTGTTGCGCAGTAAAACTGGCATCTGCACAGTAAGCACCAGCGTCCGCTACCTCAAAACCGGTTTCTGCGCTGTCAAAACTGGCATCAGCTCCCTCAAACCCGGTTTCTACTCTTTAGAAACCATGTGGTATGCGGAAAAAACTTCCCCATTTCTGACTTGCTAGGAAAATTCATCCCCAGCCAAAACGTCACCACGGAAAAAACTTCCCCGAACGAGAATCGGCCACAAAGACGCTGTTGAGAATGTTCTGAAGTAAGGTGACAATCTCCTGTTTAGAGGCTTTGTTGATAATTTTTATCTAGCGACGAAAGGTCCTTTGCCCTAACAACAGGAGATAGGTATGCTGTGAGGAATGATGAGATCGGATTATTGGAAGCAGAAACAATTGAAAGATGGTGCCTGCGTTAAAAGAGACTCGCTGCAAGTAAGTATTGTTGATAATAGATAGATAGATAGAGAAGTTGTTATAGTTTGGCCCAACTCGTCCCTTGTTTTTACTGCAACTCTATACTGGAATAAAACGTGAAAACTCTATATAACAACTTGAACATAAACTATAGGTCCGATATATAGGTCCGAAAACCAAACTATAACAACTTCTCTATCTATATATCTATTATCAACAATACTTACTTGCAGCGAGTCTCTTCTAACACCATCTTTCAATTGTTTCTGCTTCCAATAAGCATAACCCTCCCAAATAACCCTCACTTGCCGAACAGTTTCAATCACTTCCATGTTTCACACCTTACGAGATACTGAAGGTTGCTCGTTTTCCGATCTCATCATTCCTCACAGCTTGCCTATCTCCTATTGTTAGGGCAAAGGACCTTTCGTCGCTAGATAAAAATTAACAACAAAGCCTCTAACCAGGAGATTGTCACCTTACTTCAGAACATTCTCAACAGCGTCTTTGTGGCCGATTCTCGTTCGGGGAAGTTGTTTCCGTGGTGACGTTTTGGCTGGGGAAGAATTTTCCCAGCAAGTCAGAAATGGGGAAGTTTTTTCCTACATTCAAACCATGTCGCTCACTGAAAAGCGCTTTCAGGGGCGTCGATCGATTCGTAATGATTCGCCACAAGCAACCTCGCCATGTTCCTGAATCTCTATACTGACTGCACCAATAGAATGGAGAGTAGGGTTTTAGCACGAAAAAAAAACAAACAAAAAAAACGCATGAAGCCATGGCTTAACCCTGCAGGGTTAACATTTATATCCCAAGTCATGTATAATCCAATATAATAATATAACAACAAAACACGATAATAAGCCATATCGTCATGAAGGTAACGAAGTCAAATCCATTTCCATCCCATTTTAATAATAAGAATCAGATTATACGTCTCACTGGTTTTTTTTTTTTTTTTTTTTTTTTTTTGTCCGATCTTCATCACCAACTTGGTCAACGTCAACCTATTTTCGCGGTACTCCCTCCCCCACTCAGCATTTCAAAAACGCTTCTATTGAACGTTTCGTTTGAAACATTATGGTTACAAAAACGTTTCTACATTTTGGTAACAGAAACTATAAATTTACGTTTGAAACTATAAATGACACGTTCCTATGTCCGGCTGGTAGACATTTCAGAAATGTCTTTCCCTGACCCTCAAAGTAACGTTTCAAAAATAACTATCAGAAACGTTTTTCCTGAAACCTCCATGTAACGTTTCCAAAACAACTAACAGAAACGTTTCCCCCAAATCCTTTCAGAAACGTAAATAAATCAGCACTGTGATAATTCCTCTCCTCTTCATAATTAGTTTATTCTGTCATAGACAAATTTAGTAGACGCGAGGGTTATCAAGCGATGAAGTAAACTGACGATGTTTAATACTCCATCAAAGAATAATTCAAATTCCCCGGACAGATAAGGATGAAATCCGCGCCTCCGTCCAAATTCATAAATCAAAATGACTCAGTGATTAGGTGTTCAAATTAAGCAAACAATATACTTGCTGAATAATGCGAATTTTCTGCTCAGCTTAAACCCGGGCGTTATACACGTCGAGGTCTTGAGCTGAGGTGCATTGGAATTGGCGTCAGTTCTAGAACGCGTAGGAGCCAAAACGAGAGGGAGGGAGGCGTAAAAATACTAACTATAATTAAGTTCTGTCTCACCACATTGAGCTGCTTTCATTGAAAAGGTTAATTATAATACGAATTACCATCTAGAGGGGGATGTGAATCAGTAGGTTGCTCAATGATGCCCATCGCCCAGTTGGGCAAGTTAACCTGGCGTAGCAGGGCGATGAACATCTTCTTTGCCATGAGAGACGGTAAAAAGGTTTACCATGGTACGGGCTCGTGGAATTTTCTCCTATTTCTGTATCCAGGTTTCAATTCCTTTCAACTCTGAGCTACGTTTTCTTTTCTTCGGCGTTCGAGCAATTAGGGAACATTAGCGGCGCCTATTGTGGCCCAAACACGCTCAGCCTGCGTTACATTCATCGGTATTTCACAGTCCGTAAGTGTGTTATTGTTCCTCCCCCGTCACGGCGTCTGCCAAGGCAAATAAACGAGTCGAAACACGCCCATGAAAAAAA
Source organism: Pilophorus perplexus (assembly GCA_955831195.1). Taxonomy (NCBI): domain Eukaryota; kingdom Metazoa; phylum Arthropoda; class Insecta; order Hemiptera; family Miridae; genus Pilophorus; species Pilophorus perplexus. The sequence goes on from OY037008.1 coordinate 27,058,258, forward strand.
CGGATTCCCGCCGGATCCTCGGGCGTGGGTCGAAATCCCCGAAAACGTCCTTCGTTTGGGGTATTGATCGAATATGTCGAAATAAAAAACGATGGGCAAAATCAAATCGAACTGTTGCAAATCCCGCTTATCAGATTATCTTCTAGATTGGCAGCCCATTATTGAATTGCCCTTATACTGAAGTGGTTTTTTGTGATATTGTCCTGTTGGCTTATCTTAATTATGGAAATGATTGAAAAAGCATGGAGATACCATAGTACAAAAATTCTGTGGACTTTGGCGCCTGAAGTTGTAAATGCACTAAGGGAATTGAACCTGAGGTGGGTGTAATTTTCGTGCGAAGGTGTTAAGTTGTTTCTATAATTTTATTTTAAAATTGTGATGAGTTATTGGCGTAGTCATGCACTTTACAATTTGTTAAGTGTACTCCTCTGTATGGCACCCAGCATAACGGATGTTGGGTTTGTACCTACATGATAATAATAGGTTCCTAATTGCTTCTCAGGTTCGATATTATTATTTGTGTTGAGTGTTTGGGAGTATGACTCTAGCGTCATTCTAGGATTACGCCCCTGGTGTCTTTGGAGGAAGAGGAACGGAGTGCAAGAACGTCCGTATTTAGTGCATAACGTGAATTAATGACACGATCTGCATACCTAGTAAGTGATGTCGCTCCATCAATGGAGTATCCATGAGCTACAGGTTGGCACGAACTGTCGAGTTGACCTGGAGTGCGTCGATCCTCAGAATGGAGCTGTGGAGATTCAGATATCAAACATGAAGCATCATGATTGATTTCAGTTCGTCCACAGCTCGCAGTTTTATTGAAAATCAATTGACCGGCTGCCATAAGTGAAACGGCACTAAAAGAGTCCCTGTGGTTTGGATATCAATGTAGCGAAGACGAAGCCGAATTTCATTGTGAAAACGGCAAAGAGATTGACAGAGGACGGATGATTGATATACCTAATATAACTACATAATATGTAGTAATAATAGTAGTAATAATAATATTATTATGTAGTTGATTGAGCAAGTCTCGAGATTTGAGTACTTGGGTGCTGGAGTCTTGGTCGATGGAGAAGCTGTCTTATTGATGGCAAGATCGGCATTGATGAATTCAGGTATTCATAACCATAATATAATATTGTTCAAATCTTATTATTAACATTAAATCATTAAATGAATTATTTAAACAATAAATCTTATTCTTTTTGTTGCAATTAATTGTTTTCACTTAAATTGTTAATCAGTACTTCATACATAGATAGTTTCGGATCTTCTTTTTTGGGATTGAGTAAATTTTATTTATCCGTTTTCTAAATTCAATTAGGTCCTTTTCTTATGTAAAAACGCTGCACATTTTACACAATGGTTTATTATTCTTTGATATAGGTTATTTGTGCAAAAATGTAAATCTGTGTCAATAAAGAAAATAATGGATTTTTTTTTTCAAAAATTCTTTATTTTTTACTCGAAAAATATTTAACCTCCTGGGATCTTTCAAAAATCCCATTTTTAGCCCCATGAAAGCCCTACAGATTGCCACAGTGAAATCGGATCGTTCCGGGACCCCAAAAATGGATTCTACGTCCAAAAATAAACGAAAACGACACCTCGATCCCATAGCTACAAGCCTTCAAAAAATCCCTCCCATAGCCCCATTTTAGCTCCATAGCGCCCTCGGGTTTGGGCGATCGGGCTGAAAATCTTGCGGGCACAACTAGATGGTAAACCAAGTATTTTGTCAAAATTTCAGATTTTTTAAAAAATTTCTACTGCCCAAAACTGCTCGGACGGCAGACGGATATTTTGGTTTTGGAATTTACTACTTTAATTAATTATTGAAACCTGTTGAAACGGATAATGTCAAATTTTGAGGCCGATCCGAGTCGTCGTCGACGACTCGTCGACCTCCGTCGCGATTACATAGGTGTATTATTCCAAGAATAATAAACCAAAATTGGTCTTCTTTGTTAATTCCTTCACTAAATTCGGCAACCTATTCAGTATTCATAATTTGAGTGAAGATTTTAGTCAGCGGTCTCAACGGAATTTGACGTCTCAGCTCGTAAATGACCAAATTTACGACCATTTTTGTTACCGCGATGAACCACGCGGATATTCTATTGAACCTAATCACTCGCTGTGCACCTTTTTGGATGGTGTCCAAATATTTGTGAGTGAAAATAAACACCCTTGTCACGGTACAGCCTACTAGTGAGGAGGCCCGTTTTGAAAAGGCGTCTGTCTTCGTGACCGGTCACTTTCACGCTGTGGACCCCTCCCCCTTTTATGTTTTAAAATTAATAGAAAACAAGAGGCGCAATAAACAGAGCGTTGCACCTTCGGAATTTCAACTTTTAACGGGACCTTTCCGCCGACCGACTGAAATACCCTTTTAGTGTCGTCTACGACGTATTTATAACGTCGCGGTTGAGACGGATTTATGGCGAAATTACTGCAGTTTCCTTCCAGAGTGTAGTTTTACTGTTTGGACAGTGTATGGAGGAGTCGACTGATGAGCTCGTTTTAGTGCGGATAAGATTCACTGTCCTCTGAATAGATCAGCAACCCGCAGGGATATCTTTGAGTGAGTTGGTTCTTTGACTGTTGAACGACTAAATTTTAGAAGACTTAATCAAAACTAGGAACATAGTCTAGGAAGAATAGGGCCTGTCGTGATGGTAATCAATGGGAGAGCTCCATTGGCTCCTAATCAATCAAAAGTATGTTTTCTTCACCTCGTTTTCACCTGGATGCAGCTAAATTCTCTCCATCTGAACAAGCATTAAATCGTTCCAAGCCCTGAAGAAGATGTACAAATACATTGAAACGTCGGCATTAAAAATAACGATTTTTCTCTTGGACCAACCCTTGAGAACCAAACCCAGTTTATCCAAGTGGTCAAGAAATCCCGAATCTATTTCTTATTAATGTACCATCAACAACTTTTGTTAGTCAGTTAACTGCGTTAAGCGTTAATTAACGCTAACTACGCACATTATTGAAAAATTATAAAGTTGTAAAAAGTGACGTCTCACCATACTAAGGAAGGTCAGCTTTAGTTCGCCACGATGACAGAAAGATCAGAAAAGCCCACAAAAACGATTAACTCGGCCACCGATTTCCATCCCTGGCATTAACCCATACCTGCTGTAAACTCGTCCACTAATATTTTTTCTCACGGTCAACGATACTGTAAACTCGTCCAACAGTCAACCCATACAACCCAAAAACGTCTAATTTGAAACGGCGACACATGGTCGGCGGATCCACGATATTAGTGCTATTTAAATAGCCCCTGGGTCAGGTGACCCAAAAATAACGTACCTATTTTTCCAATGGGGTGACTGACTTAGGAATGTGGAAAACCATCAGCTCGTACGGGTGGGCGGTTGGGGACCGGGGGAATCTTTCGCCTCACGCCTCAGACGCCTTTAAACCTCCGTAACCTCACTATCTGTTTGAAAATTATCTACCAAAAGCACTTTTCCGCGATGAATTGGCATATTGTGCACAACATCCATGAATGTTCATTCCTTGCGACATGATTCAGAACTTGGCAACTGACTGGCTCTGCGACTTGAGACGATAAAAACTACCTGGGCCAATCCACGAAAATCCACCACTTTTCTCCACTTCTTCACTTCTCAAACGTAATTATATTACATTTAATGACCCCATTCAGCGTCTGGAAGGAGGATTTTAGATTCCTGTTTGGTCTAGAGATAATCATTTTCAAGCACTTGATTTCACTCTCCTGCCACTATCGAAAAATGCAAGTAGGTACTTAAAAACTAGTATCCCTTGAACCAGCGGGAATCTAACATTCTCGTTTCAAATGCTGGAAGGGGTTATTGAATGCAACATATATTAAATATATACGTAAATTTTACGTTTGAGAAAATTATAAAATTCATAATTTTCTCAAACGTAAAATTTACGTATATATATCCTTATTTAATAAGGATATAAATCTAAGATTTGCCAAGTGTCGGTAGAGTGAATATTTGATAAAACTGGACCAGAAAAGTGGTGGACTTTCATGGAATGACCCACCTACCTCTTCGGGGAATGCAATCAGGTTGATAATCGGTTTTACACTGTGGGGCGAGTCAACACGTGCCGAGTTTACAAACTACGCAAATTCGCATATAGGCTCACAACAATCGTGATAACTCGTGGGGCTCGTTGGGGCTAAAAAGGGTCATGGGTGGTACGGCTATGATATCGTATTTTCGGGCGTAGAACCCATTTTCGGGCATCCGATTTCACCGTGGGAATCTACGAGGCTTTCATGGTCCTACAAATGTGAATTTTTAAAGACGCCAGGAGATCGATTGAGGTGGCATTTTCCGAGTGATTTCGGACGTATAATCAAATTTTGGGGGTCCCACATCTGTCCAAACACTGTAAAGAAATCTATGAGTTAAATCAGGATAATCATAGTGAAGACAAATTTTGATTTTGAGCTTTAACGTCCGAAATACTTCACGAACCTGTTGATCCCCCTGAAAGAATGTGATTCACTATACATCTCTGCTGCACGAGGTAGTAGCAGACGATTTTCTTCAGGGTTCCCAACGGGGTAAACCGGTTCGTCGTCGAGCTCCAAATTCGTCAAAAATTGTCTCCCTTGCGACTTTTTTTTTCTCTCCCTCTTCTGTCGACCGTTTCAGTCTTTTAGTTCCTTTCGTCTTGTTTCCAATGGAACCCCTTGGCCGCGTTGTTGTGACGGGAAGGACAATATTTTGAGCGAGGGCTGAGAAGGCGATGGGATTTCCGAAAGGTGCTGCATGAGGTGTGTCTGATAAGAGGAGAAATCTCTGAAAAATGTACATCACGCTGCATTATTTTTTCCGTCTGTATCTATAGCCTGTACTTCAGCCTTGACCTTGGTAAGGGTAAAGTGGGCTCCTTTTCGGGGTGGTGGGCGGTTTAATTGAAAACGGCGAAATCAGCTCTTTCCACCAGACTGAAGTGCTTTCTAGATCGTTCACCCGCCTACTAACGCCTTACATAAATTACAAGGGCGATTGTAAGCGAAAGGATTTGAATACACAATTTTGCAAGCTCAAGACTTGCACGATGTTTTTCTTTTGTATGTCAGCGAATTTCCCAAGTCGACCAACAAGGAACGACGATTTTCTCTGAATTAGAAACCACTGCTTCAACCAACTTGTCATTTATTATTCCCTGAATAAGCAACCTGTTTTCGAGAAGGTAGCAAACGACCTATGGGCCAGAATGTAAAAAAACATTATTGCAATTTTGCAATATTGCAATGCACAGTTGATAAATTAATCAAATAGTTCGACATGCTAATTAAATTAACAAACCTTTGAAGTTGTAATGTAAATTATGCAAGAAATGCATACTTTTATTAATTATTGTGGTGATCCTACATTTTTATAAATAGGTAACTAAAGCATGAATAAAGCCAATATAAGCAAGTAGAAAGGGGCAGACGGATAGGTACAACGCTTGGCCTCTTGAAACGGGTGGCAACACGGGTGGTGTCCACACAGACCCCCCCATCAACGAGACTCAACCCTCTCAAGGTGAGAACCTAGGGAGGGGTGAGCCCCGCAGTGGGGTTGACTGAACATAATAATATTATGTGATATTATCAAGTCGGGATTCAGGCCAACTCGCTCAGTACGTGTTTAATTCTCTCTATAGTGACTCTCTCTACTCACTTACGTAATTCCTAACCAAGTGCCTTGTCATTCAATTTTATTCTCCTTGCAGTACATTTTTCCATATTAACACGTAGGCAAGGATCCCCAACTTGGGTTCGCAAATCCTTACCAGATAATAAATGAGATGAATAAATTCGAAATAATAAAAAATATTTTGTTTGAACGTTTCACGTTTTGTTTGAAAATCAGGAATGATCGACTAATTTGACTGGTTTTCACCCTGATGGCATCCATGGTGTTTGAGGGGATTTTAAAGATTGGGGCAGAATAAAAGTTTAGGGAAAAGCATGTTGAGTGACTTATGGAGATTTAAAACTGGCTTCACGAGATTTATAACCGGTTCAGGTTATTTAAAGTTAGCTTGACAAGATTAATAACCGGATCGGGGACATTTGCAACTGATCTGAGGTGGTACGAACCGGGTGGTTGAAAACCTGTTGCAGAACTAAAAACCGATTAGTGGTGATTTAAAATTGGGATGATGAGGTACAAAACTGACTTGAGGAGGATGAAAACTATTCCGAGGAGATTTGGTGCGATGTTAAGAGGGTTGAAGATTGGGACTTGAAACCAGGCTGTGGAGAGTTATAGCTGGATTGGGTGATTGAAAATCTGTTTGTGACGATTTAGAACCGGTTTAGGTAATGATAATGAGATTCCAAACTGGCTTATTGATATTTAAAACTGTTAGAGAGCATTTTAAACTGGCTGGAAGTATATAAGTGCTGGGTTCAAAGCCGGTTCGTGGAGATTTAGAGCCAGTGTAATGGATGACAAGGAGATTCTCAAGGGGCTTGATGCGATCACAACTGGTTTGAGGCCATTTGGAGACACTAAATTCGGTTGCTAGGGATATAAAAGTGAGATCTCACTTTCCCCATCTGTGAGCAGATATAAACTGGATTGAGCGATTGAAACCCAGTTTGATGAAATTGAAAATCGGGGCGATTCGGGAAACGGTTTTGATTATGAAAGTCTGAACGTTAAATCAGTTTATAGCGTGTCTAGAATAATTCTAGAACAATTATTGTTCAATCACTCTGAACTTTTGATTTTATATTTAAAAAAAAGTAAACCCAAGCAAATATCAATTTTCCACTCCCTGATGTGGCAAAGGCTTGAAAATGTCTCCACTATGATAGATCTCGTTCATAACTACTTCATGCAGATTGGCGGGAACTCAAGTCAATTAAAGTGGCAACCAAAAAAAACCACTAAAGAGATAACACTGTCTTCAAGCTTGCGATAACGTCACGCGTAACGCATTCGTTGAAGATTTTATGACGATTCTGACCTCATTTTGGGAAGATTTCGCGAGCTACAGACCGATAAGAAACACGACAATGAAATTAACATAGTCGTTCGAAAATCCGTACCCCTCTTCGTACATTAAAGAAGAAACGTATTTTTATTTGGTATTTTCTTGTTTTTTATTATAGTGTTATCATTTGTGAACGAAAAATGGTTGGCCTATCATGAGAATACATTAACAGTTTAAAAAATGTATATTCACACAAAGGTACAATTTCATCATGTTTATTTATTTATTATTAGGTATTAGGTATTAGGTACCTATTATTTATTTATTTATTTTTTTCTACTTTTTAAAATAGGCGGTACGGAGTGACGAATGAAGGGACAACGCGGCTATGAACCTACGCAGAAATTTTTCATACGTTCAGGACTGAGAATATCAGATAATATCAGACAGTATATTATACTGTCCTATCGGCACTCAGTGCCGCCGCCGGTATAATTGAGATTTGGTAGGTACCCCCCTAGCTTGAGTTCAATTTCTGTCCAGAAATCCGCTTCGTATCCCCGTAACCGTTCCTTTTAGGCAAAACTTTGTGTGGAATTTTTTGGTTTAAAATTTAGTGTGGAACATTTTTGTATGGGGTAGTCTGAAGATTGAGCGAAAAACTGTTAAAAAAAGGATTTTTGTGTTTTTATGGAGACAAAATAAGTGGTTGTGGGGGATTCGATGGTGTGGGGCGTCGTTTTCTTTACATAATATTATTTTCTGTTCGGAACCAGCTGGGTACTCACTTGTGGGTGACGTGTCGTCCGGGCATCCGGCCACCGTCCCGTTGGGGTTCAGCTGAAGGTACGCGTTCGCCATGAACATCCGGATTTTCCTCGAGGAGCCGGCGATGTGCGCCAAGTGCGGGGGGGCTGACGCCCCCAGCACGACGGCAGCTGCTGCTGACACCAGTAGAATCAGCCGGGGTCCCGCTCCAGGTATGAACATGGCCATTCAAACCATCCTTACTCTTCCTGGCCCCGTCCCTCACTGCGCTCCCATTTTCGGAGTCCCCTTTTGATTCGGAAAAAAGGGGAGAAAAACGGAAATCAATTTCGCCCGAATTTTTCCGGCGTTGCGGAGAACTAATTTTCAACACGCTAAAATTTCCAACAGGGCCATTTCGCTCGATCAAGTCCGCGAGGGTCAACCGACCCCCAAAAGTCACTCAATTATAACTAAAAATTATAATTTTAAAAAACAACCAAATTGTCAATTTTTGAAATGTTAAATTTTTTATTTAATGTTGAGGATTGTTCAACCAGCTGACTTCGTTCCGTTTTTTGGACGCAATTTTTTTTTTTTTTTTTCGTACAACGCGATTTGTCGGCGAACGGATCACGTGACAGCCGGCATGTTCGAGGCAGGCGGCTGAACCGACTTTGACACGACGGCGGCGGACAACACACTGAGCCCTCAGTGAGCTCCCGACGGTTCATTCTACACCCCTCCTCCCACCCTTACGACCCACCATCTACCCCTCCCATCACAACTTCCTTGACGTCTCGCCGACGGGACGTCCGCCTTGGATGACCGGGGTGGGGGGGGGGGGGTCTCGCCAACTTTTGGTGGATTATGGAGCTCGCAGACAAAAGTTGCAATGGGGTGTGAGTCAGGGGGTGAACCAAATTTCGTTTAAAAAACGCTGCAAATTTTACACTAGGGTTTATTATTCTTTGATATTTGATATTACGTGTGCAGAAATTTAAGTCTGTCAACGAAAAATTTTTTTCATTTTTTACTTGAAAAATATTTGACCTCCTGGGATCCTTCAATAATCCCATTTTTTGCCCCATGAAAGCCCTATAGATCGCAACAGGGAAATCGGATCGTTCCGGGACCCCAAAAAATGGATTCTACGTCCAAGAAAACTTCGAAAACGACACCTAACTCGATCCCATAGCCAAAAGCCTTCAAAAAACCCCTCCCGTAGCCCCATTTTAGCTCCATAGCGCCCCACGGGTTTGGGCGATCGGGCTCAAAACCTTGCAGGCACAACCGAATATTTTGTCAAACTTTCTGATTTAAAAAAATTCCTACTGCCCAAAACGGCCCGGACGGCGTACGGCGGACGGACATTTCGGTTTTTAGAATCTAGGCCTCTTGAAACGGATAATGTCAAATTTGGAGCCCGATCGGAGTCGTCGACCTCCGTTGCGAAAACATAGGTGTATAATTCCAAGAATAATTAACCAAAATGGAGTTCACAAGTGGTGGGATGGGCTCAGGTTCGGGTGCAGGTCGACGTAATAAGGGCTGTTTCTCTTTGGCTGAGGGGGGCTCGGCAGAGGGTAAGAAACTTTGTGCTGGACGATGGGACTGGAATTCATGGTGTCCAGGGCTGATTGTCAGACTTCCCGCCGTCGTTTGGTGCAAGCTACAGTCAAGCCCACTGAGGATTTATAAAACAACTAGGATTAGGCGGGCGAAGTGCATAACAGGGCAAGTGCGTAAGTGGGGTAAAAATGCTAGTTATACAATGTCCACTGGAACCCCCCCCCATGTACAACTTGAAGGTACTTCACTCCTATAATTGAAATTCAATGTAATCTTTTTCTCTCTTTGAGTTGGGCCCTACGACGCACTTACCATTTTTACTTAATTACGTTTTTAAAGGGGCATGTGCGTGATGATAATCAAGTTGAGATTGAGAAGGACTGAATGCATCCTATTAATGTTCTGAACGGATTTATAAGTTTATTGGCGTTATTGATTTTCCAATTATTGTTCCCATTGTCCAGGTGGGAATTTACTGACTTAATGATCAGTGAAAGTTTGATAACTATTTTAAATTTTCAAATCGCTAATAGATCATTGAGAGATTTCCATTTTTGCACTTGCCCCGGTGTAACCAGATTCATCGTTCCAAAGATTAAACGGGCCCCACTTTGCTGGGGCAAGTGCATCAATCGTACATGGACAGCTATTTCGGTCACAATACTCACAATAATTGTGAATTATTGACAAGGCTACGAATAATCGTACTTCAAAAAACAAGGGATTCAGAGGTATCCAGGGCAAAGTAAAAAATGACGCCAACGACTGATTTTTGAGGTTTTGTCATAGTTGAACATAACATAGGGGAAGACCTCCTACCTTGGTCACTTTTTTTTAACCTTCAACAAATCATACCTAGGATGGTTTTTTGGACCTCCGATGTATGGATCTTGATAGCAACACTATTCGGCTGTTGAATGGACGAAGAACTAATCATTTTAGTACCTATCACTAATTAATTGTGGAGACCGTTTTTCCAAACCCTTCCAAACTGACCAAGGTAGGAACCGTGCTCCTCCCTTGGTCAGGTCTGGCTCCTCCCTTGGTCAACTGTCTGACAGAAGATGTTTTTGATCAGAAATAATTGGTTTATTGGCCATTTATGCCCTTTATATCACAAAATGTTTATTAAAATGATTATTTACCAAAGGATACCTAATAATATTATCAATCATATTATGATTATCACTTTTGACTTTCGAAGGTGACCAAGGTAGGGACGATATCGTAATATTTACCAGACCAAGGTAGGGTCAACTCCCGAAAATCTTCAACAGGCTCTAAAATAATTAATTCGATTATTTTTTATGCCATTTACATCACAAAATATTTATTAAAGTGGTTATTTACGAAAATATACCTAATATGATTTTCACTTACGATTTACGAAGTTGACCAAGGTAGGAACGACCTGCCTGACCAAGGTAGAGTCAACTCCCAAAAATCTTCAACTGGCTCCAGAATAATTAATTCGACATGAACTTGCGAAATTATGCGTGCATTTCATACATCAAGACTAGAATTCAACGATAAACCAAAAAGATTTACCGAAATTTACGTACTTTATTCGTCAGCTGTCGAAAACTATGTTGTCAAAATCGACATCACAACGCCCCGAAAACTTTGATAACCAAATAAAGCTTATCAGGGCTAGAAACGCGGGAAAACACATTTGACGCAGTGTTGTCTTGACTTACACAAAACATTAAAAATTTAGGACAAAATATTTTCCTCGTGTATACCACCCAAACTATCAACTGACCAAGGTTGGGACCTGACCAAGGGAGGAGGTCTTCCCCTACCATACCTCGCACTTCCCCCACCTTACCTTATAGTATTTCATTTATTACACACAAAAAATAAAAAATAAAATAATAATAATAATAATATAAATTTTTACAATTTAAAAACAACAGTGGTTTTTAAATTATTGTTTTAAATTTTAGTTGTTTGGTTCTCGCTCATCAGTTTTCATAATTCATTTTAGTAACTAAAATGAATTATGACAAGCCATCAATTGAATTGAATAGATGAGCGCAACCTTTTTGTTATTACGATATATTTAATGAGCGAGAGAAACTAAGAAACAGTAGGTATCTAGCGACCAAACTATGCCACACAACACATCATCCACGTGATGCTCATTACGTAAACAACTGCACCCTAACGACCGATGCGTAATAAAACCTTATGCCGATCAGAGGTAACGAACGGCTCAGGCTGCAAAAATCGTTTTGGAGTCGTTGGAATCAGCCTGAAAAGCTCATTCCATAGACCCTTGTACCAACGAAATCGGACAAAAACTTCCGTCCCCCTTTTGAGGCCTCCTTAGTTACACATCAGAGATAAACAACTTTCGTCGTGAAGGACCTCCCGAAAACCGATGAAGGGGATGAGGGAGGGAAAATCAAGGTAGCCTATAACCACCACCCCCGGAACTCGCTGATGACAATGAGACCACCCTCATGAAAATCTGTTGAGCCGCTCGGGCGTGATGCTCTGTACACAAACAAACAAAAAAAAAAAAAAAAAACATACATGTCGAGGAGGTGAGCGCACCTTTCCATTTTTTGGAAAAAGGTTGCGCTAAAAAACTGATGAGCGAGAACCTTGCTGACTTGAACTCAGCGAGCATGTCGTTTCAAAGCGAGTTCGGTGAGATCGAAAAGCTTAGGATCCAAATTATAGGGAGGGCAAAACCATTTTACAAAGGTGTAGAACCAGTTTGAGGAGGTTCAAATGTGGCTTGGGGAGACATAGAACCGTTTTGAGTGAGTTCAAATCCGGTTTGAGGAGATTTAGAACCATTTTGACGGTTTGTAATCCGGTTTGAGGGGGTTCAGATCTGATTTGAGTTGATTTAGACCCATTATGTGGGGTTCCAAATTTGTTTGAGGAGAGAGTCCAAATCCAGTTTGAGAGAAATGGGACCCGCTCGGAAAAATCGAATTGAAGTTGAAGGACGAAATGGAGGACGTCCCAGGAGCAAAGGAAGTGTAATAATTAACAGTTATTATAGCAAAAAAAGTATTTTATGATTAAAAATCGCCAAAAAAAAAATCAATATCTAATCGGTAGTATTTTCTCATAAATATTAATCATAATAATCGTCATTAATAAAAATATAAACACGAGGTCTCATTCAGCCCGTTATCATTATTTCGCAAAAAAAAAGAAACCCTGGGCATGGAAATCAAAATCAGCCGGGACTCATTTCGTGTCTATACGAATTTTGGTTTATTATTCTTGTATTGTAGTCGCGAGGTCGAAAATTCTGATCGGCCTCAAAATTTGACATTATCCGTTTCAAGATGTCCAGATTCTAAAAACGGAATGCCCGTCTTGGGAGTAGTCTTTGGGCAGTAGGAATTTTTTTGTAAACTGAAATTTTGACAAAATACTCGGCTTACCATCTACGTACTTAGTTGTGCCCGCAAGGTTTTCAGCCCGATCGCCCCAACCCGTTAAGGGGCAAAAATGGGGCTACGGGAGGTTTTTTGAAGGATATTGGCTATGGGATCGAGTTAGGTGTCGTTTTCGAAGGATTTTTGAACGTAGAATCCATTTTTTGGGGTCCCAGAACGATCCGATTTCACCGTGGGGATCTATGGGGTTTTCGTGGGGCTATGAAGAATCCCAAATGGGACAAATGGGTTTTTGAAGGATCCCAGGAGGCCTAATAAGGAGTCATTTTACGTGTAATTTTGGAGACATAATCCATTTTTCGAGGTCCCACATCAGATGTCTGTCATCAAACAATGTACAGAAAACCATTTTCTTAACCACAAAAAATTTATTTTTGCAGGGTTTATTATTCTTTATTATTTTTATTATCAAAAAACAATAAACACTTGTTTAAAATTTGCAGTATTTTTTAGTCCCACACATGGGACCCGAATTTGGGAAGCTTTGGGATTCAAGACCGGTTTGTGGGGATTCAGAGGGGCTATTGAAGGGGTGAGGGGGAAGTCAACATTTTTGAAGTAATTTCGAACGTAAACTCGATTTATGTGGGGCTTTCACCGGTTCAATTACTTCGTGGATCTTTTGATAGCTATAAGGTTATTTGAATGGTTTTGACTGAGGAGACGAGTGAGGTGTCATTTTCGAAGTTGATTCATTGTTCGATGAAGTGATTCAAACGTGTTCTGTAAGATTTAATGAATTTGAGGGGAACTGGTTTCATGGACCCCAAGACCGTTTAGAGGTTACTGAATAACAGTTAGAGGTGGTCCGAGACTGGTTTTAGGGGTCCAAGACTGGCTAGAGATGATTTTAAACCACGTTACAAGGCATCATATATGATGCCGGTATATAATATATACCGGTATATTATACCGGCCGTCACGCTGAGCAGAAATTGCACCATTCGACACCGTCTTGTACATCCTCAACCGAAGTTTCATATTATGACGGTGTCGAATGGTGCAATCTCTGCTCAGCATGAAGCCCCGTCAACTCAAATATTAATCTTCGTCCGATAACGCACACCTTTGAAACAGGGTTCGTCAGTAAATAACGTTCAATACGGGGAATCTGCTTCTGGTCACGACTCCGCCTACGTGATGAAGTTCTCACTGTCAACCTCAATATGCCTCGACAGTCCGGGGACTTTCCCATTTATAAAAGCTCCTTCTGAGAGTTCTCGTTGACGGAGTTGCCCGCCGTGATGGGACTCGGTGATTTTCGTGGACTACGTAGGAATGCCAACTCCGCACAACAACGATCCAAATAAGATGAGGTGAGGAACGAGAAAACCCGCACGTAGACCACTTCGAACGTAATTGCAATGAGACTCAACAATTCGTTTTTTCTCGGGGCAAAACGTTAGCAGCTCAAATTGTCAAATTTCAAATTGTTGCTCACAATACATAATGAGGAATAACACAGGATGTGATGTACGACTGATGTAGACTGGGAATTTCAAGTTTTCATTAAATTCATTCATAAAAAAATAAAAAATAAAAAATAAAAAAATTCATCTGATTCTATTACATTTCCATAATAATTTATTAATTAAAAGTATATTAATAAATCAAATGAATAATAAGTAAAATTTGAATTGTAAGTATAATATTCCTAAGTCTCATGAGTGTAATTAAGTATCATGTTATTATTTTTATTATTAATTTAAAATAATAATAATAATGTGAGAGGAAAGTTCCTCAACAACTTTTCACTCACATTCATTGATACTATACGGTCAACATTATCATCACCAATAATTGTGATATATAAATTATTTATAATAATCTTTTTTTTAAATAAAATAAAATAAAAACTAAAATTGAAAACTCGTATGATATAGGTAAATATAATTATTGTATTTACCTATATCGTATGAGTTTTCATTTTAATTAATTTATTTATTTATTTATTTATTTATTTTGATAATTTTTTCACTATTATTATTTTTATTCATCATCATTATTATTTAGGTAGTTCATTAAATTAATGAGTGAACTAATAAATTTCATTATTAAAATTCATTCATTCGTGCCTGCATGCAATCTGAGTTCCGTCTGAAATTAGTGGTATAGATTGGGAAGCCTTTTGTCATATTATTTATTAAAAAATAATGGGAAGCCTTCTATCTTATTCTTAAATCAATAATTGTTTTAATTATTAATCATAATCTTGAGGCACGTTCATTCTCCGTAAGAATCTGCGTTATAGTACAATTTAAATTCAATTATGAGATCCAGCTTGATAATCACGGCTTAATTTTCAAGTCACTTCATACATAAGTAACATCAATTCAAAGAGCGCCAACTAATTCTACCAGTTTTCAAGCATATGACTTTCGTGACTCTTACTACTTAGAGGTAGATAGGTCTAAACTTATTTGCCTACGTGATTCCTCGTCTTCGTCCCAAATTGGGTACGTCCGGTGATTCCTTCAAGGCTTCGCCGATTGTAAAAGGATTATCGTTATAGCGAACATCTGACGGCCCCAAATGGTCTCCGATCGACGACCAAAACGGTCAACGGAATTCCCCAAGTCCAAAGAGCCAATGACTGACTCTTCGGAGCAACGAGTGAGGAATTCGCAATCGATGGAGTCGATAACTTAATGAAAGCTTTCGAAAAAGGAGTCGAACCCGTGGAGACATTGATATGAGTCAGTGGAGAAGGGATTTTAATGATTACTTTTAAAAATATAGTTCAAGTCTTATTCCTCAATTTCATTAGTTAATGGTAATTAAATGGTAAAAAATAATGAAAGTGTGTAGGACCTGTAGCACACTGTAGGTACAATAGAAATTATTATGGAAAATATTACCCAAGTTGCGGATGGAAACGTGTTGTAAATGAGTTGAAAAAGTTTTAAAAACTTCTTGGAAACATGTTGGAAAAGTGTTAGAACCGTGTTCGAAACGTGTTAAAACACTCTGCCAAGTCGACAAGGCACATTGCTTCCTCGCTTTCAAGAGTACCCCGATTTTCAGCCAAATTGGATATATTCGGTGGTCGCACTTGCGAGTGATGCAATGATTGATCATGCAGTCATGTTGAAATATATGTGGGACGTCCAACTTTTTGAAAATTTGAACGAAATCGAGGGAGTTATGGCTGCAACACGTAGGGCAGCCCTAATCACGGACAGACAGACAGACAGACGGACACGGAATCAAATTTGCTCGGGAGATTCTGAAACTAAAAATGCGAGTGGAATTTTGGATTTTGGAGGAGAAAAATATTTTCAAATCAGAAAGTGAACGCAAGGATTTCACTATCTTCTCATGTGGGGGATTTATTCCACGATTACAATTGTCTAGGGGTCCATCCCCTGCTGGGTACGCCAGCCAGCGCCCGTTCTTTCCACCCTGAGGCTGGGCAGGCCGCTCTCCCCTAGTAGGTATCCAGTATTTGAAGAGCCACACACTTCTCTACTATGTACTACTATGGGTTTATTACACTATTGTGCACTGACGAAACACTGAGAGAAAAAAAAGGCCTATTCTAGGTTATTTTTCGATTTTTTTCTAGGTTAAATGCTGCCAACCTAGATTTTTTTGGTTTTCATTCTAGGGTGGAACAATTTAGTCTAGGTTGAATATCATTTAACCTAGATTGAAAATACTGGTGAAGTTAACGTCCTAAAAATGCAAGCAACCAAGATTTAAAATGCGCCACCCCCACACTTTAGTTCTAGGTTAAGTTCACGGTGTGTGCCGCCGCCTCCATCCATTTACAGTCTAGGTTAAAAACATTAATGTCTTGGTTGTCTCACCCTGGTATTCAATGTTTTTCACTTTCGTAGACGGTTGATTTACCCTAAAACGAAAACGTTCTCACTCCCCCTCAAACAATTTACAGCCATGGCGCGTTTACCTAGAACCCTTTTTTCTCTAGTTGGTGCCCCTTTATTTACGAGGTTGTTTCATTTACTATCCCTGTTGTACCAGTTGAATTTCTAGGTAACTTCCTATTCTTTTCAGGTTGGTCCTAATTAATTACTAGGTGGTCCACTTTTCTTTCTAGGTTTGCTCCACTTCCATTGCAGGTTGGTTCTATCAACTTCAACTATCTTTCTGGGTTGTCTCTGTTTCCAACTCAGTACAAAAATTTGAATGTGACGTCATAATATGACTGCACATAGTAAGGATTTTCCAACCACCCTGCTACGAGCTGCTCCGAGCAATTGAAAGTTGACTGGCGTGCATTCCAACCGGGCAGGCCCACCGAGAGGGGGGGGCAAAGGGGACATTTTGCCCCGGGCCCGGACTTTTACATGGGGCCCCAGCGGGCCCTAGAAAAATAAGAAAAAAGGAAAAAGAGGGAAAACAATTAAAAAAAATGGCCGAGTTGTCTTCCGTGTGATTGGGCCTTGTAAAACTGAAGCAATGTGAATCACAACAGAAAAAAGGGTCAGGATGAGGATAGGGGCGGCGGCAAAGCGGTATGAAGGATGGAGCATCGAAAGGAAAACATCGATGTTCACTATTATTCGTACCATCGAAAGAAAACAACAATCGCGGCTTGAAACCATCGATGTTTCTGAACATCGACTTATCTTTTGGTTTATTTTCTTGGAATAATGCACAGGTGTATGTTTTCGCGACGGAGGTCGACGACTCCGATCGGCCTCAAAATTTGACATTATCCGTTTCAAGAGGCCTAGATTCCAAAACCGAAATGTCCGCCCGTACGCCGTCAGCCCTCTGAGCCGTTTTGGGCAGTAGGAATTTTTTTAAAAATCGGAAATTTTGACAAAATACTTGGCTTACCACCTAGTTGTGCCAAGGACCTAGCCGTTAGCCCAATTTTAGCCCCATAGCACCTAGGCCCTAGGTGCTATGGGGCTAAAATTGGGCTACGGAAGGGATTTTTTTTAAGGCTTTTGGCTATGGGATTGATTTTTGGACGTAGAATGCATTTTTTGGGGTCCCGGAACGATCCGATTTCACTGTTGCGATCTATAGGGCTTTCATGGGGCTACAAATGGGATTTTTGAAATATCCCAGGAGGTAAAATATTTTGTAAGTAAAAAAACAAAACAAAAATTTTTCTAAGTAAAAAACAAAAAAATTGAAAAAAATTCTTTTGAAAAAAAAAAAAAAAAAAAAAAAAAATTGTAAGTATAGGTATATTTTTTTTTTATTGACAGAATTAAATTTCTGCACAAGTAACCTATATCAAAGAAATTTGCAGCGTTTTTTAATTGCTTGATCATTTTGTATGATAAGCCTAAAATTCACTCCTTGGCGTTCTTCATACACCCCACAAAATGAATATTTAATATTAATCAACAAGTGTTCGAACAAGATTTGTATATACAGAAGGTGCTAACAGCTAAACAGTAACAAACACCAACTACCTGTATGTACTAAGACAAAGGTGAACCTCATGATGATAGCGACCTTAAAATTTTAAGTTAACTAGAAGAGTTGAGTTAACTCGAACCTGAAACGAAGTAGCGACCCCATTTAGAGGCATAATAAGTTTCAGTTTCAGAAGACCATAACAATCAATTGGTGGACATATTCTTATACATTATTGCCTAGTTGTTTAGAAATTTCAAAAATATATATTTTTTTTTTGAATTATTTTCCCAAACTTTCGTCATCGATATTTTCGATGTTTCCTGCCAAAACCCAAAACATCGTTTAGTGGCTGCGATCGTTCTCTTTACAGTAATATCCATTAGGGTGTCCCTTATATGGCCTTTTTTTTTTTAAATTTCAAAAACTGGAACTCTTACCCCCTCATTTTGTTCCATTGGACCCCTAAGAACCTCACTAAAAATTTGGTAGCCCCGGGACAACGCTAACACGTGCCGCATCACCACCAAAGTTGTATTATATGAGAACCTCCTAAGTGCCAGCTTATTACAAAACGCCAACATTTCTCCTGCATCTCGTTCTAGTCCGATTGAGTTCAAATTTTTACCCGTTGTTTTAGAAGGTCTGATAAAGCTCTGGTTAAAGTTTGAACTCGATCGGATAGAGATTACGGGCTGAACAAATGTTTGAATCATCTGAAACTGAGGTTTCCTGGGTAAAAAACGGCCCTCGGGGCTGCCACGCGATCTATTCAAATAACTGCTCATCAATCGACTGGAAATTCTGCCCACGATATCATGGAAGTATAATCAATAGTTAGCGAAAACTCTTTATCTCTGAAAAAACAATGTATTAGTTAGTTATTGGTCTTAAAATTATGTCCATGGTAGTAAAAATGTTTAAAATCAGGTGACTAAAATCACGTTTTTAACTTTTGTAGCTCTAAAAATCTAATAGAATACCGAATAATTTCACATTGGAGTGACACATGTGCCGTGAATATAATCTCGCAAACGTTGCTGTAATTTAGATTCAGATTAATAAAATATTCTCCTAATTTCGGGGAATGAGGAAAATATACATCTCCTACTTATCTCCCCCTGCATCTCTGGATTCTTAGATTTCTGGAGTTTTTGGATCTCTGGATCTTTCCTGGATTTCTGGAGTTCTAGCTCTCGGGATTCCACGATCTCTGGTTCTTTTGATTTTTGGATCTCTGAGTTTTGTGACCTCCCGATCTCTAAATCTCTGGATTTCTGGAGTTACTGGATCTCGGGATCTCTGTATTTCGAGCTTCCAGGATTTTCTGCTTTACTGGATCTTTTTCTGGATTTCCAGATCTCCGGATTCCAGGGTCTCTAGATTTCAGGATTTTCTGGATCTCTAGATTCCTAGATTTCTGGAGTTTTTGGATCTGTAACTATTTCAGATTAATAAAATATTTTACTCATTTTGGAGGCCACTGGTGCGTTTAATTGAAAAATTGAAATTCAGACGAATTGAAGTAAGAACTTCAATTTCAACTTATTTCTAATCATTGCATAACTATTTCTCGTGAACAGAGAGTTTATGGGATGCGTAAAATGGAGTAGACTATCACAGATGCTATGAATTCCTGTGAAACTTAATTTAACACTAAGTATTATTAATTTTGATGAACATTACTGGGCTTACCATAGTGACCCATAAAATTCTTCACGTATCGTTTTCCACAGATCAGTTGATTTTCTTTGATCAAGTTCTCTATGATTTTCACTTTGGTATAATACCAAATGATTGTACACAACTAAATCGTAAAAAAAAAAACCAGGACTGCTAGCCTAGCAGTCTGCTAGGTACTTCATCGGTGAGGTACCTAATACATTTAATGCTGACAACGCTTTATTAAACATAGCTACTTTGGAAACGGTTTTATCGGCTCGTAAACCTTCAGTGTTCCTACTTGAAAAATTTAGATCCTGTTGGGGCGCGTCACTGTAGGCTAGAGCTGCTCTCAGTAGCAGATGGGCAGCAAAAAACAGTCCGTACTGGCGCATTCCTATCATATTTATAAAATCATTATAAAATGTATTAAAACCTTAACAAAGACAAGGAAAGAATAATTATTCTCAATTATTGAGAGCTAATTGTTTGGCGATTACAATCAATAGGTCGGGTGGCACCAGCATCTCCGAGAGCCGTTTTTTACCAGGAAACCTCAGTTTCAGATGATTCAAACATTTGTTCAGCCCGTAATCTCTATCCGATCGAATTCAAAATTTTACCAGAGCTTTATCAGACCTTCTAAAACAACGGGTAAAAATTTGAACTCAATCGGACTAGAATGAGACGCAGGAGAAATGTTGGCGTTTTGTAATAAGCTGGCACTTAGGAGGTTCTCATATAATACAACTTAGGTGGTGATGCGGCACGTGTTAGCGTTGTCCCAGGGCTACCAAATTTTTAGTGAGGTTCTTAGGGGTCCAATGGAACAAAATGAGGGGGTAAGAACCCCTAATAATTGAAGTTGAAAAATAAGGGACACCCTAATATCCATATTATCTTAGATCAAAGACGAAAAATACAAAATTTGTATTATTTAATAATATTAATTGAATGGTACCTACCCTGAATGAAAATTGAACGTTCGTTATTGTGAACCGCCCCCGCCCTCCTGCATACACGGGGGCCCCATGCTCTCTTTTGCCCCGGGCCCGCTTTTTCTCTCGGCGGCCCTGCAACCGGGGCCAGTGTAAGTTCAGAGCAACTTGCACTGTATTCCAAGCGTCCCTCGGGTTTACTCGGAGCTACTCCGAGCTACTCCGGCTCGAGGCTGGAGTAAGGTGCCCGTAACAAGAAACCTACTTGCAACCTCTTCGAATGTCTAACCTGCCTCATTTCGTAGCTCCGTTGACGGTTGGTCTCTTTTTCGCTGTGGTTGAGTCTGATGGAAGCGATTTTTTTTTTTTTTTTTTTTATTACATCGTCTCAAACTTTTTTGTCTGTGTGTTGCATGTCGCCGAACGTCAGTAAGCTATTTATTGAGACTCTAACAGATTGAAAAATGTGGGCATCATATCCTGAAACTTTCTCGCTAGGCTCGCCTCAGTGGTAGTAGGTAGGTACCAACTTCGGGCGTGGCTGCCGAACGTCAGTGAGCCATTTATTGAGACTCTAACAGATTGAAAAATGTGGGCATCATTTCCTGAAACTTTCTCGCTAGGCTCGCCTCAGTGGTAGTAGGTACCAACTTCAGGCGTGGCTGCCGAACGTCAGTGAGCTATTAATAGCTAAATTAATACTTACGTAATTCGGTACTTTTCCGTTATACCCCCCCCCCCCCCCACACTCGATTTCGTGTTCATAAACACCCCTCCCGATGGCTTTAAGGCACCCAAATTCGAGCCCTCTTCCGTTCTAACTCCCCCCACCCCCACCCCCACCCCCCGAACTCGATTTCGAGCCCCTCCCGATGGCTTTAAGGCACCCAAAGCCAACCAAAATCGAGTTGGGGGGGGGGGGGGGGTATAACGGAAAAGTACCCGTAATAATTAATTTTTGCACAATTTACGTGCCTTTATAAAGGTACGTAAAAATTAATTTTTGTACCAATAAGAAAATCATTTTGAGAAAAACTCGGCGCTGGGCGCCTCGCCAGGAGCAAGCCCCCAGGACCCCCGGATGCTATTTGCTTAGAGCCTATGGCTAAAATTCATGAAACAGGAATGTCAGCCTTGAGCTAACAGTTACTGGCAAAAAGAGTCCCGTTTTGGGGTGACGCGGAGAGCCGTTTCTAGGGAAATGAAACTAGTTTTCATCGGACAAAGATCGTTGTTCCATTCCGCAAGGTTTTCAGCCCGATCGCCCAATCCCGTGGGGCTAGAAGGGTTTCGACTATGAGATCGAGTTAGGTGTCGAATTCGATTCGAAATGAGGTCAGAAAAAGGTGGACCGAGCAAACTGAAGATAAGCTATGGCGACCGCTGCTGGAGTCACCACTCCCACCCACTCTCCCGCGAGATGAATTCATGACATCCTTCCGCATGGCAACCGGCCATGACGATTATGCAGAGACATCTCTTCAGGATTGGAGTTGTCGACTCCCCCATCTGCCCCTTCTGCCAAGGTTTTCAGCCCGATCGCCAAACCACCTGACACGAATATCAACCGCCAGATGATGGCGAAACTCTACTGGCCCGCTAGAAGCCACATGACCTAGTTGTCAAAAACTTTGGCATAATAAAAAAAAATAAAAATAAATAAATAAATAAAAATTGTTTAAAACTGAACTTGATAGCTAAACACAGGGTTTTTTGAGAGTATCTATTATGAGGTCAAAATGAACAAATTGATCATTAAATGATCATGGAATAAAAAATTTTTATTCCAGAAAATTCGTTCAAATGAAATATTCCAGACGATACCACAAATTTTGTTTACAAACAAGAGTCTGTTGTGTGTCTGGGTGCGATGAGGTCCTGTGTGGGTTGAGAGCGCCTGCGGTTGACGTAGTAGTTTGAACCATCCAAACACCAATGCTGGTAAGTGCTGCATTAAAGTATCCAAGGGGTTTTTTCAGTCATCCACATGCCAACCTGTAGAACGGATTAGGTCAAGATTAAGGCCGATTAGCCAACCTTTATATCAACTTGTTACACTAATTGGGTACAGCCGTCGTCAATGACCTGTAGAAACCCTACAAACCAGCAAACCGAACATCAATATGCATCATGTTAATATTACTAACTGGTCTACATGATGAAGCTGGAAAAACGCTGCAAATTTTACACTAGGGTTTATTATTCTTTGATATAGCTTACTTGTGCAGAAATTTGTGTTAATGAAAAAAAGTTTTTATTATTATTTATTTATTTTTTCATAAGTTTTTCGTTTTTTACTT
Source organism: Pilophorus perplexus (assembly GCA_955831195.1). Lineage (NCBI taxonomy): Eukaryota > Metazoa > Arthropoda > Insecta > Hemiptera > Miridae > Pilophorus > Pilophorus perplexus. Next base: position 27,081,208 of record OY037008.1, read on the forward strand.
GCAAAATATTTGACCTCCTGGGATCCTTCAAAAATCCCATTTGTAGCCCCATGAAAGCCCTATAGATCGCAACAGTGAAATCTGATCGTTCTGGGATCCCAAAAAATGGATTCTACGTTCAAAAGTTCTTCGAAAACGACACCTAACTCGATCCCATAGCCAAAAGTCTTCAAAAACCCCTCCCGTAGCCCCATTTTAGCCCCAAACCTTGCGGCCACGGGTTTTGGGTTCACGCGATGAATTTGCTGATGACACTTCAGGTTCAAGCTCTTCCATCCAAGGACGCTTACTTAGACAGGAAATGCTTTGAACCTGGAGTGTCATCAACAAATTCATCGGATGTGATCATTGGAAGCGAAGTGTCATCTTCTTAAGGCTCGTCGTCAGGAGGGTTGCAAATGACTGTCATGAAGTCTTCAGAAGACTGAATCTGAATCTTGAGGAAGAGAAGTGCGTTGTTTTGCTGGGGGATGGGGTGATCCGTCCTCGTCATCACTTGATGCAATGGAAGAATCATCGTCACGAAAAAAAAAAAAAAAAAAAACTATTGACAGTCATCAGTGTCGTCTGGATAATGAATGTCATCACTGACCTTTCTTTGGAGAGACCTCCCGGCCGTTACAATCTGGGCCTTGCAGGTCTGAAAAAAATTATTAGGAACTCGCGTTCCAGGATTGAGGCGAAACACACTGAAAACACCTGCTGGGATTGCATACGGTAGGTAAAACACCTGCTGGGATTGCCTACCTACATCATACAGGTACATACCTACCTTTTTTCTACAGTCCGCAAGTGTTTTTTTTTTTTTTTTTTTTTTAAGCTTCTGACGAATAAAAGCTTTTATATTCAGGTTAGTTATCTAATTCACTCATTATTGAACCGCCTTGAATTTTTTTCCAAAAATGAAAAAACGTCGTAAAAATTCGAAAAAGTGTTTTGAGTGTCTGCCAAACATTGTACCTACACATGAACCGTGTCGGTCAGTCACTGCATACGCACATAGCCGAAAACTGGGTGTACGGGGGCCCGGGCGGCGCACTGTGGGACAATCAGCGTTTTTTCCCCATAAAGCATTTTTGGAGCTTCGAGGATGAAACCAAGTGCAAAATAAATGTAATTAGTCCTAGTTTGAATCTCCATCGGGACATGGACGGTTGCAGGCCTCCAGGGGCCTCACTCAATTGGAAAATGGGGTGCTTATGGGTTGAAATTGTAACTTTTGCGAGAAGTGCGGTTTCGCCTTTGGGGAGCCGGGGCGTAAGTTATCCTGGTAAATTGTGCTCAAAAATTAGCTCAATAAAGCGCAATTAGCTCAATAAAGCATAATTAGCCCAATAAAGTCCATGTCCCAACCGCCTGCAACCGTCCATGTCCCAATGGAGATTCAAACTAGGACTAATTACCTTTCTTTTGCACTTGGTTTCATCCTCGTAGCTCCAAAAACAGAGCGTAGCGAGAATTTATGGGGGAAAACGCTGATTGTCCCTCAGTGCGGCGGACGGACATTTCGGATTTGGAATCTAGTCCTCTTGAAACGGATAATGTCATATTTTGAGGCCGAACGGAGACATAGGTGTATTATTCCAAGAATAATAAACCAAAAGTGTGTGAAATAATCCATTTTATTGACAGTTGAGAAATTTACTACTCGTACCTGGTCAGCGGTCCCTGTCTTCTATTCGACTCTACCAACCCTCTCAGTTTACAACATGCCTACTTTTTTCCCCTCCCCATTCTACTCTGGTTACGGACAAACTCCGGCAACTCTATCTCCCCCCCCCCCACTCCCCTCCCCACTACACCGTCATTGAGCTTCGCAAGACATGATTGAAAGAAAACATCCATCATCAGACCGTCCAAGAAACCGGAGCCGCCCCCAGTTGCCGGGTTCTTGTTTCATGGCAGGGAACTGTTAACAGATGGAGTGGGATGTAGGGGAAAAGGGATCATTTTTGGATATTTAACCCCGGTATGGGTCGTTCAAAACCTACTTGATGGGATGTTAAACTAGTTTGGGTAATTTCAAACCGGTTTGGGTTTAATTAATACCTTGGATTCGGATTAAGAGAACTTAAATCCGCTTCAATGAAATCAAACTTGGTTTATAGGTTATTTTAAACCGGTTTTCCGTGATTTAATACCACATTGACGGGATGAGAAACTGTCTTGGGTGATTTAAAATGGGGTAATTGGACTTTTCCAACTCCACCATTCGGTTGGGTGGTTCATACTTTTTTGGGATGCTTAGTAACTGGTTTGAGTGATTTAAAACTTGTTTGGATGGTTTAAACCAGTTTGGGCGTTTGTGATAGACAGTTTAAAACTAGTTTGATAGTTTTAATTTACTTGGGGTGATGAAATGTAGTGATTAAAACTAAATTGAAGGAACGTAAAGCTGGTTTGGGTTATTATAAACCGGTTTGGATTGAAAGTAAAAATAAAAATCCTAAAACACTGCAGGTTGGTATAAATTTTCCTATCTAATAATTGATTCTGTCAATAAAACATTATTTTAAAACATTTAAAAAAGTCTATATTTCCTATATTTCTACAGAGTATAGAAAGATAGCAAAAAAAGAAGAAGAAGAAGAAGAAAAAAAAGAAGGATTTTACGTCAAAAAATACATGGAAATCAATACCTAACTCGATCCCATAGCCGAAACCCTTAAAAACCACCCGAAGCTTAGAACCAATGTAGGTTTACCTAGGAGCATTAAATTAGCCATTAAAAAAGCCGATTAGAGGGTTCTCATATCCAGTTTTTAGGGTATTTTAAACCAGTTTGGGGTGATTTAAACCGTCTTGAACGGGTTTAAGCTTGTTTGGGTTGTTCAAAACTGATCTGAGTACATTAAACAGGGGCAGAAAATGTAGGTGTGAAGACAGGAGGCAGCCTGGGGGCTCGAAAACTTTAAAACTGGTTGTTACTATCGAAACTGGGCTGAGAAAATCTAGGGAAATTAAAATCCAGTAAATCGGCGTGAGGGGATGACTTGAAGAGAAGGAGGAGTAGGGGAGGAGGTTGGGATTTATAACGATTTTGGTCTGGAGTATTTGAGTTGGGTGTCGTTTTCGTCATATTAAAGTGTAGAATGGATTGAAGGAGACCCCAAACCTCATCTACAGGCCGTGGATCAGTAATCAGTGTCCACAGGTCACTCCATAGCTGCACATCTCCCTGCCGCCTCTTCGGAGCGCCTCCCGCGGCATAACCTCCAACCAGCCCTTTTGGCGCCTCGCAGGCTCTTTTCTTGGCGTCAGTCGACGTACGGAACTTGTCCGCGTGACAGCCTTGTCGACTTTCCCTCAGGGCGGAACCTCCACCGGTTACGTTCGCGAAGCACGCGGGTTTTTTGTGGCCGAGTTGCGCCATGGCTAGCGAATCTCTCAGCAAACCAATCGCCGTTCCGGAAATAAAAAAAGAAGCGGCTGATTTCGACATGAAGGTAATTAAACGTCAAGATTAAATTAATTCTTATTGAATAATTGAATATTCATTTTTCGAAATTAGGTAAATAAAAAAAATATGCATTAGGTAACACTTCCTTATGAAATTCTCATAACAAAAATTGTCAAGTCATACCAATTATTTAACAAATCTTACTTCACAAATTTCATGATTTTGCAACACGTTGCAAATCAAGTTGACAAACTTTACAAATTTAAATTTGTCAAAATTTGCTCTAGGTAGTGTGAATTTAAGGTTTCGACCTGAAATTAATACCCCAGCGTTTACTGTAACCTTTTGGCATCAATCCGACGTGAGAGCACAAGCAAGTGTAAAAAAGTAGGTGTTTGTAAACCACCATAAATGGTAATCTTTAAAGGTTAAATTTTGCTATAAGACTGCCGCATAGAGAAATAATTTCTGCTTATAATTTACAATTATTGTAAGGCATTTTCTGTGGGAAAGAATTTATAGGAAACAAATGAAAAACATGAAAACGTTTTATTTTGAACATTTTCGGAATTTTCCCATCATAATTTGTTTTTTTTTTTTTTCTCTCTTGATTCATTACCCCAGAAAACGCCTAAAATTTTGCCATTATATCGATTTTGACATTACTTACATTAAATGGAGAAATTTTCTTCAGACCCTCTGCTTCCTAGCTGATCGCCCACCCTGGATATTATGTTTATCATTAAATGATAAACATAATAAATTTATAAATAAAATAAAAGCAAATTTTGCTGTCTTTGCCTCCTTAACCATGCACCTTTGCATCCCTCTTCGTCGTTTCATTGGCGACGATTCACGGTTATATTAATTTAATATATATTTTATCATAAAATTTATGATAAATTTTATGGAATAATTATGGAACCAAATGCTCTCGAAAACCGAAAACACTGGCTCATGGGAACCAATTACGCACAAGCACCACAAAGACACAGGGAATGAAAAACCGAATGCTTTTCGGAATCAAAATTTGATTTGACTATTATGTTCTACGGAACATTCGTAGGAAATTTAACTTAATAAAATCGCTGCATATTTTACACAAGGGTTTATTAATGTTTAATATAGATTACGTGAGCAAAAATTATTTCTGTGTCAATAAAATAAATATTTGTGAAAAAAAAAAGATGTGGGATCCTTCAAAAATCCCATTTGTAGCCCAATGAGAGAGCCCAATTATTGGAATGATCATTATCTATTATAGATCCCCGCGGTGAAATCAAATCATTCGAGGATCCCTAAAAATGGATTCTACGTCCAAAAATACTTCGAAAACGATACCTAACTCGGCCCCATAGCCAAAACCCTTCAGAAAAGCCCTCCCGCAGCCTCTTTTTAGACCCACGGGTTTGGGCTGAAAACCTTTCGGGCACACCTAGATGGTAGGCACACCTAAATCTATTAGGTATTAAATACCTAATACAAATTTTGTCAAAATTTCATATTGGTAAAAGGAAAAATTCCTACTACCCAAAACGGCTCGGACGGCGGACTGACATTTCGTTTTTGGAATCTAGACATCTTGAAACGGATAATGTCAAATTTTGAGACCTTTCTGAATTTTTGCCCTCCGTCGCGATTTCATATGTGTATTATTCCAAGAATAATAAACCAAAAGCGCTGCGATTGCAATGGCAACGGTTCTTGGGACGAAAAACCCTACAATCTCAGTAATAAATACAAAAGTAGTAGTTAATATCAATATTACACATGCAATAATATTTGGACGGCATTAACCTTAAACTAACCAACCATAAAAAACAGCAAGCCCTCCGGTACGGACTCCCGGATGCTTTTTGCTTAGATCCTACGGCTGAAAATCAAGAAACGTGGAACACGCTTTACCCACACAATTCCTGAAAATTTGATTGAAATCCAATCAAAATTGTGGAAGTTATGGGTGTGGCAAGGAAATGCGGACAGGCAGACAGACAGACCGACAGACACGGAACCAAATTTGTTCAGGAGGCTCTGAAACGCAAAACGTGAGTGGAAATTCAGATTTTGGTGAACACAATTCTTTTTCATTTCGAAAGTGAAAACAATGCTTCCTCTGCCTTGCAGACTCGGAAGCAAAATTGAGATAAGCACGCCGTGGGATTGGTCAATCAGTCAATCTATGTTCCCACGTAAAAAGGCCCATTGATTCCCCCCCCCCCCCCCCCCCCCCCCCCCCCAACAGAAACTTCAGAAGAAAAAAAATTTTTTTTTAGATTTAATCTATTTATAGTCATTGTAGTAGCCTCATTGGTTTCTAAGAAAATAACCACTGATCCTGATTATTATTATCGATTACCATTAAATATATCGATATTAAATTAGGTATTGAATATTATCGATAGAAAAAAAAGAAACGCCCAGTAAGTCATAATCTGATTTATCAACTTCAACTTACTTTGGAGCCCGATTACTCAAAAGGTACCTACTGCAGTAAGTGATGTAGTTAGTTATTAGTTCCAGTGCAGTTATTAGATATTCCGTTAAGTAGTGTAATTGTACGATTATGTTTTCAAATACAGTAAAAGTCCCGAGGTCGATGGGGGCATGACGTTAATCGAAAAACCCGGATAATCGGAATATTAAAAACTGAACGAACGAAGAGAAAACGCATTACAATACGGGCGTTTTAAAATTTTCATTATAGGTACGTGGAAGAAGGTGTTATGTGACAATAATAAAATTATGTGACGTAGTAAATTTACTATAATAATTATTACAATAGTAATTATTGTAATAATTATTATAGTAAATTGTAATTTAAGTAATGTATAGTAAATTGTAATAATTATTATAGTAAATTTACTAATAATTTTACTAATACATAATTATTATTATTGTAAATTATTTACCGTAGGGTTTTTGCATAAATCAGGGTTTTGAAGTGCTATAGTATAGCATGTTACGTACATCTATGTTTTCTATGTACATTTTATGTACTAGGCAATCTGTAAAATGTCTATTTTTTTCCAACGAAAACTAAAATTTGAGAGTTTGCCTAGGCAATCTGTGAAATTTCTATTTTCTTCCATCGGAAATTAAAATTTGACAGTTGGCCTAGGCAATCTGTGAAATTTCTATTTGCTTCCACGGAAACTAAAATTTGAGAGTTTGCCTAGGCAATCTGTGAAATTTCTATTTTCTTCCAACGGGAACTAAAATTTGACAGTTTGCCTAGGCAAACTGTAAAATTTCTATTTTCAGCGTGGTTATGGACTCGGTAACTACTCCTTGGATTGATATCAAATGGTGACATACCACATGATTTCTACATTTCGTCAATGGAAGATTGTGCTATTACCGACTGATAATTTTATTAAATAAACTTTTGACATTTTATGTCTTTGCTTTGGCACATAAGCAAAAAAATCGTCACGAAAACTGTTGACGAAAATTGTCCCAAGCCGTTTCTAGGGAAATGGAACTTGTTTAGTTTTTCCTTAGCTGTAAGTGTTGATGATTGTTGTAGTGTTGAACTACTGATACGCGTGGTGTACATTACTAAAGACATAAAATGTCCCAATGTGTTGCAGAATCGTATGCAAGCGTTTTTTTTTTTAAAGTGAAACTTTTATTACATCGTCCCAAATTTTTTAAAGTGAAACTTTTATTACATCGTCCCAAATTTTTTGGTCTGTGTGTCGTTTCTTGTCCCGTCACGCTACCGTTGATTTTCGCTTACAACCGTTTCGTTGCTACGGAACTTCATCTTCGCCAGTTATAATCGTACAAAAATCGTTCACCATTCGTTGGAAAGCTCTCGATTTATCACACATTTCTTTCGTACTTGTTCTTTGTCATTATGTCCCCATTAACTGGGGTGTGGTTTTATGAAACCACGGTAAAAGTGAAACTTTTTTCCCACTAGTCTCTCCGGCTCGCTTCGCTCGCTCCCCTAGTGGGGTACGTAGCATCGATGGACACGTTTTTTATGTCCAGTTCCCCCCCCCCCCCCCCATGTCCTACTCATTCACCTACCCTTGTATCTCTACCCACGGCTTCATTTTGGCGTTTTATCAAATTGATTTCTAACGTGGCACCTGATAACAACAAAACAAGCGGCATTGTTTACTGCAAGCGGCATGTTTCTTGTCCCGTCACGCTACCGTTGATTTTCGCTTACAACCGATTCGTTGCTACGGAACTTCATCTTCGCCAGTTATAATCGTACAAAAATCGTTCACCATTCGTTGGAAAGCTCTCGATTTATCACGCATTTCTTTCGTACTTGTTCTTTGTCATTAGGTCCCCTATGTCCCCATTTTATATTTATTGATGTTATTAATGGATGCAGTAAACAATGCCGCTTGTTTTGTTATTATCAGGTGCCACGTTAGAAATCAATTTGAGAAAACGCCAAAATGAAGCCGTGGGTACAAGGGTAGGTGAATGAGTAGGAAATGGGGGGGGGGGGGGGACTAGACATAAAAAACGTGTCCATCGATGCTACGTACCCCACTAGGGGAGCGAGCGAAGCGAGCCGGAGAGACTAGTGGGAAAAAAGTTTCACTTTTACCGTGGTTTCATAAAACCACACCCCAGTTTTTTTTTAAATTTTATTTTAAAATTATCAACATTTATTCATTTATTTATTAGGTAATCCCATTTAACTAAAATTAACCAGGAAAAAAAAAGAAAAGAAAAATCGGGAATTGGCGTAAACAAAACAATAACAATCTTCTTCGTGGCACTCTTCACTCCTCAATCCACGGGAGGGCTCCACCGTCTTCCATTCCCAAAGACCTCACTCTTATTAAATTCACTGTTATTAAATAAACTTGCTTTTAGTAATAATAACTATTATTAAAAGCAAGTTTATTGAAATTATTTCAATTTTTTAATAAATGCAAATTTAGTGGAACTTCGTTTTTTGATGAACTGGAGTCGCTGTCATTTTTCATTTTTTGGGCAACAAAATTGGTTACTTCATCATTATCCATGGTTGACCCAATCCAAGTTTGAGCAGAATTCAAAGTTGCGACATTTATGTTGATTTTGCTTTGCGCTTGAGGGTGAAGATTGTTAATAGTACAACAAATTGGGCCGAAAACCCCAGATATGGGAGCGCCACTTTTCGGGAGAAACCCCCCGGATATGGGAGCTACCCGGTTAATGGAGCTTTTACTGTACCTGCCCTTTATTCTTCTCCTTCTTTTTCTACTGGTCAATTCTGGAAGAGTCGGCATCCATGCGTGTCGGCATCCATGCGTGTCCATGCGTATCCTAGGGACTTCAGTGCAAGCAATGAGGCGGAGGATCGCGAGGTTGTAAGTGACGAGACGGGGAGGTTGTAGTGGTACCTATGTGACATGCTTGCGGGGAGCGGGGAGAGTAGTGATAGGTGTTAAGTTACCCGGCCGGCGACGGGAGCTTCAGATCGCGCTTACAGACGAGCCGCTCAAGTCACCCCCTCACCCACCGTTTTACCCCTCGGATGACATTCCTCGACAATCTATGGGAAACAGACTCCGATGAGAACGTCTTTTCGGGGTTTCCTATCGCGAGTCGGGATCTTTTTTTCCCAGCGGTACTTCGAGGGCGCCATTTCGCGGCGACGCTCCCGAAGGATGAGGGATGAGAGGGGGGAGGGGTTTTATACTGGTATCGCTAAATTGGCTGGACGGCAAGTCAATCGCCGCTATGAGTCATCTCAGTCACTTGAAAGACGATCTTGCTACGCAGATTCCCACCAGGTTATTGGTAAGTAAGTAACCAACACCACCAGCTCCAACTTCGCCAGTGATCAACTCCGCCAATAGAAGGAATGGGTCCAACTTTGCTAGTGAAAGAACTTCTCACATGCTTGTGCCATGGGATCTCAGGATTTCCGGATTTTCTGGATCTATAAAGTCCTAGATGTCTGAATTCCTAGATTAATGGATTTTTGGAACTCTGGATCTTTCCTGGGTTTCTGAAGCTCTAGGTATCTGAATTCCTAGCTTTCTGGATTTTTTTTTCTCTGGATCTTTCCTGGATTCCCTGAATTTCTGGACTTCTGGAGCTCTCAATCTCTCGGATCTCAAAATCTTTCCTCTAGTTCATAGATTTCTGGACTTCTGGAGCTCTAAATCTCTGGATTCCAGGATCTTTTGTTGATTTATGTATCTCTGTATCTCTGGATTTTCTGGTTCTCTTTCTCCTAGGATCTGGGTCCACGGAAGCTGACACCCATTTCGCTTTCCTTCCTCTAGTATTATCTTGCTAACCCCAGTCGCGGTGTTGACGTCAGGGGCAAAGGAATCACTGAAACTGAGCTGGTGGAGATGGTAATCCCCCACATTGACCTGATAACCCATCGCTGGTGGAGTTGGGATGTTTTCACTCGCAATTAGAATGATTCCAAGCAAAAGGGAACCAGCGGCCATTTTGAGGTTTCGAGAAAAACGAAGTCAAAGTCTAGAAGCACTTGTAATTCAGCTAATCGTCCGACAAATCTCGTTCTGGTATTTTTAGAAAGATATTGACTTTATCGATCATTTCCAACCTCGAGAGAATCAATATTACCTGTACATTCCCCAAAAATACGCTTTTTTGTGGACTGGTTCACTTTTGCTTTTTAGGACTAACCCATTTATACATTCATCTAAGGAACCACGTTGACTGGTTCCTTTTAGGTGAAATAGTTAGACAGCACGATTGGTCACAATGCAGGAACCACTATGACTTGTTCTTTTTTTGGTGTAGGAAGAGCGTTAGGTAATAAAACTCTTACAAACTTTAAATTTCTGAATATTTTTTTTTATTGTCTTATTGACTTTTAGGCACTGTTTTATTACAAATCACAAACTTTTTTTTACTTGAAAATTTTTGACCCCCTGGGATCCATCAAAAATCTCATTTGTAGCCTCATGAAAGCCCTATAGATTGCCACAGTGAAATCGGATCTTTGCGGGACCCAAAAAAAATGGATTCTACGTCCAAAAATACTTCGAAAACGACACCTGACTCGATCCCATAGCCAAAAGCCTTCAAAACCACCTCCCTTAGCCCCATTTTAGCCCCATAGCGCCCCACGGGTTTGGGCGATCGGGCTGAAAACCTTGCGGGCACAACTAGATGGTAAACCGAGCATTTTGTCTAAATTTCAGATTTTAAAAAAATTCCTACTGCCAAAGCGTAAAAAGATTATCAATAAAACTTGGTATAAAAACATTATCGATACATCGATAATGTTTTTATATATTCTATAGAATTTGTAGAATCAAAAAAATTTTTTTTTTAAGGATCACAAAAGAGTTGTCAAATCACGGTAGGTACCCACTTGTATAAAAACAGCTTGAAAAATGCTAATGGGTACCTTGATAAATGCATTGAACCCTAAAAAAAGTAAGCTCAACCCATTCGCAATGTTTTAGTACCTACCTAACAAAAGTTATTTTAAATTTTTCATTCTCTTACTTTCAATTTTCAGTCTTGGTCTGAAAGGACTAGTATTTATAGAACGTTCCTACCTAATACAAAATACACTGACGTTACTTGCCTCAGGAAGCAAACCACTTCTTGTCTTTCATTCTTCTTCTAAGTCAAAGTCAGGAGGAGCACCAAACCCTTCTAAGTCATCAACAATATTGCGATCTGGTAGAAACTTTTGGCATGGGATGGAATGAGGTGTATCAAAGCTTTTAAATCTTTTAATTTTGGAGGGGCTATTTGCTTGCCCTCCTCCCACAATGTGCTGAAGATGCTGTTGAAGCGAAAACGGTTTGATAGTAGACTTCTTTCTGCCTTTTGTTTTTTTGTTTTTTCTCAATCCAAATAATTCAGCAATTATTGCGGAATATTCTGATTTGAAATCAGGATGACAGAAAAATGTTAGGGGCTCAGACTTCACCATTTTGATCCCCCTCAACAGTAGCCAGTTAATATTTTCGTTGTTTTCCCCAACTTTACGGTTAGTTATTGCTTCTTCTAACTTTTGAGTGCCAACAAAGTCAGAAGCAAAACGAAAATGAGCAAAAAATGAGCTACCTACGCTACCTACCTGAGCTACCTACTACCTACCTGCTACCTACCTACCTACTCTAACTTACTCCTCTACAACTTACTACTGTTTTGTACACAAGAAAACTTCATAACAACATTATTGAACAGCGTTGCCAACAAAACATTTCACTAAAAGGAGCCAATGTCAGTAGTTTAATCTGTGGCCAATGTACAGTGGTTCTCTTTTGCTTGTTGCCTTTCGTTGTTGCAGTGGAGTGGTTCCTTTTGCTGAAACAAAATGCCCTACTAGAGAATCACCTTTTTTTTTTTTTTCAACCCTTTTTTCAGCTTAATACTATTACTTTCGGCTGACACAATTTTTTTCATACAACAACAACCTCGAACTACCCAGAAAACGTCCTAACTCCATTTTCATGATTTTGTGGACTGTTTCCCTTTTGCTTGATGCCGTAATATCTGATAGCCTTTGGCGGAGTTGGTTCGCCCCACCCTGATGCCACCTAAACGCTTTATTATGTACACTGCTTAAAAAAATTTAAAAAAAAACGCTGCAAATTTTACACAAGGGTTTATTATTCTTTGGATATAGGTTACTTGTGCAAAAATTATTTGTGTAAAAAAAATTTGGGAAAAAAAATTTTTTTGGATTTTTTTTTTTTTTTTTTCAAAAAAATTGTTTTTTCAAAAATTCTTTATTTTTACTCGAAAAATATTTAACCTCCTGGAATCCTTCAAAAATCCCATTTTTAGCCCCATGAAAGCCCCATAGATCGCCACAGTGAAATCGGATCGTTCCGGGACCCCCGAAAATGGATTCTGCGTCCAAAAAGTACTTCGAAAACGACACCTAACTCGATCCCATAGCTAAAAGCCTTAAAAAAAACCCTCCCATAGCCCCATTCTAGCCCCATAGCGCCCCACGGGCTTGGACTGAAAACCTTGCGGGCACAACTAGATAGATGGTAAACCAAGTATTTGGTCAAAATTTCAGATTTAAAAAAAAATTCCTACTGCCCAAAACGGCTCGGACGGCGGAGGGCGGACGGCGCGCCGGACGGACATTTCGGATTTTGAATGTAGACCTTTTGAAACGGATAATGTCAAATTTTGATGCCGATCGGAGTCGTTGACCTCCGTCGTGAAAACATAGACCTATGTTAATGGTTTATTATTCTTGGAATAATACACCTGTGTATTATTCCAAGAATAATAAACCAAACGTGACCTGAAAGTTGCCGGCCTCATTTTATCATGGATGAGGGTTTTCGAGGGTGCGTTGTCCGTTTTTCCGATTGGGCAATTTTTTCGATTCTTCGACGTTTTTATGGTTTTTTATTACTTTACTTACTGTGTATTTTCCTGGTCATCACGAACTTCGTCCAGAAAAAATTTATAATGAGGCTAGATTTGTAGGAAATTTCATGCTGAATCAAAATATGACCTTTTTTTTTTTTTTTTTTTTCAGATTAATCCAAACCTTCCCAATCGGGTGATTGCAACAAATCTACAGTTGTTTCTCTCTACAGTTTTTCAATAGGTTTTTGGGTAAAAACCTATTGAAAAACTGTAGAGAGAAACAACGGTAGATTTGTTGCCTATTTTTCACTTACATTTTTGTTATTGTTGACTCCAATGGACCTGCCAAAAAATATCGAGGACAACCATTCGAAAGTTGAGACTCTCCAGCGTCGAATGAGACCAACCGGAACTCTCAAAAGTTGTAACTAGCGACGTTACGATAAAAACCACAAAAGCGTCGGAAAATCGAAAAAATCGCCCAATCGGAAAAAAACGGTCAACGGATTTGGATTCAGCATCCTCGAAAAACCCCATCCATGATAAAATGAGGCCGGTCACTTGCAGGTCCCTTTTTTTTGTAGAGCAGTGTTATTAATATTGTACCCGACCTGCCTCATTCTGCATAGTGTGGGCGCACCTTAAGAAGCCCCGTAGAGCCTCTTGTTGTGTTCCCGGAACCCCATTAATTGATTCTTCGTTCGAAAACGACACCTCACTTGACCATCCGGCGTAACACGAGCCGTCACCATCCTCAACGTTATCAGTTCTGCACATCAGCCATTCGATACGTCAGGATATCGTCAGCGTCATTTGACGAATAATTACCGGCTCCTTCGTGTCACGCGTGAGGACATTATACGCCGCTTATTGTAATCCGACTCCCGGTGTTGTGTTCCCTGACTGGGCGCAACATGATACGGCTTGCTGGCCTATTTCAACGAGGTGCGTTGGGGGGCTGCACAAGATTTCACACGGGTTCACGCGTTCGTCATGATAGGAGGGTCTGCTGACCAGGTGACACAATGCCACATTAAGGATGTTCCGTCCGCGGCGAGTTCATTAAAAAATTCATCTCAGTCGCCCTGCGTAGGGTGTAGTTACATCTGCACGTTCCTTCCGCAAGATTTCTTTGCTTTTCCAAACCGTGTAAATTTTTACACTGTAAAAAGAATCGTTTTAGACCGATAAAGTTTAGAGCGGTTAAGTACTGGTTTGGCAGGGTTTAAACAAAGTTTGAAGGTACAATTTTAATTTTAAAACGAGTTTGATGAACGATTTTGGTGAATTTTTTCTAAATGTTTCCAAAGTTGTTGAAAATAAGGAAAAGTTCAGATTCGCACCATTTTCGGCTTATAACTAGGTATCATTATGTCAAGGAGTCTTTCTCCACTTGAATTGCTTCCGAGTCTGCGAAGCAGCGGAAGCCTTGTTCACTTTCGGGAGAAAAAAAATTTTTGTTGTCCGAATTCAAAATTTCCACTCGCATTTTGCGTTTCATAGCCTACTGAACAAATTTGGTTTCGTATCTGTCGGTCTGTCGGTCTGTCCGCATTTCCTTGTTACAGCCATAATTTCTACAATTTTGAATGAATTTAGCTCAAATTTTGAGGGATTATGCGGATCAGGCTCCTTGAGGTCCCATACGAATTTCATCACAATTGAATCAGCGGTACGCTCTGCGCATGCGCTAACGTGAAATTCTTGAAACAGGCATAACTTTCTCAATTTTGATCGGATTTCAATCAAATTTTCAGGAATTGTGTGCGTATAGCTCTAGATGGTACCCTGTCAGTTTCATGACGATTGAATCAGCGGTACGCTCAGCGCATGCGCGAACGTAATTTCCTTGCCACAGCCATAACTCCTACAATTTTGATCGGATTTCAATCAAATTTTCAGGAATTGTGTGGGTATAGCCCTAGATGGTTCCCTATCAGTTTCATCACGATTGAATCAGTGGTACTCCCTGCGCTTGCGCGAACGTAATTTTCTTGTTACAGTTGTTACGTTCATTTTGAACTTGGCACGAGGAAGCTCATGTGCCATTGCCTTGGCAGTGTATTTTTCATTACTCTGCCTTTATTTGCAGTTGTGCCAAATTAGGTTTGTTCCAGGTTTGACGGAATGTTAACAGAAATCACCGGAGACATGCGCAGTTAAGAAACTGCTGTTCCAGGTCGATCGTAAGTTGGACAGAAACCGATAGCTCGAGTATGTGCGGTCTGGTTCTGTCGACAGCTGTCCAACTTCTGTCGACAGACGCAGTCAGACCTGGAACAAACCTATTATTTATTTATTTGTATTTTTTTAATATTAATAATTAATATTCTATTAATAAGAATTATTCTGAATTAAGGGTTAATGTATCCGGTTAGGGGAAGTTTAAGCCCAGTTTGTCAACTTCGCAACCGGTTTGAGGAGTTGGGATACGTGCTTTGAGAGCTAAAACCGGTCGGAAGCCATTCACAGTCGGTATTGTAATGCTTCAAAACCGGTTTGGAGAGATAAAACTGTTTTTGGTCAGCTTATTACTGGTTTTATTAATATTTTAACATGTTTGTAAACCATGTTTGAAGAGACACTTTATTGTGTAATGACTCGGTCGTTGTAATATGGAAGGGTTGAAAGACCACAATAGACGTTTACTCCTTAACTCCATTTACTTACTCCTTGCGAGCATTCGGTGCCATGATGATATTCTCTCCCACACCCGTTCAAGTCACTACCCTGTAAGTTTCAATGTAAGTACATTTTGTAAATATTTTTCTGTAAATATTTCATTTACATACCTATAACAAGTACCTGTTTAATGATTTAGTTATAAAGGAAAAAGATGAGGATTCCTTCCACAATGTTGACTGATTTGATGCATTGCTTTTAGGTGATGTTTTATGCCTGATGTGGTTGGCCGTCGTGGCACCTAAAGCTCGCAAGGAGTAAGTAAATGGAGTTAAGGAGTAAACGACTGCACACCATGTCTTTCATCCCTTCCGTTTGAAGAGATTTAATTTTTTTCAATGTTTTTGTCAGAGTAATTGTCTGAAAATATGGAAACGGTAATTGTTTACTATTACTTTGTCACCTTCAACTTGTTTGCTACTTGAATATGTTATCAGCAATGGCCTACAAACGACAGATAAACATGTTTGTTGGCCCGGAAAAGTAAAAAAAGTAAGATACTTACTTTAGAAGTCGTCTTCAGATGAGGTACTGGCGTTGGAGTCCGGAGATGTTTCACAAGGTGGCGATTGGGTATTGTCTTCGCCGTTGTACAAGTGGCCAATGGCCTTAAGAAGAGCGTGAATACGGCTATTGTAGTCTGGATATGTTCTTCTAAAGATAAATTCTGCAAGGTGCCCAACTAGATGATGTTTCCTGTTCCCGTACCGCGGCACAGTACCTCATCTGAAGACGACTTCTAAAGTAAGTATCTTACTTTTTTTACTTTTCCGGGCCTTAATAAATGTAAATTCTTTATTAACAAACATTAATATGTCCAATGTCTTCATACTAAAAAAGTTAGAGGTGACAAAGTAATAGTAAACAATTACCATGGAAACTTTACAATTCCCTCGGCTAACAACAAGAAATCATTATTTCGAAGAGTCTTTCATCGATTGAATTTTTCATTATCGTGCCGTAATTTTCCGTTTCGCTCAAGTATTAATTTTCATTTCGTTTTTGATTCGTTCTTATGAACAGCAAACCGGCGCTAATGATCTTGATCGAGCTGTTCCACCAGACACCGACACCCGATCTTGAACTTAGAGTCTCGCGGCTGATATGCCCCAGAAACACGATCCGACCCGACGAGGCATCGTTTTCACGGTGATTACAGTTTCAAACTAAAAAAATAAAGAAGAAAAAGGGTGGGGGGAGTGTAATCAACGTAATTCCCGATCGAAAATTGAGAGAAAATCTAAGGAAAAAGCGGAAAAGAAGAAAAAAGGGGTGAAAAGGGGTAGTGAAGGGTGGGGGTGTTTGATTTAAAGTGTGTTCCCAGGTATCACATAGCACTGATAGTCCATTACCAAGTCAGGTGATGTATATCATCTGAAGTAACGCGACACCAACCCAGCCCTATACCCTTACACGCTTTTTAGCACCTACCCCGCTCTCAGCCCCAAACTTGGTATTTATTCTCACTTAGTTAAATATACATCGTGAAATACTACGCTGAGCAGACGCTCACGTTTCATTTGAGGAGATTCTACACCCGGGAGAGTATGAAATTTATGAGTTCGGTTTTCCCGAGGCCCTCCCCGAAACACGAGAGGACGCGCTCCTATCGAATGGCGGCGGGTGTCGTGTTTCTCCGGTTGTGCCAGCAAAACCCGAGAAGATCCTCCCCGAGAGGACGAAATATTAGCGAAAGTCTCAAATTTTTACCTCCGGGCCATTATTTTTGCCCGTTTTTGCAACTTTATCGTTTTTTTTTTTTTTTTTTTTTTTTTGGACAATCCTGCGTCAGGATGAAATTTAGGTGGTCGTTCGCCGTGAGATGGAAAACGCCACCTATTGTCTACTGTAAAATGTGACGCTGCGAAAAACCGAACAACAATGCCCCGCACAGGATGTGCATGCGTATTGAAATATTCTGGTTGTTATGGCAGGTGGCAGGTCCTTAATGTTGTGGGCAGCATCCTCCAGTTCAGGATGACCCCTGCGGTCCCTCGCTCAACTCCAGTGACCAACAAAGGATTCGGTACGAGAGTGAGGACCCTCTTGTCTTGTGATAGTTGTGAGCTTTGATAGTGGTAAATGAGGCGCTCTTAATTTGGTCCGCGGGTTTAAGGATCTTTCACATTTCCTACCCGATGCTGGTTTCGTTCATGAAAAATTAGATGGCTCCTTCTCGTTCTGTTGAGCCGTTAGAACCTTAGGGTAACACCACACATAGGTACTAATGGCTCCCAGTTCGTAGTCTCTGGTGGAATGAACTATTAAATAGTCCAAATTTTGGACGTTTCCTGTGAAGCCATTTTTAAGGAGCATCCTTTCCCTTCCTCGTCTGGTGCAAATACGGAAAAAAAAAATCAAATTAAATACCTAGTTTTAAAAATGGAAAATATCAAAATAAAATAAAATGTTATATTCCAATCTGTGTTACTCTTACTTTGATTTAAAAAACGCTGCAAATTTTTCACAAGGATTTATTATTCTTTGATATAGGTTAATTGTGCAAAAATTATTTCTGTGTCAATGGAAAACATTTTGGAAAAAAATTTTTTTTTTCCAAAAAATATTTAACCTCCTGGAATCCTTCAAAAATCCCATTTGCCCCATGAAAGCCCTGTAGATCGCCACAGTGAAATCGGATCGTTTCGGGACCAGCAAAAATGGATGCTACGTCCAAAAATACTTCGAAAACGAAACCTAACTCGATCCCTTAGCTAAAAGCCTTCAAAAAACCCCTCCCATAGCGCCATTTTAGCCCCATAGCGCCCCACGGGTTTGGGCGATCGGACTGAAAACCTTGCGGGCACAACTAGATGGTAAACCAAGTATTTTGTCAAAATTTCAGATTTTAAAAAAATGCCTACTGCCCAAAACGGCCTGGACGGCGTACGGCGGACGGACATTTCGGATTTAGAATGTAGACCACTTGAAACGGATAATGTCAAATTTTGAGGCCGATCCGAGTCGTCGACCCCCGTCGCGAAAACATAGGTGTATTATTCCAAGAATAATAAACCAAAATTAACCTAAAAAAAAAAAAAAAAAAAAAATAAAAAAAAAAAATAATAATAATGGAAAATTCTTGGTTTACCATCTAGTTGTGCCCGCAAGGTTTGCAGCCTGATCGCCTAAACCGTGGGGCGCTATGGGGCTAAAATGGAGCTACGGGAGGGTTTTTTGAAGTCTTGGTAATGGGATCGAGTTTGGTGTCGTTTTCCAAGTATTTTTGGAAGGAGAATCTATTTTTTGGGGTCCCGGAATGATCTGATTTCACTGTGGGGATCGATAAGGCTTTCGTGGGGCTACAGATGGGATTTTTGAAAAAGCCCTGGAGTTCGAATACTTTCCAAGTAAGTAAAGAAAAAAAAATTTTTGAAAAAAATTTTTTTTTGACTGACATAAAAAACATTGTCAGTTTTCTTTTAGTTGTATTTACACCACTCTAGGGCTAACAGACTTTAAATAGATCAAACATAATATACATTTTATGCGGTTTTCATAATAAACGCGTATTACAGTGGTTTACATCTAAATAGGTACCTAGTTTGTTTTTCATAACATTTCCTCTGAATTTGGGCCCTGTCTAAGGTCTGAAACGCGCATAATATATGGTTTTTCCTCTGATGCTAATGACAAATGGTTTTCTTGTCAGGGCTGTAGATGAGCTTAGTTGCTCGAAACCGGTCCCCACGCTATAATTGTTTACCTGAATAAACAATTTAGTATTCAGCAGAGGAGTCGTTCTCTCTCCCTAACCAAACTCATTGTATCTACTTACTATTTATAATAATATTATAATAATAGGATAAATAGTAAGTAGATACTATGTATATACTATATATTATATACCTAATATACTACAATATTATTGTAACAAAACACACTTGAACAATGTTCAACAACAACGTGTATTTGAAGGCTACAGGGGAAAAACGCTGAATGTCCAAAGTAAGGAATTTTGTTGTTTGTGCTGCTATCTTGTAGGTTACCATCGAAACTATATTTCAAGAGCTTTCAACCGGTTATAAACGATGACAGTCCAGTTCTGTGAGCTTTTGAAAGTTCAGTGTTATGGGAAAAACGCTGAGGGTCCACGGACATTCATCGTTTTTAACGTGAACGCATAGCTTCCGCGTGGAGGAAACTTTTTACAACCTCTTTGTTTTCGCGTTATCGCTGTCGAGTGACGAGTGAGGGATTAGAGGAGAATTAATGTAATCCAGTGGACATTCAGCGTTATTAACAAAAATGTTGTGGACATTCAGCGTTATTAACAAAAATGTTGTGGACATTCAGCGTTATTAACAAAAATGTTGTGGACATTCAGCGTTCTTCAATACAACGTTTGGTATTTTGAGTTTCAAAGTTTCGATTAAAAAATTTTTAATCGAAACTTTGAAACTCAAAATTTACATTTAATGTAATCTTTGCGCGCAGCAGTCCAATTAATATTTTTCTGAATTACAACGACCTAATGAATATAATATATTGCCATATTATGGCAATTTTCGGAACCAAATTAAGGCGTAAACTGTTGAAATGCCATAGTTTCAAACATTAAAATCGTTTTTTCTCAGTTTTGAAAATTTGTGACATTCATCATTTTTCCCCTGTAGCCTTCATATTGACCACAACTATTTTTTACTGATTCAAAACCCCCCATGTGATGGTTGCCATCACACTATTAAAGCTCCAAGTAAAGTTATCCATTTGATCCTACTGAGTTTGTTAAACAAAGAAGAAGAAGAAGAAGAAGAAGAAGAAGAAGAAGAAGAAGAAGAAGAAGAAGAAGAAGAAGAAGAGAGAGAGAGAGAGGGAAAGAAAAGTTCCTTTACCCGTGTTTATTATTCATTTACCAAACATTCCGGCACCAATAATTTAGCGTTCAGATCAATTTTCCACCGCATAAAGACCAAAAAGCTGCTCCCTGGTGGCCAGGGGGCCTTGGGGGCCGATAGTGGGCTCGAGAGATTTTCGTGCCCATTTTCCATGGACCAACAAAATTAAGATAGCATGACGCCCCCAGTGGTAAGTGAGTCAAAGGGGGAAATACGTATTAAATACATATTTCCCCTATAGACCAAATTTTTGAAGTTTCTACAATCCGCGTCTTCGGAGGAAACGTCGTCAATATCAGGTTTTGGAAGTCAGTCAATAAAAAATAATTTAAATATAATTGAAAAAAAAAGCGTACCCGTGTACAGACAGGAGACCCCCACAAATGGATTCTATGACCAAAATTACCTACTGTGAAATCAACGCATCATTCGACCTGCTGTCCTTCAGAAGCAACGTATGTAGAAGCCTCCACGCATCCACGGTGAGATCCGATGGGACTGAGATCCTCATAATGTGAGGATAATATCCTCATAACCATAATATTATTATGTTTGGATGTAGAGTTCTCATAATACCTATGAGAACTATACATCCAAAGATACTTCGGTAACGGCATCCCACTCGACCCCTTGGCCAAACATTTTCAAAACCCCTCCTACAGCACCCTTCTCCACAGAACTCGACGGCGTAGTTGTTTGGGTTTGAGGCCCCTAATAAATTC
The DNA here is from genome assembly GCA_955831195.1 of Pilophorus perplexus. Taxonomy (NCBI): domain Eukaryota; kingdom Metazoa; phylum Arthropoda; class Insecta; order Hemiptera; family Miridae; genus Pilophorus; species Pilophorus perplexus. The sequence goes on from OY037008.1 coordinate 27,102,147, forward strand.
AACGTCAACATTAAAACGTTCAACGTTCAAAGTCAACGTCCTAAATTAATTTGAAAATTACACCTTATTCGACTTCCTGGCCCAAACCCGATTTATAGGCCCATATTTTTTTAGAGTTTTAGCGCAACCTTTCCCTCAAAAACGAACTGAAACAGATTGCGCACTTGTCCGCAACACAGTGAGACATTTCCATGTTTTATCATGAACTTTATGTGGATAGTAGGTACCTATGAATCATTCTCAGTGGTTTTGTAGTCTTCATCAGAAAAGTAATGGTAATTCCGAGCCCTGGTAATCAGGCTGATTAAATCAGCGTAGAATTCCACGTAAATATGGAGTTTTCAGCGAGTACAACCCCCCCCCCCCCCCCCCCCCCCCTCCGCCGCAGCCCCCCAAAATCTAGCCATTCGGCCACACCATGGGCCGCGGGCCCAGGGATCAGCTCAACGATTTGAGCTAGCTGCCTAGGAAAATATTCTCAGTATCCCTAGTGAGAACATGAACACATCGCCTTCGCCTTCCCGCCAGAAAACGAGAACACTACTTAATCAATTAAAATGCACGTTTAAATCTGCCATTAAGTCTTAAATTCAGCTTTGGGTCAAGTTCGCCCGAAACACAGCAGTATTTTGCCCGTTTAGTTTTCACCCTGCACGCCGATATGTCATTCAAGTAGATATGTAGAGCCTGCTTAGCATTGTAATCGTGCGGGGTTAGGTTTATTGTGCTATGCAAATGTGTGTCACTGAATCCCCTGCAAACCGTCTCACGTTGCCGTCTAAGTGTCCTCATATTTCTCTTCTATCACTCCAAGTTAGAGTTGATCCTTTGTCCAGTTTTCAGGTGATGAAGTGTGATAGTGATGGAATGGAAGCGGTAGAGGGGGGGGGGGGGGGATGGGGTGTCTCGTGTGTCTCACAAGGGCTCAAAACGCCGTAGGAATCCATTAACTAATTCCGTATCAACGCGAAAACGGGAGAAGGAGTGTTGGGTTTTTAATTAAAAAGCGTGTAACGAGAAGCTCGGACCCGGGTGTTGGTTTTCTTGTGATGGGAGTTGAATAATTGGTGGAGGGTTAAGTCCGCGAAAGGGGGCGAAGTGGTGGAGGAGGGGGGGGGGGGGTCCTGTGTCACTCAGGCGTCTGGTTACAAGAGAGCATTATTTCTCCTTGTAAGGGGAGACGGGGGAAGGGGGCACCGCCCCCTGGCACCCATGAGTTTTCCCCGAGGGCCCCGCAGGCTGTCAAGGGACACCGGTCATACTCATTAGACCTGTCTTCTCTTACCTTTGTTATTATCAAGATCCGCCCGGTTCATTATCTCTTCCCTTCGCGATCCGCTAATTACCAGTGGTGTAATGGAGCCAACCAATATTCCCCCCTCCTCTTTTCACCCCCTCCCCCTCCACTCATCGGCTTTTTCATCGCTTTTTCAACGTTGCACCAACATCGCCAGTTCTGGGAACGACAACGATCAGAGCTGGTTCTGAACTCGATTGAGAGGCTTTAGCAAAGCAACATCAACCAAAGCTAACTGTGCTAACCAGTGCTAACCAATGCTAACAATAAAAGAATAATAATGATATAACGCTACAAATTTTTCATTGAGGTTAATTATTATTTTATTCACCTACGTTAAATGTGCAAAAATGTCATAATTTTTGTTTCCGAGTCTTACCAAAGGTAGCGGAAGCACTGTTTTCACTTTCGAGATCGAAAAATTTTTTGTCCTCCAATTTAAATAGGTACAAACTTGCATTTTGCGTTTCAGAACCTCGCACAGTGGTCTGTGGGTGGCAAAAACTCCCCTTTTTCAACTAAATTGTTGGTAAAATTTGAATTTGCATCCAATGAATGAAGAACTAAACAGTTTAGTGTACTAGTTACTAGTACAATGTACCTACCTACCTACTAGTATGGTATGTCATACCATGGGTTTATTGGTAACTAGTCTCTCTGGCTCGCTTTGCTCGCTCCCCTAGTGGGGTGTATTGCCGCCTGTGGGGTGTATTGCCGCCTGTGGGGTGCGTAGCATCGATGGACACGTTCAAACCCCTACTCAGACATAAGGCCTCGCTCCGCTCGGCCCCTCCTATACGTAGCAGAGACGATAGAAAAAATTGGCGTATTTTTAGGACTTACCGTTTAGGAAATTATTATTTTTAATTCAATTCAATTTTTTTAAATAAAGGCCTCTCCATCTATCAAAGTTCCCTGGACCCTCCGTTTTCTAAGATCCCTGGCCCCGCGCGAATTAAAACGATCCAATTGTCTTCTCACCGTGAAATCGCCCCCTCCCCCTCGGTTTTTTTGAAATCCGACTTCGGAATCGGATTGGCCATATTTTGGCGCGCATTTGGCTCGCGGATACCATACCCAAAAAATGGCTCCTTACTGGGTATTTTTGAACCCGAAAAAACGTGGGACAAACGCGAGAAAGACGATTTTTCGACGAATTTCCGGCGAATTTCCCGGGCGAATTTCCGAATTACGATTTTACCGACGTCTTCCTCCAGGTCTGATCTATACGGCTGGTATTTTTTCGTAATTTTTTCGACCCCTTAAGTAAACGGGCTTTGGCGCGAGTTGAAAGTGGAAAACGTAGGACAAACGGGAGAAAGACGATTTTTCGACCAATTTTCCCTGGCCCCGCGCGAATTAAAACGATCCAATTGTCTTCTCACCGTGAAATCGCCCCCTCCCCCTCGGTTTTTTTGAAATCCGACTTCGGAATCGGATTGGCCATATTTTGGCGCGCATTTGGCTCGCGGATACCATACCCAAAAAATGGCTCCTTACTGGGTATTTTTGAACCCGAAAAAACGTGGGACAAAAGCGAGAAAGACGATTTTTCGACGAATTTTCGGCGAATTTCCCGGGCGAATTTCCGAATTACGATTTTACCGACGTCTTCCTCCAGGTCTGATCTATACGGCTGGTATTTTTTCGTAATTTTTTCGACCCCTTAAACGGCCTTTGGCGCGAGTTGAAAGTGGAAAACGTATGACAAACGGGAGAAAGACGATTTTTCGACGAATTTTCGACGAATTTCCCGGGCGAACTTCGGATTTACGATTTGACCGACGTCTTCCTCCAGTTCTGATCTATACGGTTCGTATTTTTTCGTAATTTTTTCGACCCCCTAAACGGCCAGCGAGCGGAAAGTGAAAAAACTCACTCGGGAACGCGTTATCCCGTACCAACAAACCACACGGCTACCACACGGCCGTCGGCCGTCGGCCAACACAATTTTATATTCTTACTAGTCTCTCTGGCTCGCTTCGCTCGCTCCCCTAGTGGGGTGTATTGCCGCCTGTGGGGTGTATTGCCGCCTGTGGGGTGCGTAGCATCGATGGACACGTTCAAACCCCTACTCAGACATAAGGCCTCGCTCCACTCGGCCCCTCCTATTCGTAGCAGAGACGATAGAAAAAATCGGCGTATTTTTAGGGCTTACCGTTTAGGAAATTATTATTTTTAATTCAATTCAACTTTTTTTAAATAAAGACCTCTCCATCTATCAAAGTTCCCTGGACCCTCCGTTTTCTAAGATCCCTGGCCCCGCGCGAATTAAAACGATCCAATTGTCTTCTCACCGTGAAATCGCCCCCTCCCCCTCGGTTTTTTTGAAATCCGACTTCGGAATCGGATTGGCCATATTTTGGCGCGCATTTGGCTCGGGGATACCATACCCAAAAAATGGCTCCTTACTGGGTATTTTTGAACCCGAAAAAACGTGGGACAAACGCGAGAAAGACGATTTTTCGACGAATTTCCGGCGAATTTCCCGGGCGAATTTCCGAATTACGATTTGACCGACGTCTTCCTCCAGGTCTGATCTATACTGCTGGTATTTTGTCGTAATTTTTTCGACCCCTTAAACGGGCTTTGGCGCGAGTTGAAAGTGGAAAACGTAGGACAAACGGGAGAAAGACGATTTTTCGACGAATTTTCCCTGGCCCCGCGCGAATTAAAACGATCCAATTGTCTTCTCACCGTGAAATCACCCCCTCCCCCTCGGTTTTTTTGAAATCCGACTTCGGAATCGGATTGGCCATATTTTGGCGCGCATTTGGCTCGCGGATACCATACCCAAAAAATGGCTCCTTACTGGGTATTTTTGAACCCGAAAAAACGTGGGACAAACGCGAGAAAGACGATTTTTCGACGAATTTTCGACGAATTTCCCGGGCGAATTTCGGATTTTCGATTTGACCGACGTCTACCTCCAGGTCTGATCTATACGGCTCGTATTTTTTCGTAATTTTTTCGACCCCTTAAACGGGCTTTGGCGCGAGTTGAAAGTGGAAAACGTAGGACAAACGGGAGAAAGACGATTTTTCGACGAATTTTCGACGAATTTCCCGGGCGAATTTCGGATTTACGATTTGACCGACGTCTTCCTCCAGTTCTGATCTATACGGCTCGTATTTTTTCGTAATTTTTTCGACCCCCTAAACGGCCAGCGAGCGGAAAGTGAAAAAACTCACTCGGGAACGCGTTATCCCGTACCAACAAACCACACGGCTACCACACGGCCGTCGGCCGTCGGCCAACACAATTTTATATTATTGTATGATAAAATTCAATTATATTCAATACTAGCTGACCCAGCGCGCTTCGCTGCACTCTACGGTTAAACTGCAAAACCACAAACTGACACACATGCTAGCCCATACATGTGTGCCATCCCATACATCCCGCACATCCCATACATCATCCCAGACATCCCACACATCATCCCATACATCCCACACATCCCATACATCCCACACACCATCCCATACATCCCATACATCCCATACATCCCGCACATCCAATACATCAATACGAAGTTAGGGGTTTTTCCAATCACATCATCATTCTGTTTGTAGGTAGCAACCACACAACAATAATAATCAGGAGTTAACTGATCGCATAACTCGAGAACGTGAAACTTACATACCGTACAAAATATTCGCGCGTAAAAAAAAGATAGATAATTACCTTCCTTAAGCTTTTGCGAACATTATTAAAAAAAATTATTGAAATTGGTCCAACCGTTCTCAAGTTATGCGATCAGCAACAAAATACTGATTAATTGTTATAGCGAGAGGAACTAAGAAACAGTAACAAAGTAACAACGCAAGTTGGTTTCTCCTAGTGAATTATCAAATTCCCGTCTATCACCAATTATATGCAGCCCACACATCCCATACATCATCCCACACATCCCATACATCCCACACATCATCCCATACATCATCCCATACACCATCCCACACATCCCATACATCCCACACATCCCACTCCTCCCACACACCATCCCATACATCCCACACATCCCATACATCCCATACATCCCGCACATCCCATACATCATCCCATACATCCCACACATCATCCCATACATCCCACACATCCCATACATCATCCCATACACCATCCCATACATCCCATACAACATCCAATACATCCCACACATCCCATACATCCCATACACCGTCCCATACATCCCATACATCATCCCATACACCATCCCATACATCCCACACATCCCATACATCCCGCACATCCCATACATCATCCCATACACCATCCCATACATCCCACACATCCCATACATCCCATACATCCCGCACATCCCGTACATCATCCCATACATCCCACACATCATCCCATACATCCCACACATCCCATACATCATCCCACACATCCCATACATCATCCCATACACCATCCCATACATCCCATACACCATCCAATACATCCCACACATCCCATACATCCCACACATCCCATACATCATCCCATACACCATCCCATTCATCCCACACATCCCATACATCCCATACATGCCGCACATCCCATACATCATCCCATACATCCCACACATCATCCCATACATCCCACACATCCCATACATCATCCCATACATCCCACACATCCCATACATCATCCCATACACCATCCCATACATCCCATACACCATCCAATACATCCCACACATCCCATACATCCCATTCACCGTCCCATACATCCCACACATCCCATACATGCATCGTATGATCGATGGGTTTCAGACTCACGTTGTAGCACATCAAAACCTTCCTTAAGCTTTTGCGAACATTATAAAAAAAAAATTAGCCAAATCGGTCCAGCCGTTCTCAAGTTATGCGATCACCAACAAAATACTGATTATTTTTTATATATATAGATTATTTTTATATTCTTATAAAATTCAATTCAATTATATTTCTTCATCCAATGAATGAAGAACTAAACAGTTTAGTGTACTAGTTACTAGTACAATGTACCTACCTACCTACTAGTATGGTATGTCATACCATGGGTTTATTGGTAATAATAACGACTTTACAACGGTACACAAGCCTGAAAAAACGGAAAATAGCCCATTTTCCGAGTATTTTTGCCAAAGGAAAAGTAGGAAAATGGAGGGCTTTATATATAAAGCCCTCCATTTAATATAATATGAATCAAATAAAATAAATGTTCGTTTTTGATATTATTAAAAACGAACATTTATTTTATTTGATTCAAGTCCATACACATCATAAGAAGTGAAAAATCATTTTTACTAACTTTTCCAGTCGGTTTCAGCTTGTTTTTTAAAAGAATAATCTATCGAAAAATACCATCTTTTTACATTACACTAGACAAGGAAACACCGTGCGCCAAAGTGCGGTTGGTCGAGAAACCACGGTTAACGGAATATAACACAATAAATAGCCTTGACCGAAACGGGTATCACCATGGAAACCATCCCTAGCCAAATATGACATATTGTATTTCCAAAAGCCAGCTGCTGTTGTCATTGAAGGCAAAAGTTAAGTTAAGTTCACCCTTACATCTCCCCCCCCCCCCCTTTAAGAGGTAAGCAGGCACAAAATTAGCCTGAGACTTATGCCGCCCACAATCAATTTCAAAATCGTTGATGAAATCTTCTTCAAAACTGCAAACGGTCCTCTTCTGATGGGATCCAGTTTGTTGCGGTTCAGCCGATTACCCGTGTCCACATACTTGTGGACTTGGTAGTCCTCAACTTGCAGGTCAAAATCTTGTTTCTTTCGATCCACGTGCACTTTATTGGTCATGTGACTCACCTGAGAGTTTTTGAAAGCTTGCAGACTGTCGCTAGCCAAGTCTCGTTGTTATATCTTTTGGCAAGTGGTGTTATCACAATATTATCGTGGTGAAGAAGCTTGATGTAAAAATGTTCAACATCCGTACACTGCTGAAATCTCTCCTGTTCTCTCTTGGACGTTAAAATATGTGAGGGAGCCCTTCAGGGAGTACAAGAGACGGTTCAAGTGACCGGCTTTTCCCTGACCAGCTGAGTGAGCCTCCTGTTCACCCTTGGACGTTAACGCTGGAGATTGAGCCCTTCAGGTAGTACTAGAGACAGGCTTTTCCCTGGCCAGCTGAGTGAGTTAAAATCTCTCCTGTTCATCCTTGGGCGTTGGAATTTGAGATGGAGCCCTTCTGGGAGTACAAGAAACGATTGAAATGACAAGCATTCTCCTGACGATTGAAATATATTAGGTATAGGTATTTCTTTACGATTGAATCAGCGGAACGCTGTGCGCAGGCGCAAACGTTTGATTCCTTGTTACAGCCATAACTTCCTCTACGGGTTCGAACACGGGGAAGCTGTATGCAGTGTCCCACTTGGCAGTTTTTTGTTTGTTTTTGGTTTATTATTCTTGGAATAATACACCTATGTTTTCGCGACGCGGGTCGACGACTCCGATCGGCCTCAAAATTTGACATTATCCGTTTCAAGTGGTCTAGATTCCAAAACCGAAATGTTCGTCCGCCGTACGCCGTACGCCGTCCGCCGTCCGCCGTCCAGGCCGTTTTGGGCAGTAGGAATTTTTTAAAAATCTGAAATTTTCACAAAATACTCGGTTTACCATCTAGTTGTGCCCGCAAGGTTTTCAGCCCGATCGCCCAAACCCGTGGGGCGCTCTGGGGCTAAAATGGGGCTACGGGAGGTGGTTTTTGAAGGCTTTTGGCTATGGGATCGAGTCAGGTGTCGTTTTCGAAGTATTTTTGGACGTAGAATCCATTTTTTGGGGTCCCGGAACGATCCGATTTCACTGTGGCGATCTATAGGGCTTTCCTGGGGCTAAAAATGGGATTTTTGAAGGATCCCAAGAAGTTAAATATCTTTCGAGTAAAAATTAAAGAATTTTTGAAAAAACACATTTTTGAAAAAAAAATCCCCTCAAAAAATTTTTTTTGAAATATAAAAATCCAACAAAAAAGATTTTTTTTAAATTTTTTTTATTGACAGAATTAAATTTCTTTACAAGTAACCTATATCAAAGAATAATAAACCCTTGTGTAAAATTTGCAGCGTTTTTTTTTTTAATTAACAAAATGAAAAAAAAAATTTAAATTTTTTTTTAAGCATTTACATTCCTGTACAATGTTTTGACAGAATAGGGATTTTTGAATTCCGAAAATGCATCAAAAATGTCACCTGAATAATTGTCAAATTTTATCGTTTTGAAAATATAACTTGTCAGCAAAACGGTCAGGACTGCGCACTAGTCTTACATTTTTTGAAATCAACGTATTTTGAAACACCGAAGAACAAACTTTGATAAAGGAAATTAAATTTTATTAAATTTTAATGTTAAATAAAAATAATTTTGTTTAACCTAATCTCGACAATTATTGTGATTCTCGTCGATTAGGTTGTTTATTTATTGGGTAATAAATGGAAAAGATTTTTCTCCTGAAAGCGGGGAAAAAAGAGTTGGTTCTACAGATAACGTAGGTATCTCGGTGTCAAGTTGCCCCTTATTGGTCTGACATCCGACTCTTCGATGTCACGTGATAGGAATATAAAATGTGACCTCTCCCTCCCCCTACCCCCGCTCTTAAAGGGGTGTTTTGAGACTGCTAGTCGTGATGGAGGGTGAGGGGAGGGGGTTGTAAGTCTACACCAGACTACCCTACACGCTACACCCAGCACGGGCGTTTCAGACATACGACTCTCTTTTCTGAGGAACCCTCCCCTTCACTTCGTTTACCAACGTGAACAGTTGAACCCCCCCCGTCATCAAACTACGCTTCGTACAAAATCCGGAAGAAGAATTACAACGGGGCTCGACTTTCACAGACCTCCCATTGATCAGACGACTCCCCTTCCACTCCACAACATCGACTGACCATCTTCTCTTCATCCCCCACCTTCCACGATAATTGTGGAAGGTGGGGGACATATAACTACATATTATAAGATTATGTCAGCCATTTGATCAAGTGACCCCCCCCCGTTCTATTTGCGTCAAATTCTGTCATTCGAAATTGGGCCGTATTCAAAATGAGGTGGTTAGGGTGAGAAATGACTCCTCTGCTGAGTACTAAATTGTTTATTTAAATAAACAATTGTCGCGTGGGGACCGATTTCGAGCAACTAAGCTCATCTACAGCCCAGAGTGACTTGAGGTAGGTTGAACGTACAATCAGTTCTGAACAATTGGTTAGGCGTCTGACCTCTGCACCGTCGGCAAACACCACACTGTGCTCCGAAGGGGGTTCCTAATCTAAGGAGGTGACGAGTCCTAAGTGGAGTGACCTTGACAAATCGCGTTTCAAAGACCTTACTAAACTTAAGGCTTCCTTAAGAAAGGATTCCCCAAGGTTAGGACGCCTCATCTCTTAGGAAACCCTTAAGAGTCACTGTTGAGAGTGACTGTACAATGTACAGTGTACATGCCATCATAAGAATCGGCCAATCAGGGGCAGGATTTCAGGCGGAGTCATCTGTGATTACGTGATGTGATAAAAATGCCGTATTCAGACAAGACTTAGTCTGACAATAGATAATCCATGTAATACAAAAGACCATACCAACGATGTTCGGTATCATTTTTGTTTATTATTAATTTAGTATGAATACACCTACCTTTGAGATCGCGACGGAGATCGAAAATTCATGGCACGGAGATTCCTAAGACGAAATGTCCGTCCTCCTTTTTTGACAGTAAGAACTTTTTTTTAACCAGAAATTTTGACAAAATACTTGGTTTACCATCTGGTAGTGCCCGATCGCTCCACCTCAGTGGGTCTTCGGAAGAGATTTTTATTTTGACGGGTTTTGGCGTCTCTCCGATTGAAAACCAATGGTAAGGGGAAGGACTCCGCATTATGAAGAGGATCGCCTATTTAAAAACTTTACACAAGTGTATTTTATTCTTTGATAATATCTATATTATAGAGTAATTGCGCAAACATTAATTCTATATCATTGTGAGAATATTTTTGAAAAACTCTGCACATTTGACACTAGGGTTTATTATTCTTAAATAGGTTACTTGTGCAGAAATTTAATTCTGTGTCAATAAAAATACACTGCCAAGTGGGACTTGGCCCATAGCTTCCTCGCATATTGTATGAAATGTAGGTTCAAAATGAATTCATTTAACGTTAACGTAGTTGTGAGTGTAACAAGAAAATTACGTTGCAACAGGGAGTAGGTCCTACCACTGATGCAATCGTGATGAAACTGATAGCGGCCGATCTAGGGCTAAACCCACACTATTCCTGAAAATTTGATTGAAATCCGATCAAAATTGTAGGAGTTATGGCTGTGGCAAGGAAATTACGTTCGCGCATGCGCTGAGCGTACCGCTGATTCAATCGTGATGAAACTGATATGGGACCATCTAGGGCTATACTCACACAATTCCTGAAAATTTGATTGAAATCCGATCAAAATTGTAGAAGTTATTGGTGTGGCAAGGAAATGCGGACAGACAGACAGACCGACAGACAAGGAACCAAATTTGTTCAGGAGGCTCTGAAACGCAAAACGTGAGTGGAGATTTTGATTTTGGAGAACAAAATTTTTTCATTTCGAAAGTGAAAATAATGCTTCCGCAGTGCAAATCCCATAGCTAAAAGCCTTCAAAACGCCCCTCCTGTAGCCCCATTTTAGCCCCATAGCGCCCCACGGGTTTGGGCGATCGGGCTGAAAACCTTGCGGGCACAACTAGATGGTAAACCGAGTATTTTGTCAAAATTTCAGATAAAAAAAAAAAAAAAAAAAAAATCTACTGCCCAAAACGGCCCGAACGGCGGACGGTATTTCGGTTTTAGAATCTGGACCTCTTGAAACGGATAATGTCAAATTTTGAGCCCGATCCGAGTCGACCACCTCCTTCGCGATTATATAGGTGTATATAAGAATAATAAACCAAAGTGGAAATCAGCTCAAATCCGAGCCTCACTGATTACGAATCCGAACACTTGTTCCTAAGGTTCCTACCTAAAATTTCACCTTACCTACCCTAATTTTCCTAAAAAACCTCAATATAGTACCTACCATGTTTTTCGGTGTATCTCTCAGCGTGGAAGCCAAAAAAGGATTCTCACTGAGCTGCGTAATACGACTGTGTTGTCAAGTCTGAATCATCTCCCATTCCCGTTCAAAAACGCGACCGTCCGTCGCGAAAACGATTTATTTTCCTAGGAAAATAAACCAGAATATAGCTGATCACGAATATACCCATATTAGGGGTCTCAGACCGATTTTCCCACTAAATCCCTGTTTTATAATATAAACGAGAAAAAAATAAAATAAATAAATTATATTTATTTTATTTTTATTGGATATTTTTTATATTTAAGAAGAACCGATTTTTCCCCGAAACCCACCTTTTGGTTTATTATTCTAGGAATAATACACCTATGTAATGGCGAAGGAGGTGGTCGTCTCGGATCGCCCTCACAATTTGACATTATCCGTTTCAAGAGGTCCAGATTCTAAAACCGAAGTGTCCGTCCTAGGACCTCCGCGCCTTCCAGAATAATAAACCCCGAAATGTCCGTCCGTCGTCCGCCGTTTTCGGCAGTAGGAATTTTTTTTTTAATCTTAAATTTTGACAGAATACTTGGTTTCCATCTAGTTGTGCCCGCAAGGTTTTCAGCCCGATCGCCTGTGTATCGGATAATATCCGATATCGGATAGGTAGGTAAGGTGAAATTTTAGGTAGGAACCTTAGGAACAAGTGTTCGGATTCGTAATCAGTGAGGCTCGGATTTGAGCTGATTTCCACTTTGGTTTATTATTCTTATATACACCTATATAATCGCGAAGGAGGTGGTCGACTCGGATCGGGCTCAAAATTTGACATTATCCGTTTCAAGAGGTCCAGATTCTAAAACCGAAATACCGTCCGCCGTTCGGGCCGTTTTGGGCAGTAGATTTTTTTTTTTTTTTTTTTTTTTAATCTGAAATTTTGACAAAATACTCGGTTTACCATCTAGTTGTGCCCGCAAGGTTTTCAGCCCGATCGCCCAAACCCGTGGGGCGCTATGGGGCTAAAATGGGGCTACAGGAGGGGTGTTTTGAAGGCTTTTAGCTATGGGATTTGCACTGCGGAAGCATTATTTTCACTTTCGAAATGAAAAAATTTTGTTCTCCAAAATCAAAATCTCCACTCACGTTTTGCGTTTCAGAGCCTCCTGAATAAATTTGGTTCCTTGTCTGTCGGTCTGTCTGTCTGTCCGCATTTCCTTGCCACACCAATAACTTCTACAATTTTGATCGGATTTCAATCAAATTTTCAGGAATTGTGTGAGTATAGCCCTAGATGGTCCCATATCAGTTTCATCACGATTGAATCAGCGGTACGCTCAGCGCATGCGCGAACGTAATTTCCTTGCCACAGCCATAACTCCTACAATTTTGATCGGATTTCAATCAAATTTTCAGGAATAGTGTGGGTTTAGCCCTAGATCGGCCGCTATCAGTTTCATCACGATTGCATCAGTGGTAGGACCTACTCCCTGTTGCAACGTAATTTTCTTGTTACACTCACAACTACGTTAACGTTAAATGAATTCATTTTGAACCTACATTTCATACAATATGCGAGGAAGCTATGGGCCAAGTCCCACTTGGCAGTGTATTTTTATTGACACAGAATTAAATTTCTGCACAAGTAACCTATTTAAGAATAATAAACCCTAGTGTCAAATGTGCAGAGTTTTTCAAAAATATTCTCACAATGATATAGAATTAATGTTTGCGCAATTACTCTATAATATAGATATTATCAAAGAATAAAATACACTTGTGTAAAGTTTTTAAATAGGCGATCCTCTTCATAATGCGGAGTCCTTCCCCTTACCATTATCCGTACTTTTACAAAAATTCTGAAAATCGAAGATATTTGCTTGAAAATAATGCAGAAGGCGAGAGTCCGCCGTCCAGGCCGTTTTGGGCAGTAGGCATTTTTTTAAATCTGAAATTTTGAAGAAATACTCGGATTACCTACCATCTAGTTGTGCCTGCAAGGTTTTCAGCCCGATCGCCCAAACCTGTGGGGCGCTATGGGGCTACGGGAGATGTTTTTTAATGGCTTTTGGCTATGGGATCGAGTTTGGTGTCGTTTTCGAAGTATTTCTGGACGTAGAATCCATTTTTGGGGGTTCCGGAACGATCCGATCCTGTTGCGATCTATTGGGCTTTCATGGAGCTACAAATGGGATTTTTGAAGGATCCCAGGAAGTCAAATATTTTCCGAGTAAAAACCTAGGTATTAAAAAAAAAGAATGGTTCAAAACAATTTTTTTTTTTTTTTGCAGAATAAGTTTTTAAAAAAATTCTTTTCCAAAATTTTTTTAATTGACAGAATTTATTTTCGTACAAGTAGTAACCTATATCAATGAAAAATAAATCCTTGTGTAAAATTTGCAGCGTTTTTATAAAATGCACTATGAGGTGACAGACGAAGAAAACTAGCGATGTTGCAGACACACGTCTTATGAATGGAATGCATCCCAGGCTCAATATTGGTGCTCCCTCTTTCGGGGTCAAGTTCCTCTACTATCCCCCTCTGGGACCCCATTCGTAAAAAACGCTGGCTTTCAAATCTCGAATTTTTTCGCGCTAACTGTCCTTTCCGGCCCACTGTGCGTTGTAGGGTTCTCGTGGTGGTTTTGACGGAATTTGCATCTCGGAACGCTGACAAAGCGCTGAAATAGTGAATCAGTTGGGCTACTAACGTTGAATCCATCGATCAGAGGTCTTTGAGGTCAGCCTTCTGGGGATGATAGAACTCTGTACACTAAGAGGCCCCGTCGGAGTATTTATAGTTTTGCCGGTGCGTGAAACTCTATACCTTCCCCGTAACCCTACACGCCGGTTTAAAACTCTCTATCTCGGTTCTCCCTCAGTCTATCAGTCTCCTGGCACATACAATCTGAAAACTTGGGGGGGGGGGGGGGGGAGAAGATAGGAAGGAACATGAGAGGAAAAGGCTTATTTGGTTTAGAATCTCAACTTAATTTGAAACATGATTCGGGCGAGCAGGCTTGAGGTTGATGGATCGGCTGGATCGTCTTGCAAACACTCTGCTGGACTGTTATTACACAGAAACTCCCCACCCAGGTTTCCATGTCACCCCTACGACGTTCTGGGGCCTGAGGGAGAAGGTGAGAAGGAGATGGCTGAAACAGTGATTTTGAAAATTTTATTGCCAATCTCAAAAAAGTAGTCTTGGCCGGTAGAAACATCAAGAACCCCAACAGAAAAAGTTTCAAGTAGGTAGTAGGTACCTAGAAGTAGTACAGAGTAGGTTCTCATGGCTTAGGGGGGGTCATAATAATGATTATTAAGCGATCAGAAAAATATAAAATAAAACCAGATGTGGATAAGAGGGAAGGAAAAAATAACAATGCTAATTTTCTAAAATATATAAAAAGGGTGAGATGTAAATGCAATGAAATAAAACGATTTTTGTAAAAACTAAAAAAAAAAAAAAAAAAATAGTTCTTAATAAACGGTATTACTTATTAATTAATTTGATAAACAGTAAACATAACAAATAGAAGAAAAAAGAAAATTAAAAAAGGAAGAAACCAAGATAGAAATGATAAATAAAAAAATGAAGATAGAATTGGGCGGAGGAGAGGAGGGAACCCCTTTTTCGTTTATTATTCTTGAAATAATACACCTATGTAATCGCGACGGAGGTCAACAATTCTGATCGGCCTCAAAATTTGACATTTTACGTTTCAAGAGGTCTAGATTCCAAAAACGAAATGTCCGCCCGCCGTCCGACTCGGACGGTCCGAGCCGTTTCGGGCAGTAGGGGAAGGTGGGGTAAGACGGGGTGGTCGGGTCATATGGGGTACCTGACGTTCTCTCTTCCCTGTTCTGCTATCTTCTGTCTGAGTCGTGCAATCTTATAACCATCTCACCGTTTTAGTTTACCTTTAACAGTAATTGTCGAAAGTCGTTCGCTTTGCCTGGGAAAATGTTCGAAAAAAAAAAAATCATTTTTCCTAAAAAAGTTCGCGCGATTTCGTGGATCGAGATTTGGTAAGTTGCATAGAGTTTCATGTTACTTTCGCTTGTTTGTTCCGTGTTATTTTTTCCGCATTAGCTCTTTTGGTTCCAGAGAACGGCCCTGTTGAACAGGAGGGATCCTGGTGGGTTCATATGGGGTACCCAGCGTGGGGCAAGATGGGGTGGTACAGCATGCATGTTCTGCAATGAATTGTTTGTTAAATCCATCCCAGTGAAGTGCACAGGTGAAGTGCAGTGTGATGAGGTGCAGTGTGGAGTTTTTAAGGAGTGGGCTCATGAAGACGGCAGCGGACTTGAGGGTCAGGAGGGGTTTACAATGTCATGCGACTTCTGCACCACTGTGACTGCCCAAATCGGCTTGAAAAAATGACTTGCCTTTCTTTTCTTTTTATATAAATTTAAATGTACAAAACGTGTTATTTTAATCAGTTTTTTGGAATAAAAACGATTTTTCCGAGCTCGTTTTTCCAGGCACCCCGTCTTACCCCACGCTCTCCGAAAACGGCGGATTTGGATTTTTTTCCAAAAAGCAAAGTAACTACCAAAATTTGGTTAGTTCCCAGTCATGGGTGTCAGAAACCACTAGTCTAGATCCCAATGAAGCCAGGGCGTGAATTGAATTCTTCAAAAAATCAAATATGTTTTTTCCACTTAGAGAAATAGTTATGGTACCCCGTCTTGCTCCACCTTCCCCTAGACATTTTTTTAAAAATCCGAAATTTTGACAAAACGCTCGGTTTACCATCTAGTTGTGTCCGCAAGGTTTTCAGTCCGATGGCCCAAACTCGAGGTGCGCTATTGGGATATGGGAGGGTTTTTTTGAAGGGTTTCGGCTATGGGATCGAGTGGGGTGTCGTTTTCGAAGTATTTTTGGACGTAGAGGCCATTTTTGGGGGGTCCCAGAACGACCCGATTCCTCTGTGGGGATTTCTGGGGCTTTCATGGGGTTTCAAATTGGATTGTTGAAGGATCCCGAGAGGTCAAACAAGGTGATGTTTTCCGAGTAATATCCATTTTTCGATGTCCCACATCTGGCCAAACAATATACAGACTTTTTTTTTTCTTACTGGCCCAGAATTGAATTTGGAACATTCAACCTTAACCTAAGTATAACAAAGAATAATTAACCGTTTTGCGAAATTTGCAACGTTTTTACATGTAGGCAAATCACAATCAACATAATAATATTAATTATTATTAATAATGTGTAATTTGTGGAGTGGAACATATTATGTTCCATTCCACAAATTACACACAGTGTATTATTGGTCCCAAACTACTCGGAAAAGACGCCTCATTCGACTTTATGCATCCTTCAACCACTCCATTTGTAGCCCCATGAAAGCCCCTTAGATCCCCTCAGTGAAATAAGATGGTTCTGGGACCCCCAAAAATGGATTCTACGTCCAAAAATACTTCGAAAACGACACCACATGGCAGAAAAAGAAAGAAAACATTAAAAATTAGTTTTTACTAGCTAGTAATACCTAATTTAAATAGGTAGGTACCTTTAAATAATAATTAAATTTAAATTAATACACATACAGTACCTCATTTAAATTAGGTAGGAACCTAATATTTATGTCATTATAACATTATGACAGCTAGGATTTCGCCACTTGTTTCCTCGTGTTTCTTATCAATGAATGAACACGTCAGGGTATTATGGCAACCGTCGTCGACGTTGAAACCAAGTTTAAGCACGCCGTGCCCTCGTTTAGACTGCTAATGACGCTTCCAAAACAAGTTTCGACCACACAGTAGATACTGAAAATGACATCCTGTAAACCGTTAAAATCTGTGAAGACCCCGATGACCGAGACCAGGCTCCATCCTCTTCAACATCAGATGATGAAAGGTAGATGAAAGATTCTTTCATCTACCTCGAACTAATCAAAACCCCACAATACACTTCGACATTTCTGTTTCAGGATTACACCGAAAACACAGTGAAAGAGGTTTTGGGATGGTACGGTTACGATCAAGGAGGCGGCGGATCCAGTTCAGACACGTCCGACGATCATGAACCCCAAAGGGCGTCTTCCCCCAAGAAGGACTCGTCCAAAGAATCCATCACTTCATCCAGTAAGTGAGAGCAACCCTGAAGGGTTCCAGGTGTGCCAATACCATCATTAAAGATTTTTTTCTCGGTTGAACGGTTTCATTTCGCCAGGTATATTGAATTACCCACAGCTTCATTTTTCAAATTAATCTCATCAATTGGTCAAATTAATACCGATAATGAGTTTTTCAAGTTTGACGACTTGCAAATTGAGCCGAGTGTTAATGAACGTGTCTCGTTTACTGCGGAATTGTTATCGCTCCAATTCTAACTCCGTTTTCTCTTGCACCTAATTGATTTGAAATTTGCGAGACGAGCAGGTGTTGAATTATTCGACATTTAATCGGGTTTAGTATAACTTCGATTCAACTACCAAGTTGGTTCAGTCAGTGAGATGCGGGTTGGAGGAGTCGAGCTTGAACCATTCGTTTTATCAGGTAGGTACAGCGGAATTGGTAGGTACGTTTTAGCCTTAATCAGGCGGATTGACTAAACGCCCGAACTGAACTCATTAGGCACCGGTATTGTAATACTCGCGTACAATACTCGCATTTCACGGTAAATAATTAGGGCGCGAGCTCGTTTTCCCGTTTTAATTCCAACCCTCTCCCTCGACCACAAAAGGGGGATCGAATGTCAAAAATTGAACCACCAATTTACGATTAACTCCGGCAAACCTCCCCCGACGCCCGCAATTAGAGGAATACCTACCGTAATTATCTATTGAATATTCCCGCTATCACGTTTTCCCGGGGAATGGAGATATTTTCCACGAACCAGAAGGTCAAAAAGGGGCCAAATAACGCTATGAATGATGATATCGAATGACAATTTATATTAATTACGTTGTTCCAGGAAGAAAGTCATTTATTGTTGATAATGTAAACTGATACATAGCCAGCATTACAGTACCTAACTCATTTCATCTGAAGTTCATCTAAATAGAATTTAAAACTAGCAAAAAGTTGATTACACATTGAACTTGATATTAGTGAAACGAAAAGATCGCACCAAAGAGATTTTACAAAAACGAAAAAACGAACATCAATAATTGATTCAAAAGAAATCAAAGGAAACAAAATTAAGAAATGAATCGAATCAAAATGTAAGTTTACAACTTCAGAAAGGAATTATTAAAAAATAAATCGTTAGTAATAAAATAAATTATTCAGACTTTCTCGTTAGTAAAATCAAAAGTGCGTTTTATTATTAGGTTTTTTTTTTTTTTTTTTTTTTTTAACAATAAGGAACCACTAGCACGCGGAAGGGGGCTCGCTAGTGATCTCTAAATGTATCCGAATAATAATAATTGTCTCCTCCCTGCGGCTGTCACTGACTTCGCCTCCGGTCGTCCCCGAAAGGAAAATATAGAACGTTTATTAATATTGTAGCACTACAACATTGACAAGAATCCCAACCGGGAGTGAATCTTTTTAATTGCAGAATATTTTCATCATTAGGCTGAGACATCACACACTCTCAAGAACAGTTACTGAAGCTAACTTCCTCAACACTATCCACCACCCCATCTGAAACTGGGGGAGGCTCGAGCAGTCCATGACTTCCAACGCTGTCTCGCCTTCTTCCCTCGTCTATTGTCATCCTTCTGCTCTTCATTCGCACATCGTCTTCCCACCATTTTCTCTCATTCTCTCTTCAGCCTTCGTTTCCATTCATTCTTTTTCACTTTCACACCTCTTACACACACACACTCCAAACGGTCCAATCTTGCATTCCTCTTTCTTCCGTGTTTTCACTCCTTTCCACCAAGACAGTGCGAATCTGAAGAAGCTGACGAATAACACCGCCAGCATTGTCAGCATGGCAGACTCTGAGCAGGGCCCTGACGAACCAGTCTGCACGAATGCTTTTCTCACCCCATTACCGCGGATTCTTGCAATAGCAGAAGTGTTGTCATACTAAAATGAGCAAAATTGAGGATTTGTCGGAAAAACAGCCGATATCTGGATTTGAACGGCAGACATTGGGCCATTTCCGGATACTTGATATTCATCCGATCGGATCTCCGATATCCAGATATTGATTTTAGTTTTCCATCCCTAGTTGTACTTGAGTATAATATACTTATTATAAATATTATTTTTGTTGACAATAAAGATTGTTGTGTTGTGCCTACTCGTTAGTGAACGCTCTGCCTGAGAAACTTGCTTGCTTAGCGCGTTTTTTTTTTTTTTTACGGAACTTTGGTTCTAAAATTATCCAGGTTAAAATGACCAGTAGGTTTACGTAGGACCTACGTCGTTTAATACCTAGTTAAGCAATCCCAATTTTTCTGCGATAAAAACTGAATGATTGTTCCATTTCATCGTTGATTTTGATAATTGCGGCGCTCACTAAAACATCTACCATTGAGTGGTGCGCATCAAATCGGTAATCGGAACAAAAATCTTCAGAAAATAAATCCCGAAAAACAAAAGTTGAAAAAAGAGAAAAATGGAAAAAGGAAAGACATTTTTTTAACCCCAAATATCAAAATAATGAATTATTTTGACAATGGGGGGCTTGGAGTAGACGTCGAGACCAAACTTTTGGACCCCTCAAATTTTCATATACCTAGTGCACGATGAGTGGGTTAGCCAGAGCTTTGAAATGGAAACATGTTCCTATTCACACGATTCAACGGCACCGACTAACCTAGTGTTGACCACCTACGACAAGAAGTAGGTTGCTACATAATAGTATTATAGGTACCTACATATTATGTTTATCCTAAGTGCGTTGGGGTGTTCTTAGGAGGTGCTTCGGGTGAATAAAAACTACCCTTCCATATGTGTCCCAAGCTTTCGACTGTATTCAGTCATCTTCACAGGGTTATATACTGCAAAACAACAATATTGTGAGGTTCCGGCTATTTCTATATAGGTAATTCGGTTGACATGGTGCTAACTGTTACAGACCTTAGTTTATAAAACACGATGACGTCACGAGCTCCTCGCCCCAGTCATCGGGCGCCGCCTGGGTTGTGGTGTCGGGCATAGATTGTTGATTGCAAAATTTGCAATATTTAATAGATCTGGAAGGTAGTATGAAGTGGTAGTGGGGTTTATGGTATATTATCGTTAAGAAATTTGGCCTGTGGCATGTGGCCTTGTTTACCTTTGTGCTGTTGTGGTATATTGAATGATGGGGTGAAGTTACATTGCTGTTGGGTTATCGGATGCGGTGCGGCGGTTGGACGGGGTAGTTTTAGTGGGGAAAATAAAAGTTAATTTATACAGAATTACGAAAATTGAGTGCAAAATTTGAAGGGGGACGTTAGCGTGAGATTCGGCTTTGGGAGGGTGGCTGTACGGGAAGGTTATTGTGCTGTTTTTTGATCTGTCATTCTGATGGCTGTGACGGTTACTAAAGGTGGTCAGCGGGCCGATGGTAGGGCGAGTCGTACATCAAGCAGAATATCACCCGTTAGGTAATTAAACAATAGTAATAATAATGACATCTGTACTTAGCGTGCTATGGTATTACAAATTTATTATGCGGTTATTAGTTGGTGGTGAAGAGAGGTAGAAATTGGGCGCCTAGGTGGTGGATATCATTTTTTATATTTATGGTGTGCGGTTGTTTCAGGATGTGAATGTTTTCATAAATTTGGCGTTTAAAGGTGTTGGCTTCTTTGGCTAGAGAGGTAACGTTGTGGAAATCGGGTTCGTGTTTATACTTAATGCAGTGCTGGTCTAAGGCTGTTTTTTCAATTTTGTTTTGGAAATTGTATTTATGTGAGTAAATTCTTTTGTTTAAATTCTGCATGCTTTCACCGATATATACTTGCGTGCATGTTTCGGTTTTACATGGTATTTTATAAATATTAAATCTAGTATTCATGGTAGGTTCTAAATCTTTAAGTGGGGGGAAGTAATTCTTTAATTTGTTATTAAATGACCAGGCTATTTTGTAGTTGTCTTTTTTAAATATGTTTTTAAATTTGTAAGCCCAATCAGAGCGGTAGGGTATAGAGGCAAATTTACAGGGGTCCTTACTGGGTTCATTTTTATGCTGGTTTTGTAGGGGGAGTTTCTGGTTGATTATATGGTTGTTGATTGAAGTTTCTGTGTTGTTAGGTCTTTTGAAGTAGTGGGTGATAGAGTATTTCGGTGGTATTATGGTCTGGGTACTATTGTAAGAGTGGGTTTGGTTATTTTTTAGATTAAATTTTACTTTTTTCTCGAACAGGGATGGTGAAAATTGGAATATTAAAGGGTCGAATTTATTTTTTGGTTGGTTATATTTATTGTTATCATGTTTTTGTTGTTTGCTAAGTTTAGTATAAATTAGTTTTTTATCAGCTTTTTTGATTTGTAATTTGATGATAGAGGGGGGGTAGTTATTGTTGGCGAAGATCCTTTCTAATTTTGCTTTTACTGAGCTATGGTGTTTTGGTGAGGTAAGGTTTAGTGCTGTGAATGCATAGTTATATAACAGGTTATTTTTAAATTGTGGTGGGTGACTAGAGTTATAATTTATTAGTTTACCGTTGTATGTAGGTTTAGTGTACCATTTAAATGATAAGGTAGAGTCTTTATCTCGGATTATGGTAGTGTTTAAATAGTTTAATTTATTGTCCTGTTCAATTTCTTTTGTGAATTTAATGGAGGGGTTGAGGTTATTGAATTCGTTGAATAGTTGTTCTATCTGATTGGTTGGTACCGCCATAATTAGGTCGTCTTCGTATTTAAAGATCCATTTGATAGGGGTATGGGTAGATTTAATTAATTTGTTCAACATTTGGTTTAGTACTAATTTGCCTACTGTAGAGCTTAGGGAGCCGCCCATGATCTGGCCAGATTTTTGCTTGTAATATTTTTGGTTGAATATGAAGTATCCCAAATCACAGCACAGTTTGAAGCCCTCCACGAATAGGTCTAGATTTTTTATGGGTGAGTTGATTTTGATTTCGTCCCAGTTATCGTGGATGGTTTTCAACGCGTCTGATGTACGTAGGCTGGGATACAATTCTTTTACGTCAAGACTAAGTAGCGAGTAATTTTGCTCTAGTTTAGTTCCTTCTAGGTGGTTTTTTAATTGTTGGGCATTTACTAGGTCATATGGGTTATTAAGTACGAACGGTTTTAGGATACTGGCATACCATTTCGAGAGCGGCTGGGATGGTCCATTACAATTTGAGACAATGGGTCGCATTGTTTGGGGGTTTTTGTGCGTTTTCAGTTTTCCGTAAAGGCGTGGTGCGGTACTATGACGGTTGTATAATTTAGGTTTGATGCTTTTATGGATGATTTTCCTTTCTATTAATTTTTCGGTGAATTTTTCGAATTTCTTGTTAATGGTATTTGTAGGATCGTTGGAGAAATGCTCAAATTTATCAGTATTACTAAGGAAATCCTTGAAGCTGTCGTTGTATGCTTCTCTGTGCATAATTACTGTTTGGCGTGCTTTATCTGCCTGAACGGTTATTAAACTAGGGTTGTTTTTGAAAAATGTTTTTAAGTTTTTAAGGTCGGTCGCTACTTTTTTCTGGGTAAGAGTTGGGTGTTTTTTCTTTACTTGGTTTATGATGTTTACAGTCTGATTCCTAATTGATATTCGTTCGGTTTCTGAGAAGTCTTCATTGTTGATGGTGCTCTCGATGTCCGCCACTATCCGCATTACCTCCTTCTCGCGTAGTGGTGTTTCCAGGTTGGTCTTGTCGTGGCTCTTGAGGGTTTCGGCGATGTCTGGTGGTAGGTGGACGTTGGTGGAGTTGAAGAGCCATTGTACCATTACATCTGGGTCAGGGGTGGGTGCTTGTTCAGTTGGTGAAGTGGTTCAGCACTTAGGCCAGCACAGCCAAGGAGGATGTCAAACAAATCAACTATTATGTTTATGATATACCTATTATCGTCCCCTGTCATTTCCATTCAGTCAACGCTATTTCTTCTCCGGGGATTGTTTCCGGCATCGGAAAATACTGAGGATTTTTTGGGGGATTTTCAGCAAATCGTACAGTCCCAAAAACAAGATTCGACAATGAACACATTAAATAACACATTCGCACTGAGAACTTGTCAAATTTTGAGAAGTTCTCAGTGCGAACTACACTCATTCGATAAGGAGAGCGAACTAAACTCATTCGATAAGGAATCAGTTCAGCTTGTGGAACATTAACATAATATGTTAATGTTAGTCACTTTAAGAAATATTATTTCTTAAAGTGACTAACGTAGGTACCAAGAAATCCTCCAAGGGAGTTGGATTGAAACCGGAAACTTATTAAGGACCATGTGGTCGGCTCGGTCTAAGTTTATGACTATAAATAAAACGGTACAGCCGGAGAGCGGACCTCCTTTCAAGCTTGTTTATACAATCGGTTCTGCCCCTTTCCGTTTCGGGTTTCCTTCTACAAATCCATACAATTAGTTTTCTTTTTCTTACTTCTTGGATTTCAACATGGCTGGCAGGTTCGAGTCCCCAGGACGT
Organism: Pilophorus perplexus; assembly: GCA_955831195.1. Lineage (NCBI taxonomy): Eukaryota > Metazoa > Arthropoda > Insecta > Hemiptera > Miridae > Pilophorus > Pilophorus perplexus. The sequence goes on from OY037008.1 coordinate 27,125,970, forward strand.
CACCGGGTCGGGTCTCCGGAAGGGTCGTATGGCCGTGCGGGATGGTTCTCAAAACGAAAATGTGTCGGGGAAAAGGTCGGGTGACGTGTTTGTATGTTTGGGCACGCTTGTTAGTAAGTTGAGTCTTCAAAACTTTGTTCTTGGTGTGACGACAATTGAAGGTTATTCGCATCCCGCCTTCTCCCACGTCAGAAACCCCTCATGTAGCACCTTATTCCCAAAACTTGGCCCAGCTCTACCATCTGAAACATTAAGAACACCTATTTTATCCAATCGGCACGCTATTTTCCTACCAACTTTAAGAAATTAATCTTCTTCCTCTTTTCAGTTCCTGCGGGTTTCATGTGCTGCTCCTGGTGCCAAAAAGTGGGAAGCGCCAAGCAGTTCAGCCTCAAATCCCCGACGGGGAACAAAGTCTTCTGTTCCGAACAGTGTTTCACTCAGTCGAGGCGAGCGAATTTCAAACGGAACAAAACCTGCGACTGGTGCCGACATGTCCGACACACCATCAATTACGTCGATTTTCACGACGGCGAGCAGCAGCTTCAGTTTTGCAGGTTCGCCATTTTCAATTTATGTTTTCCCTAGTTTTTAAAGTTAGCTTTCAAAACAGCCCTTATCCACTTTCGATTTTTTTTTTTTTTTTTCGGAGGAAATGACCAAAAACTACCTACCTATGTCTTCAATAGAATGTTGTAGTGTTAAATTACCAAATTTGCCTGATTATAAAAATCGAGATTTCAATGAAGTTCAAGACTATGATAGGTATAGGTAGCAATTTTAATTGTGGATTATAATCCTTTTAATTCTGAAAGAAGAGATGGCGCCAACTTGACCCCCAAGTTGGCCAATTTTACTTCCTGAAAAAAAAAAGCCTTTGGGCTGGAGAATGAAGCCAAAATGATAATGGCGAGAGAAAAATTTAAATTATAAGTTTGCTTAATCAAAATTGTGCACTTTGAAGTGTTTTGTTCTGGACGATGCAAAAGTCTCCGAAAACATCAACTCATATTGGGGGTGAGGTCTGACATTCTGGACATCGATCCATCATTTAACTACTCCTGGGCAAGGTCCTCGAGAATGCCGGGAAAACTTGATGACCTCTCACAACCAACTGTCCTGGGACTACGTTGCTGACAACAAAGTTACAGCACCTAGATCATTGGGAGCGACGAGTCATGCTTGTCCACCTCACACCTAACTGTTCATGTCCAAATTTTATTCGTGCAAGCACGTTTTGGGCTTACAAAAAAAAAAAAAAAAAAAAAAAAGCTGCAAATTTTACACAAGGGTTTATTATTCTTTGATATACGTTACTTGTGCAGAAATTTGTTTCAGTCAATGAAAAAATTTATAAAAAATTTTTTTTTTTTGGATTTTTATCACAAAAAATTTTTTTTTTGGATTTTTTTTTTTTCAAAAATTCTTTATTTTTTACTCGAAAAATATTTAACATCCTGGGATCCTTGAAAAATCCCATTTTTATCCCCATGAAAGCCCTAAAGATCGCCCCAGTGAAATCGGATCGTTCCGGGACCCCAAAAAATAGATTCTACGTCCAGAAATACTTCGAAAACGACACCTAACTCGATCCCACAGCTAAAAGCCTTCAAAAAACCCTCCCGTAGCCCCATTATAGCCCCATAGCGCCCCACGGGTTTGGGCGATCGGACTGAAAACCTTGCGGGCACAACTAGATGGTAAACCAAGTATTTTGTCAAAATTTCAGATTTGTAAAAAAATTCCTACTGCCCAAAACGGACGGCGGACGGACATTTCGGATTTAGAATGTAGACCTCTTGAAATAAAACGGATAATGTCAAATTTTGAGCCCGATCGGAGTCGTCGACCCCCGTCGCGAAAACGGGTCGATTTTAATTCCACCGATTAGCTTCGATTTCACCGGCAACACCCCTGTGCGTTATTCCACTGGGTCTTGAGCAGGTAGAAGAAATAATAATTATTTGCAGTAATTATTACTGCACATTCCACCGAGTATGTTTATGAAGTAGGTACCTAGGTAAAAAAAGTCTTAGCTGATGTCGGCCTACGACCACGTTTTTCAGAACATTTTCTTGTCTCCCTCCGAGACTATTCCTCCGATCGAAAATCCATTGCCCCCACGCGAAAGCTGATTAAATTTAATTTCAGAACTGATATTAGGATTTTCCCGGAGACCTCAGAAAAAGCCAGTAAAATGCCTCCCCAAATAGGTAGGTATTCAGAGGGAAATTTGCCAATCCCCCGCAACATTTTCAAAGTGCTCTTCCATCAGTTATAGCTTTGAAATGGTTAGCCCTAGAAATTCTTGAGCTAGTGCTATGCTTTGTGTTACACCTTTCTTATGCTAGTTTGGTGTCTTTTTGTTCGGACCCACGGTTTTGACGAAAGCTGAACACTTTTTCTTAAGGTTGTCTCAAACGCGAACAATGGGGAACGGTAGAATAAACATACGAGGGGTAAACACCGATTGGTCTCATCGGTGGAATGTGAACCTCATTAGTCACTGATCGAGCTAATCCGGTGGAATCCAATGCTGCCCGCGAAAACATAGATGTATTATTCCAAGAATAATAAACCAAAAGTGGGCGATTGCCCATTGCGACCAAATCCGTCTGGTGAAGCGATTACGAGAGCTCATTAAGGAAAGGGGCTGAAAAAAGTGGAGAGGGTGGTTTTGCCCTATTGCGCACATCTGAAGGGAAACGAAGTGAATTTACGCGCACATACCTCAGATTGCGAGATGACGCAGTCGAACAGGAGTCAAACAAACCTCGCTTCCTCTCTACCAATAATCTATGCAAGATCCCTATCATCTCTGCCACGTCATTCTGCGTTTATTGTTGATGCAATGTCGACCACTGGTAACGTTCCAACCTTTATTACGGGCAAAAGTGGGAAGCAGTTATTGTTTCACAAAAAGTTTCGCGAAAACCGTACATTAGGAACAGGAGAAACTAAGTGGTGGTAGGTGCGACTATCCTGAAAATATGGCACTAAAACCGTGCTTTACCTTAATCCTCCCCATGCACAGGGGAGGATATCCTATATATAACAATATATATTGTTGTTGCAAGCATGGGTGATAGTCCACTCGTTGGTCACAACGCAGGGGCGCAAAATACTATTCTGATTTGGTTGCTAGTGGTAATTAACTGAGGTTAACACTTCGACCAAGAGGGATTTGGGCGCAATAGTTGGGGAATAATAGGGGCAAAAAAGTTTTGTAAGTCCCGCCAGAAGCTAAATTGCAAAACGCTGGCAGACCATCCAAAGCCAAACGAGCCCTCTTGGTACGGTGAAAGTGCTGTGGCTGTGACTTTTTTTTTACGAGGCCGGATTTCCGGGATGATACTTTGACTCTGTATTCAATAAGTATCATGTTTCTCTTGACGTACGTAAATGTTTCGCCGTGATTTTCCCAAAACCTATCGTGCATTCATTCTATTATGCCGAGATATTATAATTTCCGCATTCACATTTGCCCATTTTATCATTCATTAATCTTTGTGTCACCTGATGCAGCAGGAGACCCGATGGGAAAGAGACGAAATACCCTCTGGAACGACACAGGGCTCAAGCAAGCCAAAAGGTTCAAAAGCTTGTGACGAACACACATCACACGCGGCAATACACCCACATTAAATGAAAAAAAAATTTCTCCGCACAGTAGATGCCCCACCGTCCCCTCATCTTCTAGAAAGAAGCGACAATCTGTTGTCTCTGACTTGCTGATCTTATTAAGGTGTTAGTTTAGTGAGGAGACTGGTAATAGTCCTGACGTCATTTTTTTCCATAGACAGTAGGGATCTATCACTCGGTGTAGCAGTAGTAATGAACGTTTTGGCTTTGGGGTCAATTGGCTTTTGGTGAGCCCCGGTCCGAAGAGTAGGGATCTTGCTGTCTGCCTTTTCATTGCCCTCGAAGCCCTCGTGCGGCAGAATCAACCAGATGAAATTGTGTTGTGAACAGCAGCAGGCCAGAAGGCATTCCCAGACCGACCAGGACTTGAACGTGTGGGCTCCTATTGCCTTCAGTGCAGTCTGGTTGTATGAGAATGTGTATATCTTGGCTTCTTTGACCGTTTTGGGCTTCGACTTTCTATTTTCAACGGTTCGACGTATTAGATAGCTGCTGGTTTCAAGGCTTGAGTGCAAGGTAGCCTGTCACTATCGGCACCAGTTGATACCTTCGTCGTTGAAATGAACTTACAGAATTCCTCATATGTATTTTGAAATTTTCATGAACTCGAAAAACCAACTGAACTTTATTAGCTTTGTTTCTCACATTTTATTAGAATTTTCTGTTTTACTGTTAACAGTGACAAATGTCTGAACCAATACAAGATGAACATCTTTTGCACGGAGACTCAGGCCCATCTGGAGCTGCATCCACATCCTCAGGAACCCTCGACTTCGGAAGAGACCTCGGAAGTTACGGAAGGGACCAACTTGATCACTCCAGATTTGTGGATGAGAGATTGCAGGTATTTCCACTGATCTGAAAGTGGTTGTTTGCCGATGGTGCAGAGGTCTAATCCAATGAGCTGGTTAGGGAGAGAGAATGACTCCAGCAGAGGAGTCATTCTCTCTCCCTAACCACCTCATTCCACTGATCTGCTCTAATTGGATGATGAGTGCATGTTGCAAGTAGTGACGCAGTTAATTGTCGTTACAGATCGCAGTCTCCAGAAACTGACAGGTCTGGAACACCACCGAGAATACCGTCGCCGTTGGTGGAGCTGAAGACGTCGCCTTCGAGGACCAGGTATCAACCACAACGTAGGCTGTCAACGGACAAAAGGAAGAGCAAAAGGAGCCCGAAAAACGTGCCGGAGCAAAGGAGGTCGTATTCGCCGCCGTCAAGTCCAACCAGCGTATCACCGCAGAACCTCAGAGTCCCACCGACGCACGTGCACCCATTTCTGCCGGAAAGGCCTTTGTTCTTCACTTCCCCTGTATTGTCTCCAGTACCGGAACCGAGGTTCACACACAGGGGGCCACTCAGAAAAGTGCTGCACCCTGGGCTGCCACCATTGTTGCCACTCCGTCCCATCCACCCACAACCCATGTTCCCCGTCTTCCCATCGTCGCTATTACCCCCTCCCACCACTCTAGTTCCTTACCCCGTCCTCTTCCCCATCCCTATCCCCATCCCCATACCCATCCCTCTCCCCGGAGTCAAACTATCCGACATCACCGCCCTCTTCAATTCCAAAAAACCCACCGACAAACCGCCCAAACCCACTGAGCCAACGTGCAACGGAGCCCCACAAACGTCCAGAAGTAGCCAACTGAACAAAAGCCTCAAAATCACCTCAAAAATAAAACAGGAGGAAGAGCCACAGACAAGCCAGCCCAAACCCACCAACCCATCTCGCAAAAGGAGACTCCTCATTACAGATTCAGAAAGGACTCAAGACAGTGTTGCCAAAGCCCCCAAAGTGGTGCATTCTTAAATGGTCGAACCTTTTTTGTTATGTGCAACGCTCCACACAGACCTAAACGCAATAAAAGTGTACATGAAGACTGTAGTGGAAGTGACAAATACCAAATGTCAGCTTGATAATTTAGAAATCATTTTTTGGCATCAGTGTTCGTTCATCTTCGTTGATGACACTACCATAAACGATATTCCACCAATAAAGTTTGACAAAGTTATAATGATTCTCTTTCCACCTTAGATCAGCTAAATGTGTGTTTGTGGAGGTGACTTGATTTACACGAGGTAGTCCAGTAAATCAAGGGTCAAAAATCCCATTTCCAGGAAGAATCTATAGAGGTTTTTGTCATGGATACGTCTATTGGCTGGCCTAAGTGAGCATGAAAATTAAGAAAAAACTGCAACACAACAACCTATAAATAAAATATCTCGGAGATTATTCGTATATATATGTATATAGAAATATCCATGAAATGATATTTTTACGTTAGGGGTAAACATTTCGGTGTGTACCGCAACAATAGGAAGCTCGGCTATATGAATATACATAGCCAGACCGGGAATTCCCTAATGGCAAGTTAATACCACATGCCAATGAAGTGCCTGGGCATGACCCTAAGTGCAAAACTGCGTGGAAGGCGCACGTGAAGAACAAGAAGAGAGATACCTCAGAAAAATGTACTGGCTAATGGGTCGGAAATCAAAAATGTCGATACAAAATAAATTAACGCTGTACAATCAAGTCCTCAAGCCAGTTTGGACTTGTGGAGCGCAGCTGTGGGGGTGCACGGCTCAAAGCAACCGAGATATCATTCAAAGGTTACAAAACAATGTAAGGTAAACGCACTAGTTACTGTAGTTGACAGCTTAAGAAAATTTTGACAGGTTTTTTGTCTTTCCCCCCCTCAAAATCGAGTTTCTCCACTTTTTCACTTTTCAGGGTTTACACAAATCCCTTCTCTATACGATGCAATAGAAAATTTTATTGAAATTTGAGCTTTAATGGGAGAAAAATTAGATTTTCGAAAGTGTATTTGCACCAGTAGTCGACACAGGGAAAGTTGACATGGGATTTGCATCAGAAGTCGACAGGTGGTGGCTCAAAAACCGCCATATTTTTTTTATTTTTTGGTTTTCGGTCATTTTCACCAAGAAAGAAGCGTCTGGACAAAAAATTCATTCCATGCTTTTTTAAAGAGGACAAAGTTCAGCGTCGAATGAACACTCTATCGACCCAATCCGGTTAAGCCGTCTGGCTGAAACCGAACGTCTTCCAAAAATCAAGCGAAGAACGAAACTGGAGGAAGTAAATCCCCATGACTCCCACGGCTGATAAGGGGAAATCAATTTGAAACCAACAATTAAAAGGACGATGTTTAAAAACATTTATTTCACTTAACATCGGGTATAAACAGAACTATTTGTATATAGAAAAAAAATCAACATCCCCCCCGCACCGCCAACATGGTGCGATACCCAGTTTGCCACCTCATTACAGCTACGTGTTCATTTTGGTAACTTTTGGTCCTTAGATTAAGATACTGAAATGTGATGTTTAAGTGGTGGTTCCCCTCAAACTGCGAGAACCGGAAAATCGTTTGACAACGTTCAAAACCAATCTTGCACGATTTTCCGCGTTCTTGAACAGTTGCATAACAACACAGAATAAACAACTTGGTCCCTAAATTTTTTCAACAGGTGCCCTTCTGAGACAGAATGAAACGTTTTGAACATGGAAACATCACTTGGGTACATGTACATGTAACAAGCACCTGGAAAATGATTTAAGGTGCGAAAAAAAGTTTGTGGCAAGGTTTTGGAAGCTCAAGTTCATCAAGGGTTTTTCGTGAAGGGACATCCTAGTTTCCTTGAAGTAATGCACACAAAGAGGTTGACGAGAGCCCCAAACGGAAAAATCGAGAACTTCCACCACGTGTATTTTTCCCAAGGCGGTCACAGGGCTTCCTCAGAACCTGAACTGCCACAGTGGGAGTTTATGAGTTTGAAAATGCCAACAAAGAAATTGTCCTTGGAAGTAGTAGGTAGAATTTACACGTTATTGCTCATAATAACTACCATGGCGTCTTTCAAGAGAAAAAAAAGCAACTTCCCTGTCAGCTGTAGGTAAAAATACGTCCCATAATATTAACTCAAGCTTTTGCAAACATTTTTTCTATTTTCGATTTTTCAAATTTGAGCAAACGCATAAATCACCACATTTATTGTTAACTTGAAATAATTAAAACAAAAATAATAAGAGTAAAAAATAAATAATTTTTAAAAGATGAAAAATTGCTTCGACGATATCAAATTTTTCAGAAGCCCATATTACGCTATCTACATAAAAATTGATAATAATGAAAACTATGTAATAATAATTTTCGCGATTGATTTGATGCAACGAAAGATTGATACTATAATATAGTATCAATCTTTCGGTGCATCAAATCAATCGCGAAAATCCATATTATGGATAGTAAACTCATCAAATTTTATCCATTTCATCCATTGCATTCATTACTTTTCTAATTTGTTTGTTTGATTACCTAATCAATATTAAGGGTGGTCATGGTCCGGTAGTCAAATCGTCGTCAAAGTTTTGACGAGAGCCATTGGGCACTCAATATGCATCGGTGCACAAGCGATCAACCACTTTCCACGATTTGACACACCACAAAGAGAGGGCATCAAATCTTCGTTAGTTGGCAAAATAAAGCGCCGCGACGGCAGCGGCAGTTATGCGGGATGCTAAATCAGTAGCCAACAATCGATTTTCAATCGAAGGCTCACAATCGACACAATTGGACTTGGAAAATCGATTTTTCAGCCGAATTATCAAAACATCATCTTTTATGGGTTATAGTGAGGGATAAGCCGTTGGTGGTTGGTTGCTCAGGGCGTATATTTGGATAGATACATCGCCTCGAGGCGCCTTTCGCCCGTCCCCAGGTAAGTATGGTACTACGCTTATGTATCATCTTTTATACAAAAACAGACAGTATTGATTAAGTGAATGTGGGTGGAAAGTTGTTTTATTTGAGAGCCGGCCTGATTCTACATTTATGTAGAAATTTATAAATTGAAACGGTCAACATCATCACCAATTAAATTGAATTTATGGGCAGTGATACTATTTTACGTACCGAAATTTGGCGTTGTTTTTTATGCATGTTATTTTCGAAAATAATGGAACTTTAACCGTAATGCATAGTAAAAATAACAATTTTTTAAATAAAAAAAATTAGTGAGGTTGGGTTCATCAGCTCAGAAGATACAAACATAAGAAAAATTGAGCGATGAAGGACGAGACTCGTAATAAACAACAGTTGTTACTGAACTAAGTAGTGGCGGTGGTGGTAATCTTCTAGTGTCTGCAGAGAAATTTGTGGACATTAATTGATGTCCTTCGGTTGGTTCTCCCTTCTTAAAATCTACGATCTGATTGTTGTTTTCAAGTTTATCCTTCTTGTGGGTATGCTGTGTAAGTACTAAACAACGAGTAGGTACTATAAGAAAAACAGAACATGAACACCCCAATGAAAATCACATTTACAAAAAATCGATTCAGAAATAAAAATCCATCTTGGGATAAAAATTGCTACAATCAATCAATTGCAAAAAATCGGAAAATCGGAGGTTAAAAATATTAATTTTTAGATTTTTTAATTAGATTTAATCGAAAATCGATTTGCATCCCTAGTGATGACTTCTGCGACAGCTGTTCATTTCAAAATCGGTCTTCCTCTGTGTAGCTGAGGGCAGGATTGTCCACAACCAATGCAGATTGCATTCTGGTTTTTTCTCAGCAATAGTTGCTAATTATTAGGACTTGAAATAGTTGTAAATGTTGGGAACAGACTAAACAAACTGGTAGATAACGTATCAACCAGTTTTTTCGGTGTTTGAAGCGCCATTTTCAATTTAGTCGGTGCTTAATCGTACTTGGTGTGCATTACCGCGGGCAGTAAAATTTAATTCCCCATTTAAGTAATAGGGAAATGTGGGCGTTGTAAGCCGAATAATAAAACCAGGAAAGTTGGAATGAGCTGAACTGAGAACTGACCGGTGGACAATTCTCAAGTTTCTGCCAGGACCTATTGATGATTCAACAAACGTCCTGTTCACTTTTTTACTCGTGATTTCCACCTTGAAACCATCAAAATATCCACCAACTGAACCCTAAGAATTCTTACATTGTTTGTAATGTCTTCTCGGAGGTCCTCATCCAGACAGCCTCCTGAACTAAAGTGAACCCTTCACCTTCAAAATTCGAAAGATAACTCGACTAGTCCAAAACCGACTACCACGCTGTCGGGGCACCACATTGATTACAATATAATTTATGATCGAAAACAATCCATAATCCTCATTTTAAAAAAAACACCAATCGGCTCAACAAGCCACAACTATACAAAACTCAATAAAAATTAAAACTTTGGTTAGTCAATCAATCTATCGGCAATCTGGATAGAATTAAAAAATAGCGTTTTTCAGGGATTTGAGGTAAATGTTACTAACATAAGTGACTATAACAAAATTAAATTCATGCGTGCTATCAACAGGGAGGTACTAAAGACTTGAAACAGGTAAGATTTTCCCGAAAAAAGCTAATTACACGAACAATGTCAAATCTTTGACTAGCATAAAATATATCATTAATTTATTACAATTTTCCAAATGAAAATAAGTGATTTCATTACACCAATATTATTTTTTATGTACAATGATACAACAGTTTAAATTTTACGCGAAATAATTCCACCCCAGTGATTTTTCTTAATATCTTTTTTGTTCTCCATTCCGTATAAGCCGGTACAAAAATACATCTAAACTTCGAGACTTTGTCCAAATAAAATAACTTTCGGAATTTTGCGTCTCTTTGACGTGTCTAAAAATTCTAATGGAGATGTTTGAGTTTAAGGCGGATTCGGCTTCCAAGACTTGAAGGGTGATTTGTTACGTGTTTGTTGAGTGAGGGGAATTGCCATGGTGTGTGGAGAATTTAAAAAATGTGAACCACTGGCGGCTAAATGGAGCATCAACGATACTCCAAGGATGGTGCAAGGATGAGAAACGCCCTCCCCGCCGGTATTCGCTCTGTCACCTCCCTTGGCCGTTTTACTCATGAAGTAAGGACAACTTTTGTATCTTACTCCTCCCTCTTCTCCCCTTCTATCCCCTTCTTTGCTCCTCTTCATCGTCGCTCCTTTATCTTCACTCAGTAGCACCCTAGGCCAGAACGTTCAATAATTGAAATATATGATATAATAATTATTATAATATATTTTTGCCTAATAATTTTGTATCACTTTTGTTTATTTTTTATCCACCATTTAATTCTGTATAAATTTGTTTACTCAACTAATTCATCCATAATAATATTATGGATGAATTAGTTGAGTAAACAAATTTATTATATATTATATATATTATATTTTCAACTACAATCTTACTGTATATTTCCATTCGAGGCGGGAGTCCACTCTCCAATTTGGAAATACCTAAGGGTATTTAATTTTTTGAATTTAAATGAGAGCAGCTTCTTTGAGCAAGCGTAACTCACCCACGCGCCGCTAGGTGTCTTCTGGTTTAGTTAAGGGAGTTTCTCGTTCACATAACGACACTTAGACACACGTCGTTCAACGTAAAGAGTATTGCCGCCTCATCTGTGTCTCGCTTCTCAACCAACTCCTCTCCATAAATCGTCACCATGTGTACTCAACCTTGTAAACAGCCTCCTCACCTCCCTCCCTTAAATTTTGCGCTAGATAATAGGCCTGTTCCAGGTCTGACTGCGTCTCGCGACAGAAGTTGGACAGCTGTCGACAGAACCCGACCGCACATACTCGAGCTCACAACCTACGATCGACCTGGAACAGCAATTTCTAAACTGCGCATGTCTCCGGCGATTTCTGTTAACAAACCTATCATTGGTCTTAAATCTCACTTGCGCCGGACAAAAAGCCACCGTTGACCAAACTCAGTGGAGTCAGATTAGACGGCTGGACTTCGCAAAACTCTCACAAGAAGTTCGTCAAGGATCGTCTCATTTCAAAACGGTTATCTATATCCGAAAATATGCCCAGGTTAGGTGCAAAGACAGTGCAGCCAACATGAGCCCTACCCTCACCACAGACCCCATCCTCACCCAACTAACAAATAGGTGCATTTCAAATTTATATATAAACTAAATGAACCAAACACGGAACGTAGAAGTCTTGGAAGCTAAAAGCTAAACACCACATGGTACATACACAAATAGCAATAAATAAGACGATACGAAATTCACAAAACGCCAACTAAACATTTCCGCTGAAATTAGGCGAAAAAAATATACACATAACGAGGCATTCTGCCTATTTAACATCATTCGACAAATGTACAACATTCTCACAATGTGAGTTGTGATGATAACGTGGAAATGGAAAAAAAAGGTACGAAAAATGGCGATTCATCGAACTGAAGAGCGAACCCTGAATTTTGTAATTTCTCCGGCTTCGGACTCGTCGACGCTCAGAGATCGTGTGGTCCTGTATCATACTTTGCTTTCGGGGCCTTCGGCCACGTGACGGAAGGAGTTGCGGATTTTGTACAGGTAGAGGGCGCAGAGGTGGCCGTAGGTTTTATTGTACCAATCTGGCGTTCGCCCTCTGAAAGTGGAAAGGAAATACATTTGGCATGAGGTAGAGTAAAATTAAAGTACATTTTTTAAAGTGTGAAAACACTCACTTGGTATCTACTCGGGATAAGTGGATGATACGAGACTTGCCGGATCCACAGGGTTCGATTAGGTACCGGGAGGCGAGGAGTATCCCGCGTACGCCGCCAGAGAGCACTTGACCTTCAGGATGTTCCACAGACGTCTCGACGATGACGCAGGCCCCTTTGGCGAGCTCAGTCTTCCACGTTCTGAAATTCGAGTTTGTGTATTAGTAGGAGAAGAGTCAGCGAGGCTCTGTTGTCACATCAGAGTCTCACCTCAAAACGCAGTAGTCTTTGGAGGGTATGGGGGAGATGGAAGCAGTCAAATACTGGAACACCTCGGCGTTGGTGTCAAGCCTGGTGACGACCCTCCATTTGACAAGTGACGCGTCCCAGAGCTGCCTCTCTCGCAACACCCGATGAAGAAGTTCCGTAGGAGGGGCCTCGACTTCAGTGCTGACTCGCCACAACCTCAGAGGATGTCCGTCGCCGACTTTCTTGTAAGAGATATCCACGCCCATCCAGTGCCCGTTTCCGACCCAGCCACGGCTCCTGTCAAGGGAAAGAAGGATGTGCTTTAGTGATCGATGACAAGTGTGAAAGTTGCTCACCCAAACAGGCCTAGGATGTTGAGCTGCAAACCCCGTTTTGGTTGCATCGCTGTGGCCAAGAAGTTCGACATACCTGACCGTATGAAGCATCAGGTAGTTGAGTAAAATTTGCATTTGCAAAAAGCATTAAATGCTTTGTGATTGTCCTTCCTAGAATTCTGCACATGACATCTACTAATTAGGCAGAAAAGACCAAAGCCATCAGACTCTACTCTAAGGGGCTCATTTCAGCAAGTGGGCTGAATAGCAGCCGATTCTGAACATGACAGGCAGGCCACGGGGAGCATCCTCCATCGGGAGCCCCCAATGCTTTGAAAAGGAGAGACAATGGAGTACAAGTATTGCTCATGTCTTGTCCTTGCTGAAATTAGATTTCACTATCATACCGAAGCTTCCTTGAACCTAACAAGAGAAGCTGCAGTTGCTGACCGAGCTGTAAAAAATGAAGCTGAGTCATTGGACCCAAGTCTAACTACCGAAAAGTCGCTTTGCCAATTAAGTGAACCAAAGGGCAGCCAATCAAAGGCCACAATTTGGAACAATACTCGTATTACGGGGTTCAAGCAGGCCGGGAGGTTTAATATGCCAGTTTATCAATGTTAGCAGGGCCTGCCCAGAGCAACCATCAGCCATCGATACCCATCCCTGCTTTGCTTCTGTCTTTGATGCGAGTGAGTAGCGCACAAGCTTTGCCTATGTCCCATCTTTGACTAGAGTGTTGGCATTGTATAGCCTTGTGAAGAGTAGATCAGATTGGAGCAAAGCCTAACATTCCAAAAAGTCGCTTCACCCAGCACGTGTTTCCAAGGACAGCTCATCCAAAAGCCAACAACTGGAACAATACTGTACTGCTTAGGGGAACTAGGAGGCATAGTACGTATTTCAAATCAATGACCATGCATGACCTGCTGATGGCAACCAGTCGCCTCTGCTTTGTAAAGGAGAGACAGTGAGCACAAGCTTGTTGCAGAGTGGAACCCGTCTGACAAGGCTTACTCAAACGTGACAATAGAATTTCCCATAATTGGAGCAATTATTGCTAATAGCCATGCAAAGAATGAGATCGAAGCTACCTAATCCCAACAGTCTGACTTCCCAAAACGTTGCTTAGCCCAGCAAGTGTACCAAAGGGCCCAACCAAGCCAAGGGGCCCATGCCTTTCAAATGACCAAGCAGAGCCCATCCAGAAAGAGCATTAGCTTTGAAGAGGAAATTGAGTGGAGCAAGCTTTACACTGGTGCCATCCTTGCTACACTTGGATTTCGGCATTTCTGCCAATGCTTGAACCCAACGACAGCAGCTCCAACAGCAGACAGCTTTGCAAGGAATATAGCACAGACCCTAATCATACCTAAGCCCAACCTTCCAAAACGTCGCTTCGCCCGGCAAGTGCATCAGTCAGCCACAAACTGGCACAACATTGCGGGGTTCCGGCAAGCCAAAAGCCACACCTTCCAAGTAAACAACTAAAGCAATACTGAGTCTGCCCAGAAGCGTACAATGAAAAGAAAAAAAAATGCATTCATTTTTTTCTTCTTCAAATTTCAACTGATATTCAAAACATTAATCAGAACCGTGTGATGCTGAATAACTCAGAAGATAGCCAAGAAAGAGCTTACTATTAGGTGGTAAGTACCATAAACCACCATGCAGAGCGCCAAGTTAGAAAATTATCAAGATTAAATGAAAATTTTTGCGTTGAGCTCAAATCAACGGTAGATATCTTAACAACGAAAGCGCTCGCCACAAGTGCCAAAACAATCAGTGATGACCGACTCAAATAAATTATTAGGTACCAACGAAAGTTCTTTTGAATTTGTAAGGTTCAACAGTTATTTGGGAGAATCGCTTACGTACGACAACTTTCAAAAGCAATCAACTATTAGTCTATAATAGTCTATGACAAAAATCTAGACGTCGAAAATTGTCCAAACATGCGTATAAAAGTGGAAAAGTAGAAAAAATAATGTATGAGTTGTAAACAAACGAACAGAAAAAAACGACGCAATACCTAAGTTAAACGTTACTTTCATTAGTTAAAAGTTAAAAAAGGAGGAAGTAGAAAAATAAACAAAGTGGAGAAGTGGAGTGTAGTCAAAGGGTGGGGGAAGAAGAGCAATGAACAAGACCCAAAGGAAATTACGGCAACGGAGTCCCTCCGCCGATTTTTCAATATCTTTTTTCCAAGTCGACCGGATGAAATTATAACCAAGACAGATTTTGTCTGGTGAAGTCAGAGTAAACTTCTCATCGATAATAAGCCAAGAGGTCAATTCTATTTCAAGGAAATCAACCATTTTAATGAAGCATGTGTCGTTATACACAGCTTTTATAGAGGAAAATTTTCACATAGGACGGAAGGAGAATTTACGTACGTAATGTATGCTCTATGGCACTGTGGACCAGCATAGTACACTGGAACCCTATTTCAAACGAAACAAGTAGATCACTCTCATGGTACAGAAAAAATCACCTGTCAAAACTCCACACATATTAAATATTACAACACAGCTTCGGATTGATCAATAGTCACATTAATGGGATATCCCATGTGGGGAACTAATGAAATTGGGTTCAGGACAAGGTATCTATTTGGATCATGTAGGTACGGCCCGAAGAACCGTCACTAGCAATAATGTTCAACTATTCTGTCATCTTCGTCCTCTGCTAGAGTGCTGCACGTTGAAGGGAACTAGACACAACCAGACCTCAATTAGGGTTGACACAGTGAAATGCCTAATCTCTTCTTTGAGGTAGAACCTCCTATTTTCGAATTCGAACTGTTACAATACCAGTTACACTACTAGTTCACATGTAAACCAAGTAAAGTAGATGGCGATGAAGTCGGGCCAGTTCCAACATGTATCTTTTCTACCAAGTTATCTACCACTTAAAAAGTGCACAATTTTCGTAGAACTGTACTCCCAAATAGTTAGCCGAAGTATAAAACGAATGCCAGAAAATTCACTACACGGGTAGGAGATTTGCAAAAAGTATGTTTGAACAACAATGTCCACTACGGCGTTGTACCTATCGTGATCTGCAGTGGGGATCAAGCCAACAAAAAGCATATTTTGCAAGTTATTATTATGTTTATACTAGGTTTTAATGAGAAATTCCTTTATTTCTCAATTGGTTTGGTCAAACGTTCGGATCCTCAGAGCTACCGTATTCACGGCAATGAGCCATAAGTCTTTGTTTTTGGATGTTCTGTCTTTAGTGCCTCTTTTTGAATCATTTGAAGAGTACAGGGGAAAAACCGGGTAGTACTAATGTACAGTAGTACTGAGTTACCCGGTTTTCCCCCTGTACTCTTCATTTGGAATAAAATTGAATTTGGCTATGCATACGCCTGATCAACTTAAAATCATTTTTGCATCAGGATTAAATAATAAGGCAGTTGAAGGATAACCATAACTGTGCCAGCTTCCTATGGGGGCGGTTCAAATCCGCCAAAAAGTAGTCAGCTCCGCCGATTCGGACTGAAATATGAGGATGCGCAGTGGATAAATGTTTATTAAATTTGGCGAGAAAAGCCTCACAGCTTTTTTTTTTTTTCGTTTCGAGGAAATTTAGGCTTTTTAGGCCCACAAATTGAGTGTCTCTCCATCCAAGGGATCCACGGGTAGCCTTTGCAGGTGGCAAAGAGAGTGACAAGAGCTGCTTTGAGTACAGTGAGCTCTGAGTGGACCCAATAGGATGATGACGGCAATGCTTCCTGATCCAGTGGGAGCCAAGGTACAAGTACTTGTAAAGCAACATCGCTAGCGTTTTCTTCAGAGTTGACATTCCTCCAGGAATCTACTAACGTCATTTCCTGTACCTTCGACACCCGATTCGCAACAAATGTCTGGAGTTTATAGGTTGAAGTGCTGAGAAGCTTGCAGAGACTAAAACAAGCCATCAATTGAATTGAATAGATGAGCGCAACCTTTCTGTTATTACGAAATAATGCTGGACTGCCAACCGTAGCTTTTATTGAAACTAAGAAACAGTAGGTATCTAGCGACCAAACTATGCCACACAACACATCAAAAATATCCACGTGATGCTCATTACGTAAACAACTGCACCCTAACGACCGATGCGTAAGAAAACCTTATGCCGATCAGAGGTAGGCTAACGAACGGCGCAGGCTGCAAAAATCGTTTTGGAGTCGTTGGAATCAGCCTAAAAAGCTCATTCCATAGACCCTTGTACCAACGAAATCGTCCCCCTTTTGAGGCCTCCTTAGTTACACATCAGAGATAAACAACTTTCGTCGTGAAGGATCTCCCGAAAACCGATGAAGGGGATGAGGGAGGAAAAATCAGGGTAGCCTATAACCATCCCCCGAACTCGCTGATCACAATGAGACCACCCTCATGAAAATCTGTTGAGCCGCTCGGGCGTGATGCTGTGAAAAAAAAAAACGTCGAAGAGGTGAGCGCACCTTTCCATTTTTTGAGGGAAAGGTTCCGTTAAAAACTGTGGAACTATGGTTAATAATGTTGGAGGGTCGAAGGGTCAGGAAAAGCTTCACCCAGGTGTCTTCCGACAGAGACAGTAGTACGCTGTACCCCACATTTTTGGGCCCCCTCTGCCGGTAGAGGAAACTTCCTAATGTTTTCAAAATGTTTTTCTGGCATTATAGTGGACCTAAGTAGCTGAGAAATCATGAAAGTTCGGTCGTATTCGACGATGAAATTCTCTCGGCGCTGGAGAGTGAAGTTATAAGCCTTCGTAACCTACAGGTGACAGTATTTTTCATCGATGTCTCCTCGTTTGAACACTTCCACCCTCCTTCCCTCCTTCACACTCCTCACACCAACAGTGTAATTGGATTTTGTAGTTGAATGAACCTACCCTTCTAGAAAATTCAGGAGAAACCTACCTACCTACTCTTCATTTCCCCTCTTTCCATTTAAGCTCAAATTAGTTACCCACTGTACGCATGGGTTCTCAAATCTTGTCTCAGAAGTACTTTCAGCACTTACCGAATCCTGAACTAAATCAAAATTATTGCCAACAGTGAGCTGAGAATGAAGTAGACAATTAAGGTGGTTGTGCCAGTGACTGGCAGCCAGTCGAAGGTTATGATGAAAGTGACAAGACATGAAGACTTAGTCTTGATGATGACCTCTGGTTGATATACGTCAACATCGTATCGTTTAATTACTGTGGCCGGAACACAATATTTATTTTAACAAACTTTTCAAAAATCCGATGACTCCAAGTCCTATGCTCTTTATAGGATTGAGTGCATAAAGCACAATCAAAAGGTTAGACATCCAACTATCCGACTAGTCACTATTATAGTGCCCTTTAAATATGATCAGATAATATATTCTACAGAACACTATAAGTCCAGATAGTAAGTGCACATTTTATCAAATTGGAGATGTCAGTACTACTCAAGAATTTTACTCCAGTGTTCAATTCAAAACTAACGAGACTGGGCATAATTCCGAACAGTACCGACGTCAATCTAATATATTAAATTAATGACTTATAAAGCTCCGGCATACGCGGT
This sequence comes from Pilophorus perplexus, assembly GCA_955831195.1. Lineage (NCBI taxonomy): Eukaryota > Metazoa > Arthropoda > Insecta > Hemiptera > Miridae > Pilophorus > Pilophorus perplexus. Next base: position 27,144,237 of record OY037008.1, read on the forward strand.
TGTGGTGGTGCCAATTTTGACCCAGTTACGAACGTGAAGTATGATGTAAAGATGAAACAATTGAAGAAGAAAACACTACAGAACCAACTTACTGTAACATATCGGGATCTTCAGCCCTAACGAGGAAGTAAATCAGTCATTTCATAACTTTTCAAAGTCACTGTACAGGCAACATCAGAGTCTGTTGCGGGTCTTACTTTTCACGGGCTTCTTTCATCAGTGCGGTTTGGCAGGCGTTGAGATATCCTTTCCAATCCTGTCCGAAGTCAGATCCTAAATCGTCAAGAGCCACTGGGACACTTTCTTCCATGTAGCTGAAGTGGCATTGGGCGAGTAGCTCGTCGCAGATCTGAAAAAAAATTGTAAGGAGGTTGAGAGAGTGGATAGACCGAAGTAAATCATTTCAGGCAATGCAACTCTGCAGGGGATTCGACTGGAGTATTTGAATAGTTCTTACGTTGAAAACTTCCTTGTGGTTTTTGATGAAGGCCAAGAGGCAATCGTGAGCGGCCTTGTTGTGTCCCAGCTGTCTCGGGTCGGGCACTCCGTTGTTTTTCCTGGGCGACGCCGCCGTGTTCCTGGAGGGAGGAGCCGTCCAGTGGAAGAGCGAAGGTGCCAAGCAGACGGCCAGGTTGCTAGCGGTCATTTGATTGGTCGGAGCAAAAGCGGCGACATCCGCGAGGAAATGAAGTAGGAACTGGAGCGCCTCTCTGTGCTCGTCGGGGAGGAGAAGCAAAGCGCACTGGACCGCTTCTATCCTTAAGCTGACAGGTACATCTACAAAGTATGCAAAATTATATAAACCACCCTCACAACCATCTTCAATCTGATAATGTACGACACTAACGTTGAAATATAGCGATGAACGTTTCGGACAGCTTGTTGGTGAGCAACGCCTCTGGAAGCTCCCTAAAATATTGCTTCACCATGTCAGCAACGTCGAAAGCCTGCTGACCCTCAAAGCTGATCTCATCGCCCTGCGTCTCAGCCATCGCTTTGAGTTTCTGTATCCTCGACTTCACCCCAGGCTTGCGGAACAGGCCAACCTGTAAGGATTAACATGTGAACGAGTCGTACGTAACCAAATTTCAACTGTGAGCAGGAAAATATTTACCTGTTCGAGGGCGTTGGCACGAAGCCACGTGAGAGCCAATTGGATGCACATTGGAAGGGTTTGGCCGGTTCTCTGGAGCGACACCACCAAAGGGACTCCAAAAACAGTTTTGTCTGCAACATGGACAAATAAATGAAATTAGGCAAGTTACCACGTACATGCATGACAATGCTCAAACCCCTAAAGATTATTATCACGTAAAAAGATAGTAGTAATGTATAGTTTATCCAAGAAAAGCTCAAAAAATAGGTGGAACAAGGTGAAGATCGACCCAGTCGATTGATATTCAGGAACACCGTTCTCGATTGGAAACGTTCCCATAAGTCAGAATAAATAAAAGTCGATCCACACATTTCAGTGTTTCAGTGCATCCGTGGCCATCAGTGCTCCGTGCAGCATGTGTAATGAGGCGTCTGAAGCACGAGGGATCATTTTAATTAAAATTAAATTTGTGGGAACGGCTACCAAACAGGGGAAAGACCACGACGTTTACCTACCAGGTGATCAACGGAGTCTCACCTTGAACTTACGCCCGGACGACACATAATGATTGTTCACTGATATGGTACCAATGACTCCTTCTGGTGGTCGAGGTCCAATCCCTAATACAAGACTTATCACTACGACTGCTGTGGCTAGCTTAACGTTCTCAGCAAATGGAGGCATGTTTTGACAGGTCCACCAGAAATTTTTGCCCTGCCAGAGGACTCCCAAGTGAGGTTCCTTCATTCGATCCCTCGATCTTGTGTGTTGAAGACGGTTGCCTTCACCACGGGAGCCCCCAAGAGGGATCCATAGTTCCGTTTGCACTCGCCACACCGACTGGGCGCTCGTTATCAATCATCCGAGGAGGAGAAAATACGACAACAAGGACGGACGCAAAACACCACAGAGTAAAAGAGGTCGGATGGATTGATAACAATGATAAGAGCGGTGACTACACAGCGCACCACTAGCGCCCAGTCGGTGTGGCAAATGCGAAGGGAACTATGGATCTCTCGTGCTTCAGACGCATGTAACGCTGGTGTGTGGACAATAATTGATTGCCAATAATTGTTCATGATAAATTATCTATCATTGATGCCAATGAAGAGCATGGAGCACTATGGCACGGATTCACACAATTGATCAGTACGTATTACAGCTGTGAGAAGTCAAGAAATACATGAAAATGAGATCGCTTAGGATTTGTGCTGCAGATTGGAAACCGGAACCAGTGTAGGTGACGTCACCTACACCGGTTTTTGAATCGGCCAGAACAACTTAAGATTATTATAAACTATGTGAAAGACTTTTTGTCATATCTGAAGAATGGCCCATCCACCTCTGTGCTCTCGAACATCCAAATCTCCATTCCTTTGGTTCTCACCTTTGTAATCCGGGTTTTTGATTTTCCTCATGAATTTGGGCAGCTCCCAGTTCCAGCCCGTTCGGTGAGTCGGACAATGTTTTTCCATAATGGAGGTGAGTTTGAGGAGAGCGAGCTTCCTGAGGACGAGGAGCTGCCCGCTGGACATGGACGACACTGGCTGACCAATGTACGACTCCGGTCGGACTGACGCCCTTTGGAAACTGTGCCACCTCATTATACCCCTGAAAATTCATCAATTTGATTTTACGGAAACTTTCACAAAGATTCTCACAAACACATTCACTTCATGAACATCTTCTCTACTTTTGATTCATCCCACCAATTTACAAGCTCAAGACATGATACCTAACCGGTTTGGCAATTACCGAAAGTTGGAGCCTTCTGATAAGCAGATCTGAAAATAGACGCCACTGTAAGGCGATAGAACGCCGCATTAATATTAAGTTCAATCTCCTTTTCGAGGAAAAGCTTCTTAAAGGTAAAGTCCCGCTAAGGACCTCATCAAAACTTGGGTAAACCGTCTTGAGACTAAGAAATTAAATGGGATGACCTGTGTAAACTACTGTTAAAGAAGCGGAATTATGAAAGTTGGCCGTTAACCCGAGAAGGGAAGATTAAAGAACGGAACTCACTTAATTCTTGGAGTAGTGTCGCTATCGCTTTCCCCCAGCGCGCTACTGCTTTCCGCGCTTTCTACGTCGGCTTCTTTGAACACAGTGATTTCTGAAAAAAAAAGGGGGAGGAAAAGGAAATTTGTTTAAAAGCTCATTAATAGAAACGAGGGTATGCTAGCAATCATGGAAGAAGAAAAAAGAAAAGAAAAGGAGCTGGTTCACTACGGCTACAAACAGTTGAATTTTGAGAAACTACGTTAAACGTCATACGAGTGGAAGTTCTCCGGGTCTCCACTAGGGCGATGGTTACACAGAAGTCGGTAAGGTGTTAGATCCCCACGGCACCCCTCACCAAAACTGTTTTTACGTGTTTGAAGCGATTGAAGTTACTCTACATCTAAAACCGGTATTGAGAGTCGAAACTGCTCTGAGAAAATTCAACACCTATTTATTGCGATGTAGAACCTGTTTCTGGAGTTACTTAGGTACCTTTTAAAGTGTATAGAAACTAACACAAGCTCATTAACTTACTTTAATACCTAATTAAAGGTTTAAATTAAAGACTAGATGTTTACTGAATTTCAAGTCTACTCAGATAACCAACCGGGTCTTTGAATTGGTAGGGATTTTGTACCAAAAGAGAAACAAGTAGAGACATGATTGAGTTTGGTTAGGGAGAGAGAACGACTCCTCTGCTGAATACTAAATTGTTTATTCAGGTAAACAATTATAGCGTGGGGACCGGTTTCGAGCAACTAAGCTCATCTACAGCCCAGATGGTTCAGAACTAATTGTACGTTCAACCACCTCAAGTCACTCTGGGCTGTAGATGAGCTTAGTTGCTCGAAACCGGTCCCCACGCTATAATTGTTTACCTGAATAAACAATTTAGTATTCAGCAGAGGTGTCGTTCTCTCTCCCTAACCAAACTCATTGGATTAGACCTCTGCACCATCGGCAAACAACCACTTTGTAAAGACATGATTTTTGGTGTAATTTGGCTTTGGGGGTCTGAGGTATCATTTTGAAAAAGTGGTATCTTGCCTAAAATAGTTTAGGAAGCTCTGGTTTGGTAGTTCGTCATTATCTCAAGACGAGATGGAAGTCTGCCTGCTGATGCAGAGGTGCTGATCCAAGAAAGGGATTGGCGATGTGACCCCTCTGCTTCTTCTTTCAACTTCTCTATTTAGGTTAAATACATTAGTTGAATACCGGTGTCGAGCTAACGCTCATCTTCAGTCATACATACATGACAAAACATGAATTACCAACTAAATTCGGTCTCTTTACTATTATTCATTACCTGTACAATATTGCATAACATTATTAATTAAGAGAGAGTTCAGTTGATAATTCTTGTTGCTCCTAACCGGTCTTCAACTAATGTATTCAACCTAAATACAGAAGTTAAAGGAAGAAGGAGAGAGCACCCTTTCCAAGATTCAGGAGATCTAAAAACCAGTTTTTGAGCAATTTACTCTTTTCTGGACAGTCACAACCGTTTGATGATTCTTAAACCCCGTTAAACTGGTCATGTGATTTTAAACCCTCTTCTAGACATCTGAAACTTTTGCCAGTCTTAAACCTTTAAACTGTATTTATACTTGACTGAAACGAACCGAAAGATATAATATATATATTATATGTCTTTGAACGAACCTGGTGGCTTCCTAAATATCCGAGGTGACCTGAACGTGTCCCTGTCGGGGGTGCTGTTAAGACTAGTACTTCTCGACGAGGGGGAGAGCCTCTCTTTTGCACTTCCTCCCCTAATTTCACTAAAATCTAAAACCTGAAATGGAACAAAAGTTGTTATTGTCTAGTCAATTAAGAAGAAAAACTTTTTTTCTATCATAATGCATACATTTATAGCAAAAACGTTAACGGTACATATAAAATTTATGTGTTCATTTAATGAACAATACGGCATGGTAATAATTGTCGGATGTTCGAGAATACAAAATAATTCCTCTAACATAGTTAACTAGTGTTAGTTAATTAACATTAACATTTAATGTTAACAAGTCATTAAAGAACAACATGCAACCTGCTTGCATGAAGTCTGGATATATTGAATTTATAAGGTAACCTCTACTACTTTCTGACGCTTCTTGTTGAACGAAGCCCTGGCGAAAATGAAGGTTTTTGGAACGGCGCAAACGTAGTTAAAAAAAATATTTATTGGCGCAAATGTAGGGTTTTACGACTGGCGCAATCGTAGTGCTAGGACTGGCGCAACATGTACTTTAATTTACTAATACATTTAAGGTAGAGGAATTTTTCGTCTTATTTTCACCTTTCTGGCGTAAATGTAATCTACCGAAGGGGGGCCCAGGGGTATTTCTTATATCCGCCTTTGCTCGTTGGGGCCGAGTATCCACGGATTAGCTCTCGAGCTCGCTGTTTTAGTCAGTTATCTCCAGCCCAAAGCCGGCAACTACCGGAAAAAGCAAGGAGTCTGCTCACTCCTGTGTACGTTCCGAAGTTTCCTTCGGACCCAACGGAAATGAGTGCTCGAACATAATTAAAATCTGAATGCATGAATCGATAAGACTGTTGCATACGTGGAGGACGGGGGAATCGTCCGCCGAATTTGTCAAGGAAGAGGAGACGTCCTCGTGCTCTAAGCCGATCGACCCCGAGGTTCGGGGCCCGAACCGGCATACAGTAGGTACTAAGTATTGATGAATATCGACTGTTCGTAGAGTTGGAACCGTTCCAACGCTCTTCGCGGGACTTTGCCAGACTTATTAGCGCAACCTTTTATAACATACCTTGGTATTGTTGCTGTTAGCATCCTTATAATAATGTTGTCGCCAGGGGAGTTCCGAGTCAGACAAAGCACCCGAGTCAGACTCGGGCCGGCTCAGATAACGACGAGATCCTCTCATGTCTATCGGGCTTTCGGGTGGCGTCACATCCACGCAGTTCAAATCCCGCATCCTCCTTTCCATCGACGCGATGTCGACCACCTGCAATATTACAACAGTCGGCCGATAAGTCGTATACGACTTATTACATATATTCCATATATATTCCATATATATTCCATATATGGAATCGCTCCCAGTTCTGAAACAAGAGTCATCAATCCCACTCACTTGCGGTCCGCTAATGTTAACTCCGTCCCGAATGTGCCTTTTTCTTCTTCGGGACTTCAAACTTTCCACCCTCCTGAGAAAAGCTTTGGCGCCATCCCGCAGACGTTCGCTTCCGCTCCTTCGAAATTTAGCGGCGAGGAGTTCACTGTCGGGGCTCAAAGCTCCTGGTGGCAAACTACCATACCTAAAAGTGTATATTGAGACAAATAGTAAAAAAAGCCTCGCCACGCAGAGGTATTGCTAGATGATGAAAAATTGTAACGAGGGACGAACGAAAATCAGCATGACATTCAATTTCCAAGTAAATCGGTAGTCTTTAGTACGAATTGATCCTGTAAGACGATTGCCTCAAGTTGATACAAGTTTTCCAAATGAGATTAGAAAGTGACTCATTCTCAGAGTAGATATTGTTGAACGTGGAATCAACTTATAGGGGAGCACGGGGTGAAAGTGGTCATGGGAAAAAGTGGCCGCTGGCTGTTTATGCGGATGTGTTCATTATTGCAAGCGCCAGATATGACGAAATTCATCTTTGGAATGAAAACCTGAAGTACAAGAAGCAGAAAGTTGTTCGGATAAGGATTTGATAAGCAATGATGACATGAAGTTTTTGTATAGGTCTAGAGCAATTTCGTGCTGTATCTTCAGATCGCCTGGAGGGCGCATTTTTTTTTTTTTTTTTTTTTTTTTTTTTTTTTTTTTTTTTTTTTTTTTTTTTTTTTTTTTTTTTTTTTTTTTTTTGGCGAAATCCATTGTGTTTTACCTGAACCATCTAATGAGCTCATAACATAAATTTTAGAATCTTTGAATTTTTGAGGTCGAATTTTCAGTTTTGGAAAAATTGCTATGAGTGTGATTGTGGCCAGTCTGAGCACTTTTTCCCTCAGATAGCCACTTACTGACCCTGAGGGCACACTTGTCGGCAAAGTCTCTGTGGTAAGTTCCATTGTGTTGAACCCATTGATGAACTCATTACAAAAATTTTAAAAATTCCAGGTCAAATTTTCAGTATTTTGGAAAAATTACTAAGGGGGAGATTGTGGTCAGTCTTACCATTTTCTACTACACCCCTGGCCACTTACTCCCACTGGGTGGGAGATAATGGAAACAAATTTTGCATGATCTAATCGTGAATTAAGAACAGGCAAACAATTTATTGACGGTAAGTCGGTGATTTTTGTAAAGCTTAGATCCCAGGGGTTCAAATTATACCAAAATTGTTAAAGAAAACTTGAAGGGGCCCAAGCACTTTCAATATGAGTAAAAAGTGACCACTTTCACCCCGTGCACCCATACGCCAAAAAGTGCCGGCAAATATCTACCTGGTGGTTCCAAGTCCGCAGGTATGAAATGTATTTTAAAATCTACATTAAATTTTTACGAAAATAAATCAGTTTTAGCTATTAGCATAACGTGGCGGTTCGTGATAGATTCAGACATTTCGTATAAATTATTCACATTTAGATGATGCCTAAAGAAAATATAAATTATGTAGGTATGTAGTAATTAGAATTAATCAAAGATCGATTGGTGACATAAAGGCATGCGATAGCATTCACAATGTGGTTCTGGTCAGTCGGAATAGGGAGCCCTTCAACCGGTTATAACCGGTATAAATACCTATAGAACTTCAAACTGGTATGGTAGCTTTACAAAGAGAATTGAAAGCTACGCACCGATTTCACAGCTCTCCAAAACGGTTTACTTAATAGCTCTCAAACCCGTTTTGTAGCTCTTAAACCCTGTTTTATAGCGCTTCAACTTGGGTTTGTAGCTCCTCAAACTCGTTTCATGTAATACTGAACATCTTACAGGTTGTGCCAAACTAGTTTCATAGCTCTCAAACAATTGTATAGTTCTTAGCCCAATAATGAGGGTGTCGAACCCACATATCGTATCACATTTTCACCAACTATTCAGGATAGCCAAAAACCTTACTTCAATACCATGGTGGTGATGAAATATCAAAATTTGGTTTAATCTTGTTTTATTTTATTTTATATTTGAGCATAATTCATAATATTCGGACACCTTTAAAATGCAAAAAAATACGAAACTCGTTCAAATAAAATCAAACATGCTGATAAGTAATATCATGTCATATTATGACATGAGGGCACAATATAACATGTCATATTATGACATGTGGCTTTGATACCCTGGAAGTTGGTAGGTACCAACTAGGTAGGTACAGCTCTTCACAGTGGTTTTGAAGCGCATTGAACCAGGTGCTCAAACTTTGCCACCTCTAACCACTTTTATAGCCCCTAAAACTGGTTTCATAGCTCTAAAACTAGTTTAGTTAGCCCTTAAACAAGGTTTTTCTACCAAAACTGGTGTTATGGATTTAAAACGTTTTTTTCTTCGTCTTAACAGACATTACGGTTCTACACTAGGTTCAAAGCTGCTCAAAATGATTTTTCGTCTCTTTGAAGTAGTTTTATAGCTCCTAAAACTTGTTTCATAGCTTTCAAACTAGTTTAGTAGCCCTTGAGCAAGGGTTTTGGGTCCGAAAATTCGTTTTATAACGAGTTTTTGAAGCTCTTAACAGATTTTATGGCTCAAAGCTGCTCAAACAGATATTATTGCTCAGAAACTAGTTTCGTAGCTATTCAAACCAGTTTCGTAGTTATTCACCCAGGTTGTTATAGCCCAAAAAAGTTTTGTAGCACCTCAAACCTGTTTAATAGCGCTCAAACCAGCTTCATAGCTCTTCAAACAGGTTTATAGCCAAAACAGGTTTTGTAGCTACCTACTCAAACTAGTTATAACCAGTTCTTCTACCAGTTTTAGAGGGCTAGGCTTAAGATAGCATTGGAACCCCCCAACCAGAAGATGTGTCCGACCATCCAGAACCTGTGCTTTACAGAAAAGTGAACTTACCTAATAACCGGAACGTCTTTCCCAGTTTTGGCACTTTCGGAGTCCTTACCTGGAAAATTAATACATTCGTGAAGTGGAAAATTTGACAAGAAAATATTTAGAATTTTCAAAAAGATTGGAGCCCCCAAAGCTCCGTGCCGCCTGCTGGTGGAAACATTTCGACTGAAGGTACAACATTGTCCAAATTCGATTTTAGGCCATTTCGAATTCTAGTACAAATGACATGCTCCATCCGATATAGCAGTAAGATTTGAGGGCAGAAGAAAATCGAGTGAAGCATCAACGCTCTAACTGGAAGGGAAAGTCAACACTGCCTAAGTTTAGCTGTTTGACTTGACAACAAAATTATGCAGTAACTACACCTTCACAGTCGATTTTCACCGAAAACACCTCATTTTCGCTCATGTTGTGTGTGTTTCTATAATTGTTCCAGTTTAGCTATAACTCAGAGTAAATTTACATATTAATATGAGTTGCCGCCAGTGATGAACTCGTTAACCTTTTATTTTCACTCATCTCTTTAGCCACGTTAACTTTTGCGTTTAACTTACAGGCTAATTTGCTGGCGGCTTGGAGCTGAGCGAGTTTCTGGGGGGTCACTTCCGTCACTCGCGACCATCTCCGGATTTCCGGTTGGAACGTCCAATTCTCACTCAAGGCACACTGATCGTCTTCGTCCGAGTCGTCGGCCCTCTGAAACCATAACAACATTATAAGAGACTTATTTTCATACAGAACAGGTTCAAAGGAAAAAACTGAGGATATTTTGAAGCAATTTTAAAGCAGGTCAAAAAATAGAAAAGATGTAGGGGAGAGCGACGTACCTTGGTCACCTTTCTAGAATCACCTGCTTGATAGCATAATTTCAGAATAATTCTGATCGATAATTATTAACGATACCTTTTCTGGAAGATACATTCCTCCCCTTCAAACTGCGATGGTCAACATATTCGTTTGGAGTTTTAATCAGTTCAAAATTATGCGATTTACAAAATTTAAAATAGTTACCAAGGTCACCTTGATACTGGTCACCTTGAGGTTAGCCACCCATGTACCTACTGAACCCCTCCATGGTACGATAGGTACTCACCTAAACAGACTACAAGGAATTCACTTATCTACGATTGAATAATTAAACTAAGGAATTAATCATTTAAAGGCTTTATTGTATAACACATAACAATTATATAATAAATACAAATTATTTATATAATAAATACAAATCTGGAAGACGGAGCGGGCCTATAGTCCAGTCATTATGTAGGTACTTTGGACCTTGCAAAAATTCCGAAGTTAATGAAACTTTCAGGGTTCGTATAGGGGTGCCCAAGGATGATGTACCTAAGTTTTTGAACTGAAAAACCTTGTGGAAAATTGTGGGGGGCCGAAAAACCACGAAATGTTGGCACTTTTTTTCAGTTTTTCGCAAATGTCTCGTAAATTACGCACTTTGTGTGTACTATAAGATACTACAATATACTACAACTACAATATACTACAACTTTCATTCGGCATATTATGCCGAATGAAAGTTATAGAGCATTAAATTTCCTTCAAGTTTCACAGGTCAAACATAATTGTTGACCCCATAGGTACCGAGATAAATCAATCTGGAAATAGACAAAATCTCTCAAAATGGCCCAAAACAGCTAAAAATGCTACATAACGTTATGCTACATAACGACGGTTTCGGTGGATATTTGATGGTTTCATCGCATGTAATCGTGTTTATATTCATCCCCCTCACCCCACTCCAAGTAAAAAAGGGCTATCACAAAACAGCAAAACCTACTTAAAAAAATCAATCATTTATGGACAATTCACCGTAATTAAACAAATAAATGCAATACAATCACGTATGTCCCTCTTCTCCTTCCTCTTGTGGTTCTTCGACCTCTTCGTTCGGGTCATTAGCGAAGAGGGAATCAATGTTCCAGACTTCCTGAACGTCGTCTTCATCTTCATCTTCCTGCAAGTTTATGTCTGGTGAGTTGTCGCTGGCCTGCACAACTCTTGCAAAGCTTGGAACAACGCAGCCCACATTTCTAGCACAACCTTTCTTGCCGACCCCTCGGCTGGTGGGGGTCCATTCCCATTCCGAAGGGATTATATTTCGCCCCAGCCAAGTGTGGACCTGTAAATAGGTTTGTTCCAGGTTTGACGGAATGTTAACAGAAATCGCCTGAGACATGCGCAGTTTAGAAACTGCTGTTCCAGGTCGATCGAAAGTTGGACGGAAACCGATAGCTCGAGTATGTGCGGTCGGGTTCTGTCGACAGCTGTCCAACTTCTGTCGACAGACGCAGTCAGTCCTGGAACAAACCTAAAATGTGCGGAGGACATGGTGTGTAGCTGCATCAGTGGTCGGTGGCAGCCTGGCCAACTGAAATTGAGGCCAGTCTGGAGCCATCGTTTGGTCAGAAAGTCGAGTGAAGTCATTTGCGAAGTTTTTTAAAAGCTTGTCTGTGAAGTCTTTACACCACGAAATAATCTGTTTCCCCCAAAACCGATCCAATTGTGTGTACAAATCCCCTCGTGTACGGGAAATGTTCATCGTAGAGGAAATCCCACTCGCCCAACTCTACCCGAGACGTTGATGAGTTTAGATGAGTAAACCTTGTTACTTCCAAACTCCAAATCCCGCCCGTTATTCCCTGGCCAATTAGCCGTATTATCTGAAAACCTAATGGACGGAAACAAGCAAAACGCGAAGAGAGCCAAATGAAAAGTGGTAAGATGCCGAGTAGAAAAGCTTCCACCCCTCCGGTCTTCACCGTCACACTACCGCCGCCCATTATAATGAAGAGCTTCCCTATTCTTCAGGTTTAACTCAATCAAACACGAACCGGAGGGGTTGAAAAGTTGAAGAGGGAAGTTTTGAAGGGGGCGATAAAAGTTTAATGTCATTTGGCAGGTTGTTGGCACGACTGGGACCTGTTCCCACCTCATGGCGTTTGATTAGCGTATTGCTCTACAAGTTACAAACGGATGTGAATGAGCGCCAGATTATATTGCGACAAAACCAAATTCAACCCCGTACAGAGCCCCAAGTACACAATTTCTGTTTCGAGAAGCCCAGACAGACTTTCCATGCCTTCCAACTTTGAGTCTCCCCATACCGGTTTTCAATTCCTCAAACCGGTTAAATCCCATTAAACCAGCGGTGTCCCCTCTCAAACTGGTTTTCAATCACTTCGAATACAGCTTAAATCCAACGATAGCTTCGATAATGACTTCACTCAAATTTCAAAACCAAAACCCTCCAAACACTCAAATAGCCTCTTGAAGCCTCCTGGTGTGCTGAAGCCACAGAGTAACAGAGAGTAGAGCTGGCTGAAGCTCTAGTGGTCACAAGAATGAGTGACGCAATATCGTTCCCAAATGTCAGATTAAAAAAAATACACTGCCAAGGCAATGGCACATGAGCTTCCTCGTGCCAAGTTCAAAATGAACGTAACAACTGTAACAAGAAAATTACGTTCGCGCATGCGCAGGGAGTACCACTGATTCAATCGTGATGAAACTGATAGGGAACCATTAAGGGCTATACCCACACAATTCCTGAAAATTTGATTGAAATCCGATCAAAATTGTAGGAGTTATGGCTGTGGCAAGGAAATTACGTTCGCGCATGCGCTGAGCGTACCGCTGATTCAATCGTGATGAAACTGACAGGGGACCATCTAGAGCTATACGCACACAATTCCAGAAAATTTGATTGAAATCCGATCAAAATTGAGAAAGTTATGCCTGTTTCAAGAATTTCACGTTAGCGCATGCGCTGAGTGTACCGCTGATTCAATTGTGCTGAAATTCGTATGGGACCTCAAGGAGCCTGATCCGCATAATCCCTCAAAATTTGAGCTAAATTCATTCAAAATTGTGGAAATTATGGCTGTAACAAGGAAATGCGGACAGACCGACAGACCCACAGACCCACAGACCGACAGACCCACAGACCGACAGACCCACAGACCGACAGACACGAAACCAAATTTGTTCAGTAGGCTATGAAACGCAAAATGCGAGTGGAAATTTTGAATTCGGACAACAAAAATTTTTTTTCTCCCGAAAGTGAACACAAGGCTTCCGCTGCTTTGCAGACTCGGAAGCAAAAATCATATTGAGAACTAAATGAACACGGTATATATACACACACGGCATATATGCATTTCCTCATTTTCAAATGCGGGCTAAATTTCCTAAACATGTTAAAGCTCAATTGTTTATCGAGGTGTGTATATTGCGCCATCAACCGCTCATGACTCTTCTGAATCTGCAGAGCTTGGGGGCAAGATGATATCACCAGCTAGCTGCTGGGATGTCAGCAGTCTTCAACCCTACCTTGCTTTTCGGTTAAGTACCTAAGAATTGGATTCTTTGGTGGGTAAGTGTTGGTTTCCAAGATGTTTTAGTTCCATTCAGTTTGTTCAGCCGCTGGTTTGGTGGCCTAAAAAGTTTGCCCGCAAGCAGGTAAGCCACACATCATGACCATTGCTCAGCTGCTTATCTTCTCAGATTTTTTGAGATCAGGGATATGTAGCTTATTCCACAGTTAGCAAGGAATAACCAAATCAACGTGACGACATGCAGGATATCTCGCTCCCTCTCGTTGATCTCTCTCGAGGCTTAAAGAACGTCTTCGTTGTCTGTCTCGTGGTACACAGTTTCTTTCTTCGACCTTAATGATCGACTTGACGTCATCTGCAACCCCCTCCTTGAGACCATTTCAGCCTGGTTTAGGTGTTTGGTGTAATCGGAAATCCCGATTACACCCGATTCGGGATGTTCCTTCTCTTCTTCTTGCTGCACAGTAGTAGGCACTCTTTTCCAATGCCTGCACCGCAGCTATTGGTTCTTCTTCAGCTTCGCATCCTTCCAGCCGTTGATCCTGGATTTCTTTGAAGGGATGGCCGGGACTACTCTATCTTGCTTCATCTCTTGAGAACTTGACACGGGCCTCAGGGCTCGCTCGAACTGGGCAACCCCAAACGTACCAGTCTTCGTGGAATTGTTAGAATTGATCATCACGCCCGTAATCCCACTTCTGACATCACTTTATAATGTCCGACAGGAAACCCGATAAACACCCACATACGCATCAGAGATTACGACAACCCAAATCGAAAAAACAACAACAGACCGAGAAAAAAACCGTTATTTACCTGGTGGCAGAAATCCTACCTTACGACCAACCCTCAAACCAAAATTTTTTCCCTCTTCAGGGAAAAACATCAGATTATGGATATGTTTTTGGTAGAAATTGTATGATTTAAATTACCTTTAGGAGCCTTTCAGCTGATCCCGACCTTGGTTGGAATTCACTTTTGTACCTATTTCCATGCCAATAGGCACCCTTCCATTTAGTGGCTTCTTTTCGTAGGAAAACGTACCACACCAATTATGATTGTGTACGCTAGCAATGATTTTGTTTAACCTAGATACTGGGGTGAATATTTCGTCGCGGGTGAATATTTCGTCACGCAAATTTTTCCATGACCCCCAGCCAAAAGACATATCCATGTCAACTTAGTAATTTCTAGAATCAAAACCATCAAAGCGTAAGTTCCAACTCTCTAACAATATTGTATCCTAATAATATTATTACAAGGCAAACGTCCATGGCAAAATCGTAGGTTGATTACTCTGAGGATCATAAACCAAAAGGGAAAGCTGAAATAGAAAGATTACCCATATTTAACGATAATAAGGTAGCATACATGCCTACGATTACAATCAAAACACCATAATAAACAAGAATTATTTTTAAACTTTTAGAAAGCTTCCACCCACTCATAATTTTCGTACCTGCGACTCTTTTATTTTACGCGAGGTGAATATCACATTGCGGGGATGTGATAACCAATAACTTGACTTGTGATCCTGCCATGAAGAGAGGGAGGGAGGGAGGGGGTAGATCCCTGACATTGATAGGGACGGATTCTTAGTTGAAAATCTATACGTGTATGGCGTTTTGCTATCGGATATCCATCTTGGTCACGTTTTTTGGCGGGGCCAAGTGGCACGCCGAGGGGGGTTTATTTTTATCAACCAGTCACTGAGTCTCCATGCTTGATAAGAATCACGACTAATAAATAAAAAATTGTCTTGTGGGATAATAGGAATTATGGGAAGGGTAGAGACGAAAAAGACCTACGATGTACCAGTGGAGTGATTGTGCACAGTTCATCGCTGTTAATTAATTTCAAGGACAGGATCGTGTGATTTGTGTGAAGGGTTACCTCTTGGGTTACAAGGGGGTGGCACAATATTTCCATTTTTTTTAAATGTTATTTTATAGTGGAACATAAAAAAAAAAAAACACTTCCCTGGGAGAAAATATTAATTTCCCCAGAGAAGTAGCCAAACCTCAAGTAGAAACCACGGTTTGAAAAACGAACAATAACATTGTTAAAAGTGTAAACCTAGGTACTTACGTATCCTCCTTCAAGTCCGATTATTTTTTTTTACTTTCAAAGAACTGTTTGTTCCCTGTTTCAACCCGCCACCGCCATAAAGGCTAGGTCATTGTTTTCATGAAAAAAAACTCCCCAACTTTGGGGAAACTGCGGAAAGCTGAGATTCTTTCTAGGGCAACTTTACAAACAAAATTTGTGTAATAACGAAAATGCATGATATGAGTGGACTGAAGTTTGTGGTAGGTGCAACTTTTCGCGCAAGCAAAATGTTTCAACATGGGACTTCAGAAACGTCCCAAAATTGGAAAATTGTAAACGTATTGAAACACCGGAAATTAAAATGATAATGCATATAATACCTAATTCAAATTTCAGGGGGGACTTTTTTTGTTTTTTGGTGTTTTTGTTTTAATGAATCTGCGAATGAATATCGACAGTCTTGTTAAAACGTTATCGATATATCGATACTTTTCTAAATTTTGACAAAATACTCGGTTCACCATCTAGCTGTGCCCGCAAGGTTTTCAGCCCGATCTATGCCTGATCTAGATCACTACAATGAGATCGGAAGCGTGCCCCTCTGTCGCTTTCTCACCCCGTGAGAACTGAATATCTGAATAATCTCTATAATCGAATGCAGCGGATGTCTTATCACTACCCTCATGTAGAAATGTACGAGAACGGATACTCACAGGGGGTTTGGGAGGCGCGTCGAGTTTCATGTTGGCGCATTTGTTGAGAGCGTGGAGCCGCCTGAAGAGACTTTGGAGGGAATCCGGGTCCAAAAAGGGATGGTCCTTCTGCACTCCGTTGACTTCGATGGGGAATTGCAGGTCTGCAAAAAATTGAAGCGCTGATAGACAACAAGTAGGTAACCCCAGTGTATCGGGGAATGTCACTCTTTTCGGTTCACTTCATTAATTAAATGTTTTCAGTCGAATTGAATCTGAACAGTCAACTGAACAATACCAGCCATGCCGCTGGATTGGCACAGGTGACGTTCTCCGGAGTTGCAAAGCCTCCCTGTTTCTAATTACTGTTTCAATTCTATCTGGGAAAGCTAATGAGCCATCGATGAGCAGATCGTTGGGTAGAACTGCGAACCCCCTTTCAAACCCCCTTCCCGAACTGAACAGCTTTTGTTCCATCTCCAAAATATCGCTTTTCTCCTGGATTGAGGCAACAGTCCCTTTCGAGGACCCCATTTCGCCGAGGAAGTCGCATCACGACCATCAATCACTTCGGGGAAATATTACTGGGAGCTTTTCCGGCATGTATCCTCGGAACGTCACCTTGACGGAAGAGATTAAATTCCATACTTGAGGGAATCCAGAAGGGATACGTTGACAACCATTCGCCCGTGAAAATACTTCCAGGGGGCACCACAACAGTTACTGTCCGATCACCACACGCATTTATATAATATATTATTATATTATATCGCAGCCTTATTTATAAAAAGCCTAGCTTTTTACAATACGCCGCCTTTTTGTTATCAGGCTTTTTGGAATAAGGCTACAATAAAGCTACAATTTTAACAAAATCACAGCCGTAATTTAGATTAATGCAAAGGAGTCGCTGTTATCGCAAATAACTGTTATTTAAATTGAGTTGAAACGGATGCTGAACATGGAAGGAATACGGAATAAGTGTTGAGATCTGAATTATGATATTGAGTTGGTAAATGATTCGTGAAGTCAAGTTGGGGATCCTTACGTGTTGATGTGAGAAAAATTGTGAAGTCCTGAAAAGGGGAATAGGAGTAAATGACAAGAAACTGGTTTAGGATAATGAAAGAGAGGAGCGACTAGCTAATTCAAGAAGTTAAGTTGTACTGAACGAGCTGACCGGGATCCAGCCTTGATATAGTCGGTCATATATGGCCAGTTATCGCTTTCGATTGTATGAATTGTATTATTTCTCATTTAATGAGAAATAATGCAAACCATAATTGGAAAGTCTAAGAAACTTGAGGACCTTATTACATACAGTCACATTAATAAAAATGCATTTAATGCAAAACTCTTCTTCGTCCTCTCCTCACATCCATGGATGTGCCATGGATGCGATCATGCAGGCATCGCTTCGCCTTCCCGCTGAGTCAAAGGGTGCCTTCACGGGGTTAAGCATCGATCAACATTTTTACGATTGAATTTGAGGTTTTTTCCAAAACGTGCTCCAGCTCAATGGGTAAAACTTAATACCGCCGGCCCGTAAGAAAAGTGACACAACTCGAAAAAACTAAATTCTACAGGAGAGTTAAAATAAAGATTCCCTTCTTTTCGGCTTCCCGTAATACTCTTTCATTTTGATCCAAATACGATTAAAAATACACGAACATCTGCAGAAATCCCTTAAAAATGCCGACGAAGAGTTGATAGGGAGAACTTATTATATTTACCCCCCCCCCCCCCCCCCATAACAAAACATTTGAATCAAATATCCTAATTAATATCCTATTAAATCCGCCTAATATCCTATCAACGATGCACCCATGGCGACGCTTTTTGACCCGTCTCTCGTTGCGAAGGAAAGCTCCGTTCGCGTATTATGCAGCCCATAGCAACCCATCAACTCCAAATGAAATTACCGACCTATCAAACTAATCGAAGGCTTGCAAAAAATACTCGTACCCACCTACCGACGATGTTCGAATAACTTGCGAACTGGTTATCGCACAGAAATCGTTTTGTGCTCGTTGAAATCAGGGCGAAAAGCTCGTTTTAACAAACGCAGTTTCGTTCAAAACCGACGCCAAAAGTTGTATCGGGTTTCCGCGTTTCGAAAATTTTCCTAGCGATCCCTAGTAACGACGCTATTTGACCCGTCTCTCGTCGCGAAGGAGCACCCGAAAACCGATGAAGGGATGAGGGAGGAAAAATCAAGGTAGCCTATGACCATCGAGCTGGTTTTTGGAACAGGTCGCAATAAACGGCACGCGAATCGGTCATTCCGTTCAGGCGTGAAAAGGGAAAAAACAGACAGACAGACATTTCTCAGTTTTTTTAGGTGGGATGGGATGGGCTGCATATTACGCGAACGGAGCTTTCCTTCGCAACGAGAGACGGGTCAAAAAGCGTCGCCACGGGTGCATCGTTGATAGGTGATGGACGGAAATTTGATATTTCGTGCGAAGCACGTGCGGGCATCTAGTATAATATAAAATTTAAAAAATTTCAATTTTTTGAGTTGTGTCACTTTTTTTGCGGGCCGGCGATATAGTCGACTGTATGTGTAAAAGCGTATGAGAGATGACAATACGTCTACGTAAAAGTTAATTTAATTTATGAATTTTGAGCTGAATTTTCCTTTTCCCCCTCACGCTGATCCCAGTGATCGTCTCTGTTGAAATCAAGATCATGGGGCTAAAAATTGGATTTTTGAAGGATCCCAGGATGTTAAATATTTTTCGAGTAAAAAATACAGAATTTTTGAAAAAAACGCATTTTTGAACAAAAAAATCCAAAAAAAAAAATTTTTTTTAATTTTTTCATTGACAGAATTAAATTTCTGCACAAGTAAAGTATATCAAATAATAATAAACCCTTGTGTAAAATTTGCTGCGTTTTTATATACATAATAATGATGAATCTTCAATGACAAAATGGCGGAGCATATCTAGCAGGACCTACCTCCTTATCCATAGCATTAAAACTTTGTGTTAACAGAGGGTAAGGTTACACGATCATAAACTTCATTTTACGTCTCCCGCGGGACTTGAGGACACCATAATTCTGTGGGTGTTTATGTTTCGGAATTTTTTCTTTTCGAATACCGATCTCCCCCATTTTTGCTTCCAAAGACTGTCCTCAATTACTTTCCCTCATCCCCTTTTTTCCACACAGCGGTATTTTTCCCTCGAGAAGGGATTTCCCTTAAAGTGGAAGCAATGTCTAGAAATGGGAAAAAGTAACTTGAGGTAAACTTCAAAAAGCATCGAAACTTGAAAAATCGATACGATTCTTAAGGAATCATTTCTAAAAGATAATTTAAATAGATTTTTTTGCTGAATCTGATATCCCCCATAGTTAGGGTGGCCAGATGTACTGCAAAAAGCAGTACAGTACTGCTTTAACGTATGTGATACTGCTGTACACAGAAACCCTTGTGTACACATGAAATGTACTGCTTTTTGAAACTAGTAGAGTTTGCATAGCCCCCTGCAAATGCTCGGTACTTCCTGCCAACTTACTTAGGTACGCACTTAGCAATATCTTCCAAAGAATGATGGTGCCCAGACGCCCGGACCCTAAATTAGATCAATTTTTCATTTAGATAGAAAAGCAACACCTCTTATCAATTATGGGAAGAAGAAGTTGGTTGGTGGAGCTACAGTTTTTATGATTTTCAAGCGGGTTCTCTAGTTTTTAAAATCAGACGAATAGTATTGATCTCTCAGTATGGATCTCCTTTATGAGATGTAGACTATATCATATAGTCATAACATTTTTGTGGCCAGTGGCAATGATTTAACCTAATGGGATGTTTTATTAGACATTGAAAATGTTTATTCTCTATCTATAGACAAAAAAAAATTTAATGTCTAATAATAATAAGTCTATAGAGAAAAACAAAGGCTCTTGTACTGTAGTAGGTAATATAATATAGTATGTATATTATACATAGGATATTATACAATAGTGTCCGACGACTAATAAATACAAATTTGTTTAATGTACTGCTTCCTCGAAAAAAATATCTGGCCACCCTACCCATAGTGGTCCACAGCACGCCATTTCCTTGTAGTTTAGGCCTCCTTTTTTGCCGGTTTTGTTTCCGTACATATTTGACTCTTTTGTTAATAAATGTATGTACTGTTTTGTTACTATATTTTATAATATAATACACTAGTATAATATTATTATACCTACTGTAGGTTGTGACAACTCTTAGCGTTGTTTGATGTTCCTTTGGCTCAGGGTAGGTACCCACTCCGAATACATAGGTACTCAAAATATTTGAACCAGAGAAAACGTTCAAAGTGGGTCAAACATTTACTAGAAATTTGGATCCAAATGGCCGTAAATATTCCCAACACCATTTAGGTACCAGTAAAACACTATTTTCTAGTACAACTAGTTCATGGTGATGTACACGTTGAAACGCATTTTCGGCGTGAATGGAATGATCGAATAATACAGCGATCACATTTCAAGTTGCATTCGAGGGTAGGTACCAGTACGATGCGAATGCTCGCAGAGGGTCTCATTGAAGTCATCCGGCCTACCTGGGGGTAGGGCCCAGCCCGGTTGTCCAGCACCCCTCACACGCCGAGGAAATTTCTTCCAATGCACCATTTACCATTACCAGGAGAATCAATTTTTGATGGCCATAGAGTGAAAAAGAGAATAAACGATTTTTTCTTTCGCATTTTAAAATGACGTTCTATGCTTTGTATATCTTGAAATTTCTAAAAACTCATCAAATTAAAAATGGCAATTTTTAAAATTTGATATAGCAACTTTTTTAAATTTCGGCATGTTGGCGAAGATTCATATGACATAAGAATGCTTCTCAATTTTTTTCAGAATTTTTTAATGAATAGTTCAGCGGGAATCACGCTAATTTGTTCGCGGATCTTCCCTCTCACTCGCACACTTGTGGTCCCCTTTCGCCTTAACCAAAATTTGACATAGTGAGGTGCTGACATCGAGAAGCCGGCCCTCTGAATTCACTCACAAATTGCTGATTGAAGGGAGGCCTTCTATCTGCTATTTAGGGGTTTTTATATTAGTATTAGCAAAAATTAACCTTTTCATGGGCTTGTGTTGATGGTATCATGTACTACGATCAAACAATAGGAGCATCAGAAGGACGTTAGATCCCACTTCTGATTGTAGTCAAAGGATAGACCAGAGTGAGGTATAGTAAGTATCGTACGCCTATTTGTACATCTCCTTTCTCATTTATGAAGTCCCTTCGTGGGTATCCCCGCTTTGTCGTGCCTTTAATGCAACGCCGTAAATCCGATTTAATCTGACCGTTATGCTCTGCGGTCAGAACGGCCATCATTCACAATTCCAATAAAGTCCGCTATGTGCCTGCTAACTGCGATGCGGACGGTATGCAAAATGCAAGTTGGTGGCATTAAGAAGGTATTCTAATCGCCCTGGGGGAGAACTTATTTTAACTTGAGTAATTTTAAACCACAGCAGAGGTATCTAGGCCGTACATTGTAGGGATATTAATCTTCTCTGCAGGTGGGTACAAATTTTACTGGATAGTTTCGAGCTATGGCGCATTTAATAGGGGATGAGACTTGGCGTATTCATGGTAGCTTAACTAGTGGTCCAGTCTTGAATTAGGTAAATAATATTAAACCCCACGTAGAGATCCTATCTGAAGACCGGTTTAGGTTGTAAATAAGAATCAGTTTAGACAGCATAACCGACTGAAAAAACGGTTGGGACCACACAATACCAAAACTGGATTAGTCTGCGAATTGGACTCTCAGAACTGGTTTTGACAACATAACAGCAGTTGGGACCATAAGCCTTGACCGGGGACATCGGGTTAGCAGGCAGATTAGATGCAGAATATAGGTTTCTAAATCAAGGGGTACTTCTCAGATAACTGGTCATTTTGAGGTTGTCGAATTCCGAAAAAAAGTGAATCAGTTAGGCGATACCATGAGTTTTCCTAGTCTATGGTCTTCCCTGGTGGCGATACAAAGGTTAGAAAGAATTGTAATTAAATTTCTCCGTCAAATAATGCTCACATGTATGGCGTCAAAGAACGGTTGTGTTGGTGAATATTTGAGTCAAAATCAGAGGATCTAATTAATCAGTTTCCTACCAAAATTCATAATATGAATAATATTCATATTATGTTATAGATCATAAAAACCCTTCAATTTCAACATCACCCTCCACTTGTATTAAATTAGTCTTACAAGTAATAATTTTAAATTAGTCAGGACGTTCCGGAAACGTCATTATAGTAACAGAAACAATTTGCGAGGGACAGGAAAAGCGGTATGGCGTTTTGTTACTCCTAACAACAGAATTCAAAAAATATAAAAAATGAAAAAACCTTGAAGATTACGATTTAAAACTAAAGTAAACTGTTATGGTAATGATGAATTGATAAGTATGAACCTGAAACTTGACCTTTCAGGTACCGTTACAGGCATAAAAACACACTGAAAAATTTAAATGCTCATCATGGGACAGTTACGGTAATGATTGTAAACGTACGTATGCATACGTTGTCTGTTTGTATTGTGGTAAACAACAGTTTTTCACAAGAGTTCGCCGAAGCACGAGAAAGAAAATAATACCTAGCGAAAAATAATGGTAAAGTAAAGGTTCATCTCCAAGGAATAAATTAAAAACATGAAATGGCTGAAAACCCACCAACCGACCTTCACTACCCAGTTACGGTAATGACATTTCACAATTTTTAACCTTTCCAAAACGTCATAATTTATAAGAATTGCGATTATTTTAATGTGTTTCCTTACAAATCACATCCTACCTTGAAACCCATGACTAAAAATTGAGCTATGCCCTTGCAATGGGAATTATCCATACCGGAAACCAAAAAGGCCAGTTATCTGAGAACCACCCAGCCTAAAGACTGCAGATTGGATTCTCAGAACTGGTTTTGACATCATTACAGACTCTGGAAACCAGTTGGGACCATACAAGTTAAAAATGGACATCGGGTTAGAAGGCGGTTTAGATGCAGAAAACCGGTTTGGACAGCAAATTGGACTCTCAGAACCGGTTTTGACAGCATAGTCCGCTCTACGCAAATCATTTGGGCATGTTAAACAAATTGGAAGGCTGAAAAAATGTGTGTGATGTCGAGGATGACACTCACCTTATTCGACCTACTGGCGTCATTCAAATACCCCATTTGGTAGTACATAGTAGTAATAGGGCTACTAGTAGTCGATGGGTGTACCTGGTACAGTGACTGTACCACCATGAGTGGAATCTACATCCAAATGTACTTTGTAAACGACACCCACCTCGACGATCTACCCTAAATCCTTTACCCCCCCCCCCCCCTCCACAACCATGGATCGTCAGATTTTTCCGAATTTTGACTCCTCTGCTGGTGGTCATGACGTGACGACATCGTTTTCGTTAAAATGGGCACCTTCGGCTAATACTCTCGTGAATAAAAGTTGAGCCGGCAAAAACCAACACCAAAAAGACAACAGGGCAGGAGAGAATTTATAAATTGCCAGAGAGTTGACGGTTTTGATTACTCGTATCAATGGGTAATCCTCTTCGTGCTGGTCGGAGCTAATTCCTTTGTAATGGAACAGAATGACCATAACTGAATTTCGGGGTTTATCTTTCTGTTAGCTAGTTGGGAAATCCCCAAATCATCTTCTGTGGGTTGAGCGTGTTTAGTAATTTTCAGCGGCATTAACGTCCTTATAGGGTTGTGGCGTTTTCGTCAGCTTTCGGCGAAGGAAGAGGCGAGAAGACATAAAATTTTGACATATTGCCCCGTAAAATTTCTCGCTAGCTTGTCAACTAGTCTTAAACGCCTCCTAGAACCTTCACGGGTTACGTCTAACAGGTAAAGTTGCGGGTGATCAAGTGTTAAGTGCCAGTTCGCTTCCATTTTCTCGGCGGGTATAGCTTCGCTCTGATTTATTAAGTTATTAAAACCCTAGTTTAGGCTCCTTTTGTGCGAACAATGCGGCAGATAATCGGGTGGTGAGGGAGGAGGGCCTTTTGTAAGTCACGTCGTTATAACTGCGAACCTTCGCAGTCTTCCAGAACCTCCGAAGGGGTTTTCTCTTTTCGCCCATTTCACGGGATTGAACCAATAATGCGTGATGCCTAACTTCGGCGATACCTGCGACCGATTGCCTGACCTTTTCTTGACCTACGACCTATTGGTCTTTTTGGGTGGAATTTCCAAAGCAGGGGAAGGGCTCTTGGGAAACAAAAGAGTATTCAACGACACTTGGCGAACTTCTTTTTTTTCGGCTCAAACGCTTTCGACGTATCAGAATAACCGAGCGTTGTAAAAATACCCAAGTACCTACTAGGACCTACTTAGGAAGAAAGCAAATCCTGAAGACCCATAAAAAACATTGCCAAACTTGAGATCCCACCGTGAGGCATCACATTCAGCTTTGTGGAGATCCAGAAAACATGTGCTTTGTGCGTCTATATTCCACCTCGCCGAAATAATTTTGCTTGAATAAAGTTGTTGTGAAAGGACCGAGTCAAATTAGTCATTTCTATGTAGTATGTGATAGTTTGATATACCGCAGTGATGGGCACTGGGAATTTATTAGGAACATTCCCCAAAGATGGGGAATTTATTTTTTCTGTTCTTGAGTTTATTAAATAATTTTTTACATGTTTTAATATCTTTGGGATTGAATACTCCGTAGCTTTGGGTATTATAAAATCTTGAATATTCTTTACCAAATCAAGAGGATCTATAGATCTATACCACCTTATAAATTTATAAGTAGTCTCCAAATAGTAACATCCGGATTTTATGGATTTTGACATGTCTATGTCTAAGGCGAGGGGGTCAGGAAAAATTTGTGTAATCTGTAATCACGGAAAACATGCAACGTTTTTAATTGGTTTAAAAAATCGGTTAAATTGGTTAAAACAATCAATGAGGACAAATCTAATCAGACAGGTTGAGGGTGATAGGAAGGGGGAGGGCTGTAGAACAACCCGACCTCCCACACTCTTATCCCTTATCTCCCGCAAAAAACGCGTGACATGGACTTACACCGACTACAAGAAGAGGTCATACTCGGCTAACCAAAAAAACTGCCCTGAAGTAATACTAACTTCGTAGTTCCGGTGCAGTTTTCTGAGAGAAATCAAATTTTTTTTTTTTTTGTTTTTTTTTAGTGGGTATAGGTACTGATGTAAGCAGGAGGCCCACACGATGGGCGGGGACTTCCCCGCTATCAGTCCATAAAGGATTTTTCATGTCGTA
Organism: Pilophorus perplexus; assembly: GCA_955831195.1. Lineage (NCBI taxonomy): Eukaryota > Metazoa > Arthropoda > Insecta > Hemiptera > Miridae > Pilophorus > Pilophorus perplexus. The sequence goes on from OY037008.1 coordinate 27,169,676, forward strand.
AAAAAAAGAAAAACATTTGACACTTGAAAACTGGTTCAAACCTAAGAGAGCGGCGGTGATCATTGTTTTCATGGCTCATTCGAATGAGCCATGAAAACAATCTTAACCCTCCATGTGTTAATCCATCGTTGAGACTTTGAAAACCATTTGAAACTGGCATAGAAGACCCTGACTATCATGACAACACATGCGATTGTGAGCCCCTTAAAAAAGTGAATGGCTTCGGCAAAACTTCAGCGTCGAAGAGGATCTGCATATCTGATATTAAGGCCAACTGAAACTGCATACGAAGCCCTGACAACCAGTTTAGACCATCGATGAGACTTTAACAACCGGAGAGCATTTGAGATCCGACAAACCGACAAACGGGGACTAATCCTACATGGTGTGGGTGGTGTGTTTACGTATAATTGAGTTCCTAACAAATTGAAGTTTGTGCTCTGTGATGGGTAGAGTTCCGAGCCCAATCATGCCGACACTTGTTGATGGAGGATTGGGGATGTTGGGTCACGGTTTAGGTTTTCCAGAGTCCACGCTCGAATGGTCAAGGGCTCGCCTATTTGTCAAGAGACAGTGTTGGCGAGCATTGTGGTTTCAAAAAGTTGAACTTAGTTTGGGCTTACTGTAAAGATTTTTCACTGCCTTCGATGTTCATTTTCAAATACTTTTTTAGAAAATTGTGCAAAAGTGAATAGATTTAAATTGACACCTCAGTATCGAATTTTTCAGAACTAAAAAAGTAATGTTATAAAAAAATAGTTTAATCGATGATCATCGCTGATGGGTATTAGAGAGCAAGCAAAAATTCAAATTGATGATACTGAGTGACTTTTTTTTCTTATATCCCATTCCGTTTTTCGTCTTTTTTGTGGTTATTGAGCGCTTATCGGCCTGTGTATGCTGTTTATACTGTTTATAGGGTATCTAGTGCTGTCCTTATCAATTTTCAGCGCCTTTTTACAGGCTTTACTGACTTTTGGGATTTGGGGACTTTTGGGTTTGCAGTGTGAACCTGTTTGTGAACTAAAAGTCAGTACAGCCTGTAAAACGTAGCTGAAAAATGCTAACGACAGTACTAGATAGCATATATAATCCCCTTAAATTAAGGGGATTATATATATGCTATAATATTATATTATATATATTATTAATATGCTATGTATAGATAGCACATAATATAATATTATTATATGCAGTCCGAACTGATTTTCATGGTCTCGCTTAAGCGGTCTGAACCTGTTTTCACAGTCTCATTTCTAGCCCAAACCTCATCTGTGGTTTAAACTGATTTCGAACCAGTTTTCATAAGTAGACGGGACCATTTTTCAGGGTCTCATGTTGTTCAAAGCGGTTTTCAGAGATTCCAGTGCTGTGTTCAGCAGTTTTCTGCATCTTGGCAGGTAATACCTACTGCCTAGCTGGACCTTTCGTACAGTTTTAGTGGTCTCTAGTGCTGATCTAATTATAATTATAGGTTTCAATGTCTCTTATGAGGCCCAAACTGGTTTCAAGTTCTCATAATACACAATCTTAACGACTTTCAGGATCTCGTTTGCTGTCTGAATAGGTTTCCAGGGTTTGTCATGCAGCCTAAAAAAGGTTTTCAACCTCAATTTAACTTTCCACTGGCTCTTCTCCACTCTTCTTCGTATCACTGTCTGCCATCTGCTTTCTCCGCCATCGATAAAATATTACTGGGAGTTCATCTCCACAGATCCAAGTGTCCCATACAGCATACATCACCATTTATTTACAGATAATGGCTCACTCACGATCAAAACGGTCAATATTTGTTCTAGTATCAAATGACTGGTCACGGCCTCCCTCATTTGAATAGTTCAAATCTGGGTTAAAGGTTAGCCCTAAGAAGAGACCATTTAAGCCACTCGGAGGCAGGACCGCAAATCGAAACGATCAATCAAAAAGAAATGAACTCGGATCAACCCAGAAAAGAAAGGCGGGGGCGGGGGGAGGGGGGTCGTCGAAGGCGGTGAATTCCAAGAGTTCCATTCATTCAAATGTCGATGAACTTGGAGGAGAAGACGACGCGCACTTCCAAAAGTTCTCCCATTTATAAACAGATTCGAAAAGACGAAAGGCAGCAGAAAGCGCGAAGGAGAACCTTTTAATAAAATATTAGGTCTCAGAAACACGCCACCTCCCACACTAAATCAAATTATAAGCCGAACAATAAAATCAGAGACCCTCCGAATGAATAGAGGGCGGCTCCGAAACAGAACGTAATCCGTTTTAACGTCCGTTTTATGGTCGGGTGGTTCGTTTTCTACATTCAAAGGTAAAAGACTAGTGAGGACATGTTTGTGTTTCAAGCACACCTTTTTGCGGTTCGTATGGGTTTTGGAAGCCGGGAAAATAAATGGCAGAGTCCTGTTTCATTGTTTGATCCTTCTCGAAGCAATTTATTTGCAAACAAAAATTTCCTTTAGATTTTCTTTAGGTTACTGCCATGCAGACGGGGGACCTCGCTTTGCTCGGCCACTTTCCTTTTCCTTTTGCGCAATTAAGGCTAATCCAATTCAACTGGTGGTGAAAATGCCTAAAATCCCAGAATTGGTGTAGAATTAAACCGTCTCCCGAGTTTTAGAAATGCTTTGGAAATGGCTCCCTGAATCATCGGCCCAAGGGAAGCAAAACATGGCTCGAACTAAGGAGAATATTTTTAAATTTAAAAAAACTCGTCGTAAAGACCTCCTTATTGTCGTTCAAACTTTAAATTTTCGAAAGTGTCCTGTAATTTCCTACCCACCATAGAAACCCAAAACTCGCAATATTGCATTAAATTATGGTGTGAAAAAAGTTTATAATGTTCATCCAATTCAACTGGCGGTGAAAATACCTGAAGGAAAATGAAAATGCCATAATAATGTTTTAAATTTTTTAAGCACCATATTCTGCAGTTCCTTAGAATATTGTTTTATAATGTTTTACAATGGGCTAGGGAACTTTTGTTGAAGGGTTAAGTTCTAAATTTTAAAACTTATAACTTCATAAAAAGTTTGAGAAAAGTTAACGATATTTTAAAACTTTTAATCTGCTTTCTTTTTGTTCCTTTTCAAAGTCCAAGAATGAAGGTTTGTAAATAATTATTTCAGAAATAAAAACTTGACCAACGCATGGCGTTTCTAAAGATTTTCTCCTCTTAGTGGGAATGGGGCTGGCGATGTTTGTGGTACGAGGAAGGCTTATTCTTCCTCGTACCATAAACCATAGATTACCATTTTTGTTGAAATCGAATTTTAGTTTCGATCAAGAATCGAAAAAAAATCGATTATTCTTTTACAGATTCCTTGCCCCTAACACACAGCACACGAACATAGGGACACTGGGAAAGGAATGAAACATCTGCGTGGTTTGTGCTTAGGTGAGTCAGTTACCTAATGATGTGGAAAAAATGTTATATAAAACGCGGCAAATTTTACACAAGGGTTTATTAATCTTGATATAGGTTACTTGTGCAAAAATTATTTCTGTGTCAAAAGAAAAAATTGTGGAAAAATTGTTTTTCAAAAATTCTTCAATTTTTACTCGAAAAATATTTAATCTCCTGGGATCCTTCAAAAATCCCATTTTTAGCCCCATGAAAGCCCTATAGATCGCAACAGTGGAATTGGATCGTTCCGGGACTCCAAAAAATGGGTTCTACGTCCAAAAATACTTCGAAAACGACACCTAACTCGATCCGATAGCTCAACCCCTTCAAAAAAACCCTCCTATAGCCCCATAGCGCCCCACGGGTTTGGTCGATCGGACTGAGAACCTTGCGAGCACAACTAGATGACACTGTGAAAATAGGGTTTTACCCCATCTGAGACCCTGACAATCGCTTATGGGGATCTGATAACTTGTTTAAACCTAATATTATGAGACCATGAAAACTGGTTCGGACGACATGAAAACCGCAAAACTTGCTCATCTCCTAATGATACCCTGAAAAATGAATGGTTAAGATCGGAAACAAGTACCTGAAAATCATTATAAACTTTCAACGCTTATCGCTGTACATTGAAGGATTGTTATTTTAATTTAATTTCATCCAACATTTAGTCAAGCGTTACGTCACTTCATCACAAATAAGTCGTCAACTATGAGGCCACAAGCATATTTTCCTTTTCCCGCGAGGTTGCTTAAAGAGCGAAAATCGGAAATCGGAAAAACGTTCAAATAATGCCAATAATTTTGCTCATTAAGAAATTTTATGCTTCTTCAAGCATCTATTCCTCCTCAAGCACTCCATTTAAATCCAAATGTTTAACTCTCGGAAAACACTAATCAGAACTCAAATAACCAGATAAACAAGCTTCTGGAGAATTATATTTAGAAGACACTCCCAGCGCTTACCGAAAAGGCCGCCCCTTCATCAAAACAGGGCGCTTTCGCAATTTAAATGAAGGGGAAGAGATTATAATAAAGCCGAAAGAGATAAGATTTAGTCTGGTTGAGTTCATCAAAGTTTACCAGAAGGTTCCCTCTTTCCGTCGAAAATAGACGCTATCCCGAATGCAAGCTTGAAATTTTAATAAGTTGGTAAAAAAAATGGAAGAGGATTTTTTTCTTACCTTCATACATCTGAGCATATTGCGGGAATCCGGCGGCTCTCAGCCATTGACATGCTTCACTCGCCTCGATTTCTGCAAACAAAAATAAAAGATTCAGAAGGTGAGGGAATTTCTTGAGCTGCAATATGATGTGTACATTTAGGTACTCTACTAGAGTAGCGTCAACAAAAGAAGGGGGTTGTTGAAGAAGGGAGTCCACTTCAATATCGGTATGTTGAGGACTGAACAGTTTTCCTCGAATTTAGAAGATTAGAGAGTTCACCTGGTCAAATTTGGATCGACTTTCATGTTCAAATAGTCGCATGGAGATGAGAAGTGGTTGATAAGTGCTCACAAGAGAATATTCGGATTGCTGCAACTGCTAGACAGATTTTGTGTCCAAAGGTCTCCGAGCTGTGCCTTTTTTTAACCCTCTCGCGCGCTTCATTCCCAACCCAACCTCTTTATCTTTCATCAAAGAGCATACAGTAGACCCGACTGTGGACAAGCCTGTTTGTCCGGTAAGTGCTGTCGACTGGAATGGACAAAGCTGGGATAATACTCGGAGACGCATCTGCATCCGAAACCGATTTATTCACCTTTAGTGGCATTACGCGTCGAGGTGAACGTACCTACCAGATTTTCATGTTCCGAACCCCAAGGCCATAATTAATCATTTATCTCCTCTTACGCTCAAATATATTGAATTTCCAGGTTTTGAAAGTTGAGCTTTTAAAAAGTCACCCTCCTCCGTCAGAAGTTACTTCTTGTTCGTTATAGACGTTTTTATCGAACTTCTTTTCTCTCTCACGTCCTCAACACGAAAGAAAGCCACACGAAACTTAATTACCGACTCGAATGGAATCTCGAGAGTGGGATAGCTGGATAAGCACATTAGGTGAAGTCAAAATCTCATCAAGATCCACAGATTAGAACAAGGAAAACATTCCCTTCGACATTCACGAGGATTGAAATTGAAAAAATCTAATTCAAAAGGCTCCTTGATTAGGTTTAGTTTATTTTGAACCAAATATAATAATGCTTAGGAAGATTTTGGTTTAAGACGGAGGTATTTTAGTGATCAGAAATAAAAATCAAAACGATAAGAATAGCGTTCAAAAATTATTTAATACCAAGGGTACCGCCTTCTCCTGTACCTACATTTATATTTCTTATGGAATAACATTAATGTTGAGATGTTGCTTCAATTTTATTTTATTTCAAAATTGTTTGTCGTTCATGTTCTCTCTGTCGCTCATGTTGATAAATGCCTTTAAATGACAGCGAAAGTAGGATAACGATATTTGAACGGTTGCAGCTGTCACGGGGAAAACCGGGAATGCCACTCCGGTTCCGCCACGTCGTGCAGAGAAGGGTCCGCGTTCAGGTAGGTTTTCGCGCGAGATCTGATGTTCAGTGGATCCATATTTTGAAAAAACCTAATTTATTAAAATTAAAATAAATTAATACAATAATTGTATTAAATTATCTAATCAAAAATGTTTTAAAAATAATTAAAAACTATAATGCCTCCTAATTAAAGTGTCCTGTAGTACAAGGATTTTGAACTAAGACAGGACTTTTAACTTAGGGCGGCAGTATGATAGGCAGGGTACAGAGCGTTATGCGCTACGACAATTTATTAGGGAGCTATTCTTCTGGGCATTCAGAGTTATCTGCGCAGATTTCATTTTTCAAAAGTGCAAATGAAGTCAAAGTGAAAAGTGCAAAGGAGTCATGCGCAAATGTCTCCTTTGACACTAAAAATATGGCGTAGTAACAGTGGGGAAAAGGGGCTAAGTGGCATCGTTTCTGCAGATAACCCCTTTTTCGCAACATTCTGGAGGGAAATGGGGATCTTAAATTAAGAAAGTGGTTTATTCATATTTTTTATTCGTCAGAACGTCTCTAGCTTATCAAAATTTGATTTAATAATAGACGACTACAAGCTGTCCCATCTGATAGGTACAATGACTTTAATTAGATGGATTTTTTTCGTGGTTTTTCTGTCGTGAGTCCTCAGCTTCTAAGACAAAATCCGAGAGCGAAGCGAGGCCCTAACAGCGTGCTGTCCCAAAATAAAAATTTTTGTAGGTACCTAACCACACTTTCAAGACCATATTTTTAGTGAGTTACAAGGGGTTATCTGCCCCGCTATACCAACGAGTGAAAAGGGGGGTAACTGAGTAAAACACATGAAATTTTTTTTATACATAGTTGTTATTTGGGGAAGGGAGGAGTTATTAAATTAAATTAAATTAAATTCATACTGAAATTGAAATTGAGATTTTTTTATAGGTGGGAACCTATGGGAAGACACCAGCCAAGAAGGAGAATCCCTGTAAAAAATTGTTCCAATCAAAATGTCGATTTTGGGCATCGCAGCAAACTTCATCGGATATTACTGGTCCCGAAAAATGGAAAAAATGGTACATAGCTATTTTTTACGGGCGTGATCTGGATTGGAATGCAAGAGTGAAGTCGGATTGGAATGCGAAGTGAAGTGAAGTCCCCCCCCCCCCCCCCCCCCGGTAAACCCTTCGCCAATCTACTGTTTCCTCTTCTCCTCTTAAACGGTAAGCGATAAAAATACGGCGATTTTTTCTATTGGTTTGGTGGACCGTTTAAGTCTGCTTAGGGGGTCGATCCCCCCTTGAGATGCGCGCAAGTAGGCGAATTTGCGCTCAACTTTCTTATTTTAAATGGGAACCCCTAATTTTTCTCCAATTCGGATTCCTCGCCCAATTTTACGTCCAATAAGCGCGTTGCGCGAATTTTTTGGCGCGCGCAAATTTGCGAAACTACTTTGAAAGTAGTTTCGACAATTTGCGCGCGCCAAAAAAGTAGTACTTTCTTTTTTTTATTATGTAGGGGGACACCACTAGACCATCGGACGCTGACATCGACTAAACGCCTAACCACTAAACATTTGAGAAACAATGAACACGCTTCAAATGAAGCAACACCACATATCTAACTTTTTGACGAAAATGAGGTTTTTATATCACTGAATGCAGAATTTCGCTCCGCGTAGAATGGTAACATTGGTGTTTCGTTAAAACGCCGCCAAAAGCTCTAAAATCGCTTAAATGTTAACATCACGTATCTAACTCTGATGAGGCAATACCACGTATCTCACTCCTGCCGGTATGCATGTTTAAAACCAGTTTTTCCTTCCTCCTGAACAGTTGCCAAAAGTTAGATACGTGGTGTTGTATATCACTGGATGCAGAATTTTGCTCCGCGTAGAATGGTAACATTGGTGTTTCGGTTTATAGTTCGTGTTTCTGGGGTAGTTTTTTGATAGTTAGCTCACGGTAAAAGCGTGTTCAACGCCAACAAGAGAGATGATTTTGATTGAAGACCCTAAAATTGAAAATTGAAGGGCATTGGGTACCAGGGGCCCAACTGCCAAAAAAATTAATTAATTAATGGCCACTAATTAATTAAAACACTAATTCTCACCGTGCCTCAGATTGGTATACCGAAATATGGAAACGAGTTAATGTGTTTTAGTCGTCTATGTAAACAGCTAAGGAAGTTTCAAAGTTTTAGCTAGTATTGTTAATGACTTTTTCCATTCCCATAAAAAAAACCCAGCAACACACAGAAAAAAATAAAAAAATAAATAAAAAAAATACACCCACAACGGAAACTTACAGAAGAGCACCAGTTTTTCCCAAGTCACAACAAGTAGAAAAGCGAACGAAACAACGTTGTAATCGAAACTTTTTTGAGGGGTTCTTTTTTTTCGGGGCTACCCTGCCCGCATACGTATTGATTGCAGAGTTTCTGCGTTTTGGGGAACGATGAACAGCGCGAATTCATGAAACAAGTCGGAACGAGGATATCAAATAATTAGGTACACAATTTTAAATAACAGCTGGTTTGGTGAGAAATTTGTGTTGGGAGATCAAAACCAGTTTGAGGGGATTTCAAGCCAGTTCAGACCGATTTACAGTACAGAACCGGTTTGGCCAAATTAAAAACTGGTTTGGGGACATTTAAAACTCACTGGTGCGAATAAAGACCCGGCTAAGGTGATTCAGGGTCTTAATCAGGTTGGGAAAATTTTTACTGATTTTGAGGTTTATTTTACAGTTATGAGGCCATCAAAAACAGGATTGATCTGTGCTATTGAAGAGCTGTGCTTCAACAAAAATATTCAATTAGTATCACACACACACACACACGCACACCCTCACACACCCTCACACAAAAAAAAAAAAAAAAAAAAAAAAGACCTGTATCAGTTTTACGACATTGTGCAATTTCCACGTCAACAAGTGGTACATGCTCAAGTGAATACCGCGTTAACTGCACAGTTGCCGAGGTTTACCTCATCAGGTTTTTATGACGCAGAATCCTCAAGTCATGCTCATAAACGGCCGCTTATTCATTATTCTCGTAAAAAAAGGCATTCTCGACGTTTTCTCCCACACCGGGAGTTTTCATCTTAAGTTCAAGGGCGAGCAATATCCGCAGAGTGAACCCCATTTCATATTTTCCCTCTCCGCCTTCCTTTCTGGAAACCTTTTGCCAGTGTTATTCGTTCAAATTTAATTACCGGGTTCCTCCGCGAAAGCTCCCACGAGCCCGGTGATGGGAATAATCCTCACGACGACGTTACATGTATCTCCCGGACCTTTTAATATATAAATTGACGTGTGAGACTACGGGAGGTCTTGTGAGAAAGGATTCGAGTGAGAGAACGCACAGTATCTCTCCTCAATGCTGCCATGTTCTTGGTTTTATTGTTATTTTAAATTGTTTTATGGTTTTTGAGAAGACAAATCAGTTTCGATTCTCTTAATATCGGTTATATCTCCCTCAAACCAGTTTTCAGGCCTTGAAAGGATATTTCAGTACCGTCAATCCGATCACAAAGGTTCTCGAACTGGTTTTAGTCTCATCAAACCGGTTTCATGTTTCCTCCAACTGATTGTCCATATCTCAAAAATCAGGTTTCAGGCGTTCAAAAGGGATTCCAATATTGTCAATCTGTTTCAAAGATTCTCAACCCGATTTCGGTCTCCACAAAACAGTTTTGAATTTATTTAAACCGGTTGTCCATCTCGCAAACCAGTTTTTAGGCGTTCAAAGGTTATTGCAATGTCGTCAAATTGGTTTCAAAGATTCGTAACCCAACTCTCCACAAATCAGTTCTGAATTTTCAAAACCAGTTGTAGGTACATCACTCAAACCCCGTTTTCAGGCAATGAAGGAAATTTCAATACCGTAAAATCAGTTTTAAAGATTCTTCATCTAATTTTGGTACCATCAAACCAGTTTTAAATCTCCTCAAACCGGTTGTCCTTTTTACAAAACTGGTTTTCAGGCGTTCAAAGGTCTCCTCAAACCAGTTTTGAATCCCTTCTGAATGGCTGTCAATATCTATAAACCTGCTTTCAGACGGTCTAAGGTCGTCCCAATACCGTCAAGCCGGTTTCGGGCGATGGTGAGATGCGGCTGGCTTAGTTAATTGACGTTTTGATGGTGAGGTGTGGCCCGGTGAGGTGTGTTGATTGACATTTTGATGGTGATGTGTAGCACCAGTGAAGTGTGTTGATTGACGTTTTGATGGTGATGTGGCACGGGTGAGGTGTGTTGATTGACGAATGATGGTGAGGTGTGACCTGGCAGTAATGGTGAGATGCGGCCCCCTCTACCATCGTGAAAAAATTGTAGTCCAGAGGCAATACAGAATCTGTATGGAGTAGGCGTACTTTATCTTTCTGCCGTGCAATCATCATGATGATAGTCCTGTCCTGGCTGGCTCAATTTTAACTTAGATAGCTCATTCGACGCAGAATTTTAGGCTCGTTAATGTACTATAATACAATTAATTATAGGTAAAAATATTCTATATTACAGAATGTTTTCACCTATAACGCAATGTTTCAAAGTTATCCATCAAGTAAGTTAAGTTAGTTTTGAAGGGTTCACATTTCGATTCCAGTTCTAACAAATAGTTAAGTTTACGGATTATGTGATAGAGAGGTCGTCTGACTCACCATTTCCGTCACATATTTGAGCACAGCATTCAGCTTCGACCAATTTTGAACGCGCTGACGAGTCGAGTTAGTGTAGTTTTCGAGGTCGGTACTTATTTTTGGATGTCTCATGGGTACCTCCTAGTGGTGTCTCATGGGCTGATGGCCCGGATTATCCCGTCAAACTGACGGTCCGCATCTCACCATTTCTCGGTGTGCCAGGTCGGCCGCACGGTGCGGCCCGCAGGTTTCAATGACTCTTCGCCCAACTTCGCTCTCCTCAAACCGGTTGTCAATCTCTCAAAACCGGGTTTCAGGACTTAATAGGGGGTACCAATATCATCCAATCGGTTTCAAAGATTAATCTTACCCCAATTTCATTCTCCTCAAATTTGCTTCAAAATTTGAACATCCTCCTCGTAATGGTTATGAAATGTACCATTAATATTTAATATGCTTAAACTGGATCTAATTCTCTCTTAACCAGCTTTATTATTATGAATTTTCGTTGTTGGTATAGCTGTTGGACTGGCCTAGACTCTCCATAAATTTATCCAAAGTCAAAATTACTCAAAAACGACCCTCCACACTTCACAAACTTGTAAATAACAACGAAACAAACATACGACACAATGACTTCGTTCCAACTATGACTTGCAGTAACGGGAAAGAAATCAATCACTGCTCGATCTTACCTGCACCTCTCGTACGGTTTTTTGTCCCCGTTATCCCCCTCTTACGAGACGATTAACGATCTCATATCCCATTTTAATTGAAGTGGATGTTCCTCGGGCAAATATTTGAACGACGATGAAAATGCTCGGTCGATCTCAAGCTTCCCCCGGGTAACCCACATTGTCGACAGAATGACGGAATGCCCTGCATTGTTCATTGATCATTGTCCTTCATTAATTGGTTCCAGACGGATCCATGTAGACGTTACCTGCTGAGATCAAATTAGATCAGTCGGCCAATGTCTTACGACATGCTGATGTTTAGATTGAAGGACGGATGTATCGAGCCCTTTTGTTGAGACCAGAACGTTGCTACACACGTCTACAGAGCGATTATAATGAGAATTCTATCAGGTCGGAATTGTATCAGAGTAGGTATAGCGTAATGTACCTACATAAACTTTACTCAAGAATTCAGGGTCTTCACGATCGTGCAGTTCTCGACGAGTTAACGAGTTATTTTGCATTTAACTCAAAATCAATCATTCATCATCATCATCATCATTTTTGCAATCAAACTCAAAACCGTCAAAAATCTTGATAGGTCATGAGACGGCTTAATATTATAAGTAAGTAAGTAGTATTATATGCTATAGCATAGGTTAAGGTGTGGCAGCTTTCAACACAAACCGCGTTCAAAACAAAACCAACCAGTTATATCCCATTTCGGCTGTACCGGCGGTTTTGGTTTATTAGTCTTGGAATAATACAACTATGTTTTCGCGACGGAGGTCGACGACTCCGATCGGGCTCAAATTTTGACATTATCCGTTTCAAGAGGTCTAGATTTTAAAACCGAAATGTCCTTCCGCCGTCCGGGCCGTTTTGGGCAGTAGGAACTTTGTTTAAAATCTGAAATTTTGACAAATTACTCGGTTTACCATCTAGTTGTGCCCGCAAGGTTTTCAGCCCGATCGCCCCAACCCGTGGGGCGCTATGGGGCTAAAATGGGGCTACGGGAGGGGTTTTTGAAGGCTTTTGGCTATGGGATCGAGTCAGGTGTCGTTTTCAAAGTATTTTTGGACGTACAATCCATTTTTTGGGGTCCCGGAACGATCCGATTTCACTGTGGCGATCTATGCAAGTAAAAAACGAAAAGTTTTTGAAAAAAAGTTTGCAAATAAAAACGCTGCAAATTTTACACAAGGGTTTATTATTCTTTGATATACATTACTTGTGCAGAAACTTCTAAAAAAATTTTTTTTGGATTTTTATCTCAAAAAATTTTTTTTTGGATTTTTTTGTTCACAAAATTTGTGACATTTAATGTTTATTTTTTTTTTTTCAAAAATTCCGTATTTTTTACTCGAAAAATATTTAACATCCTGGGATCCTTCAAAAATCCCATTTTTAGCCCCATGAGAGCCCTATAGATCGGCACAGTGAAATCGGATCGTTCCGGGACCCCAAAAAATGGATTCTACGTCCAAAAATACTTCGAAAACGACACCTAACTCGATCCCATAGCTAAAAGCCTTCAAAAAACCCCTCCCGTAGCCCCATTATAGCCCCAGAGCGCCCCACGGGTTTGGGCGATCGGACTGAAAACCTTGCGGGCACAACTAGATGGTAAACCAAGTATTTTGTCGAAATTTCAGATTTTTAAAAAAATTCCTACTGCCCAAAACGGCCTGGACGGCGGACGGCGGACGGACATTTCGGATTTAGAATGTAGACCACTTGAAACGGATAATGTCAAATTTTGAGCCCGATCGGAGTCGTCGACCCCCGTCGCGAAAACATAGGTGTATTATTCCAAGAATAATAAACCAAAATCAAAAAAAAAATTCTAAAAATGAAAAAATTTAATGTTTTTATTGCAAGAATTAAATTTCTGCACAAGTAACGTATATCTAAGAATAATAAACCTTAGTGTAAAATTTGCAGCATTTTTCCCTTTGTTTTCATGTGGAACAGGTTCGAGGTTAGTTTTTACGATTGTAATGAGCTCATTCATAAAAATCTAGATGTGGAAGGAAAGAGGTTAAGGTTCGGAGAAAAAGAACCGAATTTGACCTTGTTTGACCGAACCTCAACAGCTTTCCACCCAAATTCCTTCAAATGGGCATCTACACCCAGTGTTTGTGAGTTCCAAAGATCATTGAAAAAACTATAGCACTAGTTTTCCCCCGTTGTTTTCCCTGAAAGGGTTAATGAAATACAGGAAGACCTTTTTTGGAAATCCGATTTCAAATTTTGATTCAGAGTGAAAAAATGTACGGGAAAATGATGCTGAAAAATATAAGATTAAAAAATTGAGTGTCATAAATTGCAAAGAAGTAGGAATTTCCAAGCGATTTTCCTCATTTTTAAAGTAACTTTAACAACTGATGTTTGTGTTCTCTTGGAATTTTGACCTCCTTCGAAGAGGAATTTTGAAAATCCGACTGAAGTTACGGATTCCTCATTAAAAAAAATTAAAATAAACCCGAAATATTTCTCTAATACTTCCCCCAAAAGATGACTTCATGTCGGTTCAATTTTAGTCCAATATTGTTCATGGATTCTCCCGATTTTTCCGCACGCCATATTCGCCGATTTTGAAGAACTTCGGGTGAAATATAACAACAGCATCGTGTTCCTCGTGAAGGGGGGGATTACCCTTCAAACGGCCTAATGACGCAACTTCTTGGTTACGGACCTTCCTACTTTCCGAGCTAAATTCTTTTATTTTTTCGCATTTTTTCCGATCATTGACAGTATACAGGAATGAAGATGATGCAAACTGTGTCACCCTCGTTATCCCCCCCCCTCCTCCTCCTCATCCTCCTCGGGTCGAGGCTCCAATATAACAAGAAACAGATAACAATGTAACAGAGTTTCTTCAATTAAATCTTATTTAATGGACTTTATGCTATGCCCAAAATTATTTAGACAACGACTTCACGCCCAGCGTCCTTCACAAGTTCATTTGTAGCTCCATAAATCTCCATAGGAGCTTGGACGGGTTTGAGATCCCCATAAATCATAATTGAACATGAAAGCATTGCAGTATGGGTTTTTAGAAGTTTCACCGAAAAAAAAAAAATTAATAGTAAAAACATTTAATTTTGACCTTCGTAGAACTTTCTTTTTCAAGAAACTATGTACCTATGTACCTCGCTCGTAGTTTGACTGACGATGAGAATACGAGCAGTTGACGTCTGATATCCAAGTGAGCCATGATGGAAGGTCGGAGATAACAGTGTAGCTCCAACAGCGCACCTATTACCGAGTGCATTGTTTAGCTTTGATCGAGTACGCTTTGAAACCTCTGCCCCTCGGGGTGCGTACACCAGATCACGACGATCCTCCCGACGTCGCCAGGTTAACCTTCCCCGATGTTAACCCCCATAAATCCGGACGTCTGTTATAAATATGGCCATCTCCCCTTCTCGGCCCAATTCCAAGATCTGAGAAGCAACATTGCCGCCTCAACAGCTTTTCCTTCAAAGAGTTTATAATTACCGACGCCGTTTCAGCGTAGATGCTCTTATCCGCTCCATTTCTCTGGTCCCCTCCGAACCCCTTTGAGGTTCCGTACATTTCACACTCACAAAACACCAAATATTTTACGAGACTAGTCCAACTCCACAAATTCCATGACATATGGGCGTATTTTCTGGCGGCTACTACATAATGGGAATTCCCATTCCCACATTCATGTGGACGGGGGTACACAATTTCATCTTGAAAACGACATCTCACTCGACTCTCAGGAAGAAATCCATCAAAAACTTAACCAATGCCAAGCTTTCGGCATTTGTGACGGGATAAGTTGACGGCTGACCGACCAAACAAACCCAATAAAATTTTTATTTGATTAATGAAAAAAAGAAAAAGTGATTATCAGTGGCTCAGTGGCTTGAGCGTTGGACTACTGAGTCAAAGGTTGCTGGTTCGATCCCAGCAGCCGCTAGACATCTTCCTCATACTGATAATCACCTTTCGGAAGGCAATGGCAACCCACCGAAACTATTCTGCCGTGGAAAACCTCTCAAATTTGCCGTTCGGAACCGGCGTTAAACAGTAGGTCCCTACTTCTTCTGTAATAACTGGTCAACACGCTCAACAGAGTTATTAGCGAGAGGTCGCCAATGCCCGATTACGGGTATGGCACCCAAAGAAGAAGAATGAAAAATGAAATAGCTGCAAATTTTACACGACAAATTGTTATAAATTAGAAAAAAATTATTTACGTGTCAACAAAATATAGTTTAAAACAAAATTTAAAATTGAAAAACGTATCTTAATCATGTATATTATTGGGCTGATGTGGAATCCCAGACAATGGAATCCGCAATGGAGTCCGCAATTACTCGGAAACAACACCTCATCATTCGACCTCTTGGCATCCTTAAAAAGCCCCATGGAAGCTCCAGAACCCCCCACAGTCTAATTGGATAATTCTGAGACCCCCAAACTAGATTCTAAAAAAACAAAGTTAAAAGCCTTCCGCGATATACTAATACAATTTTATTGTATTAGTATTTGGACAAGTACTGAATACGATTGAATGAAGTATTTTGTAATGTAAATTTTGCATTAAATGCAAATACTTCAGACAAAATCGCAATTGAGGAGGTATGTGCAGGAATGGCCTATGGCGCGGAAGCCCTTCTTGGGGAGAATGCAGAAATCGATCTGCCATACCTTTTACTTGAGACCAAGCAAGTTTCAATCTTTCAAGCAAATCTTCAACCATTTTGTTGGTAGACTGTATTTTGTTACCTTCCGTCATAGGCCCTTCTTTATTCAGCTGCATCTTTCTTCAGGTGTGTCTCAAAACGTGATTTTACCACATAGGCACTTCTGGCACAGACATCCTCAATAATTATTATAGAGCAGTTAACAAAAATTATTGATTTTTCTAAATTGTTAAACATCAATCCCCTAAGGTTGCAGTTGAGGAGTAACTTCAAGGAAGAAAACGATTTCTCGACATCACAGGTAAAGGACACGAAGAGTAAAAGTTTCATCGCAGAGAGTTAATTTGGGGTAAGATCAAGCAGCACTCCTCACAAATCTTTTATACCCCACGTTCGAATGACCATCCGCAATTTAACTTTTTCTTCTTCATCATTGATGACTGACAGTATCATCAAAGTGATTTCAAATGTAGTAAACCAGTTTTAGACCACCCCAAAAAGGATTGTAATTTCGTCAAATTGGTTGGCCAAACATGTTTTTAGTAGTTCCCAAGTCATCAAATGGGTTGTCCCTCTCCACAAGGCCGCTATCAGTATCCCCAAACTGGTTTCAAATGACCCAAACCAGTTTCAGCTCACCCCCGAAGTGATTTTATAATCTCATCAGCTACCCATCTCACCACACCGGTTTTCAGTACCCCCAATCCGGTTTCAAATTACCTCAACTAGTTCTACATCATCGCAAAGTGAGTTTAAACAACGTTAAATGAGTTTCCCATTTCCCACAACCGGTTTCACTTCACACACTTTTCAAATACCCTGAAGAAGTCTACTTTTGGTTTGTCATTCTTGGAGTACTAATACACCAATGTTTTTGGCGACGGAGGTCGACGATTCCGATCGGCCTCAAAATTTGACATTATCCGTTTCAAGAGGTCTAGATTCTAAAACCGAATTGTCCGTCCGCGGTACGCCGTCCGGGCCGTTTTGGGCAGTAGGATTTTTTTTTTTTTTTTAATCTGAAATTTTGACAAAATACTCGGTTTACCGTTTAGTTGTGCCCGCAAGGGTTTCAGCCCGATTGCCCAAACCCGTGGGGCGCTAGGGGCTAAAATGGGGCTACGGGAGGTTTTTTAAAAAGAATTTTGGCTATGGGATCGTGTTAGGTGTCGGTTTCAAAGTATTTTTGGACGTAGAATCCATTTGTGGGGGGCCCCGGAGCTATCCGATTTCACTGTGGGGATCTATTGGGCTTTCATGGGGCTACAAATGGGATTTTTGAAGGATCCCAGGAGGTCAAAATTAAATATTTTCCGAGTAAAAAAAAACCCTCTACTTGTAACCAACCGCTAAACTTCTTTAGAGACCAATCATGTGATTATAGTTTTCGCGATCATGTTGCGCTCAAAATCCCCCACGTGACGTGAGGCTCGTGACGTGACGAAAACAAAATTTGTCCATTTAATGGAAAGTCCTGTTAATCATTATTAAATGATAAAAAATTTGATAAAAAATTTATTTATCCAAACTTTTTTCATTGACACGGAATTAATTTTCGCACAAGTAACCTGTATCAAAAATAAACCCTTGGGTAAAATTTGCAGCATTTGATATTATTACTTTTTCATATGATTATCTACCTACTTTTCGACGACGGTAGTTTTTTCCGTCCTGACGAAATAGCGGGAGTTTTTTTTTTCCGGGAGCCTATTATTCTTTGATATAATAATAAACCCTTGAGCAAAATTTGCAGCGTTTTTATCACATTGAACTATTCCGTATAGAAATCGGTTGAGCGGTTCGGCGAGCCATACGGAACAAACTTTGCGTTTTATAAATATAGATTTTGAACCTATGAGGCCAAGAGTTGAAGAGTTTCGTCCTGTATTGTGTTGTTCCGAAGTACTTCAAGAATTTTGCGCTCTCAGATCTGTCCAACAACTAATTAAACGTAATCAACCCAATTCAGACGCAATTATTACATTTTGAAACACAACAGGAAACGTTTCGAGATCTATCAGAGAATAATGAACCAAAACATGACCCACTGACATCCACGCTCCAACAAAGGAGGGACGAAATGAAACGCCAACGCGTCATCCAGCTGAAAGAGTTGAACTCTTTCTCGAGAACGGAACCCACATAAAAGATACATTAAATGTATCTTTTATGACAAATTTTGTCAAATGTTCGAAACAACCCAAGTTGAAAAAATTCTCCGTACTTTTTTCAAGTATTGGACGAAAAGAAAAAAAGATAAAAAAGATGACAAAATGTTCGTGACTCGACTCGATTTTTACGTCCGAAAAGTGCGGACCCGTGTTCTTTTTTCTTTTTCTTTCCGATAGTCTGAAGCGTCAAAGGTGATGACATTGCCGGTAATATTCTTTGTCGCTTCAAAAACTCGCAGGAAGAACCCGATGGGTAGGAGTACGGCACATAATAGGCTCTCAGGACTCCCACGCGCTAAGCCGCTCCCCGCGTCACTGGGAACCTCGCTGGCCATCTCTATATTTAGCCGACGAAACTGTACCTATAAAACAACCCTTGTGTACATTGTTTTCAAACGAGGAACCACACGCCTTAGAAAAGGGACAATCCACGATTAAATCACGTCCACGTATCCACCTCCGCGGGGTTTTCACGTTTCGCTGACCCTCGAATTTGTAAAGGGTCGAAACTGTTTCACAGGTATTACTTGCTTGCCATCCTCCTCCGCTTTGTTCTTATTTTTGTCGTCATTGGGCGCCAGTCATAGTAACTAGTCAACTTTTGACACAGCTTTGGTTTTCTTTACGTATATTCATAACGCAAACCTTTTCTAAATGAAGGACATCCAATTCTAAGTATTTTTGGTATCGATACTTATTATTCGGTAAGAATCCTCAGGTATTGAAAAAGCATTGATCGGCCTTTTTTTTCTCCTTTTTCCCTCTCTCGTTCTTTTTTTTTTCCTTCGCTAGGTGTAAGCAGGAAAAAAAAAGCAAAAAACGCTGCGAATTGTACACAAAGGTTTGTTGTACGTAGTACAGAAAAAATTGTTTTCAAAAATAAAAAATAATAATAATATATGTAGGGGAAACTAAATAAATAATAATATTTAATCCTTAGGGATGTTTGACCCACTGTCGATCAAACATCTACAGACATTTTTTTTTTTTCAACTTCTTGATGGAAACACTATTCACTTCGTAGAACTCCATTTGATTTGGAATAAAAGTCAGTAGCTTCTGTTAAATAAAGGCGTAGAACAGAAGCTACTGACTTTTATTCCGAATCATTTTTTTTTTTTTTTAGGAAAGCTGGGCAACACTGGATGGGGCCGCCTAGGACTAACAGGAAGGGTTTCCCGCTGTCACTTATCAATGGAGTTATATCAGTCTCGTCAAACCTAACCACAAAAACTAAATTTTCGGGCTCCTGATTGTTACCAACTGAGGTCGTCAGGTTCCAGGTAACAATATTTTCTTTGATACCATTCAATTCCTTAGGATTCAAGCTTTTCATTCGTATAAGATACTTCGAAGTTTCTCGGATTTATACGGCAGCAATCATAATAATAAGTTGCACTGTCAGGTAGGGATGCTTGACCCCCCAGGTCACCCACCTGTTAGGGACGTTTGACCCTTTTTTCGTTTGACCACAAAGTTATTGCTTTGCAAAATGAGCCCGTGAAGGTCCCATAGATTCCCACAGTGAAATTGGATCGTTCTGGGACCCCCAAAAATGGATTCTGCGTCCAAACATACTTCAAAACGATACCTAACTCGACCCCATGGCCGAAAACCTTCAAAAACCCCTCCCGTAGCCCCTTTTTAGCCCCACAAGGTGGGACAATAGGAATGAAAACCTTTCGGGTACAACTAGATGGTACGCCGAGTATTTTTCAAATATTCAGATTTAAAAAAAAAAAAAAATCCTACTGCCGAAAATGGCTCGGTCGGCGGACGGACATTTCGTTTTTGGATTCTACGCATCTTGAAATGTACGAGTACAATGACAAATTTTGAGGCCGATAAAAATTTTCGACCTCCGACACCATGTATTACACAAAGGTGTATTATTCCCTGAATAATAAACCAAAAGAGTTGAACCGTTGTTGGCAAAGAAACCCAATATACGAAGGTAGGACACCCAAACGACCAAAGCAAATATTGATGGAACGCGTTCAATCCAAAAGAATTCAATCTGTCTTTCAACGGGGATGTGGAAATCTGACTAGGAGAAAAATACAATAACACCGAAAGAGAGAACCGCCTGTGCACAACCTTAAACGGATTCGATTATTCTTGACTTCTGCCTCGATTTCCAAACCGCCCTAACTATAAGAACGACCTACATAGCACCCGTATAAAAGATGATGCCTCAGGCCAGCCCCGTCACGTACTCAGAATAAAGTGGAGGAAATGAAAGGGAAGCTGTTCCCCCAGATGGGTTCAGATAAAGCTCTGAAATGATACTCCAACTTTAATTCTTCTATCAACGTTTTCCACTATTCCATTTCCGCGAATATCTTTTCTTGAGTGTCTCCGAGAAAGATATCTCGTAGAAGCTCCTCTCTCTTTGGTGCGCTTCAATTCGTGAGAACTACAGAACGGTTGGAGCTAGACGTTCGTACGACCGTCTGGCGATCGTCTCGACGTGTGTGCTACCTACATACATGGGAACTTCTATTGACATTAGTGTATTTACTTGTCTAGCAGTCTTAAACAATTACATTTGTACTGCTTTATTAATTCAGACAACGAAGACTCTGTTCACATAAAAGCTATCAGACAGAAGATAGAAGTTCAATAAAACCGATCGGAACCAAAGGGAAATGAGGTAATGAGTTTGTTTCAAACCGTTTGCCACCAATATCCGCTCTATAGGCGTCTGTTGGGGAGAAAAATTTCGTCAAACTAGGTCATTCGAGCCGAGGCTGAAACGAAAGATAAACATGGAAAAGTCAGAAAATATTTCACAACGTAGTTGCTCTTGTAAGTGTCGTTGGTCGTCGATTCGTTAACGTTTATCTACTCGATTAATTGTGTAGCACGAAGGCCGTCAGGAATATGAACTAACGAGAGCTACGGGGAACTCTGATTCGTTTTATTACCACCTACTTTCCAGGAAAGTGCACTCGGGATTTTCATGGAAACGGCGGTAAACTCTCAGTTATAATCATTCCGCCGGGTATTTTCCCTATTGATTTTCCATTAGGTATGTCACGTCTGTTATGGCTGTACCAACGGCTCGTAATTACAAGGGGTTTCGGGATTGGGATTGAAAATGTCCCCGCTTACGTTACCTGGAATAATTAACGAGGTTTGTCAACTGGAAAAGTAGGAAAAAGAAAAAGAGAGAGGTTTTAATAAAAAAACAATAGGCTCGTAATTAAATTTTCCGCGTACACACACGAAAAATTTAATTACCCTTGGCAGATGTCACGCGGATATTAATGTGTGATTAATGTCACGTAATTCCAGGCTGAGTCTCTCAGGTGCATTTAGACGGACAATTTTTTACGGCAGTTATTGCTCAAACCGGGTTGTCGGCTGCAAATAAAAAATTGCCGAGCAACTTTTCACCTATGTCCGGCAACTTTTTCCCTACTCGGAAATTGCTCAATATTTCCGACAATAATTGCCCCGAGTGGAGCAATATTGTCGGGAATTGACGTGAAGCCAGCAATTATTTCGGGTCTATTTTTGAAACCCATCGCTCTTGGGTTTTAATTGCTCGTTTTCGGCAATTTTTTCGAGCAGACAGAAAAAGGTGGGGGTTTCGGATGGAAAGCATTGAATTATAATTTAATATACTTAGTACAAAATCTATATTTATAAATCAGAATATACTTAATAATATTACATTACATTATAGATTTGGAACAATATTTATTAAATTGTATTTTCGTATTACAATTTAATAAACAGTGTACAAAATCTATTATAATAATGTTTTCCATTGACACAGAATTAGTTTTTGCACAAGTAACCTATATCAAAGAATCTCTTCCAAAATCTGGTGGCTGGTCAGGAGCTCACAAGGAAAATACACTGCCAAGGCAATGGCACATGAGCTTCCTCGTGCCAAGTTCAAAATGAACGTAGTTGTCACTGTAACAAGAAAATTACGTTCGCGCATGCGCTGAGCGTACCGCTGATTCGATCTTAATGAAACTGATAGGGGACCATCTAGAGCTATATCCACACAATTCCTGAAAATTTGATTGAAATCCGATCAAAATTGTGAAAGTCATGCCTGTTTCAAGAATTTCACGTTAGCGCAT
Organism: Pilophorus perplexus; assembly: GCA_955831195.1. NCBI lineage: Eukaryota > Metazoa > Arthropoda > Insecta > Hemiptera > Miridae > Pilophorus > Pilophorus perplexus. The sequence continues at coordinate 27,191,858 of OY037008.1, forward strand.
GCGCAATGCGTACCGCTGATTCTATTGTGATGAAATTCGTATGGGACCTCAAGGAGCCTTATCCGCATTATCCCTCAAAATTTGAGCTGAATCCATTCAAAATTGTGGAAATTATGGCGGTAACAAGGAAATGCGGACAGACCCACAGACCGACAGACCGACAGACACGGAACCAAATTTGTTCAGTAGGCTATGAAACGCAAAATGCGAGTGGACATTTTTAATTCGGACAACAAAAATGTTTTGGCTCCCGAAAGTGAACACAAGGCTTCCGCTGCTTCGCAGACTCGGAAGCAAAAGGACTAGCAGAACAAAGCACTGTGCAAAGAGTGCACTATGCAAGAGAGCAACTAGACGTGTGAGATGGACGGACGTGTAAACTCAAAAAAGGAGCAATTTTTATTGTCCGTAGTTGCTCCACTTTTTTCGAGCGATAAAATTGCTGGCAACTAATTGTTGGTTCTCAAAAAAGAGAGGAGGGAAAAATCGCCGAATTGCTCGGAGTTGTTAGCAACTTTAATTGACGAGAATTGTCCAAGTTCAGCAATTTTAGTTGTCCGTCTAAATGCACCTTAATCCTAACAAACGACTTTTGAAGCCTCCTTCGTGAAATTCAACATTGAACATCACCACTGAATAGCATAACTGCAAGCAATGAGAATCACTGGTGGTCCGCTAGATTTCGCCCAAACAAATCTTGAGTCTTCTCCACGCCAGCTTGGACGTTGGGAAGAACTGCTAGATCATCTAGATCCGCGGCAGCTCCCGCATTCACATTCCAAACTGGCAAAAGATGGTAGCATCAGCTTGATCTCCTGTTGAAACCGTACTTCAGTGACGATCATTAGATGTCGCGTTCGTTTCCCTGCGGCAAACAGTATCCAGGTACCTACATCGTACAACAGGTCAGATCATAACAAAAGTTCGGTTTTGTGCCCACTTCAGATTCGAAACAGAACGTTTTCAAAGTATCGTCAAGAAAGGAAAGTCCGAGGAAAACTAGCCAGCTCTAGCACTGATTCCTTTGACCAACCCACTGGCTAATGAAAGAAAAACAAAACCGACGTACTCAAGCTTCTAGAGTCGCACTTTGGAGATGACTGGGAAGAAAGAGACAACTTTCAGTGGTTTCAAGACGTACTTCAAGACCCTGACCCTCTTGACGAGCCCATACCAGAAGAGGAGTCAGATTGTGATTGCATGGTCGAGAAGCAGTAGCCCATATTTAACTTAGTTGTAGCCTTTTGCATTTTAAAGAAGAAATATTAAAGAAGAAATATACTTCTTTTTGTTTAAGAATTCCGTTTTAAAAACTTGAAATACAAAAAAAATAATAATAATAATAATAATTAAAAATAATAATAATAATAATAATACAAAAATAATACGAAAATTATTTTTGTGGTTTCAATGTTCCATTATAAATAATTTATAATTATTCAACCATAAAAAATTAATTTTTATGGTTGAATAAAATCTGGGTTGAATTAAGCGTAAGATCTTTCATTTTCCCCGGTCATAATATGACCGGGGAAAAGTATAATATACTTAAGTAAAGTATAATATACTTAAAAGTATATTATACTTGAATGAAATTCGTCAAAAATTTCACTTTCTTATACTGTTTAAATGTCTTCAGGAATCATAGTGTATCATACCTGCAGAGCCTAGCGATTTTGACAAAACTCAATGTCATTTTTTTTTTTTTTTTCACTATGTTTTTTCACAATCATGTGGCTCACTCCGGGTTCGGAGTTTATTTAATGTTGGAAAACAGCAGGGCGGAACGGAATACCGCCCGTGTAGAATTGTTGAAGCCGAGACCGTGTGTAGTTCAGGATTAAGTAGAACATCTGCTGAAACTAAACCTCAAAAGCTCCCAACTTGATTGGTAGAAGCTCTCTCTGTATTTAATCGTACTTGAAACGGGGTTATCCCTCGAGGGACGCGCTTGTCTTGGTTGGTTCATTCAGCTTGTCTTGCGAATATGAAGCGAACCTTGTTAAAACAGAAACTGTTTCTCTCATTCGCGCGATGGATCGATCCCAATTCATTGCTCCCTTCAGTTCCAAGTTGTACAACACTTGTGACGTCATTTAGAATCGGCGGAGGGGGTAGAAGGAGGTCCCTGTCAGATAAGGAACGTGTGAAATGAACAATACGGGGGAGTCCCGCAGCTTCTGCTTCGCATCTGCCGGCATTCCGATCCCCCATCTCCCGACGACACTCTCGCCGTGAAATACTAAACCAGCCTCTACGGTACCTTGATATAAATGAAACCCTGCCTCTGTTTACATCTACCAGAACGACCTACTTGCGCGAACATGTTCAGGCAAAACATCACGAAATAGTGAAGCTTGACTTAGGTATCGCAGTAATCCTGCAGCACCTTATTTCTAATTAGACAAATACATTTTGTGATTTTGAGGTTTTTTGGTTTTCCTAGAGCGCCCAAGTGTGGTCTTTGCTTCCACACTGGATTTATGTATGTGGCTTGTTATTTTAGGATGATCAATTCATCATTATATCCCATGACTGGGGTAGATTCCCAGACCTCTCGGCTAGTGTAGTTTAGATTCAGGATCAAAGAAAAAAAAACATGGATCACGAGTTTCCCAAATTTGGTCCTCAGTTTGAAACGAAGCTAAAATTCCCGTCTATCGTTCGTGTCATGGCTAAGCCCGTGTAGCATGGAGGGGAAAGTCCAAAGGCGATGGGAAGACACAGGGACAAGACGACGGGCCATTGTCAGGAGAACCGAGTCGGCAACTGCTCTAGAAGGGAAGCTCCTCTATGTGGAGTGGAGGCGATACGTTATACAGCAAGCAGGCAGTGCCACTGGAATAAGCACCCTGCGAGAAATTTACTCCTCCTGAAAATCCCGATTTGAACGTTCATCATAATTTAAATTGTGTTGAATCATTTTGAGTCGATTTGCTAACCCACAGCCTCACGAAAAATTCTGAATAATTAGGATAACTAGATGCTCCGGCTCGCTTTGCTCGCCTACGCACCCAGCTGGGGGGCTCCGCCCCCCAGACCCCCCGTGGGCCTCGCTTCGCGAGGCCGGCGCCTCGCTCCGCGAGGCCGATCGCTTAAGCAGACATGTGGGTGAATTGCCGCTTGTGGGTGTATTGCCACCTGTGGGTGTATTGCCGCCTGTGAGTGTATATTGCCGCCTTAGGGGGAATTGCCGCCCCCCAGACCCCCCCTAGTGGGTGTATTGCCGCTTGTGGATGTATTGCCCACTGTGGTTGTATATTGCCGCCTGTGATTTGGGTGAATCATGGTACGAAAATGATTAGCCGAGCGAAGTAAGGCCCCCTTGTCAAAGTGCTAGTCTATTAGCTGAGCGAAGTAAGTCAAAGTGCTAGTGAAATCAAATCAAAACTCACAGTAAAAAACCCGGTGGGGCGCTATGGGACTAAAATGCCGAGGGGGTAGAGTTAAGTGTCCTTTTCCAAGTATTTTTGGGGACGACCTATGGAGCTTTCATGGGGCTATACGAAATTAGACCCCCTGTCAACGTGCTAGTGAAATCAAATTTCCACCATCAATAATAATAGAACTACCTATGTGGGTGGCCGAGCAAAGCGAGTCCCCTGGCCGTTAAAATGATCGGCTGAGTGAAGTATGCCCCCCCCCCCCCTCCCAACCTGTCATAGTGCTAGTGAAATCAAATCAAAGTTGAAAACTCACAGGAAAAATATGGGGCTAAAATGGCGAGGGGGTAGAGTTAAGTGTCGTTTTCCAAGTATTTTTGGGGAAAGGGGAAGTATTTTTGGGGAAATTAAGGCCCCCCTGTCAAGTGCTAGTGAAATTAAGGCCCCCCTGTCAAGTGCTAGTGAAATCAAATTTGAAAAGCCTTCCCTTGATAATAATAGAACTACATATGTCGGTGGCCGAGCAAAGCGAGTCCCCTGGCCGTTAAAATGATCGGCCGAGTAAAGTATGCCCCCCCTCCCTCCCAACCTGTCATAGTGCTAGTGAAATCAAATCAAAGTTGAAAACTCACAGGAAAAATATGGGGCTAAAATGGCGAGGGGGTAGAGTTAAGTGTCGTTTTCCAAGTATTTTTGGGGAAAGGGGAAGTATTTTTGGGGAAATTAAGGCCCCCCTGTCAAGTGCTAGTGAAATTAAGGCCCCCCTGTCAAGTGCTAGTGAAATCAAATTTGAAAAGCCTTCCCTTGATAATAATAGAACTACATATGTCGGTGGCCGAGCAAAGCGAGTCCCCTGGCCGTTAAAATGATCGGCCGAGTAAAGTATGCCCCCCCTCCCACCATGTCATAGTGCTAGTGAAATCAAATCAAAGTTGAAAATTCACAGGAAAAATATGGGGCTAAAATGGCGAGGGGGTAGAGTTAAGTGTCGTTGGAAGGGAGGGGGTTGAAGGAGGGGAAAACGGAAAAAATCCTTGAGGGCGCTCAACCTATCTCAGAACGTAGAGCATTTTTGAATTTCTCGAGATTTTCAAGAATATTATATATATTAGTGATATAGATTATTTATAAGGGTCTTGCGTGATCGCTCGTACATATAGATCCTTGTTTGGGGGGGGGGGGGGGGGGGAAGTAAGGACCCCCTGTCAAAGTGCTAGTGAAATCAAATTTGAAAACTCCACCATCAATAATTGGAGAACTACCTATGTCGGTGGCCGAGCAAAGCAAGACCCCTCTGGCTAATAAAATAATCGCCCGAGCGAAGCAAGACCCCCCCTGTCATTTGAAAAGTTTGAAAAAAGCCTCCCCTGGCTGGTAAATTGATCGGCCGAGCGAGAACCCCCCCCCCCCCCCCCCCCTTGGCAACGTGTCAAATTTGACAACTCACAGGAAAGAAACCCTGGGGTGCCATCAATAGTTAGTTGCTCGCCTACGCACCCAGCTGAGTAACCCTAGTGGGGTGCATAGCATCGATGGACACGTTCATAACCCTGCATCAAGGTCAACTGCTCCTTCAACATCAACCCCCCTGGCTGATAAAATGATCGGCCGAGTGAAGTATGCCCCCCCTCCCACCCTGTCATAGTGCTAGTGAAATCAAATCATAGTTGATAACTCACCGGAAAAATATGGGGCTAAAATGGCGAGGGGGTAGAGTTAAGTGTCGTTTTCCAAGTATTTTTGGAGAAAGTAAGGCCCCCTGTCATAGTGCTAGTGAAATCAAATTTGCAAAGCCTTCCCTTGATAATAATAGAACTACCTATGTCGGTGGCCGAGCATTGCGAGTCCCCTGGCCGTTAAAATGATCGGCCGAGTGAAGTATGCCCCCCCCCCCCCCCTCCCACCCTGTCATAGTGCTAGGTGAAATCAAATCATAGTTGAAAACTCACAGGAAAAATATGGGGCTACAATGGCGAGGGGGTAAAGTTAAGTGTCGTTTTCCAAGTATTTTCCACCCTTTGTAAAGTCCACCCTCAATAATAATTATTGAGGGTAGGTCAATAATTATTATTGACCTACCTACATATTTATTACATATAAATATGTAGGTAGGTAGGACATTTGAATCCCCTGGCCGGTATAATGAAAACAAAGAAAAAATATGGGGCTAAAATGGCGAGGGGGTAGAGTTAGTGTCGTTTTCCAAGTATTTTTGGACGTAGAAGCCCCTGGCGGATAAAATGATTCCCTGAAAATTTCATCAAAATCGAATCAATAGTGGCTGAAATCCCCACTCCTTTTCTTTAGTTGAAGGAGGGGAAAACGGAAAAAATCCTTGAGGGCGCTCAACGTATCTCAGAATTTAGATCATTTCATCAAAATCGAATCAATAGTGGCTGAATTTTTGAATTTTTATTTTATTTTAATTTTTATTTTATTTTTATTTTAATTTTTATTTTTTAAATTCAATTAAATTACATTTTTCGATAATCGATTCAGTTTAAATCGATTCTACTTTTCTCGATAATCGATTCAATTTAAATCGATTCATTTAATTTACATCCATTTCCTTCTGGGAGACCTTGCGCATAGACCTAGGGAGCACCCCTTAAAGGCTGATGTCCCACCCGCTCGGAGTGAAGAGTGTAGACGGGGGGGTATCGGCAAGTTGGTAAGCCGAGCCAGAATTCACCCGACGGGTCGCCCGCCCCGCGAATTAAAGAAAACTGCAAAACTCAACTCGCCCTTAAAAGTCGCTCATCGTCGGAACGAATTTGGTCGATATCAAGTATTAAAATTCGGATCTCTAGGTAGGCGTAGGACGAAACGCGAAAAAAATCCGTCTATTAACGGCGGAATAAGACGCAAAAATTAATTGAGCGAATTCGCGCGCGCCAAAAAAATTGCGCGACTCGCTTATCGGACGTAAAATTGGTCGAGGAATCCGAATCCGGTGAAAAAAATAGGGGTTCCCATTTGAAATAAGAAAGTTGATGTCAATTGCGCGGATTTGAGCGCATTTTAGAAAAATCTCGACCCCCCTATTGACTCTTAAACGGTCCACACAGACGATAGGAAAAATCGGCGTATTTTTACGACTTACCGTTTAGTCAGAGGAGGCGATTGACATACCCAGCCAGCCAGCCAGCCAGCCAGCCAGCCAGAGACAGAGACGGTGAGGATTAGTGATATAGATAGCTTTTTAAGTGGGCCTCACAACAAAATCATGCCACTTGGGTTGCAATGAATTCCTCGTGACAAAATATAAGGATTCGATCTATATGTACCTCTAAACAAATGGTATTTCCAGGTTTTGAAGGAGAAGAATTATGGCGACATGAAAAGAAGAACACTTCGTGAAAATATTGGAAAATTAGGAATGGAAGTGCACCCGAATTTAGGGTTAAATCATCCTGTACCATGTTGTTAGAAGTCAAAAAGAGGAAAATACATCATTTTTGTGACAAAAAGTCTTTCACGTAGTTTATAATCGTCTTAAAAAATTCTGGCCGATTCAAAAATAAGTGTGGGTGACGTCACCCACAAGTGTTCCGGTTTCCGATCAAAAGACACCAGAGGGCAGGTCGATTTTTTCTTCTATTTTCGATTTTTTCTTGGTGTTTGGCTCTAGTGACACTGGAGTAACGCGAAAATGGCCGTGTTCGCTTTGTTTTGAATGGGATCATGCTTATTTACTCAACTTATTTGTGATATAAATTAACTTATTCCAATGACAGATTCTTTAGTTTTTAGTTTTGTAATGGTGGCCAACTTGTCGACCAATAGGAGCTGACCTCGGGTTTCCGCCAAAATTCAAATAGCAATTTTTCCATAAATTTTATAAATTCATACGAGCTTGCGCTTTGTGTTTGAACCCCATTTTTAGTATTATTTGGACGCCTTCTATCGATAAAAAAAATAATCCAGAAACGCTTCCATTCCTAATTATCAACTATTCAAAACGGTATCTCACCCTAATAATAATAATGACAAACTAGGCAAAACCCCTTCTCCCTTTAACTAATTTTTTGCAAAAAATCGCTAGAAAAAAAATTTAATCCATGGGGGATCAATGGAAATTAGGAGTAATTTTTTTTTTGTATCATCCTTTCTACCCTATCATCATAACGGGAACGGGAGTACATAAATGAGGAGTGTATTTCCAAAACCTACAAGGTGTATCCGTTTTAGTAAATGTTTCACGAGAAACGTGAAACATTTACTAAAACTTTCCACCTTGAGACGTTCATTTCTTAACCAAACTTTCATTGAGACACATTTTTCAATATTACAATGCGGAATCGGATCTAGAGCTAGTATTTTTGAGGATGAATTTAACTAAATCTTGGACATAGTAGGTTTTGGCACTAAACATTGATAAAATGATGTAAAATTCAAGGAAAAATAAGAATTTATTCTCACTTTCATAACTATTAATTAAATTAAAAGAAGGTGAATACCAAACGCTAAGTACCTGTGCTACTTACCAAAGGCACATTAAAATGAAAGATGGGTGTGTAATGTAGGTGTGTTTTAAAGCAGTCTTCAGAAAAAAGTAAAGTAAGAATTACATTACAATATTTTCCTATCATCTTGAAATAGTTTTCATATCAGCGAGTAAACGAAAATTCGGGATTTTATTCAAAACAAATAATAATGCCTTGCGTAAAATTGGCAGCATTTCAACTCTCAGATGAACACAATAGTTTTTCACTCCATGTGCACACGCTGTGTGTCTAAAGGTACGTGGAGATAAACAGAAGTCATGAACAGGTGTGCGTGCTAGTTGGGCGAAAGAGGGTTTTTTGCGAACTTACGATTAAGGAGGACCGCTAGGCAGATCGGAGGCTGAGTCACCATCACCGACCGACACCGCGAACTGACACCGAACCAACCGGCATAACAAAACGGTACAACAGACGCGGTTTCACAGATGGAAGTAATAAAAAAAAAATCGTTGCAACGAGAAAAACAGATTTTTTTCAAGGTCTTGCCCGGACGCAGCTTCAACTGACGTACTGATCGAATGAAGGATCCTCCTTCCTCCACCCGAGAATCCCCCACTATAAAGAGCCCCGCTGTACAGCACACAAGGAGAGCGAGCTCCAGTCCTGAACAGAAGGAGGGGAGGCTCAAACTTCAGAGGAGTCCAACTTACGTAACTCGGAACGATACTTTAAACTCCAAAGCCAATATTGAGAGATCATTCTCATATTCTATCCCATAGTCACGTTAGACGAGCAACACAATACCAGAGCCAGCGGTTTTGTGGCCCGCTGATTCAGGGCCGGAAAAAGTACCGAGTCAAATAATTGAGTCCGATGAACAGGTGCCTATTGACAAAAAAAAATCGCAAATCCTATGAAGCTCCTACCAAATCAACAGCTGACTACTACTAGGCCAAATGAGGAAAAGCGGGTTCAGACATGCAGAACGTTGGATATGAGAAACCTGGTTCAATATTATGTCTGTCCTCACCAAGTGCGGTCTTGTTTTTATCACAATTTGGATCGGCTTTCAGCAAAAGCTGAACGATGCCTTCCCGCTTGGCCACAGCAAGATCATGCTCATGCGTGATCAGTGTAGTGTGCATGGAGTATCCATAGGAAGGTTTCGATTTTTAAAATTAATTCAAAATAGAATCTAAACATAGATTTCAAGATCTAAAATGGTAAGAACCGTATTTTCAAAACACCCATCCCGCCCCCTCCCACACCCGGTTCCTCGTGCAGCTTTATCTGGAGGAATCTCTGGATCTGGGGCAAGTCTATAGACAGACGTCATATATGGACCCTCTATCTTTTCCTAACATCGCTAGCTTTGATATTGGGAAAGCGAACTAAGGGGAATGGACTCAGGAAGCTCCTCCGACGCTTTGAATATGCAACCTGGAAGCCCTCACGAGGACTTCCATTTCCTGGAGATACAGTGAACTTCCATCGCCATGGGGTAAGCTGCAGGCAAAATATAGAAACCACATTTGGTATCCAAAAAGTGACTTGTCGTGCAGGGACTTTCTTTGAACCAATGAAATTTGGGCATCGCACGCTGCAATCCGAGCAGCCACCTCCGGGAAATTCGCAGAAATTGGCCAGATGGACTTCAAGGATGTGGTTTCTAGTAACTCCAGGAGTTATCTGTTGGTGTGCTCCAGGAAGCCTCTCTAGGAATGGATCAGGAGGTGATTCCAGGCAGTGATTGCAGGACGTATTCCAATTACTCCAGCTGAACGTCGGGAGAGTGGTTCTCTGCAGGTGGTTGCTCCACTTATGCTTTGAGTGCTTCTAGTAGCTCAGGACTTGGTTCCAGGCTTGGTCTTTCGGCGAGTTCTGGCGGTACTTTGTGGTGACTCCATAACCCACTCCGACAGCATTCCATGTCGTTTTCTGAGAGGGAACCAAAGACTAAACATTTATTCATTGAGGAATCTTAAATGATTCATACGACATACAAGCCGACAACCACAACATCCCCCAAATCCACCAATCACTCGCTAACAAACTTCGCCACAGATTACAACCCATCCGAAATTCAACCCCTCGTTCTCTCAAATATCCATTTCCCACTGAGCACGTTCCCGTTGTTACAAAGGGGGTGCATCGTCCAATGACAGCAGGAACAAACAGATGGGCAAAGAGGCCGTTTAACGCCGTCACGTAAAGCAATCAATTTGCGTTCCCAGCGGGGGAACTGTGGTGTTGATAGTTTGATGACTTGGAAGCGGGTTTCAGGCCAAAACCACCAACCCCGCCCTTAACAAGTGGTAAATAACTGCCAGGCCCGCTCAAAGTAGACAACCTTAGTAACATTAGCTTAGCGATGCTACTCCCTTATTATTTAATAGATTAATCGCTCCTCGGCAAAAAGAGAATCTCCGAGGAAAAATCAATTGGTTTTTTTTTTTTCATCGTTTGTCCGTTTGAGTGGGCTCTTTTAATTTTACTCTTCAAAGCAACTATTCAGAGGAGCAGCCATTTTTCAGATATGACAACAAAAGAACCCTTATCGTTCTAAAAGTAAAGGAAAATGAGAAAAGGGGAAAATATTTTTCGAAATCTACAATTGACAAATCCAACGATCTTCGACGCTGAAGCAATTCAAACGTTGGACAATCAAATCTACAGGTGACAAGCTGTAGGATTTCTCACGTCTCGGCTCCATGAGAACAAATCAGGCAGTCTGTGAAGAGTTAATTTGAACTCCAGGCCACATCATTCTTCTTCTCAGTTCTACGAGAGTAAATTATCTAGTCTTTAAATGTCAAGCTTCAACATCTTCAAGAGATCCAAATAATGAGATTTACAGTAGTTACATGTACAGTAATAATCATGACGAATCATCGGATCAAATGATGTAATTATCCAATCGACTTTCTCCACCCACCGTCTTCTTTCGACCGACATATTATAATACTATAGTGCGTATAAGTAACATCTTCAGGGTCACCACCAGAAGGGATGTTAAGTCAAGTTCACACTATGCCGAATGAGACCAAGCTGGTCAAGCAGCAGGTTGAGTTCAGGAAACACGACTTTCGGAATGATTCTGTTAGGGTTTTCGCAAGACAGCAAGGCCGAAGGACGCATCTAAACTAGTTCGACTTTACCACTTGGTTTAGGCGGAATCAACGACAACTAGTGTGGAAGCGTCGACTCTTGTTGCCAAGCCGAAAGCCAACCGAATCGTCCAAAAAACAGTGGAAGTCTTTTCGAACCAAGTTTCCGAAATTCTGAGATACCTGTTCAGCATAATGTAGACGTGCCTTGTAATTGACAAATATATATTCAGAACCGATACTCACTTCTGGTCTTCATCTAAATCGATTCCATTATAACAATTTTTTTGAAAAAAAAAAAAAAACAAGGTTTCTGGAAACAGAAAACTGGCGTCTGGCCAATAAATCAGCCCTAGTGTCATCAGCCCGTCAAAGACGAGAAAGGAAGGATATCTTAGTTAATGTGTTCTTGCAGCTTCTGGTCATACCTCCTCAGCAGAAGCTGCGATTTGGAACTGACCACCCTTAACGCTTCTTCAAATACGTGGAACATAACATAAAAACGCTGCAAATTTTACACAAGGGTTTATTATTCTTTGATATACGTTACTTGTGCAGAAATTTAATTCTGTCAATGAAAAAATTAAAAAAAAAATTTTTTTTTGGATTTTTATCTCAAAAATTTTTTTTTTTTGGATTTTTTTTTCAAAAATGTGTTTTTTCAAAAACTCTGTATTTTTCACCCGAAAAATATTTAACATCCTGGGATCCTTCAAAAATTCCATTTTTAGCCCCACGAATGCCCTAAACATCGCCCCAGTGAAATCGGATCGTTCCGGGACCCCAAAAAATGGATTCTACGTCCAAAAATACTTCGAAAACGACACCTAACTCGATCCCATAGCTAAAAGCCTTCAATAAACCCCTCCCGTAGCCCCATTATAGCCCCATAGCGCCCCACGGGTTTGGGCGATCGGACTGAAAACCTTGCGGGCACAACTAGATGGTAAACCAAGTATTTTGCCGAAATTTCAGATTTTTAAAAAAAATTCCTACTGCCCAAAACGGCCTGGACGGCGGACGGCGTACGGCGGACGGACATTTCGGATTTAGAATGTAGACCTCTTGAAACGGATAATGTCAAATTTTGAGCCCGATCGGAGTCGTCGATCCCCGTCGCGAAAACATTATTCCAAGAATAATAAACCAAAAACGTGTTTTTTTAAACACAGAATGGTTCTTTCGAAGGTCTTGGGGTTTGAAAATGCATCCAACCCGTCCGTCCCAGGCCCAAGCATACCTGCTTCTCCACCTTCCTTCACCTTGAGACCCGATATATACTCGGGGTGAGATAAATTTGTGCTTCCCTTGAGCTGAGCATTCGGGAGCAAATCTTTCTAAAACGTCCGAGTAGGGTGGTCGAGCGAAGTGAGGCCCCCCTGTTCGCGTGCTAGTGATCGGAACAAACGAAAAACGAGTGGAAAATCAAAGATAGCACTAATTTATGTCAAATAAGAACATAAAACATCAATACTTAATATAAGGGGGTGCGTAATGACTATGAAAATACACTACCAAGGTCAAGGCACAGAAACTTCCTCGTAATCTTCACGACATGTCACCATTAAAATTTTAGGAGACCAGAGACGACCGATGACAATAAAATTCCGGGCACCACAAATTAAAAATAATGCGAAGAACTCATACTATGGGTAGGTACTTGTATCGGTTCTTGTTTCCCATGCTTTCTCATCAGATGAGAAGATTCTTCTAAGTACTAAGTAATTTCTCCATACGTCCTGACGAAGGCAGTACATTAGCCGAAAGCTCGGTGCAAGAGGACATGTCTGAGTTTCTTTTGACCTAATGCCCGATACATTGAAAACTAGAAGAGACCTTACATGCACGATCCCTGAAAATCTGACAAAAATCCGATCAAAATTGTGGAAGTAATGGCTGTGGCAAGGAAATTACGTTCGCGCATGCGCAGGGAGTACCGTTGATGCAATCATGATGAATGTCACATGGGACGTCACGTGACCTTGCCCGCATCATCCCTGAAAATCTGAGCAAAATCTGTTTGAAATTGACGGATTTATGACTGCGACAAAAAAAAAAAAAAAAACGTTCGCGCATGCGCTGAGCGTACCGCTGATTCAATCATGATGAAACTGATTGGGGACCATCTAGAGAGGAACCACACTATCCCTGGAAATTTCATTGAAAGCCGATCAAAATTGTGGAAGTTATGGTTGTGGAAAGTAAATGCGGACAGACAGACAGACACGGAAACAAGTTTGTTCAGGAGGCTCTGAAACGCAAAATGCGAGTAGAAATTGTGATGTTGGAGCACAACAATTTTTTTCATTTTGAAAGTGAAAACAAAGCTTCTGCTGCATTGCAGACTCGGAAGCAATAGTTGGAAGGGATTCTACGGTCAATAATGGAAATGATTTTTTTAATTGGTACTGTGAGGAATTTTCTCCCACGTCTGTGACAATCTCGCCAACCCACCAGCGGGGGGAGCGGATCGCACTATGGTCGCCGCGTGACTGTGCAAAATCTTCTCCCACCGACAGCCCGGCTTCCCTGAGAGTAATATTCAATTTAATTTTGCCATTAACTGTTCATTTATTGCGACATTAACGAAATTCATCACTCAGTGAATTTAATTTGATCAAACCCATCGAACAGGTCTTCATTACCGACAATTCAGTTGTGAAAGCGGAGCCGGCGGGAATGATCCTGACGCACGGGTCCGTTGCCCAGGATTTCATTGTTGACATTTCAACTGTGGAAGCTAGGAACGTGGTCCCACTGCGAGCCCAGGGAGAAATAATACCGGTCACGACATATCGTGTTGGGTATTAGCTTCCTCTCGTTTCCCTTCCAAAGATCCAGCACACTCACAGTATCCTGACATATCAGGTAAGCCTGGCGAGTGCGGGTGGCTGCATCTTCTTTTAGGTCTGCAGACAACGAAAATTGGAGAAAGAAGTGTTCCCATACTCCCTTCACTTTCCTCCACCACAAAAAGCTGCGAAATCGTGGATGTACCCCACAGGCCTTCCGCTAACCACACCACCAAATTTGCGGAATTTAAATTCAAATTTAGGAACTCAAATTCCCACGAATGTGGTGTCCCACAGGTACCTAGTGTAGAGAAGTAACCATTCATTTCCGTTTTTTTTGCTGTTTCGGACCACTGTGAGCCGCCCCTTCCTAACACGCCAGTGTTGGTGTTTCTGGGGTAAACCAAGCGTCCCAGTTTTTACTTTTCATGTTTTTCGGTGAATATCGAATCATCAAGAGCCATTTCACAAGATCTGGAGGAAACCACAGGTACTAATGACTCCGTTTCCGAAGGCTTTGGTGGCATGATCTATCTGCACGTCTCCCAAGAACCCATCCTCCTTTCCCTTCAACTCTGTGGGGCCAGGAAGTAACCTCAACATCTTGAGCGAGTGTCCTGAGAAACGTTTCAATGTTTTTACTGTCCTGAAACCCTCCAAAACACACAGCGGCAAGAACATGGACACATCGCTTTGGTAGGACAATCACAAAAATACAATTAAATGGCAATTGGCAAATACCTAGGGTAGATTCAAAAGAATTGAGTCAGATTGCCATAATCACAATCCCTTCAATCCAGATCTCTGCTGCACGCCCGTCACCATAAGATTTCGGGATATTTGAATAGAGGAGACGCCAGGAAAACCCCCACGGCCGGGTGTGCGGCGAGCAGGAAGAACCTCCGTCAGCTGGGTGTCGACCCGTTAACACTTTTGTAGCCCGGTAATCTGGCGGAAAAATCAACTCCAGTGCCTCCCCAAATATCCATTCGAGCGAAAATGTTCGTCAAACCGAAGGAAGGAAGCGACGGGCGTTAGATGTCCCGAAGGTTGGAAACGTCTGCAAACCATATCTTACACTATTAGGCAAACAACGTTGTTTCAGGAACAGACTCGATTTCCACACGGCGCGGACACAAATATTTGATAATCCACACGCGTTCGGCGGGGTTATGTAAACAAAAAAGGAAAAGAAGTGCAGGGAAACGAGAGGAAATTTCGTCGGAGGACAAAACGAAAACTCTCATCCCGAAACTCAAGATGTCAGAGGGGATGACAGCCTACCGATATGTCAAAAAGGGCCCCAGATAGTAGAAGTGGGTCAGTTCTTGTCCGGTAACAGCCTCGAACCGCGTGCCCGCCGGGCAGGTCGTGACTACGAAACAAAACACCCTCATAGTAATATACTTTCCCTTCATTACCTGACTTCTCTTCCACCCCAAAACAATGGACGAGGCCTCAATCGTTTCTTCGCGGATGCCTTCATCGTCTTTGGCATACAGGCGTAATGAAATACGAAACATTTTCGAACGAGCAGTTCAAGGACGCACGACCTTCTGCCTTCAGACTCAAAGAGTTCAAATGAGTTCTAGGTAACTTTTTTTCTTCCTTTTTTTTAACAAGAGTATGTTTTAAGGCTGGTCCACCTGTGAAAAGAGTCAAGTTCACACTATGCTGCGTGGCAAGATTAGGCTTATGCCGAACCAGTGGGGACACGTCGTTCGGCCTAGCCGAACTCAAAACAGCCCTATTAAAGAAAGCCGAACCGAATTTGAATCAAATTAAAATTAAGTTGGTGAAGATGATGTTGACCGTTTCAATGAATATGGGTGGAAAGTTGCTGAGGGACGGTCAAAGTTTTGTCGATTTTGACCGACCCTCAACTAGCTACTACTTTCCACTCACATTAAAATTAAGCATTAAATGCGTAAATTTTACGGACGATTATTTTATTCATTTATTCCATTGTTCACTGTTCAGATGTGTAATTTTAGACGAAAAAGAAGACAGAAGGAAAAATGAAGTTGGGGGAAACTTTTGGTATTTAAAAAAATTAAATTGTTCAAAAGATTGTCAATTGTTGTTAAAAAATTAAATAGTGTTAAAAAGTTAAATTGTTTTTGACATTTTACTTATGTCTTTACTATGGCAAATTAAAATACAAAACCGTAACGAAAAAAGCGTTACCTAAATTTCTGATGATTTTCGCTTACAACCGATTCGCTGCTACGGAACTTCATCTTCGCCAGTTATCATCGTACAACAATCGTTCACCACTCGTTGGAAAGCTCTCGATTTACCTAACCATTGCGGAGTGCGTGGCCAACAAACTGTGGTATGAGCGTGATTAATTAAATAATTGTTTACTTACATATGATCAGGTTTGTTATTGGGATAATATTATGTTACAAAGTGGGTCGTGTTGGAAACTGGGATTCGTTGTTATAATATAACATCATATTATGACGTTATACGTCATACGTTCCTACCTAAAGACATAAAATGACTCACTTAACGCGGACTCGTATGCGTTTTTTAACATTTTATGTCTGCACATAAACTCAAAAATCGTCACGAAAACTGTTGACGAAAATTGTCCCGGTCGTGCTTTGATGATTTTCACGTACAACCAAGCTGTTTCTAGCGAAATGGGGGGGGGGGGGGGGGGGGTGATGGTGATGAGGACTAAAGACATATAATGTCCCAATGTGTTGCAGACTCGTATGCAAGCGTGTTTTTTCTTTCCCCTTTTGCCTATGTTTCTTACAGTGGGGATTTTCTTCAGGATTTAAATTCAAATTTCCAATTTTTAACTTTAAATGATCAAGGAAAGGTTTAATCTATTTTGGAATTTGACGGTGAAAACTGGCTTCATAAAATATGTTATCGCAGTCGATATCCATATTCATTTTGTAAATTCGAGTAGAAAAGGCGGAAAAAGAGAAAATTAGATAAATGCGGAGATGTTCTAACAGAACTTTGAGAAATGAAAGAATCTTCTGGAAGCAGATTTATCGATAAGCAACTATTACGGACCGCAAAAAATAGGTACCGTAACCTAGGGAATTCAGAACAACGGGGGGAAAAGGTTGTTGAACCCCTTTCAAGGTCAATAAAAAATCAAATGCAAAAGAACAACCTGTGTGTATAGAAACTTCATGATGTCAAAGTTGACATGGAGTTCTCCTGAATTCACAATAACGCCTTGTAGAGTGATCATTTCCTTCGGGATTAAAATCAGAGGCGACTGCGATTTAATAAATCCGGCTTGACCGGGACAAACAGAAACGAATTGGCTAGGTATACAATGCTGGTCGTTGTGCGACAAAAAATGGGAACCGTCGCATTCCCGCCGGAGGGCGAAAACGTCGAGGAGAAAACGAATAAATGTGGGAGAAGTGGGTTATGTATTCCTCTATGTTTCCCATTGTCGGATTTCCATTTCCAGAGATTCGTTTTCAGGTTAATTTCGCGAATCTCTCGAAGAGTGGAGAAAGATGGAGAAAGCCCATGGCCGACAAATGGCAGTATGTGGAATGAGTCCGAGCACCGTGCTGAATTCGGAATAGGTACTTGGTTTTTGGGACCATTTGGTTCGGCTTTTGGCAAGGAAGCAAGGCATGATTCGGCAGGTGTGGAGAAGGTCCCAATTAGTTTGCCGTTCGACCCACGCCGAATCGTGCTAAGCGGCCATAGTGTGCACGCCGTTACTGTTGGGACTTCCAGACCATCATTTTCTTTCAATTAAATTTTCGATAAATTTCAGAGCTAACTCAACAGAGAAGCCATATCATTGAATAAATAGAAGAGCTCAAAATCCCCGACCGCCCATTAAACTTTACAGACTTCAATTCAATCCTCTTTCAAACAACCCTTTTGAATAGGCTACTTCCGATACTCAAGTATCCGTTTCAAGTGAGATACACGAAAAAATCTTCTCTGCCCAAAGAAACGACGTAATGCCCTTCGATCTTCAGATTTTTCATTGCAAGCGATCGCTGAAAAACTTCCTTTGATAGGCTTTCCCAGCCACTGATTAAATTTCCGCATTCAAAGCCATGGAAATTGAATTCGACCTGAAAATGTGGCGGCAGTGATTAATCGTGAAAGGATTTAGTCATCAGGAGGAGGGGGGGGGGGGGGGGGGTGGATCTTGATAGGAACATTCAACGAGGAAAATGAGCCACAATAATGTTTGCCTCTTAAATTTTGCATCTAAATCGCCACTATATAACTTTGCTTTGTTGTTGATTCGATTCATATAACACTTTTTTCTTAGTCAGAACCCAGAACGTACGATCTTTACAACGTACGATTATTGAATCAGCAAGACTCAACTCTCAAAAGGTTATCGTAATCTTCAGTGTCTTTCGTTGTCTTGGGCCATTACATTTTTGAAAGTGCGAATTCGCGTGGGAAGGTCGTCTCTCCAATTCAGAAAACGTTCCTTATCGAAAGAAAAGTCGTGGTGCAAATTGGCTGTTACCGCGATGTGTTGCGAATCATTGTGAGAGGCGAGACTTGTACCTACATGGAAGAATTCATTCATAGGGTGTTGAATGCCAAGATCTGACGGATTAAAGTCATGAGCTTCACTGGTAATACCTCCTCCGGAGTAATAGTGGTATAAGTCCAAAAACAGCTGTTTTGAGTTATATATACCATTGGGTAGCTCGCGACGACATGGGGGTATTATTGGTTTAAGCATAGTTCAAAAATTACTCGGGAGAGAGCAGATGAACCGGTATGTTTTCCATACAGATTACCGACATTTCGTTTGAAGAAGGTTGGTTCATCTCATAATGAGCCGCTATCCGCCTGAAAAATCAGGTATTAACCTTATTTTTTTCACTTCAGTACTGGTATATTTCAAGAAGTACCGCTGTTCAACCAAGAAAATATCCTTTTTTTGTGTGCTTGCTGTGGCAGAACCGGATCATTTCAAAATGTACCACTATTATTCAAATATTAACGTGTGTCATCCCTTGTGTTTATCAGTACAATAGTGGATCATGTCAAGATGTACCATCTATTTGGGCCCAATTTCTTGGGATAAGAGTGGTACATAATTGAAATTTAATTAATTTTAATACATGCACGTCGTGAATGAGAAGGGGGAGAAGAAGCTTTGGGAAAACCTGAAAGGTAGATAATAATACACTGCCAAGACAATGGCACATGAGCTTCCTCGTGCCAAGTTCAAAATGAACATAGTTGTCACTGTAACAAGAAAATTACGTTCGCGCATGCGCACCGAGTACCACTGATGCAATCGTGATGAAACTGATAGGGGACCATCTAGGGCTATATCCACACAATTCCTGAAAATTTGATTGAAATCCGATCAAAATCGTAGGAGTTATGGCTGTGGCAAGGAAATTACGTTCGCGCATGCGCTGAGCGTACCGCTGATTCTATTGTGATGAAATTCGTATGGGACCTCAAGGAGCCTTATCCGCATAATCCCTCAAAATTTGAGCTAAATTCATTCAAAATTGTGGAAATTATGGCTGTAACAAGGAAATGCGACAGACCCACAGACCGACAGACCGACAGACCCACAGACACGGAACCAAATTTGTTCAGTAGGCTATGAAACGCAAAATGCGAGTGGAATTTTTAAATTCGGACAACAAAAATTTTTTGGCTGCCGAAAGTGAACACAAGGCTTCCGCTGCTTCGCAGACTCGGAAGCTATATGAAAGCCTGAGAAGCATCGGATAACGGAAACAAAGCCATCGTCACGAGGGCCTCGTGTCTGCAACACGCGAACAAAGGTCTGAAAAATCTTAAATTGCGATTTCCCAAAAGTAAGGTTTTTGGACTTATACCACTATTACTCCGGAGGAGCGGTATGTCTGCGAAAACTGACGCATGCTTTGTTTTCGAGTTTCGATGAAC
This sequence comes from Pilophorus perplexus, assembly GCA_955831195.1. NCBI lineage: Eukaryota > Metazoa > Arthropoda > Insecta > Hemiptera > Miridae > Pilophorus > Pilophorus perplexus. The sequence continues at coordinate 27,211,489 of OY037008.1, forward strand.
ACCTTTTGTTATGTTCGTTACTGCTCGTAGCAATACGTTTGAGGCTTTTAACTCATTTTACGCGATTCACAAACGGTTTGGTAACTTTTAGAACCAGTTTGAGATGATTTACAACTCGTTTGGGGTTAAATCCGATTTGAGCATAGGAAGCAAGCTAAAGGAGATTGAAGAGCTGAGTTTTGAGGGTCTCGGCCGAGGTGACGAGAGAAGTAGGTATCGTTTTTGAAGTAATTTTCAACGTGAACCTACTTTACAGAAATCCCTCACGTGTCTAGCAACTCAAAACTGTCACGTTCTGAGCGAGTATTAACCCGTTACCCGATGCACGAATTCATCAATCGCAGTGGGTTTTCAGCACGCTCGTGCACGTCCCTGCCCGATTCAAGTTTCGATTTGTTCCTCACGTTTTAATTGCTCTTCGTTATCATCGCAATATCATTATCATTTTTATATTAACAAAATAGCTGACCAATCCATGCGCTTTTAAATATCCCTTTATGACATCCTTTACCCGCCCTGAAATCGCCCACACTATCGTGTTTTATGTATGTATACATAATATAGTATACTATAATATAGTATAGGTACTATGAAATATTATTATTGAATACCACAGAAATAATGTTCATCGACAGATATTGTATTGTTCCTCAATTAAAACTATTTAATATTTTTCAGGTGACTCGAAATTAGAGGGTTAGGACACTAACTGTTGTGGGATACATTGGACACTTCCGATCCCAAAACCACCATTATTTTGAAATTTACCCTACGCAAAACATGAAACGTTATGTGATAGAAAATATCAAGCAAACTCGTTCAAAAAACTATTCTCAGAAGTAGGGAAATTGATTTGAAAGTTTAAAAAAAGTTTTACAGTCACAGCAGAGCTTACGTAACTTGAAAAATCTGCAACCGCTTAAACTTTCAACTGATAATCGTTGTCAGACAAATAACCAAAACTTGTATAAACCACTCAGAACTTTTTATCCTTCTTCTTAGGCAACTTTTTAGAGGCCAAGTCATTTCCAGGAGTGAGCGTTATTTCATTTTCAGTGCTGCTCCCGGTTTCCCCTAATTTATTTTTGTCCAACAGCTTTCGACCCCATCGTCATCAATACAACATCCCCCCCCCCCCCCCCACCCCCCACATCCCACCTTAAAACCCAATTTTATTCAAACCCAAGCTATACATGTGTATCAATTTGAAACCGCAATCTCATCGTAGCACGCGGGAAAACCGCAGGCTACGCAACCGCGAAATGTCAGAGTTTAGAATTCAGGTTCGGACACCCACACCGTTGCAGGCCGACCGAGTGCGAGTGTAATATCAAAGGAACGACGAGTACTGCAATTTGTTGCAACGTTGACAAGATAATATCCAATTAATACGGTGTAGGAGGTTATCGTTTAAGGGAGTTCATCAAGACGTGGTGCAATTACATTTAGTATATCTATAGATCCCGCGGAGAAATAAGACGGGCCAAAACCGTTAAATGTTTCTCCTCAGCAACCCGTAGAAATGAAGATTTGTTCTAATTTAATGCTGCTGGTTTGTGTTGGCCATGTTCACGTACTATCGTTGTGAGGATTCTCGGGGATTTTTAAAGCGGCCTTTTTAAAAAATCCCCGAGAATCCTCACAACGATAATTTAATGCTGTTTTTCGCCCCAATGCCTAAAAGCCCCAGTCGTTATTAGCTGGACGTGGAAAGGATGAATGACACTTGCAATGCCCCAGGGATTCAGATGGTCAGCCGGAAAATCTTCCGGACACAGCTAGATTGGGAGGAGTTGGGTAAATGGAAATGGGGCAAATGCGGAATGGTTTTGGAAATGGCGCCATTTGAGCGCGTTGGCTCGGAAGCCTCCTCATTGAGCGACTCTTGAGGGAGGCAGCGTCGCAACTGCACCCCCTCGATGCAGAAGGGCACCCCCTACCTAATTAGTTACCTAGCTAAAAATGAATCAAAACTCGGCTCGAAAATCTACGTAAGTTCTTGTAGACCTTACATAGTTCGCGGAACGTCTGAAAAGCCTGTGTTGATAGTGCAATGATAACGGGAGCACTGCCCTTCTTGAGACGATTTTTTTGCATGGACCTTATGGAACAACGAACTAAGTGTGAAGCCAGAAATGTCGAAATGTGGGGCAGTTCTGGGCACTGCGCACACCCTTCCTTCTCACCGTTCACCAGAATCTGATGTTAAATCACCTCCACAATCAGTGTTGGCAGTCTTCGTTCATGGGCAGGGAATTTTCGTTTGTAATGAGGGACTTTTTCAGGATCTAATCTGTCTCAAATCATGGAAAAAATAGGGGCTTACTTTTGAAATATTTTGAAAACTTTTTGGTGTTGCTATATCACTTTGTACGGTATGAAATCATAAAATTTCGATCGACCAAGGTTTCTGATTTTTTCAGTTTTCCCACAAAGGTATTTTTTACCAGAAGCAGCTTCTGAGGGGATGGCATCAGGGGTTTAGTGTGCTTCCATGTTTTCTGGGAAGTGTTTTCTGAACTCGGTGATCTGCGTTTGTCTCATTTATAAGTTTTTTATTCGTTCGTTTCATTCGATCGTTTCATTGTTCATTTCATAAAGCGTTTGTTGGATAACTTTATTGATTTCATCTTGAGGGAGTTTTCCCGTTTAGGCGTGAGTGATAAGTGTGACATTCGCGACATGGGACGGCCAACCTCACCTTTACCAGGTTTGCAGCGTGTACCCAGGAAATGAAAGGTAACTGGTAATAGTTAATTGGAATTTTTAAACAAACAAATAAATAATGAACTATAGCAAATCTTGATAGTAGGTACTTTTTATCTGTGTTGGGTGCAATAATATTTTCATAAAATATTATCACGAATCCGTGACTGCACCCCCTTGTTCTGCCATCACCAGTCGCGCCTGTCCTCAATAACATTGAGGGTACATAATAATATTATGTTGGTACATATTATGTTGATACCTTTACCTGTCGGAAGTGGGCTTCAGCCAGTCAGCTGCTTTCTACTAACCTTCTCCTCACTACTACTGATTACCTCAAATACGTTTTCCAGGAAATGGAGTAAGTCGGTAACATCTGTCAAACGTTGAAAGCCCTCAAGCTGGGCCTATTGTATCCATCGAACCTCAGAGCAGATGCATCCATGTGTTGATGTCCAAGGTCCCTAAGCCAAGTTTTATCTCATACACAATGTGTATGACAAGACATGTCATGTCATGTCATCATGAGATAGAGCCGCCGGAATTGCATGTTTTGCCACTTTTTTTATCATTCATGTATATAGTCTTGGGAGTTCCAACAACCAGAGAACCCAAGAGGGCGGGGTTCATCGCTCCCCTGGGTCGAAATACCGACCCTGAGTGAGGACGTTATAACACAGTCGCTAGACCGCTCTGGGAATCCCTCCTCCTGACAACGGCGTAGACGCAAGTGTTAACCATCCTCGAGTCCAGGGACCAAAGATTGCTGATTCGGCTTCCCCTGCGCCTTAGGCCATTCCTCTGCTGTGGAGGAGAATGTACCTATGCCTTGTATGACATTACGGGAGCTTGCGGATAAGGAAAAAGGACAAAAGAAAACCTTGACGCAAGACAGCCTCGAACTCCAGACCCATCAGTAGTGGACCCAGCACTATAACCACTACACCATCGGCGGCCCCTGATTTTTTCAACTTACCCCCACCCACATAACCCCCTCCTTTTTAGTCGTAAAAATTTGAAACCCCAAAAGGCACTTCCACACACCAAACCTGACTCACAACCCAAATTGCAATGAATTCGGTTGAGCGGTGTGACATTTACGAGGTTCTAATGCCGAGAAAAAAAAGAAAAAAGAAGAAAAAAAGGAAGAAATTCCAAAAACATGCTTCGTGAGCATCCTGGATTTTGATGATGGAAGGTGTCTTATCCTTCAAATTTGGTATATTTCTGCTCAGGGCACTCGCCGATCACCGAATATCGGGAAAAAAAGAAGTTTTTTCGGATCGACGGGGTGAACTCGGGAGGGGGCGGGAGTTGTCCCGATCTTCAGTATATTATAGGCGCAGCGTACGCTGCGAGACGCTGGTCTCGCGATGCCAAGCTAAGAGAGACGTCTCTCTTAGCTTGGCATCGCGAGACCAGCGTCTCGCTTGATAACTTGAAGAGTGCATCGTAAACTAGGTAAAAGAAGCTACCTACCCATTAAAAAAAAATCAAATGGCGCTTTTCAGAGAAAAGCTATGAGGATCAAAGTTGAACTATTGAAAATTTCGGTCGCAATTACCCCACTCCACCCTATGTGAATCATTCTTCCTACTGCTCGCGACGTACCTAATATAAAAATAATAAAAAATCTTGAAAAAAGAAGTTTTGGCTCAGAATTTCTAACTAAATAGTTCACAGTATCACCGGTTTGAATATCCATTTGTCATTGATTCATTCGTCTACGAAGACTGCCCATCAATCTAAATCCGACTAAGTTTACTATCATCGTTAATAAGCATGGTTATTCACACTTTTCCTCCTGGACAAGCATCATACCGTATGATTCATATGGCAGTTTCACGCTCGACCAGTTCGAATTTCGAGCCTCGAAACGGCCCAAAACCTCCATCCCTCTGAACTCCTTCGGTCTAACCAGGTGAACGAGAACTTGGCAAACCCCCCGAACACTCGCCAGGGTTATTAACGAAGTTAGGACTTGACGTTATTGTGGTCGACGAGAAGGGAGTCAGATGCAAATTGGAAGGGTTGCCGATAAATGAGGTTTTGACCGAATTGAGACTTTACCTCACCGTCAAAACAAAGAGGGGCGGTTTTCAACGTTAGTAAAAGGGACGGCGGGAAAACTACTTGTATCGGTCTCCAACTGGGACCAGACAATCTTATCACGCGAACGGTTTTTACCGAGTCTGAACTCACTCGGTTACAACCTCTGTAGAGATAAGGGTTGCTAATTAAAAGTCTGAAAAATTAGTCCTACAAAACTTCGAATCATTTTGGTCCTCAATTGGATGATTAAAACCGGTTCCAACTAACGCCCAACGGGTTTCACATTCGAGAAATTTGCAACCTACAAAAATCTAGAAAATGAAATCTACAACCCAAAGAGTGGCGATTTCAAAAAGACTTGAAACAAGTCAACACTCGATTAGAGCTTTGCACCTTCAGCAAACAACAACACTGTCAACCCAAAGCTATTTTGTAAAAATTTAGAAAGGTTATACAGTATTATAGTTACAGGTTATAGAAAGGTACCTAATATAGTATTATGAAAACTCGTGATTGTTTGCCCCTCCAAACCAGTTCTAAATGGCCTCAAACCTGTTTCCTATCACTTTGGAACAGTTACGAGTCATTTCGTACCAGCCCACTTAAAACGGTTTGGTGTCCCGTCAAACTGGGTTAAAATGGGCCCAAAGATATTGCCATCATATTAGAAAAGTGGCGTGTCCTTCCAAACTGGATCGCAATTACCGAGAGGTTTTTTACACTGGATTGCTATAATTGCCTTCGCATCACTTAGAAGTGAATGTAGAACTACATGGCCCCGAAGCGGGTTTGAATAACTTTAGAACAGGTGTCCTTCCAAACCAGTTCTAAATCCTCCCAAATGGTTATGAATGTTGTGGGGGAAAATCCCCTCATCCGCTGGTCAGGTAACTCAGCAAGCCGCCAGAGTTAGTTTCAAGAGGAGCCACCATTAATCGCTGGGCACGGGGAGCGAGTTGGTGGCTCCGCCAATTTATGAGTATTCTCTACCCACACTGTCAGTAAACTTTTACATTATACTTTTACGACCTTGGCAATTTTCTGGATCCTTGAACTGAGGATCCACAGCCAGGGTTCACCGACCCAGCATCCAACCTTGACGCGCTGAGTAGAGATGCAGGCTTGACATGCGCCGACCACGATGCATGGTGCAGGACGTTGGCTATCCCGATCTCCCTACTGGAGATCCAGGGAGGATTGGATATCCAGACTCTTCTGGCAAGCCCGTTCAAAGTGGATTTTCCGTTTCTGCAGCTGCACGGATCTATGGACTTGATCACGGACACACGGAACACATAGAATGCACCCAAATTGCGTGGTATTCCTACGAATGTTTTCAAAATGCTTCTTCTGTGAAAAATATCCCTCTACACAGCCAGGTCTGGGACCCCCATAACGTCCAAAAAACTACGCAAACAACACCTGTAGCCCTTTTAAACCCCTGCACGTGCGGTTCGATCAGGTTGATAGCCTTACGGAACTCCCAACGCCCTACTTATCGTATCTACTATAGTATCTACAGATACATACGACAATTTATTGTGCATGAAAGCCCTCCCGTCTTAAAATAGAAGGCTTTCCTCATAAAAACAAGACGTCTTCGTCCACTTTCGCTGTCCATCTCTTTTCGTCCCAGTTGATATCGGCGAAATCGGGTCTGTGTGTTTCGGGTCCGGAGAAAGGAGTCGCATCCGAACCCCCTCCATCTAAAAATAATTGGTGGGGACCTCCGGAGTACATTTTCGGGAAGGTTGTAACAGGAAGATTGATGAGAGACCCCTCCCACAGTAGGAAGTAGCTCAGGACTCGCCACGCTGGAACCTATTAACCCATACCTGTTATAGACAACACTTTTCTAGGACTCAGCGCCCTCGTAATCAAAACAATTTACCTCGAAAATCCTCTCACCAAATTGCTCTCCATTAGGGCAATATCACCAGTGAAAACACGATATTTTCGTCTCAGCGGATGGTGATTTGGGCGTCGTGTTTACGTTTATTTTGCTTTCACTTCCTTTCTCATTTTTCATCACCATTCGCTTATTGCCAAGTCAAATTAGCCCTATTTCATATTTTCTATGGAGGGAAGACAATTTTGAACATGACATTTGCTCCAAAAAAATTCACAATAATTGGGAATTACACTTACAGCTGGCACAATCAAAATTGGGAAAATTAGATCAAAAGAAAAGGGTGATGCCCTGTTGAACAGGTAACGGTACAAACAGCGTGATCACCACAAATAAAGGCACAACACTGCGTTAACCTGAGCGGCCTTTACACTTGCATTCTTCCCTCCACGCATGGAAAGCGCGCGAGTAAAACCGTCCCGCAATCGTGTGGGGAAAGAATTGGAAGTAAAAAAGTTTATCGAGAAATGACACTTTGATAAACCGGTAAGTTCCAAATTTGAAATATTTGAACGGTTGAGAGCCGGTTCGAAGAGTTTTGAACTTGACAGGGATGTAGAGGGGGTAAATACCCGATGGATAGGGTAGGTATTTAAAAATGGAATTTAGCCAATACCTTCCCGTTTTTTTTTTTTCAAAATTGTATATACCTATTTCAATTTTTTTAGTTCCAATTTTGTGAAGTTATTTTATATTTTTTAAGAATGTTTTAAAAATTTAGGTTTAGGAAATGATAAGGAATTACCTAATTAAACGTTCCTAGTAATTAGGAATGGAAGCGATTCTGGATTATTTTTTTTTATCGATAGAAGGCGTCCAAATAATACTAAAAATGGGGTTAAAACACAAACTGCAAGCTCGTATGAATTTATAAAATTTATGGAAAAATTTCTATTTGAATTTTGGCGGGAACCCAAGGTCAGCTCCTATTGGTCGACACGTTGGCCACCATTACAAAACTAAAAACTAAAGAATCGGTCATTGGAATAAGTTAATTTATATCACAAATAAGTTGAGTAAATAAGCATGATCACATTCAAAACAAAGCGAACACGGCCATTTTCTCGTTACTCCAGTGTCACTAGAGCCAAACACCAAGAAAAAATCGAAAAAGAAGAAAAAATCGACCTGCACTCTGGTGTCTTTTGATTGGAAACCGGAACACCTGTAGGTGACGTCACTCACAGTGGTTTTTGAATCGGCCTAAATTACTTAAGATGATTGTAAACTACGTGAAAGACTTTTTGTCACAAAAATGATGTATTTTTCCCTTTTTGACTTCTAACAACACGGTACAGGATGATTTAACCCGAAATTCGGGAGCACTTCCATTCCTAATTGCCATAAAGCGATGTTTTTCAAGAGATGATAGGTAATTTTAGCACTGTTCTAATACAGTGGCGACAAGCGAATGATCTCACGATTATGACCTGTTGTTATGAAGAAACCTCCGTCAGATTCACATGCAGATTCACGCCTTTCATGAGTTTTCCTTTAGTTAGAGGCCGATCATGAACTCAAAAATGCTTGAAACTGGCGCACAGGCAGGGATTTGGGCAGTAAGAACGTTTTTCATAATATTATTTTCTTTTGTGATCCTATTTCATTGAGGTTAAAATACTAAATCGAGTAAGTATCCTGGGTATATAGCCAGAAAACAAAATACCCAGGTATTTATATCTCTGCTTAGGAATAGGAATAGCTTACGTTGAAAATAAGGAAGACTGGTTTTAAGGGATTGAAAAGTTGTTGATCAAAGGTTTTATTATTCTTTGATATAGGAGGGGGAGGGGGGGGTTACCTACTTGTGCGAAAATTAATTCTGCGGCAATGAAAAAAGTTTGGAAAAAAATAAATGTTTTTCAGAAAAACAATTATTTTTTTCAAAATTTCTTTTTTACTCGGAAAATACTATACATAGTATACATAGATATCCTCATTTATATATAAATGAGGATACCTCCTGGGATCTTTCAAAAATCCCATTTGAAGCCCCATGAAAGCCCTATAGATCCCCACAGTGAAATTTAATCGTCGGGACCCCCAAAAAAGGATTCTACGTCCAAAAATACTTCAAAAACGACACCTAACTCGATCCCATAGCCAAACACCTAAAAAAAAAACTACCGTAGCCCCATAGCGCCCCACGGGTTTGGGCGATCGGGCTGATAATCTTGTGTGCACAACTAGATGCTAATTGGTTTCAAATGGTTGGAATAGCTTTGAAGCAGTTTGAATCTATAGTTGAAGTTTGTAGAAAGGAGTTGGTTTATATTCTATCAGGAGTTGTGTCAACGCTGTATGCAGGTAGAAGTAGGTAACCCCCCCCCCCCCCTCCCCCTCCTATATCAAAGAATAATAAAACCTTTGATCAACAACTTTTCAATCCCTTAAACCAAGTATTTTGTACAAAAAAATCCAAGAGACGTACCTACAATTATTGTAGAACTTTAAGAATAAAATGTCGGAATCGGAGCGTCTTGCCTGCTTATCGGAAAGAGAGTGGTTTGGTCTGAGGCCAGGTGGGAAAAGTCGGGGGTTGGCTGGCGAAAACAGCAGGGGATGGCGCTCTAGTATTCAGTCAAAACAGGTTTGCAGACCTCTGACAGACGGGATTAGCCCACAGTCATATCCTGCAGGCCTATATTGACACATTATGTAACTTATTCGTGCAAACACATGTTTCTTCTTCTACTTCTTCTCCGTATAGTCTATCGGCTATAGTGATCACGTACTCTCAAACTTAGTAGCCTCTTTGTGGTGCGATAGCTGAGTATTGAAGCTTTCCGGATATGAAAACCACTTTGAAGTTATTAAAACCCGTAGCATCAGATTTGTCGCCTGTTTGGGAATAATGTGTGTGTGGATTCAAGGAGATTTCTAATTGGTTTCAAATGGTTGGAATAGCTTTGAAGCAGTTTGAATCTATAGTTGAAGTTTGTAGAAAGGAGTTGGTTTATATTCTATCAGGAGTTGTGTCAACGCTGTATGCTATACATTGTCCGGTGGATTTTTCTTCTCGTTATAAGAAATTTAGTTGAAATACTTTGCTCTTCCAAGATCCTCCCATAATGTGCATTTGACTGACCGCACCGTGCACCCCCCCACCGTGAGGGTATTAAATACCAAATTTTGTTTTTTTGAAGGGTATGTTCCAGTCACTTGTGTGAGGCCTCGTTTTGAGTAATTTTCTTCGTGGAGTCGTACAGGTCCCACCGGACAACACTCAGCTCCAAAAGAAAATTCATGTACATCCCAATTCGTGGCGTTTTTTCTCCCCCTGTGAGTTTTTTGTGTTGCCTCCGCGTTGGACCTTCTCCGTTACCCTTTCGGTCAGTAAAAAGCTCCTTCGGAGATCTCAGGGGAGGCTTTAAAGGGCCAACTTTGACAGACAGAACCCCCCGCCGTCGGACCTCTTCACAATGACCGGCTCGACAATGTAGAAAGTGTTCGTGAGAATCGAAGATTGACCGACTTCCAAACGAGTACGTTTCTTGTAGTCCAGTTAGGCATAATGTAGGGGAAAAAAGTGACGCGTGTTATTGTGATTTAGATGGGGTATGTCTTGGCGGAAATGAATGAATTGGGGATGAAGAAAAAATGCTGAAAAAGTTATTTCTAATAAATTGATGATGAAATGGATGTGAACTGTTTTACAATAATAACTTTACGATAATAATTATAATTACTATAATGTTTTGTTTTTTCTTATTGAGTTTAACGGACGAGATGAAGGTGAGCAATAAAAAGGGGGCGTTGGCAAAAGAAAGTGAGTAGGAGTTACGTTACGGGAGCAGTGGGTGGAGTTGTGAGCGGGCGAAAGGGTCGGCGTCCTGGCAGGGGGCGAGGGGGGTTTGTAAGGCGTAAGGGGTATACTAACCCGCAATCTTCCTCTCCCTCAACCGCCTCCAAAACTGTTCCGCCTTCCTCATCGGCCATCCCGACTCGACTTTGGCACTGAAACTCCGGAAAAACTTGTACTCCCGCGGGGCCTCGGCCATCCTGGGAAAAAAAGCGGTTCCGCCGCTGACGTTCCGCCCGCCAAACTACGACTGGCCCTTCCGAACGTCACTGGGCGTGAGGGTAGACTCGAAGCGCAAACGCAACAAGTATTCCTCCCCTCGAGTCACCCTATGGGGTTGCTCATCGCGCCCTCATCTACAACATCCCCCTCAACTTCGATACCTCAATTCCCATCATACGCCACTCGACTTTGTTGGAGCTCCCGTCCCTCAACTTTTAATCACACTTGTCAACATTTCTCTAGTAGTCAAATCATTGCCATTACGTGGTGGCAACAAAAATATCTTTCGACGCCGTTCAGGACTTTAATACGATGCAAATTAAATTACACAAGGTTTTATCATTATTTTAAACATGGATATTGAAATCACTTCGAAAACGCCGCCTCTTAAGAATCCGGAAATGACTTTTATGTTGTTCTGAGCGCCAACATTCACACCATTGGTGTGCTCGGTAGATGGCTTGTGGGCTCCGCAACCTAGAGCATTCATCAAGGTTCAGGCGGAGGCTCTCAGAAATCTGGGGACGGCATCATAGCTCGTCTGGTCTTCGCTGTCCTCCGAGCAAGCAGCCTCGGGGGTGCTCGGGAACGCTGGGGGTGCGCTGACAGCCTGCTGGGCTTTGAGGGTGGTGCAGCAGTTCAGCTCGGATTGGACAGTTCCCCCACGACTGTTTTGTTTCTTTTTCTTCAACTAATCCCAACTTCTACCGGTTTTCTTATTCTTTTGACATTTATATGTCTTCACTCTGGCACATAAACTCGAAAAGCCTCACGAAATGGAGCGTTACGAAGTGAAAAGTAAGGAAATGTAGGGGGGGGGGGGGGGGGGGGAGAGTCACGAAATGGAACGTTATGGAAATTTTCACAATCATGTTGACATTTTCATGTATGAAAAGCGTCACAAACTTCACAATCATGTTGACATTTTCATGTCTTGACTCTGGCACATACATTTGAAGGGTACAGGGAAAAAACCATATATATGACATATGTCAAGAAAGCTGCAATCTGAGAAAAACGAGTTTTTAACTTCAAAACTGAATAAAACTTTTATTATGATAAATAATGAATCGTTTTTCCTCCCAAAATACTCGTATGGATGCCAGAAATGGCCCCAAGAAATTTCAAGTCATCAATAAATTTGTACAGGTAACAAAAATCGAAAAATGTGGCAAACCCCATGGAAAATAATATTTTCATAAGAAAATAATATTTTCTGAATATTATCCAGAAATCCATCGTTGTGCATATTAAAAGTGACCATCTTAAACATACAGGAGAATAATCGATGCCCTATGTTTCATGTTTTCTCTATAATTTCCTTACAATTCCCCTTATAATTACTTGAATTTCCTTGCTTTTTCCTTACAGACATTTCCCGTTATATTTCCTTAGGTACATTTCGTGACGCATTTTGTGACTCTCGCACATGAATTACAGAATGCGTGAATATCGAGACATGTAAATGCCTCACTGTGTTGCGGACTTGTAAGTACTACACAAGGTGATGTAGGTATCTTTTTTTTTTTTCTTTTTTTTTTTTTACGCGGCTCCAATTCTGTTTTCGTTTTTTGTGAAAGAAAAGAAAACAGAATCAGTATCATTATTATTATTATTATTATTATTATTATTACCTATTATTATTATTATTATCATTACTATTATTATTAACTTTTGTATTGTTTTGAACCGATTTCGATTAAAGTTTTCCTTGCGAATCTCGGCGATGCCCAAATGGATGCATCAACACCATCAATGTAAGGTGGAGGTGTTTGATACGGAGTTTTATGTGGAGGAAATAAAAGATTGAGAGGCGAATATGCGATGCGGCTGCTGGGGCTCCTTCGACTTGAGCAACTGAGGCCAGTTAAGTCCTCGTCCGTCCATATTAGGAGTACGAACCCCGCAAACCTCCTCCAACCCTTCGTTTTGACTTCCCAACCTCATCAGGCTCGATTCCCCCCACGACAGATCTCGAAACTCCCGGCGATGAGACGAAGAAAACGACAACTAGCGGTATAACCCGGACTCTCCGCCATCTGTCTGCCGTTCGGCTTTAGAAGATTCCACAGCGATATCACGACGTCCGTCTCCCATCCGGCAAATCCGGCTCATTTGGTGTTGATGAGGTTTTTTCTTTTCTTTTTTTGGTCTTAGACGTCTCACGGAACTGTTCTGATGACTCTTCTAGGAACGAAAAACTCAACCGAGTATGAAGAACTTCCTTCCGCGCTAAGTTCATCAAGATGGGTGGATGAACCGAAGCGGTGGTGCAGCTGTGGGAGCTGAGTTTTGAATTCAAGAATTCGTCAGATTGACTCGAAAAATAGAATTGAAAAACAAATCGAAAAAACTGCAAATTTTTCACGAGGAGTTATTATTCTATGATATAAATTGAGCAAAATTTAACCGTCAATAAAAAATAGGAAATTTAAAAAACTGTTTCCACGTTGAAAAACACTGCAAATCTTACAAAAGGGTGTATTATTCTTTGATATAAGTTAATTAACAAATTGAAGAATTAATTCATTAAGGATTAAAACTTAATTAATTCAGTGTCAATAAATAAATATTTTTGAAAAGGTGAAAAAACAAAAGCAAAAACCCGGTTTGCGCCCATTTCGAAGAGGTTGTCAATCATCACAAACCAGTCGCAGCCTATTCAAGACAGGAGATTCAATGTGCCCTACGATGGGGTTCAACTGCCTTCTTCTTCTGCATCTTCTTGCTGCATGAAATGGCAAATTTTATGTTTCTTATTCTGGTTGACTACCCCTTTGAAGTGGTTGAAACAGGTTTAAAATGGTAGACAACCCCTTTGAAATGGCTGAAGAGTTTCAACGGCTACCACGGGCTTGGCTGACGGTCTGCCGAGGATTTGCCCCAGAAAAAGTGATCCGCCGTCTGAAACGTTTGGGAACCGTGGAACAAATGAATGTGAAGGCGCACTAGCTTGCTGCCAAAGTGACAAGTGCAGAATATTCTACATATTTGTGCTGTACCGAAATTTTAACAGCACCCCGAAATTCTTTACTGTGTTTACCCCGAAATTCTTTACTGTGTTTACCGTCATTCCAATCAATCCACGACTGGAGCCTCTGTATTCAGCTTTTTTCGATTTGTTTATCATTTAAATTTTCGCAGTCTATGTTCACCACATGATCCCGCCAGATGAACATAGTACTAAAACCTCAACTGTCTTACATCTTATACCCAAATTAGATCATTCCAAGCTATACTAAGAATAACGAAATATTTTTCAACATTATTAAACTGATCTTTAACCCTGATCTTTAACTGGTCTTACATCTTATACCCAAATTAGAACATTCCAAGCTATACTAAGAATAACGATATATTATTTTTCAACATTATTAAACTGATCTTTAACAAACCACTTTCAACACATTTTGAACTGGTTTCTCCCGGTGTACGGTTTTATAGTTGAAAAGTTTGAACCAGACGAGGGAGCCCACCCCTGCTGGCTAGAGCCAGCCAACCTCTGACCTCTCCCACCTGGCCTCAGATCCCTTCTACTCACTTTTCGATAATGAATTTTTTTTCTCTTATGACGGCTTTATATCTACCCTAACTGGTTTTTATCGACATAATACCTATGTCGATAAAAACCAGATCAGTCAGGAATACCAGGTCAGATATTATCTGAATTTGTTCTAAATTTACGTAGGGCCTGATAATTCCTCAACTGGCCAAACCTGTTTAATTCAGAGCCGAGCGGGTCGCATTCTCCAAAAACTTGCTTATAATCTGCTTTAACTGGAGACAAATCTCAACAAATCGATTCTTCATCTCTTAAATCGGGGTTTAAATTCTCAAACGCATAATTTTAATGCCACGCGGCATGGTACCATAACTCGTTTCTACCTCAAACCAGTTTAATTTCTCACCACACCAGCTTCTTCTCTTCTCTTCTCTTCTCTATTCTAAACTCTTCCATAGTTTCAAACGAAAACTCACCAGGTAGCTGTTTTTCTGACTGGGATCTCGCCTTTCCCCTCGCCTGGAAAAATAGAAAAATCCGTGTAACTGGGAGGTCCGCTGACGAGGATCCTGAATAGTCCACTAGGCTTACCTTGACGTGAGGCAATGTGGACGACCGGTTGTGGTGAAGCAACGGAGCCGACGACGACTTGGACGTCGAGAGTTCCTGGGAAGGCGACCCGGCGCCGCATTCGGACGCCGGCGACGGCAAACTGGAGCCGGAACAGGACGACGGCGGTCCCAAAGCGAGCGTAGTCGGGCGGACGGGAGCCAAATCGGGTTCGGACGAGGATTCGGCCATTTGGCTTTGACGTCGGATCCACACTGTTTCAGCGGCGTCGGGGAAGTCGAGCGACGGGTCTTTGCCGCTTTGTCGGCGCCGTAGACGCTCCCATGTTTCTTTCCGACGACATTTCTGACAACCTGACGGAACCCATGAAATTTTCAATGGCGATTCAAATTTTATACGTTTTTACGTTTTGTTGACACGGGTTGTATCAGTATAATATACGGCATATTATGGATAGTTGCCATTGTGCTCCGTAGTCCACACTGAGAGAAAAAAAGGGCCTATTCTAGGTTATTTTTCGATTTTTTTCTAGGTTAAATGCTGCCAACCTAGATTTTTTTTGGTTTTCATTCTAGGGTGGAACAATTTAGTCTAGGTTGAATATAATTTAACCTAGATTGAAAATACTGGTGAAGTTACCTTCCTAAAAATGCAAACAACCAAGATTTAAAATACGCCACCCCCACACTTTAGTTCAAGGTTAAGTTCACGGTGTGTGCCGCCGCCTCCATCCATTTACAGTCTAGGTTAAACACATTAATGTCTTGGTTGTCTCACCCTGGTATTCAATGTTTTTCACTTTCATAGACGGTTGATTTACCCTAAAACAAAAACGTTCTCACCCCACCTCAAACAATTTACAGCCATGGCACGTTAACCTAGAACCCTTTTTTCTCTAGGTTGTGTCCCTTTATTTACGAGGTTGTTTCAATTACTATCCCTGTTGTTCCAGTTAAATTTCTAGGTAGCTTCCTATTCTTTTCAGGTTGGTTCTAATAAATTACTAGGTGGTCCACTTTTCTTTCTAGGTTTGCTCCACTTCCATTGCAGGTTGTTTCTATCAACTTCAACTATCTTTCTGGGTTGTCTCTGTTTCCAACTCAGTACAAAAATTTGAATGTGACGCCATAATATGACTGCACATAGTGACAGAAATTAGATGATTAGAACTTGACAAAGATTTGGCCTCAACCCCACCGGCTAAATAGCAGGGGTGCCAAGACAACGAGAATTAACGCCCACCGCCTACAGTGGCGCTCTCCGCGGCCGCTTAGCCTACTGTAGAAACAACCTGGAATTTATTGAATGAATTACAATCACTGTTGTTTAAACCTAAAACTATTTGTAGTACTACGGTAGTTTTAACTGAGACTGAAAGTCTAACTTTTTCTTCTGGGTTTTTACCTAAAGTAGCAATCTCGCCTTTTAAATCACTCAGTTGTTTTCAGTTGTACAACCGAGACTTTAATGGAGCGGAATTATATGGAAGGTCAAATCATTCAATTCTAGGTTACCCCACTTAAAAGTCAAAGGTAGGTAATATATTTTCTAGGTCTTCACAATGTCAACCTAGACCAAATGTGAAGTTCACATTTGGTCTAGGTTGACACTTTTTTATTCCAGGTTGTGGTTAGAGGGCGGGTAATAACGGGTTAGGTTGTTAATGGGTCTAGGTTGTATTTATATTTTTCGATGTTACTTTAACCTGGACCTATTTTTTTCTAGGTTGAATCAATTGATTCTAGGTGGTTTCAATTTCTTTTCGAGGTTATTTCGGATTTAACCTAGCCACTAAAAAAATCTTTTCTCTCAGTGCACTGGTAAGCCAACATACTGGTCGACAGACACAAAGAAGAAACCTGATTTACTCGAATCATGAAAAACATCTCGGCCAATTATGCAACTGTAGATGAATGTTTTGATCTCAGTTCAGATCACTCACCAATCATTCAAGAATCAAGAATCAAGAATCAAGAATTTTTTTATTTGCCAAAGCCAAATAATGACAGAGCAAAAGTCAAAAGTTAGAACATACAGAATAAGCTGACTGGTTATAGGGCCGATTATATTGACTGTAATAATGGGAATGACAGAGAAAATAGCATCAACTCGACTGCAGATGTACAAAACAATGAATGGCCGTGCACAAGACAATGATAAGAAAATACATGACAAGACAATGAAGACTAATTCACCACAGGCCATTTGATCTTGAAAAATTCCTCTAGAGAATATAATTCTTCTTTTACCAGGTGGGACTTCACGTACTTATAGAAGGATTTAGCTGGTAAATCCCGAACATGGTGGGGTAGGGAGTTGAACAGACGGGAGCCCACCTGTATTGAGTCGTTCTGTTGGGCATTAGAGAGGCGGGTGAAAGGGATGATGACATCACCCCGGGAGCGAGTATTATGCTGGTGCGAGTCAGCAACCATGGGCAGACACGAAGAATTGGACTTTACATGGTTTAACACAACCAATACATAAGTGCTAGGAATAGTAAGAATTCCTAAACGAGTGAAAGAGCCCCTACAACTCTGACCCCATGATAGATTGGCCATTATTCTGATGACTCGCTTTTGAAGTTTAAATATGGTTAAAGCATGATTGGAATTGCCCCAAGCGATGATACAATAGGAGGCTCTACTGGCAAAGCAAGCATGATAAACCGAAAGCAGGACCTGGTCGGACACTATTCCTTTCAATCTCCTAACCATGTAAATAACGGATGATAGCTTAGGCGACAATACCTCAACATGTGAAAGCCACGAGAGACGATTATCCACCATCAAGCCCAGGAAATTTACCGATTGGTCCAGGCGCCTGTTTAGACCCAATTCCAGAGTCTGGGTTTTACTTTTGTTTAAAATTAATTCATTGGCCGAGCACCAACTTTCGATAATCTTTGATCTGTTTAAAGAATCATGCCTAAGCTCAGTACATGAAGCTCCCCTCGCCAAGCTAGTTATATCATCAGCAAATAAGAATATTGTCTTCGAGTCTGGAAACTGATAAGCCAAGTCATTGGTAAATTGATAAACATAAGAAAAAAACATGGACCTAGGATACTACCTTGTTTGACACCACAGGGTATAGCTACTTCCTGGGAAACACAACCGTTGAAGTAAACCACCTGCGACCACCCTTCAAGAAAGCTCTTGATGAACAAAACTGATTTATAAGTAAAACCATAGTGGTCGAGTTTTTTGAGAAGCAGGTCATGCGGCACAAGATCAAAAGCCTTCGACAAATCGAAGAGGCTGAGCGAGGTGTGTTGTTTACTCTCTAATGCGGAGTATAACTGAGAGATCAATGAGATCACAGCTGTGGAAGTACTACGGCCTTTTCGAAAGCCAAACTGCTGAGGATGGAGCACATCATGGTCAACCAAATGCCCTAAAATTCTCCGCAACATGACCCCCTCCATAACCTTCACCAAAGTGGGCAACTTAGAGACCGGTCGAAAACCCTCGTACTCATTGGAACTCCCTTTCTTAGGGATGGGAGATATAACAGTCTTCTTCAAGCAGTGGGGGAACCTACTATAGATGAAGCAGTTATTAATAAGAAATGTCAGCGGCTCAATGATGAGACTCGCCACTGACTTAAGCGCGCGCGAGTTTATGCCCAAGAAGTCCGTAGCGTTACTGTTTCTGAGAGCCATAACGGACGCGAAGACTTCCTCCACCGATGCTGGATGAAAAGCAAATTCAACAGGCACACTGGGAGCACGACTTAGAAACTCATCAAACTCCTGAGCCGACGACGGGGAAGGACGCTGCTGGAAAACGCTAGCAAAAGAGTCACTGAAGCCTGAGCTATTCAGATTAGAATTCTGATAAGTTTTTCTAGATTTGTAATTCAGTACCTCATTTATCACCTCCCAGCAAACCTTGTGTTTATTTGAAGCTGAACTTATACGACTATCATTGGACTCGCGGGAAGCTCTGATCAATACGCTCATAAACTTATTTCGACTCTCATTCGCTAATAATTTGAAGTCGGGATTTCCAGAGGAACGAGCTATGTCCCTAAAATGGTGGTAACGGTCCCGTAATTCCATGGATTCCCGAGTAAAGTGGTGGTATTTCGGCTGCCTCTTCTTTGAGGCCGGTTTAACCCGATGAGAAACCCAAGGACAGGCCACATCGAGGGCCGACAATAGAATCCTCAGAAACTCCTCTGTAGACGCCTCTACGTCATTGGCCTCATAAACTGGGAACCAAGAAACCAATGACAACTGATGGTACAGAGAGAGGATGTTTTCAGGTCTCATACGTCTGAAAAGATTAATGACGGGTTTCTGAGTAGGGATACGCTTGAATAAACGAAATTCAACTCCTTGGTGGTCACTCAACCCCACATTGCTTACTGCGGCTCTGTACCAGCCGACACCAAAATTGGTTATAATCACATCCAGGCACGATGGCTCTCCAGACTGGCCCGCGTGGGGACGACGAGTGAACTCCCTCAGAGTAACCTGAAGGCCGAAACTCCCGAGGAGGTCCTCGAATACAACGCGATTTCTGACAAGAGCACAGTTCGCACATGAGGACTCGAAATGAATATTGAAGTCTCCCATTAGGAGCAGCAAACGGTTAGGGGAACATAGTATCTCAAGGACAGCCCCCATGGAAGAGATGAAATTGTCAAAGTTACTTTGGTAGGGAGGGCGGTACACACAACAAATCGAAAGGTTGAGGGGGGCCACATGCCAGCAGATACCTCACAGCAGTCTTCAATTGACAAACCCTCAATATTATTGAGGACAGAAAACCCTACTTCTTGTCTCATCAGAATTGCAGAACCACCACCCCTTCTTGATTTCCTAGAGAAGGAAGATGCCAAAACATACCCTGTGGGGGTGTAGTATCCAATCTCCTCAGGCCTGCACCAATGCTCCGTCACTCCCATACAGAAAATATCGTGGCGCTGCTCTAGTAAAAAATTCATTTCATTAATTTTTGAGCGAATACCTTGGGTGTTGAACAAAATAACTGTTATACCGTCCTCAGTGGCGGCAGAAGCCACGTCGTTCCTACACGGTAGTTGTCAAATAGGTTGAGAAACGCCAGATGGGCCAACTGAGAAGATACCAGACAAATTCTGTTCGTACTGTAAAATTGAATACTTGATTCTTTTCCCAATGATGTCTCTCGCTAGAGACAAGAAATTATTCAAAAGCAGCGCAGTCCTGTCCTGGTCAACAAAAAAACCAATTGGGATAGGTTTAAGATTGACATCAATAGGTACGTCGACTTGAATGATGTACTTGACTCACCAACGTTGGAGCAACTCGTGTACAACATTCAAACAGTAGCGTGGGAAAACACCCCGGAGATTCCCAGGAAACTGGATGGGCTAAATTACCCACGTGAAATCGTTGCAGCCATAAAAGAAAAGCGTATGTAAAGCCAGACGTAAGTGACAGCAGACCCGTACTCCCGCACACAAGGCCAAATGGTATGTAATTGCAAATGAACTTCGGAATATGTTGAGAATAATTAAAGAGGAAACCCAGTAAGAATGTATCACGTCTCTCTCAAATAATCGTGATACAGACTACTCCCTGTGGAGGGCGACAAAGCACATCAAACGTCCCATTGTTCAAGCACCACCAATCAAGGATGAGGTCATAGCACATGGATTAAGTCTAACCAAGAAAAGGCTGACGCTTTTGCTCGCCATCTGGCCACTATATTCACTCCAAACCCAGAAGATCTGGATGAAGAACCGTTTGAGGCAGTAGAACCTACTGGTCCTGAAGTTAGAATACCACCTGTCTCAGTCAAAGAAGTTCAAAAAACCATTCACAATGTTATTAACCCCAAGAAGGCACCTGGGTATGATCTCATCTCAGGACATATCCTCAGAAACCTTCTACGAAAAGTTATAGTAAAAATCAACAAAATAATCAATGCCTCAATAAAACTTCGGTACGTCCCCCAACCGTGGAAATTAGCGGAGGTAATCATGATCCCCAAACCTGGTAAGCCAACTGAACAATTAACATCTTACCGGCCTATCTCTCTGCTGCCAATATTATCAAAGTAATTTGAAAAACTAATCCACAAGCGAGTTATGCATGTCGTTGAAGAACGCAAACTGGTGCCCTCTCACCAGCTTGGTTTCTGGCAGAAGCACTCAACAATAGACCAGGTACATCGAATAACGAACAAAATTGAGCAGGCACTGGAGGAGAAGCAAGTTTGCTCTGCAATATTTCTTTACGTAACCCAAGCATTCGACAAAGTCTGATATGACGGGCTAAATTATAAGCTCCAAAAAATGCTACCAGCCAAATATGCCGAGTTGCTGCAGTCCTACCTAGCAGACCGGGTTTTCCGAATAAAACATGAAGATGCTTACTCAGAAGCGTATAAAATACACGCTGGAGTTCCACAAGGAAGTGTACTTGGTCCACACTTGTACGCCCTTTTCACCAGCGATATCCCCAAACGAGAAGAGTGCACGCTGGCAACGTTTTCAGATGATACTGCTGTGCTTGCCACTGGTGAGACAAACCATGTAACGATACCAAAGCTCATGCGATATATTATAAGCCTCCAAGAGTGGACAGCAAAATGGAGGATCAGAATGAATGAGACAAAATCGGTCCATGTCGACTTCACCAATCGCAAGCTCGACTACTTCCCGGTTTATCTCAATGGCAAGATTATACCACATGCTAACGAAGCTAAGTACTTGGGCATGACCTTAGATGCAAAGCTCCGATGGAAACAGCATGTTAAACGAAAGAAGGCAGAGTTGGTGCTCAAGTTCAGAAAAATGTATTGGTTAATGGGTCGGCGATCGAAAATGTCAACCCAGAACAAATTAACACTCTATAAGTCCTTAAGCCAGTTTGGACTTATGGTGCACAATTGTGGGGATGAACAGCTCAGAGCAACCGAGACATTATCCAGCGGTTCCAAAACAACGTACTGCGTTGCTGTGTCGACGCATATCGGTACACCAGGAATGCCCGTCTGCACGAGGAACTATCTATTCCAACCATTGATGAAGTCATCAAAAAGCAGGCCATTGCCCATCTCAAAAGACTACAACGTCACATCAACGAAGAAGCTGTCCAGTTGCTTGAAGTTGAAGACCTACTCAGACGGCTGAAGAGGAAGAAGCCTCACGACCTGTGGCAGTGAGTGTGAGTGTTTTCGCGAAAACAAATCCGCTCAGTGAGAAGTCAGTGAATAGTCGGTACGACAAATGTCCCCATAATGTCAAGAACTAAGAGACTTGGTGAAGTAACTAAGTTGATTGGTAAATCAGTTAAGTAAAATGTCAACGAGAAATTGCTTATAAGTTTACTTGGTGCAATAATAAAAGAATGGAAAAAAAAAAAAAAAAAAAAAAAAAAAAAAAAAAAAAAAAGCAGCCCCATTTTTGTAAAGGCTGCAAAATCCTGAATTCAGATTCAGTTCCTATGCATACTCACTTTTTGGTGAAGTAGGCGGAGGAGACGTCTCCCCCTTGTGAGAGTCGCCGGAACTGTCCGGATGTGGCGACGAGCTCGACGACGACTCCTCTTCTTCCGGAAGTGACGAAGAGTCGGAGAGCCACGTGAAACTCGAACTGCGCGAGACGGCAGGCGACGTTTGAGCTCCACAATCTTCCTGCAAAAGAACGTTCATAGTGAGCCACCTGTTCAGCAGACTGGCCCAAACCGACTGACTTCAATGACTTACGTAAGTGACAGACTGGTCGAGAACCTCCGCCGACCTTTCCAACCCGCTGTCCGCCTCGTCGTCCTGGAGGCGGCTGAAATTGGGCGAACTGCCGCCGCTCGATGACGGCGACGACTCGGCCTTCGCCGTTGCAGCTTCCGCCATGAGAGCGCTCAGTTCCTGGGCGATGACCCGATCGAATTCGGACCAGGAAGCGAGCACGTTCTCCGTCCAGGATATTCTCGCTTCACCAGGCGAGCTCTCCGTCTCCTTCCCCTCTTTCCCGACTGGCCTCTGAGACTCGGTCCATTTGTCGAACACTTCACCAATTTCTTCCTGCGAACAAGAAGCATAACGTCAAGGTAAACAAATTTAACGTCAAATTTGTCACATACACAAATGTTTGCTCATTATATTTACCTCAACCTAATGAGCTCCTTGAATGATTTTGATTTATTATTCTTGGAATAATACACCAACGTAATCGGTCGGAAATTCAGATCGGTCTCAAAATTTGACATTAACCCTTTCAAGATGGTCTAGAGTGTAAGGTGGATGCGGCGAGATAGTGGGAATCCATCTTAAAAAAGACGATTTAAGACGAAATAGTCTATTTCCACGATAAAATGGAAAATGGAAAATTTACTTCCACGTTTTATCGTGGAAATAGACTATTTCGTCTTAAATCGCCTGTTTTTTTTTTGTTTTTTTTATGGTCTAGAGTCAAAATAAACCAAAACGAAATGTCCGTCCGCCGCACAGTGGGGCCGAACACCTCAAAAACCGGCGGAAATTATTTAAGGTAAGAGAGGTTGCTGGAGGGTTGGAGGCTTGTATAGCATTGTTAAGAGGTTGGAAAGAGAGGGAAAGAAGTTTTTCGTGGCATTTTACCTTTACTTAGATCTTTTTTAGAAGTAGTGTTTGTATTTTCATTTAATACCTAGGCACCTAATATTTTGGACACAGAATCCGCTTTTCGAGGTTCCACATCTGTCCAAACATCGAAAACAAAAAAATTTTTTTTTTTAATATATTTTCCTAATGACACAGAATTAATTTTAGCGCAATTAGCCTGTATAATGAAATAATAAACCCTAGTGTAAAATTTGCAGTTTTCTGAAAATTTAGCTTTGACGACTCTCTTTGCCTTTCGCGATGCAAATCAACAGGATGATGTTCTTTCAAATCAACTCGGGAAGCGTAATATTTCTATTTCGCTTCGCTTTTTGGATAATGGTGCGAGAAGCGGTGTTCGCAGGACGGCCAGATCTTGGCACATCAGCCACTGTTTTGGTCTCTTTGAACTTGCCCACTCTTTGCGCTACGCAAGTTTTCAACACGCCCGACGATTTCACCGATCTCGCGAAAGGATTTTCCAGCTCTCCACAATCCGACAATCTGCCATTTTGTTGATTCACTAACACTTTGACGACCCATTCTCAAAAACTTTTTCAGGAAAAAAATTACATAAAACTTCGCGGTGAATAAAAATTAGTAAAATGTACCCTCACCACAGACTCTGTGGCACAGAGACTAGACACTACTCGGAGCGTCTGGGGAGAGGAATAGTGAGGGCTAACGCGAGCGCCCACTTGACCCGCGGCATTTAAGCGAACTAACATTATCAAGGATTCTACAGCAGTGTTGCCATCCACGGACTTTTATCCGTATTTATACAGATTTTTTGGGTCTGCATAGATCATTATCTAAGAATGTATCTGTCGTACGTATTATGCTCTCTACATAATGTTAGGCAACTAAATGGGTAACCCAACACTCAAAACCTGTTGAATATGAATAAGTGTTAAACAATTTATTAACAAGTGTAATTTTTTTTTTTTTTTTTTTTTTTTTACAAATATGTTCTCTCTAGCCTCTAGCCTCACAGACATGAGGGTAGATTTATATTTTTTAAACGCTGCGAATAATAAGTAGGTATATAATATTTTTAAAATCTCTTCTCCTAGTCTTGATAGATTCTGGGAAGACACCCCCCTTGAATTGCCCACAAGGGTTTATTATTATTTTGTATCAATTGAGAACAAATTACATCAGATGTAAATCTATTACGGGGGGGGGGGGGGGGTTTCAAACTACAATTTCGTAAAATACTTGACCTCTATAGATGAATTCTATGTCTTGAAGTATGTACTCTGAATAAGACACTTTTTACGACCTCCTGACTTCCTTCAAACATTTGAAGCCCCATTGATAGGTAGCTACGGTGAGGATGGGTCTGAGACCCAAAAAATGGTTTATACTCCCAAAAATTCTAACAAAGCGGCAACTAACCCAACCCCATGGCCAAAACCCTTTAAAAAAAAATCCCTCCAGTAGCCTCTTTTTATCCCCACACCTTAGAGCGATCGGACTGAAAACGTTGGGGTTACAACTAAATGAGGAACCGAGTATTTTGTCAAACTTTCAAATTAAAAAAAAAAAATGGACGGCGGGCGGACATTTCATTTTTGGGACCTACATACCCAATGACATTCATTACATTGTAATAAAACCCAGTCACGTAGCACATACCTAACTAGACCTTTTTCGTTAGCATCTAGCATGCTAACTTTAGCTTTGAAGGGTTTTAGCAATCGTTTGCAATCGTTTGCTGGCTCGATTCCCCTCTTCCATTCCTTAATTTTGGCCCAAGTGGAGAATTCCAGCGTAGATGGTTGGATGCGCACGACATGCGTCTTCGAGTCCCTAATGCCTTCGAGCCTAATGCTCGAACATCTCTTCCCATGAATGTAGGTATCTGATTCGATCGGTTTGCCGCACGTTGAACACAATTGTATCAGTAAAATTGGCGAAATCAAAATCTTGGAATCAAGCACGCTAAAAGCAACAGTATGGGGTGATAAGATGGGTGGAAAGCACAGAGTAAAAACGCTTTGAAACGTTAGTTCGCTTAAACGCCGCGGGTCGAGAGAGCGCTCGCGATAGCTCTCACTATTCCTCTCCCCAGACGCTAGTAGACACTACTCGCACACCGGCCTCCCAATCCGCGCATGCGCAATCGCACTCCGTTATCGGTAATCGATGCGTTATGAGAAAGATCGATTGTTCGCTACGCGTTTCAATCGATGTTGCCTTAACTTCCAAAACCCGCCTCTTGAAACAATGGAGGGCGGTTTTTTCATTTTCAAATTCAGTGTTTTTTACTCGAAAAATATTTAACCCACTCGGATCCTTCAAAAATCCCATTCTTAGACCCATGAACGCCCTATAGATCGCCACTGTGACAGTGAAATCGCATCGTTCCGAGACCCCCAAAAATTGATTCCACGTCCAAAAATAATTCGAAACCACACCTAATTAACTCGATCCCATAGCTAAAAGCCTTTTTTAAAAAAAAAACCTCCCGTAGCCCCATTTTAGCCCCATAGCGCCCCACGGGTTTGGGCGATCGGGCTGAAAACCTTGCAGGCACTAAATAGTGAACCAAGTATTCTGTCAAAATTTCAGAATTTAAAGAAAATTCCTACTGCCAAAAACGGCCCGGACGGCGGACGGACATTTCGGATTTAGAATGTAGACCTCTTGAAACGGATAATGTCAAATTTTGAGGCCGATCCGAGTCGTCGACCTCCGTCGCGATTACATAGGGATCCTTCAAAAATCCCATTTTTAGCCCCATGAACGCCCTTTAGATCGCCACAGTGAAATCGCATCGTTCCGGGACCCCCAAAAATTGATTCCACGTCCAAAAATAATTCGAAACCACACCTAACTCGATCCCATAGCTAAAAGCCTTTAAAAAAAACCCTCCCGTAGCCCCATTTTAGCCCCACGGGTTTGGACGATCGGGCTGAAAACCTTACGGGCACAACTAAATAGTAAACCAAGTATTCTGTCAAAATTTCAGAATTTAAAGAAAATTCCTACTGCCCAAAACGGCCCGGACGGTGGACGGACATTTCGGTTTAGGAATCTAGACCTCTTGACACGGATAATGTCAAATTTTGAGGCCGATCCGAGACGCCGACCTCCGTCACGATCCTCTTGATCAGAGAGGCTAGATGTGATCCACATGGGAGCAGTTCAAAATAGGAAACCGCCTCACTGTCTGGCATAACATGGCCGTGACGATAATCGAAGGTGATGGAACATCGAAACGAAGATCGAACATCGAAACATTAACGATAAAAAAGTGCGATTGCGCATGCGCGGATTGGGAGGCCGGTGTGCGAGTAGTGTTTAGTGGCAGAGAGCAAACTTTGCTCAGCAAAGACTTGCACCCTCTCCTGTCAGCTGTTATCGAGAGCTGGTCTTCCACCAAGCATGGCGGACACAAAGGTTTGCTCGATCGACGAGGTAGCGACCTCAAAAATTCAACAAATTTATCCCCTCAAATTGGCATTTTGACGACCCCAATTTTAAAATTCCACTCTTTCCAAAAAAATATCACCGACCCCAGCCTATTTTTCGCGAATGCAGCTTGTACCTAATAACCTCCAAAAGAAAAAAAAGAACGGGGAGCTACCTCGTCCAGAACCCAAGTTACAATTTTTTATAGACAAAATTGTAGGGAAATTCAGCAAAATTCTAATTTCTTCTACATTCCATATTTCGGGAACGGTTTGAGGTATCGAGTTGGTTTTGGTCTTGAAATGAAGTTTTTTCACACCCATAATATGGGTCCTGTCCTTATTCTTTCACCCCAACATTCGTATTTTTTCAAGATATTATCTTGAAAAAATACGAATGTTGGGGTGAAAGAATAAGGACAGCTGTCAACTTATTGGTAATAGGGGATGTCCTGTGTTTCGCAAGCCACTGTATGTAGGCATCGCATAGGTATCGCAAACCTCTGTAATCTTCCAGTTGCTCAATGCAGATTCTCTTCCTCAGTTGTCTGAAAACCGATCAGAGCTCCGCATATCATCTTTTTGTCTTCCTGAAAGTGAGCCTCGCAATTCACCTACGGAGGAGAATAAAAGAGAAGCTTGAGTCTTCTATAAATAGTGAATGCGATCTCCGGAGAGACGTAACACGCAATAAAAGTGGTCGGAAATGCCTCTGCACCGCACAATAGGAGAAAACCGTCCGTCCCATTGATTATCCTCAAGTTGAAACTCTTCCGTTGAAAAGGGTGAAATTGCCACACGCGGGTTCTTTTCTGGGGAGGGGTTTTTTTTTTTTTTTTTTTTTTTTTGAAAACGTCTCGTCCTCCGGAGGACAATCATTATGCAGGACACGGCCGTTCTCCCGTTCTCAAGTTTCCATGCTGTTTGTTTCTGGTGCGCCTTCGTGGCCCAGTTTCATGGCGGATCATGACGAGGACGCGTTAAACTCAGTATTTAACTCTTTTGACGGCCCATCCATTTCATACTTGAACCGCATTGTCCGGGCCATTAACGAATTTCGTAACGAACAATTTTCCACTCAACCGTGTTACAGGAACGTGCTTATTTGGGAGTCGTGAAAGAGTGAAAATGCTTTCGGCCTGCGAAACCCCTCTTTCACACGATTCGACGCGGTAAGATGAGTCCGCCGAACTAGAGGCCTGACGGTAAGACGAGAGAGTCTGCCGAACTAGTGGCCTAACGCTAAAACAAGTGAGGATGCCGAGCTAGTGGCCTAACGTACGACAGGTGAGGACACCGAACTAGTGGCCTAACGATAAGACAAGTGAGTACGCCAAAATAGTGGCCTGACGGTAAGACAAGTAAGGATGCCAAACTAGTAGCCTAACGGTAATAGGCCGTATGGCCATTTATACACCCACCAAAACCACCTTACCATTTCGTGACACATCCGCCGCGGATGATCCGCGTCTCCCTTCCCGCCTAACGTTTTTGGGCAGTTAGGTCACGGCTAAAGCATGTTCCCTGCCCGGTTGCTGATTATTTTCAGTATCGTTCCGAATAATAGGGCAAGTTGATGTTTATCAAATCTCGCTCTAGATCGTGAACCATTGCGAAACGGGAGTGGGGTAGGAGTATTTGTGTGTCAGGGACGATCACCTTCTTTTCAAGTCGACTCTTTTCATCTGAAGTGGCTCTCTCATTGGACTCCCGTTCGCCCAATAGTTCATTCCCGCCATTATAACAGTTTCGCTCGAATCAAAACATCCCGAATAAAAATAAAAAACCCTTCCCCCGTTTTGAATGGCTTCACCGGGTTTTGTCTCTCGGCTCATTGTGTCTGTAAAAGGTGGCCTGTCGGGACGTCGCTGAACAAAACGTCGTTCCCGATCTGCTTAAAGAGACGACCCCGACTGGAAATCTTTCATCAGAGTTGAGACCCATTTGAGTCGTTGGGGTTAACGGGCTTTCAGTTGCATAAGACGGTTACTGCACTATCTCGTTAAATAGAAATATGATGACTCCTAAGGCTCCATTCATACCTGCAACTGTTTGTTCAGGCTTTTTAACGTTTTCGGTCGATTATCATTCTAGTCCAGTCAATCTGTGGTCAAAACTGCCGTTTCCGTAACAAAATTATGATTTTTTTCTCAACGGATCTGTAATTGTTTTGGGGCTCTGAATCCGAATATGAAGTTTGCTGCCTCCTCTGAGTTCGGCTCACTTCGAAAAATGCAATATACCTAAAACGTTTGGCACTTTTTTTCGGGTTTTCGCTAATATACCTGAAACTGCGTTTCTCAAAGATGACCACTCCTAACAAAATTAAAGTAGACAAAATTTCCTTCGAAAAGCAGTGGTCAAAATTGATGTTTGAGCCAGTAGTCTCGGAGATACAGCGTTTTGAAAAACAGCGACTTTGTGGCTCTTCGGCGAAAAGGTCAAAAACGCCCACTTCCACACCCTGGAACCCGCTTAATATGCACGATGTCAATTTAAAAAAATTGTATTTCACGTGAAAGCGCACTAAATAAATCTGTCATCCACTTTGTTGGAGAGGGGTCGGAAGGGGAGGTAGCAGAGCAGGAATGAAAAAATATGACGATAAGAATATTTGTAAGATATTGACCTTCTGGTGACAATATGGGTCACCAAACTCCCCCAACTTGTACTTCCTCAAGCCAGGGAGGAACTCCTTTACCATCCGGGAAGAGCAGTGGAGCCTCTTTCTCCACGCAAGGAGTGATTGCGACTCAACGTCAGCATCAAAGAGCCAAAGAATCGTTGTTTTTCAAAACGCTGTATCTCCAAGACCGCTGTCTCAAACATCAATTTTGACCTCTGCTTTCCAAAGGAAATTTTGTCTCCTTTAATTTTTTATAGAAAGGCCATCTTATAAAAACTCCTATTTTCAGGGATGTAAGCGAAAAACTGAAAAAAGTGCAAAAATTTGAGGTTTTTCGCATTTTTCGATGTGAAGTCGAGCTTGGAGGAGTCAGCAAAACTCATATTCGGATTCAGCACCCCGAAAAACTTATAGATCCGTTAAGAGAAAAACTTCCCGAATTTTGTTGCGGGGAAACCATCATTTGACTGGATTATTCCTGTTTGGTTTAAAAAGGGTTTGAGCCAAATTTTTACACGTTCAGTGGGGTTTTGACGCGCTACTGGAGGTGAGCATCGAACAACAAAAGTGATATGAGGAATCACAACTGTGAAGAATAAACCTCGTAATCTTGATTTCACAGGAAAGAATGAAATCAAATAAAATTAACGTCAAGCATAAACAACAAAATAAAAGTCCTGATTTGAAGAAGCAAATTTCATCAAAATCGAAACTGTCAAAAGTAGAGACCAACGACAAGGGCTAAATGACGGTATTTATAGGCGGAAAAAAGTCCAGCGTGGTGAACATTGATGAGAAATACGTGGAAAATGGGGTGAGAACCGAGGGAAGGCCCCGAGCATAAAAGCGATGAAAGGGAAACGGCGTCTTTTTGCTTTTCTCCGACCATTTTTCACCAAAAGCTGTTTATCCTCCAAGCGGACTCAGCTTTTCATTAATCAAACACCTTTTTGCTTCTGGTCCGGGGGAGTGTGAGGGAGTCCAGAAGGGAATATATCAAACGCTATGGGGATTTGAAGCCGAAAATCATCAAGGTACTTTAGTAAATTGTACTATATACTATACAAATTGTACTATATACTAATATATGTAAAATGCCCTCTTTTGTTTTTGCGAACAATCAATCGATCAAAAATTTTAGCTTCTGTCTTCTCATTATGCACCTAAAATTAATAGCTTATTTAATAGCTTTGATCTGTAACGTCGAACTCTCGCAGAAACAATTGTTTGAGTCACGGCCTTGTCGAGCTGTTCAAATTATTTTTTCGGCTCAAATAATGCGGCTACTGTTTGCATAGTTCTTGAATGTCAATAATTGACTTGAATACACTAATTATTAGAGAGCGTTTTTCCGAATTCCAGATTTAGCTTTTCCTCTTTCAGAGTTACCTCGTCGTAGGTTGACCGCATTGCAGATTAGATGACACCAATGTTTCATCTCATCAAGTTGAGATATCGATCACTGGTTTCAAACGACGTAAAATCACAAATTCTATCAATTACAAATCA
This sequence comes from Pilophorus perplexus, assembly GCA_955831195.1. Classification (NCBI taxonomy): domain Eukaryota; kingdom Metazoa; phylum Arthropoda; class Insecta; order Hemiptera; family Miridae; genus Pilophorus; species Pilophorus perplexus. The sequence continues at coordinate 27,242,379 of OY037008.1, forward strand.
TTTTTAATTGAAATATTAATTTTATTTTTTGTTGCATTTTTTGTGATAGGTACGTCATGGAGCTTTGACACATTCAGAAACAGAAAAAATTGTATAGGAATGTTGCGAGAATGAGTCACGTTGGTTTTCCCCCCCAAACTTTGTACATTTGAAACTTGATGATTTGAAAAATTCCCAACTTATCCTTCGACGGCGGTTGCGACGCAAGAAGACCAAAACTCCCACACGTCCAACAAAAGGATACGACGGAACCGGCGATAAACATAAAAATTTCGTTGAAAGGGAATCTCCTCCAGATGAGTCGTAAAACCCAACGTGAGTCACACCGGAGGGAGAACTGGAAGCAAACAGGTTTGCCCTCGATCCACGCCCCGATTAACTAAATTCCAATTAATTTCCGAGCCGTCATTAGCATTTTACGCGTTTTCGAGAGTCGCAGGAGGAAAATATAAAATTGTTGCTCTCCTTTTTTTTTTTCCTATTAGGTACGTGCCTTCGAGTTATTCTTAGTACCAAACCAAACCAACAAGAAGCCTCTCGCTACAGACACAACACGAGTGAGGAGTGAGCGTACAAGAAGCACAACTAGGTATGTTATATTCTTCAAGTTTTTAAAATTTGGGGGTTTTGGCGTTAAAATCAACATATTACTATAATTATTATAGTAATATACTACAATATAATATTATAATTGATCGAATTTATACTAAATATACAATTCTGTTTGGGTGGTGATACTTTCTGGGGATCGCATTGTGCCAAATAAGGTCTGAGAGAGTTCGAAATGGCTCTCGATTTCACAATTCCAACCAACTGAGATATGCAGAACAACACTCCGGCTGGGAATAATGAAAAGGTGCAGGTGAACAATGGCGGGGGACCCTCCGAGTCTTTTAACGGTATTAAAATTATGATCATTTCGCAGAACTTCGAGAGGTGGCTCGGGGATGAATTGAACCGTTTTGAAACCTTCCCGGGCGGGTTTGCGACGGTAGAAAACCCCCTCGGAGGCCAAAAACAATGGAAGTGTTTATCTCTGCATAGCATTCGCCTCGTTTCACCTCCCCCGGCCGAACACTGGCGTAGTAGTTCATTGAGTCAATCATACCATCCCCCACGTTCCCCCACTATTCGCCATACGGAAACAAAAAACAAACAAAAAAAAAAAAAAGAAAAAGGCCCCGAATCCGGTTCGTCCCGTTTCCAAACCTAAACATCCAACTGGAATCAGGAGTGTCAACAATATTGGGATACCTCGTGTTACTCAAGTATTTGCAAATAAGTTTTTACCAGCCGGAATATTTACTAAATTAAAGAAACATGTTTGTAAAGCACAAAACAGTTTTGGAAAGTTGAAAACCAATATGGAGGATAGAACTATTTGTGGTGTTGAAAACCGGTTTAGAGATTGTAGCGTGTGTGACACCCCATACTGCGGGTGATGGGTGTACCTACAAGTGCTTGTATTTCTAAATTTGAATTTAGATTCACTACTTATAGTTTTGTGTTGTATGTTTGGCACAGATCCGGTGGCGTGAATTCACGTTCTCGCCGCCGGTGACGTGGAGGAAGAGGATGGGAGTATGGGAACAATTCCTTCCAGGGCATACTTAACACAAATTATTGTAGTGATCTGCAGACCTGGGGGAAGACTCACGTCAGGGTACTGTGTAGACGCTGAGTCATCGGAAGGTCACCGATTGGAAGACAATTCAAGACAATATAATGTCGTATTGTATAGTATGTCGTGGCAGGTATTGATTCGCTCTGGGCTCGCAGTTATACTGAGACAGCTACTGCAGCTACCTTAGACGCGCTGTCGTAAAAGGAGGCCTGGCCAGCTGACCCAGTTTCACGTGAGACCGATTTCTTGGCTTCCCAAAGCGAATTGTCGCTAAGGGAGGCCTGGTCAGTGGGTTGGATCCCTGAAAAACTTGTTTTGCTAATAATTAGCAAAACAATTATTGTACACAGTAAATGGCAATTTGAATGCCGCTATTGCTGAACGGTAAGGCTTACTCACCGGTGGGAGAAGAGGGTTTTAAAATTGCACGGGCGCGCCGCAACTGTAGCGCGACCCGAACCTCCCGCTGGTACTATACTCTGGCGGGCTGGCGAGATTGAGAGAGAAACGAACCGGGTTTACTACGCAGAGCCTTGTATTCTTCAGTGAATCCTGGCTTTGATCAGGGGAAAACAGACTCCTTTAAAACGACAAACTAAGAACCTAAGGCAGTTCTTGGACAAAATGCAGAAAACAAGGACCATCCGGGGTTCTGAAGGTATCTTATCTTATCAGTGCTCGTGTTGTCAGCCAGCCATACATCAATTTAATTTCAAATTTAAATCTAGGAACACAAATACACGTATGTACAAAAAAACTGATCCCATAAGAGGTTCAAAGACTGTTAGCGTTGATCAAACCCGAGTTGGGAGGTTCAGAAACAGGTTGACGAGGATTAAGTACCTTCTGAGACGATTTATATTACCTATTCTGAATGATATTCAGAATAGGTTCATTCATATTATGAGGGTGGTGCTCTAATATTATCTTTATTTTTTAGTACATGGACCATAATATTGATAATTAGAGCAAGAATATTTTTTAAATATTAATGTTATTTGTAGATACTGAATAATGTCTGTAAATGATTTTTTTTTTTTTTTTTTTTTTTTTTCAGTTTTAAAGGTTTGACCTATCGATGATTTACAACGTCATGATTTTTGTGAACCTTAAAACTTTTTTTCGATTATTTATGCATTTTTGTTATAATTGATATATTTATAGGGGGAGTTATGGTTTTTTGTTCGAAATCTGATCGAAAAGTTTAGAACCGATTGGGCCGAATCAAATCCACAATGAGGAGGTTCAAACCCTGTTCAAAGTAAGTTCTATACCCTGTTCGAAGAGGTTGAAATCTGGTTTAGGAAGCTCAAAGGCGGTTTATAGATATAAAAAACTAGTTTGGGAAGTTTAAAACCAGTTGATTTTTTTTTTTTTTTTTTTTTTTTCCCCTGTTGAATATTAGGCTCTTGTTGCTATAATTTTTCCTTGGTTAAACCCTATTTGAAGTTTGAAACCAGTTTCCAGGGATTGATGACTGGTTTTAGGAGATTCAACGTTTGTGGAGCTGCTGAAGATTTTAATCCGTTTTGAGACTATTTCCAACCGGTTTGTAAAGGTCAAACATGTTTGCCGTGCACGGCATTGATGACTGGTTTTAGAAGGTTCAAAGTTTTCGGAGTTAAATCTACTACTGGGTAACCGAAGTTACCCTGATTGTGAAGTTAAAACATGGTATGAGGATGTTAAAACGCCGTTTTAAAAGATTTCTACAAGTTACGGAAGGCTTAGGGTTGGCGAAGGATCAAAACCGGTTCGAGGAGGTTATAAACTGTTTGATATTATTTAAAACCCGTTCGAGGTGGCTCTATCGGACCCATCATTGACTAGGCTTAGGGATTTTGAAGAGTCCAAAGAGTCGAATGAGGCGCTATTTTTCAACTTAGCACGTAAAATCGATTCATAAAGTTGTCAAACTGAATAACAGTGTTATAATATAACGCACATAATATGTACCTACTCAATTTGCAGTAAACACCAGAAGTAAAATTATAAATTTGACAAAATGGTGGCTGAATGTTGAAAGAGGTTTAGGGTGGAGTTTTAATAATATTGCAAAGAGCGTCTTAGTTATAAAAGGTTATTACCAGCTAAAATATAATGATACCTTGTCTTCATACATATTCGAGTACCTTCTGTGAACGAAATAGATCGGGAGCTGCTCCTCAAGCTCGTAAGGCTCCCAAATGGATTTCCGTTGAGGGTTATAAATCACTTGAAAAACCACTATAATGATGGGGTAAAGCTCCGGATCACACAAGATCCTGCGATCAGTTCGGAAAGGAAGCGCGAGGTGAACTAGTTGAAGAACTTGGTCGTCCCCAGGGAGCCCGCTACCTTCGGATACTTGTCACTCCCCTGCCAAGTCCAACTTCGGCCTACGTGTTTCCAGCTCCGGGGTTGTGCTGCACCTTGACACGAGAAAGCTTCCTGCTATGGAAAAACTGCCGGGACCTTATCGTTCTTTAGGAGCCCCAGAGCCTCACGAGGAGGGGCGATCGGGCTGAAAACATTGACGACACATTTCGGGATGTACTTAAACTTAAACTTTACGTTATAGCAACTAAGTCAGGGTCAAACAAATCGTTATTACGGATTCTAATACAACAATTTTGTACTTTGAGAAATAAAAACTTTGATATTTAATCTCAAACTGAATCGATAAGTAGTTTTACGAATCGATTACCGAAAATCATAGCTAAATCGTGGAAAACCATCGTGCAGAATATAGCGCATTGGGTATGCCGAAAAGGAAGTTGTGCGTCGAGTTGTGGTTGGTTAACAGACTGCAGCTTGTGCCGCAATGTGTTGGGTGTAAAAAATCTGTGGGTATTATCAATTATTGAAAATAATGGCACAATAATTTTGTGTAGGTAGGTATTAAATCCAGAATAATTTACTTGACCTTAATTCAAATTTAAATTTGGCGTGATTTTTTTGTTGAATTAAGTATTATTTCAAAGAACCAAATGAAATGAAATGGAATGGAATAAGAGATTTCCGCCTTTGGATATCGTCCGAGTTGGACGGTCCGACTGGCTGCCGCCGTCGCGGACGTAGCCAGCCGCCCAAAGAGGATCGAAATTCGTTCTGACGCTCTTCATTGCCTCGTAATCCAACGTAATTACAGAATCCGTAACCCATTTTAATGATAAATAATTGGAAATCATCGGTACATTGCAGAAAACCAAGGCGCACAAGTATATATCTAAGTATCTTCATGAGGTCGCTAATACTTTTTACGAGTCTTTTGAATTTGAAAAAAGGCGTTTTCGTTCAAATTTATGAGGCGAAGAAGAAGAAGTTTGGCAACAGACTTTTCTCAACAAAACTTAGCTGTTGTCATTAGACTGTGGAAAATTGGGTGTGAAAAAATTCAAATACTCACTTAATTGAAGTGTCATTTCTTATACAAAATCTTAAGTAAATAGAATCTACTGAATTTTTCCCCCAGATTGATGCCCAGTGGCATTTCATCTAACAGGTAAGACAATAGGTAGACAATACACCCGTTTTCGAGATCCAGAAGTTAAGATACATTTTCTGGACTGGGACGTTCAAATGTTGGAGTACCTATGCAAAATTGGGACTGATAAAAAAAATTGTTGATTAAACATGTCAACCCTCATCGTGATTGAAATAACTCAATCAATGGCAGGCAGAAAAGTGAACATTTTAATAATTTGGGGTTGTCAAGCTTCTCAAAACATCTGGTATGGATTGACTATTGGAGTCAGGGTCCAACAGTGATAACACAATATAATAATTCAGCCGCTTTATTTTCTGAATAGCAATTATTACTATTCAGAAAAGAAAGCAGCAGAAACAATTCAGGATCAGAAAGTCATCAATAATATTTACAATATTATTATTCTTCGTCGTCAATGAATTATTCTTATTCGAAATCTAAAGAGATTACTGGTTCGAATCGTGTGTTGTGAATCTATGACTGGAAATTATCGATAATTCGCAGAGTAACCGAACTGATCGGGGGGCTTGTGTAACGAGACGCCAAAGACGCCAAAAAGTCATAAACGTCATAGTCATAGTTGTTTTTTTAATCATAAAATAGTCATTTTTGTCTAAAAAGGTCATGAAAAGCGAATTTGTGGAATAAACGTCATGAAACGGACATTTTCGGTCAATTCTGAACCAGGAATTAGATAATTCTATCCGCAATAGTCGTAGACAGGAACTTGGGCAAGACCCCAGAAGTCAGGTAGAGAAAAGTACGTAGACACAATTTGGTGAACGTGTTGGGTACCTATTTCCCGAGGTTTGTTGGCCTCTTGGTTGGCTTTTCCCTTGGCCGCCTAGTTAGGGAAAAGAAATGGTCATTTCTCGTTAGACTCTACTCGTGACATCGTGCCTAAGATCCAAACCAGCAGGGTGGTGCGCATGTGAAAGTGGGTGTCAGCAGAAAGGGATTTCTGTCTGGCTGACGAAACGTTCTTCTGCAAACCGTGTGGAAAGCTAGCACTATTTGAAAGTCTAATAATACTGATCGGTCACATCATTTGACGCTACGGTTTAGAACATGAATGTTTCAAAAATTAAATGTCCCACCGCCGTCCACGCCAATTTTGCCAATAGGAATTTTTCAAAAAAATTGGAATTTTGACACTAGTATCGAGCCTCCATCAAGACAAACTTTTCAGCTAGATCGGACCATTTCCCTGGGTTCTTTAGAGGATTTAAAGAGGAAGGCGAGTGGTGTGTGAATTACTAGGTATGTAATTCTGTACGTAGAACCGATTAAAAGGGATCCCAAACCAGAAAATTTTCAAACAATTTAAAATTTTGACACAACATTAAATTTGGGACCCTTCCTATAGACTAGTTGATCCCGCAACATTTTCAGCTCGATCGAACAACCACCCGGGGTTATATGGGGCGGAAATGAGGTTTTCATTGTCGAAGTTTATGTAAATACTTAATTTTGGTAAATAAAAATAGGGGTTTTCGAGGATTATTTCCCCTCAAAATGTTGTGTTATTTTTCTCTTTAATATCGTTCGTTTTTCGGTCAAAATATCGCTATTTTTTATTTGCAAGCTATGGAAAGGGGGTTACACTTCAATTTGAGATGCTTCTGGGCATGTTTCTTTTAAGCTCGAGTTAAACGACCGTAGCTGTGAGATTTGAAGATTTTACTAATTTATAAATCCTTAAAAATGAATTCTCCTTTTTGTTGTAGTATAACTTCGAAAGAAAATGCCATTTGGAACAGCATAAGAAGTCCGTAAGCCAAAATTTGAGGTTGTTGGTAAAATAAACGTCACCCTCTTTTGGGTAAAACGTGATGACATGAGCCATTTTATGAAATAAGCGTCATGAAACAGGGAAATAAAAGTCATGAAATAAAGGTTAAGAAATGAAAAAATAAAAGTCATAAACGCAGCGTCTCTGGTTATTACCTACTATGAACTTTACAGGGTCCACATGTGGCACATTTATGTACCCTATTAAAGGTCAAATGACACCCTTCAAACTCTAAAGGTGTAAGAATGTGAAAGACGGCTGCTGTTTGGCGTGCACGTGGCTTCTTAGCATCTGCTCCTCGACGACCAAAGCGGGATAAGGAAATTTGACAGAAGGAATAATGAAGGGTTGTGTTTTGGCGGAACTGTTGTTGTGTACCTACCACCTGGCAAGGAAGTCAGGCCTGGCAATTTAGGTGTGCAGTGAAGAAGAGGAAAAACCCCAGAACCAATGGAATAAGTAAAATTTACTTTAAACAATTTTGGCACCTGTGAGGGGGACTCGTTTCGCATTTTACATCACAGTGGTCGTCAGGATTTGAATCGGAGTCCTCGTTTTTCAGGCCGTCTCTATTATCGTTCGTCCTCTTGGTGAACGGGTGGGTGAACGCGGCTGCGATCTGACGGCTGGATCGGCAACCTGCGGAAGGTTTCAAGTTCATCCGGCAGGTAGCGGAATAACTGCCGTACGACGGTGTTGGCGCCAAATCGCGAAAACAGCTGTAATCCACGTGCCACACCGACGCTCTCCAGTTCACCCGTCCGATTCGTTTGAAGAGGGTTTCAGAGGACCAAGCGAGACGCTGGCCTCGCGATGCCAAACTTCGATAAACTGAGACTGATCGTAACAACCAAAACGATCCGCTCAACCACTGCCCCTTCCTGAGACGAACCCGCAGGTACGAAAAACATGTTCATTGGTGGGAGGGGGCTTTTGTAGGATGTCAATAGGTCGAACGATGTGTCGTTTTCCGTATGACTAGGTACCTATACCTTCCTATACATAAAATAAAATGGATGGTATAAAATGCATAAGTAGGTATACCTATCCATTTTTGGGGTCCCACTATACAAGAAAATTTCAAAATGAAAATTTGAGAATTAAATAATTTATGAAAAAAAAATTAATTATTATCAATTTTTTTTCATAGACTAATAATTAATTAAAAAAACTGCTTAATTTTGCAGCTTTTATATCTGAAAGAAATAATTAATTATTATCTCTTGTACAAAATTTGCAGCGTTTTCTATTATACAAGTATTATACTTGTCTTCTCGACTTCAGACAGGCCATATCGCCATATCGGTCTGTCTGTCTGTCCGCATTTCCTTGCCACACCCATAACTTCCACAATTTTGATCAGATTTCAGTCAAATTTTCATGAATTGTGTGGATATAGCCCTATATGGTCCCATATCAGTTTCATCACGATTGAATCAGCGGTACGCTCAGCGCATGCGTGAACGTAATTTTCTTGTTACAGTCATGACCAGAGACGAGTAAATACCATAAATGTTAAGTGACATACTAAAATGACATAAAATGGCCATTTTTCGATTAAATGACATAAATTGCCAAAATGCTGAATAAATTACATAAATCGGACGTTTTTGGGCCTTCCCCCGAAATAGAGAAGTAGAAAAAGGCTCCGGCGCAAAAGGACGTGTATACTATCAAGATGCCTGCAACCCCATATATGGGGTATATATACGGAATAGTAGTCTTGTGCACAAGACCGTCATGGGTAGTCTTGTGCACTAGACCTAATGCTTCGCTTGTTTCCTCGGGCAGCGATTAAATGACATACTAAAATGATATAAAATGGTGATCGCGACGGAGGTCGACGACTCGGATCGGCCTCAAAATTTGACATTATCCGTTTCAAAAGGTCTAGGGTAGGTGGGGGCAAAGCCCTGCGTGGCTCATTTTCAGGAAAGTTGACGTCCATTTTGTGTGAGATAGGGTTGCGCCAAATTAATCAGCTAATCATCAATGAATAGTACTGTAATTGAGCTTCAATGTCAGGGGAGAACCGTTTCTTTAACTCACTTTTCCTAACCTTATCAAAGAGTAATTTCCAAACATGCCATTTGGGGCAAGTCCCTGCAGGTTGTTTGGGGCAAATCCCTGCACCCCTCAAGTGCAGGTCTTTGCCCCATTCACTACCAGCACGTATTTTGGCATTGTATGGAACATGACATGTTAATGTTAATAAATAAATGATGAAATTTTAAATTTACAATTCAACTTTAATGTCATTATTGAATCCACATTGTGGATTCAATAATGACATTAAAGTTGAATTGTAAATTTAAAATTTCATCATTTATTTATTAATGTCAATCAAATTGGTGCACATCACTTCCAAAGAGTGGGGAGCAATTGCCAGGTTTGATGATCAGGGATTCCTGAACAAATTTGGTTCCGTGTTTGTCCGTCCGCGCATCTGTCAGTCCACATTCCTTGCCAAAGCCATGACTGCACCAATAACAACTTTTATCGGATTTCTGTGAAATTTTCCGGAATAGTGTGAATTAAGTCCTAGATGGTCCCCTATAAGTTTCATCATGATTGAATCAGCGATCAATTCGGCGCATGCGCGAAGGTAATTTTCTTGTTACAGTCACTTATGTCCGCCAATGTTTTGATGACCGATAATCACAGATTAAACTACTGTAATCCGGTTTGGTGGTAAATCGGACCGATTAATCGGTGTATTTGGCTGGAGTGGTTGAACGCGAGGACACTGTGCCATGTCCCCTCGTCATTTGATTTTATCCCTCCGTTCAGGTTTTTTTTTTTCGATCATGAAGAAATAAGGAATTTTTAAATAAAGAAATAACTTAATTTGAGCATTTTTGTTCAATAGAATTTTTTTTAAACCCATTTCTACCTAGTTGGGGCAAATCCCTGCACTGCAGGGGTTTGCCCCATTTTATGGGGCAAAGCCCTGCAAAAAATTTTTTTCTTAAACATTCAATTTCTCCTTTACTATTGACAGGAGATGACTGTGTTTCCAAGGGGTTATAGATAATAGCCCAACCTAAAATTCAAGCATAAAATTTAGAGGAAATCTGCTTCAAATCGGTTGCAATGGTCGAAAAACCGGAAATTGCAGGGCTTTGCCCCCACCTACCCTACATTCTAAATCCGAAATTTCCGTCCGCCGTCCGGGCCGTTTTGGGCAGTAGGAATTTTTTTAAATCTGAAATTTTGACAAAATACTTGGTTTACCATCTAGTTGTACCCGCAAGGTTTTCAGTCCGATCGCCCAAACCCGTGTTTTAGCTATGGGGCTAAAATGGGGCTACGGGAGGTTTTTTTTTTTAGTTATGGGATCGAGTTAGGTGTCGCTTTCGAAGTATTTTCGGACGTATAATCCATTTACGGGGGTTCCGGAACGATTCACTATGGCGTTCTATAGGGCTTTCATGGGGCTAAAAATGGGATTTTGGAAGGATCCCAGGAGGTTGAATATTTTTCGAGTAAAAAATAAAAATAAAATTCCAAAATGTTTTTTGAAAAAAAAATTCCATTTTTTTTAATTGACTGAATTAAATTTTTTGCACAAGTAACCTATATTAAAGAATAATAAACCCTTATGTAAAATTTCCCGCGTTTTGGAATAAATGACATACCTAATATGTAATTTACATATCATACATAATATGTATGATATGTTATAACATAATATGTTATATATTATAATATTATTATATGTATGTCATTTATAATATACATATAATATCATTATATGTATGTCATTTACATAAGAGTTTTACATAAGGTATACCTACGCTAAATAATGGTTATTTACTTTAGATTTAGAACTTTCTAGGATAGCCAAAACTTGAAAAATAACTGACATGAAATAATTTATAAATGACATAAAATGGCCATTTAGGTCGAATAAGTGACATAAACCACGAAAAATAAATGCAAATCGCAATAATAAATGACAAATGTTACTCGTCTCTGGTCATGACATACTGCGTCCCAGCCTCGTACATTAAAATTTACAAGGGGGGTTGCACTAAAGTAGTCGCGTTACATATTTCTCAGGAGCAAGGCATTTCTGAATCGAATGAAAGTAAAGTTCGGGGTCGTCTTGCCCCATTGTGAGAGCCAAACAACCGGTTAACACAAAAATATCCACTAAACTAATTTTACTTCACTTTTACGCAAGTGACAGGGCACTTAGACCGTTTTGATATTTTGATTCGATTATGATACCTACGATTAGAGTAGCACTCTCGACGTTACAAAAAACTATCTTGGGAAAAATTAGAACTTAGACCGCTTAGCCAATGGCACATTTCAGTTTGTTGATGGGAAGTGATGTTAAGTATTAACATCCCAACAATAAACATTGAAACATGAATGACAAGTATTTTCAGAGGGGCCGCGATGCTCAAACATTTGAAGACCACTTGTCTCCAGCGTGCGATCGCCAATACCAGCCAACTCATTACAGAATCAGTCACTACTTGAGCAAAGATGACACGACGACTAAATGAAAAAATATGACTTCCGCCTTCTTGCCAACTCCCTGGCAAATTGTGTAATTTCCTTCAATTAACAGAGGGGAGTGTCCGCATGATATACAGGACGGCATTTTGAGTTCATCACACCACAAACGTCACAAGCTGGCAACAATTGATGTGAGAAAACTCGCAATTAATGGATCACTTAATGGATTTGTTCAATTAGCGACTCCAGTCAAGTGTTAAGTCGTAAAGGAAAAAAAACGCTCGCCGATATGTTCAATTTCCCTCTTTTATTTTTTTTTTGCTACAGGATGTACCACAGCGAAGGTTTATAATTAAATGATAGTTTTACTGTAGAAACAAAGGGAAATGAGAGGGTGGAAAGCTCAGAAATAAAAACCGCTATTAAAAATTTAATCCCAACAACTTTTAGACGTTCCTTGGAATGAAGGATAATATAAAAGCCTTATTCACCTCAACTATTTTCAGCCCTCTGTTGTTACCTACTTCCGCCTGTCTAATGAATTTCTATTTCGAGATGCAACGGCTTGATTCCACCATGAAGATGTATGCACCGAATTAACACTGTTCTGCAAGCGGGAGCCAAATATTGTTTAGCTACTACACTTGAATACGCCGTCATTCGTAAACAACCTGTAAACGAAATGACCCCAAAAAATGCGACTTGTTTACCCGGAAATTTTCACTTACATTATTCATGCTCAGGTCTCAACTCCTTCGTTTCTCGAAATAAGTAGACGGATAAGTAGGTTACCTGAAGGCATTTATCATTGTTGTGAGGAAGAAAAAACGCTGTTTGATGAGAGTACGTTCACCCGAAAAACACTGGAGGGAAGTTACGCAAATTTCAATTGAGCCATTTTGAAAGGTATGTTTCACGTTAATTTAGGACTAACGTTAGTTATAATTTTTGTTTGATTTGAAAATTGTGTTGTTTTAGAAAAGAGGTTCTACTTCTTATTTTGGCAAATTTTGTTTAAAACACATGTCAAATCAAATCAAATAAACTTTATTGTACACGGTATTCGCATCCCATAAGTCGTACATCGAATAAATACAATGTTACATTCTCGCGTTTAAGTAATTTCAAGAATAATAATTATTCCATGTAAGTTATACTTTAACTTAATATTTAGGTTTAAAAAAAAATGTTTCTATCATTCGCTAATAATCGACACGACGATCCGACCAAAATTCTACGAGCTAAACGTAAAAATGAAGAGTCCATCAACAATCCCATCAAGCTATGTAGTGCCAATAACCATAAGCAGTAGGATGATAGTAAACGTCACCAGAAATTAAAGTATGAGGGTCAAGAAGTCAATGTGGCAATCAGCAAGCGGAAAATATGCTTCCTCGACTGGGCGAAAATCAACTCTCCATCTGGGAGACCATCAACAGTCAAGCGTCAGATTATCCTCAAATCTTCGATCCTTACAGGTTTCCAACTGGGGAAAAGGACCCAAAAGACAATTTAACGGGGTTAACCTTTTGCATATAACTGGAGGAAGGTGAAAGTGAAGAATACGACGTAACTGTAGGTATATTTCGTAGGTACATAGTCGTAGTCATTCGTTCTGTTCATTTAGTTCATTCTTCAGTGCCAGTCTCTGCCTACGTCCCTGCAATTTGTCAAGAGTTAGCAAAGTTGAAACAGCTCCCGGACACCCCAAATCAGAGCTTGGTGGCTATTAGCCAGTTTCTGCATACATCCCTACCATTTGACAAGAGTTAGCAAAGCCAATTGTTCCGCTGTCCTGCAGACGCTTTCCAACTGTCCCATTTCCCCAGTTCGAATACTGCAGGCTAACCGGTTAGCCACTGCGGCCGCAGTGACTCCTACCAGCCCGCCGACGCGTCATCCATCATGCTGGGAAGATGCAACGCCTGGCGCCATACCAGTTTACAGTGCCAAGCGCTGACTGGTATCGACCGTTTGTCGAGTTCGAAACGCTACATACCTACATAAGGAATTGGGAGACTCTTGCAGATACAAGAAGTCACCAAAGCCGAAAATCAATTCCACCATTACTCTATCATTTGGCCGATATTTCAATAAAATCAGTTCTTCGAATTTCCCAAGAAACGACTCCACGATAAAATTACGAGATATTTCCAACAATCTTGGGTCCATTTCCAAGAAAACCCACACGAAGTATCTTGCGAAAGAGACTATTGATCCTATAAACGTTGAAACTCCACGAAATAGAAACTAACCCTTCTATAATTAGCCGTCGATAAAGCGACATACGAAGAATCTTGCTAAAATAGATAACCCATTCTACTCCCGTAATCTCTATGGTGTCTCCAGTTAATCTCCGGATATTGCCGACACACAAAATGCGATCAAACGAACCGCTACCGGATTTATTCGGCCCGATTTCGTTCAATTGGTTCTCCCCAAAGTCAATTTACGGAAATCAATTCGCATTGTTTGCCTTCGGGAATGTTGGAAGACGTCAACCTATCAAATTTATTATCCAACTGCCGGCATCAAACGAGGAAATGATGGTAGGTAAATCAACGTCCGTATCGAGTTATCAACTTTTTATTCACCCAATTAGGAATTTCGGTATAAACTGATACCTATACAAGCCCTTTTCAATTCAATCAGAGATATTTAATCGATTTATCTAACTGAGCCATTAAGGCTAACTACTTGGGTGTTCGGGATAAAACAAGTTGGGGGGTCGTCAACATGCCTCAATATCTTCATCGGTTTCTATGTAAACTCATTCCATTCAATATTGGTGCTCATTAAAATCTACATGCTGACCCAATACAGGAATTCCTTCGAAACAAAGAAAATTTCTAATGCTCATTTAATGCTGCTTATTGATTTACCTATAAGAATTTACGTCATCAACAGACATCTAATGAATATCTTTTTGCACGTAAAGAAAGAAAATTTAGTTTAACAGGCGTTTAATTCGGTTTAGGTAATAGCATACATGTTTTAAAATTATTTTACCATCCCTACTTGGCAAACATTCCTCACTTACATGTTTAAACCATGAAGTGCTCTTAGTATCCTATGTTTTTCTCTCCCTAAGAGCACTTCATGGTTTAAACATGTAAGTGAGGAATGTTTAGCAAGTATGGTAAAATAATTTTAATACATACGTGCTTATCAAGCAATCAGTTATATGCCATAATGTTTTAGATCTGGAGGTAGGAAGATAGGAATTATCTTCCTTCCTGCGTGAAGATTAGCTACACTGACAAACACCTGTTGGTATCCTCGTTGTACTATAGTAATACTGGTAATACGTTGTACTATTATAATCCGCCATTGTGTTCTGGGAAGTGCGTTGAATGAAATGTGTCAGAACCAGTTGGAATTGTCTGGATGTAGGATTTTGTTGTTGACTGTCACCTAAGGAGACTCACTATATGACATACAGAAGTAATTTTCTTTTTTATATTTTCAACATTGTCGAAAATCTCTCTCCCTAGACTCTATCTCTCTAGACCAGTGCAATGGTTGATGTTGACAGAGCAGTGGAACGTCTACTTCACTGCCAAGACCCATAGCTAAGACAATACAGGGCCAAAACCAAGACAATGACCACCATCCAAATCCCAAAGAAAAACCAGGACAGCCCAAGCCAAGACCGGGCAGGACCCACAACCCAAGCTGTTCATCCTGCAACAATCAGTCCAGTAGAACTATCGTTCAACTAGAGTCCTCGTTGTGCTTGAGGTCGGATCAAAAGATTTCATGGGATATCAAAATGTGACATTAAATGTCAGTGGATAGAATGTTAAGTGGATAACATTTTTATCCACTTGCCCCTTCATTAAATTTTAATGTCTCAACAGAAATTTTCTCACATAAGTAAGGATTTCTCCTGTTTCTCGCCACTCCTTCTTCCCTTGTGAAGTTCGGACGGACCCCCTTAATGTAAGATAGCAAGATGAAATGAAATGTTTATGAGTGAGTCACTGACAAACATCCAATCTCCGTTAGGTAGTTCAATTTAAGCCAGACATTCAACAAATTTTTCATCACAATTATGAAAATTTGACTTGAAATATTTCAAACCATACATACTTCATGGTTGTTAGTCATGTGTTGAGGTGTTGAGACACCTGAGAGTGAAGCAACCTTGAATGGAAGTTCACATAAGGTCTGCTTCAATTGGATCCGGTGAAAGCCAACTGGAGACCTTCAGCAGCCGAAATGTACGCAATTGCGTTACAATGAAGGTGAAAATGACCAAATACGGTTTCGAGGTTATGAAGGTCGGCGGGAAAAACAGGCATTTGATGTATGCTGTTAACCAGGAGTTACTCTCTCTGTCAAGCGTTCACCGGTTACGGGCACGTAGCTTTCAAGCACTTTCCTTGAGTTCCAGCTCACCTGCATTCTTCGCTCATTACGAGGATCTCCCATGCTCGGAGGACTGACGAGAATTTTTTATCCCCTTCCACTCCCCGAGGCGTCATTGTTCGCCAAAAAACGACCGCCGTTAGAATATAACGGGTCATTGGCGATAACTTGACAACATTATGTCCCCGGCAAGCGTCTGAGCCTACCTACCTCGAGGACAAGCTTTTGAAGCGGAAACTTGATTTACAGTTTGCATATCCGATCAAGGAACATTAGCGAGAAACCTGTTAGTTGTGGAGGAGGGAAGCAACTCAACTATAACGTAGGAGTGTAAAAAGGTTACGATTTTAATAAATATTGATACTATTGTGAAATACTTATAAATAGTTCTTTTGCGGGAAAACATTTCAAAGACCGATTTCGTCAATTTCGAGAGGGTAAATATTTGGGAGGTCGTGATCCACAGTGGAAACTCACTATGACGAAAACCTCTCTTCCAAAACACATTCAAATAAGCCTGACTAAAATTTTGTAAATTTGCGTCACTAAATAGGTGATTTTGACAGTAAATTGAAAAAAAATCTGCGTTAATCCGTCTATTTGTATGTCGTCACCTAAGTTCTAACATCACGTAATTGACATTCACGCGACTTTACAGGAGAGGCAAAAAACTGATCTTCTCAGTTACCCGCTGTTTTATCAATTAGGGTAAGGTCGTGTACCTAGGGACGAAGCGAATATCATAGTTATGGATGTCAAAAAAAAAAAAAAAATTGTCCGCAATGGTTTGAAGATGAGCTATGTTAACACCTATCAGAATTTTAATGAAAAACTCATTTTCGTCAAAATGTCAGTTACGTGGTGTTAGAACTCAAGTGGTCACTTGAGTTCTAACACCATACATGTATGATCTGAGCTACAGGCATCATCCTTGGATCCCTAGCTCATACGATAGAGTCTACTGGGTAAACTCTTTGTAACTGGGAAAGCTGTAGGTACCTACCTAGGCCAAGATTTTGACATCCTTTTGCACCGACAGTTATTTAAGCTATTTTCGTCTTATTTGTATACCTACATTAGCTTTTGTATCATCAGAATACGGGTTCAGAGCGCACTAACACCTGACACATCCAATGCCAGGCTTCATCTTGTATAATATTATTATGCTAATTTAGTTATTTAAAAAAGTGAACACCTGAATACCTTTAGAAAATAGAAAATTTAGTTAACTATTTGTTTCAGGAATTCTCATCTTTCTAATTATTTATTAGTTAAATCCAGATGCCATTCAATTTCAAATTAATAATTACCTATAAAAACGCTGAAAAATGTTCACAAGGGTTTATTATTCTTTGAAGTACCAAGATAAATTGTGCGAAAATCAGGTTTATGTCAATAAAAAAACCAGGTAAAAAAAGTTTTTAAATCTTTTTAAAAAATTAATAAATATTTCCGTAGGTACAAATTTGGACAAATTTGGGAACCCGAAAAATGAATTAAGCTTCCAAAATTACACAGAAAACGACATCTCATTTGACCACATCACATCCAAAGCTACATTTTTAGCCCCATGAAAGCCCCATAGATCCCCAGGGTGAAATCGGATGGCTCTGGGACCCCAAAAATTGAATTCTACGTCCTAAAATACTTCGAAAACCCCTCCATGACCGAAACCCTTCAAAACCCCCTCCCGCAGCCCCTTTTTTATCCCAAGGGTTTGGGCGATCGGGCTGACAACCATGCGAGCACAACTAGATGGTGAACCAAGGTATTTTGTCGAAATTTCAGATAAAAAATCCTACTGCCCAAAACGGCTCGGACGGCGAACGGACATTTCGTTTTTGTAATCTACACAATGTGTCGTGAAACAACATCTTGAAACGTGTTGGCCAATGACAATCTTAGAGGCCGTTCAAAATTTTCAACTTCTGAACACATTCCAAGAATAATAAACCATAAGTAACTAATATAAAGCTGTTTTCTGTCTCACTAGCACGTATTTTAACTCCCGTTTTAAAAACTACGAAATTCTGCATTTCAAATCGATAATAATAATCATAATCCTGAATTGAATTTTTTGCTCATTGAACTGAGGGGCCAAAACTACTATAATTTTAGGATGCCCTTTGTAAATAATTTGACAGACTTGACTAAACAAGTAAACGTGATCGTGTTACATAAATTGCGCAGAGGGCAATTACGCCGTTAACTACTGTGATACAATAGTAGGTACTTCTAGATTTGGCCGTGAAATTCATTCACCGATCCAAAAGTGAATTTGTAGCAATCTATAAATGACTTTAATGTTCTTCGTGGTGTCACAAAATTTACGAGGCGTAACATTTTTGTTGGGGTTCCATTCATTCCACGACGGATCTCACGGCCAAGAATGTTTGTTAGATGATGTTTGTCATACTAGCTCCATACTTTTTGAATCAACTGCCTAAAGTGATGGTTGTTTTAATGGTAATGTTGGTGCTACTTGACAAATTAATTTTCTAGCACATCGTAGCTTAAGTTCTAACACCACGTAATTGTCATTTTGACAAAAATGAGTATTTCATTCTATTTGATATAGCCGAAGGTCACCTAGAAACATAAAAATGAAAAAAAATGAAAAAAACGCAAAAATGACAACAGTGCGTAACAGATAAAAACAGCGCGTAACTGATAACGCCTAACTGACAAAACATTTTTCTCTCTCCAGTAAAATGGCGAAAAGTCAGTAGCGGGGTGTTAGGACGATATGAAAACTGATAAGAACTCACATTGACTTTTTCCAGGTAGAGCTCAAGTTCTTTGTAGGGGTCGGAGCCGGAGATGACGCCAGCAGCCCGTTCGTCAGGTCTCGTCAGTGTGTCCATCTCCGACCTTCCTAGTCATCCTGTAAAATAGAAATTGATTTAAGTTAAAATGACCAAAAACCTAAAAGCAAACATTGATGGCGAGAGGACCTAAATCAACTGCCATTTGGGTGGCCTTGGGTCTGACTACCGACAATCGATGGACCGATGCAAATTGGTCAATGCCAATTTGAGTTGGACCCGGCAATCTCCATGTTCATCTTTCCATTCGACAAAGCAGGTTCTTGTCCTCACCGATTGTCTCTATTCTCTCCTAACTCTTCTCAATGCATTGTCTTTTGTCTCTAATGTATCGGCATCATAAAAAAAAACCCTTTTATTCCTTTTCGTCTTCTTCAAACAAAGAAACGGCAAGGTCAACCTTGAATTGAAAAACCTCATTGAATACATACTGCGGAGATACATCTAAAGAAGTCCTAAAGTACTATTTACGCGGACATCAACAATCCTCAGGTCGTAAAAGTTGTTTTACCGGCGTATTAATGTCATGTCGAAATCCCGTTAAATGGACGTCCAAGCTGAAGAATTTCCCTGCGTTTCCTGGATTTACGGCCTCGTAAAGTTCACTTTCCTCACCTCCCACGTTCACTATTTCCGCTGACAGATGTCAATAAGAGGGTTGCAACCGAGAGTTCCTTCATGAGGGAAATACTACACAACACGTTTGTCGACTAGACTCGCCCCAAACCAGTTGAAATCCCTCAAAACAGTTTCAAATCAATTGAAATCGGGTTTGAACTTAGAACCAGACCTGATCTTCCTCAAATCAGTTTGGTGTCACGTAAAATTAGTCTGAATCTCCGTAAACTGGTTTTAAATTACCTTAAATCAGGTTTGAG
Organism: Pilophorus perplexus; assembly: GCA_955831195.1. Classification (NCBI taxonomy): domain Eukaryota; kingdom Metazoa; phylum Arthropoda; class Insecta; order Hemiptera; family Miridae; genus Pilophorus; species Pilophorus perplexus. Next base: position 27,261,808 of record OY037008.1, read on the forward strand.
CCTCCTCGAACCAGTTCTGGTCCTCTTCACTGGGTTTCAATCAAAAACTCCAACTCAGTTTTAAGTAACTGTAATTTTTATGAGATATAAATCACAGATTCAGCGATTCGCAAAACGATCATGATCGTTATGAATAACTTCAAACAATGTTCCAAGTTAATTTTGAACTGTAAATATTTTGTGGATCACAGTAAAAATAATGGCTCTAAGAATAGGTGTAAAATAATGTGGAGTTATTTCGTCGACAAAAGCCTTCTATCTGATGGGTCTGGATTAGAGATGGGCCGTGCCAGAATTTTGTGTCACTGTTCCTTACATTCTTGTTTTGCGTTCCGTTCAAAATATCCTTTCAGGTTTCATGATTTAAAAAGGTTACCTATGGTCTTACCAACATGTATCAGAATACACACGTTGGTAATACTACCCATATATTTAGATCTTTTATAGGGACTGGTCATAAATTATTGTATATTATGTCATGATTCAGCAGGTCCTTGTCAGCAGTCACAAAAAATTATATTGGGATTTGAGGCACATGGTCAGCCGGCCCAAAATTGATTCCTGATTCCCAGAGAACGGATATTAATTTTTGGCGTTATCAAATCACTTGCCAACGACCTTCATATTGATATGGAACGTTCGCAAATTGTCGACAATCAAGACAATAATTCACGTTATAGATCCGCAGTTCTAGGAGACTTTATTCCGTGTTTTTTCTTTTTTCTTTTTTTCTTATTTCTGTGTCTGACTGTCACCTACTGTTGTTTGTTTAGTTTTAAAGTTAATTTTAATACGTACGTAACGATATTATGTCAGTGTTGGATTCGGCGATTGATTGATCGATCGATGCGTAAATATGCTTTCAATTTCAGTTCGAAATCTCTACTAGGTCTAGGACAGCAGAGTTTATTAAAGGGAGCTGAATCCGAATTTTATTATGATGTTGGAAATGCGAAATCCGAACATACCACAATTTCATCGAGAAAATTGCCCATGTAGGAGAAGAATTTGAAACCTGATCAGGTTTTTGAATTTTAGACATTTTAACATTTAAAATAATTTTTAAGATGATTTTTACACTATTTTCGTCGGTAGGTATTCTAATGTCTATCTGGATTCTTCGTAAAAACGCTTAAAATGTACCAAACACCAAACCTAAAACTTTTCGATCTATCCATAATTTTAATTAAGTTTCTTGTAGATTCTAATAATATCCGCGAACGTGCTGAGCGAAGTTTACGCCGATTTTAATGAATCTCGGGAATCTGTATTTATATCTGCGCACAGCAACGCGAAGGAGAGCCAATGAGAAGGTGATTTGTTCCAATTTTTAGATTGAACCATAAGTGAGCAATCAAGAGTGAAACGTGACGAAGTGAGAAAACCCGCGTCGCGGACAGTCCAGGGACCTAGAAACTTCATGCAGCGCATTTCGGGGGTTTGGACAGTTTACTGTTACAGTAGTAGCCAATCAGAAAGCAAAGGATTTTTTTTTCGACCACTCGAATTACCTTGGAATGAACATGGCCCCAAAAAATGAGGTTCTCGTCATCAGCATTGTTAATAAATTATCCAATTTGCAAGGTTTTCAGCTATTTTCAATGGAATATCTACGAAGAAAGCAGGTCGCAATATCGGAGGAGCTCACGAGGTCTTGAGAGTGGCTCGTAAACTAACGCCAACTTACCGCCCAATCATTCACAGGCAATCAACACAGCCTGGTCCACCACCCGAGACACAAACGACCGACGCATTTTCTGGGAGGGGGAAGATAAGGCGTGAAAAAGTGGCAAGCCGATAGAGATTAGTCAGATTTATTGAACGGGGGAGGAAAGACTGAGAATGAGGAAAGGAGAACACAAGTTCTTCAACATCTGACCCCAGAAAGAGGAAAAGGTTATCGCGTCCTCACTTCCTCCGTTATGTTTGCCCCGAGTCGGTCATATTTCCAGCGATCCCAGCCCCAGTTTCAGTGTTTACAGTACCTTTCATGATACGGTGAACTATGTGAGATACCCTTTTATGATTCCCATAATAGCGACCAAGAAGAGAGTACGTGCCCGCCTATTTTCACTTTTCGAAATGTTTATGGCAAAGGTGTAAACACCGAAGGGGAAACGGATTTTTTTTATTTTTTTTTTTTTTTTATTTTTTTTTTTTCAGGAGGAGCTGTAAAGTGGAAGACTGAATCATCACTCACCGTAGTGCTGAATCCAATCAATAAAAAATATACTTATTACAGACAATTTTTTTTACTGATTAGATTCAGCACTACGGTGATTGATGATTCAGTCTTCCACTTCTTAAAGAAGCTCATTTGGGTAAAAAAAAATAGTTCAGAAAGATGTGCTGTATGGATTTTTTATAACCTTTTTTTTTTTAATATGGTAGGGGAAGACCTCCTCCCTTGGTCAGGTCCCTTGGTCCTGGTTGATAGTTTGGGTGGTATACACGAGGGAAATATTTTGTCCTAAATTTTTAATGTTTTATGTAAGTCAAGGCAACACTGCGTCAAGTGTTTTCCCGCTTTTCTAGCCCTGATAAGCTTTATTTGGTTATCAAAGTTTTCGAGGCGTTGTGATGTCGATTTTGACAACATAGTTTTCGACAGCTGACGAAGAAAGTACGTAAATTTCGGTAAATCTTTTTGGTTTATCGTTGAATTCTAGTCTCGATGTATGAAATGCACGCATAATTTCGCAAGTTCATGTCGAATTAATTATTCTGGAGCCAGTTGAAGATTTTTTGGAGTTGACCCTACCTTGGTCAGGCAGGTCGTTCCTACCTTGGTCAACTTCGTAAATGGTAAGTGAAAATCATATTAGGTATCTTTTCGAAAATAACCACTTTAATAAATATTTTGTGATGTAAATGGCATAAAAAATAATCGAATTAATTATTTCAGAGCCTGTTGAAGATTTTCGGGAGTTGACCCTACCTTGGTCAGATAAATATTACGATATCGTCCCTACCTTGGTCACCTTCGAAAGTCAAAAGTGATAATCATAATATGATATATAATATTATTAGGTATCCTTAGGTAAATAACCATTTTAATAAACATTTTGTGATATAAAGGGCACAAATGGCCAATAAACCAATTATTTCTGATCAAAAACATCTTCTGTCAGACAGTTGACCAAGGGAGGAGCCAGACCTGACCAAGGGAGGAGCACGGTTCCTACCTTGGTCAGTTTGGAAGGGTTTGGAAAAACGGTCTCCACAATTAATTAGTGATACTAAAATGATTAGTTCTTCGTCCATTCAACAGCCGAATAGTGTTGCTATCAAGATTCATACATCGGAGGTCCAAAAAACCATCCTAGGTATGCTTTGTTGAAGGTTAAAAAAAAAGTGACCAAGGTAGGAGGTCTTCCCCTACATGTTTTTACGGGCGTGATCTGGATTGGAATGCGAGAGTGAATTCCCCCCCATAAACCCTTCGCCCATCTACTGTTTCCTCTTCTCCTCCTAAATGGTAAGCGATAAAAATACGGCGATTTTTTCTATTGGTTTGGTGGACCGTTTATGTCTGCTCAGGGGGGTCGAGCCCCCTTGAGATGCGCGCAAGTAGGCGAATTTGCGCTCAACTGTCTTATTTTAAATGGGAACCCCTAATTTTTCTCGAATTCGGATTCCTCGCCCAATTTTATGTCCAATAAGCGCGTTGCGCGAATTTTTTGGCACGCGCAAATTGGCGAACTACTTTCTTTCGAATTATTTTTAATTATGGGTAGACATGACGTCCAAAACGTGTCACTGCCAAGAAACACTTAGCAGACAGTCAATAATTTCATTCATTAATTGCGCGTAGTGTGGGCTAAATGTTATTCTCCTGCTTCAGTCACCATCACAGCCATCAATAATAATTTATTCATTACAAAATGCAATCATCTTCCATGATGCAAAGCAAATTTCCGGCGAATCCTCTCTATCATCCCGATATCTGGGAACGCGATCATGACTGTGTGATCGTTCCAGCCAGAGTCACTTCCACGGAAAAAAAGATGAGTCAGTCTTTGAGTCAGTCAGGAGGCGCCGCGCCCAGCTGGAGAGATCTGATGCCTGATGGGCATAATTGAAGGCGAAAGGTCCACCTCGGGAGTTTTGATCATCTTCGACCACTTGGGCCCGCATGTTTGTGACCCCATTTTTTTTTTTTTTTTCTTGTTCCTCTTCATATTCTAATGGGCCATCGTCGACCGTATTTTTCTCTCCCAACAGTTGGCAGGTGTTCCGATTAATCTCGGGATGTTTTGAAGGGACTGACATGACCGGTCGAAACACCCCCGAGCCAGGAAAGTCTGTGATCAATTAAAGGTATCGACAGGAACTGACGTGCTTGTCACCACTTGTTAGGCAGTACATCAATGTTATCAAGTGCATAGCCTCTGTGGGTACTGAAACCACTTTGCGGGTGTGGTTGAGTTCTTAGGGGTTTTGTAACATTTGAAGTTGTTACGTCTGTTAGGCAGAGATCAGAAGGTGCGAAATCCATGTACCCGCCGCTGCTTGGATGGTGGAAGTGTCTGGAGTTTCATGGTAGGCTTCCCAGAGACTACGATCAAGACTAGGGGTCGCAATCCCGCAAAGCGGGATCCAGCAGGATTTATGGTTTAAAAAAAATCCGCTTTTTCTGTCTTGTGAATCACATTCTCATTGCCTGTGATTCATAAGTCCTCCTCATGCCTGAAGTTCACAATATTTTTGCTATTCTGGTGGTATCTACGATCCTATCGAAGATCCAGAAAACCTATCTGAGGGGAAAGAGGGGGCGCTATCTCCAGTTTGCATAATATGCAGTAGAGTGTATTATACATTTTGTTTGACGATTCCACCCACAAGTGTGGAGTCAGAGAGAACATTCTCTACAGCTGGGTAACAATTTCTGCATTAGCTCCGATCAAATTTGGGTGAGAGAAAGTATTAACAAACTGATCTTCGTGTGGTCTTTCTTTCAGCAAGTTCTCCCTTCTGATGGCACACCCACCCAGCTGCCCAGTAAGTAGGGTTTTTTTTTTTTTTTTTTAAATCAGAACTACTCAGTTCACCATTTAGTTGTGCCCGGGTTTTCAGCCCGATCACCCCAACCCGTGCAAAAAGGTTTATTATTCGTTAATATAGGTTAATTGCGCAAAAATTCATTAAAATACTCGAAAAATACATAATTAATAAAATAATTAATTCTGTGTCATTAAAATACTTGAAAAATTAATAAATAAATAAACCTTTAAAAAGTTCTGATTAAAAAAAAATTCCTACTGCCCAAAACGGCACGGACGACGGACGGACATTCTGTTTTTGGTTTGGATTGCATAAGTGTATTTAAAAATATTTTAACAAATATTAGGAAATATATGCATTGAAGGGAGTGTGATACTTTGACATGTCCGTTGACCTGGCAACGCTGGGAAAAAACCTGCGCTTTCGACTCCATCCTACAGGGAAAGGGCGGCGTCTCGTCTTTCCCGCACAGGAAATGCAGAGCGCGATCTATAGTGTCTCGCATACGATGTACCTACGATATAAGATCAGTTCTGTGCCTCAGCTGAAAACGAGTTTCCTGCAAGCGGGGGATTTTCCCCACAGCCACTTTCTACATTTCAATTTCAAGTTCAACGCCGAATTTCACCGCTTCAAGCCTAATTTGTGCTTGACTGTGCCTCTTTAGTCGGCCAGTTCGACTGTGTTCTTAAATTGTGGCCGGGTTTTTACGACAATGCCGTCGGGGGTCTTCCTGAGTTCGAATCCTGCACCGTCACGTTTCCATCCGCATACCGTCGAAACGTTTCGCTGGCACTGCGTGCCGAGAGGGCTCACCCTCCCCCTACCTCGTTGTTGAAGCAATAAAAATAGTTGACCGCATTCGAAGTTATGATAATAGGAAGGCCTCGCATCGTGATCAATAGGAGCCCGTGTACTCGAAAGAACGTCTTTGTTGTATGTGAAGATCTCAATCCCAGTTCAAGAAACCGGAGGATTTCTCTGTGCTGATTTCCCCTTGAGAATCGGGTTTTCGACACGCTCATACTCCCATATAATAACTACTGGAAAGCAGGCAATCTTTATATACCCTCACCCGCTCGCACCACCTTCGGTATTTTTCGATTGACCTCGACTGGACCGATAAAACCGACGATGCACAAGTTTTCCTCGAAGCGTCTCTACGACGGCATATCTGGCCATTGCAATATACTATCGCGAAATTGCGTAACCTCAACTTGCCTCATGCATAATGAAGTTTTCATGTGAATTGAATTAATATTACTGAGAAACCGATAAACATCACAGAATGATCCCCATGAATCGAGTCCACGTTCATACAAACTTCGTAAACACTGCAAAGCTCGATTTCAAAAACCCCTTCAAAAACCTCACACACAGGTGCGGCGTAGTTGAACAACATTGTTAAAAAGCAATTTGTGAACACTTTTGATTAGAAGAACAATTTTACAACCATTTAAAAAAAAAAAAAAAAAATTGAAAAAATAGGTACCTCAAGATAGTTCAAGTGTCGTTGAGACTGGGATTGATTTTGTTGTGTATGGATTGATAAATAGTCGTTTTGTTTTGTATAACCGCATTGGTTGAGTCTTGTTGAGTTTGTGGAAGGAAGTACCGAGTCGTGATGTAGGATATGTAATTAATTTACTGATAACAAGGTATTGTTTAAATAGGTTCCTAATTAAGGGCCTCTAATGTGGTTTATACGGTGGTGTAGCGTTGTCTACCTGTTATTGTACAAGACAATCGGGTGTACACCAAGTGGGCGTAATGTGGATGGGTTTTCTAGATGTAGGTGTGGGGAATGCGTAGGCAGATCTTCAGACATCCCCTTCGCCTCGTCCGGAGTTTGTGGTCGCCATGGAGCTCCGACGGGACGTGAATGTCGTAGTCACCGATGCGACGCCACGAAGGGGACTTCATTAAAGGATTCATATCCCGATCAGGTTCTTCCTTTGACACTTTCCGTTGGGGCGGAGCCCGTTGGGTTCGACACCCGTAATCATCAAGCTGGAGTCCCTCTTTCAGTCCTGAGTGTCTTTGGTTTGTTTTAAAATTCAAATGTAGGTACCTACTTTCAGAACGTACTCCTACACCCAGCTTATAAGCTATACTTCTTCAAATAAGTAAGTTTGGGGCCAAATTTGGCAGAAAGATGTGAACGTTCAGTGTTAGGAAGGTAGGTACATGGATGGTAGGCTTGATGGAAGAATTTCATAGGTACCTCAAAGTATAAGTTTAAATTAGGGAGACGGGTGGATAGGCCAATTCAGCTGATGGCCAATATTGTTTATTCCTCAAAAAGTAAATTTAGAGTGGGAACCAGTTTCGAGCAGGTAAGCCCATCTAAAGCCGCAACAAGAAAACGCTGCAAAATCAAAGAATAATAATGTAAATATATAATAATAACATTTAATGTTATTATGATTCTTTGATATAGGGTAATTGAGCAAAAATTAATTCTATGTCATTAGGAAAATATTTTTGAAAATTTTGAAAAAAGTATTCTGTACAGTGTTTGGACAGATGTGGAACTTCAAAAAATGGATTTTGCTTCCAAAATTACTCGGAAAACGACACTTTATGTGACCCCCTGGGATCCTTCAAAAATCCCATTTGTAGCCCCATGAAAACCCCATAGATCCCCACAGTGAAATCGGATCGTTCAGGGACCCCCAAAAATGGATGTAGCGTCCAAAAATACTTCGAAAACGACACCTAACTCGACCCCATTGCCGAAAACCTGTTTAAAAAACCCTCCCGTAGCCCCAGTTTAGCCGTATAGCCACGGGTTTGGGCGATCGGGCTGAAACCTTGCGGGCACAACTAGATGGTAAACCGAGTATTTTGACAAAATTTCGGATTTGAAAAAATTTCTAGTTTCCTAACCGGCTCGGACAGTGGACGGACATTTCGTTTTTGGAATTCATAACAAAGTCCGTAATACGGCCGTAATTTGACTATAATGTCAAATTTTGAGGCCGATCGGAACTTTCGACCTTCGTTGCGATTAAATAGATATGTGCATTATTCCTAGAATAATAAACCAAAAATGCTGCAGCCTCAATATTCTCCAAATAATTAACAAATTGACTGAGAACCATGTCTATCTTAAAAAGGACGATTCCGGATCAAAGCTCGGCTTACAGAGGTCACTTCTCAATTTCTCAAAGCCCTACTCAAGTTCTCAGTTCCCCAAAGCTTCGTTCAGCTTTAAGTTTAACTACGCTTACATTAGTTATTCATATTTAAAATCGAAAATTCTCCGTGATAAAAAACATTTGTGCAAAATACCAAGATAGTTACGATCTTTTGCTTGAATATGGCGAGAAAATGATAAAGAAAACGAAGAAGTAAAATAATGTTATTTATCGGAAAATCTAAACAGTGCAAGCTAGAAAATGTGATAAACTCCGAGCAATTGGCAATCATAAAGCGTTGAGTACGCACTAAAAACCCCGTACTAAGAACCCTGCTTCCATTGACTTTTTTTTTTTTTCAGTTAATAATTTGTATTTACATTAAACACTTGAATTCTTCGATGTGATAGCGCCTGTTGAAACAAACGGGACAAGAAAAACGGAGTCACAACTCCTGGTTGAAAAAAAGTTAATGGTTAGATAATGCGACTGCAATAGGAATCATCTTGATGAAACTACGCAACCATCATAATATTATCTGAAATGGCCCTATCGTATATTTACCTGTGATAAAAAAATTAAAAAAAGGCGAAGAAAATTTCCTTCGCTTTGGTTTTTTCATGGGATCACGGAGGGATACAGAAGTTGTCAAGAGGACGATTACTACCTGCGGGGTTAATGAGAAGGCGCAGATGTTGACTTGACGAGATGATGAACGTGTGTCACACATCGAGTTTAACTGTAAAGTGCAGTAATTTTGAAAGGCGTTACGTTGACATTGTGACACTTAATTTTTGAGGTGAAAAATCTGAGGGTTGGCAGTGCTGTGATCTTTCTCACTCCTTTGCTTTACAATTATTGTGCATAATAACTTCACATGAGAAAGGTTGAGAATTAAAAACGCTGCAAATTTTACACAAGGGTTTATTACTCTTTGATATACTTGTACAGCAATTTAATAATGTCAATGAAAAAAAAGTTTTTTTTTTCAATTTTTCGTTTTTTACCTGAAAAATATTTGACCTCCTGGGGTCCTTCAAAAATCCCATTGTAGCCCCATGATAGCCCTATAGATCGCAACAGTGAAATTGGATCATTCCGAGACCCCAAAAAATGGATTCTACGTCCAAAAACAGTTGGAAAACGACACCAAACTCGATCCCATAGCCAAAAGCCTTTTTAAAAAACCCTCCTGTAGCCCCATTTTAGACCCATAGCGCCCCACGGGTTTGGGCGATCGGGCTAGAAACCTTGCGGGCACAACTAGATGATAAACCGAGTATTTTTTTTCTGAATTTCAGATTTAAAAAAAAATTCTTCTGTTCAAAACGGCCCGGACGGCGAACGGCTTAGGGCGGACGGACATTTCGGTTTTTGGGTGCCGGTTCGGTATGCGATCTACGCCATCCGCTCGATCTACCAGTCCCCTTCTATTGTCCCTCGTGATCTACAAACATGAACCTTCCGATTCAGATAGATAGGTTCATCGGAAGGTTCAGATGCCGAAGTGGTAATATGATTATTAAAGTAAATAGTAGAAACCACGGAGCACGCGTAGGGTTTTCGGTCTGATTGTCGATATTTCCACGTTCATGGACTATTATTGCTGGAGAAAATACAGAACTGAAAAACGCTGCAAATTTCACACAAGGGTTTATTATTATTTGATATAGATTACTTGTGCAAAAATTTAATTCTGTGTCAAAGAAAAACAATTTGGAAAAAAACTTTTTTTCTTCAAAAATTCTTCTATTTTTTACTCAAAAAATATTTAACCTCCTGGGATCCTTCAAAAACCCCAATTTTAGCCCGATCAGATTTTTAAAAAAAATTCCTTCTGCCCAAAACGGCTCGGACGGCGGACGGACATTTCGGATTTAGAATGTAGACCTTTTCCAAGAATAATAAACCAAAATCGGACCTATATCTTGCCCTGCCGATGGAAATCAAGGATTTTTCCTATTTTCGATGGTAGATCGCATACCGAACCAGGAAATTTAATTCGATGGGGATCCGGCGTAGATCACATACAGAAACGGTTACATCGCAGGTAGATCGCATACCGAACCGGCACCGCGAAAACATAGGTGTATTATTCCAAGAATAATAAACCAAAACGCTGCAAATTTTACAAAAGAGTATTATTCTTTGATATAGGTTAATTTTGCAATAGCTAATTATATCTCATTAGGAAAGTATTCTGTACAGTGTTTGGACAGATTTAGCACCCAGAAAAATGGGTTATAAACGCATAAATGCGTCCAAAATTACCCCCAAAACAACACTTCATTTGACCTCCTGTGATCCTTCAACGCCCTAGATCATCTCGATGAAATCCGATGGTTCTGGGACCCCCAAAAAATGGATTCGACGTCCAAAAATATTTCGAAAACGACACCCCACTCGATCATAGCCGAAAACCATCCAAACCCAATCCCATAGGTAGGTAGCCCCTTTTTAGCCCCACAGAGCCCCACGGGTTTCGGCGAGCGGGCTGATAACCTTGCGGGCACAACTAGATGTTAAGTAGTATTTTGTCAAAATTTCAGATTTTAAAAAAAAATCGATCGATTCTTGGAATAGGTAATACACCTATGTAATCGCGACGGAGGTCGATGACTACGATAGGCCTCAAAATTTGACATTACCCGTTTCAAGAGGTCTAGATTCCAAAACCGAAATGTCCGTCCGCCGTATTCGATTGACCGAATACGTACTACGTCATCCCCACTGAGACCCCATCATTATGCGGTTTCACCTTACATTCATATACCATTATAACATAATATATAGGTATATAATATACCATTATAACATAAAAATATTATGTAATATATTATATTATGGTAAATTGTATTTTACTGTCGCTGTGGTGCGTTCGCCGTGATTTTTTATAACAGTTATAAAATTAGTAATCTGGATAATTTATTTAAAGAAATAAAGGAAATAAAGTAAGTAATCTGGATAATTTATTTATTTATAATTCAAAACGAGACAAACCCAGTTACTGGGTTTGTCTCGTTTTGAATTATAAATAAATAAATTATCCAGATTACTGTTCACATGAGAGTCTATGTCTAAACGCGAATTTTTGGCGTGTTGGAGGGCAGGAGTCAGTGGATCCTCTTGCTTTACCTCGCCCCTTGCCAGCAAGAACCTTGAGGAAAACTGATTTCTTTTCGGCCGCGTCCGGCAAGCCCATACCAGAACTCGACTTCGAGCAAAGTTATGGAAACTCCGGTCAGCCCTCAGGTTAGCTCCGGGGGTTCATCTTATCTAGACTCCTCTCATGAAAATGCACCAACAAGGCTTTCTTCATCTTCCTCAGGCAAAGCAATCCTGGAATGGTACCCCTCGCGCCTGCATCCTAGCACGTCTGATCCGAAATTTTCGGGCATAACGACAGTGTGAACATGGAGTACCTATGCGCCTTCGATACTCCTCCAAACACACCATTACACACCAATGAATATGATGTAGGGAAACAGAGACATGTTGGTGCTCAAACGTTTTGAGTCAAAACACACCCGCTTTGAGTCTAGTCCCTACAGGAATCAAGGTTTAGTACAGGTCTAATTTTGGGATTCAAACCCACAACATCCTAATTATCATCAATGACAATGTCAACTACGGTAATTGTTTTCCCTGACTCATCGCAATTTTAGCTTGACCCATCCCGGATTCTAATGGCAACTCATCTCGATTTGATGCCATCTAACCCAACTTGATTGCCTTTCGATGGCGGGCTAAACGGCAGGGATCGGCCCGGTCAAGGTTTACTGAGCAGAATGGTCACGACCGAAATCACTTCTGGGGAGGGGGAGGGGGATTACGCCGGATTTGATTTGGTTGGCTGTCAACACAATGTCTCGGTCACTAACCCCGCGTTTCACCTTCTGTGAGGGAATCGGCATGAGCGGAGGCGACGAAAATCTACGAGAAATTACCGATGAAATAAAAAGCTGACTAATAGACGGTAGAACGGTCATTAACTCGCCGAATGTTCAAGTGCAATGAATTGCAAGAAGTCAACCACCGAATAGCAAAAGGGAATTGGAAAATATCCGTTCCTCTCCCAACCTTATGGTGATGGATCGACCCATGAAATCCATCAGTTGATCGCTAAAGTAGTCAAAATAATGCAACGTCCACTGCTATGATACTGGCGCAGTATAATACTGGGGAGCATTCGGGAAATTTCCCCTCTCATCAGGAGCTTCACAACAAATCAATCGGCAAAACCACAAAATCATTGTCCGGCCCACGAAGAATCAATTATGCTGATAGCCTGAGCCTAATTGTTTGATTTTTTTTTTTTTTGACGAATTATTCAGGACTAAGTAGGTATATTCATACGTTATCAATTAAAATTTGATGTCTGCGAAACGCTATTCTAAAATTTGGAAGGGAAACTTTAATATACTTAGTATAGGTATATACGGATAGAGAATCATTTTTACTTAGTACTAGCACTCAGACATAAGGCAAGAAGCAACGCTCGGCCGACCACTGTATCGGGCATCAGCACCAAGTGACATTCCCTCAATGCGCTAAATTTAAGGGGCGTAAAATTGGCCAGGGAATAGAGAGAAATCGTCTTCCCACACACCAGAATATATCCGAAATTAGCGCAGAATTAACCGTTTCCCACAATTTTCCTGCACTCATCAAATACACGTTGTACCCAGATGGAAAACACTTTTAAATGCTTTATTACTATAATAGTAATTATTCGCCAATTTGTTTTTCAATTACGAATACCTAGGTATCTACTAATTATTGGGCGACAATCAAAATCCCCCGACGTGTAAAAGGGGGTCCATCAGAATCCACCCGTCGGGTCCGCAGGTCAGTTCCGTGGAGTATCAAGATCCCCCCTAATTAGAATTAAATTCCACGCAAGTCAGGCATGGTAAGAAAATGAAAATGATTATAATAATATTAATCATATTACTAAAATTACTAATAATGAATAAATAAATAAATTACTACATTAATTAAAAATTGAAATATTCAAATAAATTCATTAAAATAAATGAATATTTAATTTATTCAATAATTTATTTATTTTATTAATAAAATATACCAATATACAGGTTGTCCCAAAAAGTAAGAAGCACGAAAAAGGTGAAATTTCGACGTATGATTTCAAGAAAAAAGTGAGCATCAAGTATAGTGGAATCCACGTCCCGAAACCGACGGACGCACCAACCACGAACAATGAAAATGAATTAAGTACCTATCATAGTAGTTACCTACTGTAGGTAGGAACATAATGTTCCTACCTACTCGTTTGACTTTTAATTAAATTTTCTCGTGACCAACGCCTCGTGTAAATATAATAATATTAACGCATCGTGTAACTATAATATCCAACGCATCGTGTAACTATAATATCCAACGCATCGTGTAAATATAATAATATTATATTACATATCTTTATACAATTTATATATTACAAACGATACATTTATACAATTTATATATTACAAATTGTGTACATATTATGTCTACAATTCGTAAATTTGGAGTTTTTGACCCGGGGGGATTTCGATAACTTTTGACATACCGAGCCGGGGGATTTTGATATTCGCCTGGGGGATTTTGATAACTTTCACTCTCCGATGGGGGGATTTTGATGAATCCCCTAATTAATATACCTACATTATTGATCCAAACACGCTGAAGGGTTATTTCTAAATGACAGTGGGAACGCCGCGCAGTTCACCTGAGTGCTACGACCCGAAGTCAGTCGTTTACAAAATAGAACAATGAAACTCAAACTACGTCTCTTTATTACAATGTTAATTGCACCATCTCTCAAGGTCGTCGTTGTGTAGAATCGCCTTTTTTTTTTTTTTTTTTTTTGCAATCCGTGCGGTTTTTAGCCCCGCATTTCCAAGAATGCTCAAAATGATCGGGGCATTTTCCCGCCCTCAAAACCCGTCGGGGCGTCGCCTTACGAAAAGCTCGAGTTACCCAGTTTGGGAATGAAAACGACAAAACAAGTTTTCGAAAAGTTAACTTCCTTTCGGGCTGACGTCAGTGGAAATGAAGCCGAAGGAGGGAAAGTGACGAATGGTCAGAATGAAAAGTGACGTCATTATCTGGTGGGAAGCGGTGGCGACGCCTAGCAGTCTGAGTTGAAACAAAAGTGCTGATGGGGGGAAGCTCAGGGACTCCCGCCAACATCCACTTCCTTCCTACATCTCGTCTTTCTCCGGTTGCCCACGCCAAGTCTCCAAACGGTTTGGCTTGTCGATCATTCACAAAACGCCAACGTTACGATCGCTATTCAATATCTCCGTTTTTCCCACTACCTACCCGCTTCCTTGTTCGGCGTATTGTTCAATTCCACGCGAGCTTCCCGAGCTACGGCCGAACGTATCTTCCGATTTGAAATTTGAAGAAGAAAAAAATCCATGCTTGGAGCTTTTTTCATGAACCTATGTCATGAGCTCAGGAAAACATTATACGCCCACGATTTTACGTCAAAATACGAACACGAAACCTCTTTCGACTCACCGTTCAAATTCGAAGAAAACTTTCTTTTAAATAAGGCAGTCTTCCTTTTGTAGCCCGTAAAATTTTATAATAGGGCAAAGCGGGGTAAATGTGTTAACGGTTCATAAAATGGCGCCAAATGAAGCTACACATTTTTACTGTGTGTACCTATTGTAAACACTACTGTAAGGTCTAATACTGCTTATCACAGAAAACGGCGGAATTCGGGTTTCGTGTTGAGAAGTTGCTGCTGTTTATCTGCGGCAATCAGTGTTCTTACTTTCGACCAGAGTTGATGATTTTTTTTCTACCCTTTTATAAGTAGGTAAGATAAAGATTCTGTCTTCGAATTAGTTATCTAAGGAATTGTGAAAGTTTCAAATCGAAATCTTCATTCCTTGTAATGCACATCAGCGCACCTACATCTGCTTACACAAAAAAGTTAATAACAACCATAAGAATCTGAACAAACATAAAAATTAATATCGTCAAGCAACACCGCCTAACCCACATCTTCCTAACTTTACAGGTTACACCAAAAACTCTTTCATTAAATGAACTTATTATTAAATTCTAATAAAAGCTGTATCGTTTAACAAATTGTTTCATGTAGGTACCTAACTGTTTCATGAAAATGTTCCATTTAAAAACTTCCTTTTAAAAGCTGTTTCATTTTCACCTTAAAGTGGGTTAGGCGGGGTTGCTTCTCCAGCATATATATCCATATAGGTACCGTTTTGTTTGGTTTTTAATGCCCTTTAAAAAAACTAGCCCCATGATGCTCTGAGAAATGGAAGCCATTTACACAATTACTCCCTTTATGTGTACTACCGAGGACTTAAAAAAAAGTATTTTCCTCTCAGCTCTCACCCCCGCGCGAGCCTTAATTCGCGCAACTTCTCATCGTGTCCACGAGGCGTGTCAACCAATCTTGACTGACCTAACGTTTTTACCTTCGTTACCACAGATTGACGATGCCGAGAATAATAAACCAAAACCGATACGACAGTTGATTAGTTTGCCCGAACTCGAGGAAAACTAAGATACATTATGTATTATGTACCTACGTATTACCTTATGTATTACCTACCTATGATACCGAGTGTTGCAAATGCGCAGACATGCTCACAATCCGCAGGAATTCACTGTCAAGAGGAATAGAAGATTTGTGGTTACACGACCAGTTGACTGGAAGGAATCTGCGGTCTGAGAGTCATTACTACATCCAGGCTGTGCAACACGACAGGACGACTCGGAATCGGCGGACCATCACGATCTTTCTTCGCTAATTCGGACGTGAAATCGAGTACGATGTAATTTACGAGATTTCCCCTTCACCTCATCGGATAATCCACGTTCGCCGTACGCGTCAAGTTCACACTATCCCTGGGAGATATGGATGTTCCCTTGAGATGTCAACCTTGGAGGTTATCACTCTATGCTGAAAACCATTCGAATCTCAAGAGGGAGTCTGAAATTGTTTCGGTTTATTACTCTGGCGAAAATGCATATTTTCACAAATTCGCTGTCGTCGAGGTGTTTTCCCTTATTTCATTTTCTGTCGAAAGTCGACACTCGGTATGTCGTCTTTCATCATTAAATGATGAATCTGATAAATTTTATCAGACTGAATAATGTGTGTCCCTCGTATCTGCAGAACTTATTATACTATAATGGTTCCCACCGTTCTTCGTCAACGATGTTTTGTTGAGCCGACAAATAGTCAGTTCCTTGGCCGTGTTCAGTTCGAAAATCTCGAGTCGTGTAAAAAAAATTACACAAGGGTTTTTTAAATTCTTTTGTAAAAGTAAATTGTGCAGAAATGTAATTAGACGTCAATAAAAATGATATCGTATGAGATGTGAGGAGTTGTTCATAAAACCGCTTCACGCTTGCCGTGTCGATGATATTTTCTAATGAATTTGGTGGGACTTTTGATAGGTTTATTCGCCGTATACGTTCACCAACCTGAAGTGAACGCCAATTAACGCCCAAAACCAGTCGCGGCCTTTTTTTTATTCGTTTAATATTCAGATAGGTTTCATTTTCATCTAAATTTGTGTCCTTGATGGAACCCTCGAGCATTAAATTCCTTTCCAAGTCGAGCCTATAAAAGTGGAGGGCGACGGACGAGTATGAAGAGATTTGGCTGGTTCGGACGACCATTTATGGCAGGCCGAGTTTTCTCTTTAAAGTTAGCTGTACGACTGAATCACTGAACTCGACGAGATCTTCAAGTTCTTTACGGGTTTTGAGGCTGGTCTGTTTTCGAGCGATTGTCTGAACGGACCCCGCTGAGGAGGTTAATAATAGAACGATGCACCAAACACAAGTGAATTCTGAAGAGTTCCCGGAAGACGATGGAGCTTCGGAATCCGTTTGGGCAGAGAGCACACCGATAGGCAGCATATGTCGGATTTCGTCCAGAAAAAACTCGCTTTTTTTAAAAATGAACACGAGTTGATGAGACGAAACATTTGGGTTTTCCAGCCTGGTCGTTTCGATTAGTGCTCTGACTGCAAGCCTTTTTTTAGTCATCGAGAGGCTTTGCAGTTGTAATCATATGATTTAAATTGATATGAAAATTAAATAGTACTAGTCCGTGAGATCCGCTGACTAGGGATCTCACGCTAAGTTTGATGTGTAACATAGAATAATAACGGTACCTACCAAGAAACTTAATGCAAAATGCAACAGATCAGCGACAGTTCTAGGTATTTTGAAAAAGTATCGATACATATCGATACTTTTTTTCCTGATATATATCGGAATATCGAAACTTTTTTTTCCAGTATCAGAGCCGACCCTTTTTTATCCCTCACAATGTCATTCTATCAGTTTCAACAGCTGCGACATAGGTATAGGTACCTACTGTACCTACACCTCTACCTATATTGCTGGGAGACTACTTCAACAAATAAAAGAAAGTTGATGTACCACGACCACCTCCAGCTTTCGGAGAAAAACAAAAAGACATTTCTACCCATTTTGAAAAAGTATAGATACTTCAAAATATCGATATTTTTTGGAAGTATCGTATCGATATTTTTTATACTTTCTAGATGTATCGATACGATACTATATCGATACCTACTTTTTAAGTATCAAACATCCCTACACTATTCTGAAATTAGTAAAAACACGGGTTTTTGGGCGATGCGTCACGTGGAGGCCGCTTCGGCCTATGGTACAGCTGATGCGACGTATTACACTGTTTAGAACGTGCTTCCGTTGGACATCGAAGGTCAAAAAACATGAGAAGAGACTTATTCGGCTCAGTTTTGCATATAGACCGCTACAATTGCCGCTGCAGCTGGTCTGCAGCTGCAACAACAACTGCAGCGGCACCAGAAACTGGACAGCGAATTCTTCCAACCTTAAAATTTCAGGTTTATAGGTCCAAAGTTGGACAAATGCAAATAGAGTCGATGCAGGGCTTCACTGCGCTCGGTGAAGCCACATACTATCTAGATCTAGATCTCTAGCTCCTGCTGACCACTACTTTTGCACTACTGGTAGGTACCGAGAGCAGATACGGGGTACTTCTGGGCGCGAGAAACGTGGGACTGCTCCTTCCCCGCACGTCATGAACAACGGCCTAACTCGCGCCAGTATTTAGGTACGACACATCCCATGATCGGCACCCTGGACTGCAGCAGATGTCCTGGTGATCCCATGACCCCCCCTGATCTCCTGAGGGATGTCTGAGGCTGGACTTGGGGAACCTGGGACCATTTAAGGACTCGTCTCCAGGACCCTCTGGTCTGTAGGATGGTCGCAGGACATCGGAGACAGCGGCAGAAGGTGAAGAGTACCTATCTGGACGCAGCGGACTCACAGGGAACCCTTGAAAATCTCACCTGGCATCACTCTCCCATACCTCCAAACACAAGCGGCGACCTTGAGAACACAACCACATCATTGTAGACTACCACGACTACCACAAACGATTGTCAGTACCCAAAATGTCGTTTTTGGTGTGAACATTAATGTAATGCCCTCCATAGCAAGTAATTTGAGTTCGGAGGGGAGTCGCCAATATAAAACCCCAAACACGATTGCCGAAACTCCTCTCGACTTTGCTGTATTCGCTGCTGCGGCTGGTCGCGGCTGCCGTCCGGGAATGACATGAACCTCGATCACCTTGATTCTCGTATGCATCAGGTTATGGTCCCCCCAGTGATAAATCGAAGGCTCCTTTTTTTCCCCAACCCTCGTTCACCTTCGGTCTTCCTCAACCGGCGCTCTGGTCATGTGGACCTATTTACTCCAAGTTGGCGCATCTGTTGACGACGGTGTTTGTCAGATAAGAGCCTGGACTATCTCTCGGCGTCACGGACGACTTTATCAAAATAGGAGACGAACCCCATTCTCACGCATTTAATACTTTTACAGGCTTCTATGCAACATTAGAACGTTTTGATGTTTCAGGGTTTCAACTTCACAACCGATTAAACATCCGCATTCCATTGTGCCTGTTTACGTCGGCATTCGAGAATCAATCAAAGTGTACACGCCTCATCTGAGCGTTCCCCTTTTTTCTTATGGGTCGTAAATCTTATTCTCAACAGGTTCTTCCTGATATGCGTATAGTACTTGAATTCACTCTTCGCACTTGGCCGATAAAGAATCCGGTTTACGGCTTGCCTGAAGGTTTTAGATCATTTTTTCTTCATACGATGTGCCTATAAGGGAATCGTGCCTTTACGAATCACCGTACTATTGAGCAAAATGACCGATAAGGTCTTTAGGAAGATTACTGTAGAGATCTGCACAGTGCAGGCTCTCGATAGTATCGAGTTCCTACAGGTATACCTTGTCGTCGTCTCTAATCCTCGAAATTGGTGTTCGCCGCACTGGTTTTGGATTAAGAATGATTTCATCGCTTCTAGGGATGAGTGACATTTTAGTCATTGCTCGGGCGTTGCGCAACATTTTTGGCTCCCGAAAGGTGTTGCGTTGTGTTGCGAGTCAAGTCCAAGAGGATTGAATAGATCAATGGTTTTCTGTCGATGTGTTTTGGGCCATTCCAAATCAACGATCAACCATCAATTTATTTTACCATATACCTATCTATACTTCTATAAAATTTATACCTTTTCCCAAATGGTCTGGAAGGGTCAGTTACATTATTCTTTAAAATTGAGACTTAATGGGCTAGGGAACAAGGTCAGAGAAATGGGAAAATTTTGCCGAACATAGTTGAACTAATAATGAACAAAGTACTCAGTACAGTTAGCACTGAGAAATTAGGTGTCTGAGCAGAGTAAATCACTAGCGAATATTTGGCGTTTTGAATTTTCCCGCGTGACACTTTAACTAATCCGCCAGAGTGCAATCGCACAAAAAGTAGAAAGTGTACAAAAATCCTTCAAAAATCCCATTTGTAGCCCCATCAAAGCCCTACAGATCACCACAGTGAAATCGGATCGTTCCGGCACCCCCAAAAATGGATTCTATTTCCAAAAATACTTCGAAAACGACACCTAACTCAATCCCATAGCCAAAAGCATTCAAAAAGCCTTCCCGTTGCCCCATTTTAGCCCCATAACGCCCCACGGGGTTGGGCGATCGGGGTGAAAATCTTTCGGCCACAACTAGATGGTAAACCGAGTATTTTGTCAAAATTTCAGATTAAAAGAAAAAATTCCTACTGCCCAAAACGGTCCGGACGGCGGACGGACATTTCGGTTTTGGAGTCTAGACCTCTTGAAACGGATAATGTCCAATTTTCAGGCTGATCGGAGTGACCTCTGTCGCGATTACAGAGGTGTATTAGACCGGCCCCTATAAGGTCTATACCAAGAATAATAAACCAAAATCAACTAGCCACACACCAGAATATATCCTAAATTAGTGAGGAAGGAACCGTCTCCCAAATCATACAAAAACCGTTCTCCAGAATCACATGATGGAGTAGGATAACGATTTTTCCACCTGAGCGGCACCCTCTCCTCCCTTCACAGGTCCCCCGCAGACCTGACAGACTGCACAGAGGCTGGCCCCTATAAGGTCTCTAAGACACACGAGTACCCGCAATCGCTAAAAATCGTTCAAATTAAACAGTTTAATTAATGCGCAGGTTTGCGCGCATCTTGGTGGCATCCCAACCCAACCAGTAAGAGGGTACAGAGAGGCTTGTGAAACACACACCCACAGACACCGTCCGAATTAGTGGTATAGATGAATATATTCATATATGGGGCAAGATTCGGCTTAGGTTGAGTTGCAAAGCTGCAGTAGAGCAGACGTGTCGTTCGGTCTTGCAGAAAGCCGAACCAAATTGAAGCAGAGGTCACAGTTCAGATGTACCAAGTGTCTTCAGATACGAAACAGTGTGGACGTCATATCATGCCGATCCTAGTTTCCAGAACTCAACCCAGGTTGAGCCGCCTAGCCTCATTCAGCGTTGTGTGGATGCGCCTTCAATCTCCTCGTTGTTGGAAATGAGCTTGAGTTTGCACATCCTCACCGTGCCGAACGAGGCCAGGCGGATCAAGCCGGAAGGCATGTTGAAATTTAGGTCAATTTGTAACGCGCTTGTTTTCGGCACAGTCTGGCTTTCGGCAAGGCAGCAAGACCGAACTAGCACCCTACCAGATCGGGAACTACCCTACCAGTGCCCACACTAGCTCGTGTTCAAATCAATCGTCATTGCATGGTCGCACCCTCATGTATCCCACTTAGATCAGATCCACAGGTTATAACTTGATCAACATTAAATTTTACGTTAGGCAGTTGATCAGCCGTTAGCCAGGAAATTGGTTCATGATTAAATCATAATATTGATCATCACCGTCATACTAGCAGGTGCAGCTGATTGCTCAATAATCCCATCTTCATTTTAAAAACACACCGTAAGAGGTGGGTTGAGAAGTAATTTCTCTTCATGAATACTAGGTTCAATTACTCTTAAGCATCTATAAAACTAATTGTCGTAATAATTCCAAGTGTGTGACCTCTTATCGAAATCCAATTAGTTCAGAAGCTGAGGATATTTATTCCTGGTTGTGAGTGCTCAATAAATTAAGGCCTAGAAAACTTTCTCCGCCGGTTATTAAGAGTTTAATAGGGGCGTAATATTAGAAAGGTTTCAAACAGGGGGGTTTATTAGGGAACCTATGTTACAAGAGCGGTCCAAATGAGAAATCAATTTTCGGACCATGTTTTTCAAGGAGGGAACTAGCAAGATGGGCCATTCGGTCGGGATCGGCACATTAGTACAGAACTGGTTTCTTTCTAGGAGGCCCGAGAGTGTCAGACCTCTTGAGGGCCCTTCACGGTATCATTAGAGAATTTTTCGGAGTAAAAAAAAAAAAAAAAAAAAAAAAAATTGACTAAGCAGTCACTGAACAATCAACCCATATGTTTGGGATGACAGGTCGAAAATTGCAATCAACCTGAAAATTCGCTGGACGGCACATAGGTACACATTACATACATGTAAGTAGTATGTATACATACTACCTTAAATGGGAATCTTCACGGTCGGCCCGTTCTCGACGTGTTATAATATAAAACATGTGTTTCAGCCGAAAAAGTTGGTGAGTGCGTTATCAAGCTGTGTTATCTGCTGCACCTACAACTTGTGCTAGCCAAACCACGTAATCGGGTATCTAAAAGAACAATAATAATATTATTATTCATATTATGGCCGCTAACCAACAGCTGTTTTCCCTACGTGAAATGTTGCATAGAGGTTCGTTGAGTGAAGAATTTTTTTTTAAACCCGAAATTTGGTTATTTAATAACCATGAACCTTCTGTTAATCTATGGGACATATAAAATTTAAAAACGTTGTTTGCAAAGAAGATTAAAGTAGGTATGTACATGTAAAATTATTATTTAAAAAAAAAGCTGCAAATTTTACACAAGGGTTTATTATTCTTTGATATGGGTTACTTGTGCAAAAATTATTTCTGTCAAAATGAAAAATGTAGGGAAAATTTTTTTTTTTTTTCACAAATTCTTTCTTTTTTATTCGAAAAATATTTAACATCCTAGGATCCTTCAAAAATCCCATTTTTAGCCCCATGAAAGCCCTATAGATCGCAACAGTGAAATCGGATCGTTCCGGGACCCCAAAAATGGATTCTACGCCAATAATACTTCGAAAACGACACCTAACTCGATCCCATAGCCAAACGCCTTCAAAAAACCCTTCCCGTAGCCCCATTTTAGCCCCATAGCGCCCCACGGGTTTGGGCGATCGGACTGAATGAAAACCTTGCGGGCAAAACTAGATGGTAAACCAAGTATTTTGTCGAAATTTCAGATTTTTAAAAAAATTCCTTCTGCCCAAAACGGCCTGGACCGCGGACGGCGTACGGCGGACGGACATTTCGGATTTAGAATGTAGACCGCTTGAAACGGATAATGTCAAATTTTGAGGCCGATCGGATTCGTCGACCCCCGTCGCAAAAACATAGGTGTATTATTCCAAGAATAATAAACCAAAATGAAGGAAGATTTAAAAGTTTTGAATGTTGTTTACTTTTGCGCCAACATTAAAAACATAACAAGTTCTAAAAGTAAATTGAATCTTACGAAAAATTGGGCATTTGGCAAAATGATCGAATCTAATAAATCTAGTAAATCTCTACCTAATAAAAGGAACTTGGACTGGCGGAGTGGGTTCAATTTGTTGAAATTCTTAGTACCAAGTTCTCTCTAATTGTTCTCAGATAATGTCTTTATTTTATATAGATATCTCTTGGGAACTATCATTATATTATAATGATAGTACGCAAGATGACGAACATGTGACGTTTTTTCTGCATGAAACCGTATGTACCTATGAAGCTAAATACATTTTCGGTATTTTGCTTCCGAGTCTGCGAAGCCTTGTGTTCACTTTCGGGAGAAAAAAATTTTTTGTTGTCCGAATTCAAAATTTCCACTCGCATTTTGCGTTTCATAGCCTACTGAACAAATTTGGTTTCGTGTCTGTCGGTCTGTGGGTCTGTCCGCATTTCCTTGTTACAGCCATAATTTCCACAATTTTGAATGAATTTAGCTCAAATTTTGAGGGATTATGCGGATAAGGCTCCTTGAGGTCCCATACGAATTTCAGCACAATTGAATCAGCGGTACGCTCTGCGCATGCGCTAACGTGAAATTCTTGAAACAGGCATAAGTTTCTCAATTTTGATCGGATTTCAATCAAATTTTCAGGAATTGTGTGCGTATAGCTCTAGATGGTCCCCTGTCATTTTCATCACGATTGAATCAGCGGTACGCTCAGCGCATGCGCGAACGTAGTTTCCTTGTTACAGTTGTTACGTTCATTTTGAACTTGGCACGAGGAAGCTCATGTGCCATTGCCTTGGCAGTGTATTCCTTTTTTTTTTCGTGTTGGGGATTTTTTGTCCGATTACCGATAAAAGCAGGTTTGATGAGATTTGAAAACGGTTTGGGGGGCCTTCTTGACTTTACACGTTTGTAGGAGGTTGAATTGATTAAAAAAATACTTCTGGATTATTTTGGAAATTTTAACAATTCACTCAGCTTTTACAGTTGCTCCCCGCGAAATATTTAGCTCTGCGACTACTCTATAATTATCTAAAAGCTCAATTAACCCGCGTGTAGGTAGGTAATTCAATTTGCGACGTTTCCCCGCCGCTTTTAAGCCGTTAAGTTGCTCAACTTCATTAAGTTAAGCATTTAATTATCCACCACTCTAATCATCAATAACTTACATCACACCGTTCATACAAGCTGAGACGTTGATTACTCTGGTAAGGAAAGTCCTGGGAATATTACGTTTCATTGATAAAATCTCAACTGGTTCCCTCGAAACGCAATAGGTAGGTAATTGTGCCTGTAGTTTCCGGTGGCATCACTGGACAAACCGGATTTGCTTATTCCGATCGAAATTAAAAAAAAAAAAAAAAAGAAAAAAAAAGTCATCGATATTGGCAAATTTTTCAGAGTGAAACGCTGACCGCAACCCATTAATTACAATTTGTCCTGCGCTATTAGCGTCACGTTTTGCGGTCAACCCTTTTACATTAAAAAAAAAAAAAAAAAAAAAACTTGTTCCCGACTCACTACAGGGTAAAATACGATTAGTGAAGGAATAGAACTGGTGTAAAAGAGTTCAAAATCGGCGGTTGGTTAACAGAGTGAAACACGTAGGTTTACATTTTGTTTGATTCTCTTCTGATTTCTGAGAAAAGATCGCCCTCAGGTGATCCTCCATTTGGTTTACTTACCTGGAGGTCTTCTCACCTCCATTTACCCCAACATGTAGATACTGTTACAGCTTAGACAAGACGCTCGTTCATCTTCTGACTGATATTAGGGCATTCCCGCTCGACCTTATTTGGCTTTTCCCAAGAATTCCAGCTTGGCCTGAGGCAAAAGAAGAAACCCCCGGTTTCATGTAATAGGTGTCAAGTTACCACAACTCCTTTCACTGTGGTTCTAGATTTAGGTTTCGAGACAATACGGTTGTTTGTGTAACTCGGTTAAAAGAAAATGGTACTTTTGGAATGAAACGGGGGTAGGTATTAGGGATTTATAGCGGTTTTACGGGATAGTACGAAACAATCTAGACTTTACGGGATAGTAGGCCACAAAACGTAAAATGGGAGAACGGGCAGTAAAATATGAACTAGATTTCCTGCGAGGATTTTGGCAAACGACGTTCTTGATGTTGAATGACCCACTTCCTGAAAATTTGATTAAAATCCGATCAAAATTGTTGAAGTTATGGCTGTGGCAAGAAATGTGGACGGAAGGACGGACAGAAACGGGACCCCAAAACGCAAAACGCAAGTGGAAATTTTGATTTTGGAGAACAAAAATGTTTTTCATTTCAAAAGTCAAACAATGCTTCCGCTGCCTTGCAGACTCAGAAGCAAAAAGTGATGTTAGAAAAATGCAAATATCATATTCTCACATTCGTCATTCTGGTTATTTTTAGTGAAATTCGCCCTTCGCTCTTGCCTGTTTTTTCTCTATCCAAATTCTATTATAACTTTCAGAGGAAATTTCTTGAAATGTAATGGAAATAAATGTAGTCCGCTCAAATACGAAGTTCAAACAAAAAACATTGAGTGCGGTTTCAATTCTTTTCATTCCAAAGTGATGTTGTATTTTTCCAACACGAACTCAATTTCTCGAAAAACCCGACTTTTCCCCATTTTTCTGTTTTAAAAAAAAATTTGAACTTCTTCAAATCACTCAAGAAGAACTCCATCTCTCATGACTTCCTCGAGGAATGATTTTTGCCGATATTGATGACTATTATAGTCGTATTTATCCAAAACAGGGTCTAAACTTGAATTGTCGACTTTATGGAAAAAATGGCCAATTTTTGGAGCGCTGTATCTCGGAAACTACTGTACCTACCTAAGAAATTGGGGTTGGACTCAAATAGTAGGGAACTCCCTCTAGTTTAATAAATTTGAGCCCTGATTCCTGGAAGCTGATAGTTCTGAACTGCCAGAATTGCTCTGCGGTACTCCGAACTCGTGTTAATGCATCAGGGAGACAAAAACTGTTGAAATAGTTCATGAACATGTGAAATAATTTTTATTAAGAAATGATTAATTTTCAGATGATCGTCTATTGTCGAATAGAACTCGAAAAATGATACCTCACTCGACTCCCAGATCAATAGCTGGGTGCGTAGGCGAGCAAAGCGAGCCGGAGCATCTAGTTCCTATATAACGCATGGGGAGAACATAGAGAAGGAAATAATCAGTAGTTTTCGCGGATCAAAGACTTGTATGGCGTGAAAAGGAGGTTCGTTCGGATCTATTCACGGTTGTAGGGTTCCCATTCACTGAGATTTACACGGTCCGAGTACAGACGATCGAAGAAGGAAAATATTGAAAGCTAATTTTCTAAAGCCGGGCGGGTCATTACTGTTATCTTCGAATAAGCCCGAGAATTCTTTCACTCGCGGGGTGAATGATGGCAATTACGTATGCTAATGATTTTAGGCTTCAACAGTCTTTTCTTTGCTTTGACAATCCCCTGTAGTGGCCCATCATTCAAAGCCCGAATGCTTGAGGCGAATGGGGAAGAACCAAATGAATTACCTCATTTGTTATTTAGAAATACTTCTTTGTCCTTCCGAGAGACTGGCCTCTCGTGAAGCCGAGCGGCCAGAAGGATGACGCAAATGAAAAGAACTCCCCAAGTCCTCAAGCGAACTTGGGGGTTGGGGAGGGAGCGGTCGGGTCGGGAGAGGAGGCAGCACGAAGGACGCGTACCGTTTCCATGACAACGGGGTACAACCATTCCGTGTTTTTCTTTCTACCGTCTCAATCTCAATGAACAATACAACTCGCCGACTACACAAACGGCTTCGTCGGGATTGAGAACGTTATAAGGTAGTGAGATAAAATGATCGTGACTCGAGGATCATCTCGTTTCGGAATTAGAATCCCGTCTTAATCCATGATTCCGCTCATTAATACTGCGGTCTACTGAAACATCACAAGAAACGGTATTTTTTAAATTTAATATTTGATTTATTATTCTCCAAATAATAAGCTCTTGATTTCGTGTCGTGGAGATCTTGTCTTTGCACTCTGTGTTCTTGGCAATAAAAAATCTTGACTCTTGACTCTTGAGATTTTTTTTCGGCTAGAGGAGATTTTGCAAAGTCTAATCCAATGCGAGAGACAACGGAGATAAATAACTCCTCTACTTTTGGTTTATTATTCTTGGAATAATACACCTATATTTTCGCGACGGAGGTCGACGACTCCGATCGGCCTCAAAATTTGACATCTGTTTCAAGATGTCTAGATTCCAAAACCAAAATGTCCGTCCGCCGTACGCCGTCCGGGTCGTTTTGGGCAGTAGGAATTTTATTTAAATATGAAATTTTGACAAAATACTCGGTTTACCATCTAGTTGTGCCCGCAAGGTTTTCCGCCCGATGGCCCGAACCCGTTGGGCGCTATGGGGCTAAAATGGGGCTACGGGAGGGTTTATTAAGGCTTTTGGCTATGGGATCGAGTCAGGTGTCGTTTTCGATTTATTTTTGAACGTAGAATCCATTTTTTGGGGTCCCGAAATGATCCGATTCCACTGTTGCGATTTATAG
This sequence comes from Pilophorus perplexus, assembly GCA_955831195.1. Lineage (NCBI taxonomy): Eukaryota > Metazoa > Arthropoda > Insecta > Hemiptera > Miridae > Pilophorus > Pilophorus perplexus. The sequence goes on from OY037008.1 coordinate 27,289,522, forward strand.
GGCTTTCATGGGGCTACAAATTAGATTTTTGATGGATCCCACGAGGGCAAATATTTTTCAAGTGAAAAAACAAAAAATGTTTAGAAAAAAACCAAAAAAAAAGTTTTTACTTATATATAAAAATTCAAAAAATGTTTTTTAAATTTTTTCATTGACAGAATTAAATTTCTGCACGAGTAACCTATATCAAAGAATAATTAACCCTTGTGTAAAATTTCAATCGTTTTCTTTCTTTTTTTTTTTTTTTTTTTTTTTTTTTTTTTGTTAATTAGGCCCATTATCATGACGATTCGCCATATATAAAATATAAAATGTCATCCCTTCTCAAAGGAAAGTCGTCTGTGAATGAGTCTCGTATATCTGCTAACGATAAGCAGGTCTTGAGGTAAGCCATCGTCATTTCTTCTTGCCCACAATGTGTACGAGTAGGTACATGTTGGGCTCCCATAAAAGGTATTTTCCAACATCCCTGTCCAGAACATGTTAAGGACAACCGTGTACAGCGCATGTGCGGGCTGGACTTGCATCAAACCAGATCTCGACACAGCGTGGTTGGAATAGATTAGAAACGTCCCCGTGGACGAAGATTTCAGGTGCAACCTGGTTGGCTGAAAGGCACGTGCTCCTCCCTTCGTAGGACCACCAGACACATCCCGAGCGATGGTGGGGGAAACCGTTTTGTGTTCTCACAAAAATCCGGAACAACTTGGAACTGGTTTTGAACTGGTTCCAAAGCGGGTAGGAATACAGAACACTTACTTGGTCCTGGAACTGTCCTCGCGGTGGTTGGGATACGCTTGGTTGTCATAACACTATAGTGTGCATGCGTTCTTGTCCGTAACCTGTTCTGGACAATTGGTTGGAAAATACCTAAATTCAAATACGGGTACTTTTCCGTTATACCCCCCCCCCCCACGCGATTTTGGTTGGCTTTGAATGCCCTAAAGCCATCGGGAGGGGTGTGTATGAAAAACGAAATCGCGGGGGGGGGGGGGGGGGGGGGGTATAACGGAAAAGTACCCAAATACGTGCTTCGCCAAATAGTCGTGTCCGAAAGCAGTCCACTCCACGTTTGCGAGGTAAATTCCTCGGTATAGGGTTTGCTACCAATGTGGACCACTGCTTGCCGCTTGTTGCTGATGCCCATTCTCTGCGCCTCTCTTCTTACCATCTACCAGACGCTTGGCTGAGCTGAAAGGCACTGTCACGTCATGCCGAAGCATCGGTGAACCAGAGTTGGCATGCTGTCAGCCGCCTCATTTCCCATAATTTGGCAGCGTGACCAACACCTGTTACCATCCATGAGCTGCTCTATCATTTCACGGCACTGAAAAACCACAATAGAGTCCGTTGTTGAGTTCTTTGTAAGCGGGACTATAGCTGCCTGGGAGTCAATAAGGATGACAATGCAGGGATCCTGACGGCAACAACAGGGCTTCAAGTGCCAACTTCACGGCAAAGCTGGTGTATAACCTTCCAGTTGGTGCTGTGATTTGAAATTCCGCAGCATAGACCCCGGTTCCTGCGCAGCTATTTGCTCCCGCGGACAAGCCATCAGTGAACGCGTGGGCCCAAGTGCTGGCCGGGTATCGTTCACTCAAAGTCTCAAGAAAAATAGCTTTGAGTTCTTGCTGGGATGTTTTTGGGCCGGCTCAGGTCCAAAGCACACTGCGCCATGCGTCTGGGAATCAGCTGCTGAGTACCTGCGAAGGGCTGTCGATCATTCAGCATTTCAAGGCCCTCTCTCTGCTGGCTCCTCTATCCAGCACAAACTCAGAAAACCTGATGTACCCACTCTCTGTAGTCTCCCATTGAGCAGACAAATAATAAGGAAAATTATTATCTTGAATTAAAATAATTTAAACCCATTCTTTAAAAACTTAATTAAAGAAAAAGTGTGGGGAACAATTTTGAGCTCCTGGCCCATCCCCCACGAAACCAATGGTTTATCAAAATTCGAGAATACACCAAATTCATCGATTCGTTGGGCAACTTGAAGCTATGAAATGGCTCGGGGGCCTCACCCAATAACAAGCAAGAGTTTATCACTCACTTTGTAGCTTTTTTTACTTTTATACTACTCGTATTTCAACAACGAAAAAAAGTGTCAAGTAGTTTGCAGTTGAAATAGCGTCGTTTGAGTTTTTTGGTTGGAATCCTCGTCTGCCCCCGCTCGAGGTTTTTCGAAACATTTGAAAGGGCAGAAAAAAAACTGTTTCGTCGACCGTTTCAGACGAACGTGATTATGAACGAATATTTGAGAGCAGGCGGTCTTTGTTGACCGACCTTGACAGTTTCAGATACCTCGTTCGCATTTGGCAGCAAAAGCGGACCTCCCGGGTCCCCGACTAACCCTTCCAGTGGTACCAACTGGATATGAATGAATAAGCGGAACGTGTTAAATTAGATAAACACACTTCCCAAGGGCCAACCGATCGTTTTGTCAGTTGAACGCCAACTCGTTGATGAATGAGACGTTTCGAATGATTGATCATTTGTGAGAAAACGAAATTGCGTGATCGTAAGAGTCGGGTGTGAAGGTCAAGATGGTTGGTTGTTTTCATTTTTAACATGATTTAAGTAATACATTCAATTTTAATTCAGTGAAGTTTAAAACCAGTTTGACTTAAACCCTTATTTAGAACTTTCAAAGACGGTTTCATGTTGTTTAAACTGAATTTGAAGGAGTTTAACGCGGTTTGATGAAGTTAAGCCTAAAAATTATGCAGATAGAACAGATTAAAACCAGTTCAAAAGAATTTGAGCTAGTTGGAGGAGGTACAGAAAGTCATTTTTATGATTACTAACAATTCATAATGTGTCTATGGATAGGGGACAGATGGTAAACAGTAAACTGCTGTGGTTTTCTACTGATTTCCCCTGCCGCCTTCTATTGGGCGGGGTGAGATCTGGCGATTTTTTGTTTCAAAAGAAAACTTCAAATATTTTTGGATTTGGATTTCGCACCCGACTCTGGTACGCTCATTAAGCACAATTTGCCCTGAGCTCAACTATTTAGGTATGCCTTTGTTGATTACAGTCCAATCCAGATGGGGATGGAACCCACGCGTTCCTCTCAAATTAAACTTCAGTACTACATTTCGAACAAACTAATTTTGATTTTACACTAATTTTAACTTAATACCTACAATAGATAGGGTAAGTTGGGGTATCTGAGCCACCTTTTGTTTAGAAAAACGAGAGAATCAGACTGAGGCGTTGATATACTTTTTTTCTATGAGTTTGAAATTCTTTTCCTACTCATCAGAGACCCTATGATGCACCTTGGAAAGCGTGTGTCTCGCTGTCATTTGATACAACAAAGACCTAATAAGCCCATAAAAAAAAGTTGGGGGTTAGTTGAGGATTTCGTGTTCGCCGCCGCTGAACGCTGCTGGTAGGTACTTTTTTTGGCTTGTTCAATTTTTTCCTTTTATGTAGTTTTTTCGCGTTGCGATTTTGTCCGGTGGAATTCAGTAGCTCATCCCGAAGAATCTGCGGTTTCACTTACAACGGTGCTCGGTTACCGCCGGCTGTAATCAGAGCTGGCTTTCCCCTGACTTGATCACTTCGATAACGATCGCCTGTCAGCCGTAAAAGAGCAAAACCCGACGTTTTTCGACAGTCGCCTTGTAAAAATCCGAGTAACACTTTCCCAACTTTCCTATCGGCGGTGTCGTCAGTTTGGATTGTTTTACGGCAAATTGCATTCTGTCGTAATAGAACGTCTTCGCTGTCTTTTGGCTCTCCTCCGAGCTCCGTTTCTCCGGCGACAACGCCAAAATAAACTGCTGTTTCATAATATACATGATGGTTGCATCAGAGGTGCGCTGTCCGTTGAAGTTTTTCATCCGCGATAACCTCCAAGATTCTTTCGGGTCAACAGTTTCCGTGAAAACATTGAAAACGTCGAGAGGAATGAAAACAAAACGGAAGATGTTCCTTTGATAGGTCCGCTGACTACACTAAAGCAAAACAAAAATAAATCTTTCATTCTAAAGTGCTAAAAGTCGGTAATAATAATTATTGAGGAGGTTGACCCAAGTAACTCGATCCCTTGTCAAGTTATTTTACTAACTTTGTTATACGTGTTTGGTTACATTTTTCCGCCCTACGATAGCCAAGCAGGTGATAATTCGTAGCCTACCTGGTATTTCCTCAGGTAGGCCACCTTATGAAAGAAGATAATATCTCATACCATAGTATGGTATCTGTCGAACGTGCCTCGCCAAGTGCATTTTCACTTTTCTTATCACTTGGCATTTTATCAATTCGCTCGTCTTGGCAGAGATCGAAGAGAGGAAATTGAAATTGCGATGTGGCACTTTTTGAAGGCAGTTGCAGGTAGGTATCAAAATTGTGAGGTCGCATCGGGCGGTAGGTACGAGGTTAATTAGGTAAGGAATGGTGTTATCAAACCTTAGGTACTAAACTGGATCTAAACCTCCTCAAACACTTTTTAGCAAGGCACATGATTTTTGCTGGAGGTAAACTTGCTTTTAGGGCGCCTTTCACTGGCCATTACCCCATACCCCTCGTCCGTTTAAACTCCCGAAAGAGCACTCCCTCGTCCAGATTCAACTACATCGTCATGGTTGGTGAAAGACGCCCTTGGAGAGGGACAGCCTCAGGGTAATGTAACGACCCCACTCCATAGACGTAAAAGATTCCATGAAAGAGATCAGCTAAGAGCTCTTGGCGCTCTCTGTTCCCTCGCCGACGGCCCATCATCCTGTTCTTGCACCGGCACAAGTGTGAGAACATTGACCTCCAAGCTGTACGGGTTTATGTGAGCTAGTAGCGGCGGATGGTGCGAGAGGAGCGAAAAGGAGTGGACCAGGTTAGTTTTTCCAGGGTCCACACTTGAAGTGTCAAGGATTCCCAGAGAGGTCCACTATGCTGGTACGGAAGGTAGAAGCAAGGGGGTTTGAACAGTGTACCTACCTACTTTTCTGGAGCTTCCAGATCAGGCCCGATTCACCTTTTACTCAAGCTTTGCTATCACATCTCCCATCATCAGGAACATGAATTGGGACCAAGCCTATCAGCGCTATCCAGGAAGCTACCACGAGGAAAATGGCTGGGTTGTCTCTGGTCGCTGGGTGACTGAACCATGGCAACTTCGATCTTATTGGTAGTCAATGTCGTAGTTACAGATTATTTCAGCAAGTTCAGCCGGTTGCATTCGATCTGATCCAGCACTGATGGTCCATTGAGTGTGTTTTTGGAAGAGCCCTCATGATTTTTTGGTGTATCCAAGATTTTGATTTGTGACAATGATGCTCGGTTCAAAGGTCGTGTCTTCCAGTAGAAGATGGAGGAATATAATGTCAAAGTTTGGTTTACTGCCATCTCCAAGCAACCCTACCGAGAGGGTGTACCGCGTCGTGAAGACTGCAGTCAGGATCAACATTCGGGGCACTGATAGATCATGGGACCAGGAACTTCTGATGATTGCGTTTGCTCTTGGACTGAGCATATCAGTCGTGCAGCAGCCAATACAACCTCTGTCGTCAGGATGTCCCCTATGCCGTGGCACTTAGCAACCTTGCAGCTATCTGTTTACCGGCGGACCCAATTCGAGCAGAATGGGGAGGCAACTGCAAACCCAACTCGTGCTCTGCTCTGCCTCATTAAATTTTCCCGGACCCAACTCGGGATTATCCCCCTGTCCAGCCAAAAGAGTGTGAACAATCATAACAAAGATGCTGAACACTAATGAGTAGGTTTATTTTATTATATATATTTTTTATTCTTTCTTTTTTCTTTTATTTTTTATTCTTTTTTTTTACATTTTTCCAATTACTTCCTAGTCCTTTTGTTGTGGCTCAAATATATAAGGACTAGGGGGACACTCCCATCTGGCTCCACCAGTCAACCCCGCTTATCATAAGCCGAAAAAATTGATTTTTTATTCAACAATTTTTTTTTAATATTAGGAAAGATCCATTTAAAAAACTCGCTTCGCTCGCTCGGGGTGGGATGTATACATAATTTTTCCCCTTCAGGGAAAAACATCAGATCATGGATAATATCCATGTCCATATATTATGTCACACTAATTATGATTGTTTACACTAGCAATGATTTTGTTTAACCTAGATACTGGGGTGAAAATTTCGTCACGCAAATTTTTCCATGACCCCCAGCGAAAAGACATATCCATGTCAAATTGATTTGTTTGAAACAAATTGCTTCGTGGAAGGGAAAAAGTTACGTTATGAGCCCGGCAGTCAGCATGCTTGTTGGCGATTTCAAACCAGTATTGCTGTAGTATTGCAGAGCAAATATTTTTTTCCGGCAGGTGCACATAAACTTACGGGTAAATGCGTAAATTATTACAAAATCCGTTGTCACTCGAAACAAATAATGTACAGATACTTCTGTTGTGCCCACAACGCAAACCTCTGAGCCAACCAAGTTCCCCATTTGCTAACAAAACGAGAAACCACTTTCTGCTTTTTCCTTCTTCGAATTAAGGTGTGGAGTATTATGTCAGCCATTCAACTCGCCAAAGGAGTTAATGCAAGGAGCAAACCAACAACTGACTACCAGTTTACAACCAGAAACTGCGCACTTGAAAACCTGTGTCTCATTAGAACCCTCTGAGAGGCCTTGAGGCTGCCGGGAAATGATTCGCTCATGGTGAATCGCTGACGACGTGTCACTTGGAAATATCTCATTTAAATATATTCATTTGCCGGCGTTACGCTCAGAATTTCCACGTCACAACTCGACTTTTTTTTTTCAACTTATTAACCTCCTGGGAAATGAGCTTTTGAATTCGATGACGGAAGCGAAGATGGAAGACTCGATGATTTAGGGAGTGGCAAAGGCGTAGCACCCCAGCAGGCCTCGGCACGAGAGAAACCGACTTTTTCTACCGCACACATGGCGCAGAAGGAAATGACGTTAAACGCCTCGAAAGTATTCCTTTTTTGTGATATTTATAGCTCCTCCCCCTAAACCAATCACCCTCATTTCACCACGCATTACCAGTAAGCTGTCACAATGTTCACCACGAGGCGTTTTATTAGCACAACAAAAGTTTCCAACTGAAATCTATGAAGTAATAAAAGTTATTGGAGTAGAAACAAATTTTTTATTTCCTCCCATACATTATTCATATTCAATCAAGTCACAACGATTGCTTAATTAAGCGAGTTGAATATGATAAAACGTAATAAAACGAACTTCATCGGTAATAGTACCATGTCCTCCATTGAGTCCTCTTCAAGCAATCAACTGTTATGTTTTTATCGTGAGATAATTCATCTACATCATAAAAACCAGGTAATCCCATTATAATTTCCTCTGAAGTATCTCGATTGTTATATAATATACGTTTTTATCTTTGTATTTATAGCGACGTAAAATACATTTCATCATTGTTATCAGGATTTATCCAAGCTATTTGTGGATCAATTAGTGAATATTCCATTTATTCAGCGATAATGTGCATCTTGTTTCTACTGAAGATTTAATATTACTGCACTAGAGTGGAACACTGCACTAGGAGTGGAAACCTTCTTCAAAAGTGGTAAGAATTAGGGCATTGAGTGAGATTCTTTCATTAATTCTTTTGAATGCGCATGTGCTCTGCCACTTTCCATGATTCGATTTACCACGGGCCAAGGGGATCACATCTCCGTGAATGTTGTCGGAAGCAGCGCTGTAATTGTTATGGTACGATTTGAGAGCAGTGATAACATCTTATCACCAGTGATTACTTCTGTGACAACTGTTTATTTCGAAACATAGATAGTGATTGTATCTCTACTTGGCTATGTTTTTGGTCTTCTAGCTTTTTCTGAGCATTCCAGACTTGAAGCAGTTGCAATAAGTTGTAAGGGGTTGTTGAAATAACGTTGTAAGAAGTTGTTACTGTTCGTAAAAGCAGAATAAAGAAACACTGATCAATTCTCTCTGGGTGCCGCCAGGAGAAGCAATTGAATTTTCATCAGATTGTTGAGTTACGCAGCCAATACCGCTAAATCCAGTTTTGTATCAAAACGGAGCTTACTGTGTTCAATGTTGGAAGTAGAAAAGTTCGTAAGGTACCATTATAATATTATGAGGTATACTAGGGGACCACCTCCTGCTGGCTCCGCCAGCCAACCCCCGACGGTCTTCCCACCTGGCCTCAGACCCAACAACTCGTTTTCCCGTAGGTATTGTAGTTTTTTTTTTTTTTTCCTAAGTAATAAAGGTTGGCAGGAAGGGTTTTTTCAGGGGGAGGAGTTGTGGGGGAAGGAGGCTGCCGCATCGCCAATGGACGGCCCACCGCCCATCCCAACATCCATTCAACGGTCTAGCCCCTATTTTTTGACCACTTTTGAAGCTCAGATACGACAAATGGAGTAACTCTTTTTGGTGGTTTCAGACTTTTCTAGCACTAGGCTCGCCGAGCTGAATTTTTTAAAACCAATTTCAATTTTTTCCTATTTCTAGAAGTACCTTAGAATACAGATTACCAAAATCGTGTCACTCTCCTCCTCCTCGGACTCGGGCTTTAATATGTCTATCCTCGATCAACACGTCTCACCCAAGGACGCAGTATGCTGCACGGTTCACGAAGACGGTTTTTCGAATCCAGCTGTAGGTATATTGCACATTATCCTACGTGTATATTGTAGGTATATTGTACACTCTTCGAACACATCTTAGAGTCATAGTTTTGATCATTTGAATGCGCATCAGATAAAACAATAGCTCGTTAAGAGCAAGAAAACAACCGTCGGTCGCAAGACGGGGAGTAGATCGTATGCTGTTTCTAGAAAGTGACCATAGATCGCATACAACAAGGGTAACAGTCGAAATTTTGAAAATCATGAGGTACCCGAAGTGAGGACGCAGTATTGATAACGTGTTATCACGAATAAGGAGGGCAAAGACGTGAAGAAGAAGAAGAAAGAGACACAGGAGTGAATTATTATTTGCAGAGTTTTGCAATAACATTAATACAGATTTTTACAATAAATAATTGTATGACCTAGGTACATCAAAATGCTCCTTCAAAATTATTGGAGGAAGATTGCTGTCATTACCTCGCCCTAGTCGATCCTGCTTGGCATCAAATGATTTTTAACACGGAATGTGTTTTTACGGAGATTGTTTGGTTGGGAGAGCGTAGGGTAAGATTCAACGGGAAATGTCCAATCCGCCGCCGCCGAGAAGCACAACTCCTCCTAACCCCACCCCACGCCCCAAGTCGTTCCACTCCTCCCATTACCCCCCTAATGACGCGTCACCGCGCCAACATAATAATATATATTATGATGGTTGTCATAATATTATTATGACGGGGGCAAAAAATTTTATCGGCGTCAACATGGATTTGTCATAAAACGTTTCATGATGTGTAGATTTCAAATAATCGGTTCTCCGTCAAGTTGTGTCTGACCCTTATCGCCATTTCAAATTAGGCGTTTCTGGGTCTGCTGACCAAGGTGCTGTGATTTAACTCGACCCCATAACTCTTCAAAAACGCTTCCATAGCCCCGCGGGTTTGTGCGATCGGGCTGAAAACCTTGCAGGCACAACGCTCCTGATGCTGGAGAGCCTCTCCAGGAGATTGGAGGACGTAAATCCTAGAAAAACCAGAAGCCTTGTGTGGGTGGTAGTGTAAGTATGGCTGAATGACTTATGTTTTTTAGGTACCTACCTACCTATTCCATTAGCCCGGAGCTCTTTGGAATCACCGAAAAACACATTCTGTGTTCCATTGGTTTGATCCTTGATCATAACGGAAATAATCCGGAGGTCTGGGGGTGTCCCCCAGTACAATAGTAGTAATAATTACATTATGGCAACCACTGTGTTCATTTTAGCAAATCTGTGGTAAGTACAGGCAGCACAGCTGATAGGTAATGGGGTTCGATAAAATACACGCATTTTCTCGATCGTAGTACGTACATTGAAAAAGCTAACACTTCGAGAATGGCCCGACCGAGAAGCAGGAATTGAATCAGAGCGAGTTTCATCGCTTTATTTCATATCAAATTATATCATATTATCATATTAATTATACCTATTATATTATCTTTCATCGCAATTATATTTAATATCAAATCTTACCAATTGAAAAAGCCCCCGAATTTAATACTTCCCTGATCCTAGATGTATTGATTTAAAACGCAAATATTTGATTTTTTTTTTTTTTTTTTTTGAATTCGTCCCAGAAATCAAACGGTCACACGAGGAAAATTACGTCAACACAGTTTTGTCCAACTCAAGCACTGCTTCCAAGCAGCTGCTGTCTAAACCATCCCAAATAACGAGTAGGCCTAATCATTTTACAGCGGCAGCGTTTTCGATGAACCTCACACGATAATGACATCGGCATCACTTTTTACCAAATTGGCCAAAAAAAAGTTGTAGGTACAGTCGACGTAGACAGATTAAAATATCGTCAAAGGGGGTGCTTTAGACAAATCCCAGATTTAGCAAAACGGTTAGAACCTCCGAAAAGCATAAAGATAAGAAACGGCTGAAAAAAAAAAAAAAAAACCTTGCGGTCGAGGCGCCTTCCAATATCACAGGGTATTACCAACGCTTGGAGGGTCAAAGAAACCATTCGAGCTGTTTTTTCGCCAATTTGAAAAAAAAAAACGTCCATTGATCTCGTTAACTCACATTCTTCCCGAGTGACGATTCGGAAGGAAAAACCACAATTGAAGGTGACGCGTCAAGTGGCCACTCGTCTTCATTTGGCGCGAACAACGTCGTATTATTGACACTCGAAATTGAGCAAACACAGATTGATCTTTTCATTGAAATGTTTCGTCGCGTAAGACAGTTCCTCCTACGCAAACTGTTAAACACGTCACTCGCAATTGAGCGTGAAAAACAACGAAAAAAAGAAGACCTTCACAATCGTCATTAGTCTATCATATTTTTTTCAATGTCAAAGTTTTCTTTCAAACAAGCTTAAATCCACTTAGCACTTGGGGGGGGGGGGGATGAGAAAACTAAGTTCAAGACGAAGCAAATTCCTCAGGGGCTCTCAAATTTTACAAATAGTTTGGATATAGATCCATTAAATTATGAAAATCTGGCATACGCTTTGGAGGAGACACGGCCATTTTTAAGTTGGATACATATTAAGTTGGATACATACTATCAGAGATGTAAAGGGGGTAAATACCCAGTGGGTAGGGTATTTACAAACTGGGTATTTACCCGGTATTTACCCAATCGCCGAATAAATACCTTCCCATTAAATACCCAACCAAAAAAATACGGAATTTTTTTTCATTTTTTTTTAGTTTTGCAAAAAAAAATCAAGTAAAAGGTCAGTTTTACGACCATTTCTGCACACCCCATGGTCGTAAAAGACTACCCCATGCCCCCCCCCCCCCCCCCTGTTATGGTTCCTCCATGACTGTAACGTAACCTACAAAATTTGTAGGTTAGAAGTGTAGAAGCCAAGGAGGTTAGAAGAAGAAGTTCTTCTTCTTAGAAGTTCTTCTTCTAAACTCCTTGGTAGAAGCCAAGAAGTGTAGTAGGTTAGAAAATAATGTAGCCAAGAAGCGAGAGTTCACGATGAGTCCAGCTCGGATGAGGATGAAGACTCAGATTCAGCTAACAGCGAACTTTCTTTGAGCGAACAAGCGAACAACTCGAACGTTTGAGCAATTTTTTTTTAAATGAAATTTTTTTTAATGTGCATGTTTTTTAAAGCTGGAAATAAATAATTTCCAACATTATCATCTTGAATTTACGATTATTTTTACTCCAAAACATGGTTGATGAAAAGATTTAATTGCATCTTGGTTTTTGGGCACTTAATGACCATGAAAGCAGTCAATTTACAGCTGTTTAGGTACAGGGGGAAGTGGCATATGATTTTATAGCAGTTTGTTTGTGTGATTTCCATCGAACATGAGTATTTCTTTCATTAGAGGATGATCCTGAACTCGAAAATTGTTGAAACTTTGGTAGAGGCTGGCTCTCGAGTAGTAAAAACGTTTTACTTGGTTTTTTTTTGCGATCCCGATTCATTGAAGATAAAATACCCTATTAAATACCCAAAATGGGTATTTACCCTGGGTATTTACCCTGGGTATTTACCCTGGGTATTTACCCTGGGTATTTACCCTTAAAAAAGAATACCCGGGTATTTTACATCTCTGCATACTATATTATAAGCCCGTTACATGAAACAGTGGATATAAGCACTTTCGAAAATTAATTCTGTCAATAGAAAATTATTTAAAAAACGAAAAAATCCTGAACAATGTTTGGACATATGTGTTTACTAGAAAATGAGGGGGGAGAAAAAGATATATCAATCAACTGGTAAATGTAGATCAGGACGATTTATTCTTTTCAATATCAAAAGTGGAATTGAAGGAATCGTTCGTCAGAATCTATTTCATGCATTGCCGTGGCATTATACAGACTGCCTAGCCATTAGATATATGAAAGATATTATCTTTTCTGGCGATCAATTTCCTACAAACAAACTTTTTGAGTCATCCATAAAAATAAAAATAAAAAATGTTTTGAGGTCGATCAAAATTGTTCATCGTTTCGCCAAGGCATAGATTAATTAGGTATTTCGATTAATTAAGTAGGTAAGTATAAAACTCGCGAAGAATGTAAAATTTACATCTACATTTCTATTTAATGGAAAATTCATCTTACATTTACCATTTGAATAATTTGTCTTTTATTGTTTTCGAATTGTTCACTTCGGAAAATGAGAGGCTGGGCGTGTTAGAAAAAGATGGATCAGCCTCTCTTGCTTCACACATGGTGGGCCTGACAACAGCCCGAGCTCAGAAACTCGGCAGGGGCCCCCCTAACCACATTGTCCCATCGACACATTTATGGCTCTTCTCCTCCTCCTCCTTTTTTTCTCTCCTCATCCTTCCTCCTTTTTCCCGCCACATTTCTTTCGCCTTTTTCGCTATCACAACCAACGTAGACAAAGTGGACAAGTTTCGAGGGCTTGGATGAAGAAAAAAAAAAAGTCGCCAAACTGGGTGAGACAGGAATTTCATTACCTGGAAACCCCGACAACCACTTGGGGTAAATAAGCCTCGAAAAAGCGCCACTTTGAGGAGAAAGGCATTTATGATATTTTCCAAAAATGGATCCTTAAAAGGAGGCGCCCTCTCGACACGTCGAGACAGTTTTTAAGGACGAAAATCCCCCAAAATGTGTTTTGGGGATTTTCACATAACAGCTAAAGGTAATTATTTGACAGCAACACGTTTTGTAAACAGCGATAATGGAAGGGAACGCCAGGTAAGATGTCATTTCTGTAACAGGTAATAAGCGGCAACAGAGTGCCAGTTTGTGCCCCCAACATGATTCGCTTCAAACCACTTGGTTCCACTTCAAATTGCTGCAAGTGGCAGTCAAAGCCTCATTCCACTCATAATGGAGGATATGGAGGATCACCCTTGATAATAATATCATCAGCGCCGCATGATAATATTATAAATATTATCCCAAATTTTGGGATTTTTTTCCGTCAATCCCCGCAAGAAAAGTGACACAACTCATGATCATCAAAGTTGTTATAATAATACATAATATATTTAATATTACATGAGACAAAGCGATACTACGATGTAAAAAAAACCTACCTTTATTCTGCGTAGTATATTCTGTTGGGCGCATACTACCACAGAAACTGACGTGCCGAGAGGGTTGTGGGGCGCCGCAGGGATGTGGGGCGCATACTAATACAGCACCTAATATCTCTTATGACAACATAATCTAACAGGATAAAGACCATACTATGTAAGTATTCTTTATAAGTATACTATTATAGTATAAACCATAACAGGATAAAGACCATAGTAAGGCGGGCATTTCGTTTTTGGAATTTACACCTCATGAATCGTATTTATACGTATAAGTATCATTCTAATAAGTATACTCACACTACCTACCAGCTAGCTAGCACTAGCTGCTTATATAATATAAGTATACTTATTAGAATGATACTTATACGAATAAATACGATTCATGAGGTGTAAATTCCAAAAACGAAATGCCCGCCTTACTATGGTCTTTATCCTGTTAGATTATGTTGTCATAAGAGTTCACACGTTATTTAAATTGAAGTCCCACCCTCACCCCCTATTCCTTCCACCAGCGAATCCAGTTTTACCCTTTCCGAACGAAATCCTCCCTCGTCGGCCACCAAGACTGAGCTTCGACCGGACGATAAAAAGGATGAAATTTCATCCCTACAAGCTGCCGAAAATGTTAATTAACATTACCGACATGACGTTGCCTCGAGTAGATAAAGAAGAACGTTTTGACAAGCCGAAAACTGAGTCACGGAATTTCTCAAGTCTCTTTTGGTTAGTCCTGGGAAAGTTAGAGAACCACGTTATTCAACAACTATCGGAATTTACAACATTAGGTTGTTATTTTAGTTGGTATTTAGTTTATCGAAGCAAACATAAAACAAGGTCGATTACAAGTCGCCGTAATTATTTTTACAATAATTTCAAATTAGGAACATAAATCCTCACTAATGACATTACCAAGGCGGGTAATTAAAACTTGGTTATAATAAGGCTTTTGGAATTTTTGATGTGGATGAACATTGGACAAACAACGTCGTGTTTTCATTATAAACACTGACTCGACAATTCCTTACATATTTAGCTATTGAAGGGAAATTAAAGGGCGCAGCCTTGTTAACTTGAGCAATCAACCAGGCACAAAAAACCAGATTGAATCTACTCGTCGCAAGACCGATTACATTGGGAAGGCTTCACGCTATTCCACCATGTATGGTGTGGTGAAAAAGAGCATGAGTAGATTCTAGGAGGTGTGAGCCAATTGAGTTTGGAAGACGCTCGAAGATGCATGCAGGTTTTAATCTCACCGGGGTTGTAAATCTCCGCAACTATGTTTTTAATCTAACCAAAATAGTATTGAATCTTCGCAAACCGGTAATTAATCTACTCAAACCAGTTGAAGATCGGGCGATGGCGTTTAGCGCGATCGTAGACAGTCGGGTTGACCGGTGGTCCCCAAATTGTTGTACGTAAATTTAACGCTGGGTTATTTAGTCCGCTAACGAGAAATTTAGGCCATGGGTCTCTTTAGGGTCTTTTAGTGAGCAGAAACCAGTTTTTATACAACCGAAACTGGTTTTAAATTTGCACAAACTTGTTTCTAGGAAGCAGAAACCTGTTTCGAAACAGCTAAAACTTGACCTTTTTTGGAATCTACTACTTTCAATTCTACTTATAAGACTTATAGGAGGATATAGGAAGGTCGTTCGTGGTATTGACATTGCCCAATCCGGGAAGGGAAAGTCTTTTGTGACATTTACAATAATATTGTATCTTTCACTAAAGGGATAAGTGGACTTTGCGCCCGCCCTGTGAATCTCATCAAACCGGTTTTTAATTTCGGCAAAATGGTTGAAAATCTCCTCAATCCCAATTTGAATCTTCTCAAACCAGCTGTAAATCTGTTCAAACCGGTTGTAGTCAACTCTAACCAGTTTTATATTTCCTCATACTGATTTTGAATATCCTTAGACCCCTTTTATTCTGTTTTCATTCTCCTCAAAGCGGTGAAAAATACTTTCTAGTCAGATGTGGATCACCACGACAGGTTTTAGATTTGTTTTACATCTCCTCAACCCTTAGGACAAATTTTAAGGTGAATCCGAATTTCCGCCAACTGTTTGGAATAGTCTGAAATTGAGTACTACGTTAAGTTTGAATTTAAGTAGACAAATCTAGTGGGATAAGTTCAGCATCACGTAACAAAGGGTCCAGACCAATTTGGAACAAGAAGAAAAACATGGCTGACATGACCGAAGGATTGGGAGGGAAAAAATGGTTGCAAATGAGCATTAGGAGGACAAGGGAAACAAAGCTAACGACCGGCTTGCGTGCACAGCAGGGCATAACGGAGAAGACGCAACGTTGGATCGGTATGAATTGGGCTCAAACTCAACTGAGCTAAAGAAAAAGAAGAATTCAACATTAGGGGCTTGCAAGGCGGCAGAAATATGAAACCGGTCGCGAAAGAGATCAGAAAAGTTTCAGGCAAGATCGAAAATTGGATATGAAATGAACATTTAGAAAAAACTGAAAAATTATTTATAAAAACGTTATCTACATGTAGATAAACTTCAGTGCACTGAATTTAACGTTGTGGAGTGTCAAGAAAGGGTTCTGTTCTGGTCTGGGGATCACCGAGGAAGTATTCCAGGGTCCCTGAGAAGGTATACCAACCACCCGGAGAAGGAAGTTGCTTCTCGTTTACGTTTTCTCGACTAACACCATCAACATTCCTCGGGAGCTCCGGACGTCTCTGCCGCTCGAAGGGATACGCACAATGTCTACACAAACGGTGGTCGAGCCCTACAACTAACCTTTCCTTTGGACAATTGATCAGTTTTTCATGTCCCTTACTGGTGGAGTTTACTTTCAAAAAGGCCTTTAGCCACAGAAATAATCCATTTTTCAAAACTACCGTATTATTTTACTTCAAAGTTTGAATAAATTCCGAAATTTTGAAACGACATTTTAATGGAGTTAGAGCCGTTTTAATTTGGATAAGAATCGTTTTGGTATGAAATGTGTACTTAGGCCGTTTTGATCTTATTGACTCCAAATTTGTCATCGATGTATTTCAAAATACATAATGGTGAACAAAAAAGTTGAATTTTGAATTTTCGTTTTTCAAATTTTAACTGTATGGCCTAAACAAAAACCAAACGCTTTTTGGCGCGAAAGATGAGGATAGAATCCCAACATTCTGTATTGTGCTGCTCCGTCGAACTATGTCAAAAATTGAAAGATTTTAGAGGGAACTCACACAAGGAGCCTTTTTGAAATAAAATGAGCATTGGGTATCGGTGAAGTGGCAACTTCGGCATGGGGGGGGGGGGGGGGGGGGGATGAAATTTATTTCTACAAAAAATATTTTCCTTCTTCAACTTTTGTCTTCCACATCAGGTTAGAAGTCAAATGCGCAAACGATCATCATAGAATGGTCTTTTCGTCAATTCTATGGATTTTACCATAGAAGCGAGGCCCATGGAAGTGAGGACTTCTTCGTGAATATGAGTTGTGGGCCTCTTACTCAACGACTAAGTTTTTTCTTTTTTACCATATAATACTCCTAGAAAGGCACTAATAATTAGTACTAATTAGTTAGTAGGAGTAGTAATAATTAGTACTCCTAGTAACTAATAATTATTATTAGTAGCATTCTGGGCAATCTGTTATTTACATGAGTTTGTTTAGCTGGCACATAAAAGTGAGGGCTTTTGATCAACTAAACAACACTTTCTACCACTCACGACGTCAAAACAACAACTAATTGCTTATAGGCAATACCAAAAGAAGAAGAAGGTTACAATTCGTTTCGGAGCACAGAGTAACAGAGAACAGGGCTTTCGACGTTTCGGAGGGACCTGAGCAGGGATGCTAACTAAAAACATGCCTCATAACATCGATATTTCCGGCTTGGCGCCAACTTCAAAACTTCCCAGGGAAGTGAGGTGGAAACAGAATCTGACAGATTCTGTCCATCTGATCGACAAGCCTTCAACTAGCCCCCACCCCCTCAATTTAGTTTAATTACTTCATTTCCTCTTTATCTTGACATCGCTGAGAGATCTAGAACAAGAATTCCCGCCCAGTTTCAAACGCAGATCGAGAAAGGACCGAAACAGTAGTGAAACTCTACCACTGGTCACGCCATAGAAGTGAGGAAAGGGCGTTTCTTGGATTTTTTAAATAAACTTAATGGTTAGATTATCAGCATTCCATTTGACTCGCTCCACCTCCAGAGAACATCTCTACAAGGGAAAATTTTGAAAACCCGAAAAAATACTATGGATGTCCCATAATTCGCCAAGGACAGAAAGGTGCCACTTTCTGCGAGATGACCCATACCATTAATGACTGGATTAACGAGACAGAGACAGATGGAGGCCGGTTTGATAAAAAACCGAATTTTTGATTAGGAAAATTAAATTTTGTTCACATTCCAATAATTGGAATCATTGATGGATCCATTCATGGATCGAAGTTCAACCAAGAGATGCAGAAAATGCACTCAAAAAAGAAGAAAAAAATCGCTAAATTTGATATAGACCGTATTGAAAGTACACTCCTCATCTGTTCCAACACTAGGTACTATAGAAACATGCGAGATTTCCAATATTTTTAAAGATTTTACAAATTGATACAGAATTAAATATGTAGATGCATAATTTATTCGGATCAATGATAAACCTTGGTGAGAATTTGCAGTTTTTTTCCATTTAGCGAGACTTTCACGCATCCGAGAAAGTGCCATCAACAATCAGTAAAAAGCCTCCGGATGGAGTGAGATGAGTGACGATAGTTCTGTACCCACATGCTGCGTCTAACCTAATAAGCCCGCCAACAGCCTGTGGATCAATAAAAGTGAAAGAGGGCTGTGAATTAGAGTAATTTGTCTCTATTGCATAACTGTTCAATCAAAACATGGTTTCTCCACTCGCCCTTAGCTGATTGCCCTCGTAGAACTGCCTTGAAATAAGACATTGTCTTTTCGAAAGTTCTTCAATCAATAGAGTATCATCATGCAGTATGAGAGGTAGTGTTGCTAGATTTGATTCGAAATTAGTTTTGTGTGTTTGGTGGAAAATTGTTCAAGTAACTGCGGTCCTTTGTGGGATGTTGTGATCCAGGGCTTCGCCGGAGGTGTTGGATGCAGTCCTGGTCAGTGTTTTCACTGGATTTGACCGAATAGGACAGACCACCAGAGCTCACGGAAGGGCAGGCCTTGTTATCCAGATTAGCTGGTAAATAGATCTGCGGTGGGCCCCCAGGACTGAAGAAACTGTTTTCCCCTGGCCAAAGTCAGCGATTACCGGAAAGAACTAAAGGGGTTGCCTACCCCGGGTAGGGGTGTGAAAAACTCGATTTTGATAATCGATTAATTTAAAAATCGCAAGAATCTAATTTCTATTTCAAAATCATTGATCGGACAACATCAATCCATTTTTGTGATTTCCATTTTCCCAAGCTGTCTTTGTGGGTTCGGTTTAAGTTCGGGCAGTTAGCAAAAATTAGTGACAATGATGACAACAGTGATGGATGTGCAGATGATTGTAATGATATATGAGTGACAATGATGATAACAGAGATGGATGTGCAGATGATTATTCCATATTATTGCTTTTTTAAATCTGCTTGTTTTTTTATGCCTCCTTCTGTAATTCATTTTAAAAAACTGCCATCTTTTTTTAAGCATTTTTAGCTACTTCGATTACCTAAGTAGAATAAAACAATAAAAAGAAGAAAAATAATTATTTCTGTTCAATTACCAGCATTCCATGAGTGGAGCAACATTTGACTTATCTTCTTCTTAGTGTCAAATCGTTTTTCGCCAATCCCATCAAAAATAATAAATTAAGCTCATCCAAACTCATCTGACATGCATCCTGACTATAAACAACAAGTGCAGGATAAAATTCAAATTTCTATTATAGTGTATAAACACGGTAAACAGCTCTGATGCTAGGCTTGAATAAATCCTGGGCGGATTGTATCATTATGTACTGACACTGGATGTACTGGAGTTTTGGCTGTTATCGTCCTATAAGCAATCTATCCTGTATCTGGGCCCGGATTAATCAAATTTTAGCCCCATAGTTAGCCCACGGTACAATGTCATCCGACTTTTAAAGCCTGCGGCGCCGACAGATATGTAAACCGAATCACAACACTAAGTGTTTACATATCTACTCAAGTCTTGAGTAGGAACCGCTACACAGGGTTTTGATTATCGACCAAGTATGACTTTATATTTGCAACAATACAAGTTCCATGGAACTTGTATTGTTGCAAATATTAAGTCAAATGTAAATGTTGCAACATTTACAAAGAGAATCTCTTTGTACATCTGATGTGGGATATCTTCTAAGGATTCCCATCTAAAATCCCTCCCTGACCAGTTATGAGTCAACATTTCCAATAGGAGATTTAAAATATTCTATGCCACAATGGCTCAACGCAACACCCACCTACTTATTTTATGAATCATCCTTCCGACTCTAAACCAAAACCTTCACACCTATCTTTACGATCTCAGAAAGCCTACTTGACCGAGCACCTGCTCTCTAAGTCCTGCTGATCAGTAAGCTTTTGAATAAAAAATGTCTCTGGAAAGGACCTCGAAGAAAAGGTTGGAGGTTCAAGGGAGATAAAACCCCGTCAAGGTAGTCAAATAGGATCAAATCGGTGCAGCCTCCTGTGATTGTATGAATCGCTTCACGGTATAAGTAGATTTAGGAATAGGTGATCCAACATAATAACGACGAAGGTCAAAAGATATCAACCCTCTTTTATCTGTGACGGTTCTTTTCTTCTCTTTACCTACTTGGGCAAGTATGCGAGGTATGTATGAGCTCATTTTTCAACGAAATGATCGGTGTCACTGAAAAATGTAACATTTGAGGAAAAATCAACTTCATCCCTCAGTTTTTACGTTGGTAGACTTGAAAATGGCAACAAAAAAAAGCAACTCAGTATGAAGAGTGAGCCAACAACTTAGATCTTCCAACTGACGAGGGTTCGCTGACCAGTTGACAGATCAGAAATGAGGGCTCAGCGGTCATCCATGAGGGATTCAAAAATTTGACTTTCCCTAGAACCAGTTTGAGGAGAATCAAAAACGTTTGGTATAGACTTGAAGCCAGTTTGGGGATATTAAAACCGGTTAGCAGAGACTCGAAGCATGTATGTAGATTAAAAAAACCAGTGGAAGAGACTTGAAACAAGTTTCATAGATATAAAACCAGTTGAAAGAGACTTGAAACCGGTTTGTGAATATTAAAGCCGGTTGTAAGAGACTTGAAACCAGTTTCACATATGTAAAAACAAGGATCAGTTTGGATCAGACTTGAAACAAGTCTGTAGATACAAGTTTTGTAGATATAAAAACCTGTTGAAAGAGACATGAAACAGGTATGTAGATATAAAAACCAGTTGGAAGAGGCTTGAAACCGGTTTTTGGATACAAAAACATACCTACTTGAAACAATAATTGTTTCATCATTATTTTAACCTGGTTTGGAAGATTCAAAGCCGGTGGGAAGAGACTTACGTAAAGTAGGTAGGTAACGTACGCCTTTTTCGTTCTTTGGTACCTAAATAGTAAGTCTAAAAGTACATGACTTTTAAAAGTAACAATTATTTCTTCAACATCTGAAATTCAATGAATCACTCCTGTTTTGTAGCGACGATCGCACTTCATCATCGCACGGCGTCTGAGATTTTTGATGGATTTCATATGAGTCTTGGGGAAAAATAGACAAATCAGTCTCTAATTGTTTCATCACTCAGGTAACAGAATTGAGAATTAGCAAAGGCAAAAATGCACAACAACGAGTTTGTCTAAAAAAAAAAAATAAAAAAGAACAATAAAGCTGGGGATAATTTTTCCTTTGGAAGGTCAGATTGTTCGTTATTGTGGGACAATCTGGGTGGATATTTTTGCAACACAAATGCGTCAAATCCCTGAAAAAGCACATTCCTTAGAGCCATTGTTCCTTCAATGACAATAAGTTGGCTCGACGTAAGTCAAGCCGGTTGAACGAAAACAAAAGTCGGTTCGAGGTTGATCCTGCTTCATAATGTCTCGTGGCCTCAAAATACCCGATTTAAACCTGGTCAGCGGAGATAGTTTTATCGCCTAACGACCCAAACCGCCGTTACCATCAGGCGACCATTCGAAACTAATCGCTTCGGCAATTTCCGAGCAATTTTCAGGAGGAGAAGAAAAAATTGTTCCTTAAGAGCCTTGAAATGACGGAGCGGCAAAAACGGCGAATCTAACGCGAATCGTCTCTGGTATCGTGGCGAGTCCTGGTAATTGCTTTCGGCGGTAGGTAAGATTCCTCTGTCACGACATCCCGAGTGGAAAACCCTGCAAGTGTGCGAAAAACCGCAGACAACATATCCCAAAACGAAATAGAAACAGGCAAAGGAAATAATCAAAATGAAACAACAATACAGGAGGAGACAACGATTTTTAATTCAGCAAAATCGAAGGGAATCGAATCTAGGGACGACTTTTTCAAAGACAAATTTTGAACAATGCTGCCAATTTCACAAAAGTGTTTATTATTTATTGGTATAAATCGTCAAAAAATTAATTCTGTCAAAAAAGAAAAATTAGATATTTAAGAAAAAAAAATTAATTGAAAATTTAAAAAATCTGTATTTTAGTACGGCGTTTGGACAGATGTGGGGGGGGTAAAAAAAAAAATATACTCTTAAGTCCAAAATTATTCGGAAACGACAGCCCGTGGCACCCTTCAAAAGTCCCATTAAATTTTGTAGCCCTATGAAAGCCCCATAGATCCCTACAGTGAAATCGCATGGTTCTGGGACCTCAGAAAATGGATTCTACGTCCAAAAATACTTCGAAAACGACACTCCACTCGATATCATATCCCATAGATCGGACTTCCGTAGCTAATAACTCGGATCATTTCTGAACGTTCGAGTACCAGGACAGCAGACCCACGCCAGTCAAGCAGCAAGCTACACGATGAGAAGTAAGATAACTTTGACAGCAACTTCTCACTCCCTATCGCCGTTTCATCCTCAATCAACATCCTGCAGATAATGTTTCTTTGGAACAATCGTCGCTGTGCGGTTCAGTTTTGCACGGCGGAACCGCCCGGACAGGCGGGAAGGTCGGAAACGATGAATGAGCCCGCGGATTCGATAGGAATCCAGTTACTTCACTCTTCGGCACACGTACACGCCTTGAAACCTTTCCGGGTAGAAGAAAAAAAAACCGGCACGGAGTACCGGTAGTCTCACGTGATGCAATGAAAAGAGCCACAGTAGCAAAGTTGGGTTTTGCGAGAAATTCGAAATTCCAAAGATAGGAAGAGATGCCGAGTAAGTATATACAGAATTGTATATTATACAGAAGTGATGACTTGGACTCGGATGGATAATGTCGATAAAACCTCTAAATAAGCGCAATGAACCCTACAAATAAGGCCGTGGTATTATACCACGGTCTTATTTGTTGGGTTCAAGGTATTTTAAAAAAATATTATAATAATAATAATATTTTTTTTAAATACCTTAATATAGATGATAAATTATATATTAGAATATATTATACGATCAAAAAAACCTGTTCATATGCCCAAAAATGCTTTAAAAAACGCTTGATGGGTCGTACCCCTGTGCAAAAAGGATTACCTACATCATCGATTCATTCGTACAGTATGCATGAGTTTGTGTATTATACCTAACAGGATTTTTATTAAATTATGATAAAACTACATAATTAATTATGCATTATTAATTTATTTTTTAATGTGAAAAGGTAAGTAACGTAAGCACATGAAAAAATCGAACCTACTAATCACAAAAAGAGGGAATTATTATTAGTACTGAATCACTAGCATTTTCTCAATATTTTCCATTTTGAAAGGTGTTCTGAGGCTTGAGTGCTTCCCTTTTAGTATTTTGGCCAGATCTCAGGCATCATTCCAACCAGGATTCTGCCCAAGCCCGAATTGCAGGCTTCGGTTTGACAAGTTTTCCAGTCTTCCCCGGCCATTTTTCCGTTATAGCAAGCGGTTCTCTGATTACTTAAGTGAATTCCCTTCCGTTGGGGTCGAGCTTCAGAATGAGTTCAGGAATAAAACTAATGTGGACTTTAATAAATGCACGAGTTGAAATAACAGTCTTATCCTTAAGGGCATCTTCACCTGTAGCAATGAACTTGCCGTCGGCTTCATCAAAAGTTTCAATTACATCGATTCCGTGAGTACCTAGGTACTGTATTGAAAATTTTCGCAGGAGGCACAAATCCTGTCAACATGATAATATGAGATTTTTGAGCGAAAAGATAAGCTTTTTTCTTCGAGAACTACGAAACCCCCTTAAATAACATTTTATTCGCAAAAAATCTCGAATAAGATTTCAATGCATTTATAAATTCAGTTCTGGTAACCTCATTCTAGTCCCAAAATACTTTATTCGACGAGTATAATCTAGTAAAATATGTGGGTACTTAAATACGCGCGAATCCGAGCACTGTCCACTGACCTCTAGGATGTAAAAACAGTATCGATTTAAAAAAATATCGACACCTACTATATAGAAAAAGTATCGGCATGTATCGATACTTATTGAGTAAGGTTCGGATTTTGCATCTTTTTTTTTCTGCCCCAAAAAAGTTTGTTTTGACTGATTTCATGCCATTTTCAACCCAAAATATTAATTTATTTAGCATATTTTGCATATTTCGTTTTGCATAAAATTTTCAAAATAGTTGATGGTGATGGTGACCGTTTCAATTAATGTTGTTGGAAACTTGTTGAGGGTCAGTCAAATAAGACGAGATTTTTTTGCCGACGTTTCAAGAGATATATTCTCCTATCATCAGGTCAAGTGCAGGGAAAAGGGCAGCACACGATGTGAGCCGTCGCTGTCGTACAAATATACTGTACGACTATTTGTAGTACGAATATTTGTACGACAGCGAATATTTGTACGACAGCGACGGCTCACATCGTGTGCTGCCCTTTTCCCTGCACTTGCCCTGATGATAGGAGAATATATCTCTTGAAACGTCGGCAAAAAAATATTGTCTTATTTGACTGACCCTCAACAAGTTTCCAACAACAACAATTTTCAAAATTATCGGTACCTAGGTATCCAATCGGGTAACGGTTTGGGTAGTATACGCAGTGATGGGCAAATTCCCGGGAATTTATTTCTGGGGAATATTCCCGACCCGGGAATTTATACGGAATTTATTTTTGTCTCAATTAAATTATTTAAAAGGGGTAAACTATATTCTATGAATTCTAGTCGTAGGTATTAGGATTCCTAAATATTAATTTATGACGAAATGAATTCAAAAATACTTTTTCATAAATTGTTAAAAGGGTAACTACCTACATAGGGACAGAACAATATCTCAAAGGCATATCAATATACCATATGTGATAAATAAGTATTTTGACGTAGGCGCTATTCGTACAAATAAGTAAATTTACATGCACACGCAATTTTCTTGTTTGCGGTCTTCCCCTTTCATGGCATTACACGGAAATGATCCCAAACAGAATCTTTCCTTGTACTCCACGTTTTAAAATCAATATAAACCGTGAAAATCCGGAGCCGCGACGAAAATCAAGAATTAAACCGCGTTGACATCAGGTCATAACAAAAGCCGGTTGAGGTAAATCACACTGAACAGTAACATTACTTTTCACAAGTTCTACCTCCCACCCACCCCAATCTTCCTACTCGTCTTCTATTTCAGTATTGGTAATTGCCATTGACAAAGCTTTAACTAAATGTCGGGCAGGGGTCCGGCAAATTATTGAGCTGGTCATTATCAAAAGACGCAGTGTTCCTTGGAAAACTTTAAAGGACAGAGTCATGCACTGAGAGAAAAAATGGCTTTTTTTGCCCGATTAAACGCTCGCACGTAGTCGAGATGCAGGGAAAAAGCCCGATTAACCGCAAATTTTACCCGATAAGATTTCAAATCTATCGGGTGTGCGTAAGGGGTGCCCGGAGAGACCGGTCAATCGGGTGATTTACAAAAAAATAACCCGATTGATCCCCAGTTTTGATAAGAATCAATCGGGTGTTTTCCCCCAAAACCCCATGGGGCATCTCAGCATGCCCGATAGATTAATCAATCGGGTACCACTGACCAACACCCCCTAATAATCAATCGGGTCGTCACATAAAACCTATCGGGCAACGCTAAACGCCCGTTTGATTTTCAATCGGGTTTTCACCTAAAACCTATCGGGCTGCACTAAAAGCCCGTTTGATTTTCAATCGGGTTTTCACCTAAAACCTATCGGGCTGCAGTAAAAGCCCGTTTGACTTTCAATCGGGTTTTCTCGTAAAACGTATCGGGCGTCACTGAAAGCCCGATTGATTTTCAATCGGGTGTTCCTCATCAACCTATCGGGCTTCCCTAAAAGCCCGATTGATTTTCAATCGGGTTTTCCTTCCCCGTTCCGCGGACCCGATAGGATATCCTATCGGGTCCCTGTACACGCCCCCAACGCATGCCCGATTGATTTCCGTCTATCGGGTTCTCCTTCGCCACTACCCGATTGGTTCCCGTTCAAGCTCCTACAGCCCCCTGATTGGTCGTCCGTATTGCTTTCGCTTGATATTCAAGAACGACTACATCAATATACTGATATATCAGTGTATGAAGGGATTCGTTATTGACTTTCAAGCGGAAGCAATACGGAGGACCAAGCAGGCGGTTGCAGGAGCCGGAAAGGGAACCAAGCGGCTAGTGGTGAAGGAGGACCCGACAGACGGAAATCAATCGAGGATGAGGGAAACTGTACATACGAAACATCAATATACGAAATGAAATTGACAATTTCGATATATTAATCAAAGTAATCCATTATCATGCCCAGTCATCAACCTAGGTTAGCTATTGCATACCTCACATTCGTGGGGGACAAGTCAGAAAACGTTAGTACAAATTTAAAAAAAGGGTTTTATTCACAATATTTACATGGAGCGCATTTAACAAAGTACACTTAATTGTATTGAACACACGAAGGTGCTGTAACCGCTGATACAGAAATGAGTTATAAGAATTCTACAAAAGTTGCTAAGTCCCTAGTGCACTGCAAGTACAGAAAATGGTGCACGGCAATGTATACAATCCACACCAAAAAACCAATTTTAAGAAAAACACGTAATTTCACTAATTGTACACTTAGTTCTTCTTATGGTACTAAAAACACGTAATTGTACAAGTAATTGGTCAGCTGAAGTTACTAAGTCCCTAGTTTACTGCAAGTACAGAACATGGTGCACGGCAAGTTATACAATGCAAAGTAAGAGCATGAAAGTGCGAAACTGCAATTTCAATAACATTCAATATAACATTCAAGTGCTACACCGTTCTTAGGTGACGTGCGTTTTGAACAAAAGTACGTACATGGTTTGAGTGCAACCTGAACAAAATTAGTTGTGACAGTGGCTTAAAGACAACTACGTTGTCGAAATGGGGAGGTTGTGCAGATTATGAGTGTACATTAACGGTGTGCAGATAAGGAGTGATCGTACAATCACCGAACAGTGCAGACACGCGTGGAGGATGTAGTGCAATTCAATGACATACACATTTAACAATCCGCATCAAACCGTTTGCCTAGTTGTGAACGTCGTATTTGTTTCCTGACCATATCCTGCAAAGAGTGCGGAGTAGATGCACCACTGTGACTTGTAGTCGAAAAAGACGAGTCGGAACTAATTGGGCTGTACAGGGAACTCCTAGGGGGGTTATCTGTGGAATCAAAAAATCAAAAATGGGGGGGGGGGGGACCTCACTTGACGTTGAAGCAATGACTTTAGAAGGAGTAGACTTTCTAGGAGTCCTTCTCTGCGTTTCGCTGTTAGAGCGTACCTCCGTCGTAGGCGTACTAGCGAGTGGGGATATAAGGGGTAACGCAAAGGTCAACTCCTCCCGTACAATTTGCAAATCGTCTTCGGACTGAGTTTCAGGCACAATTTCGTTAGAGGTGGAGGGCTGAATAATAAGGGGGGGCAACGCTTCAGAACTAATGGAACTCAGAGGCTGAGAAGTTACTTGGGAAGACGTAGACGTAGACAAGAGAGGTTCAGACGTACTAGTAGAAGGTGACTCTAATGACAAGGGTATGTGGAAGTCGATAGTGGGGATTTGGTTTTCTTGCGCAAACGACAAGTCAACTGAGGCTACCAGCATTGACTGGCCATCATCCCCTTGCAATGAAATTACGTTGGTCGATGCTTGGAAAGTTACTTGTTGGCCGTCTGAACTACCTGCAGTGGCGACAAGCGATTGATCGTCGTACGAACTTAAGACCACGAACGCTGTTTCCTTACTTGGAACAGATAGTGGGACAACTGGACTGATATTTGCAACGTAGTTGCTGCAAGTTGCTGCAAGAGTCTGGGCACTGAACAAAAAAGGGGTGGACTCTTTCAACTCGTAACAAAGAAGCTCAAGGGTTTGCCACACGTGTTTGCACTGTTCGGGGTATTGACAATTGAAAACGAAGATAAGCTTAAAGCATAAATCGACGGCTTGAACAAGGGTTTCTACTCTGAGGCTATAATCCAAATATTTCACTAGACAATAAGAAATCGTACCTAGCGATCCAATAGCGACGACGTACGGTTGAATGGTGCCACCGGCGTCCTTTTTCAGCTTCTCGTGGAATAAGTTGGCTTCCGTCTCAGTGGCTACCAACTTGACGAAGTAGTCCGCCGACTCCTTCTTCGAGATCTGCGTTGGGGCTCTTTTCCCCGCTCGTTTAAGTCGTTGCGTGCCGAGTGCGTACGGCAAGGCCAGCAGTGCCGCTGTGTCGTTCGATGTCTGCAACAAAGAGAAAACGCTATGTAGCTATTGCGCACAGTGGCAGGAGACCAGTATGTTGGTGAAGGGACGTGAAACGTGAAAACTCATTCTTACCGGTATTGTGGTCGTAGAATGCCAAAATGGAATCGTCAAAAGCACCTCTGCCTTTAACGAATTTGCCCGCTCGAGCCTCTGCGATAATGGCCGGATGCACGGCCAGCAACTTGTTGTACAACTGCCCAGAGGGGATGTTGTAGATTTCTTGAAAATCCACTTCGATCTGCAACAGAAGGAACAGACGATTTGTGCCGTGAGTATTTACAATGTCATTGAAACGCAGGACATCACATATGCAGATGAGCGAGTGAAAATGTTTAACATTGACGGAAAAAAGAGGAAATACTCACAACTAGCTTGGTGACGTGAGCACTCTTCAAAAACGGGAAGACGTCCAGGTATTGGCGCAGGTCGTTCCCGGGAGCAATGAGGAAGTTGCGTCTCGCAACCGCTGTCTTCTGCACAGCCTCCCGTATGGGTGGAGACAAATGCGCACCCTTCAACCAATCGTTGCTCTTGAGGATCTGGATGAATGGCAGCGAGAGTAAGGCAACACGTCGCTCTGAAACATTAAGTAAACACTTGTAAATATCACTTGAGACAGGTTAGGTGGCAAGACGAGACAGGAAAGTGTGTAGCAGGAGACAGTTATAGACAACATAATTTCTCAACGTCCTCACCTTCTAGCGTGATACGTCTTGGTGTTGGTGTGGGGGGGGGGGGGGCGGTGGCGGCGGCGTTGCTGGTTGTTCGTCGTCCTTCTGCTTCTTCGCCTTCCGCTTGGGTTTGCTGGCTCGGCGTTTTTTGGCCTTCTCTCGTTTCAGACGGTTGGCCTCCTGCAGTTCACCGAATTCGACTGGATTCCTCTTCCTCCACTTCTGCTTCAAGTTGTTGACCTTGTTCCACAGCACCCCGTGAGGGTACTTCCGAACAGCCTTTTGCGAAGAGGACGCCTCACTTTCAGACGACGAGACGCCGCTACCGCCACGAGCGGGTACCAGCGTGAACACAGGTAGTGTAAAGGGTCCTCTCCAAAAAACCTTGCTAAGCGTTCCGATATCGACCTGCAACAACAACCAAAACAGCGAATGCATACGTTACACTGTCGACAAATGTGGAATGCAATTCAAACGTAACTAGTCCCACACTCACTGTAATTCTTTGTAGCTGAAGTGAGGAATCAAGTTCCGCCCCTCACTTGCTTGACGGTGGATGGCAGGGATGACAGCGTCCGCTACCGCACTTCTGTCCGAGCCGTTCAATGGCCGGGGACGGTCTGGAGCAGTCAAAGCAAGTGTCGCGCTGCTCTTGGGCGAAGCTAGCAACAACTGGGTGATCTGAGAAAAGAGACAAGAATTTACAACAAAGGTCAGCACGTACCACAACCACCTCAGACATACGGAGCCGTTAGGCAAACGTACTTTTTCAGGTGAATCCACAAATGTCCACTTCTCTGTGCTGTACGCTGCGTCCGTCACGCAATCGTCGCTGTCGCTGGAATCACTGTCCTCACGAGTGTGGTACAGTGGCTGGCCGAGGGGGAGATGCTCACGTGTTGTTGGCGCGAAGGGACCCTGGAGACATGAGCATGTTCGTTAGACGTTAATGCCCATGATCAAGAGACTTGGGAAGTAATTTATGCACGGTTATGTATAGGGTGAGATGACTCACTTCTTCAAGTAGACTACTCTCCGATCGTTGACGGGACGACAGGGGGAAGTCAGGCGGTGCGAACACCGGCTTCGTCTCTGGAAACCTAGCCTTCCACCCAAGCACGTACTTAAGCTTCTCCTTGGGATTCCATAAGTCGGTAGCGACGACTAACCAAGCGTTCTCCGGTGGCAGGTTTTTGAGGTCGTTCAGCTCAAACTCAGCAGCTGTACGGACAATGACATTGATTTCAATGGAACATCACCTTGGAAGAAGACAACGAACAGTCAGGCCAGGCAAAGCTAAAGTAAATCCTCCTACTGAGGGAATAACAGTCATTGTCAATCATGTAACACGAAATGCAAAGTCGACAGTGAAAGCGGTCGTGTGCACAAGGTTTTTGTAATTCATTTTTTTTTTCTCAAGTGATAACAGAGGTTACGCGCCATTTCTGGCCAACTGCACTTCCTATCATTGGAAAAACGCTGCAAATGTTACACAAGGGTATATATTGGTGAATTCTCACACCGTCAATCGGGCCCGCCTACTTGTGCAGCTACAACCAACGGCGTTCCCGTAAGGTCCATGAGGGAACCCGATTGGTTTCACGATGTACCCGACAACTAGTAAACTAATCGGGTTTTCCTCAGGGGTGAACAACCCTCACGAAAACCCGATAACTCTTAAACTTACCGGGATAATTTTGAAATTACTCGTTAACGATTTCAAATGCTCCGAGAGAAACGTAACCCTCATTTTCCAATCAAATTTGTAGTATTACAAGCTCCCTGTGCCCCTGGATTGTTCGACCTGCTCACAGTACTTACTTCTACGTTCGAAATTCAGAGACGGTTGGTGATGAAGACAGATGTTTCCAGACGTTCACTGCAAAACAGCACCTCCCGGTGGAACTAATGTATCCAACGGAACGTCACGATCACAGCTGTCAACGGATGAGCGAAATTTGTACAGAAAATCCCGTCTACGAAGGAAATATAACACAAACGAGTACACGAAACAACGCCCGACGCCCGTTGAACAAAGACTGTCGCCATATTGCATCAGCGTGCATTTCCCTGCAGTAGCACTGAAATCAATCGAGTATTGTCGAAATTAATCGGGTGATTCAATAATCAGTCGGGCGTTCGACAACTTGTATCGTTTTACTTTCTGCTAAGTAGACATGCGGTTCCCGCTAAAAACTTAGTATGGTCTTTTCCCACCTACTTTTCCGTACGCACAAAATTCTGAAAATCCCTCGATACTTTCTGCGTACACCAGCATTTATTTCAAATGTGTTTCTCGTCTACAACACACTAAAAATCAATTATGAAAGTAGCACTTGGGTATACTCCTATGTAACGTACAGCGTTCGCCACTTGCTGTGGACAATTGTCCTTAAGTGGTCCCCGGTAAATCCTCAATCACCATCATATGTCGGAATCATCATCTACGACGTTCCTCTAACGTTGGTGGAACGTAACACTTTTAGTACAAGTCATTTTCGTACGGCAATCGACAGACAGCTCCTAACCTCACGTAGCCGCGTACGGGTGGTGCACCCATGGGTAGGTGCAGCTGACTCAAACGGCGAAAGCAGTATTGCAAAATGTTCTACCACGATTACTAATTAATGGAAAGTTTTCATTACATGACTAAAGCCAGCGCAAATTGGAGAGACAACGATTTGCACCCAAGTACCTACGTGTTTCTTGCTAACCATCGGAACGTAGGTAACTTGATCAAAAATGGGTGAAAAACGTTACACTACGTACAAAGACGTTGACGCATGACGATCATCTCTAATGAACATAATCTTTAATTTTCCTGCGGTTTAGGGGAAATGATTGGGCTTCAATGCAAGTCATAACTTCTTCACCGACTGACTACGTACAAACCATTGGTAGGTTTAACAACGTCAGGCCATCCATAAAAACTGTTGAAACGTTTTCATTACATGTCTACTTAACCTCTGCTAATGTGTGGACAGCTTGTATGTAAATATTCACGCAAGTGCAACTTGGAGAGACAACGATTAGCACCAAGTGCCTACGTGTTTCTTGCTAACCATCCCAACGTAGGTAACTTGACAAAAACTTGTCCGACAAAATTCATTTAATTTATTCAACGTTAACAACTGT
Source organism: Pilophorus perplexus (assembly GCA_955831195.1). Taxonomy (NCBI): domain Eukaryota; kingdom Metazoa; phylum Arthropoda; class Insecta; order Hemiptera; family Miridae; genus Pilophorus; species Pilophorus perplexus. The sequence goes on from OY037008.1 coordinate 27,321,741, forward strand.
TGACGGATGGTGATCATCTTCAATCGTAATCTAAATCACTAATTCTCACCGTCTCTGTGTGTCTGTGTGTCAGTCAGTATGTATGTCATCTGCCTACTCTGACTAAATGGTAAGCGCTAAAAATATGGCGATTTTTTCTATTGGTTCGCCCGACCGTTTAAGTGTCTCTAGGGGGGGTCGCAGACCCCCCCGGCCGACCGAAAATTGGCACGGTCAAATTGGCCCAAATATGGCCATCTTAGTTATTAATGGTCGGATCGAAACGGGGTTTCAACTGTATCCTACCTAGAGATGCGAATTTTAATAGAAAATTGTCAACGAGCGATTTCCGACGACGAGCGATTTCTGACGGCGAGTTTAAAATTTTAGATTTCCTGAGATCCCGGCGCGTTTGGGTCTTCCAACCCGGCTGCTGTCAAGGAAGTTGGAAAGACGTACTCAGGGACGTTACAAAGATGGAGGAGGCGGGGAATTTTTTTTTTTTTTTTTTTTTTTGTAGGTGGGGGAACGAATAGGGGGGGTCACTAATCCTCACCGTCTCTGTCTCTGGCTGGCTGGCTGGGTATGTCAATCGCCTCCTCTGACTAAACGGTAAGCGATAAAAATACGCCGATTTTTCCTATCGTCTCTGTCGACCGTTTAAGTTTCTCTAGGGGGGTCGAGATTTTTCTAAAATGCGCTCAAATCCGCGCAATTGACATCAACTTTCTTATTTCAAATGGGAACCCCTATTTTTTTCTTCGGATTCGGATTCCTCGACCAATTTTACGTCCGATAAGCGAGTCGCGCGATTTTTTTGGCGCGCGCGAATTCGCTGAATTAATTTTTTCGATTTATTCCTCCTTTAATAGACGGATTTTTTCCGCGTTTCGTCCGTAGCCTACCTTGAGATTCGAATTTTAATAGGAGATATCGACCAAATTCATTTCGAAATCGAGTGAATTTTGAGCGCGAGTTGAGTTTTGAAAAAACTGGGCCATCGCCACCGACCCATCGCGTCGGGTGAATTCTGGCTCGGCTTCACTCCCATCCTCTCAACACCCTCTATCCCCCCGCCCTCACTCTTCACTCTGAGCGGGTGGGACATCAGCCTTTAAGGGGCGCTAGCAAGGTCTACGGGATCTAAAGTGAGGTAAATTAAATGAATCGATTATCGAGAAAAGTAGAATCGATTTAAACTGAATCGATTATCGAAAAATTTAATTTAATTGAATTTGAAAAATAAAAATTAAAAAATTAAAATAAAAATAAAATAAAAATTAAAATAAAATAAAAATTCAAAAATGATCTAAATTCTGAGATACGTTGAGCGCCCTCAAGGATTTTTTCCGTTTTCCCCTCCTTCAACTAAAGAAAAGGAGTGGGGATTTCAGCCACTATTGATTCGATTTTGATGAAATTTTCAGGGAATCATTTTATCCGCCAGGGGATTCTACGTCCAAAAATACTTGGAAAACGACACTAACTCTACCCCCTCGCCATTTTAGCCCCATATTTTTCCTGTGAGTTTTCAACTATGATTTGATTTCACTAGCACTATGACAGGTTGGGAGGGGGGGCATACTTCACTCGGCCGATCATTTTAACGGACAGGGGACTCGCAATGCTCGGCCACCGACATAGGTAGTTCAATTATTATCAAGGGAAGGCTTTGCAAATTTGATTTGATTATTGAGGGTGGACTTTACAAAGGGTGGAAAATACTTGGAAAACGACACTTAACTTTACCCCCTCGCCATTTTAGCCCCACATTTTTCCTGTGAGTTTTCAACTATGATTTGATTTCACTAGCACTATGACAGGGTGGGAGGGGGGGCATACTTCACTCGGCCGATCATTTTATCAGCCATGGGGGTTGATGTTGAAGGAGCAGTTGACCTTGATGCAGGGTTATCTATGGGTTACCTATGTCGGCCACCGACATAGGTAGTTCATTTATTATCAAGGGAAGGCTTTGCAAATTTGATTTGATTATTGAGGGTGGACTTTACAAAGGGTGGAAAATACTTGGAAAACGACACTTAACTTTACCCCCTCGCCTTTTTAGCCCCATATTTTTCCTGTGAGTTTTCAACTATGATTTGATTTCACTAGCACTATGACAGGGTGGGAGGGGGGGCATACTTCACTCGGCCGATCATTTTAACGGCCAGGGGACTCGCTTTGCTCGGCCACCGACATATGTAGTTCTATTATTATCAAGGGAAGGCTTTTCAAATTTGATTTCACTAGCACTTGACAGGGGGGCCTTAATTTCACTAGCACTTGACAGGGGGGCCTTAATTTCCCCAAAAATACTTCCCCTTTCCCCAAAAATACTTGGAAAACGACACTTGACTCTACCCCCTCGCCATTTTAGCCCCATATTTTTCCTGTGAGTTTTCAACTTTGATTTGATTTCACTAGCACTATGACAGGTTGGGAGGGGGGGGGGGGCATACTTCACTCAGCCGATCATTTTAACGGCCAGGGGACTCGCTTTGCTCGGCCACCCACATAGGTACTTCTATTATTATTGATGGTGGAAATTTGATTTCACTAGCACGTTGACAGGGGGTCTAATTTCGTATAGCCCCATGAAAGCTCCATAGGTCGTCCCCAAAAATACTTGGAAAACGACACTTAACTCTACCCCCTCGGCATTTTAGTCCTATAGCGCCCCACCGGGTTTTTTACTGTGAGTTTTGATTTGATTTCACTAGCACTTTGACAGGGGAGGGGGGGGGGCTTACTTCGCTCTGCCGATCATGTTATCGGCCAGAGGGGGCTCGCTTTGCTCAGCCACCCACATAGGTAGTTCTATTCTATTATTATGATGGTGGAGTTTTCAAAATTGAGTTCACTAGCACTTTGACAGGAGGGGCGTCTTATTTCGCTCAGCTGATCATCTTCTCGGCCTTTTTAGCCCCATATCGCCCCATGGGTTTTTTCCCTATGAGTTTTCAAATTTGATTTGATTTCACTAGCACTATGGCAGGGGGGGGGGGGTTCCTCGCTCGGGCGGTAGAGGGTAGACTTTTGAAAATTGATTTCACTAGCACTTTGACTTACTTCGCTCAGCTAATAGACTAGCACTTTGACAAGGGGGCCTTACTTCGCTCGGCTAATCATTTTCGTACCATGGTTCACCCAAATCACAGGCGGCAATATACAACCACAGTGGGCAATACATCCACAAGCGGCAATACACCCACTAGGGGGGGGTCTGGGGGGCGGCAATTCACCCACAGGCGGCAATATACACTCACAGGCGGCAATACACCCACAAGCGGCAATTCACCAACATGTCTGCTTAAGCGATCGGCCTCGCGGAGCGAGGCGCCGGCCTCGCGAAGCGAGGCCCACGGGGGGTCTGGGGGGCGGAGCCCCCCAGCTGGGTGCGTAGGCGAGCAAAGCGAGCCGGAGCATCTAGTCTAAACCACTAATTCTCAGTCTGTGTGTCTGTGTGTCTGTATGTCAATCGCCTACTCTGACTAAACGGTAAGTCGTAAAAATACGCCGATTTTTCCTATCGTCTCGCCCGACCGTTTAAGAGTCTCTAGGGGGGTCGAGAATTCTCAAAAATTCGCTCAAATCCGCGCAATCTACATCAACTTTCTTATTTCAAATGGGAACCCCTATTTTTTTCACCGGATTCGGATTCCTCGACCAATTTTACGTCCGATAAGCGGGTCGCGCGAATTTTTTGGCGCGCGCGAATTCGCTCAATTAATTTTTGCGTCTTATTCCGCCGTTAATAGACGGATTTTTTTCGCGTTTCGTCCGTAGCCTACCTTGAGATCCAAATTTTAATAGGAGATATCGACCAAATTCATTCCGACAATGAGCCAATTACGACGGCGATTTCAGTTTTGCAGTTTTCGTTAAATCGCGGGTCGGGCGAGCCGTCGGGTGAATTCTTGCTCGGCTTACCAAATGCCGATACCCCCCCGCCCTCACTCTTCACTCTGAGCGGGTGGGACATCAGCCTTTAAGGGGCGCTGGCAAGGTCTACGTGATCTCTCCCGGACGGACGTAAATTAAATGAATCGATTTAAATTGAATCGATTATCGAGAAAAGTAGAATCGATTTAAACTGAATCGATTATCGAAAAATTTAATTTAATTGAATTTGAAAAAAAAAAATAAAATAAAAATAAAAATAAAATATAAATTAAAATAAAATAAAAATTCAAAAATGATCTACGTCCAAAAATACTTGGAAAACGACACTAACTCTACCCCCTCGCCATTTTAGCCCCATATTTTTCCTGTGAGTTTTCAACTATGATTTGATTTCACTAGCACTATGACAGGGTGGGAGGGGGGGCATACTTCACTCGGCCGATCATTTTAACGGCCAGGGGACTCGCAATGCTCGGCCACCGACATAGGTAGTTTTATTATTATCAAGGGAAGGCTTTACAAATTTGATTTCACTAGCACTATGACAGGGGGCCTTACTTTCCCCAAAAATACTTGGAAAACGACACTTAACTCTACCCCCTCGCCATTTTAGCCCCAACTATGATTTGATTTCACTAGCACTATGACAGGGTGGGAGGGGGGGGGCATACTTCACTCGGCCGATCATTTTATCAGCCAGGGGGGTTGATGTTGAAGGAGCAGTTGACCTTGATGCAGGGTTATGAACGTGTCCATCGATGCTATGCACCCCACTAGGGTTACTCAGCTGGGTGCGTAGGCGAGCAACTAACTATTGATGGCACCCCAGGGTTTTTTTCCTGTGAGTTGTCAAATTTGACACGTTGCCAGGGGGGGGTTTCTCGCTCGGCCGATCAATTTACCAGCCAGGGGAGGCTTTTTTCAAACTTTTCAAATGACAGGGGGGGTCCTGCTTCGCTCGGGCGATTATTTTATTAGCCAGAGGGGTCTTGCTTTGCTCGGCCACCGACATAGGTAGTTCTCCTATTATTAATGGTGGAGTTTTCAAATTTGATTTCACTAGCACTTTGACAGGGGGTCCTTACTTCCCCCCCCCCCCCCCCCCCCCACCCAAACAAGAATCTATATGTACGAGCGATCACGCAAGACCCTTATAAATAATCTATATCACTAATATATATAATATTCTTGAAAATTGGTGGGAGGGGGGGCATACTTCACTCGGCCGATCATTTTAACGGCCAGGGGACTCGCTTTGCTCGGCCACCGACATATGTAGTTCTATTATTATCAAGGGAAGGCTTTTCAAATTTGATTTCACTAGCACTTGACAGGGGGGGCCTTAATTTCCCCAAAAATACTTCCCCTTTCCCCAAAAATACTTGGAAAACGACACTTAACTCTACCCCCTCGCCATTTTAGCCCCATATTTTTCCTGTGAGTTTTCAACTTTGATTTGATTTCACTAGCACTATGACAGGTTGAGAGGGGGGGGGGGCATACTTCACTCAGCCGATCATTTTAACGGCCAGGGGACTCGCTTTGCTCGGCCACTCACATAGGTAGTTCTATTATTATTGATGGTGGAAATTTGATTTCACTAGCACGTTGACAGGGGGGTCTAATTTCGTATAGCCCCATGAAAGCTCCATAGGTCGTCCCCAAAAATACTTGGAAAACGACACTTAACTCTACCCCCTCGGCATTTTAGTCCCATAGCGCCCCACCGGGTTTTTTACTGTGAGTTTTAATTTGATTTCACTAGCACTTTGACTTACCTCGCTCAGCTAATAGACTAGCACTTTGACAAGGGGGCCTTACTTCGCTCGGCTAATCATTTTCGTACCATGATTCACCCAAATCACAGGCGGCAATATACAACCACAGTGGGCAATACATCCACAAGCGGCAATACACCCACTAGGGGGGGTCTGGGGGGCGGCAATTCACCCACAGGCGGCAATATACACTCACAGGCGGCAATACACCCACAGGTGGCAATACACCCACAAGCGGCAATTCACCCACATGTCTGCTTAAGCGATCGGCCTCGCGAAGCGAGGCGCCGGCCTCGCGTAGCGAGGCCCACGGGGGGTCTGGGGGGCGGAGCCCCCCAGCTGGGTGCGTAGGCGAGCAAAGCGAGCCGGAGCATCTAGTCTATACCACTAATTCTCAGTCTGTGTGTCTGTGTGTCTGTATGTCAATCGCCTACTCTGACTAAACGGTAAGTCCTAAAAATACGCCGATTTTTCCTATCGTCTCGGGCGACCGTTTAAGTCTTTGTAGGGGGGTTGAGCACCCCCAAAAATGCGCGCAAATCCGCGCAATTGACATCAACTTTCTTATTTCAAATGGGAACCCCTATTTTTTTCATCGGATTCGGATTCCTCGACCAATTTTACGTCCGATAAGCGAGTTGCGCGAATTTTTTGGCGCGCGCGAATTCGCTCAATTAATTTTTGCGTCTTATTCCGCCGTTAATAGACGGATTTTTTTCGCGTTTCGTCCGTAGCCTACCTAGAGATCCGAATTTTAATACTTGATATCGACCAAATTCGTTCCGACGATGAGCGAATTATGAGGACGAGTTGAGATTTGAAAAAACTGGGCCGTCGCCACCGACCCTTCGCGACGGGTGAATTCTGGCTCGGCTTCACTCCCAGCCTCTCAACACCCTCTATCCCCCCGCCCTCACTCTTCACTCCGAGCGGGTGGGACATCAGCCTTTAAGGGGCGCTCGAAAGGTCTACGCGATCTCTCCCCGACGGAAATGGATGTAAATTAAATGAATCGATTTAAATCAAATCGATTATTTAGAGAAGTATCGATTTTATTATTATTTAGTGGTATAGATTTTAAAAAAAATTAAAAAATTGATATATATTCTTGAAAATCTCGAGAAATTCAAAAATGATCTACATTCTGAGATAGGTTGAGCGCCCTCAAGGATTTTTGGCGTTTTCCCCTCCTTCAACTAAAGAAAAGAAGGAGTGGGGATTTCAGCCACTATTGACTCGAATTTGATGAAATTTTCAGGGATCACGCGGGTTGTGCCCCCTGTCCGAATAAGCGCTCTGTGTAGGGGTTTGAACCCACCCCCCCGGCCGAGCGAAGCGAGGCCCCCCTGTCCGAATAAGCGCTCGGCCGAGCGGAGCGAGGCCTTATGTCTGCTTAAGCGATCGGCCTCGCGAAGCGAGGCACCGGCCTCGCGAAGCGAGGCCCACGGGGGGTCTGGGGGGCGGAGCCCCCCAGCTGGGTGCGTAGGCGAGCAAAGCGAGCCGGAGCATCTAGTTATCTCTAATTTTCCTCTGATTTTTCATTAAACATTTCAACAACCTCTGCCAACGTCCGGTTCCCGTTATTTTCGAAAGTTCTCTTAGTACGTCGTACACTCGTTGACCTGTTCTATTGAACCTGGGATTCGTTAACGGTCTTCCGTAAACCTTTCACTCCATTGTTGATCAGGACCGTGGGTCGTCATTCCGCAGTTACGACAATTACACGAAATGCTATAGGTACCTGCGCGCTGTACACATTTCAACAATTGTTGTCCATTAATGGACAGCTCTGGGAATAAGTGCACAACATGTCATTTCGGGCTGAAATGAACAGCCGTTACAAATTCCCCCGTGCGGAATCCGACAACGGCTTCCTTCAACGTATTTTCTTCTTACACCCGAATTATTATTATTTAGCAGTTCGGTTAATTTATCGGGTTTGTCGTAAGAATCGATGCTCGATTGATCGATAACCGAACGGGTACTTCAAATTCTCACTACCCGATAAGTTACCACCCCTTCACCCGATAGATTACTCGAAGGGGCATCTGTTACTAAATCGAACATCCGTTGGAAACGAAACGGGAGTTCTCGTTTTTCACCACCCGATTAGTTACCACGCCCTCACCCGATAGATTAATCAATCGGGCATGTTTCACGTACTTGCACGTCGAAGGACAACCAATCGGGTGTTCGTCAGTCGCTATCACCCGATTAATCAGTACCCCCTCACCCGATACATTAATCAATCGGGTATGTTGTCGTTAATCTGACATCGAGTGCTAACGAAACGGGTGTTTTTCACTGTTCCACACCCGATTAATCGGAACCCCCTCACCCGATACATTAATTAATCGGGTATGTTGCTGTTAATGTGACATTGATTGCTAACGAAACGGGTGTTTTTCACTGTTCGACACCCGATTAATCTGAACCCCCTCACCCGATACATTCATCAATCGGGTACGTTGTTGTTAATCTGACATCGACTGCTAACGAAACGGGTGTTTTTCACTGTTTCACACCCGATTAATCTGAATCCCCTCACCCGATACATTGCTCAATCGGGTATGTGTTACTTCATGTATGCCCGATCGAGATTCAAACGGGTGTTTTTCAAGTCTTATCACCCGATTAATCGATTAATCGGAACCCCCTCACCCGATACATAAATCAATCGGGCACGTCTTACGTCGTCGATGCCCGATTGACATTCAAACGGGTGTTTTCCAAGTCGGATCACCCGATTAGTAAATACCCCTTCACCCGATAGATGAATCAAACGGGCATGTCTCATTTCATGTACGCCCGATAGGTTCATTTACCAACACCCGATTAGTTACAGCAACACCCGATTGGTTTTCCTTTTCTCCCGATAGGTTCTGTAAAAAACCCGATTGACTTGCCTGCTGAGCGCACCCGATTGACTTGGCCCGTTCATGACTGCCCGATAGATTTTACAAAAACCCGATTAATTTCTTCACCACTCCCGATTAATTTGAAAAACACCCGATTAAGTTTTTCGTCCACCCGATTAATTTCGCGTTCACCCGATACGTTTTACGACTTCCCGATTAATTAACTTATCGGGTACTCACAACATTTCCAGGAATTTCAAGTCTATCGGGCACGATTCGGCCCTCTTTTCTCTCGGTGTGGAGGAATAGAGTCTATTCCTCCATGGGACAGAGTAAAGTACGACTTTGTGGTGGTATTTTCACACTCATACCTGGTTGTATAATATACATATTATGTTGTATAATATACAAATTATGTTGTAAAGGTTGTTTGGTTCAGCAGTTATATCTGTCACAGTCATTTTGTCAAATCCGTCATTTTACTAAATGCCTAGGCAAACTGTCAAATATTCGTTTTTCTTGGAAGAAATCACACATTTGACAGATTGCCTAGGCATTTAGTAACATGACTAGGCGTTTAAGAAACAATGTTTCTTGATGTCATCAGGCAGCAAAGGTAGGTAGGTACCTACTATGGCCTATCAATCGATTAGAAAGAGTTTAAAACATGAAAAAAATGATTGAGTGAATTGAAGAGGGGAAAAAAAATAATAAATTCCGCATTTATCGCGGGAATTTATATTTTGGGAATATCCCGATAAATTCCCTGTTCCCCGGGAATATTCCCGGTGCACATCACTGATTATACGTTGACGTATATTGACATTATTAACTAACGTAATAAAATATAATATATTATATATAATATAATATTATATATTATATATAATATAATATTATAATATATAATATAATATAATATTATTATATTATAATGTCAATATAATATATATTATATTCATGTAAGGTAAAGTGGGGGAACTGCAAAAACGGGGCAAGTGCGTAAGTGGGATTTTGTCTTAATCCCAGCAAATCATTTCACCTTTGAAACTAGGTGCAACACTTATTCGCAAAATTTGTGTTGTTTTACCATTTAATTGTAACCTGGATGGAAGGTTATGAAGTCACATAGTGCCATTTCACTCAGGTGCCAAGTTTAGTGCTACGTTTTTAACGTGTTTCGTCCTTTAAATCAGTGAGAATTTTAAGGTGTTTTCAAGTTTGCTCATAAGTTTAGTGCTTCACTCCCATAATTTAAATTCAATGTTATCTTTTTCTAACAGAGAGTTGGGCCCTACTACTTGCCCCCTACTTCTTTATACATCATGTAAAGACTGAATTTAACTTATTACTGTTTAGAATGGATTTATCAACGTTTGTTGGTTTTTACTGATGTTTTCCATTTTTGCCCCCATTGTCCTGGTTCTGACTTCATGACCTGTAAAAACTTATACATACGTGAGTATTTGGCCGATTTTAAGTTTTCAGATCGCTAAAGGATCATTGAGAGGTTTCCTTTTTTGCACTTGCCCCGGTGAAACCAGAATAAGCGTTCCAATGTGAACAGACTGGTTACGCACTTACCCCACATTGATGGGGCAAGGGCTTACGGCTGCCTTTTCGGTCATAATGCTCACAACTGACAAGGCTAGGAAAATTCAATCGTACATTGAAGAACAACGAAGTCAGAGGTATCCAGGGCAATAATAAAAATTTACGTACGTCCACTGCTGATTTTTGAGGTTTTGTTGGAGATGAACTTAACAAACCATACAAAGCACTTCGCTCACCTTACCTTAGATGAACTAGATGTCCTTTTTGAAGATTACCTTTCCTGCTCTTTTTGGCTAGTTGCCAGGCCCACCTTTTACAACCAACAGAGGTGAAATATGATTATTTCGCTTCTGGAGGATCGGCGCACGAAGGAAAGATCGGATTACGTTCCAAGGCATTGAATGACACAATCAAACACAATAATGGCCAATCAAACTGAAGGTTCGCCAAGGCGTTAAAAGTTTTTCCTAGAACTTCTGCGTTTACTGAGCTTGTTGGTAGTATACGGCTACCTTATCTCACAAAGAATATTTCCGTTTTAAGCGGAACTACTTTTGGGACAAACTTCTTATCGTGGAGTATCTCCGCAGGCCTGTAGAGATAGCAGGTAGATTATGTACGGGGCGGGTTTGGTCTGAAATGGGCACAACAGTGTATAATAAAAGTGGAGGATAATTTCATGGTGGACCAATTTTAGGAGATAAAAGAGCCATTAAAAAGTGATCGGTTGATGGATATAATGGTACCCATTACAGTTCTGGTGGCTGTTAGAATTGCCATTGTGGCGTACATTTTCTGGACCACAGACGGGTTACCTACGTATTACCTATGTACCTATCACGCGAGGCGATATTTTGGGCCGATGTTTTGGAACCGTTTACAAATACCCTCAAAATACTCGTAACAACATTAATATAAGGCAAGGCGGGTCCATACAATGTTCGGATCCCACGAAGGCTTAGTCGCGAAAGGGTTCAAAAGGATGCAAAACCAATTTTGACGTTTCAATGACGGATTTAGGACGTTTACAGTCGGTTGGAAAGAAATGCAACCGGATTAAGGAGAATCAAACCCGGATGAGGATATTTAACGCCGGTTTGAGATAGCTGCAATCAGAAGAGACTCAAAACCTTATTAGAAGCTTTGAATACGGATTGAAGAGATTTAAAACCGTTTTAGGTGATTCAAAATTGATTTAAATGAGGTGTTGCCGGATAAGGGGCTGGAAACGCCGTTTAAAAAGTTTTAAACCAGGACTGAGGAGGTTTAAAACAACTTTGAAAAAGGAGCAACGAGCATAAAGAGATTGGACCCCGGTTTAGAAGTTTCAAGCACGGATCAAGAAGGTTTAAGATCGATATGAGACAGATGCAAACCTAGATGAAGAAGATTCAAACCCAGTTTAGCAGTTTAAACCTGGATTGAGATTAAAACCAGTTTGAAAGATGAGCAACCAGATTAAAGATATTCACACCCGGGTTAGAGGACTTTTAGTAAAATAATAATTATATTTATATTTACATTTATAATTATTATAAACGTTTTGGGAAATTTAATGGATTAGGAAAATTTCCTTATCCATTAAAATTAAATTAAATTAAATTTAATTTAATTTAAAATACCTACCAGTTTGGCGGGTCTAACTGCCTTGAAGATAACCCCCGTTTGATGGCAATTTCAAACCAGTTCGTGAGATTAAAAACCCCGTTTTGAGGAAATCTGAAGCTATAATGTAAGGTGGATGCGGCGAGATAGTGGGAATCCATCTTAAAAAAGACGATTTAAGACGAATTAGTCTATTTCCACGATAAAAATATATAAACTTGTAGACGCGTTTCGGTTGATTAGACCATAGTATTGTACTGATGATGGTCTAATCAACCGAAACGCGTCTACAAGTTTATATAATATATAAACTTGTAATATATAATATATAAATTTCCACGATAAAAATATTATTTTTATCGTGGAAATAGACTATTTCGTCTTAAATCGTCTTTTTTAATCTGAAGCTAGTTTTGGAAGATTCAAATCTACTCTGAAGCTTATTGGTAAAAGTTGAGGGACGTCAAAATTTGACGCTACGTAAGCGTCTATTGCGGGAACAACTTTAGGACACACCGGGCGGTTTCTAGTCCACAATACAAACATAAGAATAAACGTGATCACGCCGTGTCACGTCATGTTCCATGCTTGCAGCTGAGCAAATTTTGGCCTATGTGGCGTTGGGCTTCAACTCAGGCCTTTTTGGGCGTGCAATTACTTTTGAAATTGATGAACAGATTTGTTTTACCTAGTTTTCGTCAACTTACCAAGTTTTGACAGCATAGTCCATTAGCGGCACAATCGTCAGAGTGTAAACAAATCCTCACCAGACACTGAAAACACCATCCGGAAACGATGTTGGGTCCACACTCGACGATATTCCGCGGTACACTCGTTTCCGAAATTTCACGACGAAAGGAAGAATTTCGCTTCAAAAGAAAAAAAAACGCCACGGACGAATACAAAGAAGGAACGCGGCGGAACTTGTCGTTCGCCTGCGCGGGGCACCAACTGAAGAGGTTTTCTTGACAAAAGCTGATTGCTTCACGTGCCCCCCTCCACGACGCTCGACAGATGGGGGCCCGCTGGAGCTGGAGGCTCCGGTCACATGACCCCGTGACGTCATTTCACACTTGTTCAAACATCGCATGTTCAACAAGATACTTTTTTCTGACCTTTTTTTTCACGTTCGGGGTAGACTCGGGATTTTTTTTTTTTTTTTTTTTTTTTTACATGATGTGAACCCGGAGAGGATTCCAGCAGGACTTTATAAATCCCGTCGTACGTGCCCTGAAAAACCATATCCAGAAAAAAAACCGCCTTCCCCAATATCTACCGTGCATTCCAGGTACCTATATAAATACGGATCGTGCACTTCAAATGCCACGACAAAGGCGGCGAAAATTGGATTCTGAATGACAGGAGAGTCACTTAGGTACCTACTACCTATGTGCATTATACTTGACAGTACACAACATCAACCAAGGAAATACGCTGCTATTAGTGTTTTGAATAAAAATTGGTTTTTTGAATTATTAGTTTTGAATAAAACTAAAAAAATAAATTAAGATTGGTTTTCGGTGGCCTCCGACATTATCAAATTGTTCCAATGGTATTGGGTAGTGGTTCAACAAGCCCAGTCAGCTATTAATTCCGTTTATTCATATTCCCGACGTTTCAAAAACTTGAAGATGGAAACTTTCAAGTTTTTGAAACGTCGGGAATATGAGTAAACGGAATTATTAGCTGACTGGCCTTGTTGAACCACTACCCAATACCACTGGAACAATTAAAAATAATAAAACCGCTGCCAATTTTACACAAGGGCTTATTATTCTTTGATATAGGTAGGTAGTCTTGATATAGGTACTAAGTCTTGTGCGAAAATTAATTCTGCGTCAATAAAAAGATTTTTTTTGAATCTGTACATTGTTCGGAAAGATGTGGGACCTCAAATAATGGATGCGTCCAAAATTACCTACTCGAAAAATATTTGACCTCCTGGGATCCTGCAAAAATCCCATTAATTTAAATTTTGTGTACAAATGGCTATACTTAGCCCCATGATAGCCCAATAGATCCCCACGGTGAAATAGAACCGTTCTGGGACCCCCAAACATGGATTCTGCGTCCAATAATACTTCGAAAACGACACCTAACACGATACCATAGCTAAAAGCCTTCAAAACACCCCTCCTGTAGCCCCATTTTAGCCCCATAGCGCCCCACGGGTTAGGGTGATCAGACTGAAATCTTCGAGCACAACTAGCTGGCAAACCGAGTATTTAGTCAAATTTGCAGATTTAAAAAAATTCCTACTGCCCAAAACGGCTCGGACGGCGGACGGACATTTCGTTTCTGGAATCTAAACCTCTTGAAGCGTTTAATGTCATTAAACGCTTCAAGAGGTTTAGATTTGTTGGACATTGTCAAATTTTGAGCCCGATCTGAATTTTAGACCTCCGTCGACGGATGTAATAATATTACAATGTATTATATTACATACGTTACATAGGTGTAGGTATTACGCCAAGAATAGTAAACCAGAAGTATCAACATGTATCAATAGGTAGGGACCTACTTATTTTTGTAACGCCGTATTTTTTCGAGCTACCATTTAGGCGTGAATCGGACACAGACAAACAGACACGATGAGAGAGTTCGAACTACTGGGTGGTTCAGAAAAAATATGTAGAACATACAAAATCCGACCTTTTCTACGATCGTTTTGACTGATTTCAGGCCATAAATGGCAAATTTGCGCCCCACGAAAGCCCCCATAAATCCCCAAGGTAAATCGAATGGTTCTGGGACCCCCAAAAATGGACTCTACGTCCAAAAATACTTCGAAAACTACACCTAACTCGACCCCATAGCCGAATCCCTTCAAAAAACCCTCCCGTAGCCTATTCTTAACCCCACAGAGCCCCACGGGTTTGGTCAATCGAGCTTAAAACCTTGCGAAGGCCGCTAGATGGCGACACAAAGTAGGTATTTTGTCAAATTTTCTTATATTAACAAAAATTCCTGCTGTCCAAAATAGCATGCACGGCAGATGGACATGAAAATGATGATGTCATCATGAATCATAATATTATTATGTTTCATGAATGTTAGTTATAAGGGTTGTTGAGGGTCGGTCAATGAAGTGGATGTATGTGATTCGCCAACGTTTCCGACAATTTATTTGTCCATCATCAGGGCACTATGGGTACAAAGAACACAGAAGAGGGTAGGTACACTCCATATTAAGTTACGTGGGCCCTATGTCTGATTTGTGGTTATTTTGCTTCCGAGTCTGCGAAGCAGCGGAAGCCTTGTGTTCACTTTCGGGATAAAAAAAAAATTTTTGTTGTCCGAATTCAAAATTTCCACTCGCATTTTGCGTTTCATAGCCTACTGAACAAATTTGGTTCCGTGTCTGTCGGTCTGTCCGCATTTCCTTGTTACAGCCATAATTTCCATAATTTTGAATGAATTTAGCTCAAATTTTGAGGGATTATGCGGATAAGGCTCCTTGAGGTCCCATACGAATTTCATCACAATTGAATCAGCGGTACGCTCTGCGCATGCGCTAACGTGAAATTCTTGAAACAGGCATAACTTTCTCAATTTTGATCGGATTTCAATCAAATTTTCAGGAATTGTGTGCGTATAGCACTAGATGGTACCCTGTCAGTTTCATCACGATTGAATCAGCGGTACGCTCAGCGCATGTGCGAACGTAATTTCCTTGCCACAGCCATAATTCCTACAATTTTGATCGGATTTCAATCAAATATTCAGGAATTGTGTGGGTATAGCCCTAAATGGTTCCCTATCAGTTTCATCATGATTGAATCAGTGGTACTCCCTGCGCATGCGCGAACGTAATTTTCTTGTTACAGTTGTTACGTTAATTTTGAACTTGGCACGAGGAAGCTCATGTGCCATTGCCTTGGCAGTGTATTTTCTTTGTACCCATAGTGCCCTGATGATGCACAAATAAATTGTCGGAAACGTTGGCGAATCACATACATCCAATTAATTGACCGACCCTCAACAACCCTTATAACTATCTATTTGACGGTCAACAATACCCCACACCGAATTTCATGAATGTGCCTGAATAATTCAGATTCTAACATAATTATTATTATGTGTCTGAATATTATTCAGACAAATTTCGAGGCCAATCAAAATAATTCATTATTGTTGACCCCCATCGTGAAAACGTAGGTTGATCATTTTGATAATAATAAACCAACACGAATACCTATCGAAGGTTGAGAGGCTTTACACGATAACCAAATGTGATTTAATCAAACAAGAATGGATAGTGTTGAATTTTTACACCTTCTATTTAGAATTCATCTGTAAAAACAAGGTGTGTAATAAGTTATTACTAATAACCTTGCTCCTAATAATAATGGGCTCCTTGAATGATTTTTTTAAATAGGTACCTATTGTTCCTGGAAAGGTCATTTTTCAAAAGTTACGTAAACGAGCCAACATCGCAGAAAAATTGGCTCCATTATTTATGGTGCCTTAGGAAAAATGAAATCTTAGGAAATATTATTTGATTGAGAGTGAGACGTGACGTGCACTGGTTCACCCAATGTTTATTGGTCTGAGAGATGCAAGCCAACCTAGAGCCAACAAGCGCGTTGTCACTACCTTCAATTTCTTAAGTTCTCAAATTTTCGTTCCTATTATAATAGGAACGAAAATTTGAGAACGTAATATATCTCTCAGGCTGTTTCTCAAATTATCATTAATCTTATCAATTTACTAATCAACTAGTGGCCTGATGGTGATTGGAAAGCCCCAATCTAGTACGTCTGTTTGGCTATCGTTTATGAGGTCGGTCATCGAATGAGGCCAAAGCCTCAACGAAGTGTGGCATTAATGGTGTGGGAAAATAGTACGCAAATAGGTAGTAGCTACTACCTAGTAGTAGTTCTAGAACTCTTCTTTTCTTCGTCGGTCTTCCTCTATTCATGGCGCTTGAAAAACACGAAATGGCGAGATCGTCGTCGTGATACTGTAACCCAGATACTTGGCAACGTCTACTATTAAATATTAATCTTAATAGACTCCAATCTAAATCTGATATAATCTAAACAGAATCTCTAAATTTTAGAGATTCTAGGGTTTAGAAGAAGGGCGACAATGTTGCAATAATAACAGGGACTTCCCGATTTCAACATTGAATTCCGGCGGACATGACCAAATTATGTAATTATTATTACATAATTATAAATACATATTAGGTATATAATTTGGTAGTGTCTGCACTGAGAGAAAAAAGGGGCGCACCATGCCCGATAGGATTGAAATTCCACGAAATGTTAAGACGTCCCGATAAAAAATCTAACGGGAGACCATAAATCCAAACGGGTAGACATACAATTAATCGGGTGGACGTAAAAATTAATCGGGTAGGTCTAAAATCAATCGGGAATGGTAAAATCAGCAATCGGGTGTGTGTAATAACTATCGGGAGGTCATAAGAGGTCCATCCAATCGGGTACGCTTAAGAGACATCTCTATCGGGAATTTATAAAAGTTAACGGGTAATCACAAATTCCAATCGAGTACTGCTAATATTAGAACGTCCCGTTCGTGAATTAATCGGGTGTTTGTAAGTAGGCCTATCGGGTGATGGTAGCAAAAGTCAAAACCGTTTGAATATCAATCGGGTGTTGGTTAACTTAAACATTCCCGTTTGATTTTCTATTGGGTAAAGGGGTAGTGACTAATCGGGTGGTAGGAATTCAAAAACACCCGTTTGGATATCAATCGGGCCTATATTAAGTTAAACATGCCCGTTTGATTTATCTATCGAGTAATGCGTAACGACTAATCGGGTCGTATTAGTCTTAAGAAAACCCGTTTGGAAATCAATCGGTTGGAAAATCCTTATCTCACAGGTCTCTTGTCCTGATGAAATCCGATTGATGACCAATCGGGTGACCAGTACGTTGAACAATCCCGATAGAAAATCAATCGGGTCCATTTCTGTGCTTTGCATCGGTTAGGAGTGCCTTGTGAAAACCCGATGAAATAACCTAACGGGTTAATATAAGCTTAAGAAGTGACTAATCGGGTGGTTGGACTACACAAACCCCCGATTGGTTATCAATCGGGCCTAGATTAAGTTAAACATGCCCGTTTGATTTATCTATCGAGTACCTAATGCGTAACGACTAATCGGGTTGTGTCAGTCGTAAGAAAACCCATTAGGAAATCTATCGGGCTGGAAAATCGTGATGTGGCAGACTATGGACTTAAACATCCCCGTTTGATTTTCCTAAAGATATGACGACTAATCGGGTTGATAGAGTCCTAAAAAACCCGTTTGGAAATTAAGTATCCCGATTGACAAACCAAACGGGTTCAACTCTGCGCTTTCCTTCACGACCGCAGTTATGACTAATTTGTGAAAACCCGTTTAAAACTCCTAACGGGTCGATATCAGCTTACGAACACCCGTTACACTGTTAATGGGG
Organism: Pilophorus perplexus; assembly: GCA_955831195.1. NCBI lineage: Eukaryota > Metazoa > Arthropoda > Insecta > Hemiptera > Miridae > Pilophorus > Pilophorus perplexus. The sequence continues at coordinate 27,339,852 of OY037008.1, forward strand.
TTTGAAAAACCGACTATCTTGATGAAAATGAGTTTCAGAGCACCCGATCAAATCCCAACCACCAGCAATTTGTTTAAAAATATGAAATTTTGACAAAATACTCGGTTTACCATCTAGTTGTGCCCGCAAGCTTTTCAGCCCGATCGCCCAAACCCGTGGGGCGCTATGGGGTTAAAATTGGGCTATGGGAGGGGTTTTTTGAAGGCTTTTAGCTGTGGGATCGAGTTAGGTGTCGTTTTCGAAGTCTTTTTGGATGTAGAATCCATTTTTTGGGGTCCCGGAACGATCCGATTTCACTGTGGCGATCTACAGGGCTTTCATGGGGCTAAAAATGGGATTTTTGAAGGATCCCAGGAGGTTAAATATTTTTCGAGTAAAAAATAAAGAATTTTTGACAACAAAAATTTTTGAAACAAAAAATCCAAAAAACAAAATTTTTTGGAACAAAAATTTTTAAATTTTTTTCATTGACAGAATTAAATTTCTGCACAAGTAACCTATATCAAAGTAAAAATAAACCCTTGTGTAGAATTTGCAGCGTTTTTTAACATAGTTCAATATGTTTCTACATTTTTTCGTCAAGTTACCTACTTACCGATGGTTAGCAAGAAACACGTAGGTACTTGGGGCAAATCGTTCTCTCCAATTTGCGCTTGCATTAATAATTTAATCAAAACTTTCCATTAATTTCTCTACATGGTTTCACATTTTGCAATACTCTTCTCGCATTTTTCGTCAAGATATTGACAGCTACCCACCACCGCTACCCACCTACGTGAGGTTAGGACGTATAATAATATTATATTATGTATATACCTATAATATTACATATAATGTAATATAACAGATGACTGATGATTTTTAGACTTTTTTGTGCAGGGAAATATAGGAGGAAAATGACCGTAATAACCGTTTAGCGGGAACCATTTTTCATCTTTGCAGAAAGTAAAATGATCAGTTTTGAAATACCCGATTGATTTTCAAACGGGTTGAAACCACAGAGTAAGGTAGTAGTCAACCAACTGATGCAAAATGGCGTCAGTCGCTTCGTAACGGTCGTGCGTGGTGCGTCGGTATACGCGTTTGTGTTCTATTTCCTTTGTACACGGAATTGCCTGTGCAAATTTCGCTCATCCATTGACAGATTTGAACTTAAAGTTTGTGTTGAATACATTTTTGTCGACCGGGAGGTGCTGGTCCAGTGCAAATTTCGCGAGAACGTGTTCCGCTCTTTCCAACACCCGTCCGAGGCACCGTCTCTGAAGGAGGAAGGTACAAGTAAGTTACATGCTGCGTTAATTGCGGAGTAAGCCAGCGGAACAGGGAGCTTGTACTAATTCAGAATTAAATGGAAAAGTAGGGGACACGTTTCTCTGAAGACACTTGCAGCTCGCGAGCATCGTCTATTTCAGTTTGTAGGTCGCATGATATGTCTCTCAATGCCCTCAGCTTTCATTTCACTGTTAAAATTACATTTGAATAAAGCCCGGCCAAAGAAGCGGTAGTGGTGCCTTGTCCTTGCAAAAAGTATTTTTGCTGAGACGCAATTGTTTTCGGCTGCTATGTTTGGAAAAATAGGTGAAACCCTCAATTTCAATCCCCTAGAGCACTTTCAATCCATCTAGTCCATGGCGAAGTGGTGTAAAATGGAGTTTTTCTTTGGCTTTGAATCAGGAAATAATTCATTAGTTGGTGAAAGTATTAACACCCGATTTTTCATGAAACCTATAGGTTTCATGAAAAACAAACGGGTGTTTTCACATGTAACGACCCGATAGAAACTCTAACGGATTTTTTTGCACTTTGCAAGTTTTTCCTCGTGCAGGCAAACGGGTGCTGTGGGGACTTGGAAAAATTTTTCTGTAGAAACCAATCGGGGCTAAAAATGGGATTTTGAAGGATCCCAGGAGGTTAAATATTTTCGAGTAAAACCTAAATAATTTTTGAAAAAAAATTTTTGAAAATAAAGAAATCAAAAAATACTTAAAACATTTTCTTTAGATAAAAATTCAAAAAAATAAAAATAAAAATAATGTTTTCATTTACAGAATTTAATTTTTGCACAAGTAACCTATATCAAAGAACGATAAACCCTAGTGTAAAATTTGCAGCATTTGTTCTGTGCAGCTGGGGAAATGGAGGTACATACATAGATGATGTGAAAGACCTGGACCTGGCAAACGTGTGGTCTCTCATCTCCCCTCTCTCAAATGATAATAACAAATGTTTACTGTATGTTTCAGAACGTCGGGAGGAGTTGCTTTCAAAACCGTACATAATGATCCTCAGCTCCTAGGAGTGACCATTGGTTCACATATACAAAATTGTCTCACAGCATAGATGAAGCGCTGAGGAAGACTACCAAAGCAACACTTCCTGTGTTCCCATGGCACGAGTTGCGATCCTATGTACTTACACCTCTTCCCGTTCTTGAATACTGCGCATCTGACCAATTTAGTTGTGAGTATTTCATCTTATCACCTTCACTCTTAACGATGTTGCCTCATTTCTCTGTCTATGACATCCCCCACTTTCTTATAATTGCAAATACTCATAAAACAATTGTTTGGTTCCTTCTGTTGCAGATAGCGGTCGATTTTGAAGAAATTTATGGGGTCCCACCTGGCAGGAAACTGTTGGCGCTGCACCCGGCGATAATCACAGAAGCGAGAGCTTGCCGAGGCGTCAAATGGAGGGAGGCTTTTGACGAATCTATTCTCCGCTTTTACGACTGCACTACTGGTAAGATTGAGTTTCGATTTTTTCAATGTCTCTTCACCCATATATCTTTATCCTCCCACGTTTTGAAAATAAGGTAGTAGTTCTTCTGTACATGATTGTAACATAGAATTTTCTCGTGTTTCAGACGCCGAACGCCGAATAACAGCGGCGCTGCTCGCTCGTCCAAGAATTTTCGAATCAAGAAAAGAGCGAAGAGAACCCCTACACTAAGTATTTAAGTTCATTCTGTATAATACGCTCCATGTACATATTTAAATTAAACGCTTCATTTAATCTGCACTAACTCTTTCTGACTTCTCACTTGTCCATCATGAATGAATACGAAATACTCAAGTTGAGGAATTTAATTGCTTGATGACTGCGCTTGATAATGGATTACTTTGATTAATAGAAGTAGTATATATGGTGAAATTGTCAAATTTTTGGGTTCATTTCATATATTGATGTTCCGTATGTACACTTACCCTCATCCTCGATTGCTTTCCTCATTTCGATCCTCCTTCATCTCTGCTCAGTTGGCTTCTCTTTCGATCTCCAATTTATTGACTGCTTTTTGGTTGGATTCTCCCATTCGCCCCCACTTCACTCCTACTCGATGTTGAATCAATTCAGTCCTTTTTCCTCGTCCTATTCGACAGGTTTTCCTCGTCCTCATTTCTGCTTAACCACTTTTGATTTGTGAATGGCCATCCCCGCTATGGCCATTCATAAATTGTATCGGTTGAGCAGGAATAAGGCTGATTGAAAGCCTGTTGGGTAGGGGGAGAAAAAAGGCTGGCTTGAATATCAATCGGGTCGGCGTAAGCGGGAGCGATACGGAGGACCAATCGGGTGGTTATAGGAGCTCGAAAGGGATCCAATCGGGTAGTGGTGAAGCAGGACCCGATAGGGGACATCCAATCGGGCATGCATAGGGGGGGGGGGGGTGTACCAGGACCCGTTAGGATATCCTATCGGGTCATTATAAGAGGGCTAATCGGGTGTAGATGATGACCCGATTGGAAAACAAACGGGTTGTGATGAAAACCCGATAGGATTATTATAAAGAACCGATTGAAAAACAAACGGGATCATAGCAAAACCCGATAGGATGGGATCGGGTTTGTTAGGGATTCTTATGACGACCCGATTGAAAAACAATCGGGCTGCTAGATATAACCCGATAGGATGTGATCGGGCTGGCATAGACGCACCAAACGGGTTTTGGGCTAAAACACCCGATTGATTCTTATCACCACGGGGTCAATCGGGTCTTTTTACTATGATCACCCGATTGGCGGGGTAAATATATACATATTTCTCCAGGCGTCCCCTTACGAAGACCCGATTGATTTCAATCCTATCGGGTACCAATAGCGTCCAATCGGGTACCAATAGCGTCCAATCGGGCATTTTCACTAGAATTGCCCGATTGCGAGGCTCTCAATCGGGTAAAAAAGGCCCTTTTTTCTCTCCGTGTGCCGGAATTCTGAGTCCGATTTCATTGTTAGGCGGTTCATTGAAATTGGGAAGTTTATATTATGTATAAAGATTGTGAACTTACAGGAGTTGCTTCTGTAAGTTCACGACCAATTGGTTGCAACCATAAGGTTGCAAGTTGTTAGCAAACCTAAGGGAAATGTTGACCAGTTGCCCCCGCGTACCTAGTTGAGAGCAGGGTATAAGAGATATGATACACGTAGAGACAAGCTTCTGTACCTACTGTTATGCACTATTATGCACTAGATCAGGGGTTCCCAAAGTGTGGTCCGTCTAGAAAAAAAAAAAATATCCTTACAAAAATGAACGGAGAGTGATTAAATACAATTAGAAACTCAAAAATTCATTTCCCTGCAAATTATAAAAATAAAATAATTATGTACCGCAGTCCGCAGTACATAGATATTGTTCCGTGAAAGGGGTCCGCAGGCCAAACACTTTGAGAGGCCCTCACGGAATAGAATGAACATTCTATTCCGCGGGAGGCCCTGCACTAGATAACTATTATAGCCCCTAGCATGGAGGAAATCCTTTCCTCCGTGAGCCCCTAGATAATAGGTGTCAAGCTGCTTCGCCCCCAAAGCGCCCTTGTTTCAGTCTGAGGATTCACAAAAATTTTGGTACCCTACAGTTTACTATTCCGTGCACAGATACTTATGTTTCGAAGATAATTTCGAACGCTTTTTCATTTAACTTTTATTTTATTGTTCACCAACGATTGACATGAAATTTTCCGAGCGTTTTTTAATTGAAATTCTCCACTGCGTGAGCTTTACGGATTTGAAATTCTCCGTGAGCTTTACGGATGTTGCGTAGGTCTGTAAAGTTAGGGATATTTTGGTTGTTACGGTTCGGTGGTTGGTGGAGTAGGTACCTAAATTTGATTGCGTCTGAGATATCTTCTCTTCTAGCAGAGAGGGGTCCGCTTTTTACGATGTCTCTGAAGCGCTTTGGTACCTACTTCCATGTAACTTACATGGAAGTACCAAAGCGCTTGCACCGAATTACGCTATCCAAGGAGATATAATAGAATATAATATAAAAATATAATATTGTAACAAATCACTTAAACAATGTTCAAAAACGTGTATGATGACCACAACTATTTTCTGACTGACTAAAACCCCAATGTGATGGTTGCCATCACACTACCCCCCTCTTCACGTTTGCGAGAGCCAGCCTGTTGACGTGGACCATCTTCGTCACTTTCCCGAGCCGAACCCGGTAGAGCACGTCGTTCCTCTTCGCCATCACGACCCATGGACCCGTCCATTGCCGCTGGAGTTTCGGGCAGCGCCCCACCGTTCGTTTTGGGCCATGCAGCCAAACCCAGTCCCCAGGCTTGAACTCCTTCTGCTGGGCTCGACGGTCGAAACGCTCCTTCTGCTGCCGCATCTGGACCCCCATGATTCTTGTAGCGCACTCTCTGGCCATGCGTCCCTGAAGTGGTTAACCTCTTTTAAAAGGCCAGAAGGACAGCTTGCCCGTTGGTTGGAAACCCTTCAGACTTATTCTTTCCAGATCGTGCATCTATGCATCTGTCTATAGACCAGGTAAAGCCCATGGTAATGCCGATGGCCTTTCGAGGCGTCCATGTTCTACTGACTGTTCATTTTGCCTGCGGAAGGACAAGCAATGGTCATGGTCAAGGGAAGTGAACGTCATTCACAAAGAGACGCCTATCCCACAGATATGGCAGGATAGTGTCATAAGCACCGTGATAGCTTGGGTGACAGCGCGCAGGAAACCACAACCGGATGAAATGGCAGCACTGGACCCTGCAGTGAAGCAACTGCTGGCTCGTTGGGACTCCTTATTGGTGAAGGACGCCTGCCTCTACCACAAGTGGGAAACACCAGAGGGCCGCTTCCATTGGCAGATTGTAGTCCCTATTGGCCAAGTTCCTTGGGCGCTACAGAACTGCCACAGTAGCACCACAGGCGGCCACTTCGGTTTCCAGAAGACGCTGGGGAAGGTACGTCAACGCTATTTTTGGCCAAGGATGACGTCAGATGTGAAGGCGTAGTGTAAATCCTGCATCACTTGTCAAAAAGCCAACGGACCTCAACAACGGTGTCCTGCTCCGTTGAAGCAATTCACAGTGGGAGGGCCTTCTGAGAGGTAGGGCATTGACATCCTGGGACCATTCCCAAAGACAAGACAAGAGAATCGGTTTGTCCTAGTAGCCTCAGATTACTTTACGAAATGGCCAGAGGCCAACCAAGAAGCAGAGACAGTTGCCACAGCACTTGCCGAACACGTCTTCAGCAGGCATGGGGTTCCGTCCGAAATCCACACTGACCAGGGGCGCAACTTCAAATCCAAGTTGATTAAATAAATGTAACAAAACGCTTAAACAATGTTCAACAACGTGTATTTATACTTTATAAATAATAATTATACTTTATAAATAATAATTATACTTTATAACTTATAATTATACATTATAATAACTTTATAATTTATACATTATAATGACCACAACTATTTTCTGACTGACTAAAACCCCCATGTGATGGTTGCCATCACAATATATTTATTTGTACCTACCTATATTATACAAAAGCTGGGGGAGGATGTATCTACAGGGGATTAGGGGAGGAAAAGTATTTACAGGGGGTGTGAAGCGTATCCACCTGGATACTCGACTATTGGGGTCGAGCCGGCGCTGTAGGGGAAGGTGGGGCAAGACGGGGTACCATAACTATTTCTCTATGTGGAAAAAACATATTTGATTTTTTGAAGAATTCAATTCACGCCCTGGCTTCATTGGGATCTAGACTAGTGGTTTCTGACACCCATGACTGGGAACTAACCAAATTTTGGTAGTTACTTTGCTTTTTGGAAAAAAAATCCAAATCCGCCGTTTTCGGAGAGCGTGGGGTAAGACGGGGTGCCTGGAAAAACGAGCTCGGAAAAATCGATTTTATTCCAAAAAACTGATTAAAATAACACGTTTTGTACATTTAAATTTATATAAAAAGAAAAGAACGGCAAGTCATTTTTTCAAGCCGATTTGGGCAGTCACAGTGGTGCAGAAGTCGCATGACATTGTAAACCCCTCCTGATCCTCAAGTCCGCTGCAGTCTTCATGAGCCCACTCCTTAAAAACTCCACACTGCACCTCATCACACTGCACTTCACCTGGCACTTCACTGGGATGGATTTAACAAACAATTCATTGCAGAACATGCATGCTGTACCACCCCATCTTGCCCCACGCTGGGTACCCCATATGACCCCACCAGGACCCCTCCTGTTCAACAGGGCCGTTCTCTGGAACCAAAAGAGCTAATGCGGAAAAAATAACACGGAACAAACAAGCGAAAGTAACATGAAACTCTATGCAACTTACCAAATCTCGATCCACATATGCGTTGCTCTCAGGGGCCATCGAAATGGCGCGAACTTTTTTAGGAAAAATGATTTTTTTTTCGAACATTTTCACAGGCAAAGCGAACGACTTTCGACAATTACTGTTAAAGGTAAACTAAAAGGGTGAGGGGGTTGTAGGAGCAACCTGTAAAACGGATGTGGCCATGGATTTGTTTTTCCTACGTCAGAATTTAAAATCATTAAATTTTGTGTAGTGTGTTTAGCGGAAGGCCGGTGACATGAATCCACGATTTCTACGAGATCCATGATCTCTAGCTAGGGCATCGTACGAATTGTCGTAACGACGGACCTAGCAGAGGATGCAGCCACAATCGAAGATCCGCAATCGTCAGGCTTACGTGAATTTTCAAGGTACTGTGACGGTGCAAGATCAATGGAAGCAAACCGAGGCGATTCTGATACCTCTGCACAGTGTCATGGTTGTATCAGTTCTTCCTGGGTTCGCAGCGGAACTGAGATCAATAGTTGCAGCTGCCTCAAGACGGACTGACCTATTGATCTAGTCTTTCCCAAACTCGCTGTTGCAGCTTCCTCAACCGATTTGTCGGCAATGAAGGCCTGTCCAGCGAACCCAGACACTATTCTCTCGCTGCTTATCGACATTGCGATTAGTGTCACGATAAATGAACAGCAAGGTATCAATCTGAATTTAAAATTTTCCCTCGTCCTCGGAAATAAATGCCGGCCACCGACGGGAGAAGAGGGAGTATAGCATGCTCGCGTCGCGATTGTAGCGCAACCCACTCATCCCAGGTGCCATTTCAGGCGGGCTGGCAATACCAACACAGAAGCGTGGGAGTTCTCCACAGGAGTGATGGGGGAGGGAATGCAATACCTATGCTCACTCAGATACGTAACTGAAGTAAGTACTGATTTTGGTCAAGTAGTTTACCAGTCAAAAGTTACTGGTAAATAGTGGGGATAAGCAAGGCAATGTGATGGTCTTTACCTGTTACAGGTACATTAGTGGAGCAGGTCAGTTTAGGAGACGTCCCGACGATGGATGTGGGTGTATTCGTTGGAGGCACCTGAGTCCTGGGCCCTGACGATCATTGGGCTGGGGTTGTGAGCCCGTAGGTAGTCACGGGCAAAGTTCCTTAGTGCCTCGGGAGGGGAGTTGTGCCGACGAAGAGTGCCAACAGATGGCATGCTTGATGAGCCAACAGTTGGGAACGATCACGGAGGGACTTTGGAAATGGATGAATGTGCCAGTAGCTATGTGCCTACAGCTCAAGGGCACGGACAAACGCTGTATAAAGTTCCAAAAGTATGGGTTGTAGCACTGAAAAGGACTGATGACATCTGAATTCAGTAGGCAAAGATACTACAACCATATGAACACAATGATGAGCTGAAGAAGACTAGATGGAGGTGGATGCGTCACCTGCCTGGAGGGGCTCACTCCCCCAAGCAGCCAGTTGGTGATCGGGTGGAGGAGAATCCTTTGCCAGGTGTCCGAGGGCAGGTGGATAGGCGAGTTTCTGCCGCGCTCTGAGGTAGATGGCAGTTTTACAACCCCCTTACATCTAAGCCCGTGCCTTCAACTGCTCCTGCCTCACTAAACCCACAGCGCTCAGGGAAATTGGACTTTTTAGCTTGAAAAGAATTCTAAATTCTAAGATTGAAGACGCTGTTGATCCGCTCCTTCATCGGGTAATCACGAGTACATCATGTGCTGCGTTCAATCTTGATGAAGCTAGTCACTAGGCATTAGGGGTGATTCTAGCCAGGTAGCACTTAAATGATTGCTGATACGCTGGGCAGTCCTTTTCGTGTTTAATTTTCTATGACAGCTTCTGTCGCTAATATTGAAGTTGTATTTTTTCTTTTACCAGTGATTATCAAAATAGTCAATGAATGTTTTTTTTTTTTGTTTTTTTTGGAAAAATTCGGTGTTCAAAATAAAATTGGTGAAAATTACAAGAGTCTTATTCCGTTTTCCATTATCGACACCAGCGCCATCTCTTATCTAAGCCTTGACATGATTCGCGGCAGATTTCGCAGAATCATGTCCAGCTATTAGAAGCATCGATTTTCCATTTTATAATCACGCCAGGTTCATCAAAGAATACACCTTCCATTCTATTGAATCGTATATTATCATAACCCCCCCACTTTTGTCGCAGTCCTTTCCTATAAAAAGAACAAATTGTGACAATTCAAATGACTAGATAGCGTAGGTAGTACTTATTCATTTTTTTCTCTCCTCTTGCCTAAATTCCAAACACCTCGTTCAGATTCATTTAAGGAAGCACAAATTTTCGATACGGCATCAAACTGATTACACTGACCAAAACAGCCAAGATGCTACAAATTGCGATTAAGAATTTTTTTTCCAAAACGTCATTGTACATCCCCCATCAAGCTCAATATTTTCGGATGAATTAAATATTCATTACTAAATTTTGTACACAAATATAGTGAGTATGTACACCAGGAGGTATCTATAACATATTTACATTTGTCAATATCTGATTATTCAACATGGCAAAATTGGAAAGTTTGAATTTTTTTTCGGGTCGAAAAAACAGTGCGGAACAAGCGAAAAATAATTCACAAGAATTGAATAATATCGCAAGGATTCATTTACTTGCGGAACAAGCGAAAAATAATTCACAAGAATTCAATAATATCGCAAGGTTCATATACTTGTTAAATATGTACAGTGGGTGAAACGAGAAATGGAAAATCGAAGTGGAAAATAATGTACTGCACAGCTCTTGCGGTATGACCATCAAAAGTGGTCGATGATTCTACACATTGAATGACACTGAAGTGAATTTTAGGGGTATTTGGTCTACTTGGTCGAATCGTCGAAAAGTGTACGCAGCGCTGCTAGCGGCGAGATTTAACAACGTTGACAAGCTTGGTAAAAGGAACACCAAGGTTACCACCTCGATATGAGGTTATCACTACATTGAAAAACTGCCACTCTAATCGCAGCGCTACTTTCGACGACTTTTACAAAGATTCGATGCCTATGTGTCAAATGAGACCACGAAGACCCCTATTATCCCAGAAAGCAGGTTTAACATTGTAGGGGTCTGATGATTTTGAACGGCACCAGTTGATGGATCCATAAAACGTAAATTTAAACGAACGAATGGGACTAAGCGAATTTAATACATTGAAAAAACTATAATAAATGTTAACGCATAAAAAATTCACGAATACATTAAATGACAAAGAACCCAATGGGACATCCCAAAAACGAAATCTACTTACAAGCTGTTTAAATAAGTGCACAAAGAGTAGGTATAGGAAGTGAAGCCAAACAAAGTGTAGTGGCATATTTGATTCAAACAATCTAAGCGAAATCGGACTAGAACAATATAAAGTTTGAGTGATTTTCACCAATTGCTCAAAAAACATTTTTTTTCGTTTTCCATGTCGCTTTGGCACACCTAATGCTTCGTTAGTGAAATTGGTGTGTCCCAACGAAGGTTTATTGCTTGAATATGGCACAATGGGGTGTTTTCAGACGGTTTTACGAGATTTTTCAGACTTCAACCTGCACAAATTGGTACTGTCTGATGTGGACGCGTTGAGTGGGGCTTTTCGGGAGACTCCAAGAGTCGACTTTGTCACCAACAGTACAACGGGGTGGGATGTCTGTATAGGAAGGAGGATGAGGGAAGAGGGTGAGCGGAGTTTCTGAAAAGGGCCCTGCAAAATTTGCTCATTTAATGAGCTATGTGGACGAAATGGGCCCCAGATTCCAGTTATTCAACTAGGGGGCCATCCCCGGCTGGCTAAAGTCAGCCAACCCCCGACCTCTCCTCACTGGCCTCAGACCCCTTCTACGGTTTGAAAATGTATAGTTATTTCCTAGAGAAATTTGGAACTACCGGAGCTCAGATGCGCCACATTGTAGCAACGTTTTGGTGGTTTCAGACTGGTCGTTGGAAGATTTGATGCCCGTGAAGCCAGACAACCACAAGATAGAAGCATTCTGGAATTATGTGTCTGATTCACTCTCTCATTCATTTAAGGAGCCCTTTACAGTCCAGTAGGAATTATAAAAAATAAAGCCCAAGTTTTTCCAAGCCCACTAGGTGAGTCACGGGGCCCATATCAGTCGCACTGAGGATGACGAGAAGGAAGGGGAGGTGGAAGGAGTGTTTATGGACACCCTCTTCTCCTTCCTCAAGAGCAGTGGAGTCATCCATTCTTCCCACCCGTTCTCTTACTCTTTGGAAACCCCTCAAGTAGCACCTTTTACGACACCCGGCAACTCCTGAGTCTTAAGAAGCCCATTTTCAGCACACCAAAGAATAGAAATCTCAATAGTCAATCTCCTGATCCACATAAAAATTTATTAGTGCTTGAGCAACGTCCGAAGCGTAATTTCACATCTTTTAAGACATTTTTGCCTTCAACAAATTTTTTTACGTCTTCCAAGACAAATTTACAAGCAATAGCGCCGTGACGAAAAAATATTTTTTTTATTTTTTTAGTTTAGAATAATTTTCAATTTTGATAATATTAATGAGGGAGAAGTGAAAGAGAATGTAACATTTTTAGCATAGGATACACGAAATCAAACTGCAACAGGTGGACGACAAACCTTGAATCCACATACATGTAAACAGCCCGAGGGATATTCAAAATCTAAAAAAAAAGAGATAATATCCTAGTGTCATAATTACGCGAAAAAATTGCAGAACCCCTGACGAAAATGTATTGCAAACTCCCAACTAAATTTTAAAAGTCAACATCAAAGCCACATTGACCTTAGGAACGATGTTGATGAAAGTGGTCGCAATCGAAGACAAAATCATAAAACGAGTTTGAAAAACTACGTAAAAGCTAAATTGGGGGTAATTGTTTACTATTACTTTGTCACCTTCAACTTGTTTGCTACTTGAATATGTTTTTCAGCAATGGCCTACAAACGACAGATAAACATGTATGTTGGCCCGGAAAAGTAAAAAAAGTAAGATACTTACTTTAGAAGTCGTCTTCAGATGAGGTACTGGCGTTGGTGTCCGGAGATGTTTCACAAGGTGGCGATTGGGTATTGTCTTCGCCGTTGTACAAGTGGCCAATGGCTTTAAAAAGAGCGTGAATACGGCTATTGTAGTCTGGATATGTTCTTCTAAAGATAAATTCTGCAAGGTGCCCAACTAGATGATGTTTCCTGTTCCCGTACCGCGGCACAGTACCTCATCTGAAGACGACTTCTAAAGTAAGTAGCTTACTTTTTTTACTTTTCCGGGCCTTAATAAATGTAAATTCTTTATTAACAAACATAAATATGTCAAATGTCTTCATACTAAAAAAGTTAGAGGTGACAAAGTAATAGTAAACAATAATTGTTATTGTTAATTATTACCAAATTGGGAATAAGAATGGGGAAGAAAGCCTTAAGTGATTCAGGAAAAGGGCGAAATAGTATAAAATGGAATTTCTTCTTGGCCGTGAAAAGCAAAATTGGAGGATGATGGAGAGAGTTTGAAAAGGCATCAGAGCAGCTATTTGAAAATGTGATTACCGATGAGTTCTTTGAAGGGTCGGAATTTCATTAATACCGACATAGATCCAGCTTAATATTTCCTGACCCTGTTTTAAGTCTCATCAATCTAGTTCAACTGTCTCCAAACAGGGTATGAATCTCCTCAACGCAGTGTTGAATGTTCTAAACCAGTAATAGAATCCCCTCAATCTGGTGGAAATCTCCCTAACCCATCTGTACCACCCCAAACCACGTTCAAATCTTCTCATTCCAGGTAAGACGTTTCCAAACTGTGTAAAAAATCTCTTCAACGTAATTTTAAATCTTTCCGGCCAATTTAGAATCATCGCAAACTGAATCGCATCAGACGGAAAGATGCTCACCCATTACAAGGACAGTAACTGTTGTACTGATCAGAGGAGTCCCTAGGAGCCATACCTTTGTTAAGGCACACTAGCGAGCGCACTAGCACTGAAATGAGACCTGATTTCGTTAAATTTCGAGGTTTGATCTGTTGGTCAACCTGGTTGTCGACGAACTTGCACTTTAGAGTGACGCGTATTCCGATACTGAGCGGCTCAGTGAGTGCCAAAGTGACGCGAATTTGACCATCTTGTTCTGGTTGTTGCAGTCAAATTCGAATCGCTAGAATTTTCTTTTTGTTTTATCTGGAATTCCGGCACAGTGGAGGAGGGTTTTTACGAGGAGAACGACAGCAACTTACCCGACTGAGATGGTTGCTCAATTTTATGCCAACAACCCGGACTACATTTTAAGTGAATCAACGGGTAAAGAAGATTCCAGGTAAGCTATGATGAATTTTAAGCGAAGAATGAGAAACGTTCAATCATGAAAATCACAGGTTTCCTGCGTGAAGGTATACTTGAATAACCTTAATCTAACCTGAGCTTAGATAACCGTCTTGTGAGCTTTCAGCTTCTAGCCCGATTTTTCATTGGTCAGTGAGTGGCCAATCACACAGCTTTCTACTCGGCATCCAAGTTTCCAGTTACATTCAAAAAATTAATTTTTGGTGGCTCGCCAAAAATTCAAATTGCACTCGGGGGGGCCCAAACCCCAATTTTTTCGTATCCCGACGTGAAGTACTTTCTCGAAAAAATAGAGATCAATTCACGGTTCCGGACCCCATTACGCACAATGATGTCATCATGAAACCCCTGCATTAGCCATTTGAGGTTCAAGAGGTCAAACAGCATTCAACAGCAAACGACTTAAAGCCAAAAAACCTGTTCCGATCCCCTGTAGGTGTGGTGGTTGGTGTAGCACTGTCCAACTTCTGATACCAAGTTTCAAGACTGGGTCGAACCCAACCGCCTAACTTAGGTTTCCTCAATCCAATGGAGGATCCTCTCAACCGGGTTCAAATCCCAATCCAAAAACTTTCGTTCTGAAAGACTGTAAAGACAGGCAAACAATCCTTCAGTTTTGTTTCAAGGAGGTATTAGATACCCTGCAAACTTAGAAACTGCCAGAATTGTGAAATACCCGCAGAATGCCAGCCCTCAACAACCCGAACCTCATCCACGTTTTTCACTATTTTTATTTAGCAGAATTGGTTTCTGACTGCAAATTCGGCCAAGCGAGAAATTCCATGACGTGTAGATGAGGGGAAAAGTGGCTTTGTGTTTCACTGTACATCTAAATGTCTATCATTAAACTACTTCAGTTCTTCTCTGCTTCACCAGCACATGATTGCCAACCCAAATGCAACATAGCCAATCAACGTCGGCCACAATGGCACAGTTGCATCCGAACTGGCTCTCTGAGGTGGCCAAAATTGAGCACAGGAAGCGCTTAACTACCTCGCGGGAAAAAGTCCCTACGATGTGATTGGCTACATAAACGTGACGTCACAAGGTTGGAGGTAGTTGCAGCTAGAACGGACATTTCCCAAATGTTTGTCGCTATCGGGGGAATAAAATGAAACGGAGTACAATCTCAATTTTGGGGAGTCGATCCCTGTTGAGCTCCGCGGCTGGGGCTCTGCCAGAAACGTCGGAAGGTCTGCGGTGTGAGGACGGCGAGCCGGGTGTGGTGAGGTGATCCGGGTACGGAAACGGATTCGGATAGTCGACGCGGTGGCGGCTGCGGTGGAGACGGCGACACGTATCTGCAAAATCAAACAATAAGATCAAAATCCAGAAACCAGATAACGATAGACTGATTCCGAGCTCAAATGGTGCCAACCTTCTATTCAGGATTGGTGACGACGTAACTTCAGGCGGGGATACTGGTCCTCGTCTCGTCAATAGTGGTGAAGCGCCTCTGTTGGACCTCGGAGGAGGCTCAGGAGCATCACCGCGGCCCCGATCAGGGCTGCCACCGCCACAACTGCTCAGCCCTCGAAGAAGGAACGAAGACAACTTCCGCGGCGTCCGACCCCCGACTCCGTCCTCTAGAGTACTTCCGTTGCCAGCATACTTAGACATGCCGTTATTGTACGTCATTTGTTGTCGACAAGGCGACACCGAAGTTGACCTGCTAACGAGACTACGTCATTATCTCCCTCCAAAAACTAAACCCCCCCATACCAATTTCGAACCTCTTCATACCTATGCCTATGCGCCTGTTGCTGTTGGTGGTAAAACCGTTGAAGGAACAGCGGGGAGGTGGAACCACTTCCTGGCCGACCATCCGACACATCCCTCGATATCCCATTCACTAACGGTCGCCTGTTGAGCATGGGCGAACTGAACCTGGGAGAAATGAGGTGTATTACAAAGGGATCACTCAATAGCAGATATACCAAAGTGCAGCAAGTTAAATACAACTGGGTACCTGTATGGAGAGCAGCCATCAGCATCAGACAGAGATCTCTGATGGCACTGTACGTTAACATCGCCGTCAGACCTGAAATTAAGAAGAATACAGTACCTAATACCTAATGTTTCAAATGAAAACGATTTAGGGTTTAGTTTCATTTAAAAGTAATTTGAATGAGTATTCTGCGCGAATCGAATTTCACTGTAGACAGTAACAGTTAATAACTGTTATTAAAATGACTATTAAAATCGCCTAAGCTGAGTTCAAAGTTAACCACCAAAATAATTTTTAGTTGCAAAACCATCTCGTTGATTGATTTAGATGAAATTTTGTTTGTTTGTTTGGTAAAGAATGGAGGTCTACCGAACAGATCATCGGAATTACAATTGAGTACATATTCTTAGATTTAAATTGAAGCTTATGAAGAACGGCTTGTGCAGCGATCCGTTTTTTTTTTGTTTTTTTGCTTGTTTATTATTCTTGGAATGATACACCTAAGTATGTAATCGCGACGGAGGTCGAAAATTCCGATCGGCCTCAAAATTTGAAATTATAAGTTTCAAGATGTCTAGATTCCAAAAACGAAATGTCCGTCCGTCGTCCGCCGTCCAAGCCGTTTTGAGCTGTAGGAATTTTTCTAAAACTCTTACATGTTGACAAAATACTCGGTTTACCATCAGATGATAAAGATTCTACGTATAGGGCGATCGGGCTGAAAACCTAGCGGGCACAAGTAGATTCTATACCGTGGAGCTTGAAAGGGGCTACGGGAGGGGTTTTTGAAGGTTTTCGGCTATGGGGTCGGGTTAGGTGTCGTTTTCGAAGTATTTTTGAACGTAGAATCAATTTTTGGGGGGCCTCCGTCCGGCATAGGATAAAAAACAAAAAATAATTTGGGGGGCGCCAGGACGACCCGATTTCACCGGTGACCCATGGCGCTTTCTTGGGGCTACAAATGGGATTGTTGAAGGATCCCAGGAAGTCAAAGAAGGAGTCGTTTTACGAGTTCTTTTGGACGCATACCCAAGGGCGTAGGCAGGATTTAGTCAAGGGGGGGGGGGGGGGGGGAAGCACTATTTTACATATATTATATACATATAAACGATGCAAATTTTACACAAGGGTTTATTGTTCTTTGATACAGGTTACTTGTGCAAAAATTAATTCTGCGTCAATAAAAAAATATTTTGAAAAAAAAAAAAATCTAAGTACTCACATTGAATTTTTTGATTTTTTCAGTTTTTCAGAAATATTTCCCTAACAGTACCGAATTTACTTTTACACACTGTATCTATATTAACCCCCCTTCCATCGTGTCAAATTTCAGCGTTTTTTTTTTTTTTTAAATTTCGGCGTAAAAAATTGTCAACATAATTATTATTGCACGCAAGAAGCAGCATTCAATATATTTATGAAAATCCTATTCATGATGAATACGAGCTGGATTTGCTTCCTGAGCGGAGGGACTTCCGGAGGGATCCATGGCAGCTCTGGTTCGCTCAGACTGTGCTGGGTTAGACGTGGGCTGGTTTTTGAGGCTGATTTCTGCGGGAAGCAGCTGGATTCGGTGGAAAACGTTAACGGGCCATCTCAAAAAAGTGATTTTCGGAAAAAAATCCGATCAAATCTCGGATTCAGTCAACCGACATTGTGGTTTTTGTGTGGAAGTGCACATTTTGCGAATTAATCGAATTACGAAGTACGTCCAGGAAGTGAGAGTACTCGATTTTACTATTTAAAAAAACAATACTTCCGCTAGTTTCGGTAGTCTCAATACAGAAGGAATACAGGATTTCGTAGGTTAATAATATTAACCTACTACTAATAATATTAACCTACTAGCCATATTATGGCAGTTATTTTTCTATGCAGGTTTGGAGTCTACTTTCTATTCAATGAATTCCCCCGCAACCGCCTTCCTTCTGTTTAGGACCTGTTCTGTCACTTCATTCCCGGTTGAAAACCGTTTCCCACCCATTTGTCAGAAAATCTGAAAGGGCCGAGTGAGGCATCCTTGTACCCACCATATCAGCCATTTGCATATCAGCTGGTTTTGGTCAACCTAAGTCGAAGTTAATCCATTTCAGCTTATCCAGCAGTTTTAAACTGAGCTTATGCTGGTATCAGCCTTAATTTAAGCCGTCACTTTATGGTAACATTGCCCTAAGGCACACTCTTCAACCAATACCTTAAATCTACAAGATTGTTAGTCTTTAACCACCGGAATTGACTTTACCTGTGAGCTGGTGATGGGGACACGGGAACGCAGTGAGCGTACCAATTGGACACGTCCACATTCTCCTCCATGTACCTCTTGAGGAATGGGTGGTCCAGCAAGGCGCGGTACTTCGGCCGTTCCCTGTAGTCTTTTGTCAAACTGTAAAACAAAAAATAAAACACTTGTAAGCAATCTGTAGTACAACATGGCTCAGCAGCAAGGTTAGGAATTAGAAACTACTGTTTGTATACATCGTAATGATCACATCATGGAATTAATCTCATCGATCCTCTTCAGGGTTTGCTAAAGTAGTCTGTTAAGACACTTCTAATAGTTAAGTCTTACCAGTATGTGATAAAAGCTCGGAACTCTTGGGAGAAGTCCTTGTCAGCTGGGAGAGAAGGGGGATCATCGTGTAGTATCCTCGACAGGACCTGGGCATAAAATGATGAATTAATATTTTCAAGGAATGAACCACACTGCAAGGGGGCCTCACTTCAGTTCACCATTGAGCGGGGAGAGTGTGAGAAGGTTGGTTTAGAATCCACAAATTTACCCGACATCTATAACACTAAATAGACAGTTGCTACTAGTGAGATACGTCGCCGTATCTCGACTCCAACCGTATCCGACTCCAGCAGTGCGCATGCGCGATTACCAACTGCATCGTATCGGCGATCCGTTAGACAAAGTAAAGTAACCTGCCTAATAGGTAAACGCGCTTCCGAGAAGACAATCAAACGACGACGACAACAACTTCAACAGCGAGCGCAGGAAATGGTCAACACGCCATAGATTATTATACTTGTGCCTAAAGTATAATGAGCCTGTACAGGCACATTATACTTTTCTCTCTTATTTATTTTAACCTCAACAACTTTCCACCCACAATCTATCCATACTAATATTATAAAATTCTCTTTCTGTATGTATGTGCCCAGCAAACTTCAATACGGCTGAACCAATTTCCTTGCGGGTGGGCGCACATTTACCCGCGCGATTTGGATATTTCGTGTGAAGCCCGGGTGTCCCAGCCTACCTATTGTGACACGTCAACAAGCTTTGGTACTAAGAAAAATCACGAGTTGACGGGTTGCTATGGATGTTCCAAGTGAAGCAAGGGTTACATTACTGATAGGGGGTTTTGCGGAATAATTAATTTCTCTCCTGCTCATCCCAGGGTGGTAACATTTTGTACGGGTACAGCTTCTTGAGGATCAATCGAAGTGAACCTACATGGACAAGAAATTTAACCCTATCTTATTATAAGGGCCTTCAATTTGAGATAGTTTGATACTTCACAACCAGAAACGGGTCAACAAGGTTGGACGGGTTGGATGTTCTTGCTTTCCGAGTGAAGGTGGACGCATTATTGAACGGGAACTTGAAATTTGATATTTCGTGCGAAGCACGGGTGTCCCAGCTAGTACTAATATTATAAAATTCCCCCAGTAAACTTCCAAACGGCTGAACCAATTTCGTTAGGGGTGGGCGCAAATTGACCCGCGTGTTCCAACTTAGATAATAGGCTGTAGTAGATTTCGCGAACGGAGTATTCCTTCGCGACGAGAGCCGGGTCAAATAGCGTCGTTACTCGAGATTACTAGAAAATTTTTCGTAAAGCCAAAACCCGGAACAATGAAGGCTAACGGGCAATTCACCAAAGCGATATCTATCCCTAGCTAGCGGAAATAGCTTTGCTACAACAGCCAACGACGAATGTTCAACGGCCACTATGCTCTCTGTCGTCCCATTCCTCTGCGCCCAGCATCAATATGGCCTGCAGCATTTTGTACTTCGGGTTCATCATCATGAAATAAAATCATAATGAGGCCCAGATATGCAACCTCTCGCCGCTTTATGGTGGACAGAAGCTCCCTTTTCATATTTTTGTGCTGCAGAATATAACCGATCCGCAAATACGCCGATGGAGGGATCTTCAATCCTCCGGATCAAGAACATCTCAAATGCCACAACCCGGTTGATGTCTGCAGCCTTAAGCGTCCACGACTCGACACCATACAGTAAATTAGAAATAGTTGATAGTTCGTACCGTACTTTCCCGTCGGGCTTTCATGGCCAGTGGTTTTCAAGGAAGACCCAAGGACCACCTGGGACTGGCAGGGATAGCGGCGGCGGACGGATGGTCGGATGTGGACGGAATTTAACAACACATGAAGTATGTACCAATCTTTGTAACTAGGTAGACCTATGCTACTAAACTCCCCTAGTCCTAGCTAGTAACCTTAGCGTGTATTTAGATTATAGATCCTGAAGATGGCGTGTAGCCGAAAACTTGATGATTAAACAGAGAATCTAGCAGCCGTTTTTGATGGCGTAAGACCCACGTCGTACTCCTTGAAAACCACCGGCCATAAAATAGAAATGATGCAGCATTTCACCATCCTCCAGCCCAGGGGGTCTCTAACCTACGGCGCGCAGAGCATTTTCACCTTTGAACTTCCTCACCAGTAATTTTCTTCGGAATGTATCCAAGATTTTAAAATGAAACTGGCTCTTCTCGAAAAACACACAGCAATGAAAAACCTAGTCCATTTCCCAATCTGAAACACCCTTACAATTTCTGATATAATCAGAAAATGATGAAGATTTTCCGAGCGAATTTGCGGTAAATCTTATCAGGTGTCTGCGAGACCAGTTCGAGTCCCGTTTTCCAAATTTTCAGGAAGCTTCTTTGAACCTCAAGATTTTTCAAAACCCTATCACAGTTCAAGACTTATCTCCTGACTTTCAACTGGAAGTCACTGAACAGTCAAATGACATCTACAAAGACAGCTTTCGGGATAAGGATATCCAAAAATGCTACGCTGCGGTCGCAGAAAAAACTTTTCCAAACCTCAGAGACTTAGCCCGCGCAATGATCTCGCTCTTCACTTCTACCTATCTGTGCGAACAAACCTTTACGAGAGTGAAATTCACAAAATGTGAATTAACCAACCAACTTAACTGATGTTTGGAAGCTCGTCTGTTGATAGAAACGACAACATTTGAGCCAAGATACGCGACTATTTTGAGCAACAAACACTGCCAAACCTCACAATGTCTTCTCCATTTATACTATTAGGTCCCTGTTAAACGATCTCAATAAATTTCATTTATTCCTCTTTATGTAAATCTAATAAATCTCTCTCTCGGCCTTTAATAATGTTCGGCCCGTGTAATTGAGGAAGATTTTCAATACGGCCCGCCCAGAAAAATGGGCTCCAGCCCAAGGAGAAACGCACATCTCGGCTACACAAAAAGTGTCTCATCCTAGAGCTTCCCTAAGAACCCTTTAATTTGCACCTCAACAAATTAGTACCTCGAAATCCGAATTACAGCCAGGATACGGGAAGATTGAGGTGGCCAGCTCGACCAAAGTGATGCCCAAAGACCACACGTCTGCTCTGATATCGTACGTCGGCCTGACAGGATCTGGTGGGCTAATTCGTTCAGGCTGAAAAAAGTGTAACAAACGATAAATTGACGACAACATGTACGATTTACTGCACAAGGATCAGAACCTACAGCTAAATAGGCGGTGCATCCAGCATTTTTGGTGTTGGCTTTTGAATTGATGAGGTGGCCGGAAATCCCAAAATCACACAGTTTGACGTTCCCTCTATTGTCGAGAAGGATGTTGGAAGGTTTGACGTCACGATGGATAACGTCGTGGTTCTCTTTCAAATAGTGCAACGCTCGTACCGTCTGTTATAAAAAACGACAATGAACGTTAACACCTGAAAAACGCTACTGTCAATCGCTAAGTCGTTTTCCTTACGGCGAGAGTGACTTTGCCGATGATCCTTTCCGGTATGGGAGCGCCCAGCCGTTTCAGAAGCTTGTCAAAACAGGTGGACATGAGCTCCATGCAAATCCACACTTCGGCCTGAGTGATGAAACACCCCAGACACTGAACGATGTAAGGGCAGTCGTGCGATTTCAACACCACTTCCAAATCCATGGCGATCCTCTTGTTCTCTTCCGCATTCCCGGATCTCCGCATTTGCTGAAAAAAAGAAGAAGCTTGTTAGGATAATTCCACAGTTGAGATACCTCGACACAAACACACCACTGTAAGTAATAACATCCTGCATCGACTAAAAAAAAAAAAAAAAAAAAAAAAAAAAGGTGTCAGATTCGGGTGAGTTCTTGAACCTGATTTCCACGAGAGACCCCATTTCCATATGAAGGAGACCACTCCAAAAGTGTTGTATTAAACGGATGTATTCAATCGTTACCTAATTCGTTCGAACGATAAGAAGAATATCCGATAAGCAGTGATTAGTCCGCAATTGCATCCTAGAATACCTTGTCAATTCTGTTGTAATCTTATCGACTAAAAGTAATTGATAAGAACGTGATTGAACAATCTTCATTTTAACCCAATTCGTTCAACCCAGTTCTTGTTGCAGAGCGAGATACGTGCTTGCAAACAGGTATGGCAATGTAAGGGGCATCAAGAAGGGGGGTTCATTGGAAGTGTGAGGGAATGGAGCTTCAAAAAGGATGGGACGTCAAGTGTGACTTCAATAGACTGCGTCATGACGTCACAATTAAAAATGTGGGAGTGAAATTTCCCAGTAGGTTGCTGTTGGTGCTAGGGCGTTTTCAGTGGAGAAAATGATTCCCCGAGGTTCAATAATCTATACCACTAATTGAGAACGTCTCTGTATGTATGTACATATTACATACTGCTATGTACTAGTACTATTTTTGTCACAAGCTTTCTCCTCTGAAACCGTGAGTGATAAAAATACGGCGAGTTTTTCTACCGTCTCGGGATCCCTCACATTCCTCAATGGGGGGGGGGGGGGGGTTTGACATGCATTTGGCCCAACTTTCTTATTTTAAATGGGAACCCCTAATTTTTATGTCGGATTTTGTTCCCCCGCCAATTCAATGTCCGATAAGCCCATTGAGCGCAATTTTCGATGTGCGCAAATCCGCGCAACTCTTCCTATCTTCTTTGTTTAGTCCGATTGAGTCGGCGTCTCCACTGTATCCTATCTGGAGACCCAAATTTTAATAATAAATCCTGAAAGAACGAATTCCCACAATCGGCAAATTTAGACGGAGAGTTTAATTTGAACGATTTTTAGCGATCGCGCGAGGGTATGCTGTTTTTTTCTCTCTCTCTAAATTCGATGATTTCCTGTTCTAGAAGTTGATTCTCTCATTGTGATCTAATTTTGTCTGAGTATCATTTCATTGTTGGGGAGTTTTGATCTGCTATCCCACTGTCTAACGTTTGGTCGAGAAGACTTTCCATTGTTTTGGTTAGGATATGACACGTAGAGCAATGTTCTTCAGTTTATTATTAGCAATAGCAACTAATATTGTCAGTATTAAATAAACTTCAGTATTTGCAAACTTACGTCGGAATCTTGTTAATTGATCGTAATAATAATCATATCGTCATAATCATGAGTGCCCGTTCAGAGAGGATGTTTTCAGCTTTAGGCTTGAGGTACGTATCTTGTTTTTCGGAGACAGAGTACATACCTATGGTTCTCAGTGTGGGATAATATCATATTATGATGTCACATTATTCCAATCGCTATTCACCAATGTGGTTAACTATTACAAACTGACGAACGTTCAGTATTACGTATAAAA
The DNA here is from genome assembly GCA_955831195.1 of Pilophorus perplexus. NCBI lineage: Eukaryota > Metazoa > Arthropoda > Insecta > Hemiptera > Miridae > Pilophorus > Pilophorus perplexus. Next base: position 27,363,545 of record OY037008.1, read on the forward strand.
ACAACTATTTTGGATCGATTTGGAGCCATTGGAGCAACTCCTCCTTTTCCCCAAAGAACCGTTGTCAACATGATTTTCAATTGCAAATCACAACTTGACTAAACCATATCACTTTTTAAAGTCTAAAATTATCCTATCTGCCAGCATCATTCATCCGTATCAACGTATGTACTCACTTTAACTGCTATCACTTCTTGACTAGGGACGTGAAGCATTTTGAAGACGTGGCCGGAAGTGCCGAATCCCAACTCGCCCAGTTCTTTGAGATCAGACATTTCACTTTCATAGCGCTGAAAGAGAAAAAAACACGCCAGGCGTTAATTCAGGAATGCTTGAGGAGGCGCGGGAGTGATCCGTATATTGAAGGGGAAGGACCTGGTTTTCACACGGTTATTTGAGGGAGGGCTATGTAATTTGTGGAAAAGGAAAAATATATAGGTATAGCTTCTTAGGGACATCTTTCCGATCATTTTAAGCCCGATATCATCCACATTGGTTCAATATTAAGCGAGTAAATTCAGAAAAACGGCATAATTTTTCGATTTCTTGAATTTACTCGCTTAATATTGAACCGATTTTGATGAAATTTGACTCAAATGTTCAGAATATTGACCCCAAGCAGCTATATGTAAAATATTTGACATTTTTCACGTTTCAAGTAGCTCACTTTCAAAAACCACTTGATACCCTGGTACTAATCCTTCAAAATACGGAGCCCTCCTTATACCCAGACCCAGTTCCGAAACTCACAACTCCGTTGATATGGAGGATGCCGGACTGCTTCATAATCTCCTTGAGCTTCTTTTCAATGACATTGTTGTCGGGAGTTTTCGGTTGCGACAGGTTGGTTCCCGGCAACTCGAAAGTTTTTCGCGGCTTGAGCACCGGGCCCGACTCTCCCACTGAAACAGAAGGAAAAATCAAATTATTTTTGGGAACACTAATCACAAACAGGATGGACTCTGCTTGATTACACAAAAGAAGAAAAAAACAAAAAACAGGAAGTTGATAAGACATGGCAAAGCGGTATCACGAAAAGTGTGAACCGAAGAAGAGTAGAATAAAATTCCAAAGTAGAATATAAAATACCCTATTATTTAGTATTCTACTTACGTAAATTCGATTAGGGTATTTTTTTTTCAACATCAATGAAATAGGATCACATATAAATACATGTAAAACGTTCTTACGGCTCAAAAGCACCCAAGTTTTAAAAATTTTCGAGTTCATGATCATGATCAATGATCATCCTCATGAAGACATGTCATGTGAATCTGATGGCGGTTTCCCCACAACTACAGTTCATAATCGTGAAATCATCCACTGTGCTTGAACAGCACTAAACTAGACTTCCATTGTAATATTGTCTTCTCTAATGCGACGAAGATCTTGAAAAACGAATCAGTTTATTGTCCCAAATGGAAATTACTGGTAATGCTTAATAGCCTAATCAAATTAGACAAAAAACCGCTGTTCAGCGGAACAAATTTCCGGTGAAGGTTTTATTGGTTTAACCGCTTCCTTTCCACTTCAGGATGATGGGAAAACAAAGTCCTGGTGGGTGGGGGAGAGGCTCGAGGGAGGGGGAAGCTCTAAATGTCACTTTTTTCAGTTTTTCGGGTATATCTCGGGAACCGTAATTCAAAATGAAAAATTGTTTACATGAAATTTGTTGCTGACTAAATTGCCTACAAAATTGGTCCTGTGTGTTTTTTCTGTAGGACTAACCGTTGACGAGCTATGAGTGTTTTAAGTTCCAACATTTTTAAAATTTGCCTGAAGTGGGTTCTTCACGCTCATAAATGCAAAAATACCTATTTTTGAGACGATTTGATGAAGGCAAAAAGGAAATGGAAAGGTTTGGAATGATGTGATGGTGATGGAGCGGCATTCGACGGGAGAAACAAAGAGGAAGGAGCTTGATGAGGTAATAAGCTGAACTTCACTACTAGGGAGCCCATTTCCACCCTCGTGCGGCTAAGGGGCGAGATAGGTACGTACTACCAGTGGTGCCAAGTAAGGGGGTTGGGAAACCCACTACCACCAACAGATTGGGGTTGGGTGCGGAAATCGGATGGGTATTTGCAGCCCTCCCCTTTTTTTTTATAATAGCAATAGACGCCACTGCAGTCCCTGATGGGTTTGATTGTGGCGGCAGGCGGCGACACACGCCCCTGCCTGCTAGGCTGCCTCCCTGCTTACGCAGGCACCAGCACCTGCTGGTTGACCAAAAGTGGATTTAACATCCAGTAAGTTGGGCTCCCGAAGGAACCCTTGGATGGGACAAGAGCCCCTCTATCTGGTACTGTTAGTGTTTAGGGTTTGGACACTTCGCCCGTCCCTTCAGGCTCTCCAAGTAGGACACACGCCCTACCCAGAGATCCGTGACTCGGTGTGGATTTCCATCCGCACCATTAGCTATTTATGAGGATCGGACTCCAGCCCTTTCCATTACCTACCTAAAACTTAGCTTTTATTTCTAGGTTGGCCCATCCACCAGCCTCCACCAGGACTTTATGAAACCTAGGAGATCTACCAACCTTGTTTTAACTATGTCCCCAGGATAACAAGTAACGCACCTCAGGGACAGGAAACGGAGCCGTGCAAGGGCACTGCATGTGCACAGTACATGCTCCGCAGACTCTGGTTCGGCATTACAGAACCGACATACCTCAGTGTCTGATAATCCTAACTTATGGAGATGGTACCGGAGCCTGCAGTGGCCTGTAAATAGGCCCACAAGTATCCGCATATCACCTCTCTCCAGGTGAAGCATCTCCCTTGCTCTTGACCTGGAGAATCCAATGAACAACCTCGCTTGTTTCTGACCAGGGAGTCTTTGTTAGTGCAGCGCTCTTTCCTTTGTCTCCCACTTAGAGTTTTCATTCAACAGAAAACTCTTTGTTGTCCCGAGAAATGGCTCGGGACCTATTGGGAGACGTGCTGAGCCCTCCTTTGCAAGGATGTCAGCAGCCTCGTTACCCTCAATGCCCTGGTGGCCAGGACACCATGCGAGGGTCACTCTATTGCCCCTTGCGAGGAGCTTGAGTGTTCAGACAGTCCCAGACCAGCCTCGATGTAATAGAAAACGAGGCCAAGGCCTTCAGTGCAGCCTGACTGTCTGACAGTATATATACAGAGTCTATATATAGACTTTGGCCCCTTTAATGCGCCGACATCGCAGCCAGTGCACACAAGTGCCAATGGCGTTGTCTTCCGTCTGAAAGATGCATCCATGGTAGCCATTGCCCCAAGTGGCTCCGATACCCGGGTCCTTGGTCCGAAGACACCTGAGTCGGCTCTACGATCCATGACAGATCCATCGGTGTAGAGGACCATAGCCCCATGCTCGAACTGGGGTCTCCCTTCCCTCCAATTCAACCTCTCATGGATGAGGACCCTGAAGGGAAGGTCGAAGTTCAACTTCTCTGTCATGGCATCAGAGACAGCTGACGCTGCCTCATTCACTGGTATTCTATCCAGAATGCCGTGAAGTGCTCGTCTTTGACCTTTACGCAAATGGTCCATGCTCCTCATCCTCATTGCCTGCAGGTATGCCAGCCTCTGCACATGGATGTGGATGGGTGATAGGCCCAGTAGGACCTCCAGCGCAGCAGTAGGGCAATTCCGGATACACCCAGTAATACCAACATATGCCAGTCTTTGCACTTTGCAAAGCAGTTTCTGCGCTGTGGACTGGTTGGTTGTGTTCCACCAGATGAAAGCACCAAACGTGAGGATAGGACGCTCAATGGCATTTGCACCCCATAAAGACCCTGGACTCTCCTGCTCCTCCTGAAATCCTCTCATCAATATTCTGTTCCTGCAAGACCGGGTGTGGAACACGGTGTGGCTGTCGGAAGGCAGGGATCTTCTGCTCAATAGTGTGTGGGGATTGCAATGGTTCCTGCACAAATAGCCCTCCTGCTGACGAAGACTTGATGGATGGCGACAATGAAGAGCTTCTGGACCCCTTGGACGAACTTGTGTGAGGTTAAGTTTACAATTCATGAAAATAAACAAGTTCCATTTACTCAACGAAAAGAAAACTCACTTCTATTAATCGATTTGGCGAAAAAAGCTCAATTTTCGGCAATTGGCTACTTTCATTGCTCTGTAACTCAGTAACGGTTAGTCCTATAGAAAAAACACACAGGACCATTTTTGTAGACAATTTAGTCAGCTACAAATTTTATGTATACTATTTTTCAATTTGAATTACGGTTCCCGAGATATAGACGAAAAACTGAAAAAAGTGACCTTTAGAGCTTCCCCCTCCCCCGAGCCTCCCCCCCACACACCAGGACTTTGTTTTCCCATCATCCTGAAGTGGAAAGGAAGCGATTAAACCTATAAAACCTTCACCGGAAATTAGTTCACCCGATTTGTCTAATTTGACTGGGCTATAAATCATTAATTAACATTACCTAAACCATTTAACAATTTGTTTATTAAAAAAATGCATGCTTGTTGTGAGGTGAAAGTTAAAATCACGATAAATATAAATACAAGATATAAAATAAATTTAAAATTAAAAAAAAATTGAAATGCCCTGAGGCTTTTCACGATCTAGGTGTTTTCTACTGATCCCTCATCTCGCTCCTACTGGGTGGTGTGAAATTGGGAGCAACTGAGCGCTGATGGGCGCACTTGCGCCCAACTGTCTTACTTCAAAAGGTAACTCCCATTTTTCACAGATTCAGTTTCTACGTTCCATTTTTTCCATTGAGCGTTATTAAATAACAACAATAAAAAATTTTGGGCCGGTCGCAAATTCCGCGCAACAAGCTTCGCCTGTGATTTTTTTTAAAGAGAAACTTTTATTACATCGTCCCAAATTTTTTGGTCTGTGTGTCGTTTGTTGTTGTTGTTGTGAGAAAACGCCAAAATGAAGCCGTGGGTAGAGATACAAGGGTAGGTGAATGAGTAGGAAATGGGGGGGGGGGGGGCACTAGACATAAAAAACGTGTCCATCGATGCTACGTGCCCCACTAGGGGAGCGAGCGAAGCGAGCCGGAGAGACTAGTGGGAAAAAAGTTTCACTTTTACCGTGGTTTCATAAAACCACACCCCAGTTTTTTAGCATACGAAAGTTCGGTTCGGCTCACGGGACGTTGTCTTGTCAGCGACGTCTTTGAGCTCCCCTGTCCAGCTGCAAGTCTCTCGATGAAAAACCTGACTAGACAAGAGCTTCATAAAACGAAAAATGTAAATACTCTCCAGAAACCCAAATGCTCAGTTGTGTCGATCAATCGACGAAAAATCTCCCCCTAATGGAAATATGTAGTTGTTTTTCTTTTTCTTTTTTTTTTTTAAATATCCAACATTCATCTTTTTCTTCCCTTCCACTTCCTCTCGAAGTAGACCGCAACCGTCCTCCTAAACGATTTGTCGAAAATGATTGATAGGACGGCCCGCGAGACTCCGGACAAAAGAGTCGTTTGTTACCTTGACGACCCGACCCCAGTGCAGCTGCCTGCCTGTTACGGCCTGCTAGCTTCCCAGTAATGGCAGAAACAACCTCAGCACACAGTACGATCAAAAGACGTATTAACGGAGTTCTACACTCCGGCTAGCAAGGTGTTACATAACAATCTATTTGTAGACTCTCCATAAAATGTGCCTTGAGGACACCAATACGTCGTTGTGCAATACGTGCTCATATTATGCTCGTTAAGCCTGACCAGGACCCATGGTGTATATTCTTCTCCCCCTACCGGTACCCATGATCCCTCTTCCCGGGACCCAGCGTGGACACTGTTTTTCCCCCCTCGGGACCCATTATCTTTGAACGGGACCCATCGTGTAGAACCCCCCCAACCAAATCATATTAAAAAGAAAGGAAAAAAAAAGTATAGACCTCCCAATAAATAAGGAACGCAGCAAAAATTAAAGAAATTAATTTAAAGAATTTAACAAAAAGCAGCGCTCTTCGTCCAATTGTAGTTACATCCAGACGAGAATGGCATGTCAGTCAATAATAAAGGAAATGAAATTGTAGGGGGGTCTTGATCCTCTTGTAAAAAGAACAAATTCAATTTTACGAGCTCCATAGAACCTCACAGTACGGTCGTGCAGCCCTGAGACCAGCTAAATCGACTCATCGTCCAAAATTACTCTGCAAATAGCATCTCATTCGACCTCCTGGCTATTAAAGCTCCAAACAGATCCATAGTGAATTTGGATATTCCAAGTTCAAGGTTGGACTTGGACAAGGTTGGACTTTTTTGGCCACTATCTTGTGGCCAAAAAAGATTTAAACTTCTCGAACAAAAAGCTAGATGGCAGGAAATGATGATTATATTGATGATCATTTGTTTGAAACTACACGCGTTTTTTTTTTCTGGAGTTCTGGCACTTCGGATTTCACTAAGAGGTCCGCAGGGGTTGGAGTAGGTGGGTTCATCCTCGAGTGTCTTTCCCTTTGCTCTCTGTTACTCTGTGGTCTTTCCGGCCGAATTGGGAAGTTTCGGGCATGCGGCATGTCACGTAAAATGAGCACAATAAAAGAGACGAAGGCACTCAGCTGTGCGAGAAGGACCGACAGAGTGCGGTAGCGTCGCCGGGTCATAACTTGGAACACTGTAACCTTCCTTTTTCCAGGTGTGTCATGAATTACGTTTATAGCGGGGAACCCTCGAGGGCTATCAATAATTTTTTACCTTCCCGACTTTACTCTTCCGGCTCACGACACATTCTACTGTCACGGTATTTTCATCTTGGGTGGAAACTGTTGATGGTGGATAAATGGGTCGGTAAGGTCATGCAAAATTAACTCGCTGATTAGTTTTAGTTCAACCAACGACGAATGCCTGACCACTCCAGGCTTCATCTCTTTACCGAATTTTATTAAAAGGTATCTACAAGAAATCCTGCCCTTACGGTGGAGTCACAAGGGAGGGGGGGAGGGGGGGAAGCCGGAACACAATCTGATTGGCTGTTTGGACCACAGCGCACAGTGGGGCAAAGCCGGAAAAAACCATCAATAACGAAAATTAGTTTTGCGAACTTTTTCCGATGGTTTATATATGTTGAATAGTTGTAGAATGCATCCCTGTAGCCGTTTTCCTGGAAGAATTTATTTTCAGCTTGGACTGAGGGGTACAATGTGGAGTTTTTTGAGACTTCGAAAATAGGCAATATGTTTATATATAAACATAAAGTTTGGAGTATTCGTGTGTGTTCATTTTTGAAGACAGAAATCTGAAATTTTTTGGGCGTGTTCCTGATATATTAAAGAAAATTAAGAACCTTCAATCCGCTTGAAATACCATGCTCTTCATGGGGGGCTGAATCATTTAGTAATTAATCGTGTTTTAACGAGTAATCTCGGGTTTCTAAGCTTTCAAAAAATGCTCCACCGAGCTCCGCTCTGGCAGGGCAATTTTTCGATTGTAGACACCCTAGGGAAGCTCTTGTAAAATTTTCGTCTGCAATCATTTGCAATTCTGGACGCAGGATTGATTTTAGTGTAAAAAACATGGCCGATTCAGCCGCTTTCGGCGAGATAAACGAGCTTGATCGAATATAAGGTGCCTACTCCGTAGCTGGAGGTTTACTGTAGAAAATTTGATCCTTTCACATAAGATGTCATTCACAGACCATTTATTTAGTCAGTTCAATATCCTAAGTGGTCGCCGCAACAATGCCAGGGCTCATAATTCAATATCGCGAATTATCCGAGGTTTTGCTCAACGGTGCGAATTTGGACCGTTTCGTTGCAGGTAAAGTGGCTGATTTTATCAGGATTTGTCATTAACAAATAATGAAGAACGGCTTATCTCAAGCCAGGTTGTTCAAGCAAGTATTTATCATTGTACCAAATCTCTGAATGATTCACAAATAATTAAAAAAATCATTATTATTCAATTTCAGAAAAATTTGGCGAGAAGTTGAATGAAACTAAATTGAACTAGATCCTAGTGACTTCTGACCCAGTGGTTAATAATACAAAAATTAAATATAATAATACAAATATAAATAATAATAGAAGCATAAATAATATAATAATACAAGTATAAATATAAATAAATATAATAACTATAAATAATAATGATGATTTAATTTAATAATTTTAAATAAATTAGATTGAATAAATTTTAAATAAATAATAAATTTTATTTTCACTAATATTACAAGCAGAGGCTGATTTCATTTGTTGTTTTTCTACTACTTTCGTTCTATTATCATTTTTCTGGCCAATCTTGTATAACAGAAGTCAATTCAACTACCCTGACTAAACAGTACTATTCTCATTAATTATATATATATAAGTTAAAATGTACTTAAAATTTTTCTCAAGAGATTGTGTACAATTATTTGGACCTTGGAGAGTTCTCTCTTCTACTCAGCACCCCAGAAACTAAATTTTAATATTCTACCTTCTACTTTTAGAGCATATTGCGATTGACCCACTACAGGTCAATTGACCCCGGGCTATCCTATATATTATATATATCATATATATGTAATCCTATGAAATTATATATTTATAATCGATTGGTGACATTGCCAGCTTTGTACCTCATAATGGAGTTGAATTATAGTGAGTCGGTGGGTCAATTGACTCATGTGAATTCGGTCAATGTGACCCACTGACTACGTACAATGCGTAGTGAGACTCAAATACCACGTGTGATTTTTTTCAGATTTTTAAAGGTGTATGTAGAGTTTTTACAGGGTTTTTTCCGAAAAACAGCCGTTTTGCCCCACTGTGCAGCGGTCGGTGGAAGAAATCTCTATACCGTTTTCGACGTTCCATCATTCTATAGAGCTCCAAGCATGCATGAAGAACATTCTGTTTGTAACCGCTAGAAGAGGTTGCGATATTTTTGCGTCGATTTGTAGTTTTGCGACCATTCCTACGTTTGATGAATTTCAATTAGGTCTTCGAAGATACAAAGAATTTCAACAAAAATTTAACTGATCTTGTGAAGTGCCAGCAGGAGCTTTGGTCAGGAGGAAGGTAATGTGAACGCTCTTCCGACGCCGCGGAGTAGTACTCCGTTCCTACCAACCCCTTCAGCCTCAGATACCTCAGATTCTCCTGTATTAATTTCGAGCGACTTTTTCGAAATCCGCAAAGGTCAATCTCAAATCAATTGGTCTTTTTGGTTTTGGTCTTTATCATTAAAAGATGAGAAATTTTCTCATCTTGGTGAGTTAAAATAAAAATAAAAAATTTCAGAAAAATCTGCTTTCCAGAATGGCGAAAAATGGAAGTTGTTGCCTGAGTAATGGAGTAGGTAGGTACCTGGTGAACGGGCTTAAACGGCAACCATCATCATGAATAATTCATTGATCAATTATTGGTCAAATGAAATCCCTACAACATAAGTTATATAGATCCATGGCCAGCCTACCTAAAACGGTTACATGAAATTTTTTTAAAATAAAACCCAGGAAGTACGTTTTGGCGTTCATGGGCCGTAAAGGCTATTTTCGCATAGGTGAATGTCCCATAGAGCGTATAAAATGAATAACATGAACGTAATAATTACGATCAATTAAAGAGCTAGAACAAAAGTGATTGGTGGGTTGGGCCACACAAGGAGGGAAGAAGAGAACTTTTCAATCCCCAAACGGGTAAAAAAAAGATTCCCGGACTGTGTATGGATGTTGAGATGTAAACATTAGAGGGCAAAGAGCCCCTTAGCGCCCCACGGGTTTGGGCGATCGGACTGAAAACCTTGCTGGCACAACTAGATGGTAAACCAAGTATTTTGTCAAAATTTCAGATTTCTACTGCCCAAAACGGCCCGGACGGCGGACGGACATTTCGGATTTAGAATGTCAAATTTTGAGGCCGATCCGAGTCGTCGACCCCCGTCGCGATTACATATTATTCCAAGAATAATAAACCAAAACCGGAGCACTATAGCCCGAGTAAATCCGTGAAAACGAGGAAAAAACGGGGTTTTCCGGGAAAACCAGTGGAAATTGTGCGACACTGCCCAATTTTGGTGGTATAGCTTCTCAAGGACCTCGATCTGAATGGAATGTGCCTTGATTCATCAAAATCATTTTCAAAGGCTCCCAGGACCTTCAGTCTTCAATGTGGGGATGTAAGGGGCTTTTTAAGGAGGGCATAATTTGGCCAGTAGGGAGTTATTGAAAGAATTTGCCCAGTAAGGTGTCGATTTCGAGGTGAGCGCGGATTCAGCTTAGGAGGGTTCCAGGACTGTCTGATTACAGTGCGTGGCTTTTCGCTGTTTTGAAGGGGTAGAGGAGGGGGGGGTCTGACAGGGTTTGGCCAGGAAGTCGAGTGAGGAGTCATTTTTTGAGTAATTTTGAGCGTGGATTCGATACAAGAGGCTTCCACGAGTCGTGGGCCGGACTGGGACCCCTGAAAGGGCTCGGCCTTTGAATTAAGAAAAGGCGCAATCCGGGGGAAAATTTCAAAACGTCTCAACGTTTCTGACAATTTATTTGTACATCTACAGGGCCGATAAATACAAATCATCCGATGTAGGGTATTCAACAGTACTTCATAAACATTTAGGTTTTAAAATTTAACTATTATTATGTTAGTCAATTGTGTAGGGTTTATAGTTTTAAGATCATTGTGGAACCTAAATGTTATGTGAAGGGCTGTTGAAGAACCTACATCGGATGATTTGTATTTATCGGCCCTGAAGATGGACAAATAAATTGTCAGAAACGTTGGCAACTACAAGATTTCATTGACCGAACCTCAACAATCCCCACAACTATTATAATATAATATTAGTGGTTTAGATTATATTTTACGTATCATACATTGTATCATCATCCTTGTTCATCCTGGTAGGATCTATCTCGGCCAAAAGTGCTCATAATCTTCAATCCTTAAAACGTACATTTCCTATTTCATTTTATCTTGCAGAGCAGAACTGGTGGGAAAATGGAAACACTTATAATTTCTTAATAGGTATAGGTAATTCATATTAATGGGGCGAAAATGCAAAAACGCGCCTATAATTCAGAATCAACTGTCTAAATCGATATCCGAAAACTTGTTGTGCTATTAGAAGTATTTTCCATGCTGAATCCAAAGGAATCATTTTTTGGAGCGGTTCGACGTCTTCTTTGGGTTTAATATTCAAACATTAGGGTAATATCGTGAAATAATTGCAAACAAAATAATTTATTTGTTCCCCATCTTGCCAGAAATTGTAAGTTGGCTTCTTTTATGTAGGTACTAGTGATTGAAATTTCAAACATTGTTTACGAATCATTCTAATTCGTCATTGTTTTTACAGTGCCTTCCAACACCGTTTGTTTATCGACAAAAAATGACACGGCTAACTTTTTCAAGATAGATAGGTAGAGCAAGGAGCTCTGGAGCTGGTAGGAGGGGGCTCTGGAGCTCTGGGTTGCAAGTAGTTGCAGCAAACTATTGTTGGAATGTTTCTAGATAGGTAGAGGCTTCTGTTAATCGTGGAAATTAAGGTGCGCCAGGATGCGTAAAAACTATTCAGTGAAATGAAAAATGCACACTATACACTTACTTCTTTTTGCAAAGTTCCGAACTTGAGAAGCATAATTATTCTGACTCGGCAAAATCACAAATTTTGTACTTCTACTATAGTAGATATGTAAGCTAAAAACAAATTTTTCTTGGACCATTGAAAATGAATTGATTTCTATTTTAAATTTCATCAACATTATTACAACAGTTGTATAAATACACCCGTCGAGTAAGTGCTCATGATTGATCAAAATCTCAACGGTTTACTCATCACTTGGCCGTTTGGCATTGGCATTGACAGCAAACAAATCACTTTCTACCAACACTTGGTCCAAATCTCGACTTTCGAAAATTCGACTTATGAGCGGTTTTTTGCGTTTTCGCCCCACTGTGCGTCGCGTTGTCGCCTAGCTAGAACTATCTACCTTTGACGCCCCACCATTGCTTAAGCATTTAGGTAGGTATTCGAGATAATATTATTAGGTTTGTTCCAGGTTTGACGGAATGTTAACAGAAATCGCCGGAGACATGCGCAGTTTAGAAACTGCTGTTCCAGGTCGATCGTAAGTTAGCTAGCTCGAGTATGTATGTGCGGTCGGGTTCTGTCGACAGCTGCCCAACTTCTGTCGACCGACGAAAGCAGATCTGGAACAAACCTATTCACGAGTGTAGCTTTAACTTATAAAAGTTGTTTTTATTATAACCGTTGGGTTGATGGTTTTCGGATTAAGGGCGCAGGTTAGTTTTTTCCAAAGGGCGCAAGCAAGAATTTTCCAAAGGGCGCACCGGCCCGCGGGCCGTGTGGCCCACGACAGACTGCCTACAAAGAAGGTCTGTCAAGGGGCTACAGTTGGGGAATTTTGACGTGATTAGGCTAGTAAGTCGAGTGAAGTGTCGTTTTCGAGGCGAGGAATCGATTTAAGGAGGTTCCAGGAATTTCTTGACTAGGTGGGGCTCTCAAGGGGTTTTAAAGGGGTTACAGGAGGGATTTTTGAAGGGGTTAGCCCAGTAAGGTGTCGTTTTCAAAGTAATTTCGGATTGGGATTAAATTTTAAGAGGGTTCCAGGACTGTTTGACTACAGTGTCTGGCTTTTTGCTACTTTGAAGAGGTAAGTACAGAAGGGAGTTTTTGACAGGGTTTGGCCAGGAAGTCGAGTGAGGGTCATTTTCGAAGGATTATGGGCCTGGATGAGGTATAAGAAGAACCCAGGACTCTCCGACTACAGTGTGGAGCTCTATGGGGCTTTTAATTGGCTACAGAAAAGGGATTTACGAATGCATTTGGCCAGTAAGTCCAGTGAGGTGAAATTTTCGAAGTAATTTTGGATATAAATTCGATTTAAGGAGGTTCTAAGACTGTCTTGACTACAGTGTGGAGCTGTCAAGGGGTTACAGAAAGGAATTAGCCCAGTAAGATGTCGTTTTCAGACTAATTTTGGACTTGGATTCAATTTAAGAGGGTTCCAGACTACACTGTGGGGCTTTTGCTACTTCGAAGGGGTACACGAGGGGGTTTTGACCGGGTTTGGCCAGGAAGGCGACGATTTCGAAGAAAATTTTGACGTGGATTCGATTTAAGTGTGTCTCTGGACTGTCTGACTTCAATGTGAGGTTGTAAGGGGCTTTCAAGGGATTACAGGGGGTGAGTTTTAAAGGGATTTGGCCAATAAGTCGAATGAGGGGTCGTTTTCGAAGTAATTTTTTATTAAAGTGGTAATTACCCAGGACTCTCTGTGTACAGAGTGGGATTTCTACGGGGCTACAGAAAGGGATTCCGGTATTAAGTTGATTTAGGTGTTGTTTTCGAAGTAATTTTGAACGAAACCTCGATTCTTGGGGTTCGTAAACCTGTTCGACCGCTCAACAACAATGTTCAGCTCTAAATGAAGAATGAAATCACAATCCAATCTTTCGCCTTTCGGCTCGAAAAACCTGACCCGAATTTCATGACATGATTTGACATGATTGTCAAAAGTAATAAAATCAGATGGAAGAAGCCCACTCACTGTTACATTACAGTACTTCTTGTATTAAATACAAATTTTGTATTTTACTCGACGTCATAATTACATTTTGCTATTATATATAATATATATCCCACTTATTCCCATCATATTGTTTGATGGTATATGAAACAATATGATGGGAATAAGTGGGATTGCTTACGAATGTTGGGAAGTATTCACGAAAGTACCTACTGCGGGTTTTGTCGAAACCTAATTCAAGTGCGCATCCCAAGAAACGGCATCGAGGAGCCTCAAAAGGGAAATTTCGTGATAGGGAAGAGAAAACGGACTCATCGTCATCGTCAAGGATGTTCCAGACGGAGAGCGATTCCGAGATGGCTTTTTACAGTCTCATAATATTTAATGTAATGAATCCCGACGGTGTATTTTCACCCGTCAAAGGTTAACTTACGTCCTCCTTTGGGGCGGCCGAGGACGAGGGGAGGTCGCGAGATGGGCAGGACGGGGGCCGAGTCATTTTCTTGGTCGACTTTGCCTGACACCTCCACCTCGATCACATCCCGATCACCAGGAGTCGCCATTTCAACGGGAACGTCCCATTTCCCCCGACGGCCCCATTTTTGTACGTTTCCCCGATCCGGAAAAGCGTCGGTCAGATGGAAAACTCCCGAAAATCCGCTTCAACGCGGCGACGCGAACTCTTCATCAACTCGTCACAAACAACTGGTAAAAAAAGGGCAAAAAGAAATACAAGCATTTCAGGGCTACCAACCCTTCATCGATTTTTCACACATTCCTGTTTACTCACTCAAAAGAAAATTCTTCTCATTAACACCCTCAAATTACTCCAATCTAACCAAAAGTACGCGATTTATATTTTGAAACTTCTCGAAAAATTTTGCAGATACCAGCTGACCAATAATTGGTGCAAGACGTCATGGTGCTAATGTCCTTTACTTTAGCGCCTTCAGAACGTTAGTAAGTCACGCCCGCATTTCTTTGGTGAGTTGCACAACCTTTGACCAGGCGCTCTCAATAAGTCAAGTCTTTTGAACATTTTCGACCTGTTGAACGATATGCAAGTGTAAGCAAGAAAAACCTCAAACAGAAGGCAATTCAAATTTTGAAGTTCCTAACGAAAATGTGACTGATTCAATCACACTGTGTGATTCTTACTTTAATGGTGTTAGGATGTGCCACATTTTAAGCCATTGCATTCAACTTGAAATTCGATCGAATTAGTATCTAAAGTTTAGTTTTAGATTCTAAACCCTAGCATAATTCAGATTTCAGTGACATCTACACAAGGTTGAGCTCCTCGAATGATTTTTAAACTTTTTTCCTGGAAAGGTCATCCTTCAAAAGTTACAAAAACGGGTCAGCATCGCAGGAAAACCGTCTCCATTATTCATAGGGCCTTAAACTGAAAATAATTTTTTATTATTGTGGCAAGGGCGTTTTAGAGGGTGATGAATCCGAATAATATTATGTTATTGGAGATGCGTTTGGTATTATGGACCCGTTCGCGAATTTTCTACGGGAGCCGATTGTACTTTTTTCGTCACCTCGGGACCCGTTTGGAGGTTGCCCGATCAGATTCGTTCTCTGTTACTCTGTGCGTAGATCTACGTAGATCAGTCACATTTTCCTAACGAAAATGTGACTGATTCAATCACACTGTGTGATTCTTACTTTAATGGTGTTAGGATGTGCCACATTTTAAGCCATTGCATTCAACTTGAAATTCGATCGAATTAGTATCTAAAGTTTAGTTTTAGATTCTAAACCCTAGCATAATTCAGATTTCAGTGACATCTACACAAGGTTGAGCTCCTCGAATGATTTTTAAACTTTTTTCCTGGAAAGGTCATCCTTCAAAAGTTACAAAAACGGGTCAGCATCGCAGGAAAACCGTCTCCATTATTCATAGGGCCTTAAACTGAAAATAATTTTTTATTATTGTGGCAAGGGCGTTTTAGAGGGTGATGAATCCGAATAATATACTTGACGTTCACCCCACACCTGTAGTCCCCCACCCCGTCAGCCAATCAAACCCGCAAACTCAGGGATGCCAACTCAAGAAACCACTTTTCCGTAGATCGTTCACATAAATTCAGTAGATTACGCAAAAAGTCGGTAGCTAGACTAGCGATCAAAAATCACTAACAAACGCTGCAAATTTTACACAAGCGTTTATTATTCTTTGATCCAGGTTCAATGGTTAAGTTTTCAAAGGGAACTTTGCTAGCAACCTGAGCTGCGACTTTTGGTTTATTATTCTTGGAATAATACACCTGTTTTCGCGACGGGGGTCGACGACTCTGATCGGCCTCAAAATTTGACATTATCCGTTTCAAGAGGTCTACATTCAAAATCCGAAATGTCCGTCCGCCGTCCGGGCCGTTTGGACAGTATGTAGGAATTTTTTTTAAAATCTGAAATTTTGACAAAATACTCGGTTTACCATCTAGTTGTGCCCGCAAGGTTTTCAGCCCGATCGCCCAAACCCGTGGGGCGCTATGGGGCTAAAATGGGGCTACAGAAGGGGGGTTTTGAAGGCTTTTGGCTATGGTATCGAATCAGGTGTCGTTTTCGAAGTATTTTTGGACTTAGAATTCATTTTTTGGGGTCCCGCAGCGATCCGATTTCACTGTTGCGATCTATAGAGCTTTCATGGGGCTAAAAACAGGATTTTTGAAGGATCCCAGGAAGTCAAATATTTTTCAAGTAAAAAACAAAAAAAAAATTTTTTTCAAAATTTAAGTTGTTGAAAACAATTTTTTGAAAAAAAAAATCCAAAATAAATTTTTTTTGAAACAAAAATCCACAAAAAAAATTTTAAATTTTTTTCATTGACAAAATTAAATTTTTTGCACAAGTAACGTACCTATATCAAAGAATAATAAACCCTTTTTTTTAAGCATCTACGTGTTTGAAACACATCTCCAACAGAAACATGACTTCGAGTTAAGATTAGAACGCAAGACCTTCAAGACAGAAGCGGAATTTATTGCAACCTATGGTAGGCATTTCGTCCAAAAATTCTCTGCATACCTACTAATCTGTCAACTAAACACCTTGAACTTGGCAACGATTGATAAATGATAACGAAGACCGATAACAGGGAACGAAGAGTACCTACACACCGCATGACCGCGCCACTGTCGATTTCAGGGTGCAAGGTGGGGGACTACAGGTGTGGGGTGGGGCGATATACATTCGGGTCCCGTGTGTGAAAGTTGTTATCGGCTCCGTTGCGTTTGGGTCCCGTAGAAACAAACCGCTGGGAAGAGCCTTACCAAACGGGTCCGGCACAAACATGCCGCCTGATACCTATAGCCCAAGCAAATAGTACTTTGGTCCAAACATCAAATATGCTATTTGATTTTATTGTCTTAAATGGTCCATTGGGGTCCTAATAAGAGTAATCTGTGGTTTCCCACGAAAATATTTGATGGGAGAACTGTGGGCAGCCAAAAAACCACGAAATTTTCGGACTTTTTTCGGTTTTTGCTATATCTCAGAAACGAATAATCCTATCGATGTTTTTACCGTATACTGTTTTAAAGAGCATTAAATTCTCTACAGTTTTCACTACCTAGAGTCTTTTCTAACTCTGATAGCAAACGAGCTAGAGCTCATCAAAAATTGACAATTTTCTCCAACTTCTGGAAAAATCACAAAATCTAGCTATTATCTCCTTTTTGCTTCTTTCTAACTCGTCCAAAGTGTTATTAGAACGTAGTAGACGTGCTTGTATGATGCTCAGAGTCAATGACGATCAATAATTAGGAGAAAAATTCTGTTAATTTGTAATTTGTGAGCTATTTTCGTAATATTAATAATATAATATTTCTTTTCCCCTTCGTTCGGGTCGTTGATAATTTTTTCGTCCACCGTTTAATATGGATCTTATTATTACCTGCCCCACTTGCAATTATGCGTTGGGATCAGAAGAGTCCGCGAATCCCGTCACATGTTCCAAAATTTGACATTTAATGTCATCTTTGTTACATACCATGCAGCATGTGCCAATATGACATAATATGTATAATATTTCACATTATGAAAACGGGAAAAAGCGTTACAGTGACAGTAAAGCATCGTGGAAATGCGGGTCTTGCAAAGGCTAAAGTGAGTTCCTAGCCATACCTATAGGTTGGTATGGGTTGTTACATTGCCGTAAGGGAGTACCCTACCAATCACATCAACAACCGGCAGGACGCGGAGAACAACACTGAATGAGTGCCTTTATAATAATTATAATAGGTAATTATAATAATAATAATTATTATTATTATTATTATTGGTAATTATTACCTACATATATTTTGATACCAAGGTTGGGGGAACCTTGCTGTACGTGGTCAAGAAAACCCACCTCCCTGCTATAGGTATATTTTGACGCATGCACACATAGACGATCTCACGATGAGAAAGGTAGGTACCTATTAGGTATACCTCAGTAATAAGTAACAAGGTGACTTCGTTTTTAATAGGGGGACCCGTTTGACGTCGCGGACCCCTTCGCGATTTTCCTAGGGGACCCGTTTGGTATTAGGGACCCGTTCGCGAATTTTCTACGGGAGCCGATTGTACTTTTTTCGTCACCTCGGGACCCGTTTGGAGGTTGCCCGTGGGGTGAACGTCAAGTGAATAATATCATGTTATTGGAGATGCGTTTGGTATTATGGACCCGTTCGCGAATTTTCTACGGGAGCCGATTGTACTTTTTTCGTCACCTCGGGACCCGTTTGGAGGTTGCCCGATCAGATTCGTTCTCTGTTACTCTGTGCGTAGATCAACGTACAAATACGTAGGGTTACAGATTCTGCATCCTTCATTTTTCTTCGCCGAGCAGGTCCACCTTTATATGCCAGTCTTTGGTTAAAGGTGGTAAGCCTGTCGGAACAGAAAATCTCATGTAAATCGTCGTTCTAGTTCTAACACCGCCTAATTGACTTTCTCCAACTTTTCAGGAAACAAAAAAAACTGATTTATTTAGTTCTTGATCACATTTCACGCTACTTATTTCTTTTACTATAATAATTGGGACTCCCTAGAACTAATTTCGACACCTAGCAACTGAAAACTCCAAATTTCTCAATGATAGGTCAATTAGGCGGTGTTGATTCTCCATAGTGACAATTAGGCTGAGTTGCTTGCAATCAATTAGGCTGTGTTGGTGGTAGGAAGGCTGTTTTTCCTTAAAATCGCTAAAATTACTAAAATCGCTAAAATTACTAAAAAAATTACTAAAATTACTAAAAAAAACTTTAAATTACTAAAATTTTTAAAAAACTTTAAATTACTAAAAAATTTCTTTAAATTACTAAAAACTACTAAAAATTAACTAATAAATAACTAAAGATTAACTGCTAAAAATAACTACTACTAAAAATTATTAATAAACTATTAATTAAATTAATTAAATTAAATTAACTAAAATAATTAACTAAAAATAAATTACTAAAATTACTACAATACCACTAATACCACTACAATACCACTAATACCACTACAATACCACTAATACCACTACTACAATACCACTAAAATACTACAAATACCTACTAATACCTACTACAATACCTACCAATACCTACCAATACCTAATACAAATAACTACTACAATACAAATAACTACTACAATAACTACTACAAATAACTACTACTACTACTACAAATAACTACTACCTACTACAAAATTTGTAAATTACACATGTCATGTGAAATTTATTTAATAACAACTACTACTACAACTACTACAAATAACTACTACAAAAACTACTAAAAATAACTACTACTAAAAATTACTAAAATACTACTAAAATTACTAAAAGTTACTAAAAAAAAATCGCTAAAATTACTAAAATATTGCATTGGAATTGAGGCAAGAAAGAGCCAAAACGTGAGAAACATTTAGACGCCCTGATGAGTTTTCTGGCCAAATCCGAACCATCCATTCACATCTAGAGCTAGATCCTCAAGCTAGCTAAGCTGGGCAAAAAAGAAACAATCTCAAAATAAGGCCCAGAAAAAAAATCAAAGCACAAACAAGGAACAACTCGAAGCTGTTTGCACTGAGTCAAAGCTCATACCTGTTATGAACAATAACACGTTGTTTCTGTTTCTTCAGTAACATGAATTTTTCCCTTAAGTTCAGTGATGATTATTACCCATCCCAGAAACAAAATCACCTGTTTAACATATGATTTTATTTTTTTAAACACGCTACTTTGAAAAGGCAGCTCCGTATTCTTGAGGCAGTTGGGTCGGCTATTAGGTGGTGTTGTCACAGTTTTGGTAGGTAATCTATTGGGCGGTGTTGTCTTTTTCGTCTTTCTCTTTTAGTTGCTTTGAATGATCTACATGGCGGTTGTACCATCTTTTCGGCTTTCGAAAGACGCATCGAATGGTACCAAAAAGTCATTTTCGTCAAAAAGTCAATTAGGCGGTGTTAGAACTAGAACGACGAAATTGCAATAGGGATGTTGGTCCAATGGACCAATGGATTACCTTAATTCGGTAATATCCCTGCATCTCCGCCAAAGACCGTCGCGTTCTCGAGTCGAGAACGAGAATCTCGACTGTGACCAGTGATGCCAGACGACTCGCCAAGAAAGTTTCTACGGGCCATAAGAAAAGTCCCTACTTTCCCCTCCAAATTCCCTATATCTTATCCAATTTCCCTACGCTGAAGATCTTGACCATTAAATAAATTTTATTTGCAATAAGTACCAACGGGAAACAAAATTGATTCTTACCTATAACTATTATAGGTAAATCCTGATAACATGTGAATTACGCATTGGCTTGTCTCAAGATATTTCTTTCGTTGTTTCACAGGGTTATTTCCAAAAGGCGAAAAAGACACTTCCATCAATCACAAAATATCACTACCTATTTATTGTTTCCACTAATGTCTGTAGACTCGTCCAACAGAACCGAATAGTTGTTAGATTTCAAATTTTGACTGAACCGATTTTGAACATGCCTGACCAAAATTACAGAGGAATCTCGCTCCTGAATACCATTCTAAAGGCATTTAACGCCATCCTCCAAAATAGACTTATTAAATTCGTGGATGACAACAACCTACTCCCAGAAAGCCATTGTGGCTTCCGAAAGGGTCGTGGTTGTATTGATAACATCTTCATTCTTCAAAGCCTGATTTCAATTAACACCCAGCTTCCTAAGCGCAAAGTATTTGCTGCTTTCATCGACTTTTCTCGTGCTTTTGACAGCGTGGTGCATGAAAGACTATGGTCCAAATTTTACGATCTTAACATCAGTGCAAGATTCATTAATCTTTTGAAATCTATGTATGAAAACGCATCCTTCAATCTGAGGGTTGGAGGCGAGGATTCAAAATCGTACCAGGTGCTGGAAGGTGTCTTGCAGGGCGACGTTCTGTCCCCGCTCTGCTTTGCCCTTACTGGAATGGACCTGTTCATTGCAGATCTAGAAAACTTCCTGCTGATAAGAGGTCTTCGTGGTCTTAATGTTGTTAGAACTCACGACATCATCTCTTTTACAGTACGCAGATGATCTATGCCTTTTGACTTTTAGTTATGTTGAAATGCAGAGGATGTTGGAGGCTCTCCACTCTTACTAAGGGGATAACTTTCTTAACGTTAATCATACGAAGTCAAACATTGTGGTTTTCAGGAGACACGGGTCACTCCCTAGTGGGTACCACTTTGTGTATGGTGATGTGGAACTCCCAATAGCCAACTCCTACTCATATTTGGGTGTTAAATTCTTTAGTTCAGGTCTGTTTGTGCGGCATGCCTCAGATGTAACCAGGAAAGGTGAATCGGCTGCTAGGGCGCTTTTGCCTATGGTCCATAAGGCACGTGGAGGCCCTTTCTCGTCATGGCACAGAGTAGGTAGTTGAGTCACTGGTTCTTACCGCTTCTCTGTATGCTGCTGAGTCGTGGGGTGTCACTCTGTGTAGTGTCTTGGACAAAATCCAAGTCAGAGCTTATAAGTCTTTACCTTGTGCGTGTAGAGCTTGCTCTTGCCCACTTGGAAGTAAAGATTATGAAGCTTGCTGCAGGCTGGTGGCTCAAGCTGTGTGGCGTGGAAAACACCAGATACCCTAAGTTGTCTCTTCGTCGTCTCATCGCTCTGCATGAAGTGACGTCCGAGCCTAAGTACAACTGGGCATCCCAAATGTCGGTTACCTTCGCTAAATTTGGTGAAGGTCAAGCCTGGGTGTCTCAGAACCCCACCGACTTCAACCTGACTCGCTTCGTTAAAAACATTGACTCGTTTTGGAAAAACAATGACAGGGAGCGGGTTGCAGCATCCTCGTTCAATGAGATCTACAGGATCCTGTAGAAAGGTAGCTCATCGTCTGCAGGCACGTACATCGATGTACGTGCCTGCAGACGATGAGCTACCTTTTTATCTGAGCTCTGACTTGGGTATTCAGACAAAGAGACTCCTGGCTCAAGCAAGGCTGTCAGGGAATTATTTTGCCAAACTGTGCACTCCAGGCTTTGTTGCCAAATTCAATAATTCCAAAGAGTGCCCGATGTGTAATTTGGAGGCCCAAGATTCAATCCTCCATTTCATGTGTCAATCAATGCCCTGTGGTTCGTGGCGAACGGTTCTCATTTTTTCTTCTCAGCGATTTGTCCCACCATGACTTGGCCTATCTGCTCTCTTTCAATGATTTATTATCTTGTAAGAAAATGTATTACTTCTTAGTAAACTGTGTTAGAACTAGGGCTTTTTTCCTTAATGAAGGTTTTTTTTATACTAATTATATTTAAGTGACTAATTATACTGAAGTGACTAATTAAGTTATATTACTGTAGCAATTGTACTTTTGTTGTGACTAATTAAGTTATATCATTGTAGCGATTTACGTTGTGTCATTTTAGTTAGTGAATTACCTGTACCTGTACCTGTACCTGTACCTGTACCTGTACTGTTTTGTTTTAACTTTGTATCGCCGGAAGGCCTTTACAAATAAACCTTCTCATTCATTCTCAGAACGTTTTCGGTTGTAGCTCAGAAACTATTGGTCCGATTCCAAATTAATTTTTTCTCGTGAAAGCTGATTAAATTCCCCGTCCCAGCTATTCCGTGTGAAATTTCGATTTGAGCTTTGATAATGGAGGGGCGGGCACGGCAAAAAAGTGTGAATGAAACATGATACTTTGCACATTTCTGCCTATAACTTGGGAACGGTTTGTCCGATCTTACTTTTCTTTTTTTAATCAGAAAGCTTATTAAATTTTATATAAGTAACGGCACATTGCATGTCTATTGAAACAACAAAAGTGCCGTTAGTATTCGTCGAAAAGTGTGGAAACAAGAAATTTGACCATCTACGACCACGTTTTTCAGAAAACGTTCTTCTTTCCCTCCCTTATCAAAGCTCAAATCGAAATTTCACACGAAATAGCACCGACGGGGAATTTAATCAGCTTTCACGAGAAAAAAATTAATTTGGAATCGGACCAATAGTTTCTGAGCTACAACCGAAAACGTTCTGAAAAACTTGCTTCCGCTCTCCGCACGGTCAGATTGGACGTTTCTTATTTTGTTTTAAATTCGTTTCGTACAAATGAATGTTCAGAAGCTAAAACAAACAGGAGGAGGTCCTGCCGAAATTTGACTCGCTAGATTCTCAAAACCTAAAAATTGCACTTTTTGAGAAAATTGGCCAAATTTTGAAGTGCTGTATCTCGGGATCCATTGGACTTACAGAGCTGCGGTTGCTTTCAAACGATAGCAAATTTGTGTGAGAACATGTTTTTTTTTTTTTTTTTTTTTTTTTTTCACAAAGTTGATAGTTTTTGAGCTAGTATACTCAAAAAACCAAGGAAAACCCGGAAATTTCTCAGTTTTTTGCATTTTTCTCCAAGTTCCGTCACGAAATTTTGTTGGCAAACCTCAGATTCGGATTCAGTACCCCAAAAAACATAGAGAACCATAGAAACCATTTCTAACCCAAAATATGTTTCTATTCCCCCATTTTGAGGACCTAATGACTGGAGGTAAACAAAGTGATTCAAGGACTCGTCACCAGCCGAGGGCAGAGTTTACTCGTGACAATATTGATTGGCTCTGATGATTCCGATTCTACGCTCCGCACCACCAATGGCTGTGAATCATTTCATAGTCACTTCAATTCTTTGTTTTACCATCCTGACATTTTTACATTTTTAGACGGACTGAACGACGTATAATCACGGACGTACATGAAACTGAACGACCAAAGACAAAATTTGTCATTTAATGAGGTGTAAGGATGCCAGAGTAAAATTGAGGCAAAAGTTTTTATCGTCAAAAATAGAAGGCTTGCACGATGGCTCTCTAAGCAGGCTCCAATTTGTACAGCAACTCGGGTGCTGATTAGGAACTAGGTGATTAGGACTAGGATTGTAGCGTTCACTCCTATGATATACCTACTCTTGACCAGTACCATAATATCGTACGCCGATATCAACCTGTTTGTGAATTCTGTAATAAACTGCAATGTTTTACGACTTTATCACTCTTTTTTCCAGTAAATCCTTAGACACATAGGTACTCCTACGAACGGTTCCACGGTAAGTACAGTTCTCAAGAGAACCGGTATTGGTGCCGATTTCGAAAATCAGCAGGGCGAATAGAAGCTTGGTGCCGAATTCAATAAACTGGGAGGGGGGCTCCTAAGGAGCACAGTGCCGAATTCAAACATCTCAATGGGTACCGAGGGGATTAAGTGCCGAGTTCAAGACCGCCCTCTGAGACTCCCAATAATCAAAAAGTTCAAAAATGCTTTTAAACGACGCCCCACACCACTCGGTCACCCACCCAAGTACGATAATATCTGATGCTGTTTAACATTGCTAATTCGGAGCTGATGCCGAATACCATAACTCGGGGACTCGTAATTTTAATCTCACGACTGGGCTCCTTTTAGCGAGGATCTCGTACATCCGACGCTGCCCGAGACTGCGAAAAAATTCTCAACCGCCGGATATTAGGGGTAGTGATGGTTTCATTGCTTCTTGGTCCGTTTCTTTGACGGCAGGTACCGCAGAAGGGGGAGGTTTTGTATTGAATGGGGGCGGATGAACGCCCGGCACCAGAGCACCTCACAGAGCCACCTAGTGGTGCAGTTCCCAATCATCATTCAAGGAGTATATAAAAATGGAATGGTAGCCAAAATTAGCTCATTGATGAAATAAGATCGCGGGGTTGCGCGCGTCGCGCGGGATTTTAATATAGCCTATGCTGGGGGCAATCTCACCCGAGACCGTTAGAAAAAAAACCCCATTCAAATCCGTTCAGCCGTTTAGGCGCCTATAAGGCACGACCGACACACAGACAAACAGACACACAGACAGAAAGCTCAACATCTCAAGGGGGCTCGACCCCCCTAAGCATACTTAAACGGTCCACCAAACCAATAGAAAAAATCGCCGTATTTTTATCGCTTACCGTTTAGGAGGAGGAGAGGAAAAACCATGTACGGTGAGTACAAAATTTCGAAATTTCGAAATTTCGAGGGGTTGCGCGCGTCGGGCTGGGTTTTAATATAGCCTATGTTGTGGGCAATCTCACCCGAGATCGTTAGAAAAAAAACCATTCAAATCCGTTCAGCCGTTTAGGCGCCTATAAGGCACGACGGTTTACGGGCGATTACTTACATTCCAATCCAGAGAACGCCCGTAAAAACATGTACCATGTTAAAAAAAAAAAGAAGAAGAAGAAGGACTGGCGGTGTGCTACTTGTGGCGTTGTGTGGCTCTGATGCAGGAAGTACGGTCATGATGTCTTAAACAAAACAATCTTCGGCAACAGGCCACAGAGAGCCGCACGATCTTGCAGTTGCGGCAACTTCTTCAAAACCCGGGCTGTGGACTACATCCAGGAAAAGACTGTCAAAAACCAGTTTCCTCAGCTGTGGCCCCAGGACAGACCCCTGGGGGCAGCCCTTGGTCACGGGCTTTCCGACGGCCAGGTCATGGTCAACCATCTTGACTTCTCTCCCAGACAGGTAGCTGGAGAGTAGGGCCAAACAGCTCAGGGGGCTCCTTGGATATCCAGCTGAGGACATACTTCTGGGGAGCATCGTCAACGATCCGCGCAGTCCTCCAACAGACCTCACGACCTTTCCATCTCTCCATCTTCCTTGATCCCCCTCTTTGACACCCCTGTCCACCCCTTGTCGTGCAGCTGGCCCCGAGGCCCCCGGTGCCCCAGTCTGAGGTATGGGAACATGGCGACGGGTTCTGTGCTCTCCCGCTCGAGTGTTTTCTTGGTGACAGACATCAATCGTGTTTTTAGTTTAACATGCTTGAATTTCGTCACACCTGACCACAAGGTAATCACGTAATTTTTATCTCATAACCCATTTCGCACCCCATATCATCTTTCATTTACAAAACTAGATCCCCCACTTGTACATTACCATATAAACATTATTTTATCAAGCCCTATCTCACTTCAATGGCTCTACCAACATTTTTCTTTGCTTTTGCTTCAACGTTTTGTTCACTATTTTGTTACCAAGCGGTGTGTTTGGCTATTTTGTGTTTATTTTGCCGCGCATTTAAATTTTCAATTTGTTCAGCTGCATTTTTACATTTCCTTCGTTATTTTATAATGAATTTTGTTTAAATTCAAACGTAGAGTCGCATGACAACTAATTTTTTTAACGACTGGATTGATTTCAGTTCAGCAAGTGGTTGAAATTTATTTTTCTCGCACGCGGTCGTGAATTGGCGCGGTCAGTGATTCTAGAAAATCGGGCAGAGTGAACACGGTGTTGTGGACAAAAACGTTGGAACAAAAAAACAATAACACTGCACAAGTGGAATAGTGAACTGAAACGGAAGTGATTTCAAAGAGAAAGGTTGGGAATTTGTGTTTAGTGATTTGGCGTTTTTGCTAAGACTGGTGGACTTTTTTGCAGCAGGGCGCCCGAAGAGATTTCACGTGCGGCCGGCTTCCTGACTGATGAATCACCGCATGGCTTGAACAGCCTTGAAATGAGTTTTGCGAAGAGGATCGCTTCGCTCGCCGGCCTGAACGAGCTCCTCGGTGACTTTCGGGTTCCTCGCTCGGTGACGAAAGGCAATTTACGGGGATGATGTGAGAGCTGAGACCTCTCCAGACCTTTTTGTACAGATGAAAACACCCAGTCTATACGAACACCGAGGCGCCCATTTCACGATGAAGATGAACCCTTCAAAGAGATCAAGAAGTAAAATTTGGGGAAAAAACCTTTTTTTGATGTTGATTACTGCTTAAAACGTGAACCAAGATTACCGCTTTGTATAACTAGGTGTGGGGAATCTGCCTATGAGGTTTTGCTCGATCTGTTTCTGGCCTTGGATAGATTGACCGTTTGAGTCATTGATGCGATGCAATTGTGTCGTTCCGCAGGTCAATATCTTGCATCCTACATTAATCCTCTTACAGTGATAAAACTTTTAAAGCTATAAAATTGAACCATCTTTGCAAGAAGCAGTGCCCAAGTAATTTTCGTTGAACTAAATTCACTCTTCGTCAGAATGATTGTTCACGTGGGCGGCACTCCGTTCCGCCCTGCCGTTTTTAGTCATTGCATTATTTCTGGAAGATTCAAGCGTCATCTGACGCATTGCGAAAAACCGTAGGCTCTTAGATTACTCTATAGACAATTTGTTATGGATACAAAAACCACACAACTAGCAAGATCCAGGATGCTGTATTTAAAGTTTTGGCATAATTACGAAATTAATAAATAATTTAATAATTTCGTATAATTATTATTTACCTACACTAGAAGGCATGTCAAACTTGGCTCTACAACCAGTCTTTTCGTGGGCCTCGTTGACGGCAGCAGCCATAAGATCGCTCCATCAAGTAAATATTATTTATTTGATTTGATGGAGTGGAATGGATAATGGATTATGTGACCAAAATTACTCGGAAAATATTTCACCTCCTGGGATCCTTCAAAAATCCCATTTGTAGCCCCATGAGAGGCCAATAGATCCCCACGTTGAAATCGAATCGTTCTGAGACCCCCAAAAATGGATTCTACGTTCAAAAATACTTCGAAAACGACACCTAACTCGACCCCATAGCCGAAACCTTAGAACCCTCTCGTTGCCCCTTTTTAGCCCCACAGAGCCCCACGGGTTTGGGCAATCGGGGTAAAAAAACCTTGCGGGCACAACTAGATCGTAAACCGAGTATTTTGTCAAGTTTTCAGATTAAAAAAAAAATTCTTACTGCCCAAAACCCGCCGTCCGGACATTTCGTTTTTGGAATCAAGTCATCTTGAAGCGTACAATGTCAAATTTTGAGGCCGATCTGAATTTTCGACCTCCGTTTCGATTACATAGATGTAGGTACCTACCTACTATTCCAAGAATAATGGACCAAAATTAGTCACTTCAAAACCATCACTGACGGTCGGCAACCTCTTTTTTACTCAGAATGTACCCATACTTACTGAATCGCTTAGAAAATGCTTCGTCAATGCAAGCATTGATATTCATCAGCTTATGAAATAGAAACGTTTCGCTTTGCCTGCTGGCGGTACAGAGTGCCGTGCCGACTGATGCTACCTCGCGACTTGAGGGGGCTCTGAAGATGGGTAATAACCTTATAAATAAGGCATGCTGATATATTATATCTGTGTTCATTCTGCGCAAAATTTTAAAAATGCAGTGCCGCCCGACGTGTAATTTTGGTTAAACGCCTCCTCTTTCTAACCATGAATTAGAAACACCTTTGTTGGGTCAACAGTTTTTTTCTGCCAACGTACATCTGAGCTATCAGACGTCTGGCGTTGGAATCAATATCTACTTCTATTCATAGCGATATAGAGCAAAACCTCGCACTATGTTTCGCCGCCGTCGCCGGGCGTGAAGACGTTAAACTCGACCATAAGATCGTATCGCAGAGAAAAAAAAACCGTTAAAGTTTTCTTTTCTCAGCGACGATGACACAACAATGCTGACTCAACCCAAACTCGAGCCGGTATTGCATCTCACCCGGTCGGCCTTGACTATCCCCCACCTTCCTTGAACCAGACAAAGTGTTCCATCCTACTTTTTAACTATCGGAAACCTCCCCGGCTCCTGTTCTAAAAGAAAGCTTAATCTCGGCCACTTGAAAATACTGCCGGCTATAACAGCCGTTTGATTTTTATTCCATCCAGTGTAAGCAGTCATCGTCAGTAGGCTGATTTGAATAAAGAACTGAAAGACGTAAGAATGTGATTTTTTTGTGGAAAATTGTATTGCTTCAAGCTGTAACTTATCAACAATATGATTTTGAAATTAATTTATGTATACCTAAACAAAATTAAGCGAATTTAGTTATCTAAATTTTGACTAGGTAAAAGCTGTAAACTTTACAGTTTGGATAATATTCAGTTTTGATCGTTCCTATGAAGCTTACTTCATCGCTCTATTTCAATAATTGTGATGGCGTCCGACGTAATCGCTCAAATTGTAAACATACACTTATGTAAAATAAGGATAGAGAATCAAAATTGTCCAACATTGTCCAACTTCTGGTCCAACAACTCCTGGTGTGAACGAGCGATTTAGAAGGTGAGGCCTTTTTCCTTTTCTTGTGATTATTGAATAGTTGTTGAATTTTAACAATAATGATTCTGTTTCTTCCATTATTTCACAATGTTAATTCTGACTCTTGTAATTTTTTTACATTTGTATTAATTCAG
Organism: Pilophorus perplexus; assembly: GCA_955831195.1. Lineage (NCBI taxonomy): Eukaryota > Metazoa > Arthropoda > Insecta > Hemiptera > Miridae > Pilophorus > Pilophorus perplexus. The sequence continues at coordinate 27,392,655 of OY037008.1, forward strand.
TCCAGGATATTTATGATAGGTACGAATTGTGATTTGCAGAGGCTGATGATGGGCTAAAACCCGAAACCGGTCCCATTTCCTATACCAATAAACCCGTGTGAATGGACAATTTTCTCTATCCTTATTGATAGATCTCACACAATCCCAGGACACCATAAGATCACTTATGTAAAAGATGGTATTGTTCACAATGTGATGTTTAAATGATATGTCATATAAAATTGTACTGAATCTTGTCAGCATTGCAATTAAACTCATTTGTAACCAATAGTGTTATCAATGAAAACCTCAAAACTTGCCAATACTGGGAAAATCTCATAACTAGCGAATACTGCCCTAGCTTGTTAGGATAGACGATCCATAGACAAAGATGTATGCTGCATTTCGTAGAGAAGATCTGATTGGTTCGGACTGAGATCGGATTTTTTTTTCTCCTTGTTTCTTTCTTTCTGGTGCATCCATAGATTTTAGTTTGCCGTTCTGGGACTTACCTTAAGGTACCTATACATATGTATTAAAAAAGAGTTGGAGAATATCTTGAAAACGTTTCTTAAAACGTCACAACGGGCGGACATTAGCGATTTTAGAGATATATCTCTAACATATAATATATGTTCTACACGTTTTAAAAACGTTTTGAAAACATCACATTCGAGTAACAAGATATTTTTGAAACATTTAATGTTTTAGTACAAACATTTCAAAAATGTTTCCGAAATGTAAATGTGCTGTGTGGGTTAGTATTTAGCTTGTACTGTATGACCTGGGAGTTTATATTGATTGGTATGGGGGTTCAGTTTTTGGTTGGTCAAGTTATAAGATGGCTTCATGTAATTTTATATTCAATTTTGCTTTGGCTCATTTATTAGGCAGTTTACAAAGCTTACAAAGGTGAGTTGCCGAGGCTTCGTCAATGGTATTTTCTATTACTAGGTTAGCGCTGCCATCCTGAAATTCGCTAATGCTGCTCTTGGGTAGGAGACGTCCCAAGAATACCATACTATCTTGAGATAAGCCGGCTTCTATTTTTCTTGGCCGTTCGTCTTGCGTTCGTCTTGCTTCACTCTGAAGTGTCTAAAGGTAGGATTTGATTAGTCTGCAGCGTTCGGGAAGGTCGCTTCGTGTATTCGCCAAATTTTGTCAAAAGTTGCTCGGTAGATTTTCTTTTATTCCAGCATTTATCACTTGTATTCGCATACTCTTGGTCTAAAGTGGAATGCTGTTTCCCCGTAGTTTCCGATTATCAATGACCCACCCACCCAGCCTGTAATTTTTTCGAAGACCGTCGATGATTTTTAACAGTATACTGTTAGTCTGTAGACGTGGCCATAAATTTCCTATCGTTGAATGGTTTTCCAGGCTTGGCAATCATGACCATTTCAGCAAAATTTCACTGCCGTGAGACGTTCTGAGTTAATTATTCGATATTTTATTGCGTTATCCTCTGTAAGTTGTAATTTTAGTTCACTCCAGTAACGAGAATTTTTATTAGAAAAAAAAAAAACTCCCAAAATGGAGCAAAGAGGGGGGTGGGGGGTTCCATCCCTCATAAATGTAAGTCTGACCAGAATCCCGATGTATTCAATTAAAAAATTAATTAATTCCGGAATTGACTTTTTCATAACGCTGTGACAATAATTGTGACAATTAACGCTGTGATTAATAATTAAATTTGTATTAATCTCTGCAATTCATCAGCACCTATCTTTGCAAAGAGAATCAAATTTTAATAAAATTTAATTATTAAAAATAAATTAAAAATAAATTTAATGAAATTATTTTATTCTTTCATTTCATTTAATGAAATTCCCACGAACTAGCAAGAAAAGCGTATGCCAGTGGGTCATTATGGAAGTTTGGACGTGTTTTCTCGTGATTCCTGCTTCTCTACCTCTTCGAAGTGGATTAAGTACCTTTTGGAATGGAGCCCACACGTGAGGAGCTTTTGGGGGGATATTGAATATCTAGCTAATTAATTTCTAATTTTTTACCACGTAGATTTCTCGTTTGGGTCCCCACTGAGCAATTCGTGGGATTTTCTAGGAACTCCTTACTTGAAATAGGCTTTTAACTTTATTAATTACTTTGCCTGATATATTTTAAGTTGGGGAAGACGCCTGGGGGGGGATGTCTTCACGCAGATAAGGAATTTATGAGGTCAGGTGTTGGGATGCCGCGGCTGTTTCTACGCATAACCTTCCCACGCGAGGTTTTCTCTATTAATAGCGGTTCTCCCATCTCAACCGTGCAGTGGAGGCCTAACGTAAGGGGAATCGCCTTGTGTCGGATTTCATTTTTAAACGGTTTTCGCCCGGCAAACCGACTGTCACGTTTGAGATGGTAGGGGGGGGGGGGGGGACGTACATTTTAAAAAATCACCTTGCCGAGTTGAGCCTGAATGATAAAAGCCAGTAAGGAGAGATTCAAAACCAGATCAAGAACCAGGTTCAATCAGATTCATCCTGACACCAGAAAAGATTCAATAAAATTCAATTCATTCAGATTCAATCATTAAATTCCAATTCTGATGTTAATTTTCAATTTTTGATCAATTTTCCATTTTAATTTCAATTTCATTTAATTTCCAGTTTATAGTTCGTGTTGCTCTTTCCCGTCGGGCTTTCATGGCCGGTAGTTTTCAAGGATTACGACGGGGTTTTGCGCCAACAAAAACGGCAGGTGGTTTCTCTCTGTTTATTCGTGTTCAAGCTTTCGGCTACACGCCATCATCAGGAAATATAGGGACTGGCCGGCGAGGCGGCAGACGGATGGTCGAATCCGGTCAGAATTTAATAACACACGAAGTACCTACGTATGTAACAATTGTTGTAACTAGGTAAACCTGTGCTACTTTGCTTCCCTAGTCCTAGCTAGTAATCTTCGTGTTCAAGCTTTCGGCTACACGCCATCATCAGGAAATATAGTCTGTAAAACACGCTAAGATTACTAGCTAGGACTAGGGAAGCAAAGTAGCACAAACTTTAAACTTGTGCTACTTTGCTTCCCTAGTCCTAGCTAGTAATCTTAGCGTGTTTTACAGACTATATTTCCTGATGATGGCGTGTAGCCGAAAGCTTGAACACGAATAAACAGAGAGAAACCACCTGCCGTTTTTGTTGGCGCAAAACCCCGTCGTAATCCTTGAAAACTACCGGCCATTTAATTTCCATTCAATTTCAAGTTCAATTTTAATTTAATTTAATGTCTGATTCAACTTCAGAATGAATTAGATTCAACCCCAACCAGATTCCAGAACCAGAATCAGAACCAGATTCAGTTAGACTCAAAACAACCAGATTCAGTCTGACTGTAAAAACAGATATAGGACGTATTCAGGGATATTATTATACTGTGGAGATTAGAAACAGTTTGTCGAAATTACAAGCCAGTTAGGGGAGACTAAAAATTAGTGTTTGGGAAATTAAAAACAGATTACAGCCGTATTAAGGAGACTGGAAACCGGTTTGGGGATAGTGAAACACGGTTGGAGGAAATTTAAAAACAGTCTGAGTAGATTCGAGACGGGCAATAAGTACCTATTCGGGAGAAATGTTCAGGCAAATCTAAATTTTCCTACCCCCGGAGAGGATTCTTTCTCAAAATATTACACCAAAACTAGACCAAAGCTTCAATATAGTAGCTACAATTTAATGGTCACCATCTTAACCCATGCAGATTGAACAATCGACCCGTTCCCAAGACGAACCGCCCCATAATTTCAAATCTCGGTCCGTAAAAGGGAAATGAATTTGTCAGAAAAGGATAACAAATACCTTCTCTTTCAAAGTTATCAAGATAATCCCGCACTTTAATTTCCCTAAAACATCGAGTAAGCGAGGAAGCTACGACAGTAGGGCGAGTGCTAAGGTACCTAATACATAAATAACATCCGCCTCTCATAATGTTGCAATAAAGTCCCCTCGAGCACCCGCTGTTCCAATTTCCGTAATCCAATTTCGGGTTACTTCGGGAAATGCGATATGAATTATGTAATTTTTTTTTATCCGTATGAATAATGGATAATCGAAAAAAGATTCTTATGTTGAATGAGTAGAGTAGCTAGAAAACATCTTTGAAGGGCGAGGAGAGAGAAGTGTATTCGTACTGATGGGGGCATCGATTCAAGAAAGGGCGAGTGCAGCGATAAATCATTCTTGAAGGGCTCGGAATGTTTCCTAAGGTATCATGATATCATTAGATGCTGACTCCTGTGGGTCTCGTCAATTTTTCTGTGAGAAAACCCATTTTTCCCCGTCTGTGAAAATACGCGGTTCTTCTTATCGACGCTGTCCAGCGCGCTATTGATTCTGTTTTTAGAATTGACGCAGTGTCGGGGAAAACTGGAGAAATCAGGACGAACTGTTTGGGCACCGGAACTTGAACCTCGCCTGAGGTTCCTTTTGTTCTGCGAGCTTGTCCCACTTGACACATTCAACCACCTGAAAAATAGGTATTGTAAATACCTATGTAACAAAATTTGTAACATTATTTATTAATGTAACTTTTTGTGGGAACCGAAAATTGTGTACCTATGTGCTCTATTTGCCACGAGAAGCAAGCCCCAAACGGATCACGTTTGCACAGACTCTCGCCTGATGGTACTGGATTGAATCTGGGATTTAGGGGAGACAGGGGAAATAGAATTTTCGACCTCCGTCGTGTATTACTTGATTACTAAGGTGCATTATTCCGAGAATAATAAACCAAAACGCCGTTCGGCGGACGGACATTGAATGATTTGGACGGTCAAATTTTGATTTTTGAATTTTACGTGTCGTGAAACGCATAGTGACGAGTTTGGAGGCCGTTCGGAACTTTCCGAACTGTCGCGAATACATTCTAAGAAAAACCCTAAAATTGAAATGAGCCCTTCTGGCCCTATTTAATTAGTATTGAGGTAAATAGAATAAATAGGTTCGGAGTAATAATTACTCTAATTATTAGCTCCAACTGATATAGGTGTGAGAAAAAGTGCCACATTTCATCGATAAAACTTGAAATATATTTGTACGACAGCGACGGTTCACATCGTGTGCTGCCCTTGTCCCTGCACTTGCCCCGATGATAGGAGAATACATCTCTTGAAACGTCGGCAAAAATCTCGTCTTATTTGACTGAACCTCAACAAGTTTCCAACAACATTAAAACTTGAAGCTTAAACTTAAAACTTTTAACGCTTTATGGAAATTCATATAGCGTCACAGCCCTTATATTCTGAATCATAGCGTACTTGTATTGTATTGTTTCAAAATTCCACTCAATACACACAACCTGGTACATAGGGCTTGCGCTTACGCCAGGATTATAATTAACAACCCACAGACACGAGCCGTCCATTAGCCAAATTGCAAGGTCTAAATGAAAACGGGCGTTCAGTGTTCTTCATCACAATAATTAGAGGTTGATTAGAGCGGGGCGAAGTGGTAGTCCGAACCACTTAGACGCCTTGAAGTCGACAAGACTTACCTAATAGCGTATCATAATACGTACGTTCAAATTATTACTTAGGAACGAGCGGAAACTGGGAAGGAAAAAATCCGCGAATCAGTGTTAGTCGAGATGTAACTGCAGTGCAACACTTTTACTCAAAATATTGGCCATTTGCCAATCACTGAAAACCATTATTCCTTATGAATTGACTCGGAGTAAAATATAAATTGACTTGTCACAATTCCCTCGATTTATAGTGTACTTGCAGTTTCGTGATTTAGTTGTGAAAATATAGGACACAATGCGACAAGCTAAATAAACCGTGTTATCGGCAGCAGTAAATTAGCTATTGTGAATGGAACGGAATTTCATGAATAGGAAATACCTTCTGTTAAACTTTCAAACGATTTTTCGCCCTCTCATGGTCTTCCGAGAGAAAAACAAGGAAAGTTTCCGAAGGGAAGTCAATAAAACGGTATCACTTCACGGGAAGGCTCCAGAAAGGCCCTTAAAACTGTAAGACGCCTTAGCCGACAGTAAACTCCGGGATGGTATGAATAAAACAGGAATGGAGATGCAGGAAGCTCATCCGGGAAGAGGCAGAGTTTTCAACTTTGACGTAACGTGCGATGGTTCTCATAGGGGTTTGATTAAAGTCATACGTGGAGCTCATAAGAAGTACAGTATTATCGTGGAAAAGTACTGCAGTTAATGCGTAGGTTTAGAACGGCTGAACAACCAACCCCTTTTCCACCATCCCGTCTTCATTTCCGGAGGAATGCCAAAATCTCTGCCATGTTCCTAAATGCACCGAAGTTATAACTAAACTATAATAATAATATAACAATTCGATTTGTTTCGTTATTTTTTATTATTGTCAAATTACCTAAAGACACAATGATCTCTAAGTACAATTCTGCAAGTGTTGAAGATCACTGTTCTCTCATACGTAGCGTACCTTTTCCGTTATTCCCCCCCCCCCCCCCCGAAACCGCCCGATCCAATACCCCCCCCCCCCCCCCGAGCAATTTTAGTTGGTTTTGGGCACGGATACTAAAGTATCCGTGGTTTTGGGTGCGTTAAAGCCATCGGGAGGGGTGTGTGTAAGTCGAAATCGTGTGGGGGGTGTTAATTCCGCACACAGCCCAAAACCAACCCCGCTCGAAACCGCCTGATGCTGCATCAGGCGGTTTCGAGCGGGGGAGGATAATGGAAAAGGTCCAAAATTCATGTTCATCTTTGGACCGGGGTCTTATCGACGTTCGTTCCACACATCTTGGAGCTTTACATACACCATTAATTTGGTAAAAAAGAAAAAAAATAGTCTTACAAGTCCTAAGGGAGAGAGGAGAAAGTTGAGGTTTTTAATAAGCGCGATTTTGGTAGTTTTTAATGCCCGAGTTTAAAAATCTATAACTTTCAGGAGTTTTACCTACTTACCTTCGACGCACAAGAGAAGTGGTGTTTTTAGCTGATACTTCTCGGGCGCTCAAAAAAAGTGTTTTAAAAATTCGGACAAAGACATCAAACTATCTTTGAAACACCTGAAAGGTAATCCTGAGCCAGGAGAAGCATGATTTGTCAAAATGTTACGCCTTGGACTTTGAGCTCGATATGACGTTGTGTTTAAGAAATATTTTTTATAATTGAGGCGGTGGATTCCAAAACTGTCTATGTCCGATTTAGCAATTTTTCAGGAAACACGAAAAACATGCATCAACACAACAAATAAGCCGGGAGGTGCGATTTCTTTTGCATTTGACTCATTTGGCATCACTAAATGAGTGCGAACTAATGCAATTAAGAAGTGAGCCAGTAAATTGAGATTGAAAAATGAATGTAGACAGTTTTGACACGAACTGTCGAATGGAGAGAGTTTTGCTTCGAACTGACTCATGAAAGTAGAGAGTTTTGGTAGGAACCCCAAAGTTTAGGAGCCAAAAGCAGTGGAAAGGAGAGAGTTTTGCTTGATTCTGAAGTCATTTTTCGAAGGAGCGCGGGAAAATGCATCAGAATCCACTGCTAACTAGATTTGACCGAAAATGAATATAGACAGTTTTGGAATCCACCGCCTCAATTGGAAATAAATATTAATTATTAATTTAATTCATTAATAATATTAATAATGGTTTATTGTTTTGGCAGTACATTGAGCAAATGTATTGTTTTACGGCTAAGCGTTAATTTCTTATTCCTTAAAAATGTCGTTTCAATATAGAGCAGCAACAGATATTTCTTTAAAAATTAATAAGAAACTTTAATAGGTAAATTGTATCATTTATTGAAACCACCTGCAGTGGACCAATGCAAACGTACTTGTCCCTTCAATTTAGTTCAGCCACTAGAATAACCTAACTAAGGAGGCAATCTTGCGCGGATCTGCGCGGATCCGCGCGAATTGGGAAAAGGTGCGGATTGAAAACCCTAGTTTCCAATTTTGAAAACGCGTTTCCAGTCCTCTGCACCTGATAATATGCCTTAAAGTTCCTATCTAGTAGGTTCTTCGTCTTGACAAAGTCCCTGGGCATGAGTAAAATCTGCTTCCACCCTCCTGTATCCATCCAAGGTTATCCTAGGCATTGCAGAATCTTATATCCATTAGAGCTTCCTAATGGCAAGATAATAATTATCTTACTCATCGTAGAATCCTACAGCCTTCGTCGGAACAAACAAAAAGTCACGGGCATCTCTCGCTTCGGCGTCTCAGGTCATTAGGCACAACGCCCATTATTAACCCCATTTATAACCCAAGCTCTTTTTCCGCATAAATCCGATAACACTCCATCGAACCCTCACTTCCGTTTCGTGGCGTGCGGCCCATAATTTTTTTTTCTTCATTTTCGTGTTAAGCCGTGCGTGCGTAATACCGCGAAAAGAGATAGATATTAAATATCTATCATAATAGCATAATAGCATGGAAATTTTTGTAACGAATTTATTACACTACAGTCAGTTCCATGCTCGGGAGTTCCTAGTGGTGAGATACGTCGTGGTATCTCGATTCCATCCGTATCCTACTCCAGCAGTGCGCATGCGCGATCGCCGATGGTATCGTATCTGCGATCCGTCGGTGGTATGTTTACGGAAAATACGATACCACCGGGCGATACGGAAGATGGTATCTAGTGAATCCTTATCGCAAAGTAACCTGCCTAATTGATAAACAGCTTCCAAGAAGACATACAAACGTCGACAACAACAACGAAATCCGAGAACAGCACAGCTGGCAGCTCAGTGCTGCCAGTACTTTCCTCTGTTGTCCTGAGTTTGTTAGGTGCCGTTAGGTGTTGTTTAGGTGCCGATTTCACGAATCACCGCGGTTTCATTTCACACCAGCTCGTTCGTTGTTGAAAGAATTTGGAGGAGCAACGAAACATTACACTATTGGACGCAGCAATCCAGATGAGTTAAATGTTACAATCATTGTAGGTAACTCAATAATTATTATTGATTTGAGGAGCTGAGCTTCAAATCTCTCGCTCGTTCCACTCAATCGCAATTTCCAGAAATCACGAAAAACTCCGTACATACTTGCAACTGATCAGATCAAAATGGTTATGAAGTCTAATAAATCTAATAAGTTTCCTACGGAGGCACTTTCGACGACAAACCCCAAAAACAACTCCACTTCGAATGCTGAATACCGCGGCGGTCTTACCGCCTGATGTTAATGAACTTGTTTTAATAGTAACGTGACCCGTTACTCCAAGATCCTACTCTGAGATACCACCTAAAACTGCAAAATGGTATCTCAATCAATTTTGGTTAGCATCGCGCTTGGTTTCCCTAGATACGGCATCCGTATTCCAAGTGGTGGTATCTCGATCGTATCCACTAGGAACTCCCTGCTATCTCGCGGAGTAATGGTAGCATTGTTTCGCGCAAGTCTAAGAATACACCTTTCCAAAATGATTCTCTGATTGTGTACTGTTCTCTGCGCGCCGTCTCATTTCCGAGAGCCAGAGTTATTTCTGCGAATGACGTCAAGGAGCGGGGAACCGAATGGCAATTTCGACCTACAGGTCTGCAAAGACGTCTACGAATCTCCTTTGAGAGACCTGTATCGAAATTTTCAGTGGAAAGCATTAAATGCATTGGGGAGAGGAAAAATAGATGTTAGGGGTCTTCATAGTTGAGCTCTACTGTCGAAAGTATTCAAGTTCGTCATCAGGCAAAAAAACTGATTTGAACCGAAGACAGAGACAACTAAAACAACCGTTCATCTCAGTTTTACTCGTTTGTGAAACCAGCGTTGAATGAGTAAATTGACCGTTATGTTCCCTGTATTTATCAAATGAGCGGATGCTCTCGTACTATAATCTAACACATACCTATTATGTGTTCAGATTGGTGGCGTTTCCCAACGTTGGATCTGACTAGACCACCAGGTAGCTTCTGTGGGGGAAATTTCCCACGTTGTGGGATGTATTGCCAGCCCACTGGATTTAGTACCGACGGGAGGAGTGGGTCGACCCACGGTGGCGCGAGCGTGAAAAACCCCGGCGGCGGCCCATCCTGCAGTTCGGAGACGAGGGGAAATTTAATATTCAATTTGATACCTTTCTGTTCATTTATGGCGACATTAAAGAAATGTCAATAAGCAGTAAGAGAAATGGGATTGGGTCCGCTGGACAGGCCGCCACATCGGCTGCGGAAGCTGCAACGGCGGATCTGATCTCGACGCCCGGGTCTGTTGACCGGGGCTTCATGTAATTAATTAATTTATGATTAATCCAATTATTGGTCAGTCCGTATTTTAACAACAGTTTCTTCATTACTTTGGGAAGGGTCTCACTCTACTGATAAAGAATTTTATCTTTAAAGAAAAATAAATACCATATAATATACCTATGGTATTTATATATTATATAACATATTTAAACCTATATTAAATAACATATTATGTTATTTATTTGTATTTATGCATGCACATTTTATTCTATGTAGCACATTCAAAACGGTAACGAGATCGACCCGACCGTCCAGACCGTCATATTACGAGGTGCTGTCAGCGGCATAGGCCTGAACGGCAACCATCCGCAGGGCCGGGGATGGGAACCTCTGAGATATGGTCACTAAATAAAGTAAATTCCGTTGTGGGCCGTCTTTTACCACACTTAGTCAAGATGGGGGCGGCGGAATTATTTAAGATCCCTGATGGTTTACCTTCATGAAGGCTTGATTATGGTTGACAGGCGTGGTAGGGTAGATGTTAGGAGCTGTTAATAAGTAAGATGCCCTCATCAGGGGCCTCCAGTGTACAAAGGGGGTACCAGCTGTGGGCGGCGAGGTTGAATGAGGGTAAAGGGCCGTCTCTGTAGGCTGATTAGTTTCATCCATGGATAGTTTCAGGGAGAAGAATGTTTTCTTTTTTGGGGGGGAATTTCCCTTAGTAGAAATCATCCGCTAATTCGGTATGCACGTGCATTAGAGCACGTGCGAAAAAACAGATTAGCGCCCGTTTGGCCAACTTATCACCCTGAGGCCGTTGGTCCCATCTGTTGACCATTATGAGGTCTAATCGTTCGGCCGTTCATCTATGTGTCCCTGGCCTAGTATACTTTGTCTGTTCCCTCCTAGTCCTCGAATAGAACGCACTAACACACTGCCAAATACAATGAACCCCCCCCCCCCCCCAACCGCATCCATCAACTCTCCCACTGTTTGTTTTCGTCTGTCCCAGTCACGTATTTAATCTTTTACGATAATATCCAGCACGTAACGAAGGGATCACCCAGTCGTATTTCGATTTAGGGCAGGCGCTGTCTTAGCGGGATACCACAGTGGGTTTCTATAGTAGAAAAAGTCAGTAACTGACTGTTGTTAGACGTAATTACAAAATTATTACGATAAACACAGTGTGAGGGTTGTTGAGTCGAAATATTATTTTTTGAATACTCTTACTGCCTGAGGAGCAAGTTGAAGGCAGTTGTTTCTAAGCACTTGGCATCAAGCTCTAGGCACTTATGCCTACGTCAGCTTATGCTACCTATTCTCTCTGGAAGAGGGGAATTTCCCCGGGATGGGAAGGCAGAATGGATGTTTCCCATATTCAAACACTATTGACAAGAAATACCAATTGGCATTTAACCATTATCAAATATTCTACTACGTACTTATCACAAAACGCGCATAAAAGTTTATGAGTTTTTTCACGCTAATCGGAGTGTAAATATCATGGAGTGCCCTGCACTGGGAGAGATAGGCGGGAACACTCCAGAAGAAACAGCGTGTGAGAGGTATTGGGCAGCAAGACAGATGAACGAGACGGGAGACGAGAATTAAAATAAATAAACAACACTGGTCTAGCAGATTTCCTTTAAATTCCGAATATATACTTTAGTCTAAAACCTTTTTAAACCATCAAAGACCTCAAAAAACTGCAACCAAAATTTAGGCCATTTAATGAGCCTAAATCATCTTTTTTACTGTTTTTTCTTCTTCTTTTTCTTTCTCTCTCTACTCGCTCCAAAACGTTCTGGAAAGATAGAGGGGGTAACGTTTTGAATGCTTAGACTTTTCTGAACAGAATAAGTTCAACCGCGACTCTTAAAAATTTAAACTAAGGGAGCTACAATTTTTCAAAGTTTGGCGCCTAGAAATCGGGAATTCGGGAAAGTCTAAAGCTTTTAGACTAAATGTAAGTATATATTCGGAATCACCAGTAAATTTGCTGCAAGATATCTTTTGAAGAACTTCGAGTGAAGTCGGCAAAACTCAGTGTAAAGAAAGTTCCACAAAACCAAAATAAAAACCGGCTATCATTTTCGGATTCAGCACCCTCAAAAACCCACAGAAAAAATAAAAAGAAGTCAGCAACTCGCTCGGCATTTTTTTTTACGTAGATCAGTGTACTCAATAATAATAATTATTATTGATGCTGCGTTTTGGATTTGGACTTGAATGTAGGACGCGTATGGGACGCGACGGGCTGATGAAGGCCAGCCGTTTTTCGGGATTTAGATCAGGTATCGGCTATGACCTGAAATGATCATTTATCGTCAAAACGATCTGGTAGGGGCAGATGTTAAACTTTTAGGGCGGAATTCATAGACGTTCCTCAAGGTAAGAAATGTCTCATCTTAGTTGAGAATTTCCTCATCTCAAAGTAAGGTGTCGTTATTCATAGAGAAATTTGTTCCTACTGAGGTCGACCTCAGCTCAAACTCACTTGAGGAGCCCTTTGAGTCAGGATTGGCAGGCCTGGGGGTATACTGTTATACCAGTCGCGTAGGTTTCAACCGATCGCCCAGGCGCATTTTGCGGCAACGTTTTCGGTGCAGTAGTGGTAGAGTTTTGTTTTGTTTTCCTCGGCACGAATTCGTGTTGACATGGGTGAGAAATCCAATCGAATTTTCTTCACGGAGGAAGAAAGAAGTTACGTGAGGACTTTGGTCCTCGCAAATAAAGATGTCATCGAAAACAAGCGGAGCGACGCCGTCACCCATGGAAAAGAAGCGGTGCTGGGATGAAATCACAGAAATGTTCAACAGCTCGGGGAATAATACACCTATGTGATCGCGACGGAAGTCGACGACTCGGATCGGCCTCAAAATTTGACATTATCCGTTTCAAGAGGTGAAATTTTGACAAAATACTCGGTTTACCATCCAGTTGTGCCCGCAAGGTTTTCAGCCTGATCGCCCAAACCCGTGGGGCGCTATGGGGCTAAAATGGGGCTACGGGAGGCGCTTATGAAGGCTTTTGGCTATGAGAGCGAGTTAGGTGTCGTTTTTGAAGTATTTTTGGACGTAGAATCCATTTTTGGGGGTCCCGGAACGGTCCGATTTCACTGTGGCGATCCATAGGGCCACAAATGGGAGTTTTGAAGGATCCCTGGAGGTCAAATATTTTCCGGGTAAAAAATATTTTTGAAGAAAAATCTGTAGATCATTCGGACTGAATTTATTTATTTTTTTATTTTTTATTTTTTATTTTTCATTGAGACAGAATTACATTTTGCACAAGTACCTAACGTATATCAAAGAATAATGCACCCTTGTTTAAGATTTGTGCCTTATGATATTTTGTTGTTCAGACCCATAACAACAATTTATAAGTAAAAACGCTGCAAATTTTACACAAGGGTTTATTATTCTTTGATATAAGTTACTTGGGCAGAAATTTAATTCATTTGTTAAAAAAAAATTTAAAAAATTATTTTTGGATTTTATAATTTAAAAAAAAATTTTTTTGGATTTTTTTTTTCAATTTTTCTTTTTTTTCAAAAATTCTTCATTTTTTACTCGAAAAATATTTAACCTCAAGGGATCCTTCAAAAATCCATTTTTAGCTCCATGAAAGCCCTATAATTCGCCACAGTGAAATCGGATCGTTCCGGGACCCCCAAAAATGGATTCTACGTCCAAAAATACTTCGAAAACGACACCTAACTCGATCCCATAGCGAAAAGCCTTCAAAAAAAATCCTCCCATAGCCCCATTTTAGCCCCATAGTGCCCCACGGGTTTGATCGATCGTACTGAAAACCTTGCGGGCACAACTAGATGGTAAACCAAGTATTTTGCCAAAATTTCAGATTTAAAAAAAAAATTCCTACTGCCCAAAACGGCCCGGACGGCGGACGGACATTTCGGATTTTGAATGTAGACCTCTTGAAACGGATAATGTCAAATTTTGAGGCCGATTGGAGTCGTCGACCCCCGTCGCGAAAACATAGGAGTATTATTCCAAGAACAATGAACCAAAAACCGGCCTTGAGGTACGTTTTCAGTTACCTTGACTTGAGGTCGCCTTGAAGTTCATCCCAGCTAAGAAAAATCTCAACTCAACTACCAAATCTGTCTATGAATAAGGTCCGAAAAATGAGGCTGAGGTCCTACTTGAGCAACGGCGACTATGAATAGCTTGAGGAGCCTCTGAGGCCTCCTCAAGCGCTCCTCCACTTGAGGTCACCTCAACTGCCCTAACCTGTCGTCTATGAATAACGTAAGTCGCTCATTCTTCCTTGAGGCCACTTTTGAGGAGATCCTCAAGCTTGAGGACCGTCTATGAATTCCGCCCTTAGGGTAAGTCCGGTTTTGCTCAGCGGAATATGAGCCCGAAAGGGAGTTATTCGTGCCAGTTAGGGGGCATGATATACGGGAAAAAAGACACGGTAGGGCGCCCAACTTTTTCAACGTACGTATGAGAGGGCTTTTTTTTCTCGTTGGTAAATTTCCCAGTCATTCGGCAGTTCGAAGCAGGAGGTTGAGCCCAAATAGTGGGATATAAATTACAGTCCTCCTCGACAGGACATTGTGTGCACGTGCGCAAAGGACATTCCAGCAGTCAGTGCAGTAATCTTGAGGTCGTTGAAAGCGTTGCGTACCTCGACCGATAAGGTTTCTGCCTCCTAATATAACGACTTGCTGCCATTCAGCCTATCGGCGGCCCATTGGGCTAAAAATGGGATTTTTGAAGGATCCCTGGATGTAAAATATTTTTTGAGTAAAAAATAAAGAATTTTTGAAAAAAAATCCAAAAAAAATTTTTAAAAATTTTTTCATTGACAGAATTAAATTTCTGCACAAGTAGGTAGGTATATCAAAAAATAATAAACCCTTGTGTAAAATTTGCAGCGTTTTTTTTTTTTTTTCAAAGCAGACTTGAAAGATGGGCTAAAAATCGTCAAAACGTGTTAAAATGTCCCATATTCCAACAGCTATTTGACTGAACTCGTTTTGTTCGACGATTGCGGTGTTCGGGGGCGTCTTTGGGACGAGTGGTTTTGGGCGACACTGTCTGCTTGTCTGCCAAGCCAATATCTCCGAATTGTTTGGCTGCCGACTTAGAGCTAAATAAGGACTGCTGGCAACCTCGAAACCAAAACCGGTGAACCCCCGGCGGGATGTTGGACTCCCGGATTGAGCGTATTTGCGGTTGACTCGTGAGCCGAACGTCAATACGACCAGCTCCATGGAGGAATAGCTCTATTCCTCCATGGACGAGCTCGTAACGAAGGGATGAAGAAAAACTTTTTTTCAAGGTGTTCAGGATCGAAAAGGCATGGAATACCATACAGGACCTGAGCATGGAATCCATACAGTATTCCAAGTATCGAAAAATGATAACGTTCTCCAAAACAAGACATGAAAAACACGTTTGTAGACGACTTATCGAACGAATCACGACACGATTCAGTACGACACTGCAATACGGACCGTGCGACACTGTCAGGGTCCGTCGATAGATTTTGGGAAACCCTCCAACTCCGCCAGAAGTTCATCCTACTCCGCCAGTCAAGGAGCTTCTCATAATATGGGATCCAGTGGCTCCTTTGGCTATGTATATTGAGTTATTGTTATCGATTAATTTAAAAAAAAAAACAGCTCCAGAAGCGGCTCCAGTGGCCACCAGAAAGCAGTTATCATTAAATCGCTGTTGACGACTTCTTAGTAGTCAGTAACTGTTCAAGTTGAGTGTGACATCTCTACACTGAGGTGGTTAGGGTGAGAAATGACTCCGCTGCTGAGTACTAAATTGTTTATTACTAATGTTTATTTAAATAAACAATTTAGTACTCAGCAGAGGAGTCATTTCTCACCCTAACCACCTCATTGGATTAGACCTCTGCACCGTCGGCAAACACCACACTGACATCTCTACACCTTTTTGGCGATTGGAGTTGAGAGTTTCCAGTTGGATAACCCTCGCGGACCTCTGCCACCAGCACCAGCTGCCATTGCTTGTGCTATGTAAGATCTATTCAGCCACTCGAAAGGACAGCAAATTGGAGGAAAGCAGTTCTTGTCGACTCTGCCAAACTCCTGCAGGTTTTTAACGAACCTCCAATCCATGAATTTCTGAAACGAAAAAGTCCTTTGTGCGCCTTCTCAACAAAACACTCAATTACCCAAGGACCTCTCTTTGTATTTTACACCAAATTATCGCTCCGTTTCTAACTCCCGAGCAATTTCTTGGCGCCGTCGACCCTCTCAGAAACTTCGAGCCGCGAATCGTTTGTTCTCTGGCGCTTCAGCGGTTTTGTGCTTCCCAACTTCCCAAGTTGAACCCCCGAAACCGCCCATATGGGAACTGAGCTGTGCAGGTCAGGAAAGTTGCACCGCTTGATGGAGTTTGTTCAGACCTTAATTGCGTTCTCGGTGAGGGTTCAAACCATCGTTTCAGTACTACCTATTTCTGGAAAGTTTTGTTTCACCGGAAAATCCGCGCTGTGGTGTTGTTCGTAGAATCAGATCAGGTTTACTCCCTAAATTGTGGTAGTTAATATGAGACTGGACGAAGAATCGGCTTCGGTCTCATTACTCTGAGCAAACCTCTTCTATTATCCAAACTTTGCTAGGCCTCCAAATATATTGTCGGAATTTCCCAACGTTTCCATTATGTTCGCCTCCTCCCAATGAATTATTATACGGATGGAAGTCGGCGGAAAGTCCGAACAAAAGCACGAAGGCCAGGAAATCCGAAGACTAGCAGGCGCCATGTTCAAAGCCGCCGTTTCCTGACTACTGTTGTTGAGTAATTTATTATGTCTTCTACTTCTATTCCATTTTCCTTTCAGCATAACGATAAGGAGTTGGCAAGGGGAAAACTCAAAGTCCCTCGAAGAATGTTGATAATTTCTGCAAGTCAAATGTTGAATAAATTGGTCTTGGATTACCTGCGAACAGCGTTGAGTGTCTCTGGAGCTAGACCACTGTGATAAGTGGGGCAGTGGGAATAGTTTTATTTTATCAGTGTCACAAGTTTTAAGGAAATTTAAGTTGTAAAATTGCTTGAAATCTACCCTCGTAGTAAAATTAAAAGACAGCTCACCGCCACCAGAATTTGTATTCCAAATGAAAACGCTGCAAATTTTACACAAGGGTTTATTATTCTTTGATATAGGTTACTTGTACAGAAATTTAATTCTGTCAATGAAAAAAAATTTTAAAATTTTTTTCTATTCCTATATATTTCAAAAAAAAATTTTTTTGGGGGATTTTTTTTTCTTCAAAAATTCTTTATTTTTTTACTCGAAAAATAGTTAACCTCCTGGGATCCTTCAAAAATCCCATTTTTAGCCCCATGAAAGCCCTATAGATCGCCACAGTGAAATCGGATCGTTCCGGGACCCCCGAAAATGACCCCCTACATTCAAAATACCTACTTCGAAAACGACACCTTACTCGATATCACCCCAAAACCCCTATATTGAAACAATAAAATACTCTCCCCCTCCCTTCACAGTAAGGGTACTGTGAACAGTTAGGCTACTATAGGTCGACAACTTAAGGAATGACACCGTGCAGCGAACCTGGCGGCATCCCGAGAGTGAAATCTGTCCCATTCCTAGGCACACCGCCAGGGGCTCACGTCCCGCATTTTTCAAAAAATTGGCCTCCTGACCAGGCCGATGGGCTTCTCGAACCCTTTCTCTTTTCATTGTCATTATAGCGCTTCGAAGCGATAATCCTATAATAATACTGTACATCTATCAATTTCGTGAGGTGATAGTTCTTTCTCAGAAGCCCCATTTTTCTTCCACACACTTAAATAGGTACCTGCCTATTAAAACCAGGCAATACAATTTTTCTTCTTTTGTTAATACATAATCTGTTTTTTGTTTTTAAATTGAATCTTCATGAAGGTACAAAGGATGACTTTTGACCCCTCCTTGTGTACGGTCTGAAATACTCATAATTAGGCACACTCGCCAAGCGGTCAGAGCTCCTGAGGCCTGAGTTTTCGAATTAAGCGCGCACCTTCCGAGCTTAAAGGGGTTACCTGGAAAGGGAAGGCAAACTTCCCCTCCGAAGGAGGCTCGGTGACTCCCCTAGTTATTCCCTAAGTTGTCGACCTATAGTGAGGCAACTTCCTACTTGTCCGAACATCCTTTTGGGCTCTAAAGAAGTTCGCTTCAAGATACCGCCGACCCAGGAAAGAATCGATCGAGTTTACATATTTCACCGCAGAGGGCCTATAAATAAACAAGTCCTCGTCCAAGAGCACAAGAGAACCACTATTCACTATTCATCCTACAACAGTGAAATCCTCTTGAATATTCAGAGCTGACGGGAACAACAGCTCACCGGCTCCCAATACTGAGCCTACCAGAGCCGTACAGGTGGTTGTAATCACCTCAGAGAATTTCGATGAGGCAGAAATGACGTTTTTTTATCCCGTGGGGAATTATTGTCACAACGCGAAACACGTCTTTGATTTTGCGAATTCGTATCGGAGCCCGTGAAAAAAGGCCCGAAGAAAATTGCGAGGTGGAGAGCGAAGCCAATCGTCGACATTCGAGTTGAAAAATTAACTCGCGAGGGAAAAATCTGGAACGAGGACGTCGGGGAAAAGGCCCTGCAGTGGGAGGTTGTAGCAAAAACAAGAAATGTCCTGCGGAAAGTTCCGTATGGTGTAGGGATGAATCTCGCTAGGCTGGGAACACCGTGGAAAGCCCTTTAATGTATTACATTACGGAGCCCCTGAGGGGGAATGAGACAGAATAAATACGAGGTCTGCGTGGCGCCACCGCCGATGTAGGCGCCACATGGGGGGTCGGGGCGGTCGAGAAAACACTGCCAACACTGCTCACAGACGATATTACACACACCAAGTTGGGGTAGTTCAATTAAGAGTGCCTGGTTGGTTCACGTGGAAACGGAATTAAGGTAAATTTTTACTTGGTTGTTTTGCTTCCGAGTCTCCCGAAGGTAGCGGAAGCATTGTTTGTAATTATATTCAAAGAAAGTTTTCAAAGGTCTCATTAGGTGTTGTCAAGCGAAGGGAGTCTTTTACCACAACATTTTGTTTATGAAGAACTATACATTTGAGCCCCATTATGGCCATCATCAGGCTTTACATCTAGTCAGCCAGCCTTCCCCACCAGTTTTAAATCTCTGCAAACCCGCTTACACCTCTCCAAACAGGTATTTCTCATTACCAACTACTTATAAGCTCCCCGAACCGGTGTGGAACTTGGTGTTCAATGGGCCCCGGCGGGGGCTTGAGGTGGTGGGCTTCGGGATGGTTTCCTAAGACCGCGCTGTGGTCGTCGGTGGGAACACGAGGGCGGAGCTGGAGGCGCGCCGTTGGGGTCTGGCGGCGCTCCAGGAGGGTTGGGGCTGAGAGTCCAAGTTGGGATTCTCGGCGGCAAAGAGCGAGCGGTTGCTGCTCAAGGGCTCCTTGGTGAGGCCACCAGCATTTTGGTAGGGGGGACAGATGGTCCCCTATAGGCAATCAGTCCGCTACCTGAGAGGAACGTCACACTTGCCTTCAAACGAGTGGCGAGGCTTGCGGGAGATGGGTGGGGGCTCCTTTATGAGGGCTTCCTGGCAGAATACAAGGGGTTGTTTGTGATCATCCTCCTGTACGCTGTTTGGGACTGGTGGGAGCTCCTGCGCACCCCCCATCAGAGGAAGTTGTCTTCCGCGCAGAGGGGGGGATTTGGCCTATCAAACGAGAAAGGGCTCCTCTTTGAGTTGTTCGGGACCAGTTTCTAGGCCGAGGATGTGCTCCAGCTCCACTCTGCTGAGGAGAACCGCTCCTTATACAGTTTAAATCCATCTCTACTTATTTTAAATCTTGGCAGGCGTACAGGTGTTTTGTGACTTAGAATCGATCAATGGGGGTCCAGACCTGCCCATCTGCTCACGAAGAAGAAATTGCAATACTCCGTTAAGATTCTAAGATCTACCTGTGCAGTACCTATTTAAAAGAATACCTAATTGTTTAGTTGGTAGTATCAGTTGCCGATCAAAGAGCACGTGATCAAGAGTATTGTCTTGAGTGCAGCGCCGTAGTGTCCCGTCAATCTTATTTAGGCGAAGATCTTCTTTAGGCGCAGATAGGTACTGCCCTACTGGGAGCTGGGAGTCAAGGGATGTACGTAGGTATAGGCGTCACTGAATCTAAATTTTGCCTAGCTCAAGCAGATTCAGCTTAGCCAAGATCAAAACCGCTGGAATTGAAGGGAGGACAGCTGTTGCTTTCTGTTTCAATCAGGACTTTCCGCCTAGCACATTTGCTTGACAGGTCCCTCATCTGCGAAAACCAAACCTGGCTTGGCTGGTCGTCTTGAGCAATGAGCGCCAAGAGGCAGCGTCATCCATCATTAGCACCTAGGTACGCTGGAAACTTGAGTGTCATCCTTGACGAATGGGGGTTCCGCTATTTCAAGTCTGACCATGTGTCCAGAATTGCTCTGCGGCAGACTCAGGACGTATTTCGATTATTAGACATGGATGGACTCAATTTTCTTGGTGTATCTGAGAGCCCAAACAACGGACTTGTATACACGTTGCTATACATAGCAACCGGTCTAGCACTGAGGGCTTGAAGATTCTACAAATATACGTTCAGGAAGAGCAGGAACGGGTATCTATGGCTATACCAAGTGGCGACTTTGGCCTTACTAATTGGCAGACTATGCTGATTATTGTTGAGCTACTCTGATCCCTAGGTAACTCGCCGAGCTCTCCAATTTGACCGTTTCACCGTGATTAAAGTTCAGCAACATAGTTATATGCATGTTGCATATACCTCTCATAAAATTTATGAATAACGGTTTTGAGGAGAAAACCTGACACAAATTGAACTAGCAGGAAAAATGGGAGTTGTCTTTGTACCTACAACAAGAGCAGGGTGGATTCTTCTAGGTTCTCTTGTTCGTAACATCACTCGCCTGAGCCATCTCCCAAAGGCGAAACTGACGACGAAAGTATCTGAACGTGTAACGGGTGAAGATACTGGGCATCCTTTAATACAATGTTGTTGGAGATTATCGATGGATTTCACGTCCCTCGTCCCGTTGCGTTGTGTTGTAAGTAGCAAGAGTAGATTTACGGCGCGACCCCACCCGTATAACACGTTCCTCTTCCTACTAGACGTCTCACGTAAAGTGCAACTCGTTCATCACAATGAACATCCTCGTAGGCTCCCCATTTCTATCAGCAGAGACACAGCGAAGCGCATTTTCGCACCATCTTGAGTCGCAGTATTGAACATTTTCAAGTTCATCCCAATCCGTCAATTCCGTCAAAAGCTTCGTGAAATGATAAATCTGTCGGGATATCCATCCTTGATGAAGATGGATTTACACGCCTCAGTGAATCTCTCGAATGAGCATATTTCTTCTTGTAGAGCTCAGAGCTGCCATCACAGGAGCTCGTCATCCCCTGACAGCATGAACCCCCTTCACCCCTAAATTGCTTCCCCGAACACAAAAACACTGACAAATACGATGCCACCGTTAATCTTGTTTTCAGCCCGACTTAGAAACGCATACCTGTCTCCTGGATGGAAAATCTGCCGTCATACCAGAGCTTGGGTTTAAGGCTAGGGACATCCTCGACTAGAGGGATGACATTAGTGCTAAATGATTTTTTAATAGTAATAATAGTTAATGGTTTCTTAATAATATATCACATATATATATGATATATTATAATTCCCACTTCAATAATATAATATATTATATCTCCATAAAAATCCAGTATATTATACTGGATTTTTATGGAGATCAAATTTATACTTATGAGGACAAAAAATATTGGAAGAAAGTCATGTTTGTCCACATAAAATTATGTAATTTTGCCAATTTTTCTTGATTTTTTATTTTTTTGGCCTGCGCAGGTCTGTCACTCCCGTAGTTATTCCTAGCTCTTGGTTATTACATTATCATCATTAATGTGATAATTAACTCACAAAATTATTGGTTAGTGCTGCATCTACTCATTTGATAAAATTATGAGTGAAATTACAGTTTGTAGCGTCTCAAAATGTTATTTGTATTCTCTAAATTCTGAAAGTATTGTAGGGATTGTTTTTAAAAACTGAACGAGAAAGGCAAGGTTACAAATAGCGCGGGCGCCAGCCAGGGTAACTGCCGAGTGAAGAAGTCAACTTTTGGATGAGGAATTCGCAAAATGGTTGTCTGGCTAGTCCTCGTACTTTTCACCACCTCATTCTACCTAAACATGTTCCGAGATTTGAAAACGTAACTTAATAGTCTATGAACGTTACCCTTGGTGGTTGAAATATAAAGTTTCTATTGTTCGTATTTGGTTACTATCCGCAGCACAGTATTAATTACCACCAAGGGGAACGAAAATTGCTTGAGTGACACCCACCGCAAATAATTATGCCATAAATTAGAATACTGTACAGACTCATTGTACCTACCTACATCATGCGGAGATTCTCCCTCGACAAAAAATTTCTTAGGTTGATGAAGAAATGGTAACCTTTTTTTTATTCTCCCCTACATGACCTAAGTGTGTTCTTGCCACTTTAAATGTTGATCCAGTGTAAGCCAAGATATTTTAAGCTCTAACTGGCTTCCTGTATAATGTTGGCGCTTTGCAAAAAAAAAAAAAAACATCTATTTATCGTTAATTCTACTCTAATTAAAAATCATTCAAAAAACATGAAAATATTTAATAGCTGTTTACCAGTTTGGTATTAGGACGGATAGCGGACCCCCGAAAATGGATTCAATGGGTTCAAAATTACTTTGAAAAAGACATCTCATTGGGAGATCGCCAGATCAATATGGAATAATCTTGGCCAATTCCGCTCAATCGTCGGCTTACCTTCATGTTGACATTAAATGCTCGTGATATCTTTCTTGCGATGGAATCCCCGTAAATAAACAGCCATTTGTAATCATACTTAAGACATGGTCCACTTTCCTTCTTTAGCTCAGTGTTATCTCCATGCCTGGTGGCTCATCTGCTCAGAAGAGGAATAATTCCTAGGAGGAATAATTACTGAATTATTCAGTAATTGAGTCAACCTGAAATAGGTATTTCTAGTTGATGGCACGTGCGATTACTGTACCAAACACGTTTGCCAATTGTACGCGGTTCATTTGTTTAAAATGGTCATTAAATTCCACTTGTTCGAGCAAGTACTTGATCGATCAATGTAGAAATTTTCGCTTGATTCTGACACTTACGTACCTACCAGCCAATGTTGTTGGTCGCGGATTTTGAGTTGAGTTGGAACGATCAGCGATTGGCTGGATTAGCTGGATTAGGTATTTAGCATCACAGAACTGGTAGGTATTCAAAACCATGATTGTACGGAATTGTCCTACAATTTGACCCGCTATACTGAATCCTTCAAAACCCTTTCCCGTAGATCCTTATAAGCCCCACCGCCAACCATTGAAAGTAGGCTTCAGTAAGCTGTCTGTGTAAATGTCTGCAGACACAGACAGCTTACTGAAGCCTGCTTTTAATGGCACATGTGCTACCCGCTTGTAATCAACGGTTAACGTGATACTAAGCTCTCAATTATTCATCCAATCTTCAAAAGTCATATTACCTTTCATTGGAACGCTATGGTCATACTAAAAGATAACCCCCCCCCCCCCCCCCCAATGTTATGAACAATATTTACCTAGGTGCCTGCTAACTGTATCTCATGTACAATAAATTTTCTTCTTCGTCTTTTTCAGGTGAGAAAACTATTAAGCACAGTTGCCGATTCAAATCGTAAGTAATGATCTATAATTCCGCTCCAGTTTCGCCTAACTTGTGCCGATCAACAACTGTGGATCCGCAGATGACGGGGGGGGGGGGGGGGGGAGAGAGAGAGAGAGAGAGTATGTTGGAACCAAAATTGATTTGTGGGAGGCTACAGACTTTTCCGACTGTTTTTTTTTTTTTTTTTTTCAGGTGTGGTTTATTATTCTTGGAATAATACACCTATGTAATCGCGACGGAGGTCGACCACTCCGATCGGCCTCAAATTTAACATTATCCGTTTCAAGAGGTCTATATTCAGCGACCCCAATGTAATATGGGGTATATTCGTGATCAACGAGACTTTCTCTAGGAATCCGCAGAAATCAGAATTTGGTCCAAGGCGACCATAATATGGTTATATTACATTAAATGTAAAATTTTACAGTTTTACAGTTATATTATAACGGTCGCACTGTGCGTCGTGCCCTTACGACTGGGTCAATTTTGGGTACTTTTCCGTTATACACCCCCCCCCCCCCCCCCCACGCGATTTTAGTTGGCTTTGGGTGCCCTAAAGCCATCGGGAGGGGTGTGTATGAAACTCGAAATCGAGTGGGAGGGGGTGGGGTGGGGGTGTTATAACGGAAAAGTACTCGAATTTGGGTGCCTTAAAGCCATCGGGAGGGGTGTGTATGAAACACGAAATCGCCTGGGGGGGGGGGGGGTATAACGGAAAAGTACCCAATTTTGACTTAGAGGTAGCTCATCAGATGCAGTATTTTGTGCTCCTTAATTTACCTACTATATTATAATATAGAGATTTGTCATCCTAAATAAAGCACCCATTCAAATTTATTCGTAAAGAAAAAAAAAGTCTCAAAATGTCTGGGTTTTTTGCAATTTTGATGGTGTGCGTCCCAGAAATTTAGTTGGGAAACTTCGAATTCGTGTTCAGCACCCCTAAAAAACATATAAATCCATCGAGAAAAATTCTACACCACGCTTTGCATCGAAAAACCACCTGGTGACTGGACTATCTCCTCAAACCGGCTCTTACTTTCCTCGAACTAGTTTTAAGCTTTGTTGGGCTGGTTCTGGATCTCCCCCAACTGGTTTTGATTACTTTCAAAACGGTTCTTGTAATAAATACAACTGGTAAATTTTACCAGTTCATCTCTGATGCATCTTGGGTGCAAAAATAAGTTAGGAAGTCTCAAAGTGGTTGTTTGCCGATGGTGCAGAGGTCTAATCCAATGAGTTTGGTTAGGGAGAGAGAACGACTCCTCTGCTGAATATTCAGCAGAGGAGTCGTTCTCTCTCCCTAACCAAACTCATTAGGAAGTCTCTCCGCAGGTGTCTTGTAACCCTGGCAGTATGACGTGTTACCTCTTGCCAAGCGTTCAAGGAGCTTCATGGCAGAAGCCTCCCATCTGCATCGGGTCAATTCTGCTATGCACGTCAATTGCCACAATACAATGGGGTGGACTTTTGTCCTTCAAATACAACCCCGAGAGTTCCTGGTGGAACTTAAGACACAGAAGCCCACCTCGACGTCTTGAGCAAGCAACCTGGGCAAGCTCATTCATCATCTATCATTGTTTTGATCAGTACCAGTTCTTTCTACCCAGTCGTTATACCTTATGGATCGCGCTTTTTTATTTAATTTCATGAATTTATCATCTATTTTAATTATTTTCTCATAGTTTTCATACCTCATTTCATACTTCAGCACTTTCGTTCCTATCTTCAAAATAATAATAGTAATAATAGGTAATAATAATAATAATAATAATAATAATAATAATAATAATAATAATAATAATAATAATAATAATAATAATAATAATAGCGGTACAACAGAAGGACAAGGCGATCAAATGTTATTCCGTCTGCATCCTTATCAACAGCGAGCCGGTCTGTTTCTTGCCTCGAACATCCCACTTCATATTTCTCCTGCAAGCGTGTAAAAAAAAACAAACTTGTGGCCGGTAGCGATTACAGTCGCTAAACGGACGAGCCCGTAATGACTCGAGTTGTTTCGAGTAGACCCGCCCTAAATAACCCGGCAACGCACCTCATAAACAAGCCTGTCGGAGGGAAAAAGTGGAGTAAAAAAAAAAAAAGAAAAAAAAAAAACGCTCAAAAGAGCTGGTCATCGTCACGTCAAGAACCGATAAATAATTTAGGCGAAGGGAGGAGCAGCAACAGTTTCGGGCGACTCGTATTATCAGCAGGCACTATTTATAACTTCTACGTTTATAAACATAGTTCACATCGCTGGTAACCACTCGATTGTTGGATGCCGACCCACGTTATTGAAATTCACCGTAAACACGATCTAAACGAGGGCAAGCACTAAGTATTGAAATATGGAGGATATGGGAGGATTCAATGCGAAATTTAACAATGTGAGATGAAATAACAAGCCATCAATTGAATTGAATAGATGAGCGCAACCTTTCTATTATTACGATATATTTAATGAGCGAGAGAAACTAAGAAACAGAAGGTATCTAGCGACCAAACTATGCCACACACCACATCAAAAATATCCACGTGATGCTCGTTACGTAAACAACTGCACACTAACGACCGATGCGTAAGAAAACCTTATGCCGATCAGAGGTAACGAACGGCTCAGGCTGCAAAAATCGTTTTGGAGTCGTTGGAATCAGCCTGAAAAGCTCATTCCATAGACCCTTGTACCAACGAAATCGGACAAAAACTTTCGTCCGCCTTTTGAGGCCTCCTTAGTTACACATCAGAGATAAACAACTTTCGTCGTGAAACAAACCGATGAAGGGGATGAGGGAGGAAAAATCAAGGTGGCCTATAACCACCCCCCGAACTCGCTGATCACAATGAGACCACCCTCATGAAAATCTGTTGAGCTGCTCGGGCGTGATGCTGTGAAAAAAAAAAAAAAAAAAAAAAAAAAAACATGTCGAAGAGGTGAGCGCACCTTTCCATTTTTTGGAAAAAGGTTGCGCTAAAAACCACAACTACCAAGCTGAAGCCTTCAACAATAAACCATTATTAAACTAAATTTTAGTGAACCAGCATAAGTGAACTGGAATGTTGAACAGAGCTACCAGTTGAATAAAAGTGACCTATTCATTGAGTTTATAGTTACTATAAACTCAAAAACCAATTACACCAGCATTATCAGAACACTAAATTTTAATTGTAAAAATTTTACAATTAAAATTGATATTTAATATGGGTATCATACCACAAATAATTGATGTAGAAAGAGAGAGAGAATGAAAATGCTTAGAGATTTGTTAATCGTTAGAAGGCTTCCAAATAACATTGAAAATGGGATATTAATTTAAACAATTTAGGAAAAATTTAAATTTGAATTCATGGTGGGAAACAGCGTCAGCTATTTGGATTGACGTCACACCCCATCCTCTGAACTCAGCTCCCCATTGGCCGGTGACTGAGGTCGGAGTCCACAAGATGGTCACTCTGGCGAGTTTGTAGGAAAACTAGCCAGCCTGTGACGTAACGCTCCGTCGTGACACCTGGCTTGGATTTGAATAGCTCAAAACAACTCCTGGTATAGGTAATATACAAAAATATAAACTACGTGATAGACTGTCATAAAAATGATTTATTTTCCATTTCTCCAGAAATTTAGTTGCTCGCCCTCTGCTTATTAGTGCCAGTTTAACCATTGAACGATTGATTCTGTGCAACGTGGTGCGCTGGTGCAAAAAGGTGATTCGTGGAAGCAACGTGGAAGAAGTGGGTTGTTAGGTCGGTTTGTCTCAGCAGCCATCGATTTTTTAAAAATCTCAGTCAAAATTCCAAGAGGATAGGTATCTAAAGAAGCTATCTAAAGAATCTATCTAAAGAAGCCATCGATTTTTTTTTTTTAAATCTCGAGTCAAAATTCCAAGGGGTTAGATAGGTATCTAAAGAATGAGGTGCAGCGCTGTGAAACACACAGCAATCTCGCTGTGTGTTTCACAGCGAGATTGAGTTCGATTTCGAACTCGAAGCAGTACCGCATTGCCACTATACGTAGGTAATGTAAAAATGTTTAAAATCCGTACGCTTATAAAATCTCTCCTGTTCACCCTTGGACGTTGAATTGTGAGATGGAGCCCTTCTGGGATTACAAGAGACGATTCAAATGACGGGAATTCTCCTGATCAGCGTACGGATTTAACGCTAAAATCTTTAAACGCGAGGAAGCTATGTGTCGTGTGCCACTTGGCAGTGTATTTTGATGTTGGTCTCGTCCAGGACTCTGGGTTTATTTTAGCATTTCAAAAATACGTTGCGAAAGCGAGTTATTACTTTGAGTGCAAACACTCTTAGTTTTCCTTCTTCGTGTTCCCCAAGTACTTAGTAAACTCTTTTGGAACATCATCAAGGGCTCCTTGCATGTCCTCTGGAGCATACTTGATCATCTTGGTAACGGTGAAGCTGTAGAAAAAAAAGGAGGGTAGTCGCTGATGTTCCAGTAGCTACATGGGTTAACCCATGTCAGCTACTGGAACATCAGCGACTACCCTCCTTTCTTTTCTACAGCTTCACCGTGCCTGACAGGGGGTGTCCGATATTAGATCAATTGATTTAGTATCGGACACCCCCTGTCAGGCACTGGAAAATGAAATCTGCTTCGAAAATCTCGTTTAGTGGCTTATCCATTGCACCTACCGAGAATAATAACATAAAAATAGGATGGTTTGAAGAAAACTTTCCAATGCACTAGTACCCGACAGGGCCTATCAACTACCTACTGGATAAATGCCGATTTCAAGTACCAGTGCCTGACATTCTCGAAATAAAGAGGGAAACCAAGGTTGTAACGCATGGATCACAATAATAACACGAAACTTGCAATAAAACAACATCATTGAAGAAGAAAACCCTATTCATGGGTCTTTGTCCAAAATGGCGACGCAACCAACTCCAACCACCGACCAGAACGAACGACCAAACAGTTTGTTGTTTTCGGGCACTATTATAGTGGGCCACTATTGGCATTCTTTTATCGTTAGGTTGGTTGAATAATTCCCACACAAAATGAAGCAGGGGAGGCAACCTAACGATAAAATAATGCCAACCGAAACCGCAAATTTTGAAAACGGCGATAATCTAGGTAGGCCCTGCATCCTTATTATTTCAGTGTTACATGGAACCTGTCAGCTACTGGATCACTGTCAGCTATAGGTTTTTACAATTCGGAAAAAATAAAAATTGACGAAAAATTCAGGCCGCCGTTTGTGGCTGGAGGATTTGGGTTGAATTGGGTGAGATTAGCTTTTTCAGAGTCCACGCTGGAATGGTAGGTAGAAGGTTCCATGTGGGTTCACTGTTCAAGCACCCGTGAATGAGGCTGTGTTGGCGAGCAGCGTGGTTGTTACAGAGATGTCCAGATTGGTATGCTACACCTTCTGCCAAAGTCTCGAGTTATCTAGAACTCCATCGGACCCTCCTCGTAGTGAGATCACCAGAGGGTCGAGAAAGAGTCCGTAGAAATTATTGGGTTCCCCTAGTCCATGCGTAGACATTTGCACAGGGGGCAGACAAGAGGTCACATGGATCTCCGCTACAGATCAGAGGTGCCTACCTACCCTTTTCAACCAAAAGTTTGTAACCTGGTTAAGGACTTAATAGAGGTGTTAACACGAATGAGTTGTGGATACTGAGCAGGAGACCGACGGGATGGCCGTCGCCCATGACCACAGAGTAACAGAGAGCCATGGCCATGACGTTGGGAGAAGGAGCAGTTTCTATTATTATTATTTTTTTTATAACTTCCTTTTTCCCTATTATTGTTGGTTTCTTCGTGAATATTAAGAGTGAAAAATACACTGCCAAGGCAATGGCACATGAGCTTCCTCGTGCCAAGTTCAAAATGAACTTAACAACTGTAACAAGAAAATTACGTTCGCGCATGTGCAGGGAGTACCACTGATTCAATCGTGATGAAACTGATAGGGAACCATCTAGGGCTATACCCACACAATTCCTGAAAATTTGATTGAAATCCGATCAAAATTGTAGGAGTTATGCCTGTGGCAAGGAAATTACGTTCGCGCATGCGCTGAGGGTACCGCTGATTCAATCGTGATGAAACTGACAGGGTACCATCTAGAGCTATACGCACACAATTCCTGAAAATTTGATTGAAATCCGATCAAAATTGAGAAAGTTATGCCTGTTTCAAGAATTTCACGTTAGCCCATGCACAGAGCGTACCGCTGATTCAATTGTGATGAAATTCGAATGGGACCTCAAGGAGCCTGATCCGCATAATCCCTCAAAATTTGAGCTAAATTCATGCAAAATTGTGGAAATTATGGCTGTAACAAGGAAATGCGGACAGACCGACAGACACGGAACCAAATTTGTTCAGTAGGCTATGAAACGCAAAATGCGAGTGGAAATTTTAAATTCGGACCACAAAAATTTTTTTTCTCCCGAAAGTGAACACAAGGCTTCCGCTGCTTCGCAGACTCGGAAGCAAAAATAAAATCTCTAATCACTTAGGTACCTACCTATTAAAGGTCACCACGGTTTTTTGTCACATAAATCGTCTCACTTTTGGTTTATTAGGTACCTAGTCTTTGAATAATACACAGGAGTATTATAATAATTGTAGAAATTATTATAGGAGTAGAATAATTGTAGGAATTATTATCTATAATCTATAGACCTAAAGGTCTATGTAATCGGAGCTTGAAAATTCTGATCGGCCTCAAAATTTGACATTATTCGTTTCATGAGGTCAAGATTCCAAAAACGATCATGTCCGTATTATCGATATTAGTGGTATAGATTATTTCCAACCGCTGTATGCCGTCCGGGCCGTTTTGGGCAGTAGAAATTTTTGTTTTAATCTGAAAATTTGACAAAGTACTCATTTTACCATTAAATGGTAAAATTAGTACTTTGTATTAGTACAACTAAAACTAAATTTTAGTTGAGCCGCAAGGCTTTCAGCCCGATCGCCCAAACCCGTGGGGCTACGGGAGGGCTTTTTTGAAGGGTTTCGGCTATGGGATCGAGTTAGGTGTCGTTATTGAAGTATTTTTGGACGTAGAACCTATTTTCCTGGGTGCCTGAACGATTCTAATTCACCGTGGTGATTTATTGGGCTCTCATGGGGCTACGAATGGGATTTTTGAAAGATCCCAGGAGGCCAAATATTTTCCTAGTAATTTTGGACGCATAATCCATTTTTTGAGGTCCCACATCTATTCGAACAATGTCACATTACAGTAACAATGGTAGGTACAATACCGGTACATTGTAGGTCTGCAGATTTTTTTTTTTTTTTTTTTCAAAAACATTTTTATTGTCACAAAATTAATTTTCGAACAAGTAACCTTTATCAAAGAATAATAAACTCATGTGTAAAATTTGCAGCATTTTGGTACACAGGTCTCCAAATTCAAGAATGTATGAGAAGAAGGGCACTAAAATATTCGAGTATCACGATGAATAAATTTATGTTGTATTGTTGGGTTTGCTAATGGTATTTCTACTTTTGACTTATCTCATTGTTTTTGTCTTAGAGGCCTAGTGACCTTGTTCAAATCAGGGGATATTATTGGGTCAGTGAAGCCTCAACCGCAGTGCGACCCGCTAGCCAGCCAAACAGGCGCCTTTCAGGATTTTTTGGCTGCCCTTCCATCTCTGCTGTCTCCTATTCATTCCCACTAGCTGTATGAGATTGCGGTAGATTCGGGAGATGTCGCTTTGTCTTGAACTTCTATTCAACAATATTTCTTTCACCGTTTCCTAAAACAATGAGAGATTTTCGGAAAGATGACAGATTCGTATTAAAAGGGGTTTCCCCTCTTGTTGGGAAAACTTCATTCACATGACATGGAAAACGTAAATATTATCCCCGTACATGTCTTTTCACTGCCTTAATTTGTAGCTGCTGGGATTTGAACGTTGTAAGTAAGTGTATTCCTTACGAACTTGCGGTTTAAATATACAACCCGTTAAATACGTCAAGGTTAGTGGAGTCTGTCGAGCGGATAGTTTTTTCGGGTTTGGATGCGCTTCAGTGCCGAGTTTACGATTCATCAAGAAAAGAGCATTTAACGTGAAGTTTTTATTGAATTGTAAGTCTGCACTGATTGAAGGACTCCTGAGTCAAAATTTAACATTCCTCGATCAAACAGTGACAACCATCTGAGCTCTCGAACCCTCTTGAAACATTTTCCTCTGTTTGAACCTTATTTATGACACCATCAGAAATGTCGACGGGAGAAAAGAGGAAAAATGAAGCGTAGCGTCACAGTCTGGAAGTGGCAGGTGGGGAAAAATATCGTTTTGACACGACAAGAGCAAAGATTGACAGCCAATATGGTCCAAGTGTCTTCCAGTAAGAAGAATGGAAAGAGCAGTATCAAAATGTATGTCTGTGTGCTTTGTACCGGAGAGCTGATGTTATTGATGGCAGTGACAGTTAGTCCCGTACAGGAACCTCGACTTTACTATAACCATCCTGAAATAGTTTTACTACTTAGGAGAAGATGCAGGTTGATGTTGGTCATTAACATAATATGTAACTACTAACCTATGTAAATTAACCGTGTGTAGCTTGGTGTAAGCAACGTTGAAGATGGGACATTTTATTTAAAAATAAACACCGAAAATTTTACAAAAGAAGTTACATAATATGTGAGGGCTCCGCCACGTAACCCCTTTTCCATAAAAGGAGTTGGTCAGGCTTGTAACAGTTGTAATACTGTCGCCAAGTTGTTCAAACCAATTAATAAACAAGCATCTTACCGGTTGTCTTGAACCGCAAAAATAATCGTTTTTATTTAAACCATCCTTACTCTGGTCATCCGAGATTTTGAATATTTTAAAATCCGATATACGAGAGAGGTTTTTGCAGGTTTTCGGGTATGATATCGAGTGGGGCGTCGTTTTTGAAATATTTTTGGACGTAGAATCAGTTTTCAACTGCTAGACCTAAGGCTTGTTAATTTTTTTGAAGAGAGAAATTGGAATTGCGCAGTTGTAAGAAACTGCGTCGCAGAAGGATAGTAAATCATTCAAATGCGTTGACAGGTCATAAAACGTACCCTCAGCTGGTAAAGAGAATTTGCCCTCAACAAAGAAACAGGGCGAGTCGCCCAGTTCCTGACTTCTGGAAAACCCTATTAAATACGTGTAAAAAAAGACAGTTTCTAGGCACCATTAGGATTAGGCTTCCGTCCCGAGCCGAAAGCAATGACGACACAACATGAGGCGCCACTTTCCCAAAGGCTCGTTATGAAGTGTCTGAACGATCTTACACAAAGTAAAAGACGAAGAAGATCGGCAGATTACGTTTGCGCCAGAAGGGTGGAAATAAGCCGAAAAATACAGCTACTTTTGCGCCATTCCTAGCACTAGGTACGATTGCGCCAGTCGTAAACCCTACGTTTGCGCCAATAATTTATTTTGTAACCTACGTTTTCGCCGCTCCAAAAACCTTCATTTGACACTTGACACTACCACTAATTGCCATGATCCCAACTTTTCTATATTTATAATTCCCGATTATTAAACACTACTCCACGATTGGTCGTACAGCGAATAACGTCTGTTGCCATTTGGGGCGAAGTTTTCACGTACACTGACGATCGATCGAGTTCGTTCGAGAAAAAAATAAGAACCGAGATAACGAACTCCGTGGAACTTTCTATCACTTTGGACTTTACTATCTATACAGTAGATCGGCACACAATGTCTATCTCATTCAACTGAAGGTTCGAAAATCTCATGGTCTTACTGCCTACCTCCAGAAAACTTGGGCGAATACGACTGGCGCAACCGTAGTTCTAGAACTGGCGCAAATGTAGGGACATTTTTCAATTTTCCCTTAATCCGATTGCGCAAACGTATGGTAGCCTAGAAGATATCGACTGAATCAGGCAATTATTAAATTTAGATATAAAGGCCTTCACGTAACAGAAAACTCGCCAGTTGATTGAGGAGTCAAAAACATTTACGTTTTTCAATTAATTTTACTTCATGTACCCAATAGGTAATCTCTCATTTCGTATCAAAGATATGCTGAACAGAAATACAGCGGGTCTCCCCATGGATAATTGTTGAACAAAAATACAACGAGGTCCCCCTCATGGATAAGTGCTGAACAAAAATACAGCGAGGTCTCCCTCATGGATAAGTGCTGAACAAAAATTCAACGAGGTCCCCCTCATGGATAAGTGCTGAACAAAAATACAGCGAGGTCTCCCTCATGGATACGTGATGAACAAAAATACAGCGAGGTCCCGCTCATGGATAAGTGCTGAACAAAAATTCAACGAGGTCCCCCCATGGAAAAGTGCTGAACAAAAATACAGCGAGGTCTCCCTCATGGATAAGTGCTGAACAAAAATACAGCGAGGTCTCCCTCATGGATACGTGATGAACAAAAATACAGCGAGGTCCCCCTCATGGATAAGTGCTGAACAAAAATACAGCGAGTTCCCCCTCAGTCAACAGGGTCATTCGGCTAATCATGTGACCGCCTATGAATTTAATTTTCTTCGCTATCACTCTCACTTTCATTAAAAAGTTGAGGTAATAAACTAATATCCTGGTCAATATTCCTGATACGTTCATGCGAATATTTCACTTGTTTTCCTGAATTCGAGTTTTTCAGAGTATATCGATACATTCCTTTGAATTTTGGGGCCGTTTTACTTCCGAGTCTGCAAGACAGAGGAAGCATTGTTTTCACTTTCGAAATGAAAAAAAATTGTGTTCTCCAAAATCAAAATTTTCACTCACGTTTTGCGTTTCAGAGCCTCCTGAACTAATTTGGTTCCGTGTCTTTCTGTCTGTCTGTCGATCTGCCGGTCTGTCTATCTGTCCGCATTTCCTTGCCACGCCCATAACTTCCACAATTTTGATCGGATTTCAATAAAAGTTTAAGGAATTGTGTGGGTAGGTATAGCCCTAGATGGTCCCATAATATGTGACATAAGGTCCTTCTTCCATTTGAATTCAATCCAAGGAGTTGTTCGTCCATATCCAGGCTGCGACCATAGATACTTTTTTTTGAAACTTTTATTGCACCAGGTTAACTAACTTATCAGCAATTTACAATTGATTTAAACTAAATGACTTGCAAGAAGCTATGACACATAACACTGTTTCTATGTGACTGGTTGTTTTGTGCAACTGACGCATTAGTAATCACTCACTGAGCACCCGGGGCACCCCACTCCCACAGGTCATGAGGTTTTGTTCTTGTCTTCTGAGCAGGCCTTCAACGTCGAGGAGCTGGACAACCTCGTTGTTGACGTGTCCCCTAAGCTTCTGCTGGGGCTAATGCTTGTTTTTTGATAACGTCTTCGACAGTAGGAATTTGAAGTTCCTGGTGTAGTCTTTCGTTCCTTTGGTGGTTAGTTCCATCTTCTTCTTCTTCTTCTTCTTCTTTTTTTTTTTTTTTTTTTTTTTGTACATGTGCTTTCCACCGAAGCTTAGCATCGAGGGTCATGCCCAGGTACTTGGCTTCGTTTGCGTGCGGTATGGTTTTGTTGTTGAGGTGAACGGGTATGTACTCACACCTACGGTTTGTGAAGTCGACATGTACCGATTTTGCCTCATTCATTTGGATCCTCCACTTTAAAGTCCAGCTGTGCAGTCTCTTGATTGACCTTTGTAGTTTCGCAATTGATTCCAAGTTGGTATCGCCGACAGCAAGGACTGCAGTGTCATCTGCAAACGTCGCTATGGACGGTTCCCCCCTCTTTCGGTAATATCTCTGGTGAAAAGGACGTACAGGAGTGGGCCCAGTACACTACCTTGTGGTACTCCAGCTTGATTCTTTTGAGCTTTCGAATACGCATCTACTTGCTTGGTCCGGAAAAATCGGTTTGAGAGGGAGGACTGTACTTGGAATGCGAGGCGGGAAGTATTTTTCTGAGTTTATAGTTGAGTCCTTCGTGCCACACTTTATCAAAGGCCTGTGTGACATCGAGAAAGAAAGCAGAGCAAACTTTTTTTGATCAACAGATTGCTCAATAATGTGCGTTATTCGGTGCACCGCACAATTTTAGAGTGATGTCGACAAAAGCCAAACTGATGGGTCGGAACGAGGTTCCGTTCCCCTACTATTTTCAACGGTCGTTTTTGAATGATTTTTTCAAACAGCTTTGAGAGAACTGGTAGCAGAGATATTGGTCGATATGAATTCAATCCCTCAGCAGGCTCTCCAGGTTTTAGGATCATTATGACCTCAGCAACTTGTAGATACATAGCTCAATACCTTCATTAAATGAATTTTAAATTTTATGCCAAAACCTCAACTTAGACGAAAATGTCACATAACACCTTCTTCCACTCCCAATAGGAGTCTCATACCATCAAAATTGATGATAATTTTATAATTGAACTCGTTTTAAACAATAATAATTATTGTTTAAAAGTTGTTTGAGGAAAGTTAAAACCTGCTTGAAGCATTTTAGAACTAAACTAATGAGGGGGTTTAAAAGCGGTTTGTGAAGTTGGCCAGTTCCAAAACAGCTCATAACAACACAAAACAATTCGTGCAGTTGTAAAATTCTTCTAGCAGGTTTTAACTTTTCTTAAACTGGGTTTGAATATCCTCCTTCAACCAGTTTGAACACGTTAAAGTGGTACCTAATTAAATAATTCAATTAGGTACTACTTTAACGTGTTCAAACAAAAATTATTGTTGGCCTCTGGGATAATGGAAGGAAGACAGAAATATGCCTCCGGATGGGAGGCTTTAGTTTTTGCTTCCGAGTCTGCGAAGCAGCGGAAGCCTTGTGATCACTTTCGGGAGCCAAAATATTTTTGTTGTCCGAATTCAAAATTTCCACTCGCATTTTGCGTTTCATAGCCTACTGAACAAATTTGGTTCCGTGTCTGTGGGTCTGTCGGTCTGTCCGCATTTCCTTGTTACCGCCAATTTAATTTCCACCATTTTGAATGAATTTAGCTCAAATTTTGAGGGATTATGCGGATAAGGCTCCTTGAGGTCCCATACGAATTTCATCACAATAGAATCAGCGGTACGCTCAGCGCATGCGCTAACGTGAAATTCTTGAAACAGGCATAACTTTCACAATTTTGATCCGATTTCAATCAAATTTTCAGGAATTGTGTGGGTATAGCTCTAGATGGTCCCCTATCAGTTTCATCACGATTGCATCAGTTGTACTCCCTGCGCATGCGCGAACGTAATTTTCTTGTTACAGTGACAACTACGTTCATTTTGAACTTGGCACGAGGAAGCTCATGTGCCATTGCCTTGGTAGTGTATTAAAATTTAATTTTAATTGGATGATATTACCAAAAACCATTCCGTGTGGCGTGTGGAAACCGCTTCACGGATTTAAGATGAATTGAATGAATTTTTTCTTACCTACGTCAGCGAATATTTCGACATTTCTCTCAGGTTATCCGCTTTCATTCATCGTGAACTCATGAACTCTTGGGTCGTTTTAGGGTTCATTCCACACGCAATCCTTTTACGTCGAGATGAGTGGGGCTTTCCTTCTTATTCAGGTTGGAGGCGGCCTCAATCGATACAACTGCTGAAGGCGTATCCCCCCCCCCCTCCCGGTTATTCCAAGAGAGGATTCTCTGGTAGGATTTGCCGTTTCCACAAGGGGAGTGTGTTCCCTCCAAAAAAAGGAATTCGGATTTCTCGTCAATTATGCATAGCGGAGCGGGAATTAAAAAAGTTTTAATGTTCGAGTTTTGCAGAGTGGTTGTAAATGGACGTGTATCGATGGGGCAGAATGACGTTGTTAGAATGCAGATTGACATATCACATTGTTATCTCTGGTGGGGGGGGGGGGGGGGGGGGGAGTTACAAGGAAATCGAGTTGGAAAATTTGGCATTCCTTAAGACAAGTAACTTTTTGAAACTTGGATGAATATTGAAACTGGAAAAACAGAAGAATGAGACAATGAGGTGAGATACATCTACACCTGTACATACATCTACACCTACACCTTCTTGACTTCACTGGGCAATTTTAGCATGGAACATGCTTTAGCCGTGACCTTATGGCCCAAAAACGTGAGGCGGGAAGGGAGACGCGGATGTTTCACGAAATTTCATTCCGTGGTTGTGGTGGTAAGTATGGCATGGTGGCGGTGGTGGTATGTTACATACCGTATGTATACATATTATGTTGTCATACGGCCTATATACTATACCTTAGGGTTGAACATCGATGTTCGATGTTATCGAAACATCGATGTTTTGGCTCCGATGTTCGATGTTTTTATCATCGATGTTTAGCTAGTCGATATTATCGGACATCGATGTTTTGGACACAACATCGATGTTTTAGTTCGTGGTTGGGTTTTCTGTCTTCAAATCGGATCATAAGGTGACTTTTTTTTTAAGGAAGCTTGAGGCGCTGAATCGATTGTAATAGGAGTGCACACTGATGGTATTTCGAAAGCCTGAGGCGAGAACGATCTAGCTGGATCTACCCTTGATAGAGGGAAAATCAAGAGCAGATTTTTCGAGGCAAAAAGTTTTTAATTTAATAATGAAAAAAATCTCGTTAGCGAGCTGGTGCGTCTAAGATCAATTTTTTACCTTTAGGACTTCATGGTAAGCAATACGAATCGAGACTATAAAAATAATTCTGGCTATTTAAATAATTATTATACTTAGGAGTAAAAAAAAATCACGATTAAATTTATTGAACACCGATGTTATATCGATGTTTTTGGGCCGATGTTTTTCTCACATCGATGTTGAACGTCCGATGTTGACATCGATGTACATATCGATGTTTTGCTCTCGATGTAATAACCCTACTATACCTTATGTTATACTATAACAGTTATAGGATCCTATATTACTGTTAGGCCACTAGTTTGGCATCCTCACTTGTCTTACCATTAGGCCACTAGACTAGTTTGGTGGACTCACCCGTCTTACCGTCAGGCCTCTAGTTCGGCGTCCTCACCTGTCGTACGTTAGGCCACTTGTTCGGCATCCTCACTTGTCTTAGCATTAGGCCACTAGTTCGGCAGACTCACTCGTCTTACTGTCAGGCCACTCACTAGTTCGGCGACCTCACCTGTCGTACCATGTTTCATCCGGGGGTCCGGGGGTCGCCCAGGCGAGGCCTGTGGGGGCGAGTTTCTTTTTTTCACGATTTTTTAAACAATACTTATTTCGTGCCCACACAGACGTTTGGAAAACAAACCAGGCGTCAAAATTTGACTTTTAATTGACATTTAATGACGAAATTTAGATTGAAAAGTAGTAAAACTTGATTAAGAGCAAAATAATTGAAAACTTTTTACAATTTTGATTCAGCTTCTCTGAGAGAAGATCTCTCAAGGAGGGTCGATTTCAAAAATCAAATGTCCGTCCACCTTCCGGACCGTTTGTATGTAGTTGGATTTTTTTTTTTTTTTTTAATTACCTCCAACACGAGTTCGAAAACTACTCGTTCCCACGTCCTGGTCACAGCCTTTAAAAAACTCCACATGCAACCCCTTCAAAGCCTCGCGGTGTAGACTGATTGAATTTGTGGGACTCATCAAAATATGGGACTCAAATCTAGTAAGTAATCTTAAATCTAAGTAGTAAGTCTTACCTATTTTGTCAAAATGATCAACTACTTTGCTGTTTTTTTTTTTTCTTTTTTAAATTAAGACTTATTAGGCACCCCTCTTAGTTGAATTTGTCAAATATTGAAAGTGTAAAATATTAGCGACACTTTTCCGAACATTTCAAGTTGAATCAAAATCGGTTGAATATTGGACATAAATTCCAGAAAATGGATTCATTTTAAGCACATTGAGAAACTGCCTCTCTGAGAACTTGCCATTAAAATTGTTAACAAATTTTCAATTTTTCAATCTAGTATTTTGCTCTTAATCAAAATGTTTTACTTACAAGTAACTATGAATTTTCTTTTCTATTTTTCAACGTAAGCCTCAAAGGCCACGCAGAATACATAAAAAAATCAAAGTTTAGTGAAACAAGGAAGTTGAATACTGAGGATCGATGTTGTTCCCAGTTTTGCTGCTAAGGAGCGCTGCGATTACCCCTTGTCGCCGGCTTCTATAGCATTAAATAACAAGTATTTTTATAATATAAAATTGAAAAAAAAAAAACAAAAAAAAAAAAAACAAGTATTTTTATAATATAAAATTTTTATATTAGAAAAACACTTTTTTTGTTGTTTTTTTAGTGTCCTCGCAAAAGGTGATACAACCCAAAGCCTTTTCTCGGGTCCTGCCTCAACCTATCGAAAGTTCCCAACTCCTTCGGGGTGTAGCCGGAATAACGTGTAAACTTAGTTTGTGTGGGAATCGTGGGACGAGGGGGTTTTCCCAAGGAAATGGGGTCGAATTCGTAAAGCAGCAACTCTCCCATACATGTCCTGCGGGGAGGAAGAAAGCACATAAATCAGCCCAGTACGACGAGGATGAACTTAGCGGGGCAGTTGAGAAAAGACTTTTTTTAGTTTTCCAAGGCCGATAAAGAAAAAAATTCGCGATGTCAATGAAAACAATAAATATTATTTCTCCTCGTGCGGTTTATTTCATTGTCATTTTTAGCACGGAATCTCTTTTTGGCAGTGAGAGAGCAAAACAGGTTGGCCGGTTACAAAAAGGGTCATTGGGGGATTGAGGGTCGTGTTTTGAACGAGCTTTTTGACGCAGGAAAAGGGGGAAGGAAATGTGTCTGCTGGGAATAAGCGAAAAAAAAAGAGTCCTGAGAAAGACCTTTTGTTGCGAACGACTTCTTTTGTCTCTTTGATATTTTTATTCGCAGAAGAATGCGCTCTTATCACACGAGGCGTTGAAGTATTTGGAAGCTTTTTCAAAGTCAACGAGGTGGAAGAATATTTTGGGTGCTGGTCAGCTGTCTCAGATTCACCGAAATGTTTAGTTCGGTGTATATTTATCGGTACCTAGCACCATCTGCCTTCCATGGAACACGCCATCTTGGGTGATATCTCCGGACATATTTAGTTCATAGCACAAAATATTCTGGCGGAAAGAATCAATAGAAAATGACGAGTGAAAGGAAAATGAATGGGAGCAACGTTTTCTACCCGTTCAAATAACTCAGCTAAGACAGCTTTTCCACGCACCGATCGTGAGGGGGTCCATTATCTCATTTGAGGGGATGTAAAACCGGTTTGAGATCGTAAAGTCTGGTTTCAGGGGCTGTAAAAGCGGGTTGAGATCATAACCTCTGGGACTGTGAAATCGGTTTGAGATGATTAGGTGACCTAATCATGACCTAATCATGACCTTCTACGTCCGGTTTGAGGGGATGTAAACCTGGTTTGAGTTCGTTAAGTCTGGTTTGTGGGGACGGACAACCGATTTGAGATCATGAAGTCTGGTTGAACGGTTTGAGATCATGACGCCTGGTTTTAGGGTATGTAAAACCGGTTTGAGCTCATAAAGTCTTGTATAAGTGGTTTTGATACCGGTTTCATCAGAATCTGATCTGATCTGATCATAAAATCTGGTTTGAAAGAATGTATAACTGGTTTGAGATAATAACTGGTTTGAGGGGCTGTAAAACCGGTAGGTAGATCAAATAAATATAAATATAAATAAATAAATAAAACAACTATGAGATAAGGGGATCTAGTTTGTAAGAATGAAATCTAGACTGAGTAATTTAATACCGGTTTGGAATCAAGTAATCGGCTCTTAGGGGATTTAAAACGGGTGCCGTTCATAAGCGCCAAGTCGGTTTAATCCCTATTTAAGGACCGTTCACAAGCGCCAGCTGTGCTCAGGACACTCATTTGCGGACCGTTCATAAGCGCCAAGTCCTGGTCCGAGGCACATTTTGGCTGAGTTACATAAGCGCCAGTTGGA
This sequence comes from Pilophorus perplexus, assembly GCA_955831195.1. Lineage (NCBI taxonomy): Eukaryota > Metazoa > Arthropoda > Insecta > Hemiptera > Miridae > Pilophorus > Pilophorus perplexus. The sequence continues at coordinate 27,434,335 of OY037008.1, forward strand.
GGGAATGTGGGGAAAAAAGCAGGGAGAAAAGGAAAACAGTGAACGAGAGAGCAAAGATGATCAAACATAATATGTTTTATGTATTATGTAAGCAAGAAGAGCTGTTAGCCGACGGCACATTCTGTTTGAACGAAGTTATGCCACCTTCTGGGAATTCCTAGTAAGTTCATGTGCACACGCAGCGCGAATCAGAAGACAAGGAATACCTTACGACAAGGTATATATACGAACTTTGGGCCCAATATTCGAATCATACCTACTACGTCGCGACTACAATACTTAAGGCGGGTAGGTATGCTGAAACAAGCAGTTGACACTACCAAGAAAAATATTAAATAATGAAATTTTGAGTGCGGGACGTGACTTGTTGTGCCACAACTAAAATAATAATAATTATTGACAGTGAACAGCAGGGCACTGCAGAGATACTACACTACAGAGAATAACCTATTTTCTTCTACCATGGATGTTCAGTTGAGTCCTGCAAGCATCGCTTTTCCCTTTTTTCCCTCTTTTTGCCCATGTGGCGCTTACGAATCGTACAGAGGCTTATAAACACATGGCGCTTCCGTAAGGTGTGGGGATTTAATCCTAATGCTAATTTAGGGCCTGGAGAAGGAAGTGGCGCTTATGATCGGTCCTCGGATTAGAAATTTTCGGGAGGGTGACGCTTTCGTATGGTTTTCGACCCCCTCTGGCGCTTTTGTATGGCACCGTTTAAAACTGGTTAGGGGTTATTATAATAACCTGATAAGGTCTGGGTAAATTTAAAACTGTTTTGAGTTAATGAACTATAGTTTAATGGGATCTGAAGCTGGTTTGAGGTACCTAATGAAACCTGATTCGAGGGGATTTAAAACCGGTTTGGGAAAATAAAATCGGGTCTAAGAGGCTTTAAAACCACTTTAGTATAAGAAAATCTGGTTTATCGGATTTTAAAACAAGTATAGAATACTTAAATCTGAATACTGTAAAACGTTGAAACAACGAAATCTGGTTTGAATGTATTTAAAACTGGTTTGGAAATTTTTAATCAGGTTTGAAGGGCTTCAAAACTGCTTTGGTTTAAACCAGGTTTGAGCATAAATTGTGGTTTAATGGATGTAAAACTGGTTTAAGGCAAAAAATCTAGTTTGAGGTTATTTAAAACCAATTTTTAAAACGCTGCAAATTTCATACAAGGGTTTATTATTCATTGATATCGGTTAGTTGTGAAGGAATTCATTTCTGTCTATGAAAAAAAATTTAAAAAAATTTGTTGATTTTTTTAAAAGAATTTTTTAAAATTTATTTATTTTTTATTTTTTACAAATTTTTTGTGTTATTACTTGAATAATATTTGACCTCCTGGGATCTTTCAAAAATCCGATTTGTAGCCCCATGAAAGCCCTATAGATCCCAACACCGAAATCGGATCATTCCGGGACCCCAAAAAATGGATTCTACGTCCAAAAATACTTCGAAAACGACACCTGACTTGATCCCATAGCGAAAAGCCTTAAAAAAAAAACCTCCCTTAGTCCCATTTGAGGCCCATAGCGCCCTACGGATTTGGTCGATCGGGCTGAAAACCTTGCGGGCACAACCAGATGGTAAACCAAGTATTTTGTCAAAATTTCAAACTTAAAAAAAAACTCCTACTGCCCAAAACGACCCGGATGGCGGACGGCGTTCGGCGTACGGCGGACGGACATTTCGGTTTTGGAATCTAGACCTCTTGAAACGGATACATAATATCAAATTTTGAGGCCGATCGGAGTCGTCGACCTCCGTCTCGAAAACATAGGTGTATTATTCCAAAAATAATGAACGAAATGTCGTCTTGCTTGAAGGTGTTTATAAACACCTCTGGTTTGAGGCGATTATGGCGGGAGATTTTAATTTCTTGTTTTTATCATTCATGTAAAGTCATCATTCACCGTATCATGATACGGTGAATGTGCACATTCGCCCAAAGTGTTGGCCTCATTTACACTAATTTAGAATCGATCGTATGCTATAAACCGAGATTTCCCACACCCGCGAGACCCTAAATCTACTTTTTTCCGCACTATTCTCTACGTTATCCCCATAAGGTTACGTTTGGGAAGGAACCCAAGAAAAAGAACTTGCCGGAATTCCCTCTATTTCTGTCTTCAACGTTCGTATTGATTCCCGCCATTGTCCCTCAGCCAAATCTATAAATATTCATGAAAATCATATTAAACGATCGACGGCTAATAATATCTGGTTCTTGGGTAGGTACGTCATTTTCCCAACTGTACACGGCTGGTGGTTCTGTGTTTACTCGAGGTAAACACTTCGAAATTCAACATGGTTTCGGATGAATTTTTTAGCACTTGATAAATCACCAGCGTCGTTCGGCTGTTCCTTGATGCTTGTAGACAAATTAATTTAGATTTGGACTCGCAGTATCAGTCAGATCTGTGTCCAGAGCCGAGTGATACATAGCGCACGATCATGCCGAAGACATGAAAGAAAGAAGCTTTGTTGTTTACTATTTTGACAAAAGGGAAATTGTGCCAAGGCGATTAAAAAAATCTCGTCCGAGTAAGTTCGCTCTTGACTTTGTTTTGGCACACGGATATTGAGCCCGATCTGAGACGAAAAGGACTATCTGGGTCAAACTGGCTCGCGTTAAAAAAAAAAAAAAAAAAAAAAAAAAAAAAAAAAAAAAAAAAAAAAAAAAAAAAAAAAAAAAAAAGATTCCCTGTCACATCGGTGCGAATGTCGTCGATGGCGAAAAAAAAGACGATTTCAAGAGAATCGGAATATGAATGCGGTGTCAAATGACGGGCCATTCCCATCAGATCTGTGGTCCCCGCGAGATAAGATAAAAGCGGGAGAATCGAGAAAGCCTTAAAATAGAAACCAAAAGGTGACCTCGAACTTCCGGAGAAACTCGCTGCATTTCAAACTCCCAGACGTGGCTATTGTTTGTAAAACTGCGATGAGGTGGGTGGAATGTCCAAACAGATCGATTTCAAGAAGACACACAGAGTACTAATATTGATTTAGTAAGCAAGAAAAGATTGGCCCAAAATCAAGGTTAACATTCTAACTTTCAGATGCTTATCGGGCCACCCCCTGCCTTTGCCTGCCACAATTATTCCAGGGAGAAATAGCCGATTAAACATAAATGTTACTATAGTACGTAACATTTATGTAAATGTGATCTTTATAAAATTTAATGTTACTATAGTAAAATCGTCATAAATGACTCAATTTGGGTAAACTTCAGACACCTGAGCATCGATTTTTCAAAACCATAAAATCGCATTTGCTTGAGAGCAGTAAATCATTCCCCATCCCTAACACTCAGCAAGCCCCCCCCCCCCCCCCTTTTTTTTATCTGACGGCACAATTAGAGGAATGGACGTGCACCCGAATTTTGGGTTAAATAATCCTGTGCGGTGTTGTTCGAAGTCAAAAAGAGACAAATACTTCATTTTTGTGACAAAAAGTATTTCACGTAGTTTATATTCATCTAAAGTTGTTCTGGTCGATTCAAAAAGGACGTGCGTGACGCCACGTACGGCCCTTCCGGTTTGAAGCTGGTTTCCCACCAAAACACCAGAGTGCAGATCGATTTTTCATATTTTTGAAGATTTTCTTGGAGATTGTGACTAGTGACATTGTAGTAACGCAAAAATGGCTGTGTTCGCTTTGTTGTGAATGTTATCGTATATTGTAAACTTATATCGACTTGATTTCATATATTTGGATATGTAACTATCCGATCCTTCAGTTTTTTTAATTTTTTTAATGGTGGCCAACTTGGCAAATCGCTGACCAATGGGAGCTGATCGCTGGATTCCGCCGAAAATTCAAATTGCGATTTTTTCAAAAATTCTATACATTCGTATGAATTTACAATTTGTGTTTTAACCCCATTTTCGGTGTTAATTGTATGCATTCTAACGATTAAAAAATAATACAAAAAAACCAATTTTTTCTCTCTCTCTCGTGATATATGCTTGCCGAGCTTGCAAGCTAACAATGTAATGGGCATTGCCCATCAATGGAACTGCAAGTGGAGAATATCGCGTTTTCCAACGTTGCATAACGACTTCCTTTCCGGATTACGCTCACAGATTGTTTATAGAATCTATACTATCTGATAGTTTCGCTGTTCCCACGCTAGTATCTGCCCGTATTTATTGACACCCAATTCTTCACTTTAGTCGGTCTTGACCTGAAATACGGTCTTTACGCGTAGGAAATTTTCAGACCGCAAGAAATTTTTGACCTCACATGTGATACAACTAGGGGTCGCAATCCCGCACGATTTTCAATCCCGCGGGATCCCGCGCGGGATTCAAGCCAATCCCGCGGGATCCCGCGGGATCCCGCAGAATTTTGTAATTAATAACATAATTTTGTTTAAAAACCGCAATTTCTTTACAAAACCCTGCGAATTTTGCACAAGCGTTTACAATTCTTTGATATAGGTTAATTGCGCAAAAATTAATACTGTTCCATTAAGAAAATACTCTTGAAAAAATAAAAATAAATAAAATTTATTTTCTGTGAGATGTTTGTCCAGATGTGGGACCTCGAAAAACGGATTACTCGAAAAACCACACCTTATTTGACCTCCTGGGTTCCTTCAAAAATCCTATTTTCAGCCCCATGAAAGCCACACGGGTCAACATTTCTGATTTAAAAAAATGCCTACTGCCTAGAACGGCGGACGGGCATTCTGTTATTGGAATCAAGACATCCTGGAACGTATAATGTCAAATTTTGAGGCCGAACAGAATTTTCGACTCCGTCGCTATTGAATAGGTGTATTGTTCAAAGAATAATAAACCAAAATGTATTTTAAAATATTTTAACAAATATAAGGAAATAAATGCATTGAAAGGAGTGAGATAGAGTCATCCTCTGCAGCTGGGAAATAGCCAACTTGCTGAAAGAAATACCACCAGAGAAGGTCAGTGAGTTAATAGTTTCTCTCACCCAAATTTGATCGGCGCTGATTGCAGAAATAGGTTTCCATGGGAACCTACAGCGGCAGCTGTAGAGAATGCTCTCTCTGACTCTACACTTGTGGGAGAAATCGTCAAAAAGAATGTAAAATAATATTAAACTTTACTGAATATTATGCGAACTGGAGACAGCGCCCCCTCTTTCCCCTCGGATAGGTTAGATAGTATCTGGATCTTGAGCAGGATCGTAAAATTTACGTATTTAATTACCACAATAATCGCAAAAATATTGTGAACTACAGCACAACAGGCTTGAGGAGGACTTATATGAATCACAGGCAATGAGAATGTGATTTACAGTGTGCAGGCTGCGATTCACACCACAGAAAACGCGACTTTTTTGAACAAGAGGAATCCCGCAAAATCCCGCGGGATCCCGCGTTGAGAATCCCGCATTTGCAAGATTGGAAAAACACCGCGGGATCCCGACCCCTAGATACAACCCTATCACGTAGTTACATGGCGAGAAAGGCGAGTTGGACGCTCGAATCGGCATCGCGAAGTGACTGTGAGTATAAGATGTCGCTGACTTTTTTTTTTCTTGTGGTCCTCGATAAAAATTTCCTCTCGGGAGAAACTTGCCTGGTAATCCAATTTGCTTCCTAACGGCGTTTTCCTCCAGAAACTTTTTTCACTCGCCGCTTGATCCTCCGACGAGTCGAAAAGACGTAAAATGGTGTGACCCCCGGCAGCCGGTTCAGTTCATTGATTTCGTACGTAACTTGACCTCAACTGGAAGCTGGTTGGGGCGGAAACTCCCATCTCGGCGGAATCCAGGAATCGGGTCGCTCTATCGAATCACGAAGCAATCAGACGACCTTCCGGTATAATGACGACAACTGATTCAAGTAAAGGGTGTCCTTTATTTATGTCTGTTATAGTAAGAAACATAATATTATGGCGGTTATGATGACACTATAAAGGACCGGTCCACTCTTAGTTGGGCAGATGGCTGACAGGTTGAGCTCTTCAGAAAGTGAGTGGCGGTCCCAGGACTTGGGAGGTCTGGATTTGGGCCCAAGCGGCAGAATATGCACCAGTTTTGAGTCCCTGCACGCCTGACAATCTGAACAAACATCATCCAAACTCTGGGGATTCTTTACCTTTTCTGTTGATTTGCCAGATTCGATCCTGCCACCCCATAGTTTTTCTTAACATTGAAACTACGCAGCTTTGATCAGAATGGGCAAAACCAGGGGAACCAGAGATTCGAAAAATCAATTCCTCTGCCATGATATCTGAGGCCGCTAATGTAGCATCATTCACAGGTAATCTTTCCAAAACGCTGTGAAGTGAGTCTCTAACCTCTGCCCAGTTGATTCGTGATCTGCATCCTCATAGTCTACAGGAGCAAGTCTCTGCGCCCCAGATGGTGCGCACCCATAATGCAGCAATGGGTACCAACATGCCAATCTGAGCACTTAGCAAAGTATTTTCTACATCAAGGCTTCCCAAAATTTTTGGCTTGCGGACCCCTTTCACGGAGCAATATCTACTGTGGGCCCCTCTTACTCAAGTATTTAAATTTAGATAATATCTGAATATATTATGATATAATTACTGATATAATTACTATATACTAGTTTTTGGTAAATAGCGAAAAAGAGCCCTTTTTTCAGTGCGCTCCAGTGGCCTTACTATTGTTCCGATCTTCCATTCAGCAGGAAATGTTGTTTCCTTGAATGTCCTTTTGTCACATATGTTTTTCTCGAGAAACGATTTGTTTTCGAAATACAAGCTAAAAACTTAATAAATAGAAAATTTTGACGTTATTTCGACTCTCCGCCTTGCAAGTTGTGCTCGTTCACACTCGCAGAGCTCTCCCCAATCTTGACCTTCCAGGCTCCTTCCAGATGGTCCATAATGGGAATGGGAAGACGGACTGCCGTCTATAGAATATAGACCATCCCTATAGGGAATGGTGTGGACCATATACCTACCTAGCAGCTATTTTCTATTTCGATGGAGTGGTGTAGTTACATTTCACTGCAGGCCCTCCACTCTAGTTTACTCCACACGCTAAAATTTCCTGCCTTAAGTGGAGCGGACTGAGCATGGATTTAACGAGTGACAACTTTGATACTGACGTGTTTATTGTTATACGAAGAAGGAAACGCTAAAAGGCAAAATGCACAACTACTATCAACTACATCAAATTATGTTAATAGGGGAGGATGAAAATTTGCTTGAGAAGTTTTCATGTTTTTAATAATTTAATTAATCTGAAGATCAAAAGGTTTTATAATTTTTCCGATAAATTTCCCCCAAAATTCCCCCAGATATAGTATAAATCCCCCCCAAAAAACCCTGACGACATCGTCTCCCCAAATTCCCCCGGCGACCAAAAAAATCTGGGGACTATTTTACCTATCTACTGGTGATTTCAGTACAAATTCGTGGTTATTATTGTATTTATTTATTATTTTCATTTGCAGTGAAATGAATTTTTCTCCAAGTTCGCCGCGGACCCCCTGGTGAGCATAGGTCCACAGTTTGGGGACCCCTGGTCTGCACTGTTCTATTTTTTTTTAAACTGGTGACCCATCTGAGGTCCTCCCTCAAAAACCGGTTTCCGCTCACTATTTATTTTCACTTTGCTTTGTTGCTGGGCACTTTAATCATGGCGTAACTGTCAAAGAAACTTGATGTGTTTTTATTTCAGTTCTACTAACTCATAAGTGCTCTGCGTGTTTAAATAAAAGAACTTCTCTCTTCTCTTTGCTGACGCGATAATCTCTAAAAGATTAAGTTTTGCAACTGTATCAATTTGTAATCCCCCTCTTTCCTTTCCGGCCCAGAAGTCCATGTGCTCGCAAATTCGATAAAAAGCTATGCGAATGCTCCTCCTCGACATCTCTAATTCCACACAGCCTAAGCTTTGCTCAAGTTCCCTCCGTTGTAACGCAAATTGAATTCCGGAAGAACTTGGGAGAGCAATTTTAAAACGTTCGAGGGAGCTCAGGCTTTACCCTCTTAAGTGCGTACGGCTAGGCGCAATTAAACCTTCATACATACAAAATGGGTAAGAAAAGACCGGAAGCAGTCTCTTTTATAAAAGTTGTCTGACTGTTGAGTGTGCAAGTTCAGTCAAACCTTTCAGGGAAATCCTCTCATGACTCAAACACGCCACTGGTTTTCAATTCTGACTTGTTAGGTATAAATGACTACAAAGGCTGAGCTCGTAACTCTTCGCACCTTGACATGAACACATTCGCCTCATTGTTCTCAGTGAATAAACCCCATCTATCCCCGTCCACAAGGAATCTACCCCCAACAAAACCTTCACGAGCAAACTTTAATATGGGGAAATTCTTGGGAGGGCCGGACCATTTTTGGTGCAGCTATAAGACCAGGAGGCATAAAAGGAAGGTAAACCACGTATAGGAAATACATAAAGATCTTCCTCATTTCCGTGAAACGCCTGAGTTACAGCACCCTTTTACTGGTCATTTCACTCAAGTGTGTTATTACATGTATGTCGAAGTGACTTCTTAGGGCTTCCAGTGGGAAGTGATTAAATCTGGAAGATTGCAATTTAAGTGTCACGTCAGTATGCTATTAGCTCAGCGAAAGCAAAGCAAATTATAGGGACCAGGGTAGTTTTGGAATCCCATAAATTTAATTAACGAATAGAACCACTTGAAAAACGACTCACCACTTGAATCTTTAGGCTAATTTACACGAGTCGAGTAAACGGTAGAGTAGTGGTAGAGTAGAGTGACCTAATTGCACTCTACTCACGTAAACGTTTTCAGTATCTATACTATATAGTAGAGTTACTATATAGTAGAGTTACTCTACTCTACCGGGTCCCCCATGGTGGGACCACCAGAAATTGACTCTCCTGTTCACTCAACTGCCTACTCTACGAATGTAAACAGTTTTGGTAGAGTATAGTAGAGTAGGCGGTAGAGTGGTCAGTAGAGTGACAAGGACTCTAGGAGTAGAGTAGACTACTCTACCGTTTACTCGACTAGTGTAAATTAAGCTTTTGGATGACTTTGAATTTCACTCTTTAAAACACCCAACTGTGTCCCCTTTAATGATTTACAATTCGTTTTAAAGGTGTTAAACCTGGTTGCTACTTTTAAGGCACAGACGCGTCGCATCCTAAAAGTGGATGTTTTCAGACGTCAAAGCGATTTTGCTCTCAGGAGCCCTAGTGGATAGAAGCTGACAATCCAGATTGCATTGACCAACTCTGATTCTCAAAAACTGTTCACCGAGAACTCACCTATTATAGGTTTTCCATAATAGGTTTTCCATCCGCAGCTCAGTGTTTCAGTATAAACATGTCATTCATCAAGACTAGAGTTACCTACAAAATTTGTATTTAATACAGGTAGGTAGGTATGTGGTCAGTATTTCATCTTGAACTCCTGTACAAAAAAATCTATCAGATAGATTCTGTTTTAGGGGAATAATACAGAAAAATCAAACTTTACTTCCGTGTTCTGGGAAAATAAATCCTGACCTCGAATGCAATGTGGAAACATGTGGGGAAAACATTAATAATGTATAATATACTCTAAGTTAGGTTTTTGCAACGCTTGTTTTAATGAGCGACATGTTTATACAGGTGCCAGACCTCTCAGTGAGTGAATAGTTAGGTTTCAACCTTTGTTTTGTGTCTATGTATTCAAGAATCGAGAACACTACTGTTCTTTTGTTTGAATTTCCTACCCAAAAATCGGCGTTCCAGAAACACTGCGCAGTTGAGAATTTTTCAAAATGAATTGCGGATTTTCCAGACTTAATTGAGAACTTTCCATTTCAATTAGAGAATTTTCTATTTTAATTTGAGAATTAAATTTTGTCATTTTTAATTAAGAATTTAAAATTTCAAGTTAAAAAAAAAAAAAAACTTAATTCAAGGTCATTAAGAAAATGTTTTAAAGGTTTTTTTGTGCCCCAGGTCGATGTCCGTTGTTTTAGAATGATTCAAGCAGAGCCTTTCATTTCAACCAGTCGGCTGTATTTGCTTGGGACTCCCTCTCCAGCTGGGACACCTCTTCGATGGTTCGTACTCGATCCAAAAACGCTTGCATACGAGTCTGCAACACATTGGGACATTTTATGTCTTTAGTCCCCCCCTTATCACCACCCTTTCTCCTGCCCTTGTATCTCTACCCACGGCTTCATTTTGGCTTTTTCTCAAAGTGGTTTCTAACGTGGAAACTAATAAGAACGAAACAACATCCATTAATAACATCAATATAAATATAAAATGGCGACATAAATACCAAGAACAAGCACGCAAGAAATGCGTGATAAATCGAGAGCTTTCCAACGAATGGTGAACGATTTCTGTCCCTTGAAAACTAAAGAAGTCTCATTTCCCCAGCAATGACATTTTATGTCATACCCGCAGGAGGTGAAACAATAATTGTAACTGTGACAGCAACTGTAATTATTACGGTTACTGATTGTACTTACTGGTTCATGGACATAATGTTATAGCTCGCAGTTGGCTGCGGAATTCCCACTTCACTGAATTGGGAGTTTCATTACTTACATTTCATTCGAAAACGTCATTACTACAACTGAATACTAATCGGTGTTTATCTTTCATTTTCATAAAATACTAGCTGGGAAACATGTATGCACGAATTTCCCTAAAGTTGGGGACAAGCCTGAGTGTACCCCAATAAACCCCGCACCCTTCAAAAATTAAAGCTAGGCTTTAATTAACAAAATTAGGCTGGCTATTGAGACGGAAATTCGATCAATTCCAACCGATATGCTTGATTTATGCAAAACGTTAAAGGATCGACTCCCTGAATGCGTTGCTCAAGAAGGAAGACATTTAATGGACATAATCTTTCATTATTAACAAATTTGGTTTTCTTCGACGAATTTCCATCGTTACTTAACACTTTAAAACTTATTTCAACCCGATATCTTCAAAATTGACAATTTGCCGGCTATTTATAAACCATCCGGCTTATCTGCGCCACCCTGTATAAATAGCGACAAAGACGGAGAAGACACCAATGAACCAGAGACCAATAGATTTAGTCGAATATTTTAACGAACAAAATTTGTGTTGACGAACAATATTTAATGTAAAATTTTACATTATAATATAATTATCTTGCCGCATTGCATCATTTTTACAGGCAAACCGTTGCCGTGAATTTCCCATAAGAGTTGATTATTTTGTACACTTTTTGTGGGAAAGTTTTTTCCGTGGTGACGTTTTGACTGGGAAAGTATTTTCCTAGCGAGCTTGAAATGGGAAAGTTTTTTTCCGGGAAAGTTATTACCAGGAGAGTTTCTTTCGGCTTGCCAGTTGCGGGATGGCCCCCCAAGAAATTCTCTGCCCCTACAGTTTTCTCAAATTCTGTCAGTAAGCCCCTACAGCCGAACGGATTTTTTTCCAGAGTCAGTCTTACCTCACCCACTGGTAGTAGACTTTGCAAAGCCTTGGAAAAACATGACTTCTGACAATGGGATCTGGATGGCCTGTGGCACATTTCGATGCTTTGAATCAATCCGTGGATACCCCGTATATCCTATCCAGGGACCTGGGACCGTGTCGTATCTAGACGGTTTTTATGAAAACATGTTAACTGGGTTCCCCATCACTGCCGTAGCTAATCCGGGATGTAACCTCTAATCGAGCAATCATCCCGGAGGGTCTTCATCAGCATTCCTAGTCCCATCTCCAGAACACACGATGTGATCAAGGGCTATTGCAGTGGTTCATATTGTTCCAGTGACAAAACGAAAGGTCAGGTGTGGCTAAGTAAACACCTCTTCAATGGCCTCAAATTCTTACTTCAGCACACCTGCGGTATCGTTTCCTTTCCGCAGATAGACGGAAAGTTGAAAATCTTATTCGGGGAACTTCTCCAAACACGATTCCCGAAGGGCCGCCAATAACAGTAACCGATTGAGCTAACTCAGATAAGGCATCACCTCCAATACGAGTTTCGCTACGGTAAAATGTTGTACGAAGTTATTTCTGCTCAGGGAGTTATGGGTGAGGCAGTAAATAAAGTTTAGACGTAAAAAGCGCTCAAAATAACTTTTTCCTCGGTATTTTATAATTGATCAGTAAAAATAATACAACGTAAAAACATTATTGTACTCTAAAATTGTACCATAAACCCGTTTAAATGATCGTAAAAAGGCAGTGATTAAAAATGTGCGGGAAATCGCATGAGATTTGATAAATAGGCTTCGTGTGGTGTAATTCCTCTTTAGTGTAGCAATCAAAAGCGTTACAAATGAGACAGTGAATAGGATCGTAGTTGACAGGCTCAGTTAAGGCCTAAATGCGTGGCGAAATCGGTGCCTTTAAATGCTTGTCGGGGTGAAATGTGAGGGGCCGTGAATGCCTTTAGAAGAGGATGTTGGCTCTTGAGGGATAAGGGCTCGTCACAATTGATAGACGTAAATCAACTGGACTGGGATCAACGAAATGGTGTGAAATCAGTTTTGTTCTTGGATGGTTTTCATTTAGGCAGTTGGTGAAAAAGGGAGTGATGTCGGTAGTTTAATTTTAAGAAGGTATCTGGAGCCTATTGGCGATTTCATGCCTTATGAAATTCCTTAGGTTCAACGTCAACTCTATGGTATTTTTTGTTGATGGGGTTCTCGACAGCCCTGTTCCCAGCCCCTCATTAGTGCATTACAAGTTCCGTTTCTCACCCGGCAGCACTTCACCGAGCATTAAGCACCTGAGGATATATCACACTCGGGCTAATCACGTCCCCAGCTCGGCGTAATGAATAAGCAAGTCTGCCTCCACTCGAGTGATCGAATTGCAGGTCGAGAAAGGAGAATACCTACAGCACGTATGCGTCTTGCGGCACGCCTCTTCAACCGATGGCGATTTATACTAAGCCCTCAAGACGGATTGGTGTTGTTGGTCGGGTATAAGCTCACTACAAAATGCTCAGCAGACTACAATGTAGTGTATGATTATGTCATAGTTATGTTATAGATTATGTCATAATAAAGGATTTTCCACGTTGAAGACTTCATGGTTTTGTCATAAATCCAAATCGGCCAAAGTTTTCATTCACGTTTTAGGGACAAACTCCTATTTATAAGTTTGAGTTTATAAACTGATCATGATACCAATATACTTACAAGTTCTAGATGGACCATCCTGCCTTCAATTGGAATATTATAAGTTAAAACTACTAATCAGTAGTCTTGTACTAAAGAAAATAAATATAGGAGCTGCCGCTGTCACAAGAGCAGTCTGGTTTCCTTGTATCAGACAACTCGTGCTGAAAAAAAAAATCGAGGTCCTCAGAACCCTGGACCAGTTAAAAAACGCTGCAAATTTTACACAAGGGTTTATTATTGTTTCATATACGTTACTTGTGCAGAAATTTAATTCTGTCAATGAAAAAATTTAAAAAAAAATTTTTTTTCTGATTTTTATCTCAAAAAAAATTTTTTTTGGATTTTTTTTGTTCAAAAATGTGTTTTTTCAAAAATTCTGTATTTTTTACTCGAAAAATATTTAACATCCTGGGATCCTTCTAAAATCCCATTTTTAGCCCCACGAATGCCCTAAAGATCGCCCCAGTGAAATCGGATCGTTCCGGGACCCCAAAAAATGGATTCTACTTCGAAAACGACACCTAACTCGATCCCATAGCTAAAAGCCTTCAAAAAAACCCTCCCGTAGCCCCATTATAGCCCCATAGCGCCCCACGGGTTTGGGCGATCGGACTGAAAACCTTGCGGGCACAACTAGATGGTAAACCAAGTATTTTGTCGAAATTTCAGATTTTTTAAAAATTTCCTACTGCCCAAAACGGCCTGGACGGCGGACGGCGGACGGACATTTCGGATTTAGAATGTAGACCTCTTGAAACGGATAATGTCAAATTTTGAGCCCGATCGGAGTCGTCGACCCCCGTCGCGAAAACATAGGTGTATTATTCCAAGAATAATAAACCAAAATTTGAGAAACTATAAAACATCAGTAAACTGATGACGAGTATCTACACTGCATGCAGATACATCTGTACATGGATATGTCGTATGATGGCAAATAAAATGAATCGAATGTAGCGCAGCTATCAATACTCGTGTTTTTTTCAAAAACTACCATGCATGTTTAAATAGCCATCATAAGACATATCCATGTAGAGATCCAGGTACTGAGTAATTTCATTTTGAGTTGATGGGTTGCTATGGGCTGCATATAGTTGTTGATAGACGGGAATTTGATAATTCACTACGAGAAACTAACAAGCGTTGTTACTATGAAAAATTAAGTTGACGGGTTGCCCACGGGTGCAACCAATAAACAAAAAAAACAAAAAAAAAAAAAAAAAAAAAAAAACATGTCGAAGAGGTGAGCGCACCTTTCCATTTTTTGATGGAAAGGTTGCGCTAAAAAACGTTGCATTTTTTGTGTGTCACAAAATTTTGCAAGACCCCCAGAACTAAGATATATCCATCTCAAAATGTGATCAAATCAAATAATCAACAAGACAAAAAGAGACGTGTGTGGAGGCGCGAAGGTTACCAGAACAACCGACACCGTCCAGAAAGCAAATCAATCTGCACAAAATGGGAAAACAATTTCCTCCAGCTCCAAGTCGTTAGATTTAATTTGAATGAGAAGGTTACGCGAGAGGTTTCAATATGGAAGGGTTTCCTTCCTGACCACTTACGAACCGCTCGATGGAGAGCGGTCGGTTTTGGTCGGACCGGGGTTCAACCAGCGTTGTGTGCTGGAACGTGGATAGCGGTTAATCTTTCGAGTGGTCGGCATGCGCCGGTCGACCAGTCGGACCGCGGTCCACCAGCAGGAACAGACCTCTTGAAAGACCTCCTGTGATCCTTCAAAAATCCCATTAGTAGCCCCATTAAAGCCCACAGATCCCTACAGTGAAATCGGATCGTTATGGGACCCCCTAAAATGGATTCTACGTTCTAAAATATTTCGAAAACGACACCTAATTCGACCCCATAGCCTAACCCCTTCAAAACCCCCTCCAATTGCCCCTTTTTAGCCCAACAGAGCCCCAGCGATCGGGCTGAAAACCTTGCAGGCACAACTAGAAGATAAACGGAGTATTTTGTCAAAATGTCAGATTTTTAGAAAAATTTCTACTGCCGAAAACGGCTCGGACGGCGGACGGACGGACCTCTCCAAACATATAATATCAAATTTTGAGGCCGATCAGAATTGTCGACCTCCGTCGCGATTACATAGGTGTATTATTCCAAGAATAATAGACCAAAATGAAAGTTTGAATAAATGAATTGTGCAAGTCGAGTTTTTTTTTTTTTCTTAGTCAACTGAAAAGAAGGAATAATGGAGATCTTGATCAGCGTGATGACTTCACTGAACTCGTTCAAACATGAATTTATTGTCCCGGAAGTCAGGTCTGATAACGATTCATTACTTACTCGTCGCTGGGGAATCATAGTTGGTATTAGAGATGGGTATACCGATACATCGAATACAAATGAACCCGTTGTTTTTTGTTGGCCTTTGTGAGGCTTTTGTTGAGCCATCGGCGAGGGGGGTTTGACGGGTTTTGGCCAGGCGCTCGAGTGATGTGCCGTTTTCGGAGCGTTTGTGGGCGTTGATTCGATTTGTGGGAGTCCCAGACCTGTCCGAGGGGCTACAGTTTTGAAGAGGGGGACTTTTGAAGGGTTTACCTTGTGATTAAATGAGATTCTGACGAAGGAATTGTCCAGTGTTTCGGTTTCTGATGTTTTCCATTTTTTCCGATTCACCACGTTACCTACACATATTTCCTGACATCATGTACACCCTTCATAAGTATCGGAAAAGGAGTTTATTCATCCAAACATTTTATTAAATAAATGAAGGTTTTTTCAATTATATTACTTCAATCCTGGAAGTTAATTTTTATTAAGGGGCATAATGAAACATTAATGGACTGAGGACCCAGATCTAATTGTGACCTCCCTTAGGGAATAATAAATCAAAATGAGCCTTGGAAGGCAGCTGCAATATTTAAGTTCAATATTTAGTTTTCACTCAGCGAATTTCCCGACAAATGAAAGTCTTCTTGCTCATTTTCATTATCAATTCAACTGCCTCAACCAGGTACAACTGCTTATCAGAATAACAAGAAACAACTTTATTACCTGCTTCATTCTCCAACTTTTTAATCTTTTCTATTGTTGATCGAACTCGACGTCTCGGTGAATGTCTTTCTCATCAATTACGATAACGAAACCGGTTCATAAGATCGAAATACTGAACCGTTCAAAGTTTGCTTTTCAACTTTGCCGACGAACTTTTCCGAAGCCTAGTTCTTCTCGATGCTTTGGGGATCCGCTTCAAACTTGCCCTTTCAAGTCGAGGCAAGTTTGTCGGGAAGGGAAATTGTTGTCCCGAATTCACCGGGAAATGAGTCGAGTTGGTCGGGACGGCTAATTTTTCCCAGACGATGATGTTGATGACTATACTAAAAGATGCAAAAAAATACGTTTCCTTTCAAAAGGGCGAAAGAATGGTCCAACTTCGAAGTAGTCTTCCTAAAGTTTCCTAAGCCTTTATTCTGCTTGCTTAATATTTTTGCTCTTCTTTAATCATTAAACGGGCTATTTATTTGATAATCAAGCCCTGAGGGCTGACTTTTTGCCAATAATAATCATAAATACGTCTACAAAGTTTTTATCGCCAAATTTAGAAACCTCCTTGAAATGCTAACTTTTTCAATAATGTTTTTGTTTTGTTCATGCGGTTTAATTAGGAAGTGAAAACTGGAAGTTAGCAGCAGACTCCAGATAATTAATTCTCTCGGATTCATAATCCCGTGGGTTGCATAACTTTAAGGTGTTTCAGAATAAAGTTGATGGCCAGCCAGATTGGAACTATTATGACGGCAGTAGTTATTATAGTTTCGCTGCCTGGTTAGAGGGGGTTTCAGTGACAGTTCATTCATCACAGGGTTTCGCTCTTTTGGCGGAGAAATTAAATTGGAAGTTAGCGTGACGGTGCCAGAGAACTCTGGAGAGCTTGAAGGCGTCTGGGAAATACGCTAGAACGTCAACACTCGTATTTTCAGTTTCATTGAAAAGTTTGCGGTGGCCTGGGTTGAAATAATAAGTTTCGCTCATTGTTGGAATGGGTTCTGGAACCGTCTTGATCTTTATTTTTCCGAGAAAGTACCTACTTCACGTCAGGATACGAGAAAAGTGGGGTTTGGGCCGATCCAGTGCAATATGAATTTTTGGCGAGCCACCAAACATTAATAGGTATGTTGAACGGAAGCTCGAACTCGGCTTCCGAGTAAAAAGCTGTGTGATTGGCCACTCACTGACCAGTAAAAACTCAGACGGGAGGCTGCAAGCTCACAAGCGGGTTAACTAAGTGCAGGTTAGATTAAGGTTATTCAAGTAAAAACCACACTCGGCAGAGAACCTCCAT
Source organism: Pilophorus perplexus (assembly GCA_955831195.1). Lineage (NCBI taxonomy): Eukaryota > Metazoa > Arthropoda > Insecta > Hemiptera > Miridae > Pilophorus > Pilophorus perplexus. Next base: position 27,451,714 of record OY037008.1, read on the forward strand.
TAAATTTTGTTGTGATTTCATCCTTTATTTTTCGTCAAAGAATAAATATTTCACCCTAGTCCGTGATTTTTCGGTAAATGTTGTTGTCGAATGGTCGCTAAATGGTCTATCAATTCGAATTATCGAATTATCATCGACGACCGAAACAATCGCCTGGGTTGCGTCACTTTGGCGCTCATTATCGAAATATGCGTCACTCAAAAGTGAAAGTACCATTGCAGGGTCGTCGAAAACCTAGTTAACCAACCAAAGAACGAACCACGAAAATTTCTGATTTAATCAGGTTTCTTTTCTCATTTCAGTGCTAGTACGCTCGGGCGGAATAGTTTACCTACGCCTTTCTGGAAAGGTTCCCAGTACGGTTTGAATTCACGATTTTCTCTTCACTAAAGACATATTTCCTTTTCGTGACCGACCCATGCCTTTTACTTCGGACCACTGGAAAGATTTTCGGCCAAACTTGCTTATTTTTCGGGCTTAGGATCAGACCCCATTGTTGAAAATTTTCAGATGCATGAAATAATTCTGATTCTATGCTTGCTTCTTGCTGGAGACATGTTTGAGATGAAATCCACCTCCGCTATCCACCTATGCTTCCTACTGGTCGTTGGCCTTCAGTCATAACACCAATGGGTGCCTTTTGTAGTCAGGAAAACTCTGTAGTGCACAAAACCAGTCTTACGTTTCAAGCAAGCCGCTAGATCAAATTTTCCCTTGCTGGAAGAGAGGGACGCTGCTCTGCCCAGTACGACACAATCTGAGGAGCCCTCGTATTTTCTGGCAAACGCCAACTTAGACGAGGAAAATTCAGGCTCTTTAAAAAGAGCGCGATTGCCAGGACCAGCAGCAGATTCTGTATTCATGGGCTAAACTGAATACAGAAGAATTGGCGACGTGCTGAGGGACCTGTGGGAGTATCGTATACGTCTAGAATCAAAGCGCATCCAATCCGTTTAGGCCAAATTTTCAGGAAACGCAAACAACCAGGGGCGGATAGGCAGGTCGGGCGATCGGGCGTCGCCCGAAGGGCCGACGGTCCTGAGGGGCCGGTCGAAACTGGAGAAAAATGTATTCCTACAGTAGGTACTCGAGACAGAAAAGAAAAACTCGGACTTTGGTTGGGTTTGTTCCTCGTAGGGTGGATTGCAAGTTCAATAAATTCGTAATTTTTGCCACAAGATTTTAAAACAGTAGAACCTCATGGCCTCGTCGTATGCAAGACGATTTTTTGATTTTCAACAAACTTTTGGTAAGGCTTTCCACGACCCAAGTTGAGTGTAGGAGGAGTTTATCAAAATTTAAAATTATCAAATCAAGGCTGAGGCAAACTCTGAGTGACAATCTGCAGATCCTCATGTTGTTGGATTTGCAAGCAGGAGGGTCTGGCCGGAGCCAAGGGGCTTTGGCCATTGTCGGCCCTCCTCGCCAACGCCTACGAATAATACATTTTGGTATTTGCAACAGGGGTAAAAAATTTTGATCGTCCCCAAAATTTGTAATTATATCTTTCAAGATGTGTGGACTCCAAAACTGAAATATCCGTCCGCCGCCCACGACGTTTTGAGCAGTAGGAATTCATTCAATTCTTCAGGAATTCATTCAAAAATCTGAAATTTTTGTAAAATACTTGCGTCTCCTTTTAGTTGAACTCGCAAGGTGTTCTAGTCGATCGCACAAACCGGTGGGAGCTCAGTGGATCTAAAAAGAGGCTACAGGGGTTTTTGAAGAGTTAGTTGTCGTTTCCGAACTATTTTTGGACGTCAAATCCATTTTTGGGAGTTCCAAAAGCAGTTCCTTGGATCCATGGAGCTTTTGGAGGATGCCAGTAAGTTGAATAAGGACTCAATTTTCGAGTAACCTTGATAATTGATTTTCCGGGGTCCTTCATCCGTCCAACCGCTTGACATGAAAATTTAAAAATAAAAAACAAATCTACCATGGGCCTGAGGTTGAGCCTAGAATTCGAAAGAAATTATCAAGCAGGGGACATATGTGAGAATGGGTGGAGGGGTGAAGGTGAGGAGGGCCAGAAATGCCCAAAGCCTCTCGGCTCAGTGCTCCAGCCAGATGCTATTGACTTGCAGAGCGAAAACTATTCCCTGGAGTTCCGGATTTAGATGGAAACACGATCGATTACTTCACTGATTTATTATACGAGAGGAACTTCAGTACACCACACGGGTTACGACTTGACTACTACTCCCCTTCCCCCAACCAGAGCCACCTGATTAGGTGCTACCTAATCTGAGGTTGGGGTGAACTATTGCCGCCAACAGATGCTCCTCTTGCGAGCCTTCTTTTTTTTATTGTTGATAAGCTGTGATTATGTCGTTTTCCTACTTAACTGATGAAATGTGCAAAATGCATCTTAGCTTGAAGCGGTATTTTGTTTGCATAAACGGTACCAACTAATTCACATACCAAGCGCCACTTTTATTTGTTCTAAATATAAGCACTGTTTGTTTTCTATTTCACCTAAGCATTAGGTTCACCTACGTATTAAAAGTAAGGTCTTTGGAGAGGTAACTGTGTGTGGTGGTGGAGGGGGCGGGGTAGGGCCGGTCAAATTGAATCGCCCGGGCCGGTCAAAACCGCCTATCCGCCCCTGCAAACAACTGATTGAGACACTTTTTTCAATGCTGTAGTCTGTAGCTGGCACAGCTCCAGGTTTAGTAGGATGGGTTCTCATCTTTTCTCCTTCCCACCCCTTGCTGTCTTTGAACGTTTAGCTTTTCCTTAGTTTTCTAATTGTTTATGGTATGATTCCTAATCTTTAATGTTGTTGTGTCCAATAATTAGAATTATTGTTCTGGTTGGGTTATTCGTCTTGTTCTTCAGATTGCTTTTAAGCAATTAAAAATTATTGGGATTCTTCTGACAAAAGGGGATCAGTGAGGAGCTTCCTGAACGGTCAAAACGGCAGGTTTGAGTGGACCTCCTGGATGTCTAATGACGTCGAGTTTAGCACTTTCCAAGTTCAGAGGCTCGATCCTGGTCCAGGATTTTGAGAGATCTCGGCCTTTCTAACTGCTTGGATGGAGGAAAGACCCTCTCCAATACCCCAGACTGTTGGAACCCATAGCAGCTTTTTTTATTAAATGCAAATTTTGCAGAAAAAACTGTATGAACAGTCCCATCATCAAAGACTCTAACGACGGGCAGAGTGTCCACTGGTTTCTGTCAAGATAACCGTTAAGAACTCTTCTGTCTTCAGCTCTGGGGCAGTAGACTAGAGAAATCACTTGAACCCTTTTTTGGCTGACAAACTGGGAAACCTGAATTGAATGTCGATTTTCTCAGATCCTACACAAAATGGCAGCGACGACTTGAACCTATGACAACCATACATTTTGAATGAAAAAACTGCCGCCTGTATTGCTGAAATGAGATGTGAGACTGAGAAAGTTTTCCAAGTCCGAATGACTTCCAGGTTTTACACTCTCATAGAGGATTTTGTAGGTAGAGGATTTTAGATTGACTTCACTTGAAGAATCTTGATACACGGCTCGTTGACGGATCCTGGTGCACTCCACGATGTCCTTGGTGAGGCGCTACCTGTCGGAGAGTAGCTGAATCACTTAAGGCAACCTTGTATTACCAATCCTGGGAATTTCAGCTAACTATACATCAAAAGGAACCAATTAAGCAGTGAAGCCAGTTCAGTGTTCAACACTCTGATTGCTAATTGAAAGATGTCAGTGAACCGAGCGAAGGCTTGCTGAAAGACGTTGATCGTTAGGTAGTGAACAGCACAGAACACAACTGGATGGTGTTACTACGAGCAAATGATTAATTGCCTGGAAAGGAAGGCTTAGTTGGTCTCTCAATCCGTCTAGAATGACATCGGAGAGCTCCATCAACAGCTCTGTTGATGACTGGATTCAGAGTGAAGACTACCGTCAAATGCGACTCAATTGGGCCTCACTTAATGAAGATTTGTTCACTTTACGCTCTCAATTGTTGTTTGATGGGGTTACTTAAGACAAATTCGCATCAATTTCACGAGCTGTTGAGAAGCAGGCGGAAAATTGAATGGGGTGTTTTCAGCCCTGAAACGAACTGTTTCGTATATCACGGTCATCGGACCCTTTGAATGTTTTCAGATCCCTCTCGGAGTGACTTTTTTCTTACGCCTGTCCCTTATCGGCCTTTTCAAGACCACAATCAGCTCAACGTGGCTTTTCCCAGGCACCCCTTAGTGTCGTCTGAGGGGAAGAAAAACATCTCCTAGGGGAAGATACCGTTTGAGTTGAAGGGAATTATATCGTTCTTCTTCACCGCAGCTTTTTTGCTTGTTGGTGTCGAAATAAGCGTGAAGTATGAACCTTCGTGAAGTATGTTGTCACGGGAGACTACCTGATTCATCCTTACGTCAAAGAGAGCCTTACGTCCAACTACTTCAAACCAAATATCCTCCGTAAAAATACATCCTGTGTTATTAATATTCCTGCTTTTGCTAACCGAGCGTTGAGCAAAATCCAAAATTCCGTAGCTTAAAATAGCTTAAAAAAAATGAAACCATTCACGTACACTTCACCTTCCTCATTAATGCATTCTGCTGCTTGGCAGAAGCTCCCAGGCGTTGACAGTACACCGGCAAATGTTTTCTACCCGTGAACTTTTGGCACTCTGACATTTCCCTCGAATAATCGTTAACAGCGGTTACCTCGCATTCCTGGAATCCTTGCCAAGTCCCCTCCCGCTGCGCCGTGACGATTAATTCTGCACCGCAACGGCAATTTGAATGGCTAAAATAGCAATATTTACATACTGTAGCAGTTCAAAGTGAAAAACGGTTTTAACTTTATTACTCAAACGTTGATTTATTGCTCGGATGTTTAGTTTTGTTAAGGGCTGCTGGAAACAGGCCAAAAATCGAACAACCACAAGACATTAAAAACGCGTTTCAAAATTGTAGACGAGGAGTTTCATTCTTTTGTATAAAATGTGCAGACATTTAATTCTACATTTCAAAATATAAAAAAGAAATAAAAAAAAAAAGAAGATAAAAACTAATGAAAAAATCATTTAAAAAAAACGAAATAAATAAATTAAGCAGGTATCAATAAAAATAACTACTTAAATATAAAATTTAATAAAAAAAAATTACTTAACTAATGAAATTAATGAAAAATAAAGTGTTCATTTAATGAAAAATCCATTTAAAAAAACTGAAAAATTAATTTAAAAAAACAACAAAACAAATGAAAAAATAATTTTAAATAAAATGAAAAATTAATAAAAATAAATAAATAAATAAAAAATTAATAAATAAATAAATAAAATAAAATAAATTAATTCTGCAAACATTAATTTATATTTGCAGGTAATTTTCTGTCATTAACCTAAAAATGAATTCTACGTCCCAAAATACTACGCTAAGTGCTCCAAAAGCCCCATTTGTAGCCCACATTGGAGCCCCAGGGTGTAGTCGGTCGGGTCTGGAACCCTCAGTAATGGATTTTACGCCCAATAATACCTCGAAAACGACACCCTACTCAACCCCAAGGCTAAAAACCTTCGAAAACCTTTTTCTAGCCGATTTTTAGGCCTTGGAGCTCCTCAGGATTGGGCTATCGAACTGAAAAATAACTTGGAATAGGTAACTTCCTAATTACAAAAATGACGCCAACTGCAGACGGATAATTCTTTTTAGCGCAACCTTTTTCCAAAAAATGGAAAGGTGCGCTCACCTCTTCGACATGTATGTTTTTTTGTTTTTTTTTTTTGTTTGTGTACAGAGCATCAGGCCCGAGCGGCTCAACAGATTTTCATGAGGGTGGTCTCATTGTCATCAGCGAGTTCGGGGGGTGGTTATAGGCTACCTTGATTTTTCCTCCCTCATCCCCTTCATCGGTTTTCGAGAGGTCCTTCACGACGAAAGTTGTTTATCTCTGATGTGTAACTAAGGAGGCCTCAAAAGCGGGACGAAAGTTTTTGTCCGATTTCGTTGGTACAAGGGTCTATGGAATGAGCTTTTCAGGCTGATTCCAACGACTCCAAAACGATTTTTGCAGCCGGAGCCGTTCGTTACCTCTGATCGGCATAAGGTTTTATTACGCATCGGTCGTTAGGGTGCAGTTGTTTACGTAATGAGCATCACGTGGATGATGTGTTGTGTGGCATAGTTTGGTCGCTAGATACCTTCTGTTTCTTAGTTTCTCTCGCTCATTAAATATATCGTAATAACAAAAAGGTTGCGCTCATCTATTCAATTCAATTGATGGCTTGTTTGGATTAAACACGTCATCAAACATAAAAGTACACATTTTCAGGTCGACCCAAATGTTGGATCGTCAAAATTGGTGGATTTTCTTGAGTGCTAAACCAAAATCAACGTTCAGAAGAGTCAGAATCGTAAATGAATAAAGCCGAAATTTTGTCCGCGAAAACATGTTGTCATCAAGATTCACGAAAACGTTAATCATTAGATACTGTTTCAAAACAGTTCGCTAGTTTTACATGATTTCCAGCATAATACCTAGGTTTTACCTTTGTTTTTATGACGGTTCGCAGTGTCGGTAATACTGGCGGTGGAGAAGTCGTGTTCCTCTGGAATTATCCATTAGGTTTACCCATTTCATTTTCATTTGTAACTAATCAACGGTTCGACGTTATAAACCAAACGTCGTCGGCCTAACTTCATCAACAATAACTTGGATAAGGTCGGAACTATACGGGATTGGAGATTCGCCAGAGTATATCTCAAGGGATTTGAAGGTGGGATTGCGTTCCTCGCCCACAACTTTATAGCATACTGGAGGACAGTTTCTAATCAGGCTACAGCTCCAGATAGTCCTCGTACACGGTCCCACAGTTCTAATCACTGACGCGTGGGTTGGGGGGGGGGGGGGGGGGATTTGGATCGATAGACAATACCATCCCTCTGATTGGTGGTAACTTTATTGGGCCCGTCTTTTTTCGAGTTCCTTTTTTCTCTTATTCCAGTGGGAGATTAGTATGCGACAAAGTTATTGGAACGGAGGTCGAAATCTTTGTTGGATTTCAGAAGACTTTTAGGGATCCCTACGGTATAGAGTTTTGATTTTTATACAGTCTACCCTCATCTCCAATCAAAGCTATGGGGAAAATCCTATATTGTATATTATTCAAATGAAAAATACATATTCTACAATAAATTGAAAAATTGTATATTATACAAATGAGTCTTTACAAATCATACACATTATTGTCTCAACTCAACCACACCTACGTACATAGCACACCCACAGCACAGCTATAGGTTCATTTCCCATATGTAAGCCCAACCAAAATTTGCCCGCAACAGACTGGTTCATGCCGGAAAGACGTCCCTTTAACTCCAGGACATCTTGTCGTAATGACCTCTTTACCAGACTTGTGACAGGCAGTTGCGAGTGAAGGTGACAGGACTCCAACATGCGCATTCGGTATTCATGTCGCCGCAACCCCGCCAAACCCGTCCAACTCGGTTGATACGGCAGAATATCCTTCAGAGAGCGATGAATAAATTCGTACTACCCTCCGGCTAGGATAACTAGTTCTAAACAACTTCCCCAGCTACACTAATCCAGGAGGGCACGCTTTTTCAAGTAGATCCAGGATGGGCTCACTACGAACACAATTACGGCTTAAAGAGGCTCTTTTTATTCTCAAAAAGACGAGGACGTTTCAGATAGGAGCGTTCCAAGGTGGAGAAAGAAAAAGTAGTACTTACCGAGAATGAACGCTACACTGTGACGTATTATCGGGTCATAATGGTCGAGGATTTCAATGTGATGTAAAATAGGTTTAAAACTAGCATAGTGAGGTTTGACACGACATGCCCCCAATAATAATAATAATTTCTGTACTTCCGAACAAGAAATCAAGCACCTGTGACAGTGTTGATTAGCTTGAATGAAAAGCTGGCTTCTTTTCTGTCGACTAATATAATTTATTTTTTATATTATAACAGCTGCCGAGGCTACCGAGGTGGAGTTGATACCATGTCCGGTGGAATTGCAAAAACCCCGTAAAATCACCACACAGTTTCCGTAGTCCATTGAAAATCTGATTGGAGGGATCGAAAATTGGTTTGGAGGGAGTAAAACCGCTTTGGAGGGATTCACTACCAGCTTGGAGGGGTCCAAAACTGGTTTGGAGGGATGAGAAACCTAACTGGAGGGGTCAAAACCTGTTCGAAAGGGTTTATAACCGGTACTCAGGAGTCTGAACCCGATTTAAGGAGAATAAAAACCGGTCTGTGGGAGGCTAGAGCCCGTTCAGGTGGTTTTGAAGGAAACGTTCCAAAGACTTTCAAAATATATTTAAATATTTAGTTCCTAGATTGAGCCATCGTGATTCCTAATAACACCCAAGCCAATAATGGACGGTATTGCAGTTACTGTGGACGGTCTCTATTCATCGTAGTGGGTTTAATTGAGATATTGAAGAGTAAAGCCGAGCTATGAGCTCGAGTGGCCTTTGAACGATGAGTATCCCTTTGAGATGGTAACTCTGCAACACTTAACTGGTTATTGTTGAGATGAGGTCAGACCTTCCCCCTCCCCCACCACCACCTCGACCTCGACAACACGAGAGAGCAATCTTCTCTCATTTCTTTAGGATCAATATAGTGATGTCCCACGTTTCATTCTCAACGAGTCATAGCTTGAGGGGGCTATTTTCATCAGGTAAAGTCAAAACCAGAATGCACTGTGGTCATGGCACAGAAGCTTCCTCGTGATCTTCACGACATGTCACCATTACAATAATGGGCAGAATCCATACTGTGGGTACTTGTATTGGCTCTTGATACCCATGCTTTCTCATCTTCTAAGTACAACCTAATTTCCTTCCTGATGAAGGCAGTACATTTGCCGAAAGCCCAGGATTAGAGGACATGTTTGAGTTTCTTTTGACCTAATTCCCGACAAATTGACAACTAGAAGAGAATCTCTTCTAGTTGTCAATTTATCGGGAATTAATATCTGATATTACCTGCACAATCCCTGAAAATCTGACTGCAATCCGTTCGAAATTGACGAAGTTATGACTGTAACAAGAAAATTACATTCGCTCATACGCAGGGAGTACCGCTGATTCCTTGATGATGAAACTGATAGGGAACCATCTAGGGCTACACCCACACAATTCCTGACAATTTTATTGAAATCCGATCCAAATTGTGAAGTTATGGTTGTGGCAAGGAAATGTTGACGGACGATCAGACACGAAACCACATTTGTTCAGGAGGCCCCAAAACGCAAAACGCAAGTGAAAATTCCGATTTTGGCCAACCCCCGCCAATACCGGCCATAATTCGTTTTCCCATATTTTCTAAACTTTTTTTCAGGATGCCGGTTTTTGACATATACCTAGAAGTATAGATTATTTAAAAAAAAAATTATTTTCAAAATATTATTTTAAATTTGGATTCAGCGTGAAAAAAATGTATGGGAAAACGATTCTGAGAAATACTTATAGAAAAAGAAATTTAAAAGTCAGTTTTGTTTTCATTTTTTATTCTTCCACTCTTTAGACCCACTTCGAAGAGGAAATTTTGACAATCCTATTGAAGATTCGGATTTTTCGGTAAAAAAATGTTTTGTCGGGTTAACCCGAAAAATGCCTTCTTGGAGGGTATTTTAATCCTAAGTTTGACGTAGATTTTTCCCTTTTTTGCGAATGTTCGGTGCTTCGATACGCAAAACAGAACTACTTTTTGGTGGTTTCGGAGTTTTTGTGCAATGTTGCTGAGATTTTTTTTTAAATTTCATCCACCGCTAGATGTAGATTACCCTAGAATGAAGATGAAGCGATCTGTGTCATTGTCCTCCTTCTCCTCGTGTTGGGACTTCAATCTAGTAGACTCGGGGCCGCCCTCCTGCAGGCCATGCCAGCCAACTTCGACCTGTTCCGTCCTGAGTGTAGTTGCAGTTTTTCTAACGGATCCATTCGAGACAATTTTTTTTTTTTTTCAAATTTTCGAGCGCTAGAAGTCTAAAATACAGTTGACGCTATCTGTGCCGTTGTTCTCGGCACAGATCCTCCTTCTCATTCTCCTGTTCCTCCTCATATTGGGGCTTTAATAATATTAAGTCTGAGCCTGAGACTCAGAGGTTTTCTCCAAGGTCAGCCCTCATGTGAAGCCCCATGTGATTCAGGGCGGGTGTAATCTCGACCTAAGCATGGTCGACCATGCGTCAGACTGTCTTATCTAAACGTAAACTCGACCCACCCCTCTAATCACTCATCGATGCAAGCATTGTAATCTCGGCCCAGCCCCGCTATTAGCTAGTCCCTCATTTTGGTTTATTATTCTTGGAATAATACACCTATGTTTTCGCGACGCGGGTTGACGACTCCGATCGGCCTCAAAATTTGACATTATCCGTTTCAAGAGGTCTACATTCAAAATCCGAAATGTCCGTCCGCCGTACGCCGTCCGCCGTCCGCCGTACGCCGTCCGCCGTCCGCCGTACGCCGTCCGCCGTCCGCCGTCCGCCGTCCGCCGTCCGCCGTCCGGGCCGTTTTGGGCAGTAGGAATTTTTTAAAAAATCTGAAATTTTGGCAAAATACTTGGTTTACCATCTAGTTGTGCCCGCAAGGTTTTCAGTCCGATCGCCCAAACCCGTGGGGCGCTATGGGCTGGAAATGGGGTTACGGGAGGGGATTTTTGAAGGCTTTTGGCTTTGGGATCGAGTTAGGTGTCGTTTTCGAAGTATTTTTGGACGTAGAATCCATTTTTGGGGGTCCCGGAACGATCCGATTTCACTGTGGCGTTCTATAGGGCTTTCATGGGGCTAAAAACGGGATTTTTGATGGATCCCAAGAAGTTAAATATTTTTCGAGTAAAAATTAAAGAATTTTTGAAAAAACACATTTTTGAAAAAAAAAATCCCCCCAAAAATTTTTTTTTTTGAAATATAAAAATCCAAAAAAAAAAAAAATGTTTTTAATTTTTTTTTATTGACAGAATTAAATGTCTGTACAAGTAACCTATATCACAGAATAATAAACCCTTGTGTAAAATTTGCAGCGTTTTTTCCAAGTGAACGGGTACCTATAGTGTATACACTATCACGTCTTGTAGTCCAGTCAAATAGTACATGATACCTTGTACCCATGATTTGGGCTCAGCTTACAATCGCCCGATTCAGGCTGTGAAGGGCCGGATAATCTTTCTCTCCTCTTCACCTGCTGTCCGATTCGTTGGCCCGGAAATCGAGTCTAATACTATAATTCTGTTCCAGGGGAGAACATGGGCGAAGAGACCACAGCGGCACTGCAGGCACTACTGTGCCTCAGCGAAGCCGCCCAAGGACAAATCTCTCGAAAGTAAGCCATTCCATCAATAACAAGTTCCAATTGAGCCCCAATTCAAAACCTAATAAGCCCGCTCCGTGAATAATTTATACTGTTCACATTATGTAAAATCCGTCCTACCTTTGCATGTGTGACAATATTTGAAAGACAGAAACACCGAAAAATCTCTCAAATTCAACTTTATTTAAATATACACAACCCACTTTACAATGAACATTTTACAAAGTCAGACCTTTACATAAAATTCTTACAACTAGCGTGACCAGATGGTTTAAGGTTCCAGTGCAATCCTGAAATCAACTGTGCAATTTTTACAATAATATTTAAACATTTACATGTAATGCACAAATAAATTAATTGATATTTTTAAACCGTACACCTTTTTTTGACCAGTTTTGTGCAATATGTTCGTTTGGTGATGAACTTATTCTATTTTACTTCATAAATAAGCTTCAAAATTGAAAATTATAGGTTCTTGGTATTCGTTGAAAATGCAAAATTTTGAATATGAAAAATTGTTCAACTACATGTGTACTGTGTGCACTTACTGACTGGTGACTAATTGTAAATCTTAAATGTTAACGGGCTGAAGGGTAAAACTAAACATTAAGAAACTACGATTTTAATCAATTTACATTGGTTGACTCATTGTATTAATCTGCTATTTGATACTCTTCGAATTCCATGTCCAAGTGCAAGCGGTGCATTTCTCTGGCTTTGTTCTGTTTGCGGGACTCAATCAAGGATCTCCAAGATTGTGCGGGTTGTTTGTGGTTTTTGCCGAATTTCTTCTCAAACTGTTCTTGGACTCTCGTGTAGTTGTGGACTCTTTCGTCGACTTCTTCTATATCTTCCATTTCCATTTTCCCCCGGCTTTCGTCGAGTTCTTCGCCCAAACTTTTGCCGTACATGTCGTGGTAGAAGCGGTTTTTCGAAATTTCCGACGGATCATCAGTTCCTGCGAGTTCCAACCGGCTGCCGCAACTGTTGCTTTTGATGAGGCGGAATTTGATGCCCATGTACATTTCCCTGGAGCGGGCTTTGTTGGCCTCGTTGCCCTGGCGGATCTCGTCCATGATGGTCATCGTCATCGGGCTTCGAACGGGGCCTTGGAAGTGGGAAATGACTCGGCCGCCGTAGTACGTCACTGTTGTGCCGCAAGCTCGAATTTTCTGCATGACCTCGGGCGAAACGGGGTGGATTTCCGTCTCTTTGCATCTTTCTGCTTCTTCTTCGTCGTCGCTGCTGTACCCTTTGTGGCTGATCTCTTCCAAATTGTTGTCCAGCTCGTTTTCAAAGCAGCTCATATCGCTGCTTACTCCCGACGACAACGACCCAGTATCAGTCCACTTCTTGTTGTATTTCTTCATGTCCGGAGACGTCGTCTGTCTTGGATCGTATATCACTCTCACTTCTGGCGTTGTTTTCGGTTTGCTCTGGTTATGCTTATAAGGAGTGACAATCTTTGCCGCTATTGGCAACATGATTTCTTTGTCTGCAGGGCTCCTCAACTTCCCCTCTTGGAACTTTTCTCTCGTGCTCTTCACCTGGTCTGGATCTGGCAAGTCCTCTTCTCTCGGGTCAGCCTTGGACTTGACCAAATGATAAAAGTAGTGCCGTTGTACGGATGGCTGATGAGGTTTGGACGCTCTTGGTAAAGTGTTATTGTTGGATGTTTCTTCGCAAGGCACTTCTATACCATCTTTGGTTGTAGCGCTAGTGATGCGGCAACCTTTGTCAAAATCAGCATTTCTGTGGTTGTATTCAGATATATCAGACACCCCCTTGCCTGACCGAAACGGTTCAATTATTACAACGTTTTTGTTTGTCAGCAGCTCCTTCAACGCTATTTTATTCTCTTTCAAGTATTTCTTCAAATTGTTGATTGCCATTTCTTTGGTACTTTGCGGGTTATCTTTGTTGATTTCTTCGTGGTAGATTTTGGGGTCTTTTTTCGGCTGTGGGGCGTTAATGTTTCGGAAAATCTCTTCCTTCCTACGCCTGAGCTCTTCCCCAGACAAATACCTTTCAATTTTGGGCGAAGTAGAATTGGAGCTCGCTGCACTCTCGTCGGTCAAGTTCAACTCGGAAGTTGCTTTTCTACCGTCGATGACGAAAGTTCCATCCGGCCCGGTGGTTATTTTGGTTTTGGCGGCTCTGGGCCTGATCACTTTGGACTTTTTGTTCTCTTCGTCCAAATTGAGCAGACTGCGGGTGCGCATGACCAATTTCGACGATGATTTTTTGAGTTCGGGCTCGTATGAGTATTCTTCTTCGACAAAAGTGCGCTCACTGCCGTTTGACACGTTTGGTGATGACTGATAGAGTGCGGATGTGCTGTTTCCTCGTTTGCCAATGAATTTGTTGATTTCGTCGTTGAGTTCTCTTCTGGAGAGGCGATGAGTGCTTACAAGAGTGATGCTTTCAGTTTTGCTGTCTGACAATTGATGTTTTTTGATGATTTTGTCCAGTTTGTTTTCTTTTTGAATTTGATGGTTTCCTTCGACAATAGTTTCAGTCAGTTCTCTCATCACTTCAGCAGCTGCAGTTTCAATCTCTTCTTTAGTTTCTTTGGGCCTTCCGCGTTTCTCTTTTTCCTGAATGATCATTTGATGGAATACAGTTTCTGTTTTTTCGAGCGGTTCGTGAGACGACGTCGAGTCTCTGCGCTCGTCAAATCCACTCTCTTGGCTTTCAGTGTGGTCGCTTACGGAGGACTTCTTGGACGGTATGTCTTTGAGCGAGTTCTTCGGCGTTTGTTCCCTGTGGACGTCCACTCTTTCTAGAATGTTGGCGTACTTCACTTCGTGACTTCCCGTTTCTGAATCGGCGGTGTAGTAGTCCATGTCGCTTTCTTCTTTCAGTCGTCTGGGATCGGGTCGGTTGAGCGTGCAGTAGCCGTGTTTCTTTGGCTCGGGCGAAAAGCTTTTCTCGTACTTGACGTACCTCTTTTCTATTCCATTCCCTTTTTCTTCGCAGTAAATCTGAAAATTGAGAGACAAATTAGGTAGCGTGTTTTTTTTTTTTGCGTTGTGCGTATATTTTTCATTGGCAATCATAATACCGGTCTTGGACGTGCGTAGTGCCCAGTATCCGACCAGGTCCGTTCGATATCTGCTGGTTTCGGCCTAGATCCACAGCAACTGACTGAATGTTTTACTGATGGGCGATGGTCTGGTGGAGCAAGTCTGCAAATAAGAAGAGTGTCATTAAAATATAAACGTATCTATACGTAGCGACAATTTTCAATTTACAGTTCTTAGCGTCCATGGCACATCTTGATACTCTCACAACTTGTTTTCCTCCACCTTCACTGTTCGTGTTGAATGAGCCAAGGTATTATTTATCCTAACTGATTACACCTGAGGTCAACACGAACACGGAACTTCCACGCGAACTTCCCTTTATACTCTTCCAATTGCCTCATCGTTACAACATGGTTAACCCTCATATTCTTTGCCCCGTCTTTTATCTTGCCTTCTTTTTTTCACTCTAGTTTTCATCCTAATTAGATTTCCTCCTGTCGGGCCTTTTATGGAATGTGTCAAGAAACTCGCCCTTTTCACTAAAAGGCAAAAAGGGGTTTCTGGTCTCTTGGGCCGTCGTGGAAGTTAATTAAAACGGTTTGTGGGCGATTATCTGTGAAGAAGATTAATTTGGGTGTCCTAGAAGAGCTTGACAAATTATGAGAGCGTTTTGTTGAATTAATAGCTTGATTGAATTGATCGTATAATTGATTAAGAAAGCGGAATAAACCCATAAGACATCAACGAAGAGAAGAAAATTGAGACATTAGTCCGAACAAAGACGTGAACATCCATCCATATTTTCTACGTCTACTTGGCATCACCCTCACTCCGTGACGCATGTCTGTGCGTGCATTCCGCCACTCATATTTCACCTGCTCCTCCTACAAGGCGCTTCGGTGGAGTGAAAGACCGCCGGAAACTTAATCAAAAAATGAAGTTTCATTCTCCTTCCGAGAACCCCCTTTTTTCTCCTGCGTTTCCCTTTTGTTTTCCTTCAACCTTTGTGTGAACCTTCGCTTTGCTTTAAGAAGGGCTCGACGTTAGTTCACTTGAAGGTGAATATCTATCAATATTCGTCGCTTTTTGGGCCCGCTCTGTGTATTCCTTTTTTTTTTCATTGTGGAGAGAACGTAACTCGCCTAATTTCGGATGAGGGGAGCCTGCGTTTTTTTAGTGGTGTCCTCAAAGTGAACATTTTCAATTAAAGAATTTGACTTCATAAAGAAAACAATGGTGGAGAACAAACGCTGAAATTTTGTGGTGGAAGGCGTTTACAGAAGCTGACCAGTCTACAAAGAGAAAAACACGCCGTTTTGACAACGCGAATTATGACAAAAACTTTTTTTTATTACAATTTTGCGCATAACTCGATTATCGAAGCTCAAATCAAAATTTCACATGAAGTAATTGCGATGGGGAACTTAATCGGCTTTCACGGAAAACAAAGAGAATTAAGATCGGACAAACCGTTCCCGAGTTATGGGCAAAAATGTGCGAAAAAAAACAAGTCAGGCTACTTTATGTGGGGTTTCGGGGGACCGATTGAGATCTATAATAGGCTTCGGAAGTCAGGTCGAAAATTTTGGCTTAGAAAAATGGACAAACTTCTACGCGCTCTAGCGGCCAAACGGCAAGAGCTAGCGAGGCGTTCTTGATCTCATTTTTTTAGGAGATTTAATCAGTTTTAATTTCGTAAGGAGTAGTTTTGTCGCTAGGAGGCATGGTTTCCGAGTTATAGACAAAAAACAAAACAAAGTGCCGAAATTTTTTGTTTTTAGCGCAACCTTTTTCCAAAAAATGGAAAGGTGCGCTCACCTCTTCGACATGTATGTTTTTTTGTTTGTTTGTTTGTGTACAGAGCATCACGCCCGAGCGGCTCAACAGATTTTCATGAGGGTGGTCTCATTGTCATCAGCGAGTTCCGGGGGTGGTTATAGGCTACCTTGATTTTCCCTCCCTCATCCCCTTCATCGGTTTTCGGGAGGTCCTTCACGACGAAAGTTGTTTATCTCTGATGTGTAACTAAGGAGGCCTCAAAAGGGGGACGAAAGTTTTTGTCCGATTTCGTTGGTACAAGGGTCTATGGAATGAGCTTTTCAGGCTGATTCCAACGACTCCAAAACGATTTTTGCAGCCTGAGCCGTTCGTTACCTCTGATCGGCATAAGGTTTTATTACGCATCGGTCGTTAGGGTGCAGTTGTTTACGTAATGAGCATCACGTGGATACTTTTGATGTGTTGTGTGGCATAGTTTGGTCGCTAGATACCTACTGTTTCTTAGTTTCTCTCGCTCATTAAATATTAATAACTAAAGGTTGCGCTCATCTATTCAATTCAATTGATGGCTTGTTTCTCATTTTCATGGTGAAGCCATACCCAAATCTAGTGGATAACCAAATTTTCGGATTCAGCACCCCCAAAAACGTAGAGATCCGCCGAGAAAAATAATTCTTCCGGCTCTTTTGTCCCACAGCACTTTCAACGCTACCAATTGGAAACACCGCCCGGCGATGCGGGTTAGTGTAACGAGGTGGGGAAGGTTTGCTAATTTTTCTAGGCCGCAAATTGACACCTGCTCTTTTCGGCGGTGGCTTAGAGCTGTGTGAACGTCAACTTGAAGAGCTTCTTAAAATGCTGAGCTCGGAAAGAAAACCTTACAAGCGAATTGGAGCTCACTGTTCACCCTAATTTATGTTGTGCCACATTTTGCTCTTTAACCTCCACGTAAATCAATTCTGAAACCCCCGAATTCTGACCAAGTGAGTGTACAGGAACAAAAGAAAAAAAATATTGAATCTTATTTTAGGGCTTTGTCAAGAAAAATGTCCTTTGGAGGACTGCACTTATGGCGCATGTCTTCAGCTGTGTTATTGGCAATCAAAGGTGTTATTGGCAATCAAAGTGTTCGTGCGTTGAACTTTGAAAACCGCTGAGGCTACAGGGATGGATAGTTAGTGACAGCTCATTAGCGTTACGGCAAAGCCCTCTGAAGAGCTCTCGAAGGAAGAAGGGTTTTCAACGCCTCCTCGACTGTTGTCAATTAATTATACAACGAAATGACCACTTCAGGACACATTGAAATCAACATGAACTGTGAGAAGGTGGACGTGGGGTTACCCTCTGTAGTCCGGGGATCTCTGACGGAGTTTGGCTCTGGGGATGAGGTCTATTTTCCTCGAGTAGTTGCTGTTTCTGGACTCGACGCGTTTGTCCCACGGCGGGCCCAAATCCACGGCTCCCTTTCCGCTGCTGGATCCAGCAACGCTGTCCGCCTGCCCCGAACGCCTGCAAGAAACGGGAAAAGTGTTAGGAAATGTCGTAAATTATCCCTTGATGAAGATAGTTGGTAGCTAAGGCGATGTGTGGAGAATGGAAGTGGTATTTTGGTGATGGATGACGTCTTCAGTGAGGAACCTGCTCAGAGGCCGCAGCGAGTGTGAGGTGAATAATATTCCACATATTATGTGGAGAAGAGACGCGACATTCCAAAAGTAAGATGCCTATAATAAGATTCAAGTCTTAAGTCCTAAGAGGTGGGGTTAGAAGGAGTTGCGGTTCTCGGCGTGGGAGGGGGGGGGGGGGGATTAGGGCGTCGCGACAGGTCAGTGAGATATTTTTGACACTTCCTTACGCCCAACTTCAAACCAAACCTCCATAAAAATACATTCTGCGTTAAAATATTAACTAGTACGACCCTACAAATAACTCGCAACTAGACAGCTTGACACAGGGAACCCACTAAACAGACACGGGGAAGGTTTCAAATTCGAAAATAACGTTCCGACGCTAGCGTCTCGAAACATGTGTGAAAAGATCCTATTTTGACGATTTTTCATTGAATAGGAATTTTCACCCTCCATAGATAACATGGGCGAAGCTCTCAGAAGCTTGAGAATTTTCAATAACAACGTCATTGTAGACCGAGAACTTGCATTGTTCAAATTTTCTGCCTCCATTTTTTTTTGTTTATGTATGTAATCGCGGCGGAGGTCCAAAATTCCGATCGGCCTCAAAATGTGACATTATCAAGAGCTCTGGATTCCTGAAGTGGTTATCAGTGGCTCAGTGGTTTGAGCGTTGGACCGCTGAGTCCAAAGGTTGCTGTTTCGGTCCCAGCAGCCGCGAGACATCTACCATTATACTAATAATCACCTCTCGGAAGGCAATGGCAAACCTCCAAGAGTATCTTGCTCAGGAAAGCCTCTCAAATTTGCTGCTCGGAGCTGGTAGCTTTCTACTACTTCTGTAATAACTAGTCAACACGCTCAACCAAGGAGTTTTCTTCTTCTAACCTCCTTGCGCTCAACAGAAGTTAATAGCGAGAGGTTACTAGGGAGGAGATGGCACTCAAAGAAGAAGAAGATTCCAGACACGAAGTTTCCGTCAGCCGTCCGAGCAGTTTTGGGCAGTAGGACTTTTTTTTAAATCTGAAAATTAGAAAAAATACCAAGTTTACCATCTCGTTGTGCCCGCAAGGTTTTCAGCCCGATCGCCCAAACCCCTGGGGCTCTGTGGGGCTAAAAAGAGGCTACGGGAAGGCGTTTTTGAAGGGTTTCGGCTATGGAAGCGAGTTAGGTGTCGTTTTCGAAATATTTTTGGACGATAAAACGATTTTTGGGGGTCCCAGAGCGATTTGATTTCTCCGTGGGCATCTATCGGGTTCTCAGGAGGCTACAAATGGTATCTTTGAAGGATCTCAGGAAGTACAGTGTTAAATATTTTCCGAGTAATTTTGGACGCATCCATTTTTCAAGGTCCCACATCTGTTCGAAAAATGTAGATTTTTTTGTTATTTTTTGTTTTGTTTAAAAATACCTATTTTCTATTGACCCAGAATTTGCAGCGTTTTTTTCCTGTACCAAATAATTTCTTTCCGTCTTCTCCTGCCGTGACATGTAATAACGGAAAGAACTTAATCAAAGAGTCCTTTTATCCGGCTCGTCGCTAAGTTGATTCGAGGGGAGCAATTTCTTCCTTTTCGTCTCCGTAGGTTGTCCCTTTGAGTTCCAGTCAATTGATGTTCCCATTTGAGCGCCGCACCAAGACTTTCGGCAACGTAAAATGGGATTTGCTCCAAATCGGCTCATCCCGCTGTATCACTTGCGACGCTTCGATTAAAACTGAGTTTCACTGGCGGCTGAACGACGAGCCCCCCCCCCACCCCGGGGTGGTGCGGGAGTTAATTTGAAGGCCCGGGATGAGCCGAAATGAAGTGACGGGAAGACGGAATGCCGCAGGGATGTACGGCAAAGGGCAGCTCGGAGCGTAATCAGACCCTTTGCGTGGGCGTTGCCAACCGCGTCACCGCGATAGCCGTTGGCGGCACATCCCCCCCCTCCCCCACACACACAACCAAATCGATTCCCGAAGATATCGATATCAACCAGCGAGCTGTCCAGTTCATTTTACATGATATGTCCATTTATTCCGCCCTACACGGTCCGTGTAACACGGATCATAAGAGAGTGGGAGACATCAACACAAAGGGAAGAGTGGAATTTGATTAGCAGGATCTGTATAACACCACCTGTGCTCTAATGAGTTCTCTGAAGTCATTCTACGCTGATTACACAGCCCGTGTCCCCTACAGTTATGTGCCTTGTAGCTATTTATACGACGATGGAGTCCACGTTTATGCAGTGGGATGAAAAGGGAGGAGTTACGGAGTCGTGCTAAAACAGATTTAGGTATGTGAAGTTAACTTCTGGATTAGCTAATTGGTTGGGCAGGTTTTGTAGGTTCCGGCGACAACCTTCAAAACCGAGGACGATGGTGAGATGCAGCTGGCTTAGTTACGAGTAATAATAACACGTGTTAAGCTGGGTTCACATGGCGGGGCGCGAGTACGTTCGGCAAGCTGATTGGCCGATGACCCTTGGGTCATGCCCGAACAAAATCGCCTCAAGCGTGACATTTGAAGCGGACTGTCCATATCCAATTTTCAACTTGTCGGCGTTCCGGATATGCGCGGTAGGCTTCTGCGCAGCAGTTTGATAACAAGTGATAGTAGTAATCTGAAAACTGTGGAAACAATTTCGACATCAATCATTATAGCAACGTAGTTTATACAAGCGAAGGCTATTTCTCTGGTCGGAATTCCAAATCCATATGAACGGAATCCCGTAAAAACTCCTGATAACGCCATGTGAACCCAGCTTTGTGTTAAGGTGTATACACGTTACTTAGCTAATGTGTTAAGGTGTATACACGTTACTTAAATTAAGTACTTAAGTATTAAGGAGTGAAGGTGACGTTTGACATTAATTATTATTAATTGTATTATTTTTCTGATTTTTTTAATTCTTTTTTTTTCATTTATTTTATTTATTTATTTTTCCATGCTTTCCATTTTTCATTAATTTTAATTTTTAATTTTCAATTTTTTCTCAATGAGATGGAAAATTCTCAATTGATTTTTGAAACTTCTCAACTGTGCACCGAACATTAGGTTATATCGATATTTGATTGCCATCCCTAGGCTCAACTGGCGGGGCAATGTAATTTTATGGCACTAAATGCAAATGGCCCAAAATGAAATTTTGATGCTGAAAGGAACTGATCCGAAAATCAGTCCCGCTGACCGGACATTTTTTATATAGGTACCTGGCGCTTTTTAAGTGAGTATGATTCTACTTAAATCCCTCAAGGAAAGTCCCTTTTGGCGGGACGTACTGACGCACGTAACACGGCCGGGCTAGGTACCTAAATAGGGAACGCGAAGGCTCTAATTTATACGGGATCTACGGGGAATAAGACAACTGGATCTGTAAAATAGGTACCGCTGATAAGGTCTTTGTGGACTCAGCGAGGGGAAAATGGAGAGACATTCCAGCGGAAACGCTGCATATTGAGGTAAAAGTAGGGGGAGCTGAAGGGTGAAGGGCGAAGAATGGAGCAGGTGACGAGGATCGAACTGGGTCGGTGAAGAGCGGAGCGAGAGCGGGTTGATAAAGAAGCGTCGACATGTCCTGGCGGATTATTTGACACGGTTCAACCAGCGGGTGATACAACGATACGTCCAGTCGTCACATGTTGACGCTCTCATGCTCGCCAAATAATAATTATTTTTTTTCCCACGTGACGAATTTTCCCTTGGCCCGAAGATAACATTATTATTTTAAGGTTAATTTTTTTAACTCTCGATTTGTATGCCTTTTCGAATTTTTATTTCATCTAATAGATAAAATAGTATATTATCATTCCAAATACCGTCAGAGTTAGATATTTAAATTACATAACTATCGCAGGTGAATGACAAAATTTGTCACACAAATAGCACACAATTACCGAAGTAACATAATATGTTACATATATTATATGTTGATATATGTGACAGCACACTGATGGCAGAACAAGGGGGTGCAGTCACGGATTCGTGATAATATGTTATGAAAATATTATTGCACCTAATACAGATAAAAAGTACCTACTATCAAGATTTGCTATAGTTCATTATTTATTTATTTATTTATTTGTTAAAAAATTCCAATTAACTATTACCAGTTTCCTTTCATTTCAAATAACACGGGTACTAGCTGCAAACCTGGTAAAGGTGAGGTTGGCCGTCCCATGTCGCGTATGGCACACTTCTCACTCACGCCTAAATGGGAAATCTCCCTCAAGATGAAATCAATAGAGTTATAAACTTATAAATGAGACAAACGCAGATCACAGAGTTCAGAAAACATGGAAGCACACATAACCCCTGATGCCATCCCCTCAACTGCTGTAGCTTCTGGTAAAAAATACCTTTGTGGGAAAACTAAAAAAATCAGAAACCTTAGTCGATCGAAATTTTATGATTTCATACCGTACAAAGTAACATAGCAACACCAAAAAGTTTTCAAAATATTCCAAAAGTAAGCCCGTATTTTTTCCATGATTTGGGACAGATTAGATCCTGAATAAGTCCCTCATTACAAACAAAAATTCCCTGCCCATGAACGAAGACTGCCAACACTGATTGTGGAGGTGATTTAACATCTGGTGAATGTTGAGAAGGAAGGGTGGGCAGTGCCCAGAACTGCCCCACATTTCGACATTTCTGGCTTCACACTTAGTTCGTTGTTCCATAAGGTCCATGCAAAAAAAATCGTCTCAAGAGGGACAGTGCTCCCGTTATCATTGTACTATCAACACAGGCTTTTCAGACGTTCCGCGAACTATGTAAGGTCTACAGGAACTTAGGTAAATATTCGAGCCAAGGAGTTTTGATTCATTTTTAGGTAGGTAACTAATTAGGTAGGTAATACGTAGCCCCCCTCTCGCCCTTCTGCATCGAGGGGGTGCAGTTGCGACGCTGCCTCCCTCACGAGTCGCGCCTGGTTGATATATAAACTGAACTATATAATCTTAATAAGGCCAACAGGACCCGATGAAACCTATCAGTATTATACTGTTATATCAGTATAATATTATATTATACTGATATAACAGTATAATACTGATAGGTTTCGTCGGGACCTGTTGGCTTTATTAAGATTATATAGTTCAGTTAGTATAATACTAAAAGTAGTACCGTCACCTAAGTTCTAACACCGCCTAACTCAATTTTTTTCGAAAATGAGTTTTGCATATCACTAGATTCGTAGCGACATAGCCGAAGCTGTGGCAACACTGTCATGGCGATTGTCACAAACAGAAAAGAAGAAAAAGAAGAAAACGCAACACCACCATGATAAAATTCTTCATTGAAGTTATTAAGTTTTTTGATCCTCCTGAAAAGTGGGTGAAATTGAGTTAGGTGGTGTTAGAACTTAAGTGTTATAATATAATATATTTTATATTATTGTATGATTATAACGCTTTGGTAATAACAGTGTTTTTTTTTAATTCATCTATTTCCTATATCTATTTATCTCAGATCTATTTCACTTATGTGTAGGTATATAAGGTACTAGCGCATTATAGGTCCCGGAAACTCGATTGTAAAATAATCGATCTCCACCATTCGATATTCAGCCACGAATTCAGTCATGGGACAGGTAATTCGATCGTTGATTATCGAATGGCGGAAATCGATTTTTCTACAATCGAGTTTCCGGGACCTATAATGCATTAGTACCGTAATTAATTTCATTATCTGAACCACAGTCGCTACCATCACACTAAGTGTGTTGTGGCACTGAAGGGTCTCCGCGGGTCCAGATCCTCAAAGGGTGCGGCTCGGATCCGCGAGACATAAGGAATCGCCTTTGAAGGTGGAGGGGGGTGGGTGGTTGTCTCCGCGGAGCGCTGATGAAAGGAGGAAGCCCCAGGCGATGAGGGTTGCCGCTAGTGTATTGCAGAGTTGGCGAATGATTCGTATTTATGAAGAGAAGGTCCCCCGTTAACAGCTTGATCACAAGATCAACAATCAACGGGCCTTCAACCCGTCAAGAAGAAAGACGCACATGGAAAGCCGTCCCTTTTTAACCGCCCTCCGTCGTCGTGACGAAAGGGCTCCCCGTGGCGGCGAGTTGCCATGACGACCGTCTCGAAAGTACCGCACTGCAACATCCCCCACCCTGCGTGTTCGATATGCCTCAAACCTTCGTGGGCCTCGCGAGCTTTCGGGTTGAGGAGCCCTCTCCCCCCCCCCCCCCCCCCCCCGTACACACGACGGTTGACCCCTCAATGACCTATTAAATGATCAAAACCTCACAAAAAGAAACACGACGACCGTCCAAGAAAAAAATATCCAAAAATACAATTTTGCTAAACAGTTTTGTATCGTCACGTTAATCAGTGCGGCCATCTTTTTGCAAATATTCGCCTCAACACTAAACGAACACAGAAATAATGAGTTCCATGAATATTCCTGTTCTCAATGAATATGTAAAAAGTCTGCTAAACTGGAGTGGAAAGTTTCCCGAACTACCAAAAAGTCTATTCCATATTTCAAGCAGACCACACAGTGAGTGTGGTAAGACGAGAGTGTGGTAATTGTAAGACGAATTATTCGTCGTCCGCAGTATCGGGTTGTTGTGGAACACTATGGTTTGTTGCATTGGTTGGGCCGTATACGAAAAGGTACTCGTTGTTCGTTGACCCGCACAGGACATAGTCATCTTAACACTGGCAGCGAGCATGGCTGGCTGGTCTGATGTGGCCTCATCAGTGGACTTTGATTGTGAGAAACTGATGTTCTTCTTCAATATTTTGTCTCTGGTTTCCATGTTATTGTAACTATCTATACAGGAACATGGAAACCAGAGACAAAATATTGAAGAAGAACATCAGTTTCTCACAATCAAAGTCCGCTGATGAGGCCACATCAGACCAGCCAGCCGTGCTCGCTGCCAGTGTTAAGATGACTATGTCCTGTGCGGGTCAACGAACAACGGTATACTTTTCGTATACCGCCCAACCAATGCAACAAACCATAGTGATCTTAACTTCCTCAACAACCCAATACTTCAGACGACGAATAATTCGTCTTACAATAATTGTAATTATTATTTTACTCATAATGAGAATTAGTGGTATAGATATGATTTCAACAAACCGAGAAAATTTCAAAACAAACAGATTTAAATATTTAAATCTGTTTGCCTTTTCGACTTTTTATTTCATCCATTTTATCATTCCAACTACCGTCAGAGTAAGATAATATCTTACTCTACGGTAGTTGGAATGATTATTATTTCAATTACATAAAAATCCCAGGTGATACCATTACTTCAAACAACCATAATATTATTTTGGTTTTTTGATGTTGATACGGTAATAAAAAAATAAAATAAAAAAACATGTCGAAGAGATGAGCTCACCTTTCCATTTTATGAGGGAAAGATTGCTCTAAAAAGCAGGGGGAAAAATACAAATTTCATGATACGTTCACAAAGCCCACAACATCGTTGTGTTGTCCATCGAGCCGTACCGCACATCATAATTCTCTCTCTCTTCGAAATCCCTCGTAGAATCTCCACCCTCCGGAAAATGGATGTTTTCAGGCAATTTATCGCCGAGTAATTCCATCGGTGGTCCCTCGCCTGTATGGGAGGGCTCAAATATGATGGTCTAGTTAGAAGGCGTTAAGGCGAGGAGGGTTGTAAATCAAGGAGGAATGGGCCCCCTCCTTCACAACCTTCGCGGCGATCGGAGAAACACGAGGTGAGAAACTCAAGTGGGTCGAGCTGCTGACCTCAGTGTCACCTACCTACGCAATTCCACGCGGTACAGACCGATTGAAATTGACGAATAACCATAAAAGTTGAAGTTGGTGAAGCAAGGTCTTTGAGCTTCTACTGTTGATGGGTTTTGACAATGTGCAATTTCGAACATCAAGATCTAATAAAACGACCTACCAAAGTCTTAAATCTCTACGTCTCATTCAAGGTCCCACAACGTCATCACGCCGGATTCGGTACAATATAATTGAGTTGAGCTAATGCAAATCGAGTTTTCCGTCGTTTATTGGAAGTTAATCTCCTCGGGGAGACGAAAATCCGGCTCTGATGAGGTTCATCGATAACTCGAGAAGTGGGGTGAATAATGGGAATTGGGAGGTTCCACTGATTTATGGGACCGCAGGCGAATTATCAATACTTGTCGGGTAATCGGTCGTCCCAGCCTATAGCCAACTTTCACCACCGAAGTGTTAAACTGGGTATAAAAAGTGTATTAAACTGGGTCCTTGAAACGTTAACAGGGGGAACAGTAACTGTTCTCCATACAGATTTAATTAACATGGGAAAACGAGTAGAAGGGGTCTGAGGCCAGGTGGGATATGGCCGGTGGTTGGCCCTCTATTCCTATAGTATTGGAGCTGCAGCCCGAGGAGGAGAACCATCTTTATTCTAGAAGTTGCGGCTCCCATCGATGGCTCTGCGGATCCGATTTCAAGGGACGCGACCCTTGCGAGACATTTCATCACTTTGCATCGGTTTGAATGAGCGTGAGGGAGGGGGGAGGGGGGAGGTTGCTCCATGTGGTTTTCGAATTATTTTTGGGCGTTGAATCCATTTTTGGGGGTCGTGGAACGATCCGATTTCACTGTGGAGATCTATAGGGCTTTCATGGGGCTACAAATGGGATTTTTGGAGGATCCCTGGAATTCAAATATTAAATATTGGAAAATTTTGGAATATTGGAAAATTTTTCCGAGTGAAAACAGGTAGGTATTTTGAAAAAAAAAAACATTTTCGCAAAAAGTTCCAAAATTTTTTATTGACAGAACGTATTTTCGCACAAGTAACCTATATCAAAGAATAATAAACCCTTGTGTAAAGTTTGCAGCGTTTTTGATAATATCGTTACGTATTCATTAACCACATCGTACATCGCAAACGATCCCACAAAAATGAATCTCATGCATTATAATGATCGAGATGACCTTAAGCAGTTGTGCAGTCGAGATCACAATGGGATATCATTGTGACGTCGGGTGGTTTCATTGGATTTACTCCCCCATGCATGGAACTCCCTCATGAGAGAAAGAAGTTATTTCAGACTTCAAGATCCGCTATTCAAATTTGATTACTGCCATTCGACGAAGTTTTTAATGGTTTTTCACCAAATTTCACTGCCAAAACGATTACAAAACTCATCTCAAACATCCTTTCAGCTCTTTCGGGTCTCACTGGACAAACATTCGCTCGAATGGTGTTGATTACTGCGAAAAAAAGGGGGAAAAGTCGGTGGGATTCAAAGAGTCCGCAATCCACCTTCAAACTCGGAAACGATTATTATAATAGCATTCCGTGAATTGAGGTCAGGAGGGGATTTTGAAGCCAAGTTGCCCGAATTTTCCTCTTCGCTCGAAAAAAAGTTAGTGTATTTGAATACGGGTAAATGGCATGTACATGAATATATAATGTTTAAATAGGCCGTGAATGGAGGGCGTGAAATGGAGAGGTGTCTGCCATCAGGCTGTCTGGAGCCACTCGGAGGGTGTCAACCACTTCAATCCGATCGATCTCCTGACCTATTGATACCTAATTGGTTTTGAAAGCCACTCGATTGAATTATTCTCAGCCCAGGGTCGTCCCTTTCATGGCAGGATCAGCCAGTTGTCGGTAAATGGGGATCAATCGAGTATGCATAGTTCCACTTGGGTTTCTCGGGAACCAAAAAATTAAGGCGTGGGTTGCTCTGGGAACGGCAATAATTACCACTTATTGGTGAACGAGAGATAAATATTGTAGAGCCCCACATCAGTATAATAACTTCATAGTAAATAAAGTCAGGCACGTAGAAAGGAGGAAAAATATAGGTACAGCGCATGACGCTCCACCATAGGGACTCAACCTCTCTCTGGGGTAACAGCTGGAGAGGGGTGTGCCCCCATGGTGGGGTGCAATATATATTGACATGCATCCTCTCAGGGACTTCATTCGTATTCCTTCGACTAGCAGCAATCACTCGTCTCTACTCACCTGGTGTTACCTTATTCCTTGTGTGGACAATCCCTTTTACAATCCCTAAATTCTCTTTTGATAGTTCAACAACAGTTGTTACTCAACTAGAGTTACTCTTCTAGCTTTGCATCAGACTGGCTCCTCATTCGGGCGAGATCCCTCCTCTAGGTTTTCACTAAAGGTTGGCTCCCCTCGATGTGAGATCCACCACAAAACAGACAAGCTCCCCTTTGATGTGAGATCTGTCTTAACTAGTTTTTGCATCAACATAATAATATTATGTTGATGCATAATATGCATAATAATAATATATTATAATATAATATTATTATATGGGGAGCCTATAGGTTGGCTCCCCATTGTGCGAGATCCACCTAAAACTTCACTAATTACCCGTTGGAATTAGTGAGTCCAATAAAGGTTGGATCCCCACAAATACTCTTTACAGAGTATGATTAAATAAGAATGATTCTTAAATAAGAACCAAAAGCTCTACAGAAACAAAAGCTCTACGGGACCAAAATCTATCAAAAGCTGTCGGAAACCGAAGTTCTTGGGTATCAAATGCTCTGGAGAGCAAAATGGTCAAAGGAACCAATTTTCTCCACAACCAAGCGCTCTCCGAAACCACCAAAAGTTCTTAGTTACTAAAACCAAGGACTTTTGGTGGTTTCGGAGAGCGCCACATGTGGCTCTGCAACCCTTAAGAAATCATGGCCTCCCTCTACAAATTCCGCGAGACATTTTGGTTCTGCGATGTGGTCTTCCATTCTTGCACTCCCAGCATCGTTCGAGCATCGAATGTTATCCATTAGCTCATTGCAGCGTTGGTCAGTCCAGTCCTCGGGGTAGTGTTTTGTTGAGCGTCCTCTACGAGCGTCCTCCTTAGCGCCCTGCACAGTGAAGTCTGCCTCTTTGAATGACAAGAGCCCTTCTCGTTCCCCATACATCAGGATGACTTCGTGGGTTGTTCCGCGTTTCCATAGTATTATAGTTCCATTTCTTCTGATGTTCAAACTTCATAGTGGTCATGGACAGAGAGCGTCCTGCACTCGGATCAGTACCGTAGAATGGGGTGAAGCTGGACGCGTGGGGTGAAGATGGACAAAACAGCTTTTTCCCCTTTTTCCCGCTTTTCCCTCTGCCCAGGTGCTCGAATCGGCGATTTCGACCCGGAATCGGAATCAGGGATATTTTATGAAGCGAGTACGGTGGTTTCCAAAATGTTTAGAGGCAACACTGGACGTAGAAAAATGTTATCACTGATAAGTGATATCTGTGATTTGTTGTCATCCGTGCCAAGTCCCCCCCCTCAACTTCGTAACGACGGAAGATGCCGGCTTTTCGTTGTTAAGCGTGTGTTCCTCAATTATGTCTGTGATTGCTGTCAAAACTTCAATTTTTTTAACCCATTTGTGTGGGTGTGGGGACTCCTGATATAAAAAACCACGAACCCGTGTGGTGAAGTCGGACACCGCCATGCCTCGACGTTACGTGAGAAAAGTGGGCCCCACGATGCTGTTCAAGTACCGAAAAGAAAACCTCACCAATGCGATCGCCGAATTCAAGTCAAAAGGGACCAGCTTAAGGGTTCTGGCTATTCACGCGCATTGTTCGGGGAAATGTATTCATCCCCATGGAGGACAGACTGTCCTCTTTGCGGAGGAGGAAGAAATTCTTGTCCATTACTTGGCAACTTGTGGAGACTGGGGATTTCCTCTAAATAAGTCGGACATTAAGGATATCATTCAATCGTATTTAAATAATGTGGGTAAGTCGGTAAAAGTCTTGAAAAATAATAGACCTGGGAAAGAATGGGCCCTAAAGTTCATAACTAGACATCCAGTTCTGAGCAACCGTTTTGCTCAGAACATAATATGTTCTAGACCGTTATATTATAACGGTCTAGAGCTGAAGTGGATTCCAACGTCATCAATTCTTATTTTGACAATTTGGAAAAAGAGCTGGAAGGGGTGCCACCTGAAAATATTATAAACTATGATGAGACTCGTTATTTCGTTCAGTATTTGTGTTTTTCTTCTTCAATCACCTCCTTTTCAAGTTTTGATATTTTTAAAAAAGATCAAGCGTGTCCTGGTTGACCCCTGAGATGATTAGAAGGCGTTTTAGCTCGAAAACAGGAGCTGTCCCACTTCACCCCACCCAGTGGGGTGAAGCCGGACAACCTTTAACCTTAAATAAAAGGGGGGCAGCGCCCCCCAGAATTTTTTTAGGTGTTCCATCTGAAAGAAGAGATTCTAAAGATGCTATATTGAGAACGGCAGTATCTTAGCATCATTTTAAATATGTCATTTCTCGAAAAAACCTCAAATTTCGTCCAGCTTCACCCCACTCTACGGTACGTCCTAATTAGGGACCTGTAAATTCGCAACTTGGTTCCTCTGGACGAAGACCTGCCACTCATTTGCTTCAGGAACCCCAAGTACAACCGGTTAGCTGTACAATCCTTCTTTTCATTTCGGGGCTCATGAGTTGATTTGTGTACCGAGATAAATTGATTCTACCTACCCAATCGAATCTCAATGGTCAAAAGTTGTGTATTATCACCACTACATGAGCTCTTCGGATGGGCTGTTTGGGATTTTTTGGTTGTTGTGAGGATTGAGAGTAGTGATCGAATCTGTGAGGACCAATTCAGATTGAACGTTCTCGGTCGGGAGGAGCTTTGGTGTGTACAAGTCTTGTTTTTGACAGATTCACCTCAAGTCCAACTATTGCCACCACTCTTTTCAGCCTTTATACAAAATTAATTGGGATGGAATAAAAAGTGACCGATGAAAAAAAGGAGTGTACGTGCTGGTACCACCAAAACTTTGAACTCAGGGAGAGGATGATAACAGCAACATTGTAGTTATGGTACGTTACAATTTGTCGCCAGGGGCTGAGTCGATGATGAGAAACATTTTTCGTCACATTGGTAATAATAGCGATCGGCCAGAGGTACAGCACATTCCCTACCACCTGCAATTTTGGCGACAATTGTTTTGGACTGGTAACAATCGTTTTAATTTTTCCAAGAGAGAAATTAAATCGGTGGAAAAAAAATGTTGTTTTATTGAACGGCGTTGTGGTCGGAAAGGATGAACACTGGCGGGCCTCGCCGGTCGTAAAGTCGGGAGATACCCTGGTTTATTCAAATCCCCCAATCCGGCTGAGTATTTTCACAGCCGAAGGGTTCACTTTCGGCTTACAACCATGTCCTAACCTGTCCGAAACGGTTGTCCATTAAGGAGCGAAAAAACCGTAAGTTTTCCGTGGGGGGGGGGGGGGGCTCCCTCATACAATTTTCAAACTCCTGGGTTGAGTGCGTGTCAGTGTTTTCTCCAAGTTTAGCTTTTCTCCGGGTTTCTTTACTTTAGTTTTCTTTTTTTCTTCACCTGTCACTTAGGCTAGGCGGCGTTTCGTAAAACTCACCTGAAACCAAAAAAAAGAAGAAGCTATTATCTTCGTGTCAAAAGAAGAAAAGCACGATTGCTCTTAGAAGACATACGACGTCAAATAGAATCAAAGAGCCAAAATTGGACACATTTAACTTAAGCGTTAAAGCTAAAGAGTTCTCAACACAAAGGAAGTTTCCCCAGTAGCAAGATGTGATATAATTTAATCTGATAGGATTGATCACATTTTGCTGCAGATATTATCTGACAAGTTTTGAACCCTTCTCATGGCGAAAGACGTGAATATGTGCTGTACCGAGACTAGGTGTAGAATAGACCTGGCTTTCGGGAGGCAGTGCTGCGTCCATCCATACAGGAGCATCACTGCGCCTATAAACAAGTTTTAACTTTCAACACCTGTACCTATCCGCCATACAGGCCCCTCACATCAACGTCAAGTCTTTAATTAATAAATGCCCGCCTGTTTTCCTCATATGGTCTAGACGTCATTCAGGTGTAAACTCCACGTCCATTCTCCACAAATGGGCATAGGTACAGCACCTACTTCACAAAAGGAAGCGCCACCGTCGTTGGTGTGATTGGGAAGTCCAGGTTCTCTTGTGAGCGGCTTCACCGCTAATTACACGGACTCTCCCTAACTCACTGCCGACTTTTATCGTACACTGACTGTCTATTCTTATTGTATTGTAAACTCATTTTGTGCCTATAGGTATTCAACAACATCCCGTCATGCAGAGGACATTCCAGATATTATCATATCACTACTCATAACCGCAAACAGGTTTTACTTTCAGAAAGCCGTGCCCGTTATCCTCATTGGCGCCTCAAAATGCCTATAAACACGATCTGTCACCCAAAAGCAGCGCCTCTTCTCCGCAGGTTCTCCTTACAGTGCTCAAGGTGAATCTGTGAAATTTTTCGGCCTTCTAGTCCAAATAATTATTTTAGAATCTGTAATGAAAGTACGTTTTTGCTGCAGATAGCAGCGCTCAGAGTGGCAGAGCCTGAAACGCCGAAGCATAGACATAATCGTGTGGTTTATCTTCCTGAACCGCTGAATCATGGTGGAGGTTTTGTTCGAACTCGCATAATATTCCAACATACCGTTTCCATATCTGCCGTTGATTTGAAACCTAACCGAAGTTATGCGAGCGATTGCTCTCGGAATGTTTTATATCAGGGCTGAGGGTGATCCGACCTTTCTCCCTCGTCGGAATTTATCGGAAGAGCTCCCTCTTGACCTCGTAATCTTGGCATGATCCCGAATCCCCTTCGGATTAATTTCCCTTCCCTCCATTGCCCTACAACTTCCCTATTTGTCACTGGGGATTAATCGGCGAAGCTTTGCGTAGCCGTCGTTTTGTTTGTTCAAACTCGACGGTTCTCTTGTTTTTTCCCTGTCCTCTTTATTTTCACTCGCCGGATTTTTTTTATTTTCGAATTCTATCTCATTGGTTAATCAGCTATGTTTAACGCTTCAGAGGACGGATTGAAATTGCTTTGGTTTTCTTTTTGCCTCTTTTGTAACATCATCTACAATGCTTTCATTGGTGGAATTTTTCACAAATCTTTCTCGTTTTTGACACATTTCGACAATTACATCGGTTTCAACACTACAAACGAATCGATACCAATGAAAGCTTAGGTGGGGTGCCGCTAGGCTTCGCATCACTTGAGCCTACTTTGTGCCCATCCCCATACGACGACATCGGTCGTCCAGGCGACCCCCTCGTGTTCCTACCGCGCTGTCAAATCGACTCTCATTAGTAGGATTTTAACCGCGTCCAAACGAACATTTTTGTCAGATCTGAGAGCAACCTCAGAACCGACACAAGTCAGCTTATTAATATTAAGCAACAGGTCTGCTGACTGGAATAAACAATTCACTAGGAAGCAGTACATCATTAAATCATTAAAATAGAACAGAAGCCAAGTCATTGTGGAACAAATCACTGAGGAGAAAGTGATGAAGAGCGGGAATTGAAAAAACCGAATTTTTACCGCTTGCACGGAAAAAACTCATGCATAGATGTCTTTTGGCAATTATTTATTTACGATATAATACAATGTAGCTAAAATTCGATAGTTTTAGATAATAAAGGGCGATGAGTACCTACTGAAATATGAAATGTAATCACGCGTTTATAGATTCACATGACGGCTAAATGCTGCATCGATGCATGGATTTCTAGTGGTTGAGATTGCGATGTTATTGTTCAATTCGAGTCCAAACTCTTCAGACATGAAATCCTTCAATTCAACCCCATCAACTCCTCTAAAATCCACATTGAAATCACCGGCAAGAATGATTGGTAGAATGTAGGTCTAGTTCATCCATGTACTTGAACAAGCCCTTCAATTTGGGACTAAATGCAAGCAGATTCAATGTAAAGAATTGAAAAATTGTCTTCAGCGGGGTATTTGGTGTGAAAAAATATACTCTTAAATCTTATTTTTTCAAAATAGAATCTAACATATTAATGTTCATTCTTGCACGATTATCCATATCGGTTAGCCTTTTCATCCGTGAAACGTGTGAGTCGAGAGTTCTTTGAATCGCTTCTATCTTTTGTTGCTCTTCGGTGCGTGCTTGATTGTAGAAATTTCTAGCGGAATCCCAATTTGATTTAAGTGTTTTGATCATGTTGGCGGGAACTATGTGTTTGTTAGGTAGTTCCCACACGAGATTTAAGGGAATTGTTTCGAAAATATTAAATATAACCCTAACAAGCAAATTTTGCTTGTTCATCAAGAATAATAATATTATTATGTTGTTCTGTAGGTGATGTAGAAGAACTTCATTACCGGTTGGGTCGGCATGTAGAAGAACTTCATTACCGGTTGGGTCGGCATGTAGAAGTTTAACACGTTTTTGAGAATTGTTGTCCACTGGACGGGATGAGTTTGAATGTTGCTCTTCTTTGAATCCCAAAGACCGTTTTATTTTTTGTTTTCCTTACTGCAATTATTTTGCGTAGGAGCCATTATGTAATCACCTATGTATCAGTATTACTGAAATAGGTAAGAAACCTAACTTGTATGTAAGATTAGAAACAGTAGGTGATATAGTATGAAGTGAAATCACTTAAAAATTCGAATTGTTTTGTTGTTGTTTCGTTAATTGCTAAGAAAAAGTTACTTCCTCGTTTTCTGGACTAGAGTAGCGTGATTAGTAACGTAATGAAACTAGGTACGAAAAATACCTAGTTTACTCGTAAATAGGATAGTTTAATATCCAAGAAAAACGTTGTACTAAACAGTAAACAACTTAGTTACCTATTACATTTTTAGATCACGATCATGCCTATTTTGTCATGACCCCCAGCCAAAAGACATATAGATATGTCTATAAATAAAAGCCACCAGTGGAATATTGACATAGATCTATGTCAATATTCCACTGGTGGCTTTTATTTAATTAACCTATTCTAATAAATTGAGGCCGTTTTGGAAAAAAAGAGGAAATAATTAGCGACATGCTGGAAAAGGTTTTGATTTCTTCTGTTTGGCCTAAATGTGAAGAATCAGAGTTTGCACCATTGTGGGTGAGCTTAACATTAAATTTTGGTGGCCCTGAAACAGCGATTTTTAAAAACTTTTTTGTTATTGGCCATTTTTACCCAGAACAAAGCGTCTGACAAAAACATTTACACAGATCTTGTTTTAAGAGGACAAAATTATGCGTAGAATGAGTACCCTATCGACCCAATTCAATTAAGCCGTCTGGCTGAAACCGAACGTCAAAGAAATGCAATTTTTCCAAAATGGGTTAAAGCCCCGTTCAACGCCCATATCGTCACCAATTACTTTATCATAATATGATATTATGTTCATGTCATCTGAAGTAATTTAGATCACTTTCAAATCGGTCCGCTGACCCGGAACCCAATTTTAAAAATCCCAAAATTAACCATCTGGCCATTTCCAGCCAGACAGAGTCAAAAGTGACATACGGATTATAAACCATGTTTTGAACCATTTTACCGTCAAAACCGACGTTGGGCCATTCGGGCTTTGAAAGTAGCTTATCACTCATTTTAACCCGTTTTGGGAAAAAAAATAGCTTTGACGTCTGATCTCGGCTAGACGGCTGAACCGGATTGAATCGATAGGGTGCTCATTCGATGCAGATTTTCGTTTTCTGGAAAAAATTACGATATAATTGTTTTTATTAGAGGCTTCCTTCTCGTGAAATGGCCAAAAACCAAAACAAGTATGCCACCAAAAGTTGAGCTCACCTCCCTCAGCCGAGCAAACTCAGATTCCTCCACAGAGTAACAGAGAGGATTCCTCATACTTGGGCCTATTTGGAGGGATTAAAACCAGTTTAAGCATGGAACATGCTTTAGCCGTGACCTAACTGCCCAAAACAGACGCGGATATGTCTCAAAATGGCCCAAGTCCAGACCGCCCCACCACGAGCTCTGGAGGCATTCCATATCTGGACGACTCCATTGAAAGCACATTGAACGCGTCGACTCCTTGAACGTACATCCCAAGACTCCCTGCCACATGCTGCAATACGGCAGCGAAAACATGGAGTTCGCACCTTCGGATCTTCACCAAACCAAAAACACATTTTTATATACTAAACTAGAAACAATACCCCTCATAATATGTTCACAAAAAACAGCCAAGTCAGGTTATTGTTGTTGGCGCAAATTTACCCGAACGAATCATTGTGGAAATTAACAAACCAATTAAGGTCAAGTTGTGGCCGCGAGTGTTTAATGAAGCGAATCCACTGGCCGCATTGTTAGCGAATTCAAGGCGTTTTTAATGAGAAGGGCATTGTTATGGGAAACAATGAAAATAAATCAATGTAACCAGGAATTGAAGAACATAATTCTTTAACGTATTTTGAACATCAATGAAGTGCTTCATAAAAAACGACCAAGGTTTGATGTGATTTTTCGCCAACTAACTTGGCACGACTGACCGACTTATTTCCATCCTGAGAAGAATCTCGGCTGTCAGGGCATTTCACGTAGTGACCTATGACGTCATGTTCGGCGTCGGGGCTTAAATAACCGGATAAGGGAGGGCCGAAAAAAGGCTATGAATGGAGACGATGGGAGATGAGAAGAGATCTGATTGGGTCGGGATTCCGAAGGTCCCTCACGTCTAAGAAAAAAGGTTAATTAGGTTCACGGGCACTTCGTACCCTTCGATATGAGAACTCGTGTCTCTGCAGTTTGCAGGCGCCTGAAAACAGTCGTTGAATATGAAAAGTGGAACTAAAATTGAAGCAGAGTGAACAACACCTGCAGCAAAATTTGCTATTTAATAGGGTTCTTGGTGTTTGACGGTTCTTCGCCATGCACGACGAGTTAAGATTTTAAAATTCTAACATGACATGTTAGTAGCACATTGTGCTAAAGTCGAGGCTGTGCTATCTGTGTTACCCATCAACCCTGCAATACCATGTAAGTTCCGAAATCAAAATTTTACACTAGCAACTTCATAGAGACGGGTTGCGATGCCCAAAGCACTATAAATTGACCAATGTTTATGAAAAACTTGCTTATGAGAAACCTTCAGCAGAAATTATTAATTTAGGGTCCAATATTCGGTCAATAATCCAAAAACAGCTGTTTTTGGACATAAGAGGATTTTTTCAAGAACTCTTCCAGACTTCCGGGGACTTACACGCCGAAAGCTGGGACTTACATGTTTTTACCCGCCGAAAGTGGGACTTACACGTTTTTACACCCCTCGTAGAGACAGTGTGGAGACATTTCTCACCGAACATTCACGATACTTTGCACGATGGATCTAGAGCCTCAAATGTACCTACTCAGAAAACTCCAAACCTTTATTTGGCCAAAAATCGGACATGGTTTGGCAGATATACGGTCGCCACTCCTTAGGCCTGCTATATAAAAACCCCTGCGAATTTTACACAAGGGTATATTTTAAATATAGTAAAAGTAAAATTTTTACTTTTATAAAAATTGAGCAAAAATAATTCTATATCAAAAAAAATTAATTCAATAATTTAAAAAGTTTTTTATAAAGCCAGTTTTATATTCCCCACAACTGGTTTCCTTATTCCTCATTCAGGTTGGTAACAGTTCTGAACCAGTTTTAGTCACACCAAACCGGTGTGTAACCTCTCTGAACTGTATAAAACCACTTTATACCGGTTCAAAACTGGTTATGTACTCTATAATTTGGTACACTTTACTGAATAAATTCCGATCAGCTTCCCATTCCCAGGTAGGGTTTTAATCCTCCTTAAACTGGTTGTTAACCCCTCGTAACCGATTACAGCGAAATCAACGACCCCCAAACTGGATAAAACTCCCATTACATGTAAGCCCGTTGAAACAGCTTCAACCCATTTTAAATCCGTGCAGAACCCACTCACGCTAGCTATTGATCCTCTCGAAATTTCTGTTTAACTCTGCTTCGTTGCGACCCCAAAATTCCGCCAACCCCAATTGTGAAGGCAGACCCTCAATCATCTACATTAGGATTTCTGACCGAGTTAGTTCAAATTGAGCGGTACAGAAGGCGAATGCGGTGGAAAGTGAGGCTCGGTCGGTCGTTAATGTGGAAATGGGCGTACCGGAAGGCATTTAGCATAACGCGGGCAAAGCTGCCGTTAATGTGACGTCGAAACTCCGGAACTGCGTTTTACGGCTCACGAAACCCCTTTTAAAAAATGAGATATCAAACTTTACGTTGCTTGACGTCAAAACGCCAACTCAATAACGTTCTTTCACTCAAAACTATGAAAAAGAAGAGTCCGTCACTGACATAAATTTTTAATAATAAAATTGTTATGAATTGTGTTTTAGGTAAGTTGAAGGGGAAACCTCACAGCGTTTTGGACAGTGTGCATCTAACGTCATCTTCAGGATCCTCCAGCTCTTCCGAAAGCGATGATGATTCCTCAGGCATGTATTTTGCTTTCATTTTCATTTATTTTCGTTCTCATTTTCGTCGTTCAAACATTAATTTCTCCCGCTTACACTCAATTTTCTTCTTTTCATTTTTCAATTACTTTTTTCTGGTTGTGTTTGTCGTTTTGTTCTCCGCCTTCCCGCAGTTTTTGTCAGCACAGTCCAATTTTTCTGGACGAATGAGGATCCGGACGCTCTTTGTCCCGCGAAGATGAGTGTGGGAAATACTGTTTTGTTACACAAAGAACCTCAGTGAAGGCCACCTATAAATATCTCGACGAAAATTACACGTTCCTCCCTCGACCTTGTTCAATTCAAATCGGTCCTTTATTTTTTCCCGAAGCGTTTTCTGGTTTGAACGATTCTTATTCGCCAAGAACTGGAAGCGTCAGGTGAAAATAATTCCCTCCAGGAGTGCATCAAAGACAGAGAAACATTATTAACGTTATTTATGGTGTTGCCTCAGGGTTCTCTTGTCCTGTCTCTCAATCAAAACACTTGGGGCCACTTTTCATTCAGTTTGAAAATTATGCACGTTAAAGCTACACCGTTTGCTCAGGGATTAAAAAAAAAAAAAAAAAAAAAAAAACGCGCGCTTCAGGTGCGGGTGAAGTATCAAAGATATAGCTCGGTCTTCTCAGGATCTAATCAAGAATTTTCCGATCTGAAAACATCTCTTTTTGAAGATTGGTTCTGTCTCTGTTTTCTGTTTCCGTCGCTAATATTGAAGACTTTTCATTTTGGTTTGTTATTCTTGGAATAATACACCTACCTATGTAATCGCGACGGAGGTCGACAATTCTGATCGGTCTCAAAATTTGACATTACGCATTTTAAGATGAACAGATTCCAAAAACCGTCCACCGTCCGAGCTGTTTTAGGCAGTAGAATTTTTTTCTAAATCAGAAATTTGGACAAAGTTCTCGGTTTATCACCCTGTTGTGCCCGCAAGGTTTTCAGGGCAGTCGCCCAAACCCGTGGGGCGCACTGGGGCTACGGGAGGAGTTTTTGCAGGTTTTTGGCTATGGGGTCTAGTTAGGTGTATTTTCGTAGTAGGTACTTTCGGACGTAGAATCCATTTTGGGGGTCCCCGAACGATACCTACGATCAAATTTGTCGTCGTTTTCCGAGTAATTTTGGAATCAAAAAAGAAAAAAACATTTATAATCTTTGTTCTTTTATTTTATTTTTCAAAAATATTTGTTTAGTGACACAGAACTAATAATTAATTTAAACATGCTTTCTTTCAATCTAGAATTTTCGGCCAACCTAGATATTTCCTCAAACATGGAATGCTTGATCTAACTAGAATTTTGCTATCAAACTAGAATTCTGGACCAACCTAATATTCATCTACGAACCTGAAATTGTTTTGTCAACCTAGAATTCTTTCACCAACCTATAATTTTGCTATCAACCTTGAATTTCCACACCAGCCTAGAATTCTCGACCAACCTGGTATTCTTTCACCAAGAATCTATTTTATCTAGTTTTATGTAATACATTATGGCAGTTTTAAACCCTCAAGAACTCACTTTCAAGCCTACATCAAACCAGTTCTTGCCCTCTTGAACCAGTAACACTATTGTACTACCTATATTAAACAATATAAATATTTATTATATATCAAGACTAGTGTTTAACCACTTCATCAAATCGGTTTTGACCCATATTGAAACAGTGCAAAACCCCTTTGAACTTTGATGAAATCTACTAAGCTTTTACTCTAGTTATTAACTCTTCAAATAATGGGCCCCGGAACCGACTGTCGAATAATACTTTTTTCTGAAAGAACTTCATAATTTGAAGGCATAGCAGTGAGTTTTGGGCTCCTACGGTGTAATACAAATTTCCAGGGCACTGTCGAAAATTTCAACTTTGAATCTGGAGGGAAAAGTGGCGCCACTCTCTCATTGGCTGCTCACGGCCGCCATTTCCGCCGTCACCTCCAGCAGATTCCCGTCGGTCCCTTCTTATGCTAGCGCACTCTGGCGGATTAGTAAAAGTGCCACCGCGGGAAAATTCAAAACGCCAAATATTCACTAGTGATTTCCTCTGCTCAGGCACCTAATTTCTCAGTGCTAACTGTACTGAGTACTTTGTTCATTACTAGTTCAACTATGTTCGGCCGAATTTTCCTATTTCTCTGACCTAGTTCCGTGGCCCATTTGAATCTAATTTAAATCTGATTTAATCTGTTTAAAATCGCATGGTTTTCTGATGACATAAACTGACGGGTTCAAACCCAACTTGGATTTCTACACTATTATCCTTTTAGTCATTTGATTTCCCTCGTCCCTCTGAGTAGTTCTCCACGTAGTTTGCAAACCGCCCTGACGACACATCGTCGACGAGGGAGTTTTGACAGTCGCTTTTATCGGTTGACGGCGGAGGTCAAGTCGTTGAATGGAGTCGGTTTAAGCCCGATAAGAACACGAAACCCGTCGGGTTTTGACGAGCTTTAAATTCGCGCGAAGGACAGTTTGAGTGACGTTGATGATTGATGTCGCCCACTCGCCCGAATCGAACCTATCAGAGCCGATTAGATTGATCGATGCGAACACGAAACTGCACCAAGGATGGACATGTAAGGCATCAGCCCAGGAAATCTTCAAAAGGAGAGATGACGTGAAAAATTACCTACTCGTTGACAGTGCAATTTCAAATAATCGTTCGGGTAAAAATAGTATTTATGACAGCTATTATGAAATGATCAATTGAGTTTCAACGACCAACCTTTTATTCATAACAGTTTTTAGCTCTTCATACGCTTAATATACTGAAAATACATGACAAAACGTCACAAAATGATCAAAACTAAAGTAAAACATCCCACCACCAAAAAGATATGAAGGAAAAGATACCTGAGAGAGTTCTTCTTTGATTAATAGAATCAAGAAACTTCTTAATACCTATCATTGTCAGGAACTCAAACTTGAATTTCGCGCGCCATCAGATCGCCATCAATACCGCCGAATCGTTGGAATTAGATGAGAGGGGATCGCAATTTGTATGCGAAGCACAAGGCACAACAGTTGTGCCAATATAAAACAGTTCTTAGACAGTTACTGTCTAAGAACTGCTTTATATTGGCATGGACATGTCTATTGGCTGGGGTACGCGAAAATGTAACGCAGCAAGTTGTTGCCATCAACCGATAAACTAACTGGAGCTAACTTATCTCTTGGAGATTAACTATCCCTAGAGAGGCATATCCAAGCCATGATTTTTTTTTCCCCCGTGTAAGCGGTAAAACACAGGGGTTTTGACATGAATTTATACCCACACAATGTGTGGGTATAAATGTACCTAGCTCACATGTTTAAGTACTTTTTTTTTTCATTTTTAGAGTAGTTACGTGAGAAAATAAAGGACGGGGCGGAATTGAGGCCGAGGTGTGGTAACTTTCGACAGCAACCGTGTTATCGTGTTACTACCAATTCCAATCGGTCACTCTCCTCCAGCTGTTATCACAGCTTCTTTTATATTTTCATCCATTAGTATTTTACACTCATTGCGCATCCTCGCTTTGTGCGCCTCACGATTTTGAAAATGACGTCATTTTCTACTTTTATTTCAACTTATATTTAACACGGTAAACTCGACCGTGATGATCTTTATTATTTACATCGAGTTAGTAGTTACTTTGGTCCTGGAGAGTCTGAAAGCAAATCTGATATTGCAAATCCAACAAGCAAACAGTTACTGGGAGATCGAAATTTGATTAGAACTTGATTGGCTTTGCAGATCCGTCTGAATTTGGAAATACAACACGCAAATATTTACTGGGAGATCAAAACTTGATTGACAAGAACTTGGTTCTGCCTGGGGCGAATAATTTCTCAACAA
This sequence comes from Pilophorus perplexus, assembly GCA_955831195.1. Taxonomy (NCBI): domain Eukaryota; kingdom Metazoa; phylum Arthropoda; class Insecta; order Hemiptera; family Miridae; genus Pilophorus; species Pilophorus perplexus. Next base: position 27,493,548 of record OY037008.1, read on the forward strand.
CCCTGAAACAAGAACGCCGGTTGTGCAAACGCACAAAAAGTACTGCTCAAGAACTTTACGATTTAAAATACGAGTTATTCGGGTTGGTTTTATATTTTTCAATATATTGTACTCATTTTTCACCTCTTTCGTTCTTCTTCTACCAATTCCTCTACACACCAATCTCCACAACACTCCTACACAAGTCGATTAAACAACTACCTAATGAGTTTCCTTCTTTAATTGACCAAACCATGTGTTATACCGTCCTGGCAAAGGTGCGGAACAGGAATTGGTCGGTAATGGAGTGCCCATATTGTGTAGGAGTGTTGTGGAGTTAGCAGCTGCCGTGCCTGATGGAGGGGATGCGGAATGGGACATCCGGAACACACACCCCCTCTTTCCCGTACTTTTCCCCGACGTCCTGCAGAACTTCCGGCCAGGTCGGCAGCTGTAGTTCCGGTAGTCAACAACAGACTCAGGTGGACCAAGTGCATCGAAATGAGATGAGGTTTTTGAGTCCGCACTGCAAGAGTTGAGAAGTCCGCAATCACGTGGCCCAATGAAGATATCGACACATCTCAGATGTCCCCCACGACCCAAAGAAAGAAAAAAATGCACAAAAATTTTAGCTGTTTTTTCTTTTTAATTTACTCTGGCAAATAGAAGTGGGTCAAAATTGTTTCAAGGGGGTTTCAAACTGGTTAGAAGTAGCCTACTGTAGGTAGGTTGAGATTGGCTAAAATGGGTTAAGCTTAGGTACGCTATAATCATAGGGATGTCCCTTACTTCAAGAAGTATCGAAATGTGTCGAAACGATGCTTTATATAAGCATCAAAAGTATCAATACGACATTTTCAAAAATAATCGACATTATTGAGATCGCTACTTTTGAAAAAAAAAAAAAAAATGGAGCTGATTTTCTTGTAAAATTCACCAAAGATGCGTAATTATTTAATAATTTCGCATTTTTTGTTTAAAAAAGTTTTATATTAAAAAGAAGTAGGTATCTTCCTAAAATGAAGTTAACACCCTGTGAATATGTATTTTTGATTCACGTCTTCTTTTATATTTTAATTTGTACTTCTTTTTAATGGGTGTATTAAGATTCCGCCAGCCGGTGTCATTAACGCGACGGCCTAATGTAAGTACCTACCCCGACTCAACCCAGCGACCTCAACACTCCGCCACGTCTACCTGCAATCAGCTGATACAAATATTAACATTCCGCCAATCGTGTGATACCTCTAATATAAACAATGGCGTTTTTATTTGTTGATCTGTGATGTATCACACAGACTCATGATGATGAGTCATCATCATGAGTCTTCGTGTCTGGCCCTATCGCTCGAGCTCAGTTATCCGACCGATGCGTTGGCACAGAACTTGAACTTCTGGATTTGCGAAACGATGGAGGCATGTAAATGATGCAGTGGTCGCATGTAGACTACTTATGCGATTCCACTGGACTAAAAAAAAAAAAAAAAAAAAAACCTCCAAGTTGCCGGCTTCTTTTTATCTTTTCTAGGAGTTTTTGAGGGTGCTGAATCCGAAAATGATTTATTTATTTATTTTTAATAAGATTTATTTATTTATTTTTAATAAGGCCTTATTTTTGGCATATTTTTGGTTTTTTAGACCATTCTGTACACTTACGTTTCCAGTGGACACCGATTTCACTCGAACTTCTTCAAAAGACACTTACCTATAAGAATGTTAACTGCAGATTCCAAATATATACTACCAATGACATTCGTACATTGTATGACTTAGGATATTCCATAGAAAAAATTTTTCTATTTCAACTTGTCAAATTTCGAACTTTTAATAGTGAAACTTGGAAATTTGAAAAAATAAATAACAATAAAAATGCGTACTTTTAGTCAAAACCTTTTTAAACCATGAAAAACCTTTAAAAAATTGCAAAAAATGAGCAAAAATCATAATTTTCGCCGTTTTATTAAATAATTTGAATATATATATATTAATATATATTATATTCATAGTAAATGAAATTTTCATGAATGTGAACAAGATTCTAGGGCGTTCTGGTGAATTTTCGGTACATTGAAAATATCAATTCTTTCTTTCCCATCATACCGATTGAAACCAAAGTAGGGTACGTCAATTTCTTCGAATTCGAGCTCACTTGTTTTTTTGGTTCATCTGCTGTTGCAGACCTTGCGGAATCTTGAGGTAGGTAGTATGTATGCTTTGGTTGGCAGAATCCTGAGGTAGCGGAATCTTGAGGTAGTGTTGCACCCCGAAGGACTTGGCGGAATATTAAAGCCACCCAACTCACACAACCTTTTTTTTTTTTATTTTTAAGTGGAACATACAATGTATGAACATGTCATGTTTAAAAACTAAAAGTTTAGGGAAAGAATGAAAATTGAACAATTTAGGACAGTTGAAGAATTAGGAGAAGTAAATAGTTGTACCAATATTTATCTGGGATAATGTTTAGTAGAACAAGTGTTTGATCAACCTCTTTGAAAAAGTATGACTTAGGATATTCCAGGGAAGACAATTTTTATTTTCAACTTGTCAACTTTCGAGATTTTTATTAGGGAAACTTGGAAATTTGAAAAAATAAAGAAGAAAGATGTACTTAATTGAGTTCCGGTCTAATGCTGGGAAAGAAGTATTTCCACAAAAGTACTGGAATCTTTTCTTTTTCCACAAAAGAATCGACTTTTTTTAAAAAGGGATACTTTTTTTACATCCCTAATTACGAATAACTGGGGTAACCAATAATAATTATTGGTTACCCCAGTTATTCGTAATTAGGTGGATTAGAAAAAACGATGGCCTGGCTTGGTTGATCCACTAATTATTAGTGGATCAACCAAGCCAGGCCATCGTTTTTTCTACTCCATCTACGTTGAAGCCATGTACTTTAAGTTTGAAACCTTCTTGATCGATGCTTGATTTCTAACATAATATTTCATTCGATACCATTAATCAATTCGAACGTAGAGTGTCGATTCCAAAAATAATTGGTATTGATACCATACTCACATCGATAACTATCGCGTGTCCCTACCATCAACTGTGTTTCTCTTACCCGTGAAATCATTTCTCACTGCGACAGATACCTCACACCTTTCAAATCGGTCCCGCCTTCCCACAATTTGCGCCCAGCGAAGCGAACTCAGTTTTGAAACACGTTGCGTCAAACGTTCCTCCAATTATTAGTGCTCGACTTTCCTTTTAGCCGCCCTATATATTTTAATCCGACGTCCATTCTTCTCAAACGAGCTCCCGTTTCCCGGTAATGTCTCCTTACGCTTTGGTTGAGATCCAGCCGGCGTTGTGCAACTGCGGATTCACTGCGAGCCTGAACGAGATAATTTGATTCTCGAGAGATTGTTCCAAGAAAATGCTCCGATATTACATTAAATGTAATATCGGAGCATTTTCTTGGAAATTTTCCAAACGTTCAACGGTCAGAAAATCGACTCATCTGACAATCGTTATGGTTCTCTTCCAACGTTCACGAGATAGGTACCTAATTGTTTTTGAATGGGAGTCGATGAGTTCAATAGAAAAATATATATATTTGGTATACAAAGAGTGGATAACTCATTGAACCCAAACAAACGAAGATTACCAATCCAGCAGGTAATTAATTGTTTTGTTGAAATTGTACGGTTATGAGGAATTTGGTTTGGAAAAAACGAATTGAAATTTATCTGTGGAAGGTAGTTTATTAAAACCGTTCAAAGGGGCTGAGAACAAATAATAATTATTGAGCCCAATTATTGAGCTCATGGAAACAATCCAAAAAACGCTGCAAATTTTACACAAGGGTTTATTATTCTTTGATATAGGTACGTTAGGTGCTACCTACTTGTGCAGAAATTTAATTTTGTCAATGAAAAAAAAAACTTAAAAAAAATTTTTTTTTGGAATTTTTTTTTTCAAAAAGTTTTTTTTTTCAACATTTTTGTTGTTTTTTACTTGAAAAATATTTGACCTCCTGGGATCCTTCAAAAATCCTATTTTTAGCCCCATGAAAGCCCTGTAGATCGCAGCAGTGAAATCGGATCGCTGCGGGACCCCAAAAAATGAATTCTACGTCCAAAAATACTTCGAAAACGACACCTGACTCGATACCATAGCCAAAAGCCTTAAAAAACCCTTCTGTAGCCCCATAGCGCCCAACGGGTTTGGGCGATTGGGCTGAAAACCTTGCGGGCACAACTAGATGGTAAACCGAGTATTTGGTCAAAATTTCCGATTTAAAAAAAAATTCCTACTGCCCAAAACGGCCCGGACGGTGGACGGCGTACGGCGGACGGACATTTCGGATTTTGAATGTAGACCTCTTGAAACGGATAATGTCAAATTTTGAGGCCGATCGGAGTCGTCGACCCCGTCGCGAAAACATAGGTGTATTATTCCAAGAATTATAATAATTTTTTAATTTAGTATAAATAATAAACCAAAATTAAAATGATTTGATTTGAAGCCGGTTTGAGAGGACTCATTGGTAACATATTCATAAAATCGATTTTTGGGAAACCGTTGCAAAAAGTACTAGGTACTTTCCATGCTGAAATTTTGGTACTTTTGGATACCTTGTATGTCAAAAGAATTATTGTGAACTTCAGTCATCAGTTGGATTTCATAACAAATGAATTCTAGGCCATCGAAGGGGAATCCACACCGAGTTGTTGCAAATTGACTGATTTATAGGTACTATATTAAAAATCTGTTTGAAGTGGACGAAACCCAGGTTTGGAGAGTTCAAAACCGACTCAAGTGGATTTCAATCCAGGCTGAAGTAGCCAAAACCAAATCCAGGGCGCCTAAAACCGTCTTCGAGCGGATCGAAAGCCAGTTTGTTGTGAGTTGACCATTTCATAAGATTTGAGAACCGGTTTGAAGTACGCAAAACTGGGAAGCTGAAGTTGGCACAACCGGTTCAGGGGGGTTTAAGCTGAGTTAAAATCCGGGGAAAAACTAGTGAGTCCGCTGACCAAGGGCCTCAAGCGAGGTTTGGTGTGTAACATAAAAATCTCATGTTACAGGCACTCGCACTATATTGAATATTTATTATTCAATATTGTAAGAGTGGCTCACGAAGGAAGTGAGAGATGATTGTGAATATGGTTTTTTAACACAGAATATGTTTTTACAGAGGTTATTTGGTTTGAAGTTGTTGGGCGTAAGGTAAGTCAACAGAAATTCCCACTGTCCCCACCCACCTGTCCCTCCCCACCACCAAGAACCGCTACATCTTCTAACCCCACCCCACGCCCTGAGTTTTTCCCCTCGGCGGAATTACCGAAAAATACATTCTGTTTCATTGGTTTGATCCTCGATCAGAACATTAACGATTGGGGGGGGGGGGGGGGGGGTGTCGCCCAGTACTAAACAATTTCATTGATTTTTGACAAAAATGTCTTTCTAAAAAACGTGAGGTTTTTTAAATGCAACATTCAATAATATTGATTTAATATATCGTCAGAAACTGTTAGTCACTCAATTGACGATCACTGATACTATCGGATCCCGTACACTATCGACGAAAAATACTATCGAAACTGTGCTTGGGAGGTTTCATAATGAAGAGGAAGCGTCCATAGACCCTTATTGTGGTATTATGAAGTCGCGTACTAAAGCTTCATGGTACACTTAATTTATTACTGTTGAATTATTTGTATGCGCTTATTAGAAAGTAATTTCGATTCTACAGCAGTTGTAGAATTACTATTGATAGTTATTCCTATTAATAGTAATCGTAATTCTAATCTGTATAGTAAACGATTTGATCTTCAACTGTATGTGGCATTGTCCTGAGTCATTTAAAAAATGAGTTTTTTGAAATACATATTGTTAATTTTTTTTTAAATGGGTATCGATTCCTCAGAGACCAATACGAACCAATATCGATACTTGCGTCCTGAGCATTCCTCACTTCGTATCGCTACCTTCTTGCTGTAATTGTGGAATTTTGAGAAGCTTGTTTACTTCCGAGTCGAGAATAAAATTTAATTATTATTATTCTCAAACATTTAATTTTACTACCCCAATTAATTTCCACTTTGTTCCAATTAGGTTGTCTGCGTCAACTTTCGACAGACCGGTATATTTATGTGAAAAGTTGCCCCATTTACGAGAGTCTTATTATTTTTCTTCGCCCTGAAATGAGCTCGCAGCTCCCAAAGGACGTCATCTTGATCCTGTCGAGGGTTTGGGGATAAGAATTAACCAGCCTCAATCTCGAGTGGCTTTTCCAGGCTTAGAAAACACTCAAGAGGTCCAGCTAATAAAAGGGCTAACTTTGATGTAGAGCTCTTTTATAAGCCTGCTTTCGAAAGAAGTTCGCCTTCTTTGAAAATTCTGGGCTAATTCCCCAGGTCTCTTGTTTATGCTCACTCTTCACACGCAAGTCAAACATTTTATCCTACTTTCATACAGACACGCCAGAACTTTCACTGCTTCTGGTATTCCTACGTGACGACTACACTGATACAATGGAGAGTTGTGGGCATTGTAACTGGGAAAGGAGTCGATAATGGAGAATTTTTACGTGATTCGCCTTTACCATGTGTTGCGTCAAGTCTGTACGTGGGGCACTTAAAAGCTCAGACATACAAAGGGTTCTCTGTGAATTGTCTCAATGAAAACATCCTTCTGAAGGATGGGCAAAGACATAGTGGCATTATCATAAAGGAAAGAAATGGCAGATGAGGAAGCAACAAAATCATTATCGGTTTAAAATTTGAACATCCGGTTCAAGGTAGGATGATTGAAACAGACCTATAATAATTTACAATGATTTAATACCGGTATTCTTTATGTCATGGGGAAGACAGTAGGTCACGAAAAGTAAACAACAAATGATTTACAAAAATAATAATAATAATAATAAAATTTAAAAACAAAAAATATAATAACAAAATGAAAAAAAAGAAGAAAAAAAATGTATAAAAATATATCAATAAAAAATAAAGTAAAATAAAGCGACTTACTGTCTTCCCCATGTCTGCTCCTCAATCAGTTTAAACCTACGACAAACTACAAGTACCCTAGAAGCCTTCGTATATCATTTAACCGCGGTGTGGTTTTTGCCGACGGTGCAGAGGTCTAATCCAATGAGGTGGTTAGGGTGAGAAATGACTCCTCTGCTGAGTACTCTGCAGAGGAGTAATTTCTCACCCTAACCACCTCATTTCATTTAACCGCTTCAAACAACTATAGAACGGATGCCATCTATTTCAAACTGGGTTTATATTCTACGGAATCGGTTCTTCCCGTTTCAAACTGGTTTCATTCCCTACAAAGCCGGTTTCAGCTGCTTCAAAACAGTTTTAAACCCTACGAAACTGGTTAAGATTCCCACTACGGGCAAGAAAATGTTTCTCGCTTCGCTGGCACCATGTTTCTGGGGCAAGTAATTAAATTGCTCCAGAATCATGGAGCCAGCGAAGCGAGAAACGTTTTCTTGCCCCTAGTGGGAACCATGTAAATTTTATAAAACATTCGATAGTTAAGTGTGGAATCAGCTGCTCCATTACACCAAAACCCATTAATACAACCAAACCTAATTCACTTTATTTTACTTCACCATTCACTTCAAAACTGGTGCTAAACAGTTCAAACCACTTTAAACTGGTATCAAACCCTATGGAACCAGCTGTTTATTATTCAGGGAATAGTACACCTATGTATTCGTGTCGGAGGTCGAACATTTTTATCGGCCTCAAAATCGGTCATTGAACGTTTCAAGATGTGTACAGATTCTGTCATGTGTCACAAGATGTGTCATGATTGTGCCCGGTTTGCAAGCAGGTTGTATCCTGCGAGTATAAATACGATATTTCCTGTGTAAATATCGTTAAGTCAAGTGATGTGTCAGGGGTTCCCTGAATAGAATCGACATTTTCCTCGTTATGACCATAATAACCTCACGAGGATGATCCAAGATGATACCATTCAAACCCCTTAATGCATTTACAATCTGGGGAGGGGGTTAGCGTTGTTGCTTCGGAGGACTTCGCGTGACGGGAATTCATTATTTTCGGCAACGACGCGGCTCCGAAGGGGCTCAACGGCCATGTGGAGCCTCCACGGAAGATTATCTTGTTCGTACGGTAACACCCCCTCATATCGTCATAAAGATTATATGACGTATCCATCAGTTATAACGTCCTCCTCCAAACAAATGAGTCCTGAATTTAAAAAATGAACGAAATTAGACCGCCGTAAAAAACAAAAACAGCAGGATTGTTTACCAGGAACAAACGAGTAGAAATACGAGTCGTAAACGACACAATGAGGGGAAGTCAATTTATCTTTTTTTCTACCAAACGAAAAATAGGCACCCCTAAAAAAACCCAAACCGACAATTACCCACGTTGAATCAGATTCTCTACGTTGGTTTCATCGGTTGTGGCAACTTGTGGTGATTTTCCGTCGTCGGCGGTACGAAACGTCCACAATTGACCGCCTCCGTTCGACAGAAAAAAAACAACCCAACTTGTTTTCTGGGTCGTAAAATAAATCATCCATGCGACCGACCGGAGGCGATAACTAAATGTCGCTAAAAGGGAAACTCTGACGTGCTACCCGATTGGCTTCACGAAACGAGACAAATTTCGAATAATAGAATTCGAACCGAAATGGTTTCGTTTAATGAGATAAGACAGTTTTTCCCCAATTACAGAATATCCCGTTTTTGTGTAAACAAAAGCAACACGATAGCTTTCAATAATTGAATTATTGAGTAATTATTACTGAGGAATTTAGAACAAATTCGGAACATATGGGTTGTTTTGTTGCTATCTCAAAATTTGATTAATGTTCAACAATAACAGTATTTTTTAATATTTTTTCAAACATTTCCGTATTTTCTAACTGATTGATTAGGTAGGTGTGTTTAGATTTTCTTGAATATTTTTATTTACTACTGTAAAAGTTTTGTTTGTTTTTGTGAAGTTTGCGAACCTTTCCATTTTTGGCTTTACCACAGGGGAAAAAGGGGGAAAGTCCATTTTTGAGAAAATTGAGTTAAGGTTGGCAACAACTTCTACACGAGGTCTAGTTTCTATTAGATACCACAAAACAGGGAAAAACGGGGAGAATGCCGCTCATTATGGTGATTCTGGTTATGAGTTACAGGGGAAGAACGAGGAAAGGAACGTTTTCCTCGTTCTTCTCCTGTAACTCAGATATTATCCCCCGTTTTTCCCCTTTTTTTTATGGTATCTGATAGAAACTAGACCAGCGATTGGTTTATTCGAATATTTAGTCTACTGGACGACCCCTCAATCTTTTAACTACTCTATAGGAAGTCCGTGTATTTTTTCGAATGTGAAAAATCGAATCTCACTTTCCTTTAAGGCGATGAGACACTTTGGCGTCGACTGACGGCTCGTTTTTTCCTTGTTTATTAAGAAAATCTTACTTTCCCATCTAAACTAAATTCGCTATGCACTATCAAATTCATTTATTTCATCTCCTGGCCTTTTTATTTAGTTGAGAACAAGTTGGATTGATTCGCCAAATTGAAAGGATGAGGATAGGATTACTATAAAAAAAGATGGTGAAATGCCAGACTACATTTTGAATTGCCAAAAATCGGAAATCTGGAGTTTCCCCCTTTTTCCCCTGTGGTCTTCAAATTTTTTCTTCCAAGTTTCAAGTTTTAGCTTATAGTCGTCACAATTGAATATTTGTGTTTTTAGATTTTAAATGGATGTTGATGGTTTGCTGTAGTGTGATTGTTGGTTTTGAATGTTTTTAAGGTTGTTGGGTTGTAAAAACAACTCATCCATTCATCAGAATGGTTTTTAATGGCACGAAGAACGTTACGGTTTAATGGAGACAATATCCATTATAAAATCCCAAAGACCAAAATGAGATCATATTATTATCTCATTTTGGCGTTTGGAGTTTTTCCTAGAGTGGTTCAAGTAAAACCTACCTCAAAGTCATGGGTAATCTTCGCTTAATATATGTCACAATGTATTATATTTTGTGCTGAATACGTCGGAATTGGGCAACAGAAAAGAAAAAAACTTGGGAAACTTTTTTTGCGGTTTTACAAAGTTACATATTTTATTTTTTTTAGCCGTCTACAATTAAAAGGTCAAAATGTTTTTAGTTGGAAACTCTTTCTTCTGAAAGATTTTTTTTTTTTTTTCGTATTACCGGAGCTTGAAATCATGAATGATTCGGGTTGTAAATGTTGTATATCAAGTCTGTTCGAACCGTTCTTCTTGCAGAAATTAAAACGCAATAGCCCTCGTAAATCGTGACGAAAACATCTCGGCGATGAATAGTGTTTTTGAGAGTAGAATGAACACTTACAAAAACTGTTTTTTTGGCTTATTAAAACCAATTATTGGACCAATAACCGGAAGCACGTTCGCTTCTTCTCCATAGAACAGTTTGAGCCAAACTTCATCGAAATCGGTATTACTAAAAGAGCCGGGAAAACGATGAAACAGTGAAATATTCCATAATTTTGTTTGTTTTTCTATTGAATTCGATTAACGGATCGGAAGGTTCTTTAAGGTGTTTTCCCCATTGGTTTATTACCTTTCCAGCGCTCCCAAAACCTTTTTATTCGTTGTTTAAAATTCAATAACAATTTTATTAGCTTTTTTCATAGCATGCAATTGAACAGATTATATTATTATTATTATAATCGGTAATACAATCAGTTCAATTTCATATTATCAAAAAATCTAATAAAACTTTTAATTCAATAATTATTTTAAGCAATTAGGTACCTACCTACTTAATAAAATATATTTGGGAGCGGATTTCTATAACACCTATCATAATCTGTTCTGTATAGTTGTAATTCCTCAGCTATCGGACGGCTGGTTTCCATTAAAAGGAAATTTAATCTCAAATTTTGAGATGATTACAAATCTGGTCATGTTACAGGGTGCGTTTGAAAGCCCATTAAAAATTAACGTGAGGCTCAGTATCAGCGGACACCTGGCGATGAAAAAATTTGTTTCGTCATCATTTCACCTACCGATTTGCACAGGACGACGTTTAATCCTCAATTTGTTTAATCCGGCCCGTTTTAATCCACAATGTTGCCGCAGTTGCCGCGCACTTTGCCGCCACTCACTGAGCACGAACGTTGTTTTCCCGGGGATTGTGAACAACACAGTGAGACTCCCCACAGGTGATTTACATCGGGCAAGGTCCTTCGTCTCTCCCGCGCCACCGCCACCGCCCCCTCCCCCAGCCCCCTCCACCCCTCGCGGTCGCTCTCTTCCTCCACTTCCGACAATTATCGCTTCTGCCTCATTACCTTTTTCGATGTCTAACGCTCCTGTTCGTTTATATTTAATACATTAAAATATACCTATATCGCTATAACGGCAACATCGCGCACCTTCCAATTTTCACAACTTTATAGGGAAGATAATTCAGTCAAATGAGGCCTTTTTTTTTTTTGTGTCAATTTGCATAAAGCTGGAAATTAATATTGGGCCCAATGTGAGGAATCTGTGTTGACACCATTGTGGGAGGTTAGCGAAAGGTGGCCCGAAACCCACGGTTTTTCATTACCTGCTATAGTTTTCGGGCATTTTTACCAACAAGGATGCGTCTGACAAAAAAGTTATATGAATCGTTTTTTAATAGGACAAAATTATGCGTCGAGTGAGTACCCTATCGAACCAATCCGGTTGAGCCGTCTGGCCGAAACCGAACGTCAAAGGTGTGCAATTTTTTCCAAAATTGGTTAAAAATGACGTGCTAGTTTCAACGCCCAAATCATTACAAATAACCTCGTTATCGGTTATGACGTTTTATGCGACCTGAAGTAATTCAGCTAACAGTACTTATGGTGGAGATCTAAGTGTGATGTTTAGATAATATCTAGATACGTATACTTATATACTTATATAAGTATATTATACTTCCTAGCACATGAGTGATTTTTCTCGTAAAATTCAGATGCACAGGCGAAAAAAAAATCGTTTTCCAATAACATTTTCAGATAGTCGATAGGGAATTCTCCCACACGATCTATTTTCACTCACAGACAGGACCCTGTCAAATTCACGCGAGAGAATTTGTCTACTATTTCTATAACATTTTAAGTTATTCTTGGTCAAGTTTTGCCTTTTGTCACTCAATGGGTTGCCTGTTTCTAATTTAAGAATGCGGATGCTGGTTCTGGCCCGCATTGAAACAGGTGTGCAGGCTCTGGAAAAAGTGATACTGGCCTGCAGGAACTACGGTTTGGCCATCAACGAAGCCAAGACGAAGACGATGACCATCTCGAAGACCCAAATGGGGGCATGAAATTGACCGAGGATGGACAGGTTATTGACGAGGTCGCGATATCGATGTACTTGGGCCAGTGGGTGACGGTGACTTGGTCAACGAAGGGGAAGTTGCGCAGACAGATTGAGATGGCATTCAACAATAGGTATGCGTGGCTCGTCCTGAGGGTCGTCCGGAAAGTAAGTTTTCAACATTTGCTTGTATTCCAATGAAATTCACAGAATACTAAGTATTCACAAATATAATAAACTATTTTTCCACGTAGTCCCCGTGGAGTTCGACAAATTTCTGTAGCCTGAGCACCAGTTTTTTTTATGCCAGTGTCATCGACCTCCGCCGCCACCTGTTTTAACCACTTCTGAACAGCTTCCTGGACCTCTTCATCGTCTGCCATTTTTTTTTTTTTTTTTTTTTTTTTTTTTCACCCAAAAACTCCTTCAATTTATTGAACAGATGGAAGTCAGATGGTGCTAAGTCGGGTGAATAGGGAGAGTGGTTGATAATGTCCCATCCAAACGATGCCAAAAGTTCTTGGGTGACTCGAGCAGTGCGGGGCCTGGCATTGTCGAGCCCCTTGGCTAGCATACCACCTTCTACGGTTCTGAATCGCCCTTTTCAGTTTTTTTAATGGTATTTCAGTAAGCGTCGGCATCCCTTTCGGCATAAATTCGACCAAAAGGACACCCTTCCGATCCCAAAACACGGATGACCGGTCGGATCTCACACGGGCGAGAGGTGGCGGGAACTGGAACAACACGAAGGAATTTGAAAGGGCGTTTGGCTCCAGTAGTTGGCGAGACAAGTTAAAAGTTGTTGGTTACATTAAATGTAACCAAATTTTGGTCGCATACAGTCCGAATGTTCATTGAACCTACAGATTATGAATGTGAGTTGCAGGAAAAGATGAATGAGCTCAACTTTTGATTCATCATTATTACTGTCAAGTCCACCGAGGGTTTAAAAATAAACGCTGATATGACTCCGATTGAAAAAATTTTTTACATCTAAATTATGACAAAATCGTTCCGGAACATAAATGTCAAACCTTCGACTAAATAGAGAATGGGGATCATTTAAAAAATACATCAGTGGGACAATCAAATGGATGGAGGGGCACTCAAACTTCAGCAAGATGCATAAACTTCAGAGATTAACAGAACAAAAAAAAACCATAGTAATTAATTAGGTATTGCTAATTAAAAAGCTTGATGATAGATGCATCTAATAGATGCATTATGCATTCGACGTTTCTCCATGACTGATGATAGTATCATCAATCATGGAGAAACGTCGAATGAATCACGTAAATTACAAAAAACACGTAAAGAAGCAACTGTACTCAAGTGACTAGGAAACTAACATACTGCAGCGCGCTGTCTAAAACGAACCGGTTGTTACAACAATCAAAATGTAGGTAATGAAAATCTGAGTTAAGGCAATTGGCGTGGAGACAATAAATAAATTATGACAGATGTAGAATTTTGAAAAAGTGATGACTTTGAAAATTTAGTTAGAGAATTTCAATCATTTATCATTAATTAAATTAGACGTTCTCGCTCCAGAGAAAGGATTCACATAAACTTGCGTTCAGAGGTGAATTGTCTGCCTACTACAACACGTGATAGACTTTTGGTCAAACATTGATGTTCGTCCTCGGATTCGAACCAGGCTGATCACCGCACTGATTGTAAACAAACGTTTCACTGACGCCGTAGTCCACAGGGCCACCCTGTCCCCCTGAGTGAAACGTTCTGGACTGAAAAAAAAAAAAAAAAAAAACGCTAAATTTCAATCTAATTTGAAATTGATTGACTGTGCCTCCAGCGGTCGATTACATTACCGGTGGGGAAGTTAGTTTTAAACGTTGTCAAACTTCAGTTGGAACAGTGAACCGGCTGACGCGCCCGAATGAAAATTCTCTCAGGCTAACCGCCGCTGGTTATCTCTTATTCTTCTCTACGGTAATTTACAAGTCGGAGTTGTGTAACCTTTTGTAATTACTGCCAAACTGCCAAGGTTAACGTCGGTGAACTAGCTATGCGCTCCCGCCTGATAACAAGTACGTTCGTCAGTTTTTTTCCCCTTTATAGCCAATTTTTAGAGGTAGTTAACGGAAGCAGTATTACGAAGAAGACTCGTTGAACAGAAGTCATAATTTAAGGGGATCTAGATTCAAAGATGTAGTTCGTCAAATTCAGGCGCCAATCCAAATACAATAACTGTCCAATCCAAATTTAATAATAATAAAATTATGAGCAATCGAATTTATGACTGCAAATAATTTGCAGTCATAAATTCGATTGCTCATAATTTTATTATTCTATTAGGTAACAGAACTCTTTTGTTTTCCAACTATTTTCGGCTTGCTCTATTAAATCTTGAGTTACGCCTATTTTAACATGGAATATGTTTTCACGGGCGTGTTTTGTATGAAGCAATAATGTTAATGAATACGGTGATTGATGAGAGTAGCGAAACATTTGCTGTGCAATTAGGAGTAGGAGTTGACGTTTACTGCTACGTTTACATGGTAAGAGTCCCGCTCTGGTTCCCCATCTCTTTCCCATACGGAGGTAATTCTAGTCTGCTTGTATGTACTTAATGAGGAACTTAGTCTGCGAGTTTATTCTTTGTTAAGGAACTTATGAGGTTAAAGACTGTCTTAAGGAGTTAAGTCTGTATTAGGAGAGTTACGGTTAAGGAGGTCTATGATACTTAATGAGAAGCTTAGTCAGCAGAATACCTTATAAAGAGCTTAGTCAGCAGAGTACCTAATACGGAGCCTAGTCAGTAGAGTACCTTATGAGACGCTTAGTCAGCAGAATACTTAATGAGAAGCCTATTTAGCAAATTACTTAATAAGGAGCCAAATCGGCTAAGTGGTGAATGAGGAGCCTTGACAGCGGAGTACTGAATGAGGAGCTTTGTCAGCCGTGTAATTAATGAGAAGCGTAGTCAGCAGAGTGAATTAATGAAAAGCTTAGTCTGTCGAGTACTTAATGATGAGACTAGTCAAAGAGAGGCTTAGTCTGCCGAAGTGGTGAATGAGGAGCCTTGCAGAGTAGAGAATGAGTCACCTGGTCAGTGCTATGAACGTAATAATATTACTTTCATATTAAGAAATAAGCACACTACAACTGTTGTAGTGTGCTTACACCCCTGGACATTTTCAAGACCCAAGAGGAAGGTCCTCCAAATTATTCCTATCCAGCCTCCAGACCCAAATTTGGTAGCCTCCCTCGAGCTCCCCGCCGTGAAGAGCGACAGCCCTTATGAAGGCGAACTTTACGATTTAAAAAAAATAATAATATCATAACGTATAATAATATTATTATACTTTTCAAAGAACCTACTTGGATCCTCTTTGAGTCCACATTAGTAGATCATTTGCATGAGTGCCGTATCGGCGATTTTATGGTTTTATTCGAGTAGGCTCTTTTTCTTAATGGCCATACGATACACCACACTCTCTTCCCCGAACTGCAGTTAATTTGATCTTTTCACAATAAATTGCTCCGTCTCGTTAAAGTTTAACCGACCTTCGAGCCTAATGCCGCCCCGTAATGGTATAGCTCAGCCCCCTGGCACCAGTTAACTTAACGAGCGGTCTTCCCGTAGCCCTTCCACAGTCTCGGGCTTGTTATTCTATCAAGGGCCACTACAGTAGCAGGTTTTCTTCAAGAAAAAACTTCATTTTTCCCCACTCACAACCGCAGCATATTTCAGCCGTCTCTAAAAATAAGGGGCTCACATCTTTCGTTTCACGCTCGTATGTTTTATTCAACCTTTCTTGATGTCAACCACGTTTTCAAAGTATCTTCCACTTATAAGCTGTATTTCACCGCCACCGCTTCTGAGCCCAAGTGATAAATTTCACCCGAAAAAAGAGCTTAAAATTCTGAGCGGCAATATCAAGCTCGGTGGCTCCATTCATTTCGCTCGCAACTCGTTTCAAGAGTGGCCAACAATTGTGGGAAAAAATATTTTCATGGTCCCCAAAATAGAGGAGACTTTTCATCTCTCATTCCCAACTCCCTCATTTACTGGGATGACGAGGACGTTTTTAGGGGTTGAGATAATAATTTTTTCCCTCAACTGAATCGCTCAATGAACGAGCAAAAAAAGGTAAAATTACGGAATTTTCCCCACGTTCTGGCCGATTTAATTTATAAATCCTATTTTTATATAGAAGAAAATCATGAATTCATTTATGGTTGGTTGACTTTTTCGTCACGGCGAAAATATTTACGTGAGACGTGTACGTATTTTCCATAAGCTAATTATAGTGTATCAATGAGAGAACATCTATTATGAATCAGTTGTCAAGTAGGATTCCGAACAGATTAAGTTACCCCTATAAAAACGATTTCAGACGAAGTAGTCTATTTCCACGATAAATTAAATATGTAATAAGTTGCAGACGCTTTTCGGTTGACTAGACCATCATCAGTACAATACAGAATGAGGAAGTTGTGAGAAGTTCCTTAAATACTAAAGTGAAAATTTCACTTTAGTATTTAATGTGCCATCTGATGGGCGTGGCATTGGAAAGGTGACATTCAAGGAAAGGGAATGTGAAAGGTAAATAGGTGAAAGGTGGATTCACAGGAAAATATCGATTAGAGGGGAACGCCAAATTACATCCTAAATATTTAATGTGTAATGTGATATTCCTAAATTGTAAACTTTCTGAATTTCCACAGATTCTAAAGCATCTAGTTTTGGACCTTTTCCACCTCCTGATATTCAACAGTTTGCAAATGAGATCATAAAATAGGCTATGAAACGTAGTGATCGTGTGGCCGTATTGACACTTGAATCGCAACACCTCGCATTTGAGGAGTTAATTAGCGAAACTAATCGGGCCAACGCAGAAATCGATTGGCGATGTCAAAGCTGCCGACTCTGTTATCTGCGAATCGATAAAAGCACTAACTGTTTTCATTCGCTCTAAGCCTCAAAACCCGGTTTCATCTCTCTAAAAACCGGTTCCTGTTCCGTCATAACTAGTACTGTTCAAGGAAAACAGTTTTGTCTCTTTAGAACCATTTTTTGCTACCTAGAAACCAGTTTGTTTTCACCAAAAAAGTGGTTTTTAGTATCTAAAATCAGTCTCTTTTTGGGAGGTGTTTGCCATAGATGTAGGTGTTCCATCCTCCACAGAAATTACGGAGACAGGCAACTCCTCAGGTGGTCCAAACCGTTCATTTCGTTATATACGAATTTAGAATGGGCACAACTTTCGAGCTTCTAAGCTCTTCTATAGTCCAGTGTCTTCAAGCGGTTGAGCACTAAAATCATGTTTTCGAGGACTTTTCGAGCAAAACCCACCGCGTCAAGCCACCCTGGACTGTAGTCAACTGTTAATCTCAACAACTCGAAACCGGTACTCAATCAAAGTTTGTTAATTACAAATTAAACAATTTGGACCACCAGCAGAGTATTCGTCCGTTTCCGGAATAGAAATTAATTTAATATCATTTATCCCATTAATTTTTTCATCAAAAAATAACCTTCTTTCCCAAAGAACCATAATATATTTTTTAACCCAAAGACTTGCATCCATATTATTTATAATAATCATCTTAAATAATAAATATATTATATTTTTATCAAATAATAAATTCACAATAATTTTATTATTAATAACCATAATAATAAAAATGGGAATACCCCCATTTCACTTCTGATTCAGTTGAGGGAAAAATTAATTCTAGTGGCTGGGTCAAAAGTTGAAAATAAGTTTGTTATCATTTTCAGTTATTAGTTTTATTTAATAGTTTTTTATTTTCACATTTTTTTGGATTATAGATGGTGAAAAAATAAATTAATGTTATGTTATATATGTTAATTCCCATATTGGTATTACCTCTCTAAAAACCAGTTTCCTCATATTGAACACTGGTTTCTACTCTCTAAAATCCGGTTACTTCTCGATACAACTGGTTTCTGCTCCCTGAAGACCGTTTTCTGCTCGCAAAAAAATTATTTTAAGCTTCTAAAACCAGGTTTATACTCTCTGACTGGTTTTTTCTCTCTAGAACGGGTTTCTGCGCCCTAAAAACTTGTTTTTCTCTCCAGAACTGGTTTCTGCTCCCTAAAAACCAGTTTGTACTCATAATGACATTATGAGTATGGTGGATGCAGCCAGTTTTCGACGATGCATTCCATTTCCACCATAACTAAGAACACGTGTTATGTCAAATCAAGTTTCTAACGTAAAATCAAGTTTCTTCGCTTCAGAACCGATTCTCGTGCCGTATCATGGAGGAAAGAAATTTCTTTCCTCCATGGTGCCGTATAATCCGGTTTCACTCACTGAAAACTGATTGCTTCTCTCTAGAACAGGTTTCTGCTCCCTAAATACCTACTGGTTACTGGTTACTGTCCCTAAAATCCGGTTTCTACTTATAGTGATATTATGAGCACATTGCAACGTGGATGCGGCGAGATATCTACAATAATTGGTGGTGAAACCCGGTCTACAAGACTTGGTGTTCTAAGTTGAATAATTCAGTCCATTTCCACTGTATCTTAGAACTGAATAATTCAGTTCATTTCTACTATAACTTAGAACACCAAGTCTTGTAGACCGGGTTCGGTTTGTTGAACCATCGTCAGAACAATATAGAATTTTGTCGCAGTAGGTAGTCTATATATACTGGTACTATAATATACTGGTCGACTAAGATCGGTGTTGTAAGTTATGGAGGATTCTTCGATTTTTGTAATCAGTAATCCTTCCCATTTTTGGTGTCACCTATAATAGGTAGTTATTATCGAAGAAATCGTTTTTTATATGGTTTTTACTCACTTTCTACTCACTGGTTTCTTCTCCCTAGAAACCGATTACTGCTCACTAAAAACTGGTTTATAATCGCTAAGATTTGGCGCTTGCTCACTAAATTTCAGTTTTGCTCGCTGAAGATCGGGATTTCTGAAACGACTTGTATTTTATACTTTCCTGAACCTAATCTTATACTCATTAAATATTTTGTATTCATTGATCGCTACAACAAAGGCCGATTTCCATGTATCTATACTGCTAATTCAGACCATGTCTGCAGCTATCTATGTATCTAACTAACTGGCCCAGAATGTCACAAGCCTTCTCCTCAGAAACAGTACCTAAGTGATAAAAAAAGTTGTATTTATTGAAAATACACCGAGTTTATTTTTATAGTCTCGGCTTCCCATTTACCTAGAAATAGGGGGTTTAGAACCCGGGAAAATGCGCGCAAACCAGCGCATTTGCTCTCATCTTTCCTCTTTTAAACCGGAGCCCCTAATTTTGGTTTATTATTCTTGGAATAATACACCTATGTTTTCGCGACGGGGGTCGACGACTCCGATCGGCCTCAAAATTTGACATTATCCTTTTCAAGTGGTCTAGATTCCAAAACCGAAATGTCCGTCCGCCGTACGCCGTCCGCCGTCCAGGCCGTTTTGGGCAGTAGGAATTTTTTTTTTTAAATCTGAAATTTTGACAAAATATTCGGTTTACCATCTAGTTGTGCCCGCAAGGTTTTCAGCCCGATCGCCTAAACCCGTGGGGCGCTCTGGGGCTAAAATGGGGCTACAGAAGGTGGTTTTTGAAGGCTTTTGGCTATGGGATCGATTCAGGTGTCGTTTTCGAAGTATTTTTGGACGTAGAATCCATTTTTTGGGGTCCCGCAGCGATCCGATTTCACTGTTGCGATCTATAGGGCTTTCATGGGGCTGAAAATGGGATTTTTGAAGGATCCCAGGAGGTTAAATATTTTTCGAGTAGAGAATAAAGAATTTTTGAAAAAAAAAATTTTTTTTCGAAAAAAAAAATCCAAAAAAATCCACAAAAATTTTTTTCCAACATTTTTGCTTCCGAGTCTGCGAAGCAGCGGAAGCCTTGTGTTCACTTTCGGGAGAAAAAAAATTTTTGTTGTCCGAATTCAAAATTTCCACTCGCATTTTGCGTTTCATAGCCTACTGAACAAATTTGGTTTCGTGTCTGTCGGTCTGTGGGTCTGTGGGTCTGTCGGTCTGTCGGTCTGTGGGTCTGTCGGTCTGTCCGCATTTCCTTGTTACAGCCATAATTTCCACAATTTTGAATGAATTTAGCTCAAATTTTGAGGGAATATGTGGATCAGGCTCCTTGAGGTCCCATACGAATTTCAGCACAATTGAATCAGCGGTACACTCAGCGCATGCGCTAACGTGAAATTCTTGAAACAGGCATAACTTTCTCAATTTTGATCGGATTTCAATCAAATTTTCTGGAATTGTGTGCGTATAGCCCTTGATGGTTCCCTATCAGTTTCATCACGATTGAATCAGTGGTACTCCCTGCGCATGCGCAAACGTAATTTATATATATATATTCTTGAAAATCTCGAGAAATTCAAAAATGATGTACGTTCTGAGATAGGTTGAGCGCCCTCAAGGATTTTTTCCGTTTTCCCCTCCTTCAACCCCCTCTCCTTCTTTAAAGAAGGGAAGGAGTGGGGATTTCAGCCAATATTGATCCGATTTTGATGAAATTTTCAGGGATTACGCGGGTTGTGCCGTAGATGATTACCCAGGCTTTGGGTAAAAAATTGAACCAGCGGTACGCTCTGCGCATGCGCTAACGTGAAATTCTTGAAACAGGCATAACTTTCACAATTTTGATCGGATTTCAATCAAATTTTCAGGAATTGTGTGGATATAGCTCTAGATGATCCTCTATCAGTTTCATTAAGATTGAATCAGGGGTATGCTCAGCGCATTTTATAATGGTGTCACTTTGATTGTAACGAGGAAGCTGCTGTGCCATCTCCTTGGCAGTGTATTTCTTTTGACACAGAAATAATTTTTGCGCAACTAACCTATATCAAAGAATAATAAACCCTTGTGTAAAATTTTCAGCGTTTTATGTCGGATTTGGATTTCCCAGCCAATTTTACGTCCGATGAGCCTATCCTGCGCAGTTACCGACGCGCGCAAGTCCGCGCAACTCTTCCTATCTTCGTTGTTTGCAGTCGGATTGAGTTGGCGTTTGCTCTGTATCCTACCTAGCAATTCGAATTTTATAACGAAATCTCGAAAGGATGAATTCCGACGATTGGCAAATTTAAACGGCGAGTTTAATTTGAACAATTTTTCATTATTATTCTGACTGCCAAGCCTGTGCAGTTGAAGGACCTTGAAGGGACCTCCCTCAATCCTGACTGACTCGGGTCGAGAGATCGGTTACATACATTCCGTTTTTTTTAAGAGTTGGGAGACGGTTTATTTCCACACTAATTCCGGTAATACCGAATATATTATATTCTGCTGTGTGGGAAGAAGATCAGGAGATTTTCAGGCATTTAAAATGTATATACCCCATCACTTGACCTATCATTCAAATGGGCGAGTGAAGCGAGACCCCTTCCGAGAAAGTGGTCAGATTGCTAGTAACCAATAACACCCAAGGAAACACCAACTACCACCATAACCGGATAAACTTGCACTTATGTTAACATTAACAAAATGTGATAATTGCAGTAAGTATTTATAATACTGTTTTGGCTTTAAGCTCCGAAACCCCAGCACGGCCTTTCATGATATAACCACATTACTCAGGAGTAGAGAAGTATCTTTTACAGGGATGGTCGGTGATACCGGAATGAAACAAACGGCAAGGAAAATAAGTTCAACTTACTCAAAAGTCAGCTAATCTCGGTAATATTTATTGGTATAGATAGCGTTTGGTCCTGTAACTACATTACGAAGCTTTTCTTTTTGCTCGACTCCCCAAGTAGGGTTTTATTTATTTATTACAGGTACTGAAAAAGATAGTTTGGAAATATCAGCATCACTATTCCTAGTCTCCATCATTATAGTTTTTCTTCCTTGACTTGGACCAGTACGACATAGGAAGTTGTTATTCCAAAACGACTCCAACTAATTTACTTCTTCCGAGACAAAACGGCCCCAACGACCGGCAAAAACTGTGCGAAGTGGAAGGGAAAAAACAAAGGAAAACGACTTCGGCGGCCACGAAAGTATTTTTTCGGAAACATTACCCGTTTATAATAACCAAGGTCGATTGAAAAGCGTTATATCATTTCCCGGTCAAGTCATAATTTACCGTGAACCGAATTACGTGAGTGAACAACAACAATAGTCGACGCGGCACCGGTGAGGTCGTAAAAAGAGTGAAAAGAAAGGTTCATTTCGGTGATGAAATACGCCCGAGAAGTTTCCAAGGGAATCCCTGAAGGTCAATGAAGAACCAGTAAATAAAAAGGCATAAAATGTCTTGCCCTATTTCTAATTGAATAAGAATTGAAGAATCGAATTTATTGGAATGGTCGGAATCGAGAACAACAATTATGATGACAACGGAATTTCTTTCGGAAATGTTTTTGTTGATTACACTGCTCTCCTAATATTAGCAGGTAATTTAGCAGTCATGGGATGATGATGATGAGGTTTTTGAAAATTGGTCGGAATGTTGAGTAGGGAGTCGTGTTTTGAGTAATTTTGGACACAGTATCGATTTATGGAAGCCTCATACCTGTCCAATTACACCCCGCTTCTAAAACGATGAAAACGAACTCACATGACATGACACATTGTGAAACCCGATTTCAGACGTTACCGCTGTTCTGTCTTTTAGCCCATGAGGAAGATGCAATGGTTTTGAAGGGAAATCCGTTCCCGAGGGTTTAAGGAGTTCCTCAACGAATCTAGTTGACCCAGTAAAAGGTACAAAAACAAGGCCGTATTACGAGCTAAAGTGACATTAAAGGCCGACCCCTGCGGAAAGGGCGAGAGAAGCTTAACGAAGTTCTCGTGATCCTGTTATACGGCAGAAAGCGTCTTTTCCTTTGGCGGGGAGCTTCCATATCGTTTTATCAACGGGAAGCACCGTATCCCTTAGCACGTCCTGAATTGGAACCCACCAGGGACTCACCTAGTTTGTGTCATGCATAGAGGATAGTGCATCATGAGAATTTACTTTGATATTGCACTCAAAGCGTAGTCAAATTTATATGGTAAATAGATGGTTTGAGAAGGAAGACAGTCAGGAGTCGGTGAGATTCGAACCCATTTCAGTTTCAACACAGGCTGACCGAGTGCCTATGGCTACAAGTTCGTCGATACGAAACATTTCCCGATCGCCATCTTAACAATAACATCTTATCTTCAGAGGATCAGCTTCGGCTCTTCATCTCTAAGAACCTTTCCGGTCCACTGGGTGCCTTCCACAAGCCTGACCTTCCTCCCTATTCACATCCCTCCTGTTAACCTTAGCTCAGCAGCTCCCTAGTATCTTCCTTAACGACCAGTAGGGGTCTCCATTGTTACGGTCTCAGCCCTTGTTACGCAGAGTATTCATCTTACAAAAGCGAGATCCAGATTAGCCGCCCCGTGATGAACGCGTTTTCGCCACCACCGAGGAAAAAAACTTGAACAGGATGTTTTCTTCACTTTCCCGTTCCTCGACAAAAGAAAAATGCAAATTTAAAAAAAAAATCAGTGCAGGCAGGTCAACAAGAATAATTCAATAAAATTTATAGAGTGAGGACAGCCGAAACTACACTTTTATATAGAATTTAATCCTATATAAAAGTGTCCTATATAAATATCTCGTCGAGAGTGGTACAAGACTGGGTTCAAATACTCTACACCATGGGGAAACGCAACAGTACAGGGTCTCCCTGTACGCAGTGGAACAGGAAAATTTGCTCCAGAGAGTGGGTGGAAATGAGGCTCATCAGCTATGTACGTGTCTAACAGGTAATCCAAAAATTTGTCGAGTTTACTGTGGCCGAAATTCAGCCTCGAACACTGTCCAACCTCCGATTGACGTTTTTAAATTCTGGGGCGAGCCGTTCGTTCTGGATTCGTCGCCACGAGCTTTGTGTGCTAAGTGTAGGTACCTACCTGTAGGTACGCCGCACGGAATTTGTACTCTACCCTTCGAGCCCCCCGCACGGAGATTGTATTTTTGCTTCCGACGAAGGGGATTATCCGCACGGAAATTGTACATAGCCCAGGAGTTGGTGCCGGGGCATAGAGGTATACCAGGCAACGAACACGCTGACGCTCTGGCCAAAGAGGGCTCTCAGATCCCCTTCACCGGCCCAGAGCTAGGAATTGGCCTACCAAACACCTCCTTCAGAGGCGCCATCAACAGGTGGATGTCATGACAAACCACCAGAAGATGGCAACTCCTCGAAGGTTACGCTCACAGTAACCCAATACCAAGAACACTCAAGCTTGATAACAGAGATGGGCGTATTCGTATTCGCGAATACGAATACGAATATCACCCAAAGCACGCCCAACCTGCGAATACGAATACGAATATTCGTATTCGCATATAGGATTACGAATGTATTTGTATTCGCATATACGAATACGAATTTATTCGTATTCGCAACTATAAATACGAATATTCGTATTTTCGGACCTATAAATACGAATATTCGCAGAAAAAAAGTGCGAATATTCGTGTTCTCGATGCTGAAATACTCAAATACGTTTGTACATACCTGAAAAAATGAAAATACACTCGTATACCGTCGTATTCGCAGGAAAAAAATACGAATACATTCGTATTCGCAGGAAAAAATGCGAATACCGTGATATTCGCTGGAAATAAATACGAATTCGTTGATATTTGCTGGAAATAAATACGAATTCGTTGATATTCGCAGGAAAAAATGAGAATTCGTTGAAATTCGCAGAAATAAAATGAGAATTCAGCTATAATTTCTCAAATTCTCAATATGCCACGATATGACACGAAGAAATGAATATGAGTAGGTGGTAACGATTTGGCTAACATGAATTAGGGGTTTTAGTTCAGAGGATAGCCGTATTCGTATTTTTTCCACGGCTTTCGTGGATGAACTGTGATGAAAAAAGATCCGGGAATAGTTACTGTTCCCTGATCTTTTTTCATCACAGTACTAGTACTGTACTAGGGGTCGCAATCCCGCACGATTTTCCATTCCGCGTGATTTCTAATTCATAAAAATTTTATATAAGTAAATTCATAAAAATTATTTAATAATTTAGCAGTAAAAAAAAAAGTCTACAAAAACGCGGCAAATTTTTCAAAAGGGTTTATTATTCGTTTACATAGGTTAATTGCGCAAAAACTAATGCTGTGTAATTAAGAATAAACTGGACACAAAAAATAATAATAAATAAATACAACTTTTTTTTTTCTGTGAGATGTTTGGTAAGATGTGGGACCTCGAAAAACGGCTTACTTGAAAAACCACACCTTATTTGACATCCAGGGATCCTTCAAAAAGCCCATTTAGGTATAGCCCCATGAAAGCTCCATATATACCTATAGGTCCTGGATCGCCCCCAAAAAAGGATTCTACGTCTAAAAACACTTCGAAAACGACACTTAACTCTACCCCCTCCCCATTTTAGCCTCATCGCGCCACACGGGTTTGGGTGATCAGGCTGAAAACCTTGCGGGCACAATTAAATGGTAAACTGAGTATTTTGTCAAACGTTCAGATTTAAAAAAAATCCTACTGCCCCAAACCGCACGGACGACGGACGGATATTCTGTTTTTGGAATCAATACATCCAAACGTATACGTATGACATACATTGTATAATTTCTAATTTTGAGGCCGATCAGAATTTTTTACTCCATCGCGATTACATAGGTGTATTTAAAAATATTTAAACAAATATTAGGAATTTGAATAAAAAAGACTTTTATAACTTTAAATTACCACAATAAAGTGGTAATTTAAAGGTATAAAAGTCTTGTTTATTCAAATGTGGAGGATTACCACAGAAGGTCGCCGGCCACTTTGGCAAATTTGATGAAATATTAGGAAATAAATTCATTGAAGGGAGTGAGATGGAGCCACTCTGCAGCTGGGTGGGTGTGCCATCAGAAGGGAGAACTTGCTGAAAGAAAGACCACATGAAGGTCAGTTAGTTAATACTTTCTCTCGCCCAAATTTGATCGGAGCTGTTGCAGAAATAGCTGTAGAGAAGGCTCTCACTGACTCCTCACTCGTGGGTGAAATCGTCAAACAAAATTTATAATAATATGGGGCGCTATCTCCAGTTTGCATAATAAATAAGGGCTCCAACTACAAAGTAATCTGTGGACATTTCTGCGTCAAATGCAGCCAACTGCACCTCTGTGAATGCAACAGCCGATTTTTGGCGATTTTTCAAAGAGAAATTTTACTCTCCCTTTTTCCCATTTCCAACCAAAAAATTGTCTGGCTCATCCAAGTATTTATCCTAAGCGCTTAGACTTACGGTATCCTACAGAACTTTTTGCACTGAATCGAATGAGACCATTTTCAAGCCGCTACAGAGCATAGTTTCGGGAATACAAGCTGTAAAAATCATTTTTACCGTCAAAAAATTGTATTTTGCGATGGAACGCAAATTAGAGCACTTATAAAGGATCCCGAATTTGCTGATGCGTTGGAAAGTAATGAGCTACATACAATCTTGTAAGTCCTTCGTTGAAGTAGTTAATACAAAATTTCCTCGGCAACCGAAAAGCAGAAAATTTCGAGGAACATGTTGAAAATATGCTCATCAATTTTAAATTTATTTATTTTTTGTCTCGTTGAATGTTCCAACAGTAGTCTGCCATCATGTTCTCATCCCACGATCAGCTGCACCACCACTCTCACATAATATGTGCATAGGTACATTATAGTGCAGCGATGTGGCATTTAGGTACCTACTTATTTACGTAAGAATAAACGGAAAACCCCATTTTACCAACAGCAATTAAATACCTATTTTATTACTCCCGACTGACCATAATTACCTACATAGTCAGCCTAATTCATGAAAGCCAAATTACTCATATTCATTTCTTTGTAACTATTTTGTTGAGAATTTGAGAAATTATAGCTGCATTCCCATTTTATTTCGGTGAATTTCAACGAATTCTCATTTTTTCCTGCGAATTTCAACGAATTCTCATTTTTTCCTGCGAATATCAATGAATTCTCATTTTTTCCTGCGAATATCAACGAATTCGTACTTATTTCCAGCGAATATCACGGTATTCGCATTTTTTTCCTGCGAATACGAATGTATTCGTATTTTTTCCTGCGAATACGAACGTATTCGCACTTTTTTCCTGCGAATACGACTGTATTCGTATTTTTTTCCTGCGAATACGACGGTATACGAGTGTATTTTCATTTTTTCAGGTATGTACAAACGTATTTGAGTATTTCATCATCGAGAACACGAATATTCGCAAATTTTTTCTGCGAATATTCGTATTTATAGGTCCGGAAATACGAATATTCGTATTTATAGTTGCGAATACGAATAAATTCGTATTCGTATATGCGAATACAAATACATTCGTAATCCTATATGCGAATACGAACATTCGTATTCGTATTCGCAGGTTGGGCGTGCTTTGGGTGATATTCGTATTCGTATTCGCGAATACGAATACGCCCATCTCTGCTTGATAACCGGCTTTGCATGCATTTTCGGGTGCACCCATGCGACTTCTCTTGAATCGCATAGGGATCACACAATCATCAACAATTATGCAGGCTGTCAACATTATATTTGAGTACCCTGCACTCACACACCGCTGATCTGCCTTCCTTAAAGGGAGTTTTCGAAAACACCCCCTTGAGGACATTCCCGCGCGATCACAAGTAAAGAATCAAAAAACCCTTATCAGGGGAATAGACTGGTTGGACTAGAACCAGTGGGCTCAGGCAAAGCACAATAGGCTTCCGTGCCGGGGGCACCTCGAACCCCCTTTCTGAGCAATCCCGAATACTATCTACTGTACGGCGGTGAGAACAAGGACGCAGCGCCTTCTACTCTTCACCCTTCACATCACATAATTTTTAATTCAAATAAAATTGTAGGCACCAAAATCGCACCCCCTCGGCCCGAGGGCCTCGGGCTCAATTCAATCGGATAATATCGAACCGGGCAGTATATTTTCCCACTAAAGTGATGATGATTTACGATTCGGTACGTGTCATATACAGCCACACGGAAGATATCGGAGGAGGGGCGACATCCACCCGGTAGAGATGCGGAGGTTGTTCGCCGGGAATCGGATTTATACCGCGTTTCGAAAATTCCTCGTCAGTATTCGCGTCCCGGTCCAGTCGGAGGAAACCCACAAGTCGTCAGTTTGATATGCAAACGGGGTGGATGGAGCCATTTCATTTTCTCTCTCGGTAGACGTGTTCCCTTATCGGGAATTATGCGACCTTTCCGACGGTCACGCCCGACGAGTTTCACCCTATAAATTTCCTTTTTTTTTTTGTCATGTAAAATTGGATATTCTTGCAATTGCGTGGTATCAACAAAATAAATATAAAAAAAATACCACAACGGCTAATGCTAAATTACACGAATTACACACAACTTATCAAGACCATAAGACTTAGCAGAAATCCAACCCTTACCATCCATTGGGTGAATAACCACCAGTAGAGCACAAACAATGGTTGGCCTACTGCTCTAATATATCCGGCTCCTCTAACGTTTCCTGCCCAAAATTAATTCGGTTTCCCGGGTGGGAAGTCAGTTAGAAGAGGCAGCAGACCGAGAAAAAAACTGGGAAACGACTCGAGCGGAAACTTGTGCATTTCTGGGAGGTTTATGAAGGTTGTTGCAATGATCCTCGAGCACTCCTTCCGTTCTTAGTTGAGGCATAATGATTTTTTCTTTTTTCAAATTTTTGATAAACGTGTCGTTTAACGATAGGGGGTTCCACATAAACAAACGGGCGGATCCAAAAATGATGGAAGGTAACAACAGGTGCATTCGGAACAGGTTTTTTGATAACTAAAAGCAAGTTTATGCTCACTGTAACTGGTTTCTACGATAATAAAGCCCCAAAACGAGGAGGAGGAGGAGGAGGAGGACATTGACTCAGATCGCGTCATATTTATTCTGGAGTTGAAAAAGTAAAAAAAAAAAAAAATCACAGGTTCAGAACCCAACCTTCGCAGACGAAGGGTTATGGCGTTAAAAAATTTAAATAATTTGATTCAATTTAATTAACTTCCCCTACGAATGTACCAAAATCACCTAAAACCACTTATCAGTACCCCCATCATTGACAATATAACACCATTCGTAATTCTGTGCAAATCATATAGATTCAGACTACTCCAACCTAAGCATAAACCTTTCGACAACCTGAATACCCCAAAGACCACGGATGCAGAGTAGCATCTACCCTTTATAACCTGAATATTGCACAGTGAGGCCGAAAGCTTGTCACCAGTAAACCAGCAAAAGCAAGCGGACTTTTTCTTACGCTCATCCCATCAAACCCTGTTATAATACTTTGGCCATGACTGCCCGATGGGAAATGGATACACACGTCCAGAACTACCATTTGGTAGTACTTATGACGTCGCGGATGGCGTGGCATTTAGAATCCATACAAGTTAAAAGTTGAAATGACGCATTTCAACGGATTCAGAAAATAATAAACCGAAATGTTTGAAAAACATACATTGGGAAAAGTGCCTCTATCTGACGGAGGAAGGGAACTATTACCAACAATCGATTTACCTCGTAGACTGTTTGCCCCTGGAAATTATCTCAGTGGCGGTGGCTTTACTCAGTGAAGGTCTGATATACGTGGTGCTAATGAACTGTTGACTCCTCCTGACAAACCAACCGGATGTCTCGTACTTTACTTCCTCTCTTAGCCCATTAGGTTTCCAGGATCGATTTCTAACCCAACTACGAGTGCGAAGTCTGGATCGACTTAGATCGTATTCGTATCGGTGGCGAGGTCATGAATTGTAAATTAGGTATCGTTCGAATATAGTCGCCTGTGTGAACAATTCATTTTGACTCTTTAATGGTTTTCTTGGTAGTGTTATCATTCAATAATTTATATTTTCAGGTAAGTTGGTCGTCTTCACATCGCACCCACACGAGAAAAGGTATTTTATAAATACAATTGTTATAAATTTATAACGTGTCTTTACACCCACATAGCCTACACATGACATGACAATATTTCAATAGAAGGAGCAAACTCGTGTATGATACATTGTATCATACACGAGTTTGCTCCTTCTATTGAAATATTGGTTCCAAACGTCTAGCTCATGGTGAGGACAAAGATGGATGAGTGTGGTTAAGCACAATAGGATATTCGATTCACAGAACCTACTACAGAATCAATCAAGCTTCCTGGAGCTTCTTAATAGCGCTGTCTCAGTCACGCATAAAAACACGGTCGAGACGGGTGTCAGTTCAGGCGTGAATCATTTTCACTGTTCCCCTTTCATTCATTGCTAGAAGGTACCATCATGAAGGTGCACTAGTCTGACGATGCAAGTTGAATCATGCAAAAACCAACTTTGGCCATTTATTGTGACATTTCCATATCATCACTTGGGCACACAACCGAAAAAAAAAAAAACGCTGCAAATTGTACGCAAGAAATTAAATATTGTTATTTTTTGGTAGATATACCAAATGGTACCACTTAAATGGTGCAAAAATAATCTGTCATGAAAATACTGCGGTATTTAAAAAAACTGTATTATTAGAATAGATGTGGGACTGAAAAATTGGATTATAAGTCCGCGACCATAAGTTACTCGGAAAATAACACCTCATTCGTCCTTATGGCATCCTTCAAAAGCCCCATTGATCGCCAAGGTGAAATCGGATGGATCGACGTCCTTTCCGTCCTTTCCTGGTCGGAAGGTTTGGGGGAACCCTCTCTTTTTCCCGCCAAACAGACTCACTGATTCTGTTATCAGCATTTTACTATGTAGTTTCATTCATTTTGCCAAAACCAGAGGGAACTGCGAATCTACGGATGAGTTCGACGGTCCTTTATCTTCTCCAGCAGACGCTGGATTGGGAGTTGGGAAGTCGGACTCATTTAATGCTGCTCGTCCAGATTCAAGGCAGCTCCCGTATTCACAGCAAAACCGGGTTTAGCTACTGCACTCCCGATACCACAACACTCCCCAAATGGAAACCAACCGATGCCACAACACTCATGGCTGCAGTGAACACTTCTCGTCTCTGCTCGTCCCAAGCTACCTAATGATATCCAAGATAATATCTTGGTATATTATACCAATATGGTGCCAAGCTGGATAAGGTTTCCCAAGATTGTCCCGAGCTTTCCAAACCTGTCAAAGGCTTACTATGTTGGTGCCAAGCTGGATAAGGGATTCCAAGACTTTCAAAAATGGCCTCAAGCTTTCCAGACATATCCAAAGCTTGCAAAGTTAGTGCCAAGCTGAGGAAGGAGGGCGGAAAGTGAAAGTCTCACCGGCCGGGAGTACTATGGATAGTACCCATCACAACTGCAGCTACAACTACCTGTCAATGACAGGTAGTTGTAGCTGCAGTTTTGATGGGTACTACAGGGTATGACAGGCTGCCATACAAGGGAGGTTCTCATCTGGACGATTCCAGTGAAATTACTTTGAACAGAGCTTCTGCATTGACGTTTGAAACGTAGTGTGTGGTTAACCTACCCGAACCTAGCGAGAGCAGCGGCAAGAACTCCACACAGCGCCTGCAAGTAAAAAGTTTCTCGTTGTAGGCGCTCCGCCCAAGTTCTTGTTGCCAGCCCTTCTCACAACACTTGAAGTGAAATTGTCGAACTACCTCACAATTTGGATACACACACAATTACTCCTACCTCGGGTTCAAGTCTCAAAGTTTTCTACCGATAAAGCATACGATATCTTACCTCGTAAATCTACCGAAGGAAACTTCTACTAGATGGTCATAAATTACACAGCTGTCGCTATTTTAAGTTTACATTCCAGCTTAGCGTTTTCTGCCATTTGCTGGACCAAGTGGAGCATTAGTCTTTTATTCGAAGAGCTGAAGAAAACGCTTTTAAATGAAGACCTTGCGGATCAGAAAAGAACTCGAAATAGGGCCCTTGTCCCAGTGCCCTTGGCTCCATTCCAACCCCCTAAATCCCCCTTTGGAAATGGCTTTATAATTCGGGGGTTCCCACCCTCGGGGCGCTTCTTTTGCCCGAGAACGCGTTCGGAGTCTGTACGGGAAAAAGCTTGACAAGATTTATTTCATGGCCTAACTTTTTGACTGGTAAAAACCAGGGAGGGGTGCAGACTCTTGAAACACCCTCCCGTTTTAACCCTGTTATGCTGTCCAACGCCGTTTTATGACTGCGGCAAAATATAACTTGAGGAGAAAACATCTTACGCAAGTTTTCAACCTCTTGAACATAGATTGACACCTTGTTTTCGTTTAAATTCCGTTGAATCCGTGGAATACCTCAAGGGCACAAAGTTTCTAGGTAATTCCATTAGAACACGAACCTCCATCAGAGACGTCTGAATGGGATTATACAGGCACCGCGATAGTAAAGGATGACGGTGACATAGTACGTGTGATTAGGTCGAGGAAACAGGGCCGTCAAATTAACTGGTCCCTTCGCCCGCTAAATAACTAAAGGCGTCTGGGTGACTAAACAACCCATCAAAAGGGTTGTTTGTACACGAGGTGACTAAACTACGACCTATAAAGGTTTTCTTAGGGCGTTGCAACCCTTTGGACCCTTGGAACGTCCTCTCTAACAAGTTTGAGGACTCTCAAGGATATTCAGGGAGATGAAAGTCGGTGTAGTTAAAATATTAGGAGCCCCCCCCCCCCCCCCCCCCAACTTGTTTCAGGTCAAAGTTACATAAGAAATAAGCTCCGGAGCGTACTTTTCTCAACTTTTTTTAAGCAGTCGATGGCGCCACTGCAGTCCTTAAGGTCTGATTGTGGCGGTTAACGCCATCGCATGCCCCTGCTTCCTTGGATGGCTCTCGGCCATTAAAGAAACTAGAAGCAGGCATCCAAATGAATGATACCATTCCAGCTGGTTGGAGACATCATTTCATCCCGAAGTAGCCTCGTTTAGTAGCTCAAACCCTTCCCACGGACGCTCCTTCTGTTGGACAGACGCTCTTCTCAGGTAGCACACTGTCTTGGGTTGGACACGGCCGTGCATTGAATAATATTATGGTTCTGAGGTCATAGTTACAGCCAGCGAAAGCGTGCTTAGGCCGTTGGAGACTTTGCAAGACAAGGCACTGCGGCACATTACTGGTGGGACAAAGTCTGCACCAATTGCAGCAATGCAAGTCCAAGCCAAGATTGAACCCTTGGATATTCATACGGATTTAGCTGCTGTGGGTTCGCCCAATTTACCGGGTGTTGGGCGTGTACCTACAATCATTGTAGGTCCTACATGTGCAAATTGTGTTCCTACCATTAAATTGTCCCTAGCAATTTGAGTGGTGTATGTTTGGGGGAAGGCCTCTATAGATAACTAGGATTTCGCCCCCGTTGTCTTTGGAGGAACATGAAGGGGGTACTTGAATATCCTTATCTGGGGCATAACACAATTTTTTGTGATCTGCAAGCCCAGGAAGTGATATCGAAGCAGTATTGGAAATTCCGCTATCTCCAGAGCATGACCTTTTAGACGGCCAGGAAGAGATTGCATTACGCCCCTCTCCAGAATAAGCCTTTCACTTGCCGTTGGTTTGGAGATTGTAATGAACAGCTTTGCGTGCCTCTAACCAAGAATTCTTTGTCAGCACTGCGCTCCCTCTCTGTCTTGCCTCCTATCTGGAGATCTCGTTTAGTATATATACATGATATATCACTCCTGCAGGACAACTATGGTAGTCTCATGGAAGTCATGTTCAGGACCTATTGGGAGACATGCTGAGCCCTCCAATGCAAGAGCAGCTTGCCCTGACGATGGGGCACCAAGGGTCACTTTGGGGTTTGAGTTACTTGAGACAGCCCCAACCTTCAAGCAATTGTCTCTAATTCTTCTCTTGTCCACCAAAGCGCCTTCTCTTGGGGTAGGTAAGTGTTCCCAACAACCTCCATCCATTCACGTTCTCAGGTCGTGGGAGCGCACAGGTTTTCCGTCATCAATTCTCCCGTCACCTGACCGAAACCGAGTTGTGGTTAACCCTCGCACCCTTTCTGAGTAATTAATGGAACACGGGAGCCCCTCCGGCAAAACAAGGCTACATACCCGTCCGTACACGGTACAGACCTTGTAGCGTTGACATTGTGTTGGTAATTTCCCAGTCTTTTACTGCACACGATTTGCATGATAATTGACCGACCCGAGCGTGGTTTTGGTGTTTTGAAGGATGTCGGTTTTGAGGTTTCGGATAAAACCCATCTGCACCGTGTAAATGTTGGACAAAATAAACTATTTTCAGATTAGGAAGTTGAAAATGCTTACACTAAACATCAGCATTATACAGGCAACAGCTTTAACATGGAAGCTAACTTCGTGACTAAGGATGCTCCCCGAGGAGATTTTCCTCTCAGTATAAAATGATTGATCGGGAGTATCCATCATCTAGAAACAGCTTATGGCTGACGTCATGTGGCAACAGGTTCAAACTTCTCAAGTTCAACTCGGCAAGTTGCAAGTTTCTCCCGATAAAGTTGGCTTAGCTATCGGACGTCTTGACGGCCTTCGTGAGTGAGGCAACGAGTTATAACTCGATTGATCATTTTAACTTGATCATGCGGGTAAAAGTATACTAAGGCTAAACTACAAGATAACCTACATAAGAAGCTGAATGAACATAATGTAAGGTGGATGCGGCGAGATAGTGGGAATCCATCTTAAAAAAGACGATTTAAGACGAAATAGTCTATTTCCACGATAAAAATATATAAAACTTGTAGACGCGTTTCGGTTGATTAGACCATCATCAGTACAATAGACTTTTTTTTTTTAATCATCATCATAACTTTTTTTTTTTTAGCTGAATGAAAATCATTTAGACTAAAAAATTTCTAGTTTCATATTTTGTTGTAGTAGGGCTGTTGGTTCCAGTCGCCAGACATAACTTCGAAATACGGAAGCTAACTAGAAACCGCAATATTTTCGGACTTTTTTCAATTTTTGATCCACACATCCTAAAATACCAATTTGTTGAAGCGCAAAACCCTTTATTACCTTTTCAAACTATAGTTTTTCTATAGATAAAATAATATTTTATGTAGCACATTATGACCTCAATAATTGAACCAATTATTGCAGGTCTGTAAGTCTTTACAGTTTCTGAGGGATAGCTCTCCGATGCTGGACTGTTTTCCAAAATTGTAAGTTTCCGGCTATATTACGGCTATTTTATGATATTCAACTTTGTAATTTAAAAGTGTTCTTCATTATACTTAGTTTTAGAGTTATTGGTGAAAAACTGGAAAAAGTAGGAAAAATCCAGGTTTTTTTTTTTTTTTGCCGCTATCAGTTTTCCCGGCAAAACATTTGCTAGGTAGGCTACCTACCTACCTACCTACAATTTTTGATATAATTTAGTACTCAAATCAGCAGAGGAGTCGTTTTCTCTCCCTAACCACCTCTGCACCGTCGGCAAACAACCACATCGTGAATTTTTGATATTTTAACAAATAAATTATTAAATTGAATAAAAAATTATTTTAAAAATGGTCTTCTACACCAGTGCTCGCAGTTCCCGCAACCGATCTCTGCATTTCTTTTTTCAACGAGCCTACTGAGTGATCCTAGACCAGCCGTTCTTTGGCGCACCTTGGCGCACGGTGTTTCCTTGTCTTTTGAAATGTAAAAAGATGTTATTTTTTTCGATATTTTATTCAAAAGCACAAGCTGAAACCGACTGGAAAAATTTGTAAAAATAATTCTTCACCAAGTAGGTATGATGTAGGTATATGGACTACAAATAAATAGAAGGATTTATCGTTTTTAACGTAAAGTGCTCCATTTTTCTACGTTTTCTTTGGCGTAAATTTTCGGAAATGGATGTTTTCCCGTCTTTTCAAGCTTGTGTAACGCTGTAAAATTGTTGGTTTCGCCTTCTAAAAAACTATGAAATGTAGGTAAACCAACTAGTTTACTCCTCCAAACATTAGTTGTAAATTCAAATTGAATCAACAATCAAGTTGAAAAATGGGGTTTTTGTCACCCTCAGACCACTGTGCGTCACCCCTTCTCTGGCAGGGTCGGCGGGTTCAGGTTGAGCCCCTCGTGTTTCTCGCCAACGCCAGTCTTATCGATGCACATTAGTAGGATTTTAATTATCCCCGAACGTGCCGAATATTCCTCCTTCATCAACCAGTACGACTGCGTAGTCTATTTTACTGCAACTGCACGTTCCCACCCCAAACAAACTTATTCGAACCCCAAGAAAACAGTTACGTTCGTCCTCCCGATTAATCCGAGGAGGGACCCGCGAGAATCCTCACCTTATCGATTTCTGTGTCCCTTTAACGGCCTTAGGAACCCTAAACACGCGCGAGGACTTGGTAACAAGGAACCTTCCAAATTCCCCGGGAAATCCCCTTGGGTCTTTTCAACGGCGGACCAATCAGTTTTGAGGATTTTCCCCGTCGTCCGTCCCTCATAACCCTACCGTAATTTTTCTTACTTGTGACGCCATTTCTCGAGTAAACCTTTGCTTACCGGAGACCAAAATTGTTCGTTGTTTTTCTCAATTCACACAGCGACTCAGCTCTGTTGTTTCAGTAGCGACTTTTGAAATCGTTATGAAATTATCCTGCATTTTGCATATCATTTTGAAAGCCAACTACAAATTAAGCTTGTGGTTTTCGTAGCGTCATACAGAAATTTATTAAACAACTCCCTCACGCAAATTCGTGTTTCTTTTGTGAGCAGATTTACTCGGGTATGGAGCTAATTAGAATGTTTTCTCGGAGGTCATTACGTGACTTGTTGTACATTAGCACCGTGAGAATTCTAAATGGGACCAGAAAACAAAAAACCGGCGGTTTGTCGTTCCTTTGTAACCCTGACGCTTTCGTTTGTAACTTCTGCAAGTTTAAATGAACCAAATGAAACTTCAAAATAATCCCGCCATCGCAAGACAAGCACATTGTCTCATTAGCTTAATACAAAAGGGCCGAGGTGATCAGCCCACTATTTGTTCTTTTTTTTTCTTCCATACTCACTTTTTGTTCTTGTGATGGTGGTGCGGGTGGAGGAAGTGGTCGAAAACCCCATGGCTCCCTTTGGAGGCTCTTGGGTGGCCATAGTTGCTTTTCCCTTCTTGGACGACGATGTGGCCGTCCGCCGAATACACCCCCCCTATCTTGTTGGATTCCTCGTGACAGTCACGGCTGAAAAACAGAAACAAATAGAATAAAATTCTATTATCACAAACTTGGGTTGTTTACAATGAGGAATGGACATGCTTTTATATTTTTTTATCGATAGAAAGCTTCCAAGTAACACTAAGAATGCTGATCTCTAGATCATTTATGCCAAAATCGAAGTTTGAATTTGGGGCAGGACAAGCGATCAGTTATTTGTGTTAACGTCACACACGAGGCCTCCTCGTTGGCCTACTCAGTCCCTCCTCAGTCAGTGATTTGTTTACAGCGGGTGTTGTAATCTCAACTGGAACTAAAGTCGGGAAAAAAGTGAGTTTCCGCGGCTTTCTATAATTAAGGCTGTACAACAGGAGATCAGCCATCACGGCTGTACGCGGAACTCACTAGTAAACTGACTGAGGACGCCAAAGCAATGCTCCCCTCCGAGGAAGGGACCAAACGGACGCTGAGACGGTTTCGTAGCAGGAAGTACCCGGCTACACCGAAGTCGTGTCCAAAGACTGACACGACCCATAATTGCTATTTTGATCTATATTTTCATATTGACAACTACCTACATACATAACTATTTACAAATTAATTCATATATTCTTTGGCGTAGGTAGATGTTTATGGTGAAAACCCAACCTCGGGGATTTTTTTTCCGCCCTTGGGGATTTTTTCCGAGTAAAATTTGTCTGTGGAAAATTTGTCCGGGGAAAAATTGTCCTACATTCGAAAAAATGGTTATAAAGCGCAAAATAGTGCCAATCGGCACGCAGTGCCGCCCCACGCGTTGTTTATGGTTACGTTATTAACTCTCGACGTCCTCAATCCAGTTGGAAATGTAAAAACCCAAATTAAAGTTTGGCGATTTTTGTGATCTCATTAAACTAGCCGTGAGGTCTCGCAATTCAACGCCATTTCAAACACATTGCGGTCGCGGCCTCCTAGATAACCTTTGGAACTTGACATTTTAAAGACTCCCGTCCGCATCCCCGTCGACGAAGACCCCGAACTGAACTTTATCGACGTTCGTTGAAACGGTTGTTATCTGTCATCTCCCTTCACCTTTTTATACCGTTGTCTGGCAAGTGAGTGATGTCACACACTTCCTCCCTAGCGGTATCTACCGACAAATATCGAATACACTCAAGACAAAAGTCACCGAATTTGTGAACAAGCCATCAATTGAATTGAATAGATGAGCGCAACCTTTTTGTTATTACGATATATTTAATGAGCGAGAGAAACTAAGAAACAGTAGGTATCTAGCGACCAAACTATGCCACACAACACATCATCCACGTGATGCTCATTACGTAAACAACTGCACCCTAACGACCGATGCGTAATAAAACCTTATGCCGATCAGAGGTAATGAACGGCTCAGGCTGCAAAAATCGTTTTGTAGTCGTTGGAATCAGCCTGAAAAGCTCATTCCATAGACCCTTGTACCAACGAAATCGGACAAAAACTTTCGTCCCGCTTTTGAGGCCTCCTTAGTTACACATCAGAGTTAAACAGCTTTCGTCGTGAAGGACCTCCCGAAAACCGATGAAGGGGATGAGGGAGGAAAAATCAAGGTAGCCTATAACCACCCCCCGAACTCGCTGATGACAATGAGACCACCCTCATGAAAATCTGTTGAGCCGCTCGGGCGTGATGCTCTGTACACAAACAAACAAACAAACAAAAAACGTCGAAGAGGTGAGCGCACCTTTCCATTTTTTGGAAAAAGGTTGCGCTAAAAAGTACATTGTGGGTTTCTTAAATCTTGGTGGAAGGCAATCCGTGCGAGGTGACTCCATTAAGTGGGTGGTTTGTTAAGGAATAATACAACTAGATGGAGAGCACGAACTTGGCAGGAATTATTAATGAAACGCCTCTGCAAACAGGAATAGGCGAGAATGTGGGTGACAAAGGCGTGAAAATGTGGCGGGAGATAGAGGAAATTGAATGTAATGTCGTCCTGACATGAAATACCAGCGGGGAGGCCTATAGCTGATACTCACCACAATCGTAATCCCAACCGACGGAATAACAGGAGAGCCATCGAGCCGATGCGGAATTTGTCATTTCCGGAATCGTTTCATCGTGATGGCACAGGCTAGAAGATGAAAGAGTTGTGGCTAAAAGGACAGAAAGACACGAACGCGAATTCTACCGGAAGGACAATTAAAATTGAAATGAGCTCCTTTAACGATTTCGTTTCAATTTTTCCTTGAAAGGTCATTCAAAAGTTACGAAAACGGGTCAACTTTGCAGAAAACTCGTCTCCATTATAGTAGGAAAAATAAAATTATCTGCCAAGCAGAGCCGGCACATAGCTTCCTCGCGTTATTACTCTGACTCCAGCTCATGCGATCGAGAGAAGAAAGCCATGATGAAGGCAGTACATTTGCCGAAAGCTCGGCGCTAGAGTACATGTTTGAGTTTCTTTTGGCTTGAGGCCTTTTGGAACTTGAAGACTAGAAGAGACCTCACCTGCACAATCCATGACAATCTGACCAAAAAAACCGATCAAAATTGACGGAGTTACGACCATATCAAGGAAATTACGTTCACGCATGCGCAAAGCGTACCGCTGACCCAATCATGATGAATGTCACATAGAACGTCACGTGACCTGAGCCCGCATCATCCCATAAAATCCTATCGAAATCCGTTCGAAATTGACGGAGTTAAAACTGCAACAAAAAATTGCGTTCGCGCGTACGACTGATTCAATCATGATGAAACTGATAAGGGGCCATTTACGGCTACACTCACATAACTCATGAAAACTTGATTGAAATCCGATCAAAATTGTGGAAGTTATGGCTGTAGCAAGGGATTTGAGGACGGACAGACACGAAACCAAATTTCTTCAGGTTGCCCCAAAACGCAAAACGCGAGTGGAAATTTGCATTTTAGAGCACAAAAACATCTTTGCACCCACATGAATTCAAACGGTCAACATCATCAACAACAAAATAATATTTTCCTTTGACTTGCTTTCGAAGTTGAAAACAGGAAACAAATCAAACTTGCACCCGTCACTCTCCTACAGTGGCTTAAATGATGAAAACTTTTGGTTTACTATTCTTGTAATAATGGCTCTATGGGGCTCTATGGGGCCTACGGGAGGGGTTTTGGAAGATTTTCGGCTATGGGCCGTTAGGTCGTTTTCAAAGTATTTTTGGACGTAGAATCTATTTTTTGGGCGTAGAATACAGAACCATCCGAATTCACCTTGGGGATCTGTGGGGCGTTCATGAGGCTACAAAATTTGTCATTTAATGGACTTTTGAAGGATGGCATGAATCGAGTAACGTGTCGCTTTCCAAGTAAGTTTCCTCTTTCCGAACCAGTTGTCGTCATCCTTAACCTGTTTTCAATGCACTGCGAACCAGTTTTCAACTCTTCAATTCGGAACTTCTTATCACAGTAGAAATACCACAAACTAATTTTTAACCAAATCAGCACCAATAATTGGTTTACCTGTACCTCAGAGGTAAACCATCATAAGTCCAATTTTTCCGTTTTTGAGATTTTCATCATATGTGCTCACTTTGGGCAGAGGTTCTTAGAGGTAAACAATCCTACTAACAAAACCCAAAGGTTTCTGAGATACGGACTTATAAACCATCATATATGTATAAAGGGTGGAGAGGTTAACCATCCTAAACTCTCTTATGATAGTTTACCTCAGACCGCCCCAAGCACGCACTCAATCACAACGGCGTATAACATATCATAATATTATTATGATTGTTTACCTCTGACCGCCTCAAGCACCCACTCACGTATCGCGTATCATCAGAACGGCATAATATGCTATCATATATTATATGATAGTGATGATAGAAAAACCGACCAAGTTTCTGATAAGTAAAGTGGTACACCGGCAAGTGAGGACTGAGAAAATGGGAGTTTAGTTTTACAATTGATGTTAAAATTTTAAAACCAAGTTTGATGAAGAATTCAAAGAAATAATTTCTTTGAAGTCAATTAGGTATCCACTTTAACCGCACTACGAGGAACGCAGAATGGCCTAGGCCATTCAGCTGAAGAACTTCCACCTGTTTCTGAAGAAATGATGGCTATATCAGCAGAAAAGCACCAAGATTTGCAGAAATCTCTGAAGTGGGTTCCTCCATGTTATTTCTACCAGAATATCCCAGAGGAAAGACAATCTCAGAAAAGGGGGAGGAAATCTAATAATAATAATAATAATAATAATAATAATAATAATAATATGGATTTGATGAACTGCTTCAAGTTGATAATTTTAAAAGTATGTATGAATGTATGTATGTATGAAAAAAATCATTAAATGATGAATGTATGTAGGTATGAAAAAAGAATGTATTTTACAAACAGTTAAAATTGTCAACTTAGTGGAGTTCATCAAATGAAATGATGTCGTTCTGATCCATATTATTAGATTTCCTCCCTCTTTTCTGAGATGGTATTTTCTTTGGGCTATTTTGTTAGACAGAGTGGAAACAGGGAGGAACCCACTTCAGAGATTTCTGCAAATCTCGGTAGGTACTTTTCTGGTGCGTTCCTCGTAGTGCGATTGAAGTCAATTTCTTTGAATTCTTCATTAAACTTTGTTTTATAAAACAAAACTCCCATTTTCTCAGCCCTCGCTTGCAGGTGTACCACTTTAATTATCAGAAACTTGGTACCACCTTACTTATCAAAAATTGGTGTAGCTGGTCCAAAAAAGCGAGAATCCCCTTACATCTCGCATCGAGGTTGCCTTGAAATTTGGTTCCACAATCAACTCCAGGGGCGGTAATGGCTCTTGTTTCCATTTACCCCTTGTTTACATTTACCCCGCCTGACCCTACCACTTTACTTATCAGAAATTTTCATTTGATGAACTGTACTGTAAGTAGATAATTTTAACAGTTTGCAAAATACATTCATTTTTTTCCACCACTCTTAGGTTTTTTCCGAATCTATCATTATGAAATCATCAATAAATTCCCATTTTTATGTATTATTGAATAGAAGCAAGAAAATGAAAAACGGGTTTTCTAGTCCAGTTACTGGA
Organism: Pilophorus perplexus; assembly: GCA_955831195.1. Lineage (NCBI taxonomy): Eukaryota > Metazoa > Arthropoda > Insecta > Hemiptera > Miridae > Pilophorus > Pilophorus perplexus. Next base: position 27,535,939 of record OY037008.1, read on the forward strand.
CTAGAAGTTGCTAAATTCGTTTTGGAAATAAAGCTGCACATTAAATGTGTAAAATTTTTACACAGGCTGCACAGTCTATGGTCCTTTGATGATAGTAAAATTTAAGTGAGCATAAATTAATTGCATGCCAACAAAAGACTATTTAAGAATAAAATAAAAAGAAAGAAATTTTCAGTTTCTACAATATTTAGGAAGACCCCGAAAATGAGCTATGCGTCTAAAATTACTCGGAAAACGATACCTCACTTGACTTGATGACATCCTTAAAAGCTCCATTAGTAGCCCTATGAATGCCCCATAGATCCCCATAGTGAAATCGGATCGCCCTGGGACCCCAAAAAATGGATTCTACGTCCAAAAATGCTTCGGAAACGACACCGAACTCGACCCCATAGCCGAAAACCTTTAAAAAAACCTCCCGTAGCCCCTTTTAGCCATACAGAGCCCAACTATTATAAGTGCTCCCCTCCCCTTCATAATTGATAAAAAATTTTAAAACAATGTTCATATCAAAGTAGGAACAGTATATGAAATTAAAATGGTGGCTCAAACCATTATTTTCATACATAGCACTTTTTGACAAGAAAAAATGAATTTCAAAAACTTTTTTTGGCTCTCCTGAAAAGTTGGGGTTTTGCACATAATCATATTATGATGGTTTACCTCTGGGGTACATTATAATTATTAGAATGCACTCGGAAACGGCTTTCTTGTGAGTTTTGATTTGAGTTTTGACGAACTGGGTATATCGTCGGCCGGGAGGTAAAAGGGCGAATCCGCCAATTTTGAATTTGCCGGATCCATCCATATGGATCCATATTCCTATACTCGGGTTTGAGAGCTTGGATCCCTGGAAACTGGTTTTCTATTTTTTTTTTTTTTTTTTTTTTTTAAAGTGAAACTTTTATTACCTACATCGTCCCAATTTTTTTTTTTTTTTTTTTAAATCGTTTGTTGGCTATTCAAATAAAAACAAGCCGAACAGAGTTCGATCACCTGGAGGCGATGAAAATTCCGGTCATGTCAGTCTATGAACAATGGCGCCCGCAAGTCCCGTACCGAATAAGCACCGAACTTTCAACACTCTCCGAGACATTTGTATGAACGAGTACAATCGGAGAAACCCGCCCCGAAGAGAAACCCGAAAGAACGTATACCCGAAAGAGGCAATGCGATAAAGGTGAATGCGGATGAGCGCCTTTGAATACCAAATCGCCCTATTTTCCATGGACAGAAAAAGGTTTCACACCCTCTCTTCCTTCAGCCCGCATTATGTTGGCGCTTCTGCTGATATTCGGAGGCAATGTTTACCTATGAGGTTGAGGAAATGTTTGCAGATCAAATTGAACTCGTCGGTACATCGAATGAATTTTGCATTAACGTGATTCTAATTGTTGAATGTGACAGTGTGGTTTTTGCCGATGGTGCAGAGGTCTAACCCAATGAGGTGGTTAGGGTGAGAAATGACTCAGCAGAGGAGTCATTTCTCACCCTAACCACCTCATTGTTGAATGTGACTTCGAATCGATGAGAATGTCAGGAGTGGAAAACCCCGGGGAAGTCACCCCATACCTGCCAACCATGTCGTGTGGGGAAGGACCAGTATCCCGGTTATTCCGTAGACGAGATCTATCGGAATGGTGGGGGTTTCCGCGAACCAGTTTTGCAGTACATTTTCAGAGTTTCTCTAGGGGGGATTTGAGAAGTGTTTTTACCACATCGACAAATCTAGCGATGGAATTCGTACAGAATGTGAAGAATTTCTGCCCAGGAGTTGAATGAGGTGTACTTTTATTAGTTTAGGTTGTAAAATTGACTTATGGAGTTCCACACTAGTCCGAACAGAGCTCGAAAGATTCTGTTCTCTGACCTGTGGAACTTGCCACATCATTGAATCAAATTCTGATCAACTCAAATTGCCACCACGATATGACATAGCAATAGAGAGTTCCTAAAGAAAAATCCGAGTTACGTCGACCGTTAATTTTTATCACCGTAAGGGATTTGTCTAGGGAGAATCAAAGAAAAGCTAACTTCACATAAGACCGTAACAGAGATACGGTCTTATCAAAAGTCACGCTAAATTTAAAGTGCCGCTATTTACGGGCTCGCGGAAAAAAAATCCCCGGAAAAAAAATCCCCGGGGGAAAAAATGCCCGAAGTAACCACCCCGGAAAAAAAGTCCCCGAATCGGCCACAGTCCTAGGAAAAAAAATCCCCGAGAGAAGAAATTGCCGAAACGGAAAAAAAATCCCCGAGTTGTGCGTTAGTCGTAGTTAGTTGATGGACGCTCGCTGTTTGCCTTGTTATCACAGAGGGGCAGAGGATCATGTTGTCATCAAAAAGGTTCCTCTACGTAAAATTACAATTCAAATTCTCTGCACTGCTCTTCAAAAAGAACGTTTCCACCAAAAGGTGCATTCTGAAGCAGGGTTCACATCCATGCGGCAATCCGTCAATGCGTGAACGCGTCAGCAGTGGACTTAAGGAAATGCTACGACTGGCCTGTTGCGATAATGCAAAGCGAGGGAGAACCTTCAGTTCGTCATGGAAGTGCTTCCGACCGACATGAATGATGAATGATTGACATGAATGAGTTATGACGATTGTACATGAGACGACATGATTATACTGTGATTATACGGCACCATCATTCAAGTATTTGTTTTTCCTGTTTTTTTTTTTTTTTTGTTTTTTTTTTTCATATTGACTGGGGGATTTTTTTTCCGAGTAGTCTTCAAGCTCGGGGATGGTATTCCTGGGGATTTTTTTTCCGGCAACCTCGGGGATCTTTTTTCCGGGGGGGTCACTTCGGGGACTTTTTTTCCGGGGATTTTTTTTCCTACGACCCTATTTACGTTCTATTGCTCGAAATTAACGGCGGTATCCTTAAGACCGTAAGTTTATTGCCGTAACTTTACGGCAATAACGTTCGAAGTTAGGCATAAGGCCGTAAGTTATCACCGTTATTTCTGCGCATGCGCGAAATCTCGAGTTACGTCGACCGTAACTCATCACCGTTAGGCAAAAAGTGGCTTTAGGAACTCTCTAATGATTCCAAGTTCTGATAATGATGCAGGTTACGTTTTAAGCCCCCTTCGAGGGAAAATTAGGCTACAAGCAATTCATTTGAGAGTGGCTGGTTCGGTCTGCTTCGACTCAGTCAACCGTTGAATCGCGTAAAAAATGCACAAACTTCACACTAGGGCACCTTAATTATTTTAGACAAATTGGGCAAACAATAAAATTTACCTATAGTCTTTTAATGTCGGTAAAAAATATTATAAATAATATTTCCAAATTTGGAAATTTCGAGAAGAAAAAGTACGCTTTGTTAATTCATTAGGAACGATAAAGGGCCTCATTCTCATTCAGTATGACCTACAGTAAACGCGATGTCTCCCTCATTCAACTTCCTGATCTGAGTCCTTCAAATACCCCATTTTTGGCCCCATGGACCCCAAGTTGCAAGTGGACTAGTCTGAGACACTCGTAAATGGTTTCAAAATTATTTCGAAAACGACACCCCACCCGATGTCCTACTCTAAATCCTTGAAAACCACCCTGTACTGTTATTTAACTTTAAAGCGTGTTCACGCTATGCCAAAATTTCATTTAATGAAACTTGGTTCCAAATGACACACACTCATTTTCGGCGTCGCACCAAACCAAATTGAGTCTCGCCCAAACTGTCAAGCTCCGACTACAAAGCCGCCGTCATTAAATGAAGCAACTGACAAATTTTGTCAGTTGCTTCCACGTGCCTTTACATAAAACGATACATAATATATATGGATATAATCCACCGACCACTCCGAACAAGACAAAGAAAATAACCTAAAAGTTATCACACGAGTTATCACCTAAGAGTTATCACCTACAAGCTGCCCAACTGCCAACTGCCCAGATAACCACACGAACTCATTCATCAAACCCCGACATACAGGCGGACTGATGGTCGAGAACGTGAAAACACGATTAGAGGCAGTACACAAGTCATTACATCACATTAAGATCAAGAGTAACTTCGAAATCCAATCGAAAGATTACAAAACCAACTACTAGTGGGAAAGACCAAACAGAATCATAACAAGGATTCCCTAACCTATCTGGCAACCATAGTCAAGGTCAGCGGAGCAAATATTGTCTTTCAAAACCACAAATCAATGGAAGTTAATAACCACAATAATATTCTCTTCAAATTCAAAAGAAGAAATTTCCACCATCATCCAAGACAGACAAAGGTACCATCTCAACAAGAGACAAAACCAACTGGGAAATAGAAACCATGAAAACAACAGTTGATACTACGGTAGTATCAACTTGTTACTACCAGACATACACCAGAGGAAATCACTTGAAATCTGGATCTTCCTGTCACTGCGGTCTCCTTCCTCTCTGTTACTCTGTGGTCTCCTGTCAACTTCTGTAGATCGGTCGCGCGTACACAAACCTTTAACGTTCTCTTTCCTGTTCGTGTCAAGCCGCTTGACTCAAGCGTGTATTGTTGTACTAGGTATTGTATCGATACTCGATTTACTCAAAAATCTATATTTATCAATAAAATCGAAAATCGATTTTTTATAAAAACAAAACCTTCACTTAAATACACAAAAATTTCAGTGGTAATTCTCAGTTTTAACCCTTCGGGGTGAAACCACTGTTTATACATCGACATATTTTGACCATCCCTAGTCACTTGGCCTGAAACGAACCATGCCGATCGGCATAGCCGGAGTTTCCGGAATGAACCCCGTGAATGAGGCATGCGGACGAAATGGGCCCCGACTCGGTTTTTGTCACTGTAGGTGAGGACCGAAATGGACCCCGGATTCCAGTTATTCAGCTAGGGGGCCAACCCCAACTGGCTAAAGCCAGCCCACCCCCGACCTCTCCCAACTGGCCTCAGATCCCTTCTATAGAAGTATACTAGTGGGTTCTACTTGCGTTTGGATAATGTAGGATAGTTGTTTTTGTTTTTGTTTTTATTCGTAAAGAAATTTGGAGCTACCGGAGCTCAGATGCGCCACATGGAGCAACGTTTTGTTGGAAGGTTTGATGCCTGTAAAGCCTGACAATTCGTAAGGTAGATGCATCTTGATGCCGTTAATGATGTTTACGTCAGAGAAGATGCTCAATTCGCGCCGCATTTACTTTCACTCTTTGATATTTTCAATTTGAGGGGACCATTTCGATCCAGTAGGAGTTTAAAAAAAGCACGTTTTTCCAAGTGTCCAAGTGGGGCTCATTTCTGTCTCCTCTCGGGCCCATTTCATCACTAGGTGAGCCATGGGGCCCATGTCGGTCGCAGCGGGCATAGCGTGGTCGCGCCATTAAAATGTCAGATTTTTACACAACAATTGCTGCTGCTCACAATGACGTGGACTGTGGAAGGACATTTGGTTTTTGGAATCTACACATCATGATATGGAGAAATCAAAATTGTTAACCCCGGACATGAAGGCACTTTTTGATTATTCTGCAAATAATAAACCAAACTCAGCAAGGCGGATCGCAGTATATAGAACAGTTCCGGTAGAGGGCGCGTTTTTTCAAGATTCGGGAATATGCAGGTAGAAAAGCTACATCGTCATAGAGCTTTCTGATCTGCATACAACAGTAACTGTTACACCCTGTACGGCCGGTATTCCGACTGGCCGTTAATTGGACCGTCGGGCCGGACTGAAACCCTCGTGGGCGGGAAAGCGTTACGTGGCCTTTTTGAAAGTGAAAATTAGTAATCCTCGCCGACTCAACGACTTAATTTGTTCCGAGTGGATATCCACCACTGAAGTTTTCAGTGAGGATTCCACGTAGCTTCCAGGCGGCTACTTGGAACGGCACCTACGCCTCGCTCGAGGTTTTTTATTCGGATTGTTACCTCCAGAAAGGGAAAAAAAACTGCCACATTTCGTAACCACTGGGTTATCGAACCCAGGAAAAAATCTTCCTTGACAATCATTATAAATCCGTGAATCGAATTCGACACTATCGTGAAACACGTTGGTTAACCAAAAGATAACTAAAATTGCTTCAACCTGGTCCAAATTTGTCACCAACCTCTTTCTGTCAATTACACAGCCGAACTTGGAAAATGGCGAGCTAAGTACTAAGTAATAACCACATACCCGGAGCTCAACTTGAGACTTAGTTATGGCTACTGATACCAAACCACTTGGAAACTTCGGACTTCGGTAAAAGCCCCCCAGTGAAGAACTTGTAATGCTCAAGGAAGTTATACCTGAGTTGAGCACATGAGAGCTGTTCTTAACTTCAAAAGGAAGGTTGTAAAGAGAACTGTTCTATTTGGGAAGTATGAGTAGATTGAAATTAGGGCTGTTTCGATGAAAAAAAAAAAAAAAAAAAAACCCAATGGACGAATTCGTTTTTTTTTTGTTTTTTTTAAGGAGCAAAAATATGTTCTAGTCCAAATGGCTGCATGAAATATAATATATTTCATGCAGCTATAACGAGTCACACAATATATTATATTGTGTGACTCGTTATAGCTGAGGGGCTTAGTGCTCAGTCTAGTTTCGTCAAGTGACGTCACCTATGTAGATTATAAAATTTGAAAATTCCTGGGACGAAAGAATAAAATTTTAACGAGTTTTGTTATAAATCCCCTGAAGGGGGTTTTGGGGAAATTTTGAGGTGGAAAATTTGACGCCTCTGAAAATTTTGAAGGAGCAGGTCAAGTGACCCAGGGTTCCCCTGCACGACTGCGAACGAGGGACATCGTTGACGACAGCTAACAATATTATGGTCAAGATGGACACGTCCAGCCCTGCCCCAGAATCGCCTGACTTGGCGAGAGAACTGGATCAATTTCTCCCGGATGGAGTCAACAGATCGCTGAATCTCCCAAGGTGAACCGTTGCAGCATCCAGGCTTGAAATTGGCTGAAAGTTGTCCTAAAGACTTCATCCAACTTGGCGAGTGATGCAAATGGCACAGCTTCCAAAAGCAGAGGCTCCTGAATGGTCCTCAATCAATGAATGGTGACTATTAGACATACCTTTCCATATCGATATTACTCATTGCAACAAAATCGAAATAAAATAGTATAAAATTGTATCGTCGAAATACAATAGTATCGTCAGAACAGAATATCGCCAGTAACGAATCATATAATATTGAAATTAATTAAAACTCAATGATATAAAAATTCTATTACATTCTGATAACAGTAGAAAAATATCATTATTACCAGTACCTATCGAATCATTTGAAATTGAATTTTTTTCATCCTCAATCACAGCCAAAAAAAATGTTTGGTCAGCAAAAAAATGACGAGTTGCCGACGGCTATGTTCAATTTCCGTGCGGATAATCCCCGTCGTCGGAAGCAAAAATACAATCTCCGTGCGGGGGGCTCGAAGGGTAGAGTACAAATTCCGTGCGGCCTACAGGTAGGTACACGGGCGTCCATCACTTCCCTCCCATACGCACCAAAGGGGATTACGTGGACTCTATGCCCGCCCGGAGTCAGAGTACAAAGATTATCGCTAGCCTCCCGTTCAACAGTCGACATTGTATCGACACCCTCCCACCATGCCACGGTGCAACTGTTTCATTCTCGTGTTCCGTGCAAATAGTATCACGTTTTTTTTAAATTTTATTTCAGGTGCTCCCTTGACTCATAATTTGACTCTACAACATACATTTTGTGCAAATTCATTTGCATTACTCGTTCATTTGTTACACGGGTTGATACGTGAGCGAATCCTATTTTTCAGCCAAATTAGAAAAAATTGCCTATTTTTGACTCTTGATTGTGGCTAAACGGCTGAACCGATTCCAATGTTTAAGGGGTTATTCGCGCGGAATTATATCCTCTTCAACTTTGTACTTAATGGTTCTCTGCCATGTTCAGTTTTCGAGTTATAACAGGTGAAATGAGTAACTCATTTCACCTATTATAACTCGAAAACTGAACATTCCAGTTTTTCACCTATTTATAACTGTTATAAATAGGTGAAAAACTGGAAACTGTCCGAAAAAATCGAGGTACATTTGCCGCCAGAAGTCCTCGCAGTATGTTTGCTCCCATTTAGAGGGCCAGAAAACATTTGACACCTGCTGAGGCTACGGTCTCTTGTGGCGCATCCGGCTGGAGAAATACGGCGGCCACATCCACGAGATGTGGGTTCTTCTCCAAAGAGGCCAAGAGCTGGTTGTGAATCACAACTTGTGATACCACCTCTGCCCTTTTCTGAAGGGAAGATGAAGCTCTTGGTCTCATTGGAGAAGAAATTTAATATATTTAATAAATATCAACTCATCTTCATTAAAATTCATGCTTTAATCATATTTATTTCAAAAGGATTCATCCAAACAAAAAAACACAACTTAATTTAAAATTATTTAAGTTGTGTTTTTTTTGTTTGGATGACTCCTTTTGAACTAAATATGATTAAAGCATGAATTTTAATGAAGATGAGTTGATTTCCCCTTTCTTCACCATCAGAATTAACACAGAACATTGCCATGCTCCTTTTCTCAAAAAACCTAACTTCCTACCATCATGCAAAAGTCAAAACTAAAGTCGGATTTATTGCAACCTTCGACGTTTAAATGCACTGGCCTCTAAGCCAATCCTGCTGTGGGAGGATATCAATGGTTCTTAAACGGAGGGAAACGAAAAATTTAAAAGGGAGGGTAACGAGGCCTGGGAGGACATTGACGATTCTTAGGCGGAGGGAATCGATATGTTTTTACTGCTCCGGGAGGATGTCGATGAATCCCCAGGTACACTTATGTCAAAGCTGGTGGCGACGAATCCAGAACGAACGGCTCGCCCCAGAATTTAAAAACGTCAATTCGGAGGTTGGCCAGTGTTCGAGGCTGATTTTCGGCCACAGTAAACTCGACAAATTTTTGGATTACCTGTTAGACACGTACATAGCTGATGATGCCTCATTTCCACCCACTCTCTGGAGCGAATTTTCCTGTGCGAATAGCTGTGAGGCTTTTCACTCCAAATTTAATCAAATGTTCCACAAAAGTCATCCGCACATCTTCAAGTTTATTGAAGCACTTAAGGACATTCAGGCCATGACTTACGTAAAAATGCGGTCCAAGCCCTAAAAATCAGCCGAAATCAGGAAAAAAAGAGGAATTTCTGAGGCAGCAGATGCTTGCATACTCTTCGGGCAAGATCTCTCGGATCGTAATATTTTGAAAACATTTTGACAACTCGCGATTTTCCGCGAGGCTGTTGCGGTGTGAATCAGTTCGCCTCCTCGAGGTGCACCCTGGGTAGCGCTAAAAGGACTGCATATAGGTAGAGGCACGGAGTTTGAAGGTACATACTCAGTTTGGCTGCGGCACGGAGTTTGTACATTCCCTTGCCGACGTCTTTTTATATTTTCTAGGGGTTTTTGAGGGAGCTTAATCCGAAAAAGATAGCTGTTATTATTACCTATTATTCATTTATTTTTTGAGGTGGTTTGAATAAGGCATTTTTTGCATTTTTCGGTAGTAGGAACCTTCCTTTACACTGAATTTTTCAAAACTTCAAGGAAAATCAACTCGAAATTTTTATCAGACCTCTTCCTCGTCAACCCAAATGCCTGACTAAAATTGCAAGGCGATCGGTCGAACATTTCAGAGTTAAGTAATTCTGTGGCTGACTAAACTCTTATGTCGCCTTCTCCTCTGCAACGGTAAATGATGAAAGATACGGTAATTTTGGTTTATTAGGCTAGTTTCACACTTGTACGGTTTCATTCGGCAAGTTTCAATTTCGATTTGGTTTCGGTTGCGACCTGATAAATGTGGAGCGAGAGAACGGCGCGAAAACGGCGCTTGTAGGAGCCTGGTCGAAACCGCTTAGCACCGAACGCCCCCTCGACACGAATCGGTTTCATCCGGTTCGTAATCGGTACCATTTCGGGTCCAGGGTTCACTACTTAGATGGAGCCTACACATTTGTGCGATCAGGTTCCTATTCGGCGGCAGTATTTCAGCATTATAATAAATAAATTCCATCCATGGCGGATATTAACTACTTGTGTAAATCTAAGAAAAATCTGATAAGAACCGAACAAGTGTGAAAACACTTGCAAGGTTTCAGGCGGTGACCGAAAACGAATCGAATCTGTGCCGAACCGAATGAAACCGTACAAGTGTGAAACTAGCCTAAGGCTTCTTTGAATAATACACCTATGTTTTCGCGACAGAGGCCGACAACTCCGATCGGCCTCAAAATTTGACATTATCCGTTTCAAGAGGTCTACATTCTAAATCCAAAATGTCCATCCGCCGTCCGGGCCGTTTTAGGCAGTAGGATTTTTTTTTTTTTTAATCTGAAATTTTGACAAAATACTTGGTTTACTATCTAGTTGTGCCCGCAAGGTTTTCAGTCCGATCGCCCAAACCCGTCGGGCGCTATGGGGCTAAAATGGGGCTACTGGAGGGTTTTTTCGAGAGGCCAGCCCTTGCGCGGTCTGTCAGGTCTTTCCGGGTACTGGCGCTTGGGGTGGGTGAGGTCTGTGAAGGTCTCCCAACTCGGGCGAGACATTTTCCAACGATCGGAATTGAGATATTTTCAACACCCATGGGGTCATATAAATCATAACTTGGCCAATTATTCAAATGGGCAACCGAAGCGAGGCCCCCTCTCCAATAAAATGGTCATAGTGCTAGTGTTTTATATAATTCTGGTAAGTAGGTAGACAGTCTCACGATAATGAGCTTTTCATGGACCTTACTACTCAATGCGGACTTTATAAACTGACGGATTATGTTTGTGCAAGCTTTTTCACTGCACGTAGGGGAACCAAAATGGGAAAATCGTAGCCCCGCTCCAATTAACTTAACTGCTGTACGCTGCAGTACATATCTGAATTCCATTCATATTTTCCTACATAAAATATTAAATTTGTGTAGGTGCTCATTATCGCCCCACTGAGCCCACAAATACCCCCAGTGTCACACGACTGAAGGCAACTTATGTGAATCCTTGCTCTGGAGAATTTCTAAAGCCTTTCTAAGTACAGTGCGGAGTCGGCTCCTGCCCCAATTGTGAAAATCAAGTTGGTTAACACAAAAAACCCCACTTTACTTACTTTACTTTTTTTTGTTCCGGGGTCAGCAGGTACACACGCATCTGTGCCGACCAGCAGGACTACTGGGTCGACCTTGGGAGCATAACCAGTTTAACCGGTTCAAGACTTATTTTTACGGAATTCATGACCATTCCGACTCAAGTCCTCCATTTTTCATCATTTTTTCTTATGTCCATTTCAAATGGATCACATTTGAAGAGTCCCATGAATATGCGTCGTTATCGCTGAGGGGTTCTGTGCGCCGTTAAGTTCCGCACGACTTGGCCCATGTAGATTCAATGGTAATGTTCAGGTCAGAAGAAGTTTCCTACGTTGCGAGCGCGGGTGTTGGCGCATGATATGAATAATTGGATTGATTTTGGCGAAAAAGGGGCTCTTACGGTATGGTTCTGAGCTCATTCGTTAACGGACTAAGCACTTTATTTGATGGATCCTCTTCCCTCTCATTCCGTCACTTTCCTCCCGAGATTAACACATCATCAGGCCCATCTGTTAATTAAGTTCCTTTCGCCGTTCTCTGTTTTGTCACAACGTTGTGACCCGACCCGAATTTCTCTGGACTGGTGGTACAAATAACGTATGTTGTTGTTATTGAATGATGATGTTATGATTCCTATTCCTAACTCTCCAATTCCCAACGTTCCCTTCAAGCCGGAACTCCATTTGAAATCGCTTCAAAAAAATATCCACGTAAGAGAATCTCTTATTACTTATCTGATAGTTTTTCTGCCGTTCTTTGCCAGACAGTCTGCGGCTTCTGCCTTTTTCACTGAAGGTATCATGAAAAAAGCAAGGAACCTAAGTTTTCCGTTTTGAATAGGTAGGTACTTCCTTATTTTCAAAACTTCACCCCATTTACAGAGGGCGTTCTGAACTTGGTGGTCTCCCTGAGGGCGTTGGGCATAACTCGGATTTGGCTCTCAAAATAGAGGTTTTTGATATCTTGGAAGAATGCCCAACGAAATTTCTAATCATCTGATATCTTTGTCGTACGGTAAATCATAATACCCATGCAACCTTTTGGTTTATTATTCTCAGAATATCCAACCTTTGTATTCACGACGATCATCAATTTATTAATTGGCAACAAATAATTCCTTATAATATAAGGATATTATATTATGTTTCATGGTGTGTACTTATATTCCAAAAATAAAATGTCTATCTGCCGTCAAAGCAAATTTTTTCAACAATTTTCTTAAAAATTGAGTCGGAACATTAAATTTAAAAAAAACAAACATGTTTTTAACTTTGAAACTTAGACTCGGTTCTTCACCTCGTTGTGTTCAAACATTTTTCAGCCCGATCGGTATACCGCTTTATCGCATTAAACCTCTGTGGCTCTGTGGTGCGAAAAGGGGATAGGTAAGACTTTGTATGGAACTTTCGAAAAACGCTAGGAGGGGGATTAAGGGATCGTTTTTCGAGTAATTTTTGACGAAAAATCCATTTTGGGGGTTGCTTGTCAACCCTAACCCTATACAGGTTTACAGTTTTTGTTTTAATTTTAAAAAAATGTTTATTGACATACCTAGAATTAATTTGTCACAATTTGTACAATCTACTATATTAAAGCACCAAGTAGAGGAGGATGTTCATCTTTATTATTTGGCACTTCTAGATGTCGGAAAATGTTGAAATTGGCATCGTAAATGGATACGTATGTTGTTTCTCCCCACTTTTGGAGCTTCCATGCACGCTGGAGCAGTTAACAGGGAATTGGGATGGCGGTGGGCCGAGGAGTATTCGACGGTGACGCGGCTGCCCCCCCCCCCCCCCCCAATCCCCCCCCCCCCCAACACACACACACACACAAGAATCTGTATTCTTTAAGAAAAAACTACACACTATGGGAAAACAGTTGTTGAGTCTGAGGCCAGGTGGGATACTGTCGGGGGTTGTCTGGCGTAGCCAGCAGGGGTTGGCCCCCCTAGTAAATCCAAATTCAAAATTTGAATTTAATTAAAAAAACCCTATATTTACAACACGTGTTACAAGGGGGAGTCTGTTGAGCCATTACCATATTAATTTGCAATAATGCACCATTATCAAAAATAATTAGAAAGAAAAAATAAATCTATCTCTCTTTATAAATCTTCTTACTTGTATTACTTTTAGAACATCATACATGATTGAGATAGATAGTGGTATAAATAAGACAATATGAAAACCCATAGGCTCAAATTAGGTATCTCTAGCTTTTTCCGAGCCGAAGCTATCCAACTTCTAAAATCAGAAAAACTTCAAACTCAAATTTCTCGAAACTGCGTTTTTTGACTTAGTGAGTTTCTCCTGTATGCCGATAATATTATTATCTGAACGTACAAGCAATGTCTGATTGCTGGAAACAGACTGCTTGTCTGTTACACCTCAGTATTCCCCTATTTCATATCCCTATTCGTCTCATTCAAGGCAACTAAAACTTATAATAATTATTTCGGATTTTCCTAGACAACGATTGTTCCATTGCCCATTCCATTGAGAAACCATTGCTGGTGATCACAAATCCGAAACAAATAATTATTGAGGATCGATCGAAATTTTGTCAGAGAATCTACAAGATTATTTCTAGATTCAATGTAAAATGCCGGATTTGCAAAATAATGTGGCACTGACGAGGAATGTTTGTGAATCCGTCACTGTATTGTACTGGTGATGCCCAACTGATCGCCCTTCACGGTTAGTAAAGAAGTAAGAAAATTCAGAAAATTTGCAATCAAAAGTTTGGTTTTGGTTTCATAGCTGTTGCCTTAGACTATTTGAAAATTATCTCTTCGATTGACTGCCCAAATGATCTTCCTCACTGTTACGCCTCAAGGAACGGTCTACCGTTCTACCCAAGGTGAACATGACCCCTATGATGGTGTTTATGGGTTATTTAATGGGTTATGGATAGTGATGACGAGTGACGGTATCTACTGAGCAGCGGACTCGAGGAAGTGAGGTGAACCCGCACAGCTGATTGGTATTGCGGTCTACTGCATAATCTACCATAGTTGAAAGGAATCAGTTACGCTCGAAAAACGCAAATTGAATCACACCCTGATTTATTACGAAATAGTGAAGAGGCGGTCAAAGCTCTAACTGCCCTCTAAGTCAGAACAAGCTCGCCGAAAGAGATCAGAAAAAACGTAGTTGGTGTAAAAAAACGTGTTCCTGAGAGCTGCTTATGTTGTTTTTTTTTTGTTTTTTTTCTTCAAATTTGCGTTTAGTTGGGAGCTACTAGAAATTGATTTAGCGACGAATGTGGTAAGGAGGCACACAGTACCGCCCTGTGGAATGGTTCAGGAGGACAGACAGTGTAAATGTGGGTAACAAAGCGAAGTCTATAAGTTCATTTGACTAACTGATGCAGTTTACTCACAAATATCAGTTTATCCGCGTAGATCCCGAAGGACCAGTTTTATCACTTGAGGTATCACTTGACACTGTATTCGCCTGTCGAGTGGGTCTTTTTTTTTTTATTAAGGCGTATCGGCGGAAAAAAACACTCGCGTACTTGACTGAGAAGATAGGTAGTGAAGAGATGAGAGCTCGCGGGCCACTGTTGGGCCACTGCAGATGAAACCATTAAAACCGTATGGTTGGTTTCCCCCCCGCCGAGCCCTCCAAAGGAGACGGACCGTGTCCGGGCGAGAACGGACCCGGCTCCGAAGGATACGGGATTCGCCGACGGAGGGGAGACGGCGCCGAATTTCTGGACCAACTGAGCTTGAGGAAACGAAATTGATTCCACAGAGGATCCCCCGGCTGTTTAAAGAGGTTCGGATGATGCCAAATGGGCAAAATTGGAGCCAATAAAAATGCGAGTACTTATGTGTGTCCTTTGAGAACTCGTAACAGTTTTTGAGTAGCGAGTCTGGGATGCCTTTTAACCAAAGCCACGTCCCAAATCACTTCGTAAACAACACCTCGCTTGACTTGTTGAGTGAAGCCTCCAAAGCGCCCAACCTGTAGCCCCTGTACGCCACGTAATGCAGCAATTGGGCTTTTAATGGGTCATGGTGAGGTTTTTGAAGGGTTTTGGCCCGTTTTGGGGGTAGTGGTTTTTGAAGGTAATATTTCAAACGGTTTTTTTATATCCCTATTAATGAGATTTAAACCTATTTCGAATCCCTTCAAACCGTCATTTAATCTCTTGAATCGGGGGGTTTTTTTTTTTCGCCCTTCTCACGCTCTGCGAACCGCTTTTGAAACGGCTTTAAAATTTAATGTTAGAGCCGTTTCAAAGACGGTTCAGGAAGATTTAGAACCAGTTCGAGATTGTTTAAGAACAGGTTTCACAGAATCCGAGACCGGTTTGAGTTGATTTAAAACCGGTTGCTTCGTCCAGGTGTGGGAGGGGGGGGGGCTGTTGGGGGCGAAGCAGTTTTCAACGTAAAATATTGTTAATTAACGTATTAATACGATAGTGATTTAGTAAATCAATAATTGGTAAGTCAATAATAATTGTTATTATTATTGATTTTTGGGGGTCCCGAACCCGTTCGACCTCTGTAAATCTATGCATCTGTTAAGGAGATTAAAGAGATGGCTCCTCTGCTGATGATCTAAATTTTTTATTCCAAAAACTAACAAAATTTGTTATTTCGAATGGTACCTTCTGTAACGCCAATTCATTATTACATAATGGCTGTAAAGAAGGTAATTTCAACCAAATTTTGTTTGAAGAGAAACGGTCGATACTTTAATTTAATCTCGGGACCAATTTCGAGCTACTAAGACCATCTACAGCCCTGCAAATTTTTTCACTAGTATCGACCGTTTCTCTTCAAACAAAATTTGGTTGAAATTACCTTCTTTACAGCCATTATGTAATAATGAATTGGCGTTACAGAAGGTACCATTCGAAATAAGAAAATGGCTATGGTGAACGAAGTTTAATCATTTAAACAATTAAAATATTTAATGTTTTAATTATCTTCACTCTACTATGGCTATTTTCTTATTGTATCGCCTGAATTGTCTTCAATATGGCCAATTTGTTACAAAAACAGGAAATTCGATAATTGATGAAAACAATCGCTAAGTTTATTTATGGGAATTTACAAGAGTAATTTTGGAATAGGGACCCTATTTGACAAACTTTTTTTTAAACTTCCAATACTAAAATTAAATTTTAAATATTTAATTGGAAAGATGGTTGACTAATTTGGAAGATTAATTTATTATTAGCGAAGGTTAAAAGTGATTAACAATAACAAACAGTGATGACGTAGTAATTTAGTACAGCCGCAGATGAGTCATCCTTCTCCCTAATCACCATATAGCGTGCTTCACTGCAGTTCGGCAAACAACCACATCGCTATTCAGCTATTATGAACCTGTAAATAGTAATTCTATCAATAATCCTTTTTTCTTTTTTTCTTTTTAATTCTCTCTCAAGCACATTCTAGAATGCATAACACGTAGGATTTTTCTTATTGCTTCCGAGTCTGCGAAGCAGCGGAAGCCTTGGGTTCACTTTCGGGAGCCAAAAAATTTTTGTTGTCCGAATTCAAAATTTCCACTCGCATTTTGCGTTTCATAGCCTACTGAACAAATTTGGTTCCGTGTCTGTCGGTCTGTCGGTCTGTGGGTCTGTCCGCATTTCCTTGTTACAGCCATAATTTCCACAATTTTGAATGAATTTAGCTCAAATTTTGAGGGATTATGCGGATCAGGCTCCTTGAGATCCCATACGAATTTCATCACAATTGAATCAGCGGTACGCTCTGCGCATGCGCTAACGTAATTTCCTTGCCACAGCCATAACTCCTACAATTTTGATCGGATTTCAATCAAATTTTCAGGAATTGTGTGGGTATAGCCCTAGATGGTTCCCTATCAGTTTCATCACGATTGAATCAGTGGTACTCCCTGCGCATGCGCGAACGTAATTTTCTTGTTACAGTTGTTACGTTCATTTTGAACTTGGCACGAGGAAGCTCATGTGCCATTGCCTTGGCAGTGTATTTTCTTTTCCTTCCGTCTTTTGGACGGGCCCGGTAGGTTTTGTAGGTCAACGAAGCTTGACTGCCGATCCCCATCCGTCGTTGACGTGCGGCGGAGATCGACGAATCTGGCGAGAAGGAAAAAAACTCGGGTGAATCGAAAGTGTTTTTTTGCGGTGGCTCGAACTTGCGGTCACGTCCGAGTTGTCTACCGGGTTTGGCTGCTGATGTATGGAAGAACCGTTTTAGGCGGTTTGTTGCTGATTGAGATGAGGACCGATTCACGTACGTACTTAACGATTTTGACTGCAGTGTTTAGCGTCGTTTTCAATTTTTTTTCACCCGACCAGCACCGTTTTTATTTTATTTTCTTCCTACATTTCCGGCGTGGTTCGTCGCCGGATTCACCCGTAAAGTTGTGTCGACACCCGCGCGACAATTAATTTGATTTTATCCCCCGATGCGTGACAGGGAACTAACGGAAGAAGCGGATACTCGTGTGGCATGTAATGTTTTAATAGTGTTCTATACGAGTAAATTTATGTCCCTTCTCACTGAATGATCTCAGCCTCGATAGAGAAAATGGAGCACTCTGTACTAGACATATTTAAAGAAAAAAAAAACAAGCCATCAATTGAATTGAATAGATGAGCGCAACCTTTTTGTTATTACGATATATTTAATGAGCGAGAGAAACTAAGAAACAGTAGGTATCTAGCGACCAAACTATGCCACACAACACATCATCCACGTGATGCTCATTACGTAAACAACTGCACCCTAACGACCGATGCGTATCTTATAAGAAAACCTTATGCCGATCAGAGGTAACGAACGGCTCAGGCTGCAAAAATCGTTTTGGAGTCGTTGGAATCAGCCTGAAAAGCTCATTCCATAGACCCTTGTAGCAACAAAATCGGAAAAAAACTTTCGTCCCGCTTTTGAGGCCTCCTTAGTTACACATCAGAGATAAACAACTTTCGTCGTGAAGGACCTCCCGAAAACCGATGAAGGGGATGAGGGAGGAAAAATCAAGGTAGCCTATAACCACCCCCCGAACTCGCTGATGACAATGAGACCACCCTCATGAAAATCTGTTGAGCCGCTCGGGCGTGATGCTCTGTACACAAACAAACAAAAAAAAAAAACAAAAAAAAAAAAAGGTTGTGCTAAAAACATACATGTCGAGGAGGTGAGCGCACCTTTCCATTTTTTGGAAAAAGGTTGCGCTAAAAAGAAGTAAATTCACCAGCAGTCCAGTATGAATAAATAATTACTTAGCGAACAACCCGAGACAAAATCAATGACTTTTAAAATTTTCATTTTTCACGCCCATGCAGATTGTCGCTGGCCCGCTGGGGATCTGAACAAGGGGCAGGAGATGTTGGGTGAAAATATAAAAATATAACCTAAATAAATAATTTATTCAGTTTTAAAATCCTCCTGATCGCCAGAATTGGATAGCTATGCTTGCTAAAATTGGATAGCTATGCTTGCTAAATTGGATAGCTATGCTTGCTAGAATTGGATAGCTATGCTTGCTAGAATTGGATAGCTATGCTTAGATAGCTATGCTTCGATAGCTATGCTTCGATAGCTATGCTTGGATAGCTATGCTTGGATAGCTATGCTATGCTTGGATAGCTATGCTTGGATAGCTATGCTTGGATAGCTATGCTTGGATAGCTATGCTTGGATAGCTATGCTTGCTAGAATTGGATAGCTATGCTTGCTAAAATCCTCCTGATCGCCAGAAGTTGGATAGCTATAGCATATATGGAGTGCCCTGAAATCGTTTTCCTGAACCGAGGCTAGAGACTGCAACGTCCTCCCTCGGATCGGGTAATAATATTACGATATATCGACGATATGTATACATATATGTATACATATCGTCGTTATAACGGCAACATCGCACAATAGTAGGTATGACCCGCAGGAACTGTAGGGTATTATTGAGACTCACCTCACAGGATTTGGCGAGATGGCTGTAAAAAGGGTCGATTGACCCTTCGCTTCTTCTTTTATGCGCAATAATAACAATTATTAAATAATAAATCATTTTATAAACAAATTCAGATACAAAAGAACGAACCTAAACCCTTGTAACATTTGCATCGGTTTACTTTGGGGTTTTAATGGTGTCAAAAAATAAATAAAAAATTGTAAGTTAATAATAATTATTAACTTACAATTGGGGGGGGGGGGGGAGAGAGAGAGAGAGAGAGAGAGAGAGTGAGAGAGAGAGAGAGTGAGAGAGAGAGAGAGAGAGAGAGAGAGAGAGAGAGAGAGAGAGAGAGAGAGAGAGAGAGAGAGAGAGAGAGCTACCTTCAATAATAATGGGATGTTTGCTAATTCTTTGCATCAATAATTGCGTGATAATTATTATAAAAAATTTATTTGGGCAAAATGGATCTCTAGGAAAAAATAACCATTCGTGACCTTTTTCACGGTTGTTTCGTCCCAACGGCTTTTTTTCCTCTCTCTTTCTTTCTTTCTTTCTTTCTCCTGGAGATGCCAGATGTTGATGTGTAGAACCTTTTGCCTGATGAGCGCTCACTGAGAGATCTCCAGCTTCAGTCAACTATTCATCGCCAACCGTTTCGCTTTCGATTTGCATTCACCCGACCAAAACGTCCGAATTCGATTCGGAAAGGCAAACATTATGCAAAACCCTCCCACATAATTGCGAAACTAATGTCATTACCGGAGAAGGAGCCTGCTTGGAATGCGAAGCCGCTCGGAAAAGAGTGAAAGAACGAAATGTTGGGAGGGGGAAAAGTGAAAACTGTGAGGAGATTCTCCAATGTCAAAGTGCTTTAGTGATTATAATCACTAGCACTCAGACAGAAGGACGCGCTTCGCTCGGACAACAACTTATTCAGACGGAAGGCCTCGCTTCGCTCGGCCAACCGCTTATTGAACCAGGGAAGCCTCGCTTCGCTCGGCCGACCACTTTTTTTGGGCGGGGTTCTAAACCCCCCCCCCCCCCATTCCCAATATTTGTAACTAAACGGGTGGCCGAACCCATAGAAAAAATTGCTATATTTTTATCACTTACCGTTTAGGAGGAGAAGGAGGAGAGAAAAACCTTGGACTTCAGACAACGCACTCTACAATCCTTTATTGACTGGACTATTATTGTAGTACAGTGACAGTGTAATACTGTCACTGTACTACCTATAATATAGGCATAATACCTATAATATAATATATTATTACGGCATAATATGAATATTATTATGCCGTTTTGAATCTGATGAAATGTGAGAGATAAAAAAAGTATCAGCGCCGATACCGGAAAAAAGTATCGATACTACGATATATATCGGGGACAAAAAGTATCGATATATATCGATACTTTTTCAACATCCCTAATCCGAACTAGGGATGTTTGATACTTCTAAAGTATCGATACAGTATCCAGTAATTTTTAGTCAAGGGTTTATTATTCTTTGATATGGGTTACTTGTGCAAAAATTAATTCTGTCTCAATGAAAAATTTTTGAAAAAAAGTTTTTTCTATTAATTTTTTTTTTTACTCAGGAAATATTTTACCTCCTGAGATTCTTCAAAAATCCCTTTTGTAGCCCCATGAAAGCCCTTTACATCCCCACAGTGAAATTGGATCCTTCTGGGACCCCCAAAAATATACTCTACGCCCAAAAATACTTTGAAAACGACACTCAACTCGAATAGCCAAACGCCTTTTAAAAAAACTTTCAATTGCCCCATACCGCCCCATGGGCTTGGAAGATCGGACTGAAAACCTTGCTCCAAGCCTCGGGGGGTAAGTAGGTACAGGTAGCAAAAAAGGGGAACATTCTACTGTGATGAGTGAGTTGGGTTGGTTGGTTGGGCCAACATTTTGGTGGTCCGCCCTTGATCGAGGACGGCTGATTCTTCTGATATGAGAGCTGGTGCAGCTCCAGGAGGTGGTGGTAGGTACCTACATCAACTTTCTTCAATTGCTGGTCAAGTTAGAGGTACTGTCAACTACCTACATGCCGTAAGTTTTGAATCTGATGAAATGTGAAGGATAAAAAAAGTATCGGCGCCGATACCGGAAAAAGTATCGATACTACGATATGTATCGATACTTTTTCAACATCCCTAATCCGAACTGGTATTTTTTTGTTTTCTTTCCGGTGATGATAGAAGAAAGTGTCGTAGTTTTGGATTTTCTTTGTGTTCGGAATTTGGGGTTGCTCTGTAGTGAACGTACGGAACCGGAACCGTTGACAATGTAATATATGCACCAGGTATATTAGGCCCTACTCTAATCTTGAAGCGTAACTACATTAAATGAAGCTTAACTACATTAAGTAAATGGACAAATTTTGATGAAAGTTGTCGTTCCAGTCACTACAGTGGTTCACGCCCCAGTGAAACTTGGCTCCAGAACCAGACATACCTATTACCACGACAACAGTTGATGAAGCTATAAAGTACAAATTCGAATGCCGTGATTCATAGAGTTGTTAAACTGTCGGGAAATTGTGACGGTTTGGGTTTTAGAGTTGGGTGGAATCGGGTGTTATGTAGTAGTCCTGGCTAGGAGACGTAACTTCATCGAAATAGCGCGAGTGAGGAAAATCGCGGGGGTGAGGAATTTCGGGCGTCGATTTCCGGCAGTTAAATTCCCCAAGATTTCCACTTGTTCGACTTACGTCCCGCCATCAGACACGGAATGCTGTCGATATCGCGTGAAGCCCGAACAAGACTGTGAGCGGGAAGACTTCAACAAGAAACATGAGGGCTTCGAAGACGACAATTTACGTGAGGCCGACCATAATGTATTTTTATCTTAAAATAAAACTGTGGGTTGGGTTACCAAGGTGAATCAGTTGAGGGCTGCGCACACCCTCGCCAGCAACTTCACCTGGCCTGCATGAGGGCAACCACCCCCCTTGGCATTTTCATCTACCGTAAAGCATCCATACTATCTCTAAGGCTGATACCTACATGGAATGGTTACTGGAGGAAATTTCCCACTTTGGGTACATCAAAAGCTGACGTTACACCTAAAATCATACCTGAATCGTTTCTCTATGTGTCAAAACTGGCATGGAGTGGGCAGGTACTAACAAAGGCTACTCCAGAGAGGAGGATCGGCTTTTTCGTAATCCATCCGTCGTGCCAGCAGCGGGTGGATTTCGAAAGCGCCGATCCTCTCTGGAATGCCTATCCAAAGCACAAAATTTTTAGGAACGAATGCGCCAGTTTTTAGAGAAGAATCATAACGATAGCACCAAGTATGAGACCTAGGTACCTTACCAATAAATAGCATCGTGCAAGACAACTAAGATTGGAGTGTCAGCTTCACGAGGACTTCTACCATCCCAACTATCCTCAGATGAGCTCTGATGGGAGGGTCCGGCTTGGCTGTCAGTGGATCAGGAAGCTTGGCCGTCAACATCCTATAAGGTCAAATCAGAGCTACCTGAACTCAAATCTGCACTATTCGGTGACCGATTCCGATTTTCTTAAAAATATCCGATTTTTATAAAAATCAGATATTCCGTTTTCTTATAAGAAAATCGGAGTTGGTCACCGATTATATTGGTCACATATTATGTTGTTTTCCTAGCTGTACGATAAACATAATATGTTTATAGATATTATCTATCTAAAAGAAAAAAAGTGTCGCAAATCAATAAAAATTGAAATACATAGGTACTCACATTAGTAATCGCCTGGATCGATGTTATCGGTGTCCTCATTTTCGTGAATTTTCAGTGGTTTGGAGCATTGAGTCCATCTAAAACCTGACCGATTGCTTTGAAAATGGCGTGCAGTCTTTCAATATGAATCTGTTTTAAAATTGTATTTCTCAGGGAGATACTGGGGATGAATTCAAGAATATAATCAAAATTATATTTATAAATCTTAATATAAACCTGTTATAAATCTGTATAAAAGCTGTCATCGCTGTTATGTATAGATAACAGATAGATCTCGGTCCTTTGCCGTTATCCTCCCTCCCACCATCATTTGCGAATCTGCCGCGTTCGTCCGACGCCCGCGGGCTTGTTGATTCATACACACCCCGCTCGATGGATGTAAACCCATTCAGTAGTTTAATCTGTGGCTTTAAGCCATTCATTAGTTTAATCTGTGGCCCCAAATTTCTAGTCAGAAGGGTCACAGTAATGGGTAGGAGTTTTGGTGCCTTAAAGCCGGGCGGGGTGTATTGAATAGTCAAACCTGTGAAGTGGCTTCTTTTTTAAGTAGGAACCCGCTATTTTACCCTTTGAAGCCCAAGCCCAGATCCTCTCGGGCGGACAAGCGTCGATTAAGGCACTAAAAGCCCCATCCACCTCGTCTCAAGTGGTATGGGACAGCGTGCAGACCCTGTCGAAATGGATCAGGGTCACTCCGGAGTGGGTTCTAGGGCACAAAGGAATCACCGGTAATGGGCACGCTGAGACTCTGGTCCGCAAAGGCTCTCACTCTTTTGCCGGCGGCTAGATTTCCAAAATTCTCCTTCAGAAGTGCCCTCAACAGGCGCATGCGTGCACAAACTGGAAGGAGATGGTGGCAGATTGAAGATCAAGCCCACAGTTAGCCATGGTGGCTACACCCAACCCCGTGGGTGGGGAGGAAGGTTGGCTGAGTGACTGACTGGCTTTACCCTGAGCTGCTATTTGAATCGTACTGTAAACAACGAAGATTGGAAGAGTTGCGCGGATTTTTTATCACTTCCAGAGAAGAAGGCTTGTGACTTACATACCTACATAGTCACACAGACGTTCTGTGGTGGTATTGACTTTAGACCGCCTAAATGAGGCTTTTATATTTTGTCATTCAACAAATTGGTGTTTCTGTTGCAGATTGCTTGTCCATGGAGTTCAAAAGAGGGCTGCCCCAAGTGAGAGTCCCTTTGCCGACGACAGACCAGGAGTGCCTCTTCACCCTCAGGCCGGTGTCCAACACGGTCGGTGACTTTCTTGAGATGATCAAGAAAGAGGACCAAGCCATAGGAACTGTCTCAGTCTCTACGAGAGGTTTGTACCTTCAAGATTTACCTTATCGTAGAGTATCAGTGCAAGACAAACAGTGAGCCACCTGGTCAGTGAACATCCTTCTTGTTTACGTCGGCAGAGTAGGGAACGAATCTATTAATTTTTAATGATTTCTCCGAAAGCAACGAACAGATTTTTGTGTTTTATGTATACTAACGAAAATTATAAGAATCGAATTGGCGACGAAGTTATTATATATAATTGATATATCAAACCTGCTCTTTTTATTTTCATTGTTCGGGTGTCATTTTCAATCAACTGCATCTTTCGAAAGACGTTGCTCACGTGCGTACCTAGAGAGTTTTTTCTTTAACCGTTTGAAACTCATCCGCTCTATTTGGCAGGTTAAACATCAAGGACGAAAGTAAGAGTCCCGCTCCCACAGTGCGCTGCATCTCCATGTTAATTATTATTCTTCATCAACTTTCTCGCATGTATTCACCAAGGCGTTCCAAAAGCCGCATTAAATTACCGTGTGGTGGGGGGAGGTTGCTAGACGGTTCAACTTGTTGAAGTGGTCGTGATGTATGAACGTAGTTTTTTTTAAAATAAAACAGAATCCATCTTACGGGAAAAGAATCCTCCGCTTTCCTGCATGGTTGAAGGACCCGCTGGAATCGGACTTTCCTTGTGAACGCTGACAGAATGTGAATGAGGAACTCGGCGGTTGTGTTCTGCGCCACTGGCGTCATTTTGCATCCCGCTTGACGTTTTTACGTATTCATAGGGATGGCTGGGGAAGCTTTGGCCCAGGACGACTTTCTCATTAATATTGGTATTATGGATAATTAGCTATTGAGGATTACGAACTTATATTAATTCATCGGAATAATGGATAAGATTAACCTGTTGGACGACACGGTGTGACTCTGTTAGGCTTCCGAGGTGGTACAAGTGGGATTTTGTGAGATATTGGCCGGGTAGGCGAGTGAGGAGACGTTTTCGAAGTTATTTTGAACGTAAAATCCGTGTCTTGCCTGACCAGTCTTGTCTTGACCGCAGTCAACGGTTCCCTCATTCAACCTATCTTGTTCAAATTTGCATCACGAGTTTTAGACATTAAATCTAGGTACCTATCAAATTTTCACCGTAAAATGTCAGTTCATTGTGGCCTCTAAAAAATATAAAAATCTACGAGTCCTTCCGGAGACCCGAAAACCGTTCGACTTGGGTGCAACTATAACTCAATATCTATTGAGCCTACATGCCTGAAAACATTCTAGGCTCTTCTCTACCCTGTGGAAGAGAGTTCATGCCGAAAACTTTGAAAAATATCGATTAGCCAATTTTAGGCACCCCAATAAACATTTATCCAAAAATCAGCCATGTTTCCCTTCATTTGAATAGGTACTTCCCACATCTTCGAATATTTTCTTGAAAGCAAGTTGAAAAAAGTTTACTGGTAAAGCACAAAACAGATCAACATTGAAAAGTGGCCTCAACTAACCTTCAGAAACACGATCATTTCGGACTGATCCTATTCACCCTACTATGGCTTCGAGTTGGCACTTATTTTACGAAAAATAATTTTTCTGCTAATTATTAGCAGAATAACGGCTCTCCTAAAAAAATGAAATTTTTCGACTTAAGGATAACTTTTCTTTGGATCTATTTAATAGATTATTGGATTTATTTAATAGATCCAAAGAAAAGTGATCCTTAAGTCGAAAAATTTGATTTTTTTAGGAGAGCCGTTATTCTGCTAATTTTTCGTAAAATAAGTGCCAACTCGAAGCCATAGTCGGGTGAATGGGATCAGTCCGAAATGATCGTGTTTCTGAGGGTTAGTTGAGGCCACTTTTCAATGTTGATCTGTTGTGATGACTGTGGGCCTTTTCTACCTTCCTACCAATCTACCTGCTGCCTACCTACCTAACTTTTGCATCACTGTAAGATAATTTTTGATCATGTGCTTCATCTAGTTTCTGATCTCGTTTTTCAATCTTAAAAATGTGTTTCTGCCTTGAATCAGTCATTCTTTGAAAGTTCCTAGATGGAATTTTTGCTGTGATTCTTTTTATATGAGGGTTACATTAAATGTAACAAATTTTGTGAAAGTAAAGGGGTATTTTATAATCTTAGTTTTTTTGAATGATTGATCCCATCTCCCTTGTAAACATTAAAATTGGGGTCCTGGGGAACGAGCAATGGACCTATTCACCCCACTTAGAGGGATCATGGGACATTTAAAAAATAATAAAATCGTCGGAAGAAGGTCGGAAAAATTCCAAAGGGGTTCAAAACTAGAAGACGAGACCGGTAAAATCATTTCAAGACCATTTCCAGTCAAATTTGGCAGTGCTTCAAAATTTAAAACTGATTACCTGTGAAAAAAAATTAATTTAATCATT
Source organism: Pilophorus perplexus (assembly GCA_955831195.1). Taxonomy (NCBI): domain Eukaryota; kingdom Metazoa; phylum Arthropoda; class Insecta; order Hemiptera; family Miridae; genus Pilophorus; species Pilophorus perplexus. The sequence continues at coordinate 27,562,319 of OY037008.1, forward strand.
AAAAAGTGTTTTCTTGTAAAGTTTGTGGAAGGGATGTGGGACCCCGCAAAATGGATTATGCGTTCAAAATTACTTGGAAAACGACACCTCATTCGACTTCCTGCCATCTGTCAAAAGCCCCATTTGTAGCCCTGTGATAGCCCATGGATCCCCCTGGTGAAATCCTATCGTTTTGGGACCCCCAAAAATGGATCCTACGTCGAAAAATACTTCGAAAACGACACCCCACTCGATATCATTTTAGAAAACCTGCAAACAAAAACCGTAGCACCTTTTTAGCCCCACGGGATGGGGTGATTGGGCTGAAAACCTTGCGGGCACAACTAGATTGTAAATAGAGTATTTTGTCGAAATTTCAGTTGAAAAAAAATCCTTTCGACATTTCGTTTTTTTGTGTCTACACATCAGGGCTTCAGTGGGTTTCATGGAATGCCCTCCAATCCGAATAACGCTGGATGCAAGCGCCTTGATTAACAATGGCTCCCTAAACGCCCACGAGAGAGCAAGAACGCCACCAAGCAGTGCGCGTTCAGAATACGATGGGAATGAATTAACTGAAAGCTCGGCATTTGCAGAAGTTTTGAGTAGTTCGACCTCTCTCCTGATCAACTGATTAGTGATAATTCGATCGGTTTTGGTTGTGCCAAGGGGTGGGCTTGACCTCATGATGGGGTTTCACTTCTAGAGCGTTGGTTGCCAATGTGGGGGCCGCAAAAGGCTCTGTTTAGCAGGTTGAATGGAAGAATGTTTCTTAACTGAAGTTGTTTTATGTTTTTCAGAAGGCGTCAGAATAGCCTCTTCGAACGCGATAGAAGATTTAATATTAGAAGATTTTAAATTATCGATTAACAATAAAGAATTTATTGTTAAAATTCCCGAACGATCCGAAAAGGTGAGATCATTTCAATTTACTTGGTTTTTTTTTAAACTACCTATAGAACGTATGAAGTTAATTAGCTAAGTATATAATCATCTGTGGTGTCCACTATCACCTAACCAACTTCTTGTTCCACTGTAGGTGCTAAATTTCACATGATTTCAGGTGGAGGATATCGAACGACTGTCTGATATTAGAATGCTAGTGAATCAGCTGTACTCGGCTCTGAACGTCAGTGAACATGTCGTCAAGAAGGAAAAAGTGCTGGCCGACAACCTCGCCAAACTTCAAACAGAATTGGAGCCCTTAGAAAAGGTAAGTTGATGTTGGATTGCAACAGGCCCGTATTTTATGCAGATGCACCCACTAGTGTGAGTACTTACTTATCGCTCCGAGAACGTTTTACTGGAGATCTTTGGGAGAAAGTGAGTTTTTTCCTGCACAGTTCATTCCCGCCTCCAGATATATCAAGTTGGCTTCATTAGGTAATTAGGTCGTCAATTGAAATAACTTCGCAATTTTAGCGCGTTGCATTCGCAAGCTCTACTTGCTCTCATGAGCTCATCTGTCCGGCCTAATCACCCTTGTAACAGGATTGTTCGTTAGTGGAGTTTGGAAATTTCCGGACCGTCTACTTTAGGAGAAAATCAGTCGATGGCGAACGTCAGTGAGCCTCAAAGTTTTCTCCCCCATTCATCTGGGAAAATTGTAGTGTAATAAGTTGAGTTATTAAAATATTATTTATGGAAATTTTACTCGCCTTGCTTGCTTAGGAAAAGTAAGTAAAATGACCGAGTCGAAATATTTCAATGCCTTTCCATTTTTTGAGGGAAAGGTTGCGCTAAAAACGAAGAAGAGAAACGAAGTTCGCTGAGCCGGCCACCCCCACTGAATAACTGTCAGCTGGGGAGTCCTAGCCAACGGACCCAACAAAACGCTTGCATACGAGTCTGCAACACATTGGGACATTTCATGTCTAAACAAGTTCCATTTCCCTAGAAACGGCTTGGGACAACTTTCGTCAACAGTTTTCGTGACGATTTTTTTGTTTATGTGTCAAAGCAAAGACATAAAATGTCAAAAAATTTACCTATTTGAAAGTTAAACTCACGGAAACGGTAGGTAACGGAAACCAGTTGAGGCCAAGGAGGTTGGAATATTTGGTTGAGGCGATCAACTGTTATTAAATAATTTTGACCAACATTTATTTGAAAGTTAAAGTCTCGGAAACTGTTCTTCAACTCTCAGTTCAATCTATTATTTAACAGTATACGTTAACAGTCAATTCCTATTTACAAATGTTGATCAACAGTTTTCCATAATTAGCAGAAGCCGCCCACCTTTATATCACACCATAAATGGGAAGGGTGACTGATATCGACGCATCAGGACTGCCAACTGTCATTTTTTTAAATCCCGTCAATTTTAAATTCGTACTGACTTGTGAGAAACCCAGTGATGAATTATTCGTATTACAATAAGCTGAACATGAGCATAAATATTATGCTCATGTTCAGCTTATTTGGCCAATATTAAGTTGGTAATCACTAGATTACCTCTCTCCAAGTTATCAGTAGATTTGGTCACATCCGCTGGTGTGGTACCTCATCACTTGATTTGTTCACGCCTATATACTCCTATATATACCTATATACTCAGCTGAATTGGCGCCTCCTTTTAGTACTCATCTGACTAGACTAGATAAGTATTTTTCCTTTTATTTCATGGTTTTTCATTACAGAAAAAGTTAGAGCTCGACGCGAGAGCTGCCCGAAAGACAAACGCTATGACTTGGATTGGTTTGGGGCTGATGTCCGTGCAGTTCGGGATCCTGGCGAGGCTCACCTGGTGGGAATATTCCTGGGACATCATGGAGCCCGTCACGTACTTCGTCACGTATGGAACGGCGATGGCTGGTTACGCTTATTTCGTCCTCACAAAACAGGTAAACAACTTGTCAAGAAGAATAGTGTAATTTAAGAGTATTTTTAAAATGGGAGGCTGATATGGACCTGAAATTGAGTTGTCTACGGACAGGGAGGGGGCCTCGGGGACGAGGACGACAGCCATCTTTGGACATAATTTTAGCCGTTCTGGGATTTAGGCGGTTGAAATTTGTGAACCTAAGTGTGGAGGTGTTCAGGCAATTTTATTGTGTAAAGGGAGAGAGTAGAAGTGCGGTAAGTTGGCTCGGCACTGCTTGTATTGGAGGATGTGTGGTAGGTTTACCAGACGTCAAAGGTGTTGCCTGAGACTTCTCTCCTAGAGGTGGAGGATTGTTTGGGTCTTAATCGATTGCCTTGTGACCATTACAAATATTGCGTCTGCCTCCCGAGCTCACAACCTCATAATGACGGTTGCCTCCTGTGATGTGAAGTCTGAATTGCAATAGCCACCCGAAGAATAAGGGAGTTTAGAAGATGACCTCTGAAATTGAAAGAAGCATGCATTTTATTTTGTCAAGGCAAACGTCGTGAGTAGTGATAATATCGATAGTCATGGGATTATTACGTTATTTGTTGCCGAATACAGTTTTGCCGGTATCAAATGCACAAACTTGAAGGGAGTTACATCAGGAAGACAATCGTTACGATCAGGAGGCAATCGATAGAGACCCACCTCTCGATGCTGGCGGCAATCAATCAATTACATACTTTTTCTGTGTTAACTAGAGTCATCTAGATTATACATATTATGATACTCCTACCAAACCCTTGGGAGTGAGATCAATCGTCTCTGTGGTTTTGCCCATGAATCCGCCGCAGACCCCCAACGACCTTGCTGTTGTCATTGGAGTCTGATTTCCCTTAGTCAAAGCCTGCATTTGCCGGAAAGGACAAAAGATCCTCAGATCAAGAGTTCCCTGCAGATTCGATGAAAATGCTGAAAATGCGTTACACGACTGTAAAAGCCGATTACCATTGCAAATTGAATTCACTGGCGCGCGAGGGGACATGGGGGAGTCTCCCCGCTGACTACGTCATGTGGGGATGGGGCAGGGACTCCGTTTTTCCGCGCGTGAAGTGAGAAGCGAGACCTATCGGCTTGTTGACGACCTTCAACCGGTTTTTCTCCTTTGTCATGAGTGCCAGAGGAAAACGACATTGTCAAAGTGCTCTTCCAGCAGTAAGCTCTTCCTGCTGTTATAACTATAAAATGGTTAGTCCTAGCCAGATGCTGTTACAGTTAATGTCATGATCTACAGTAGATCATGACATTTTACATTAGGTGAGCATCCTAGTTTTCATATTAGCTGCCGCAGCAGCCGCCATAGTAGCCGTTAGCAGCCAAAGTGATTACATTTCGGCGTAATGGTTCTCCCACAGCACATTTTGCTACCATTTTGGATATTTTGTTGTTCAGACCCATAACAGCAATTTAAAAAAAGAAAAAGGCTTCTACGGTGAAGCTTGAAACAAAAATATTGTTGTGGTTCAGGCAAACAATGACATCAACCGGAATTTGGAAGAAAGCAAATTTCGAGAAGTGTACTTGAGCGAATTTGAAAGTTTTGGTACTCCCCTGATCGTAAAATTAGATTCTCTACAACAGTTGTTACTTCATTCTATGCGTTTTTCGTATTGGAGAAGGCCTGTTTTCAACCTAAAGACATTTGAAATACGTTAATAGCCACTTAGGTAAGTATTTTGTCAAAAATTGTTCGCAAAGTTGGGAAAAACGCCATTTTTCGGCCTTGGTTTTTGACCATACCGACCACTTGACCGATTTATAAAGTTATGATGCTCATTACATGCAGAATTTAATGCTCTGTAAGTTTGTACCTACATCGTAATATTTTCGCTAGGAAGCATCGTATAGCCTATTACCGAAGAAAAACTTTTAAAAAGTCCCAAAATTTTGAGGTTTTTAGGCCAACGGCCAAGCGCACCGACATGTTTCATACCATTTTTGATATTTACTTCGTAGTACCTACACAGACCTACAAGTACCAAAAATAAAATTTACTAGGTTTGACACAAGTGGTGGTGTAGTAAATGTATATAATGACTGGCCAATGTCTGCTGAGTGGGATTTTTCTACAGCAAGTATTACTCTTTGCGTTTTGAGTGTCACTTGGGACAATATCTAGCTATCTTGTTAATGTCTCCTCTCTCGTTTTCAGGAATACATGTTACCCGACGTCCGGGACCGCCAACACCTGATAGAAGTCCACCGCAAGGCGAACAAAATCGGCCTCAACCTGGACGAATACAACCGGCTCAAATCCAAAGTGGTCAAATTGGAGACGGACCTCCGCCGCCTCCGAGACCCGCTCAACCCGTTCATACCGCCCCCGCCTCAGGGGATCTCCGCTTCAGAACCTCTGTCGACAGGGCTGACCCGCCTCCAGAGGACCAAAGACAGCATGATAGCTTTCATAAACAATTTCAGGAAAAAATAGCCTCACAAACCCTCCCAATTTCCCACCACAATCCCTCAACGTCATTTTCTTTGAACATTTTTCTTTTTTTTAATAAATTTTTTTTAAACCTACTTTAAAAAACGTTGTGCAGGTGGTCCGTGTCCTTGGATGCGGGGGAGGTGGGAGTGAACTGCCCAATCGGTACTGTTATTCGTGGCTTCTAGGGTGCGCCACATGTTTGTCCTCCGTCCCAGAGTATTCTGGACGGACCTGCAGCCCAACAAGTGGATGAAATTTCGCAAGGCATATCCCAATCGGCACGCATTGCAAAGGCTATTTAAGTGCAGTTCAAAAACTTTCCCCCGCTCCTCAGAAACGATTATAGTTCAAAATGTGTTTTCCATTTTTAAATTATTATATTCGTTTTGCTGGAATGCTCCTCGACTCTACGCCAGATTGGGTAGTTCATTTGGTGTGAGCATTTTCAGTGGTTGATTTTAAGGCAATTAACGATATTTTATATAACTTGTTGAGAATATGAGCTTCATTTAGAAAAGTTGCCTAACAGGAATTTACAAAATTTTCATTAGAAAATAATATTATTGTCTTGTCACTTGAGAAACCACAAGAGCTAATTTGGGTACATTAAGTAGCACCAAACTATTCAAATCTTATACCCTGTGGAAGTACGAAAGTATTAGCCCTTGTGGTATCATAAAATCCAAGTTTGTATTTTAAATATTTTTGGTTTTTGAGTGAAAGTTGATACAAATACTGGGCCGCTTAGAAACATTGTAGTCAACTCAACAATAGGTTTATTCTTGGAGCGTGAATGTAAGCACGAGGGGATGTAAGTGAGGGTGTGAGGATGCTAACACGCTCACGCTGCTGAACAGATTTTTCATGGATGTAGGCATACTTACTTGTTAACAATGTTTCCTTGGAGTGACGCGAATCTCTGTCAGGCACAGCACAAAGAAGGCAAACAAATTAGCAACAACCAACACTCAAGTAAACAAACATCTGAAGTAAGTAAAGTCAGGTTGTAAGAGATTTGGCCAGTTTACACAAGGTTATCAAGCGAGCTGTAGAGAGGGCCACAGTCTGAAATGTGAGCAGCTTACATCGCCTCACACTTGCACTCCTGGAAAAGCCAATTCGATCCTCACAATGTCATGTCACTCCTGGAACTGTGAGTTGGTGTGCGTAGCCAATAAAACGTACCACTGCGCAAGCTCCTCACATCCCCTCACACACACCAAGAACAAACCTAATACAGTCAGGCGGAGGTTAGAAGTATTTCAGTTTCATTTTCATTTGTATTGTGAGTCCAAAACTACCAAATTGAACAAATACATTGCTCACTCCCAAAACTTAAAAAAAACCCTAACCACAAATTTTCATAGCGTTTCCCTAACTGCCATTAACCCCTCATAAAACTCGCCATTGAAAGATTTCCTGTAATTGTAGACCCTTGTTGGTAATTACAAATTTTATTGGGCTTGTTGAAAATCTAAAAATATATTATTCGAATAGGAAGCTACGTGATATATTATGAATGCATTCGCTGTTTTTATGTATGAAATGACACTTGAAAATTACGAAAACAAAATAGCAATTTCATTAGCTGGTCTACATTTTGGTAGTTGCTACGAAAGAAGGGACATTTGTCCAAAGTGATTAGATGGACATGCACGTAAGATGGTAACCTTCCAAGAGCTTTAACTTAGAAAAAAACATACCTACCAGTTAAATTTTACGTAAACATTGTGATACATTTGAAAGGACTCTTACAAAACGTTACCACTCCAGTTGGGATGATGAAAAAAATCCATTGGTTGATTTTTACCGTTTTGTAATTGTTGAAACTGCCAAGAGTCTTACGACAAAGGTAGTACAAACATGCTTGTAACTTTTTTAAAAATGAAAAAAAGAATTTCAACAAAAAGTAAAGCTGCCTTCTCCTTTAGAAAGTGTTAATATTGTATATAGGTAGTTAGGTAGTTTGAAAATGAATACTAGGTACTGTTTATTTTATTGTAGGTACTGTTGCAGTCGATTCAGATTTTATTTATGTAACATCTAAATTGGTACGTTTTTTTAAATGTTGGGTATTGGAGGTTTTATTGGTGGTAAAAAAAAAAAAGATTTGGCTGGTTCCATGCAGCCGAGGATTTCTGAATTTTTGGAAAAAATTACGTAGGTAGTTGAGTTGTACATAGTGAGGGTGTTTTAAGTGCACATGCTGATTTGCTGAATGTTGGAGAGTAACAATGTTGCCAACATGAGTTTGGTTAGGGAGAGAGAACGACTCCTCTGCTGAAGTCGTTCTCTCTCCCTAACCAAACTCATTGGATTAGACCTCTGCACCATCGGCAAACAACCACTTTGTTGCCAACATGAGGCGAAGAGGAGTGGACTTGGCCCTGCCTGTAAATAGACTTTTTGCCGGATGTTTCCCTTAGTATTTGCGTGCGGAGGTTGGAAAGGGTCAGGTTTGAGAACATCTCTTGGTGTTTACAACCCTGATAATTCCTTTGACAGGAGAGGCTTCTCTTAAAAGAGCTGAGTTATTGTTAAAAATCTGGAACTGATCACCGTTTTATGTTGCTATTCCTTGGGAGCATTCAAACCTCAGAACCAAAAATTACGAAAATGGCTGCCTGGCGACGCCACTCTGGGAAGTTAAAACAGCCTCTATGAGGTCCGCTAATCAGTCATCCCACTCGGCAGTGTTGCCAATGTTGTTCAACCCTCCCACAGACCTATTATAATCTTACCCTGCAAGATCTACATCGACAGGTGTTGAAGGCAAAAGGTCTATCGAACGATTAAACCCCCCCCCCATTATAACTCATTTTACATGTATTTCCCGAGTAATCTGCTTCTCGTATTTCATCTAACAACCTAATCATTTACATGTTAACGTTCTTTTCGTGCTTCCATGCATTTTTGTCCCCTCAAACACCAAACCTCCTTATTGACAGTCATTTTCCTTACGTTGAAAGGACGGTAAACTGAGTCAAGGTGATACTCATTGGTTCAAATTTGATATTCAACACAGTAAAAACAATTGTAAATACATTCTGTTTCCTTCCCAATTCACAACCCAGTAGAAAATAGCCCCCTTTACGAAAATGTGAATATTTAGTATGGTTACAAAGATATCGTTTCCAATCCACATATAATTATAGTTGTTTGTGGTGCTTCATGTAATGCACCATTAAAATCAAGAGCTTCCTAATTTTAAAAGCACACAAAAGAATGTAAGTGGCAAAACAAATCCTTAAAATTGCATGTTGCTTCGATTTCCTACCCAATCGAAAATCTGTTGTTCATCCGTTTTTTCCGGTCTTGTTTAGTTTGGCAGCTCTTAACAAAGTGTCGTTCAGTGAGAAGATAGTACACATCGAAAGGATTTTTTTTTTTTTTTTTCAGGTGAGAATCTTCCAACCAGATAGCTAAAGGAACAAACAAACAAACAAACAAAAAACAAAAACTAAAAAAGTGTTTCAAAATGGTAAATCGTGATGGGTGATTTACACAAAAAAAATAAAAAATAAAATAAATAAAATAAAAATAAATAAAAATAAAAAATAATAAAATACCTTAAGATACGACCAAAAAATGTAAAGATTGCTTATTAAAGAAGCATTGCGAGTCCGTATAGATCATTGCCCATACGTGAGTTGGGTGAGCGCCAGAATCCCTGGCAGCGAGCGCTTTCGACGAGACGGCGTCATCCGACGTCGGAACCGCTTGTTGTAGCGCTCGCCCAACCAGTAGGAGGTAATGTCTTCAAAAGCCATCTTGGTGAGGCTCGTGTATCATCCAAGTTACCTGCGATAGAAAAAAAGAAAGAATTTTGGAAATTAAAAAAAAAACTAAAAAAATTGTTAAAATAAAAAATTAATCAAATTTTTGAAAAAAAAAAATAATAAAAAAAAATAAAAATGAAAAATAAAATTAATAAAAACAAAAAAATAAAATAAATAAAAATAAAAAAATGAAAAATTCACGAAATTTAATAAAAAGGGGGTGACTTCAATGATACACCTCTGCGGGGAGAATCACTTGAATTTTCCTTACCACAATCTTTTTGGCCGAGAAGTCGAAATATAAGAAAATTATTCTTCAATATAAAAAGCCAGTCCACTACTCCAATTGCTACCAAAAAATAAATAAAATATTAAAAAAAAAAAATGAAAAGAAAGATGGAAATGGGTGGAAGAAAGTATAAAACTAGGTGTCACATTAGTGACCCAGAGTTGATAATGAGCGTCAAAACGTCTAAGAGGTCATTATCAAACCAAGCGAAAAACATTCCTAGTTACCTATATACTATGAGTTCAACGGAAGAAGCAAATAAAAATAAATAAAAAAAATCAACGCAGGGGCATACCTACCTATTTCAAGAAAAAAATCTACATATGTAATTTTAAAAAGAAAACAAAAAAATCTTTAAATGAAAAAACGAAAAAAAAAGAAAAAACATTAAAAATGAAAGTAGGTATGTAGCACCTGACATGCATTTTCATCAGACGCAAGTTTAATACAGTTCTTCAATTCCTACTCGTTTTGATCGGTTAGCTAGCTAGGTTGAAAGGTTTTCACCCATCGCGTCCTTCCAAATCTTCACAATCTTTATTCTGCGTTTACTACTGTCAGCCTCAAAGGTACCATAAGTACCAACCATGTGGATACCAAGCTGTAAGTTGAGCTTACATCTTAACTATCCGAGTAGTTTTAAGTCACATATCAAAACACCAATTTAAACACAGATATATTGTAATGATGTAACTAAACAAAAAATGTAATTTCATGCTCTTCGGAGCAACTTTTTCGATTTTTTTGCAGTCAATATTTCTGTTGTTTTCTTATTTTCTGTCTGACTATTGAGAAGGCTTCAAATGTTGTATAAACGTAGAATTACCTTTGCGTAAGTAGAGCCTACCATGGAAATTTTCCTCTTTAAGCATTCTTCCTAAGGACATTTCTCAATTTATACCATTAACGATGTACATTTAGACCCCTCTTCATGAAATTACAGATGATGTGTGCCATCGAGTCGATTGAAGAAGGATTAATTAAATTTATTAGTCAGGGTAGACTAAGCACCCTTTAAAATGGAATAATGATTTTTTTAAATGTTAAACTCTATGTAACGAATTATTATCACCAGTAATTTAATGGTATGTACACATCCTTCCTCTAAAACGAAAATATTCACCTTTTTTAAACGATTCAGCTTACTGAATACTTCAACATGTATTGCCTTACAGTATTATAGCAAGTTGAAATTGAAGCAGTCAAATCAGGCTGGACCGCTTCTGGCAGCTCTGAAAAGCTCAAAAATCCACATTTGATGTCAACTGCGATCCAAACATCTACCAAATTTCTACGCTTTTCTCCAAAATCCTGAATTTCACTGCGTCAAAGTCGACTCTTTTTTTTCTCCCGCCTCATAAGTTCAGTACCTCTTTTCATCGATAGATTTTTACAAATGATTTGTAGTCGTCGTTAAACAAGACTGATTGCATGTAATAGCAAGCTCCCCCCCCCCCCCCCCCCCTAATTAAATATTAGAAAACTTTCACAAGTTCCATCTTTACATTGAAACAAAAAATCACTTAATATGAATCTCACTAATGTTCACTATAGTCGGGGTATGCACGGTACGTGCTAAAAAATTAATGAGCGATAAAAATTGTTTGCCATTAGAATTTATGCGCATGGTTGATATATCAGACGTTTAAGGTTTTTTCTCTATAAAATTAGGGCGATGGAAAAAGAATGAATTTAATCTGATTCCCTGAAACTCCATTAAAAACGAATATAATAAAAAGATTAGAGAAATGAAGTTGTTGAAAATAAAACTGTTCATCATGTTGAATGCATCGTTTCTGAATGAATTGTACTTAAGCGAAATGGAAATTGCAAATAAATCTCACTGCATTTACTGTCTATGATACTTTTGGTTTTGGTCCTCAAGCTATGGTGGGAAAGCTAGCTCGTGGATGCCTGAATGTTAGTATCCCTGAGACTTGTCCTTCAAAAGCCTCATGGGGTCGTAAGGGGTTTCAGTCCCAACAAAATTTGGTATTTAATACCAACCAATAGTTCCATGGAGGCGCCCACCTAACACTCGTCCCTCCTCAAAAGAACTCCCTCCCCAAACTCATTGGGCCTCCTATGAACCAGTTGAATACTTGACCAACCATGGATGGACTGCTAACAACTTCGTCCAGTTCTATGATCTCTTCGAACTCGTGTGTGTACTCTTATGTGTGTTCAGATTTTGTCAAGGGGTTCTTGGTATGTGTAATAATGTAGTGAGGGGAGGAAAATTTCCCGTTTACATTTAATGTAACTAAGTTCTCGAGCTCGACGTCATTCTCTCTAAGGATCCTTACGATGGGTAACCATAGGAAACCATTCCTAAAATTAACCAAATACCCACTGTACGCACTTCACGAGAACCATACTACCTTCTACCTACCATCTTCCTTTCTTCTGTCAGCCTTCTCTTCTTCCCTTTGGTCCGGCTTCTTCCTCGAGCTCCTGTCCGCGTTTTTTTTCTTCTGTTGACTGGGAAGCCTCCGGATCTGCCATGTTTAAGCCTCCAATCACTGGAGAATTGGTGACTCCAACGCGATAGAGTTAGGGGAATTGAACCCGAGCTGATGCGAATTTCTGTGAAATGTGAAAATAATGAGAAAGAGATCTAACTCTTGGCCCTGGAATTTATATATAAGGGGAACCCCCTTTTTACAACTACTTAATAATTAGTTGTAAAAAGGGGTTTCCCCTATGTGACCTCCTCCTACCCCCCAACTAAGGGGGGCTTTCCCCAAATAGTCACACCTTCCTCACCAAATTGGTTAGGTTACTGGAACAAAGCATCAAGCCTATGGAAACCGCCGGTAAACGTTCCATGCAGGAAACAGGTAGTATAAATGCTCCATGCAGGAAACAGGCAGTTTAAATGCTCCATGCAGCAAACAGGCAGTATAAATGCTCCCGGAATGAAACCGGCAGTATAAATGCTCCAAGCAGGAAACAGGCAGTATAAATGCTCCAAGCAGGAAACAGGCAGTATAAATGCTCCAAGCAGGAAACGGGCTCCATAAAGAACAAAGGCAATATAAAATTGCCATGCAGCAAACAGTCTGTAAACATTCTATGGAGGAAACATGCAGAGGACGTTCCATTTGGCCACAAGCAGGGAAAGGAAGACGTTCCACCTATGGAAACAAGCGGAGAGTCCAATGGAACGACTTTCTTTTGAGGGTTTCTCCTCTTACCAGGGGCTGCTCAGTATCGCCTTACGCCAAACCCTATGGTCCTGACACTGATACTTGGTGAGCTTGAGGCGACGAATCGAGTGGGCAACCCTTCTTCAGTCGGCCTTCTGGAGAACCAGCCCGGGTCACCTTTCTGCGGCCATACGACGGACATGCCCATACCGTTGGAGCTTCCTCGTGTCCAACGAGCTACAGCTAATTCTCCTTGAGGACAAAACAGAAACTACTCTCCCTCAACGTCTTCTTACCTTTCATACTTTGCCGCTCCTCTTCACCCCATTCTTCCCCTTCCATTGGCAGTATACTTTTAACAATAGCAATGAGGATGAGCTGTTTAGTTCGGCAATGGATTTCTCTGCCCCACCACTGGCAGTTGAGAGCTTGAATTGTTCCTCTGGCTAGTGAAATCCGGGTTTCAATATCTGATTCGCACACTCCTGACTTGTCAAGGATGGAACCCAGAAACTTGAAAGAATCGACAGTGCAGACAACCCCAAAAACCTATAGGCAACCTATGGAGCCTTCAAAGAAAGAGAGCCAAGAGTAGATAATCAGAACTTACATGTCTTCATTTTGTCAAGGGACTCATCTAAATATAAAGCTTCAAATAGAGGGCTCACAAATACAACTTTCTTCGATAAAGACAAAACAGTATTTAACTACTCTCCATCACCGTTCCTTCTTAGCTTTCATAGTTTGCCGCTCCTCTTCACGCCATTCTTCTCCCACCATTGGCAGTAGCGCCAGACAGAAGACCCTTTGGGATCTTGGGGAGCGTTCTATAGATAAACCCACATTATTAAACTAAATTATTAACCCAAATTATTTGCCTTCAAGGTGATTTTATGCAGAATTTGGCGACACCATTACTGCAGCAACTCTTGTCTGGTGTGCCGCTTCGCTGCAGAAAAACTGGATTGGCTCGTAGACATAGAAGATATATCTTGGTGGTCTTATCATTCAGAGTCGCTCCAGTAATGACGCTGATGCTCCCAAGAAGTCTGCCGTCGAGGCTGAAATACAAAATGACCGTTTAGCAAGGAAATCCACTCCATGTCTATTTCACTGTAGACAATCAAACTCACCAATAATGTCTTCTCTGTAAATTCAGTCAATGAAGGAAGCACGATGGCAGATGTTGTGGACTGTTTCGTGGAGTCAAACAAAGACGAATCAAACGAAGAAAGCTATGAAGCTGGACGCATTGCTGAATCACCTTGTCTGTGGTGCCCGCAGAATCACTTCGCTTCACTGCAGAAAAACTGGATTGGCTCGTAGACGATGAGAAGATAATATATCAGCGTCATTACTGAAGTACTCTGAATGATAAGACCACTAAGATATATTATATCTTAGTGGTCTTATCATTCAGAGTACTTCAGTAATGACGCTGATGCTCCCTAGAAGTCTGCCATCGAGGCTGAAATTCAAAATGACCGTTTAGCACGGAAATCCACTCCAAATCTATTTCACTGTAGACAATCATACTCACCAACAATGTCTTCTCTGTAAATTCAGTCAATGAAGGCAGCACGATGGCAGATGTTGAAAATGGACAATTTGACAGATTGCCTCGGCAAAATGTCAAATTTGTAGTTTGCTCGTGTGAAGAAAATAGACAATTTGACGGGGGTCAAAAAATGTGATCCGCCTCAACATTAAATTTAGATTTAAAAAAATATGTTTTTGACAAAATAGGTACTTTCTCGGTTCTCCATCTAGTTGTGTCCAAAGGTCTGGTCAAATTAGGCGCTTCTGGGACTGCTGACCCAGGTGCTGTAATTTAAATATAACAAACCGTGTGGGTCCGCTGACCAAGTGTCGCTTTTTCAAATTAGGCGTTTCTGGTGCTGCAATTTATCTCGACCCCATAGCTAAAACGCTTCCATAGCCCCTTTTTTCAGTAGGATCTCATGAGACTGCAGTAGAAGGTAGGTACACTCAGTAGTACCTGTTGAAATGAGAAATGCCAAGCGGTAAGTGAGAAATGGGTTGCGGTAAGTTGCGGCTTTGCTCATTATTTGCGTTATTATGTTTAACGGCAAAAATTGCATTTTCTCATCATCTTAATAAATGATAATATTTTAGATAATGTACTAGCTTCGTTTAGTTTTCGCGTTCTCTTCAGACCAAAACGCTTCTGTTCAATCCTGTCAGGGATTTTTACCGTTTTTAGCCCTAACCCCTGGGTTTTCAGACCACTGTGTGGCAACCAACTGCATCTCATGTGATTCAACATTAGAACCTTAGGAATCATGCTCATGCTTGAGAAATGTGCACGAAAACTATTCCACAAGCGGGATTTCCCTGTACCCAGGTCCAGGAAAGGGAGCAGCTTTTTGGACTTTATGCGGTGTAGATGCAATGCAAAATTATAGGTACCTAGGTACCGGAGTGTTTAGTACGAAAATAACAAGAATATGCATCTATATACAGGTATGCATTTACATTTTAAAACAATGCACACAGGTATGCATTTATATACAGGTCTATGCGTTTATTCTGAAAACGCTGTTTTATGCATTTAGGTATATGATCGATGAATTTGAGTATTTTGGGTCCCAGAGAGGTTAAAATACAATCAAAATGCCTCTTTCAATGTTTACTACAGCGAAAAAAAAAAATATGCTAATCCGAGCCCTATCGATAAAACAGTCAACCTTGTGCAGCGTAGCCAACGAGGAAACCTGTTTTGTGCTGCTCTCTGTCGAGCATGCAGGTTGATGTCAGAAGACGGATGCAACTAAGTGCTCTTTTTATTGTAATCAATGTTCACACCCCAAACTTCTTGGACGCCTGGCACTGTTTCAAGCGCAAAGTCTTCTTGAACATTCGGGAAGGCCTTCGTTGTCACAGATACAATTATTGCAGTCTTCAACCCATTTGTCTCCTGGTTTGCACTCTGAAAACAACAACGACAGCGTGTTGTGATGATGTTTTTTTAATTACTAGCTAGTTCGAAGGGTAATGAATACAAAACAGTTTTATGCAAAATTTTGTATTGATACGTTTGACAGCCTGACTACTGAAATTTGACTGGAAACGACGTGCAGGTATCAACTTGTTCGAGATAAAAACGTTATAAGAACAAGGCCTGAAATAACTGTAGTCCAAACAGCTTGCAGAGCGGGACTAGAATTTCCTGAAATCAAATTTGCAATAGGTACTCGATTTGAACCTATTCACTACAGGCTTACAACGTAAAAGAGTACTTACGGGGAGTGGTCGTTGGCGTTTGATTTGTCGTGGCATCACTTGGACACAACTCTCGGGTGCATACAGGTTTACCACGGGAACAATGGCACGAGTGACAATCTTCTTTCCAAGTTTCTCCTTCTTTGCATTCTACGTATGGAAAATGTTCAATTAATTTCGTTGCCAGTCTTGGACTCAATTTCGTCCTAATTATGCCTACGTCATCACGATATTGCGTTACTTAAGGGTTTAATAAAACTCACCTTTGGTCCAGTCTATCATGGTGGCTCGTGCCGCCACTGCAAAATTCAAAAATGGCCAGTAGGTAATTGGTAAATTTAAGAAGAGGAAGAAGAAAAAACTTTTTTAAATGGCATCTGTGGGGAAAACTCTACCCACTCAGTCCGATCGATATCCTTCCCGCCAACGCAGGTTCGAGGGGCTCGCGTCCACCTCGCCCGAGCTCGTCTCAAGTTATTGTTTTACATTTTACATAAAAATGTTTAAACGCAGTGATTTTTGACCTATCTCAGACGGGATTTCTACGGAGGAATTCCTTGGAATTGCTATTTAAATAGCATTTTCACAAGGGCCCGTTGTCCAGGGAGCTGGAAAAGCGGGACGGTAACCGGGTTCCACATTCGACAAGTCAAGATTGGAAGCCAAGGTACTGCGACAGCAGGAAACCTTATCCAAAACGACCCGTTGTGCTGGATAAGGCAGTTTTCTTCTGTTACTTCCGAGGATCTGCTGGACTTACAACATCCCGACACTTCGGGTGAGCCTAAGGACCCCAGATCCTCAATTTCTGCAGCTGGAATATACTCAGAGTTTGCAGATCGCAACAGATTGTGTCATGCCTCTGATGACCCACCACCACAGACCTCCACCTGCTCTCCCTCCTACATACCAGGTAGGTACTCCAAAACACCTGGCAGCGTAACACACTCCACCACTCACACCGCTAACCTAATCAATAATCGTAATAATTATTATTACGATAACAACTCCAATGTATTGTATGTAGGTACATACACACCTGGGGATGCCCTATTGCATCCTTTTCCGAAAATACTGTTATTATTAGCAAGAAAAAAAAAATTATAATTAGCAAGATTTCAGTGCCAATTGTATGCCTCTACTGGCAGTAGGTACAGGCTGATAACAAACAACCTGGTAGCCCCTCCCGTCCGCTCAGCCAGCCAACACCGGCAGTGAGAGAAAAGTAATATAACATCAGAGATCGATTGGGAAACCAAGAATGAACGGAGAACAAACGGAATCACAATTTCTTTTTTCTTTTTTCTTTTTTTAACGAGTAAAATAGGTATGTTGAAGTATTAAATACAAATAATTACAAATTTTGAAGAATAAATCGTGGTAACTTGTTTCAAAACATATCGGTGGGGGAAGGCCACAGATTAAACTACCTACTGAAGGCACTGATTCAACAGAATAACCAAAACCATTTCTTGAAGCACCACGTACTAATCTGTAAAACCTAATGTAATAGGTACCTAATCTGTCCAGAAAAGCGCGTGTTTGAGGCAATTTACACTCAATCAATTCTCCCAACAGAGTGCAGTTAATGCAGGTTGCCAAAATGAATAGTTTCTGAGGTATAAACCCTAGAAGTCACAAATGAGATCGATAATCATTGTTTCTTGCCTTTTTTTCTTTTTTATTTAACCAATACTGAGTAGGTTTACTTAAAATACTTGACTTAGTGTTAGCACTTGACTTAGAGTTAGTTAAAATACAAGACTTTGAAGATAAGCCTTATCTTCAAACACAATACAGACTAAGGTTGGTTTTACGGGGAAATGCACAGTTTCAGAGATAAGAGCTTTAGCCGTTTAACGGTGCAATTATATTTAACTAACAGACTATGAATTTGGGCAGATGAAGGGTCAGTTTAGCCAAAATTAAAACGCGGTGCAAATTTTACACTAGGGTTTATAATTCTTTGATATATAGGACATTTAGGACTAAAAGTTTTTTTCTTCATTTTTTTTTTCAAAAAAATGTTTTTTGGGATTTTTTTTTTGTTTTTTTTCAAAAATTTTACTTGAAAAATATTTGACCTCCTGGGATCCTTCAAAAATCCAATTTGTAGCCCCATAAAGCCCTATAGATCGCAACAGTGAAATCGGATCGTTCCGGGACCCCAAATAATGGATTCTACGTCCAAAAATACTTCGAAAACGACACCTAACTCGATCCCATAGCCAAATGCCTTAAAAAAAACCCTTCCATAGCCCCATTTAGCCGCTTAGCGGGTTTGGGCGATCGGGCTGAAAACCTTGCGGGCACAACTAGATAGTAAACCAAGAATTTTGTCAAAATTTCAGGTTTTCAAAAAAATTCCTACTGCCCAAAACGCCCGGACGGTGGACGGACATTTCGGTTTTGGAATCCGGACCTCTTGAAACGGATTATGTCAAATTTTGAGGCCGATCGGTGTCGTCGACCTCCTTCGCGAAAAAATAGGTGCACTATTCCTAGATACATACCGAGTTTTAACCCTGAAATGTACCATGAGGCATCATTTTTTAATTTTCTGACAACTGTCATTTTCGTTAATCCCGGTAGGTTCTGATGATTTGAGAATATATCCCTTGAAATGTCAGAATAATATTATGTTTCTTTTATTTGGCCGGATCTCAACAACTTTCGCTCTCATTACCAAACATAAAATTTAAGATTTTTAAAATTTAATTTAAAAAATCGACGGAGCCACCGCCCTTGGGAGCCCTTGATTTTTGTATTAATTGTGCACAAATTAGTACCTAATCTCATGTCAAATTGACATTGTCAATAATGAAATAAAATGTATTATTCTACGTCAAAAAGGTATTATTCTACGTCAAAAATCACTTCGAAAACGATACCTCATTCGATCTCCTGGCCATGCCGTTCAAAGGCAAAGCAAGACAAGGCCCCCATTTACAGCACCGTAGATGCCCCAGAGATTCCCACGGTGTAGTCGGATGGGTCTGAAACCTCCATTAATTGATTCTCCGACCGAACATTAATAGAAAATGACAAACCACTCGATCCCCTTCAACCCCTTCCTTCAGACTCACAGGGTTGGGATGGTCGGGCTGAAAACCGTGCGGATACAACTAGATGAAAATCCGAGTATAGACAAAATTTCAGATTTAAAAAAAAAACCGGCAGATGCGGACAAATTTTGAGGCCAACCACAATTATTACCCCCAGCCGTTTATTCAGTAAACCAGCTGGGACACCCGTGCTTCTCAAGAAATATCAAATATCGAATTCCCGTTCAATAATGCATCCATCCACTCAGAACACAAGCACGTCCAACCCTTGCTCGCTTGAGATAGTTTGTGTTGGAACTTGCTCGTCAATTTGCGACCACCCGCACGGAAATTGGTTCACCCGTTTGGGCGTGATGTTGGAACAAACATACATACATCCATTATGGTTTATTATTCTTGGAATAATACACGTATGTTTTCGCGACGGGGGTCGACGACTCCGATCGGCCTCAAAATTTGTCATTATCCGTTTCAAGAGGTCTACATTCTAAATCCGAAATGTCCGTCCACCGTCCGGGCCGTTTTGGGCAGTGGAATTTTTTTTTAAATCTGAAATTTTGACAAAATACTTGGTTTACCATCTATTTGTGCCCGCAAGGTTTTCAGTCGGATCGCCCAAACCCGTGGGGCGCTATGGGGCTAAAATGGGGCTATGGGAAGGGATTTTTGAAGGCTTTTGGCTATGGGATCGAGTTAGGTGTCGTTTTCGAAGTATTTTTGGACGTAGAATCCATTTTTGGGGGTCCCGAAACGATCAGATTTCACTGTGGCGATCTATAGGGCTTTCATGGGACTAAAAATGGGATTTATGAAGGATCCCAGGAGGTTAAATATTTTTCGAGTAAAACCTAAATAATTTTCGAAAAAACATTTTTGAAAATAAAAAAAAAATCCAAAAAAAATTTTTTTTTTAATTTATTTCATTTGCAGAATTTAATTTCTGCAGAAGTAACCTATATCAAAGAATAATAAACCCTAGTGTAAAATTTGCAGCGTTTTTATTAATAGTAAAGATGATGCACCAAAATAAAAATCACCTGAAATGATGAGCAAGATTCCGAAAATACTCCACTTTTCCATGTTCCTTCTGTGACAGGCGATGCAGTACAATCAGGCACGGGCCCGCTAATGAAGTATTTGTACGGATAGTTTGTCTACAGAGCACAATAGAACATCCCTCTCCTTTCCTCCCACTTGGCCCCAACCTACATCTGTGTCAATAGCGAAACATCTATTAGAAGATAAATTATTCTGCTGGGGATGTCTTTCTTAACATTTCCAACCATCCGCGTCCAATTCTGGAACAGAAATGGTTTATTTGGGTAATGACGACTCCTGGAAATTCCTTGACGGGGTGTTAGTCATTAGGTTGATCTACGTTCTGGGGGTTCCCCCCATAATGAGCTCAGCACTAAGCACTTCCATCATTGCGAGTACTGAACATTATCGATTTGGCACACTTCTAGTGACCGCTAAACGATCTAAACGTTCATTGACGATAATAGGAGTAGTAAATAAACATTTTACGAGTTTTCATCGCAGTATTTAAGTTCAATGTGAACATAACTAGACTCAATAATAATATTATTGAGTCTAGTTAATGTCATGTTAATATTATTTTGTCGACTACCTAATTAGTACCTACAGTCGGGTAGCTGGCGAGGGTGGCGATTCCACAGGTGCTTTTGCCGTTCCTGCTTATCTTGATGTAGCCCTTTTCGCCCCAGCTGGTGCCCCAGGAGTTCTTCACGAGCCAGTAGTCTTTGTTATTTTCAGCGAGAACACCGTGGTCGGGGCTACTGCAGAACCAGGGGCTGTACACTCCTGGAATGAAAAGTTGCTTGAGTGCTAGTGAAGAACTTGAAGTACCTAGGTACCATGCTTGGGGAAAAGCCCGACACCGTACAGCACTGTATTCAATAAAATACAGAAAAACTGGTTCTGAATCACCAGCGGCTCCTTTATCTCGCTCTTCTTGGGCGCGGAAAAACGAGATGCCGCTCGATAAGAGTGACTCCCTAGTCTTCCCAGTACCCATCAGTCTCGTCGACTGTGCTATCTGACTTCATACAGTGAACACTGGCTTGGATATTGGAAAGTCAGACGCCTACACCATAGCTAACTTGTCCGGATCCACACCAGTTTAATGAGCATACCGAGCAAACCCCGTACAGCCAATTCCCTTTCGAAGGTATTCGTAGGAGAATCTTCTCTGTACTTCCCTTGTGCTTCCACGGCCTCCATTGGAAAAGCACCACTGCCTTTGACATTTCAAACGTGGTGTCTGGAAAACCTAACCTGGAACTTCCAGTCCCATCCATCAACACAAATGGCAGTCACGTAGGTACTCAAACTACACCCACCTCGGGTTCAATTCCCATACCAACAGTGGAAGGTTGGGCTTACTACCTGAATGGTAGAAAGTGAATGTGATGAGACTGGCGTCAATGGCGACGGATACGGGGCCAACAGTGGCGATGTCTTCCTTCAAGTCGTCTTCACTGCCCTTCTTGATGTCGACAAATCTGGTGTCAGTGCCTCCAACGTTGGCAGCAGAGAAAGCACACTTATAGTTTCCTGAGGATCAGAAGAAACGAAAGTGTCAACGGGAGATTTGTGCATTTTCCAGCGATGATCCAAAACTTCATTCACTTACAGTTGCGTGAGCAGTCGACCAAATTTTGCTCATGGTCCACAACCCATCAGGAATCTGTGAGGTAATAGTGGAAGATGGGGCACTATTCCTCGGTGGTTTGAATATTAAACAGTGTAATTTTACAAACAGTTTCGCTCTTAGACGAAGCATGGAAAGACCTTCATCAGTGAAGAGGGGGAAGCGCTCCGTCAGAAAATCTATCTGGACAACTATCTGGACAGCAAACAGATGATCGAAGCTCACAACAAGATTGGGTGAGGTTCTGCAGAAAAATCTCTCTCCTCTTCAGTTCTCTAGTGTTGTGATTAGTTCTTAACATCAATGTGTTGTTTCGTATTCTTCAGTTCCACCACGAAGTGAAGGCCACCATGCTGAGATACAAACAGAGCTCCCTTCTCAGGAGCTACCCCATTAATCTGTAAAATGTGTTTACTATTTTAAATAAAGTAAAATTAAATTAAAGTTCAATAAGTAAAGTGCTCCACGTCCCTCCAATGTTTGGCTGTTAAACTCGAGGTGACAGCATCCGGTGGTCTGGGGATGTCCCCCTGCAGTCAATACGTACTTAGGTATCATGGTGAGCACAGACCACAAATTATTAGGTAAATAATTAAAAAGAAAACAAATCAGCTTTAGAATTCTATGAGTTGTCACCGTTCCAAAAAACGACGCTCTTGGATTAGGTTCCAAGAAACGGCTCCACTGATAACGACATACCTCTGTAGTGTCCACCATAGAATATACAAAATAGAAAAACAACATATCTAATATGTAATGATAATATTGTTATCAAGCTAAGCTTGGGTTTAGGGATGTCCGATTCTCAAAAATGAATCGATTTAAATCGAATCGATTATTTATAAAAGTATCGAAAATAATCGCGATTATTTTTTCAAAATGAATCGATACATCTGAGAATCGATTCTTTTTCCAAATTATTTATTAAATTTCAAATTTATCAGAAGAAGAAGAAGCATTATTACGTTACGAAACCTGAATTCCAATTACTAATAAATCCAACTGCAAACCAGCACTAATACGTAGGAAAAGGTAGGTAGGAAAGCTTCAGCTGTGTCAGTGGTTGTTGTGCAACTGTTTCCATCTCTTCAGCTGTTACCTATGGTCGTTGCAGTGACTCAATTTAGAAAATAATATTGATTCTTTTATACATGGATCTGTTTTACAGAGTAACTGAATATAAAAATACTTGTTAAGAGCAGAAAAGAATCGGTTTTCGATTCTGGAAATTTAGAATCGAATCGGGCCGATTCTTCAAAAAAATAAAGAATCTAAATGAATCGATTATTTTTTCAAAAAGAATCGATTTTCTCAAGAATCGATTCTTTTTGAGCATCCCTACTTGGGTTTAGTTTAGTAGTGAGCAAGGAATAGAAATTATTTCTATGTAAACATTCATTTCCCGACGGAGTAACCTTCAGTGTGAATTTCACAATCGTGTTTTCTTTCACTTGACGTTCGAATGACCACTCACCTAGAGACACTTCGGAAAATGAAGGAAGATACCGACGACACATTCGAAAATTGAAGGGCCGGCTAATGAAATTTTAGGGATGAACCGGCTCTGAAGATTTGGTTGTGCTTTCATTATAGGTAATCTATTCAATCTGACGCTAAGGAGAGCTGAGCGGTGGTTTGAATTAACACTCGCTGCAACTTGGTTGGTTTTTCATTCGCCCCTAATAATGAACAATCGGTGTTATGGTAATCAGGCAGCTGTGAGATCTCCCTCTCGTGTTAAATTGCTTCGTATGGAAACCTTCCCCACAGTGTGGGCGTACCTAAGTAAGTACCTAGGTGTTTATGGTAGGTGCCAAACTCGACCCTCTGGAGAAATCCTTTAAAAATCCCTCTTTGAATCCTCTTAGAAGCGGCACACAGCCTCACAGTCTGGGACACCTAAATAGATTATACTCTACAAATTGCTAAACTTTAACAGGAGAAACTTGTAATCATCCAAGCCTTGACTTCTTGGTCTAAAGCCTGTTTTCACAAACCTACCGAGTAAACCAAGAGAGATCTATGATGCAGCCAGACCAGTCTTTGTCTCCAATAAGTGTGTGTGTTGGGCCTTCTATAATATAGAAGAATATAGGTACATATTATGTACTTTCAATCTTATCCTCGAATCCGTCTCAAAGTGATCACAAAATCGTATAAAATGATTTTGAAGCCTTCACCTTGAGCTGTAAACGTATTCATCTACTTTGAATTTGGTAGGAGCGAAGCCATTTTACTCTTTTGGTTGATATTTTCCCAAAATAATCAACCCATTCGCGTCGGGAGTGAAAAATGTGGATAGACCCGACTATTAAATTGTCGTTAAATTATGTCCATCCAAGCCTTCATGATGTGCAGTTGTGTCCACGTTTTCAGACCGATATCCCTAACCCCTGGGTTGCTGTGGGGCTAAAAATGGGCTCCAAGATGGAGTTGGGCTATGGGGAGTCGCCTCCGCAGTATTTTTGGACGTAGAATCCTTTTTATGGGGTCTCCAACCCACCCAACATCACCTTGGGATGAAGAACACCTGGAGATCGAGGTTGGTGTCATTTTCGAAGTAAATTTGGACGTTATTTTTTAATGTTCCTCAATGACATTGAAATAATTTTTGCTCTATTACTATAAAAAAGAATAATGAACCTTTTGGTGAAATCCGCAGCGTTTTGGTTTATTATTCTTGGACTATAACACCTTTGTAATCGCGACGGAGGTAGAAAATTCTGATCAGCCTCAAAATTTGACATTATAGGTTTCAAGAGGTCTCGATTTCAAAAACGAAATGCCCTTCGTCCGAGCCGGGCAGTAGGAATTTCTTTTTTAATCTGAAATTTTTACAAAATACTCAGTTTACCATCTAGTTGTGCCCGCAAGGTTTTCAGCACGATCGTCTACACCCGTGCGGCTCTGTAAGGCTAAAAAGGCGCTACGGGAGGCTTATTTGAAGGGTTTCACTATGTTTCAGCAACAATGGTTGATGTTTCAAAGTGTTTTGATTGTGTGCCTCATAAACTGTTGCTGGCAAAATTACGATCGTACAAATTCTCCGCTGAAGCCGCAACCTTGATTAAGTCTTACTTGCATAATAGAGTCCAAGCTGTCCGCCTAAATGGTACTGTCTCCGAATTGTCACAAATCGGAGACTTATCCGTAGTTCAAGGTAGCGTTCTAGGACCCACTCTCTTCCTGATATTTTCAAATGATCTTCCTCAACATTAAAATAAAAGGACTGTTATGTTTGCGGATGACTCAACGGTTCTTTCATCAGATTCTTCGTTGGCTGCCCTGGTAGAAAATGCAGATAGTACTGTCGGCGCTATTCGACATTGGTTCCATAAAAACCGTCTCGCTTGATGATTCAAAAACGGAGGTGATGTATTTTGGATTAAGGGACTTATCGCTGGCAGTGAGTGTTGGTAACCCTCAGTCCGTTAAAATGTTGGGTGTTGTACTGGATCCGAAACTGAGTTGGAGGCCTCACTGTGAACAGCTGGCCGCGTCCTTAAATAGCGTTTCCTTCCTTTTGCGAAGACTTTCCGACAAGCTTCCCAAGACTGCCGTTCTTGCTGCCTACTATTCAGTTTTTCAAAGTAGGGCTGTATATTGCATCCTTTGCTGGGGCCACTCGCCACACAGCGCCCTTGTATTCAGCAGTCAAAGGAGAGCTGTCAGAGCTATCATGGGCCTAAACTATCGGAAGGACTGCAGAAAGGCTTTTCAGGAGCTGGGAATACAAGTACCAGCCCTGTACATCCTCGCTTGCCTTACCTATGTGCGGAAAAACATCACCTCATTCCCCTCAGCCTCACACACTCACAATACACGAAGTGCCAGTCAGCTTTCGTTGCCCCACTCTCGTTTGGACGTCAGTAGAACTTCTACATCGTGGTGGGGAATAAAATTTGTTAATGCCCTTCCAAAATCTGTCCGAGAAGAGCCTGTGCCAAAATTTAGAATCTCATGTAAATCCCGACTGTCACAAATGGTGCCGTGCTCATTTGAAGACTTTTTTTCTCAACATCAATCCAGTGAAACGTCTTTAACGTGTACATGCCCTTAATTCATCAATTTACGATTGAAATTTAATGTTACCATCTTACTTTGTATTTTCAGGCCTAACTTTAATTAACCGTGACCATTGTCAAAAGCACTCTGTGTAATATGGCAAATAAAACGCTTTCTGATTCTGATTCTGATTCAGCTGTGGGGGTCGAGTTAGGTGTCGTTTTCGAAGTAATTTTGGACTTGGAATCCATTTTTGGGGGTACCAGAACGATCCGATTTAACCGTGGGGATCTATTGGGCTCTCATGGGGCTACAAATGGTTTTTTTTTTTTTTTCAGGATCCCAGAAGGTCAAATATTTTCTAATTAATAGAGTAATAATTATTATGGATGGGATTTCGAAAAATGGAATATATATTCCATATTATTCCATATATTTCCATATTCCATTTTTCGAAATCCCTCATCTGTCCAAACATCGTCGATTTTTTTTTTTTTTTTTTTTTCAAACATATTTTCTTAATGACTCAGAATTAATTTTTGCGCAATAATTGCGTATAGAGTAATTATTACTCTATATCAAAGAATAATTAACCCGCGTGTAATATTTAGCTAAACGAGTTGGAGTGGTCGGATTTTGAGTAGGTAGTTGTTAATATCAAACTAATCTTTGTCTCTAATTTGATATGAAGGGGAAATCCCTGGATATTGAAATTGATGGGGTTTACCTTAATTTATTTCAGCCGATTTGGCAGTTATTTTTAAACTTTCCATGTCCTCCTCATCACCAAACGCTGCAAATTTTACACAAGGGTTTATTATTCTCTGATATGTTACTTGTGCAAAAATTAATTCAGTATCAATAAAAAAAGGGAAATTTGATTATTTTCATTCTTAGTTTTTTATTTATTTTATCATTTTTTTTTGCAAAATACTTCTGCTTGGAAAATACACTGAAAACAAATTTCACGTCCTAAACAAAATGCGTATTTGACCTCCCGGATCCTTCAAAAATCCCATTTGTAGCCCCATGAAAGCTCTAAAGATCCCCCCAGTGGAATCTGATCGTTCCGAGACACCCAAAAATGGATTCTACGTCCAAAAATTCTTCGAAAACGACACCTAACTCGATACCGTAGCCGCAAGCCTTAAAAAAAACCTCCCGTAGCCCCATAGTGCCCCACGGGTTTGGGCGATCGGGCTGAAAACCTAGCGGGCACAACTAGATGGTAAACCGAGTATTTTGTCAAAATTTCAGATTTAAAAAAAATCCTACTGCCCAAAACAGTCCGAACGGTGGACGGCGTACGGTGGATGGACATTTTGGTTTTGGACTGTAGACCTCTTGAAACGGATAATGTCAAATTTTGAGGCCGATCGGAGTCGTCGACCTCCGTCGCGATTACAAAGGGATATTAAACCATTACAACTCGAAAACATATCCACAAACTTATTGCTATTTACGTGTATAACGTGCATGTATATTATATTATGTACGTGTACACGTATTATGTACAACTGAAATTAAATCGAAAACAGTTTTAAAACTAAATACGTGGGCTGTGTTTTCCATTGATAAATCGAGGCGGGGGTCATTGTTTTTTTTTTTTTTTTTTTTTTTGTGTGGCTGTTCAGGGTTGAAAATTTCAATTTCATTCAATTTAATTGAATGTTGAATGATGAGACTGATGGGAATGAGTAGGTATGGCACATGAATGATGAGACTGATGAGGACGAGGTTTGAATGATAAACAAACTGACATGATGGAACTTGAAGAAAAGTGGCAAAAAGTTGAGAACACGTTGCTGTAGTTTTCGTGGGAATGGCCCGTTTACGTGGCATTAGTTGAATAATTCCGGCGTTTGTGAAGGTGTTTTAGGCCTTTTGGTCTTCAGAAGATGACCTTTTCGTCCAATTTTCCCACGACGACCTGGTTTTAGCTAACAACCACACTTTTTCGCTAAATGTCATGAAACTTGGCTCAAAATTTGAGCCAATTTAATGTGTCGTTTGCCTGGAAATTAAAGAAGCAAAATGGTTATTGTGCTTATTCCAAAAAATGATCCAAATGTGGCATTTTGGTATGGCGTGATGGCCATGTGACATTTGAAGGTCTTGGATTAAGTACTATTGAACTGGAAGTCGGTTCCTCAGCATAACAGGTTCACTCCCACTCTGATCACTTATTGTTGATTTAAATAATCGTACATGTGGGAATTCCCAAGCATTCAGATAATTATCAGTGGTATTAATACCACAATACTGTCTGAGTACCTTCAGATATCATCTCATATACTCGTAACGTTTCAGCGGTATCGATCAACCTCAACTTCTCGAAGCTGCCATCTTCACTGATGGATCACCGCATGTTGTATTTTCATCTTCCAAGTCCCATTGTCTTGAAACTATTTAATCTCTGATATTGCTGGTAAACACTTGTCTACGAACATAATAAATACCAACTGTTCCTGCGATGGCTACCACAACCCATCAGAAATCCGTCAGGTAACGTTGATATATTTTTAAATTATAACGAAAATTTGTGATTAATATGCATACCGTACCGTAACACTTGTGAATTTGTCACATGTAGACATGAAAGGACTGGTATTGGCCGCGTGCTTGATTGTGGGCGCTCTCGCTCTCCCCAAAGTTGACCTGAGTGCAGAGGAATGGCTGGAATTCAAGGTGAGTCCCATTGCCTACTTAGTAAGGTGTATGCGTGTAGGTACATGCTGATGGTTGAAAAAGGTTACTATTTAACAACATTTTTGCTCTTAGACGAAGCATGGAAAGAACTACAACAGCGAAGAGGAGGAAGCGCTCCGTCAGAAAATCTATCTGGACAACAAACAGATGATCGAAGCTCACAACAAACTCTACGAGCAAGGCAAAGAGACCTACACCCTGGCTATGAACCAATTTGGAGATTTGGTGAGCTTCTTCTGAAAAATCATTCATTTCTCTAGTCAAGTGTTGTGATTAGTTCTTAATTGGCTGTTTCGTACTCTTCAGCTCCACCACGAGATTAAATCCACCATGCTGGGATACAAACAGAGCTCTATTCTCAGGAACAACCCCATCCACGTTCCCTCAAACGCCGATCTCCCTGCAAGTATGGATTGGAGGGATCAAAACATCGTCACCCCCGTCAAAAACCAGGGCAGCTGCGGATCTTGTTGGGCTTTCAGTACAGTAAGTTATTTCAAACTGTTCAAGATCTGTTTGAGTTGGTGAACGTGATCCACGTGGATTGTTGTTTTGCAGACTGGGTCCCTCGAAGGTCAGTTGGCTAAGAAAACCGGCAAACTGGTCTCCCTCAGCGAGCAAAACTTGGTCGACTGCTCCAGCAAACAGGGTAACGAAGGATGTGATGGTGGTTTGATGGACCAAGCCTTCACTTACATCAAGGAGAATGGAGGCATCGACACGGAAGAGTCTTATCCCTACGAGGGCGTTGTAAGTGAATTATGGTAGTTCTGTTTACACACCTGTATCAGTTTAGGTGTTAATTATTCTTGAAGAAGATGACCCGACCCTGAAGGTCTAAGACTTATTACGCCATAATTGACTTCAGGACGGCAAGTGCGCTTTCTCTGCTGCCAATGTTGGAGGCACTGACACCGGATTCGTTGACATCAAATCCGGCAGTGAAGATGACCTGAAGGACGCCATCGCCACTGTTGGCCCCGTGGCCGTCGCCATTGACGCCAGTCTCATCACATTCACATTCTACGGTTCAGGTAAATGAACTCCACTCATCACCACGTGGTACTTCATGTTCTTAAAAAACACTCACCCAAACGGCTTTACTGTTCCAGGAGTGTACAGCCCCTGGTTCTGCAGCACTAGCAGCCTCGACCACGGTGTTCTCGCTGTTGGCTACGGCAACCAGAGCACCTGGTTGGGCAACAAAGACTACTGGCTCGTCAAGAACTCCTGGGGCTCCAGCTGGGGCGAAAAGGGCTACATCAAGATGGTCAGGAACGGCAAAAATACTTGTGGTATCGCCACGAGCGCCAGCTACCCGACTGTTTAATTTAGTGAAGTTGGCTACTTGTTTCTGTTGAATTTGAGGTGTACCCGAAATAAAACCTTTGTTTTGTTTCGTCGCTCCATTGAGCTTTCTTTCTGAGTTGTGCTTACTCTACTGGGCTGTAATAGTATAGGTACCTGGTCCGAGGTCCTCTACCGAGGGGGTCTTGTGATTTGAGCTATGAGTGCAGGTTTGCTATCGTGTTGGAGTAGTGGAACGCCACCCGCACCCCTAGCAGCTCCGTCTCCAATACAGTGCGCAGACTAGGTGAGATACCCCGCACGTATGTCAGTCCCATGTACCGAACAGGTGAATTGGTAGTGTGGGGGTCATCATGAACCTGCCCCACAACATCTGGTGGTATCCATTCATTGAGGAGCCTGTTGACAAGAGATCGGGGGTATCCATTTGTGGTAAGAATAGACAAAACCCTTGCCTAATTCACAATTTTTTATGAATTGGGAGACGGTTTGTTCCTCATTAATTTCGGATGTACCTACCTACCTACCTATTCTGGTGGGAAGACGATTTTTCTCTCTATTACAAAGATCGGGAGGTTTCTAGATATTTAAAATTTATATACCCCATCACTTGACCTATTATTCAATTTGGCGAGCAAAGCGAGCCCCCCCCCCCCCCCCCCCCCCCCTCCGGCCGATTTAATGGTCGGCCGAGACAAGCAAGACCCCCCTATTATAATACAAAGTCAGGGCGCCATCGCAGAAGTTATACTTATGGAGCTTTTTGACTAGTATTTCATGGCATAATATGCATAATATTATTATGCAATCGAAGCATTTTGCGACATCCACCAAACTCGCAGTGCTACTTCAAAAGCGTAGGCACAAACTCTGTTAGATTATGAATTACGTCTTTGGTGGATCGACCTTTATAAGGTCATTCTGTATACGGTATTCCGGTATTTCCGTATACGGAAACCAAACTGTGAGTCACTGAACAAATTATACTTTTCAAAAAATCATGAAGGTCGGATTTGAGCATTTTTCTAAACCTAAGGCTTAGACAAAGCTGAGAGTTTTGAAATGGGTCGGTGTTTGGACAGTAAATTAGGTTCCCATTTTTTAAATATTGGAACCACCTCGGCCACGTTGAGAGCAGATGGGCAAATTCTTCCTGCTATCGAGTCATTGAATTTTATAAGGCACGTAAGGAGAAACGCCGAAGCCAGTGCCCCTTGCTCCAGCATACTAGTCGGAATCCCTGGTTATTACTGTGAAAACATTCTGAGGCTCAACGCAAGAAAATGTGGAAGAAAAAGCTGCTTCCGTAGGCTGAACATAGAATCCCAAAGGGTCGCCAAAATTGGAAGATAGCCCACTCACAACTTATACAGGGACATTAACAAGACGGGAATTTAGCTTGTCTAATCATACTCTTGTATTAAATACAAAATTTATATGCAAGATCTAAATTTTAGATTTAAATAGATGAAAAGTACTTTTAAACGCAATGTCAGCGGTGGTAGTTGTAAATTTAACATAAAGCGCATCAAGCTAGTCCTTAATGGCCCTAAAATCGTTAATGCACTTTTTTTGGGGGGGTCTATCACCCAATCAATCATCCGTTGAAGGAGAGTCTGGTAACTGGATACATAGCAAAATTGGAGCGTACTATGACATAGTACATTGTGGCATGTCGATCCTGCATTGAGCAAGTTACGAAGTGTGGTCCGAAATTCCATGCACTTGTCCTTGGACTTCGTGCACTAATGCGAAATCGTTTCCTTTCCTTGTGGCGTTTGCCAAGTACATGCACATAGACATTAAATGTCCAAATTTTGAACCCCTCTGAGTGCTCTGCTTGTTCCCTTGCTAGAAATACATGAGCTTTGAGTTTCTCCACATGGACGGATTTTGAGAGAGCCATTCCCAGCTATTGGATTTTGCTTTTATATTCATTCGATTTACGACGTTGTTCGTACATTGGTACCCATTTCTTTTCAAATGTGACCAAAACCAGTGCTTTTGTTGTATACCTAGTTGTGCTGTCACAGGTAAAGGAAGGTGTACCCAGTTGGACTGTTTTTTACCTCCAATGTACCGAGTTGGATATCCCCCATTAATTCGTTATCATCGCGATGCATCTGATAGATGGGAGTACCAGCTCAGTCACCGGTCATCGATTGCCGGGTTTCCCACAGCCTCCTTCCGGCCGAAACCCGGATATGACGGCAGCACGATCTTTGTGACCGACGTGCAATTGTACACGGCCTAAGGTCGTTCTTCCTGTCCTAACGTGCATCTCATGTTATCGGACGATGTCAACTCAAATTGCCTTACCCCATGCAGTGACGTCACGTTTTGACGGGCCCATCCCCGCATGACGTCACGCCACCGTGAAAATCAATAAGACCCTTCTGTCTTTTCGAGACTTGGTAGATGGCGTTGGGAATCGACCCAAGCGCTCTACACCCCCCGAAACAGTGATGCCGATGTATGGGAAATTTCCCCTGTGAAGGGTAATTGAACTGAAAGAGGAGGTTCCCTTAAAATTTAAGGGATCCCCCTCTTTCGTAACAATTAATATTGGATGGATTTAAGTGGGAATTTTTACTGTTGTTTAGTTGAATAATTATTGTAGAATCCTTTCTGTACCTACGTTTTAATGATATGACATTTCCAACTAGGAAAGCGCACTAATCAAATAATTCCAGCAATGATAAGTTTGACAAAATGCCAGTTTATTAATCGCAGATTAAGAAGCTGGTTACGAGCAAGTTGCAATAAACAATTTCGGACCCTATGTATGTGTACATACAATGCATGTCATAGATACCTAAAGTAAGAGAAAATGGATTAGGTACAAAACCTTCGAGAACGACCGAGAAGAACGATGCGCTTTCCCTAACATGATTGATAATAGTATGATTTCCGAACTTCTTTAATTAATGAACGTGTACCTACGTCTCATCCAATCAATCAGTCGCGACCTCCCTGATTTTTTTGGGAAACATCTCTCCAAAATGTACTTTAGAAGAGGCAACCATTAACGCGTGCCCGATTTTACCCGGTTTTCGAAAAAGTCGATTTAAAATCAAATTAAGGTTGAAAAAAATTTTTTTTTAAAGGATTGTTGGGAATGAAACTTTATTTATTGTTATTTTTCTCCCTTTTATAATATGGATGCCTCAACACCAACGAATAGAGTACTTTATTTTTAAGTTCCTATAGTAGGTAAAAATTAAAGTCACAAGTTGTTTACCGCCATATTATTTGGGCTAGATATTAGGTGTATTAGGAAATTAGGCAATTTGGATCATTTATATTCACGGTTACAGGTTTAACTGATGTGATAACTTTTTTTTACATCTTATGTTTTCATTTGGGTGTTCATTTCTGATACTAATTTTCTGATAATAATAATTTCTGATAACCTAATTTCTGATAATAACTAATTTCTGATAATAACTCATTTCTGATAATAACTAATTTCTGATAATAACTAATTTCTGATAATAACCATATTAAAGTAAAAATAAATAACTGTTGATAATTTAAAGCCGCTTGCTACCTAGTAAGATGACAAGTCAGAGTCTACGCTAAAAATGTGGACATTTTTGAGTCAGAAATGCAGCTTGTAAAATCAATAACGTGTCAAAACACGTAATTAATGCTATTATTTTCCTTTCCCTAAATTGCTCAAAATTTGAGCAATTTTGTTATTTAATAACGCACTGTGCGTCGATAACTCCTGAGGGTCCTCTGCAAGCACCCTCATAACCAGCCAACATTTCCTGGATGAGGAAGGGGGAAGGGGGTTTGAGGGAAATTTCAGAGCACCTAACGGGAAATCCTGTCAACCTCCTTCGGCAGCCCTGTTCAGGCTCAATACCCACAGTATTAACGCCAACCGTGGGCTCTCCCCCTGACGGACCAAAGTACATTTTTTCACCACCGTTGGGCGATAAAATTCCCACGAAACCCCCCCATTTTTCGGAAACAGTTCGCACCTTCGAGTTTACCTCGTCAACACAGCCAGCCTCATGAGGACATGCATTTCCCAGTAGGCCAGCCAATGGCACGGCTAATGTAAGTCAACTCTCATTCATTGATTGATTCACTCCTACTACCCCAATTCCTTCTGTGAAAAAGATTCCTACACTTCACCTTCCTTGTAAATTTATCATTTAGTTTGTACTGTATGATTTATTCTAAGTCAAATTCACGAAAGCTTCATAGAATTTGCTTCACGCCACGCTTTAAGCAGTTATCAAAGTTAACCCAGAAAGTATTTTATTACTAGAATAGATGCCCCAAAAAATGGGCACCAAACGGAATACATTCCTCAGTCTATCTTGTTAAAATCTTTAATCTTAACATCTTTCTTCAACAGTAAATTGCTCTGAGCGGATGAAGAGGTCCAATTGTATCAAATTAGGGCTAACCTCCTACATATTTGTAAAAAAATCAAAAAAATCCCATTTACGTAATACGTTATTTTTGTTAAAACGCGAAATCTTATATTCGTTGGAAGTCGAAATTAGGACTGCCGAATGATTAAAAATAAATAAATAAATAAAATAACGTGTCGCAAAGGCAACATTTAGAACAACCATGGTAGTACATATTCGATTAAAAAAGCAACGGAAAATGTAGGTTTTTTCAAGATATTGGGATATATTCTATCCAGTCAAATAGCAGAATTTCGAATATTTTTGATCGGTTTCCTACATAATTTAATTGCTCGCCCTCAAATTTTAAACCTTATTGCCACCATGAATGGAAGGTCTTCTTCTCTTGGTAGCTGAAGTAGAGAATGGGCTCGAATTGGGCGTAAATATTCACTGTTCCAGATGATTGGTTTATAAGGGTTGGTTTCATTTCGACCTTCTCGTCGCGAAATTCCGTTCTCTGTGGTCTGATCGGAGGGGATGAAACAAAAAAAGTACGATTTGAGGTGACCTAGCTGTGTGGGCGTGTGGGTTGAGAGGATACGACGGAGAGGTCGAGGGTGGGCTGTTGCTGGATTGTTCTATTCTATTGTTTGTATGACGTCATTGGAGAGGCAGCGGAAATGTTTTTTTTTAGAAAAAAAAAAGGAATTTTTCTCAATGATATAGTTTTAAAAAAAATTAACGAGTAATCTGCGGGTCACGCTTGTCAGCCTAGTGACGTCATCCACCTTCCCGTCGCTCGTCCGCACCTTTGCTTCCTCCCTCCGTGGAAAGTCTCGGGAACGCCCCCTCCTCCATTTTCGTTTCTCATCCAAGTTTTCGTCGTTGGAGGGCCGTCTCTTCCTACAATTATTAGTTTCAAGTCACCCGTTTATTTCAGCAACACCCATTATGAGACTCCTGAAAGTCGAAATCAAACTCAAAATTGTCGAATTTCTCTCGCGATATCACAACTTTTCCCTCCCTCTTGAAGATCCAGCAGAAATCAATCGCGGTGTCCCGTCGGGTGAAACCTTAGTCAACTTTAGCTGGTCAATAATTTCTTCGCTATTGTTACGAAATTAGTTTTAAATAGACTCCTTTCATGAACAACCGTCTTGTTCTATTATGGGTTGGTACCTACTTGAAAAAATATGGTGTTGCTAAGGTTCACTCAGCAAGGAAAAGAGAAACGATGGGGTAAGTAAAAAACGCCACAAATTTTACGCAAGGGTTTATTATTCTTTGATATTGGTAAATTGTGCAAAAATTAATTCTGTCTTTAAGAAAATATTTTTGAATAAATAAAAGAAACTTTTTTTTTTTTTCTGTAGGTACCTACAGTGTTTGGACAGATTTGGGACCTCTAAAAATGGATTTTGCGTCCAAAATTAGGTATTCGGAAAACCACACCTTATTTTACCTCCTGGGATCCTTCAAAAATCCCATTTGTAGCCTCATAAAAGTCCCCTAGATCCACGGTTAAATTGGAACAATTTGGGACCCCCAAAAATACTCCGACAACGACACCTAACTCGACACCATTGCCGAAAACCTTTTACACATAACCTCCCGTAGCCCCATTTTAGTCCCATAACGCCCCATGCGTTGGGGAGATCAGACTGAAAACATTGCGGGCACAACTAGATGGTAAACTGTTCATTTTGTCTAAATTTCAGATTTTAAAAAAATTCCTACTGCCAAAAACGGGGGACGGACATTTTGTTTTTGGAATCTAGACATCTTGAAACGTATAATGTCACAATTTGAGGCCGATCAGAATTTCGACCTCTGTCGTATTACATACATAGGTGTATTACCTATTCCAAGAATAATAAACCAAAATGCTGAACAGTTTACACAAGGGTTTATTATTCTTCGGTATAAAAGATCCAAAAATTAATTCTGCCTATTAAAAATTAAATCCTTATTCCGACAGTGTGTGGAGATATGTAAGACCCCAAAACATGAATTCGAACGTCAAAAATTAAAAACGAACCTCATTCGACCTCCTGGCATCCCGTAAAGTTCCATAAATGGAACTATACTTAAATTTAAGTATAACCCCATAGATCCCCAGGGTGAAATCGGATCGTTCTGAGACCCCTCAAAACCCCCCTGTGATTCTAGTCCAAAAGTACTTCAAAAGCGACACCTAACTCGAGCCCATAGCAAAAACCCTTCAAAACCCCCTCCTATAGCCTTTTTTCAACTCCACGGATGCGAGCAATGGTGCTGTAAACCTTGTTGGCATAACTAGATCGGGAACCTATTTCTTTGTCAAAATTGCAGATTAAAAAAAGTTCCTAGTACCAAAACGGCCTGGACGGCGGATTTCATTTTTGGAATCTACACAACTTGAAACGTGTAAGTAATAATAAATTTTGAGTCGATCAAAAGTTTCGACCCCTATCGCGGATACATAGGTGTATTATTCCAAAAATAGTACAAGTGACAATAATTTTTCTCTGTTGGTGGGATAGAAAATTTCTGTCTATTTAATAGAGTCCCAAACTCGTAGACGAACTTTGTTGTGCTTGTGAATGGGCTGCAAATTTAGCTCTTTGGGAGGTATTCGATTTCATAATGTATAATTTTAGCAGTTATGGATGATTCTACAAAAAGTTGCATTTTCACACAGTTTAAAAAATTGTTATTCTCAATTTAATTCATTTTAACGATTTTCTCTCCTGAGTCCCTAAGCACATTCAATGACGGGGCCCACTCAACTTCCACTATTTTTGGCACGAGCGCCCATCAATATTAAATATTGATTTTATTATCTAAATTTTAGATGAATCCAGATAAATAACATGAACCTGAATTAGCTGTAGGTATTAGAAGAGAAGGAAAACACAATACAGCAATAAAATTCTTGTAAAAGTTTAATCAACACTTTATTGAAGTGTTAGGTATCGAAAAATATAAAACATTCAAATTTTGCCAATATATTCTGGGGTACCTACCCGACGAATGACGTCCAGATAAAAAAACAGAGGTGGTACCTTTTTTTGAAGAATTGAAAATAATATCAACAACTAGGCACAACACCTCGTCATCATAATCATAACTTCAAATTTATACAGATAAGTCTTAATTGAAAATCATTACTTTAATAGGTAAGTATAGTAATCATTACTATAATATTATGAATGATAGATACTGAAAGGTACGCACATTCTTTTTTCATTCCCATGGCTCCACCGACTCGTGGGTCGAAGGTGGAAAAATGCATGTGGCATGAACACAGGAACCAGAAGCGCCAACTTTTGACGGAAGAAACCCCTCAAAAGGGAAAGTTTCAGATTGAAACGTTAAGTGCCAGATGAATGATTCAAAACCATCGGGACAGCCCTACTCAAGAGTGCTTCAGCGCACCATTTCCGTGAATAATTGCGACGTTCCATAATTAGGTTAGGTAGGTACCTTCCTACCATAGAATCTACATCTGATGTTAAAGTTGTATCATGAACCATGCTTTCAAGAGGATAAAATGGCTGGTGGCTGGGAAATGCCTCTTTTTGTGGAATCAACCTTAAAACACGCACTTATAGTTACTACAAGTCATTCAGACATTCAGTTGCGAGTCAAGGCGGGTTTCTGTCCGCTTGAAAAGTCTTTTCTAAATTGCACTTCAGCCTCGATTCATTCACTGCTAATTTTTCTGTTGAGCGCACCTGATACATATCAGTGTACGTAGCGACTACAATTGATGTCATTCTTAGAGATTTTGTTTTGTTATGTGTTTGTAGACCCATTTAAAAGGATCCTGTAGCGTGAAATTGGCACGTGCACTTAATACAAAAGTCCTAAACATATCGGTCAAGGTAAATTAATAATCCGCATTGCATCCGAAAGAACAATGGTAGAATGCTGTAGCTGTAATTTTAGAAATAGCACATTAAATGTTATGCTGAATTTTATTCACTTATGTATTTCTTTACTTTTTTTTTTTTTTTTTTTTTTTTGGTGGAGGTGGTGGGAAATCGAAGCTTCCTATGCATCTTCCTCTTCAACCTTTTTTGTGAACATTGTGCTCAGCAGGATGCCTTGTGGTCAGTTTAATGTTTAGGGTTACATTTATTGGGATCTGGTAGCTTGGAGAAGAATTGATTGGCAAGATATTGCTGACATCGTTGTAGAAGAGTATATTTGAGGAGTTTACTTTCAAAAGGGTTTACTCTCAAAGGAGGGGGGGGGGGGAGAAGTTTGGTTGCCCTAATAAAATTTAATGGTTATCCCAAATTACTGAACTGCTTAATTCTTGGTTCGAGTGATGAAAATATAGAAGTTAGGAATTTTCTATGGGACGATTTCAACATTTTAAATTTGGATAAGTGATCTTTTTGGTTGAAACTTGGTTAACTGCCCTTTTGAAGAAAAAACGGCGTCCAACGGAAAACTCACATTACATTGGTGGGGTTAGTTGACTTAGTCTTATGACTGCGTGAATTCACATAGGTGACAGAGAACAGCTTTCTCAGGGTCAGCTCGTTTTTTGCTAACCCGATTCTTTGAGAATCAACTTTTCAGGTCCAACATAAAATCGAATCAAAAAATCAATTTATTATAATAGTTATAGTACTGGTAGATACCATCCCTATACCCAACCGATAATCTCGGGATACGTTTCAGTTGTGCTTAGTGGTTCAGTGATGCTTAACACTATCAACATTAAATTAGCGAAAACCCCGAGAAACATTGTGCTGAGTACACTCCAGGCCCACAATCACGGCGCACAACCAATAACACGCGTGCCCAAGAGCCGCCGTGGGTCGCCACCTGTTCAGCTCGGGAGTTATCCTGGCGAATCATATTAAATATTTTTGCTTCCGAGTCTGCGAAGCAGCGGAGCCTTGTGTTCACTTTCGGGAGAAAAAAAATTTTTGTTGTCCGAATTCAAAATTTTCACTCGCATTTTGCGTTTCATAGCCTACTGAACAAATTTGGTTCCGTGTCTGTCGGTCTGTCGGTCTGTCCGCATTTCCTTGTTACAGCCATAATTTCCACAATTTTGAATGAATTTAGCTCAAATTTTGAGGGATTATGCGGATAAGGCTCCTTGAGGTCCCATACGAATTTCATCACAATTGAATCAGCGGTACGCTCTGCGCATGCGCTAACGTGAAATTCTTGAAACAGACATAACTTTCTCAATTTTGATCGGATTTCAATCAAATTTTCAGGAATTGTGTGCGTATAGCTCTAGATGGTACCCTGTCAGTTTCATCACGATTGAATCAGCGGTACGCTCAGCGCATGCGCGAACGTAATTTCCTTGCCACAGCCATAACTCCTACAATTTTGATCGGATTTCAATCAAATTTTCAGGAATTGTGTGGGTATAGCCCTAGATGGTTCCCTATCAGTTTCATCACGATTGAATCAGTGGTACTCCCTGCGCATGCGCGAACGTAATTTTCTTGTTACAGTTGTTACGTTCATTTTGAACTTGGCACGAGGAAGCTCATGTGCCATTGCCTTGGCAGTGTATTTCAGCAATAATAATTATTGTAACAATTATTGTAGCAATTATTGCTGCGCTAGAGTTACCCCGGAAACTATTACCAAACTTATCAGGAAAAACACATTTTTAGATATGCGCGTTTTTGAAAAAACCAATCCTTTCAGCTTGCAGGATAATGTCATATTATGTACCTCTTTCACATATTATATACAGTTCACTACGGGTGGGATATAATATATCCCATATTATACCATTTTGGTGGCAAACTCAATTTTCAGGTCGCCTGGATAGAAACGCTCTAGGAGGGAAATCAATGCAGTATTATACTCATTGCAGTATAATACCCCATACAATACATGTATACCCCACATGGATAAACGCCCTTTTGAAAGTAAACTCATTTCATGTCTAGTCGGTACAAGCGGTATCTACAAGTCACTCTAATTGAGATCAAGCCTAATGCTGGCTAAAAGCACTACAAATCATTAAGAACAGATTCTCTGCCGACCAGATCCGAATAAAGTAGGGAACTGCAGTTTCCATGGACACATTGGGGCAAGCTTGGAAGAAAGTTGAGAATTAATTAGTAAACCGACCCTAGCTAACAATGATCGACGTTTCAAAGGGGGGGTCTAAAAGAATGCGGCCGAGTATGTCCTTCTATTACGACCACCAGGTTATCGATTTATGGGATGTTTGCCGCGATAGTTTATCTTAGAATAGCATCTCATTCCAAAATATCGGGAAGTGGGATATTGTATCCTGAATATTGAATTAATAATGTCTAGCGGCAAAGGCAATTGGATTTTCTTTTTCAGTTAAAAAAAAGAAAAAGTTTTTCATTTTTATTCTTCAGAAAATCCGATTGCCGCTAGATGTTTTTATTCCCCAATTAGGGATGGGTATCTTTATAACAAAATTGGCCATATCGATTTTATATCGGACCTAAAAAAATTCTCCAAAAATCCAGCAACCGAAAAGCCGACTTTGTCAAAATTCAATTAAAATTAAAATTTTTTTTTTTGTAAACGCAATTGTTTGCCGAAACGTAAGGAAATAACGAGTTAGTTACTGAAAAAATTACTTATTAGTAAGAAAATTTGAAACTCAGAAGCTAAAGCAGTGATACGAAGAAGCGAAGTCAGGCAACTAAATTAGAACCTAATTTACAAATTCAGACAACCGATTTACCGTTAATGTTGGTTTTACTCTTTGGTGGTACCAGCCCAGAATGAAGAAATTGAACAGACTGTTCCTTACACTTATCAAAAGAGAGTTTGATGCTTCCGTATGTACGCGTTCATATCGTTGGAGTTTCCCAATGTTGGATCTGACTGGGCCACTTCGTGATTCATATTACTTCATCCGTTTTGGGGAGGATCTGCGAGTGACCAGCATTAAATCGATTGAATGTAGGTTTTCCGGGTAAAGATCTTTTTTTTCGACAAATCGGGTACCTACGTGTCAATGCCCATCCCTACCTCCAATTTCCGATATTTTGGGCTTAACTATATTTTGGTCAGAGTGTACTTTATTTCTTCTCTATCACTGTACAAGGACAGTCAGGTTTGACGATCTCACACAACGCAACATCTCTGAAAATTCATCGGGTTTCGTCTAATAGAATCCTCAAGTATTCATATTCTATTTCACACTGCCCACTGTGTTATAATGGAACAGGGATGAGTCATCCCGGATGACTAATCACTAAACGAAAGTGTCACGTTCATTTGATGTTTACGCTATTACGTAGTATTTGATCACGTTAGCGCTCCTAAACACTGTTTCATTTGTATCATTTTCTCACTCATTTTTACAATGATTGGTGTTGCCTGCTAACAGCTTATTGTGACTTGTCATTATTTTTATTTTGAAATGAGGGATGTTTCCCGAAAAAGTTCTCTATCGAGTATTCGTGTGAGCACATAAATATGTTATTTGCGGGTTAATGCCATCCCATTCTAATTCGACCTTCGTTAGACATTATATAAATCAACCGTGGACTGATTGGTGCTTGGAAGGGGGTGATCGAATTTGTGGGGTACGAAACAAAATTACGAGGAGGTTTAGTGGTGGGTATTCCACGTAGCAACTAACTTCCTATAACTCGATTGCTTGTCCCGCCAATTATCCAGATTTTGAGTCTTGAGCAAAACTCTCCTGAGTGACCCACGCAATATTTTCGTAAGGTGATGTTCCCTTCAGATGTGCCTCAGTAGTTGACTTTTCACCTTTTCCCAGAATAGGGTAGAAGTCAAAGCATATCAATATCCGCTGTATAGATAGGGGTTTGACGAGGGACCAGGTGGGACGAGAAGGCGGCGGGATTGAGGATGCTCCCCTTTTCATGTCAAGGACTCTTCCCTCAGCCTCCCGTTTACATATTGCGATCCTGAGTGAACAATTTCTTCTGCTCTCAATCGACAAAATGATATACAGACTTACATTTCTCACACTTTATACTGCCTGAGAGCCGAATGAGATCGATGGATGCAAAAATTGTCGATGAAAGACCTCATTCTCCTAGTAAATGTAGTTTTTGTACTTGGGGAAAACTTGAGTACAACAAGCGGCCTATATGACCAACTAATTTCATAAAAATGTGGAACAGTAAATTAGTAAATGTTATCAAACCTGTTGAAATAAGAAAGCACACTCATACTTCCTCTTCTTCTTCTCTTGGCGTTACCCGCGAGGGTCAGGGCCTCCTCAATTGATGTCCGCCAATTCCTATTCTGTGCTACTGCTCTGTAGTATGTAACGAATTTCAAGTATGGAACGAATATTTGCCGTTTACCGGATAAGGACTACTGGCGTTACAACGCCATGAATCCATTGTAGTTGTCATTCTGGCCTCTTGGGCAGTCCACGAAGCGGGCTCACGTTGATGAAACGGATGACGTCCAAGTCCTTATCCAGTCAATGGCCTCTTGATTCGTACCATGTCTCCAGGCGAGTTCCTCAGGATCGAAGACGGCCCCCAGAATCCTCCAAAAACTTCCTTTCGAAGTGTTGCAAGGTCTTTGTCAATGACCATGTCTCAGCACCATATGGTCCTATATAGTACAGAATGGGTTGTATGAGGGTTTTGTATAGGCGTATCTTTGCTGCGCGGGAAGTCATCCTATTTTTTAGTTGTTGAAAATAGCTTCGGTTAGTTACCTGCATCTTACGCTGCACTTCACATTCCACCACATTGCCCTTCGTCATTAGAGATCCCAGATAAACATACTCGACGATGTCGAATGTGTATCTGTAAACTTGGACTCGTTCGGGCACTTTTGTCGTTTTGGTGGTCTTATATTTCGTCTTGGACTGGACAACTTGCAGTCCAAGCTTCGTAGCGGCTACCTCAAGAGCAGAAGACGCCTCGCCCATGGCCTTCCTACGGTGGTATTATCAGGATTTGTGCTGTGCGGATGAAGATGTACTACCCCCCCCCCCCCCCCCCAGCCCTACTTGCACATCTGACTGATGGCCACAGGCTCCTGATGGCAAAGTTGAATCGCAGGCAATTCGAGTTCGAGTTCTTCCCATCAGTGGCTGGTCCCTGAACACAGGACCAACCAGCTGCTATCGGGTCACAGGGACTTTGCTGCAAACCTCCGTAGGCTGTGTGTGGTGCACAGACCCGGAGGGCTTGGCGAGACACGTGCGTCGGGGCTGCCTACATTGAGTGGGAGCAGGATTTTCTAGAGCAGGTGAATTGGGATGCCGAGAACACCGAGAGGCTCAAAGCGAGTTCTTCCCATTGGTGACTCGGCGGCTGGAGATGTCGTGGTTGGTCCCCAAGCACAGGACCATCCAGCTCCTAAATGGTCACAGGGACCTCCTTGTGAACCTCCAACGGCTGGCGCTGGTCGAGGACCCCAGCTGTGCGTGGTTGGCTGTGGGCTTGGCTGGGCACGTCTTTCGGGGGCTGTCTTCGGGCTGGCATTCGGTGGGGGGGGGGGGGGGGGATTCGGAGAGGAACGTGCGGTCCTCGGCATGTCTCGGCGGCAAGAAGGCCCCGGACGGGGGATGCGGGCCCGGACGGGAATGATGGCTGGCTGAACTGGGCTTCTTGGTAGCCGTCCCCGTGGGCCCTGATCCAATAGTCGAACCCCAGGGCTCGTTTTGTTCACACGTTATAAGGGGTGGTCGAGCAGTGGCTCTCATACAGGTTGTGCGAGCCCTTCTCGCCACCAAAAGACTGGGGGGTGCTGCTGAGAGCACTGAATATTGTACTCACGGGCTCTTTCCAGAATCGTTCCTAGAACTAATTCAGTTGTACTTTTCCCTCTCATTATGCCTGCCTGATATTTAACTATTTCTCGTTAGGCGCAGGGCAGGAGCCTGAAAATTTATAATACCCCTGGGTTAATTAGTTTTAGTGAACCTTTGACAAATACCTAAAATGGTTAGGTAAACACGATCATTTGGTTCTCATCGTGACAAAACCCTGGAGGCTATAGTGAAATTCTGCGTTTTCAAAGCATATTAATCCTTTGTTATGGTTGAAGAGACAGCGGAAAGTGGGTTTTATCGATTGTGCGCTAAACATTAATTTTCGTGATGCCAGCTTCTCGGTGAAGACAAACCTTTTACTCCTGTGAATTCTCTGTCAGCGGTGTTGGAATACAATTTCACTGGGGGAACTTCAGGCGTTCGTCTACTACCTGAACCATTTTATGTATTATGTATTCCGTTCTGCCTTTGATCTTCTGTTCATTGTCAGTGTGAATGAGCTCTCAAACCGCCTTGCACTCTTCATTACAATCTTCTTTCCAGTTGATGGAAGCAAATGAAACAGACTTCATGTAACTTGTCTTTTTTAACCTTAGATTAAGCGAGGAAGTTTGTTTGTTTGTTTCAGATGGTGTAGAATCGTAGTAGAATATGCTGAAAATACCAAAAGGCTTGAAAAAGAAGAAAAAAGGGAAAAAAGGCAAGAAAGGCAAGGAAGACGAGCTTTTTGATCCCGAGGAACTCGCTGAGCTTGAGCGCTACAAGAAAGAGAAGCAGCAGAAAGAAGCTGAAGCAGCAGCAGCTGCACAAGCCCAAGCAGGTGAAGCCGGTCCTTCCGA
Source organism: Pilophorus perplexus (assembly GCA_955831195.1). Lineage (NCBI taxonomy): Eukaryota > Metazoa > Arthropoda > Insecta > Hemiptera > Miridae > Pilophorus > Pilophorus perplexus. Next base: position 27,606,764 of record OY037008.1, read on the forward strand.
AGTTACTGAAAGTGCTGAGCCGGCTGACGAAGAGGAGAAAGAGGAGTGGGAGAAATTTAAAGCGTTAACATCCGGCGTAGATGACATTTTAAAGAAGACCCAGGAGGAACTAGATCGGATCAAGACTACTAGTTACTATCAGAAGAAACCTCCAGGCCCGAGTGTACCAGAACCCACAGCTAAGCCCGCAACAGCACCTGTCGCTCCACCACGTCCCCCAAAAGGTAAGTGGGTTGGGTTTGAAGAAGGAGCGTCTGAAGAACCACAGGACGAAGTTGAAGGTGTCAGAGTCGAAGTCACACACGCCGAAGGGGATCCATTCGAAGCAGAAAAAGTTGAAGAGGAGTTAGAAGAAGAAGAAAGCGAATTTGAAGATGATGCAGATGATCTATTTGACACAAGCTACGTTGATGTTGTAGCCAGTGGGGAAGTCAAACTTGTTTACGTTCCTGACAGCCCAGAACTAGAAGACGAAGGCCCTGATCCATTTGACACATCAATCGTTGATAAAGTAATAAAAGTCGATCCATTAGAAGAGAAGAAGAAGAAATTAGTTAGTTTAGGGTGCGCCGTTGAAGTTCTTACCGGCAAACTCGAAAAACCCGTTGACGTCCCACCCGAGATTGTCAAAACCCAAAGGAGAAGGCCTCGACCTAGGGATTTACTTTTGGGAAGCTTTGACGAAGGCCCTGGCGTTGTTGTTGAAGACACAGAACCTGAACCTGTTCAAAGGTCAATTTTAGATGACGATCCAGTATTTGCAGAAGAGACTAGCGAAATTCTTGGTCTCCCTCCGGTAACGCCGCTTGCTGAGGTAAAACCCATAAGTAGCCCGTTGCCCGCTGCCAAGCCGAAATCACCTCCGAAAGAGCCTGGCATCGACTTGAAAACACTAGTTGAGGAGTTTGTCGATTTCGGCTCATCGCAGGTTGAAGACCTCATTCCGCCTGTTATCAATCAAGAACCCGACGAATTTGACGACGAATTCGCTGCTCTTGCTGCCGAATCGCTTCACAAAACCGAAAAAGTCAAGCCTCCTAAACCTCCACCACCTTCAGTACAACCACAACCGGCTGTACATAATCTTTCGGACGACGAATCCAATGTAGATGGAGACGATCCTTTTGACACGACTTTTGCCTCTCAAGTTCTTCCTGGTAAATTTGAGCTGAAACTCATTGAGAAAGAAATCCTTCACGATAACGTTGCAGTAGTTGGAACAAACCCAGAATTGAAAATACAAGAAGTTTTGAAGAATTCGGAGCTCAGTGCAAAAGTTAACGTTGAAAGTGAACAACTGAAACCTAAAAACGATCTACTTAGTGGAAGTGCTTCTGATTTGAGTCAACTCGCCCATTCACCTTTAGCGCCAAAAAGCTTTGAAGATATCGAAAACGCCTTCCCCGGTGACGATCCCTTTGACACATCAGTCGTTGAGAAAATTGTCGCTCCTGGCAAAACTGAATTGAGATTTTTAGAAAAAGAACTACTCACAGGACCGCCAGTTGCACAGGTTGATGACGATGACGATTTTGACCCCAGGGCTGAAGAGAAGTCAGAAAAGTTCGTTTCTAGGCCGGACAATCTAGTGGTGGGGAAAAGAGGATCGGCGCCGAAAGTCGTAGCTTTCAACGTACAAACACGTGGTCAACCGGATCTTTTGGCAGTTGACCAGGAAGAGAATTCTAAAGTATCCAAGCCGTTGACTCCGTACTATCCGCCGGCACAATCAAACGAAGAGAGTGCGGATCCGTTTGACACTTCGTACGTTGTCAGCAAACCCGGCAAACTCGAGCTGCAAATTCTAGAGCAAGAACTAGCAGCAGCACCAGAGATCAAAAGACGCCTTTCGGACGACGATTTTGACCCGAGAGGTGGTGAACCGTTTCCAACCAAACCCGCAACTTTGCCAGTTATCAATCCTGATATTCTGTCTGGTGACGTTAACGAAGAGATAAAACTTCACACGCCGGTTGTTCCTCAAAAGGCCATCGGAGACGTATCAGCGAACTCAGTGGATCCTTTTGACACTTCAATCGTAAGCGCTCTGATACCAGGCAAAGCTGAAATTAAAATACTTGAAACTGAGTTGATCTACTCTCAAACTCCTGCTGTAAAACCAGTCACCAACATCACTGAAGAGCTGTTGAAGAAGAGCGCGCAGAGCACCAGTTCAAGGAAGTTGTCTGTGGACTTGGTCCTCGAGCAAGACTCCGAAGAAATCACCGTAAAACCCCTAACGCCTGTGACTGCCGGTTCTTTCGAACTCGACGATGGCATAGACCCATTTGACACTTCAGCAGTTGAAAATATACTTCCTGGTAAAACGGAAATCAAACTGTTGGAATCTGAATTGCTGTCTTAAACATGGCTAACCCTTTTCTGTTTGCCGAAGAACCGGCTAATCCCAGCAATGGGTCGGTCGCTTTCAACCCCTTCCTGTCCGGAGGGGTGGAAGACGCTCCAGCTGACAATCCTTTCATGAGTGCGTACACTGCGCCTCAAGACCAAAATGTGTTTAGTGGAGGAAGCAACCCGTTTGCTTTTGGAGGAGCAGACGAATCCAATAACATATTTGGCGTTGAAAATACTGAAGAAAGTGGAAATTTCAATTATGAAAATATTTTTGCTTCTCAGCCGACTTCGGGTATGGATATATTTGGTAGTTCCGGTGTGCCCTTGGAAACGAAGCCGACAGAAAATATTTTTGCTTCGACGGAAGAGCAGCTTATATTTTCTCCTCCTCAAGAGCAACCAGTTTCAGGAACAGCGACTCCGAAGAGACCACCACCTCCGAGACCAGGGCCTCCCAAAGAAACGAAAGATTTGATTCTAAGTGTGACTGGAGCTATGGAAGCTACGTCGTCTGATCTTCTGGATAGACTTCAAGCCACCAGAACGCCTAGTCCGACGCCAATGAGAGACCTTGCTTCTCCAAGTCCGACCCATTTTGGGGACCTTCTCGATGTGGATGGACCCGCAGCTCCTCCTCCAACTGCTGTACCGCAAGAAGCGAATCTCTTAGGGGATGATTTCGATTTTTCAGCTCCATCGATTGAAATGGTTGAAAAACCAATTGAGTCTCTCGTGAGCCCACCCCAGATTGAGTCTGTGGCTAGTATCCAACCAATGTTTTCGGCTCCTCCCTCTGTTCCTTCAGTGCCTCAGATCCCGCCACAGCCAAGCATCCCGGCCATGTCTCACGGAGTTCCCCAAGCAGTTCCCCCGGCGCCAGTCAGTATTGCTCATGGACCTCCTCCGAAACCTCCCGTACCTACTGCTGCTCCTTCATTACCTCCAAGCAGGCCTGCTCCCCCTAGTGTTCCAGAAAGACCAAAACTTCCTCCTCAACCATCCAGGCCACCTGCTCCAGTATTGCCCCCACGTCCAACAACACCCGAAGTCAAAGTTGAGACAGTCACTAACGAGAGTTCATTTGGTGATGTATTCGGAGGAACTGACAACACATCTGGTGACGTAAGCACTGACGTATTTTCACAAGCGGCTCCAGTCTCCGAAGCATCCGCGACACAACCTCATACAGACCTCTTCAGTACTGATCTTTCCGACGATGTGTTCACAGCGCCAGGCCAAGAAGGTGGCAGCCCTTTCACGGATTCAACCGAAGCAAACGTCTTCCCAAGCGAATCCTCAACTCCCTTCCCCACATCAACTGCTACGCCAGTACCTGCTGACGATTTCGCTCTTAACTTCAACATACCACCCGCTGCTCCACCCAAACCCCCACCACCTGCTGTACCTCCTCAACCTCAGCCATACAATATATTCAACGCACCAGCACAACCCGAACCTACGTCTTTTAGCCAACCTACCCCTGTTGAAGCACCTTTCGCTCAGCCTACCCCTGTTGAAGCACCTTTCGCTCAGCCTACCCCCATTGCCCGACCTGCTCCGAGCCAACCGGACGACTTCGACGCTTTTGCAGCTAAATTCGACAGCGTTGGATTTGGAGATACAGCAGCCGACCCATTTGGAGATTCTGGAAATGTTGCCCCAGCTACCGATCCGTTTGATCCGTTTGCTACTTCGTTTGGAAGTGCTCCTGCCGAAGGTAAGAAATTGTTACATTATTCATTTTCTTCATCACTACTGCCTGCATTATTGCACTTTTTGTTGTTCATAGGTGACGCAAGTGGGTTTGGAGGGGACGACAATTTCGACAACTTCCTTTCCCTTCGTGAGCCTCCTCCAGTTCCTCAGGGCACCCCAGCGCACTTTAGCAGAGCCGAATCCGCTGAATCTGACGACAATGACTTTAATATTTTTATCAAGTGAGTTATACATGAAAAAATTACATTTACAGGGTAATTACAATTGGATGGCATTTTGCAACAATAGACTAACCGCAAAGGCGAACTTATGGCGGTTGACTGTGGCTTCTGTTGCTTGAATGTGGTTTCTGTACAGACCGAAACACCCTGAAGATCAAACAGGTGTGGACAATGGGCCTGTCCCGTCTCTGGCGCCTCCTCCCAAGAGCCTCAGCCAGGCGAACACGTTTCAGGACGGGAGCCCCCGCCTCAACCCGTTCGACATCTCTCAGGAACCCGCAAGCGCTGCTGTGGCAGAAAATGTATTCTCTCAAGGTACTGCAATCTTAAGAATTTCACTCGGTTTATACTCTTCGCGAGTTTATTTAAATAATTCCTTTGTAGCGCCAGGTCAGATGGCCCGGACGGACTCACAGGAAACCCCGCCGACCCCGCTATTCGACGAAGACGTGTCCCAACCTTTGGAAGACTTTCCGAGAATCCACTACACTGGCACTGGTTGGGAGATGATGCTCAGGCAGCCCAACAAGAAGAAAATCACTGGTCAAAGGTTCTGGAAAAAGATTTTCCTCAAGTTGGTCAACCAAGAAGCTCCCACTTTGCAGCTGTACAACAGCAAAGACGACAAAGACCCTTTCCAAGAATTACCGCTGCAGCCTTGCTATTCTGTATCAGACATTGGTATGTGTGAGTTCCTTTTTAGCAGTAGGTACTTGGGTGACATTTTTGCTGACTTGTCAACTTTTCAGGTGCTCAACAGTTTGATCAATATGGGAAGATCTTCACGGTTAAGCTGCAATTTGTTTTCTACAAAGAACGACCTGGCGTGCGACCCGGGCAGGTGACGAAAGCCGAGCGAATCACCAACAAGCTGAGCCAGTTTGCCGCCTACGCCATCCAGGGAGATTACCAAGGAGTGAAGGAGTTTGGGAGCGACTTGAAGAAACTCGGCCTCCCCGTGGAACATGCTCCTCAGGTAGGTAGTTTGGCTTGGAACAGCATTAGGAAAGAACGAAAGAAGCTCACTTGTGACTCGCATTTGCACAGATCTCGCAGCTCTTCAAAATCGGCTCCCAGTCTTACGAAGACATGAAACAGTTTAGCATGTGCATAGAAGAATCTCTCTTCCGACTATCCGCTCACCGGGATAGGGCGCTCAACTACAAAATGGAAGAAGTTCAGATTACAGCTGTGGACGAACTCTACGTCGAGCAGAACTCCTCCGGAGTCGTCGAAAAGCAAATAGCCCGAGTCCGACTCTTTTTCTTGGGTTTCCTATCAGGTATTTACACTCATCGCAATTCTACTGTAACTGAATGCAACTTGAAAACAATCAACTGTTTTTTCCATTCATTACAGGAATGCCGGACGTTGAATTGGGTGTGAACGATATCGTACGACAAGGGAAGGAGGTGGTGGGGAGGCACGACATCATCCCTGTGGCGACGGAAGAGTGGATCCGATTGGAGTTAGTCGAGTTCCACAGCTGCATCCAGTTGGACAACTACGAGCAGAACAAAACGATCAAGTGAGTTTAGATTGTTGCTGTAGAAATTAATTTTTGGTGAAGATACAATACGTAGTAAACGCCTCATGTATAAAACTTTATTCGTTATTGTTAATTTTAGGTTTAAACCACCAGATGCGATGTACATAGAGTTGATGCGGTTCCGTGTGAGGCCGCCTCGTAACAGGGAACTTCCACTCCAACTCAAGTGTACCATCTGCGTTACTGGAAATAAAGTAAGTTTGATTTGTAGTGAAGTGGTTGATAATACGCGTACCTACGCCACTCATGCAAAAACTGGGGCCTCGCTTGGTCCTGTAACACTTCATTATGTGTACTCATTACCGTAGGTGGTAAAATAAACTACCCTTCTGGGAACTTGGTGTCCATTGTGTCAACTTGAAGGTCAAAGTCCCATTTCTTTCAATCCACTCGCACTTTATTGGTCATGTGGTTCACCTGAGAGTTTTTGAAAGCTTGCAACTTGTCCAGAATAGGACGTAGAAAGTGGATGAGACCCTTAGCCTGTTGCCCTTTGGAAGGGTTGGTATAAGCAAAATTTGCTTATACCAACCCTTCCAAAGGGCAACATTTAATGATGTTTTACTATAGCCTAGTGAAATGGTGAAGGAAACGTCCAAAATCGCCAATTGTATCAAGTGACATAATTTGATATGGCTCCCTGGCTGGACCTAATTGTAACAAACGGCCTATGTCACAAATCCTGTTAGATTTGTTTGTCTTGCATGGATCAGACTGGTGAGGTGGTTAGGGTGAGAAGTGACTCCTCTGCTGAGTACTAAATTTTTTATTAAAATAAACAATTGTAGCGTGGGGACCGGTTTCGATCAACTAAGCTCATCTACAGCCCTGACAAGAATACCATTTGTCATTAGCACCAGAGAAAAACCATAAAATTATATTAACAAAGTAACAAAGTTATATTATACTGAAGGTATATGACAATGGTACAAATAGTGGAAATTATAACTGATGAAAACGGTCCAGAATGGTGGTGAAAACCCTTTAAACGGTAAAACTACAGGCCCTGTAGTTTTACCGTTTAAAGGTCGATCCACACATTTCAGTGTTTCAGTGAATCCTCGGCCATCAGAGCTCCGTGCGGCATGCAACGCTGGTGTGTGGACAATTTATCATTGATGCAATTGAAGGGCACGGAGCACTGATGGCCGATGATTCACTGATATCACTGAAATGACATTGTGTGGATCGACCGCCTCAGTTCAATAGTGTAACAACTCAAAAAACGTCATTTCGAGGAAATTGAGGGTGAAGATTTTGGTCTGCATTTATGCCTTTGTAACCCACCACCAAATGTATCAACTGGCGTAAAACCACATTACCCTTATTCTCCACGTATTTGTGCTTCACACCAAGTGCTTCCAAATATTTTTCACTATAAAATAAGTATGAAACTCTAATTAACAAAAAAATGTTCCGAGTTGTTACTGTACTGCACTGCTGAGTTCTGAGTGTGATTTTCTTCATTTCTTACTTCTATTTTATCAGTCTGGGTTGTTTTTCATGATGGGCACATTCCGTTTCCATCTTTTTTGTGCCAAAATAATTATGAAGGCTGTAATAACTCTGTTAGCACAGAGTAACAGAGAGCAGTGCTCTGAAGCCACCAGTGCTACCATGAGTGCAACACAGTAACATTTTGAGATGTCACTCTGTTGCACTGGAGACAGAATTGGCATTTTGTGATAAGACGAAATGTTACTGTATTGCACTGGAAAATCATCTGAATTCTGCCAAAGCAACAGCTGAGTTCTAAGTTTGATTTTCTTCATTTCTTACTTCTATTAAATAGAAATGATAAATAGAACTGATCAGAGAAGTGATCCAGTGAAATATTTACATAAGGGGAGAATAGCACATGGCCTTAACGTACCTACCAAGTATTTTACAGGTGCTTTCTAAAGACTGCTTGGAGGTGTACGGGTAGTATTGATCGGAAGGGCTTTTTTTTAATCTAATCTCTTCAGTAATCTCTACCCCCTCAAACAGCTAATAGGTGATGGGGGACCGCCCGCTTAAATAAACCCGTGGATTAGATTTTGTTTATGCACGGAATGAGTTTGAATCATTGTTAAGTACCACTTGGTAATAAGTGACGGAGTGTCAGGTCTGTTATGCACCAATGAAACCTGTTAACAGTTTGTGAAGTAGGAGGAGTGGGACAAAATTTACAAAACTGCCTCTACCGCTGTGTATTGTTGATAATAAAAATGTATCCTTTGTCATGTCCGATAAAAATGTATCCTTTGTCATGTCCAGGCCCACGATTTTCATTCTTCCTAAACTTGTTCTTTGCCACCAACAACGTTAAAAATCAAGGAATTCGCTTTGGGCAACAATTATTATTGTGAGACACCCAATAAAATGGGGGGGGGGGGGGGGGGGGGTGATTGGTGATGGGTGTGAACCTACAAGTGCTTGTGTTTCTAAATTTGAATTTAGATTCACTATATTTTTGTGTTGTGTGTTTGGCGGAGGCGTGAATCCTCGTTCTCGCCGCCGGTGTTGTGGAGGAAGAGGATGGGAGTATGTATGGGAACATTTCCTTCCAGAACATAACCCGAATTATTGTTGTACCTTACACGATATGTCGTGGTAGGTATAATACCAATAATTGATTCGCCCTGGGCTCGCAATTTACCGAGGAAAACGGCTGCAGCTACCCTAGACGATATGTCGTCAAAGAGGCTGGCCAGCTGACCCAGTTTCACGTGAGACTGATTTCCCGGCTTCTCTAAGCAAAATGTCGCTAACGGAGTCCTGGGCAACGGACACACGTGTCAGGATCATTCCCGTTGATTCAGCTTCCCGAAGCAAATTGTCACTTAGGACAAGCCGGGACCCGCCTGGTCAGCGGGTTTGATTCCTGAAAAATCACTGCGATTTGACGGGATTTGCTAATTATACAAAGAATGCCGCTATTATTCCCGTCTTTGAACGGTAGAAGAGGGCGGGAAGAGAGAGAAAGGCGGGTAAAACCCCCACAATTATTATTGTTAAATTTTGCTATTTCTGTAGTGTTACCAATTGAAGTTATTCTCGTGAAATTGCGAGTTTTTTATGTGCCGTTATTTGTCGTTATTTATTTACCTATTTAATTTTATATATTTTTTGTGCCCTACCTACATTTTCTTCTGAGTGTATCACTTTGGCCGTTTAATTAGACTTTTTGTAGGTATTTAGTAATTTCTTCGTTGATGTTTCAGGTCGAAATTCACGGGGACATTCTCGTGCCAGGATTTACGAGTAGGAAGCTGGGTCAAATCCCGTGCGAAGACGTCAGCGTTCGGATACCCATTCCAGAATGCTGGATTTACCAGTTCAGGGTGGAAAAACATTTCAGATACGGCTCCGTCAAATCAGCTCATCGGAGGTGAGTGAAAGGTGGACTGAAGTGTTGTTTGATTTTGTTGGTGGTGATTTTGAATGATTTTGATTTGTATGACTACAGGACAGGGAAAGTGAAGGGAATTGAGAGGTTTCTCGGTGCTATTGAGAATATGGAGCCGTCGTTGATGGAAGTCACGTCGGGTCAAGCGAAATACGAACATCAGCATCGGGCTATAGTTTGGCGTATGCCCAGACTTCCTAAAGAAGGACAAGGTAAAGAATTGTACGGACGAACTCGTCCATGTCCGCCATTTCGAGAATGTAGTTTTACACACCAAACGATACCTACTTTTCATATTCCAGGAGCCTACACGACTCACAACCTGGTGGTGCGGCTGCAGCTGACGTCGTACGATCAAATCCCCGACGAACTGGCCAAATACGCTTACGTTGAGTTTACGATGCCGGCAACAACCGTGTCCCATACGACTGTCCGCTCCGTGTCGATCCAGGACAGCGACAGCGACGCTCCGCCGGAAAAATACGTCAGGCATTTGGCCAGATGTGAATACAGGTCAGTAAAAGTTGAAGATGTCAAGGCTTACTGTGCCAATCGCAGGACGAGGAGCAGTAAAAAAAAGAACTATTCTTTTTTGGGGCAAAACCTTTTTTTTGTCGACTCCTATTTCTTCCGTTTTTTCAAGAAACTTCTTTTTATTCCTTTTTAGATCTCAATTTAAGAAAAAAAAAAAAAAAAAAATTAAAAACTTGGGATATACCAACCTAAGCCCAAACCACGAAAATCTTTCATTCCTTTCAGCATCCTTATGTTCATGTTGCAGGCAACAACCTCGTATCAGGTCGAAAGAATTGAGGAGGGAATGCAAAAATCGATCCGCCATGATTTTTTCTACACGGGTACCTAGTTTCAGGAAGAAATTCCGATTCGATTTGTTGGCTCCCTTGTTCTTTCGTCAAGACTTGTGTTCAACACTTGGTATTAGGTTACCTATACACCCTTATTTTGGGATTCGTCAGTTTTAAGGTTATTAAGCTCGTTTTTCTTGGCTATATGTTTGCAATTGAATATTACACATGGGTGAAATTATTCAATTACCACTATTATAGTGGTGTAATAGCTGTAATAGGTGTAGAATGTCCAGTCATTGTCAGAAAATGGATGAATAATTTTTGAAAAGGGTGGTGGCTGAAATGAGTGATCAGAATTTCAAATATTGAATGAAATGGTACTTGCGATGTTTTGAAGTTGAGCTAAAAATGGTAGGAAATACACTAAAACCTTCAGGAAAGCGTTAAAACCATAATAGCTATTGAATAACCTCCGAATTCGGTATATTAACTCGTGGGCATCCCACCAAAGTGTTACCTATGTGAGTTTGAGCCAATTATGAAGCCTTTTTCCCTCCGAAATCCTCCTAACCGGAGTTATCCCACTCTTCCACTCATCTCTACAGATTTTCTTCTTCCTACGGTGTTCATTTTCAATTATTTTGTAGGAAATTGCCAAATTTTTCCAAGGAGGAAATATCTAGCAAATGTTTTCCTCGAAATCCCTCTTCATTTTTTTTTCTTAAATACCTACCCTTCCCTTTTTCCTTTTTTCCTTTTTTTGGGGGTCCATGGCACTCCTCGGACTGCAATCGGCATGATTTGGAATTGGCCAAGCGGCAAAGCCAAACTAGTGTAGACGCTTCGTTCGGACTTGATGCTGAAAGCCAAATCGAATCTTTCGAAAACAAGTGTGGGCGTAATTTCGAACCAGCATCCTTAGCTTGATCCGCCCAGCCTCATTCGGCATTGGATCGTCAAGGATCGGGAATGGGGTCAAACTGAAAACTGTCTTCTCTACGCCGAGCTTTCGATGTTTATTGCATCTTCTTCAGGGCATAAGAAGTGTCAGGTTTTGATTAAATCCAGGTTGAAATATAAAATATTTTAGCTAGGAATTCGCAATTATCGTCACAATTAATAATTAATTGCTACTAATAACACAGGTCCACAAAAAAAGGTCACTTCGGACTCGAGAGGTTTCGGTGGTTGCTCTCCATGTTTTGGGGTCTGCTGAACACGAATCCGAAGCCCGTTTTGCGCCATCACGTCCAGTTTTTTTTTGTACACCCTCGTTTATCCAGAAAAGCAAAAATTCCCTTAATTTCTAAGTCGTCTACTCTAAGTCGTCTGGTTTCTGTAGGTACTTTTTCTGAGCGCTCTAAGGTACGCTATACTTTAGATTGTTTTGCGCTGAATCGAATGAGACCAATTGCAAGTCGCTAAGATGATTACTTACGGAGATACGACCTCTAGAAGTCATTTTTTAGGTCGGAAAACGCTGTTTTTGTGCACTTTTCTATTAATACAGTAAAAAATAAGGGTCCGGGGGAATCGGCTCCAACTACAAAGTAAACTGTGGACATTTCTGCGTCAAATGCCGCCAACTGCACCTCTGTGAATGCAATAGCCGATTTTTGGCGATTTTTCAAAGATATGAGAACTTTTACTCTCCCTTTTTCCCATTTCCTTTATAAGTGCTCTAATATATTAGCGTATATTATACGCGTTCCAACGCAAAATACAATTTTCTTGACTGTAAAAAATTTTTACAGCATTTTTCACAGCTTCTATTCCCGAAACTATGCACTGTTGAAAATGGTCTCATTCGATTCAGCGCGAAAAATGCTGTAGGGTACCGTAAGTCTAAGCGCTTAGGATGAATAGTACTTAGATGAGCCAGAAAATTTTGTAGTTGGAAATGGGAAAAAGGGAGAGTAAAAGTTCTCATATCTTTGAAAAATCGCCAAAAATCGGTTATTGCATTCACAGAGGTGCAGTTGGCGGCATTTGACGCAGCAATGTCCACAGTTTACTTTGTAGTTGGAGCCGATTCCCCCGGACCCTTATTTTTTACTGTATTAATAGAAAAGTGCACAAAAACAGTGGAAGAAATAGCGTTTTCCGACCTAAAAAATGACTTCTAGAGGTCGTATCTCCGTAAGTAATCATCTTAGCGACTTGCAATTGGTCTCATTCGATTCAGCGCAAAACAATCTAAAGTATAGCGTACCTCAGAGCGCCCAGAAAAAGTACCTACAGAAACCAGACGACTTAGAGTAGACGACTTAGAAATTAAGGGAATTTTTGCTTTTCTGGATAAACGAGGGTGTACAAAAAAAAAAAACTGGACGTGATGGCGCAAAACGGGCTTCGGATTCGTGTTCAGCAGACCCCAAAACATGGAGAGCAACCACCGAAACCTCTCGAGTCCGAAGTGACCTTTTTTTGTAGACCTGTATAATTAACTGTGCTAATTTTAATTATTAAAATTAGCACAGGCCTTTTCAACGAGAACATCATGTAATAAACATCGAAAGCTCGGCGTAGAGATCACAGTTTTCAGTTTGACCCCATTCCCGGTCCTTGACGAACAAAGAGTAGTGTTGGGTCGGTCCATCATCTTCAACTCATTCGGCATAGTGTGGTCCCGCGTACAAATTCTATTTATTTGAAAATGTGCAGCTTCGTGCCTCATTGACAACATTCTTAACAATTTCCAGGGTGGAAATAGAACACACGCAAGGGGAAGGGCCGGATGCCTACATAGCTGCAACAGCCGTCTCCAAACCGGCTCCCATCGTTGAAGAAAAGGAAAAGCCCCACGTGCCGCCGCCCGTCTCCGACAGCGATTCAGACAGCGGCTAAACGAACGATGCTATCAACCCTAGGGTAAAAATAATGTATGCCCCTAAACAGCTTAGCCATGAGCAAACCCTACGTACCAGCCCCTTAGTGCATATCTAGATATTTTATAAATGTAAATTTCGTGTGTCCGTGTACCCCGTAAATTTCGTCCCTTTGAAAAAATTACGCAATCAGCGCGAATATTTTATATGAAAATGTCGAACTGTGAACGCGCACTGGGTGACAAGAGTTACGAGCAATGCGTAGTCGTAGTACAATCCCTAAAATTAAACTCGTAGTATTATTATAATTAATAAGGATATTGTTACAAAAGCAAAAAATACATACCATTAAGCGATAAATTGTTTACTTGTAATTAGTTGGAATGGAGTAGCTGATAGATTGAAATGAGCGCATGTTTACATTCTGGAACTTGAGATAAAAACGAGCGGGATGTTGCGCATGAAGATAGATGGAGTCTACGTTCACTTTTTAGTTTCACATGTAACAGAGCCCAAAGGCAGAAGAGTGATTTTTTATGTTGGTTACATAACGTTTTTGGAATGTGGGGGTCGTTAGTTTGCAGAAGAAGTCATTGTGGGGGGTGTGCGTGAGTTTAGTGGGGGACAGGTCCGAATTCGGTTGTGGACTCCTCCGTCAAACCGCTGCTGAGTGATCCTGAATTGGGCGTTTGAGGGAGTTTTCTTCCTCGAGCAAGAGCACAGGCCTTCACTATGCTAGTCGGTATCATTCGGCTTAGGCCGTATGGCAAAACCTTACTAGTGTGGACGTCATTTCGAACCAAGTTTCCCGAATTCAACGTGCCACCTGGCTTGAGCCGCCTGGCCTCATTCGGCATAGTGTGGACTTGCTAATGGGCTCCTTGAAAAGGTCGAAATTTCACATTTCTAACGGCATATTCGGATTCAGCATACTTTAAGATCCCCTGATACAAATTTGCAGTTCAAAAATCCGTAATGCAATGTTTCTAGTTTTGGAACTGAAAGCTGACCTTGTTTCCCGTTTTGGGCTATTCTTGTCTAACCCTGTTTACATCACTCCACAAACTCCGGAGTGATGTAAACATTTGAAGGTAACGAGGGAGCATGATGCGGAAGGTTGGCTAACTTGCATCTCTCGGACCAATCAACAATGGATGTGGCAGAGCACGTCACGTCTCGTTGTCAGGCTACGGAATTTAATTTTTTCCCCCTAGGGCCCTAAATAATGGGGCCGACTTTTTGTGATGTTGACCCACTTTCGTTACCTACCATTGTTGCAAGACCTTTTCAGGGGGAAAAAAATTAAAAAAAGTGTTGCCGTTTGTGGTTGTTTCAGCATAGTACTTTCATTGTATTATAACTACTGGGGACCACCCCAGACACCCGGATTAGTTCAGTTTAAATTAAATTTTCAAGCAAAGAACATGGTACACGCTTTACACAATTATTTACAAAGGATATAATGGTATAATATACATTCATTGTATATTATACAAGATCAGCTTTTTGCTGATTGTGCATGAGGAATCCAACACCAGGAATAGGCTGTGGACACTCTGGCACTTATCGAGTCTCTGCCACCTGCCATGCTGTGGGTCAGGAGGTAGTCAGTCTGAACTAGGTGCTGGAAAGCCAGAGATCCGAGCTTGGTGGCTCTAAACCAGTTCCTGCCAACACCCTTGTCTTGTGGTAGGAGGTAGACAAGTTGAATCAGCTCCTGGAAATCCAGAAATCTGAGCTTTGAGGCCAGTCTCTGTCCCTGAAATCCGAGCTTGGTGGCTTTTAGCCAGTTTCTACCAGCACCCTTGTCATGTGGCAGGATGTAGTAAAACTGAATAAGCTCCTGGAAATCCCAAAACAAAGCTTGGTGGCTAAGAGACAAAATCGCGAGACAAAGGCGATCGCACGACATTTTGACCTTTAGGCTCCACACAATTACATCGCCCATGGACCTGTTGGGGGTGGGGTGTAGGGCAATGAGGGGGATGTTAGGCAAAGTGGGATGAGGCTTCGTTTATTGATAGAGGGGGGTATGGCACTTCATCTCATCTGCAAACTGAATTACTCCCTGCAATGCATGTACTACCTACCACCCTGATATCATTCAAGGAGCCCGTTGCAGCTTGGTTAGCAGTTTGGGGTCAAAACTTCCCCACAACCGTTTTCACTCTTTCCAGTCCTTGCCCAGAAAATATTGCAACTTGCTCACGCTGGCTCCTGCCACTCCTACCACACTGTCGACTCCGAGAAAACATCAGTTCACGAGTTTACTACTAAAATTGAAATTTTGATGTTTTGTATAAGATATGCTTGAAAATAATAAGACCGTGTTGGTACAATGCAGGTACAATTAGTGATAGCAGTGCAATACAAGTTTATGATTTAATTGTTTTTAAATTATGTAAAGCAATGAATACAAATTTACTTGGGCAATTTACTTTTGATTTTTATGAACTTCCAAATTGTTCATTTGGGAATTAGGTCTGCTGTACTGAACCCCCTGCATTTTAAAAAATTTTTTAAACTAAATTAAACACCTAACGGTGCTTACGTTACCCAACACCAATACCATCTTACAAATACCCAAATTTTGGCCCCTTTTAGATGTCGTGCTGATGAGCTTTGAGTGTGTTCCCCTACATGTGTACAGTTTTCCCACCCAAAATAAAACCCCTTACTGTTTAAGAGCTGTACATTTCTATTCTTATAAATTAAAGTTGAAGTTCCGAGGATACAAAAAAAAAAAAAAAACCTCGGCCAAAGAGACAATACGATGTGATTCCTCTGTAGGATAAATTCAAATATGGAAAACCGAACCTTGGATAGGATAAAACAATATTTAAAAATTGAGTTGAAAATGATAACGATGATAAAATGGCCCCTTTAGCGGAAAATCTTGCGTCAAATACGTAATGAGACACTTGTTCCAGGGTTCTGTATTCATTATATTTTGCGTGTCCTCTCCCTTGCATAGAATAGTGATATTGGTTATGTTGAAGACGAAAAATGCTGGTTTTAGGGTTCACAATATTAGCTTCTACTGACCTCTGTAAAAACAAACAAATAAATGTGTGTCGTAGGCGTTCGCATAGATTGTAATATTGTTTGTAATAACGGAAACTTCCTAAGCTTATACGTGTATGTTGACTGTTGTCCAAGTATAATAAGTATATATATTGTTTTGTTTCTAAAGTTTATCAGGTTGTTTTTTCAATATTGTTTGCGTAAGGTTAGCGTTAGGCGTACCATTTGCATTTCGTACAGTTTATAAAAAGGGAAATAGGCGTAGCCTAACAAAAAATACCAACTTGTGTGCGCTTTTGGATCAATAATGTACATATGTGTGTTCCCCTCCGTAACGCCTCTCCTTGTGTCGCCTTTTATATCCCGCGCTTTGCTCCGTAGCCGTGTGTAGTAAATTTTAATCGGTTCGAAGGTATTTTTTTTACACTTTTTCTGGGGAGTTGAATATTTTTGGGCTTGTTGTGAGTTTGATGAGCTAAAAAATTATTGCTCAACGAAATCCTTCTTCTATAATTTAACTTGAAAATTTGCCATAAAAAATGGTTGAACGTTGACATGGCCTACTTTTCCAAGTTAGGTATACTAAATTAAATTTCATCGATACAGTTGTTTCAAATTAAAATTTCAATAAAATTCACTGCTCAAAAATTTCCAATTTAGCAATTATGACGAAAATATACAATTCAACCAAAATTTATAAAATAGAAATGAAATGTTTCAAACAATTTTTTTTTTTTTTTTTTTTAATTTTAACTTTTTTTCTTCTTTATGTCACTCCCTCAAAAGAAGTGTAAAAACCTCAAAAATTATTTGGTTATTTTTTAGACAAAAAAAGTTGTGAAATTTCATTTGTGATTTTCAGAACTCTTATTCATTCTTACGAATCTTACGTCTCGAGGAGGTCAGACGATCGATAGTGTAAAATGTCAAACTCAAATAGTGCCAACTTCTCTCGGCATTTTGTGGAGTTGTAAAATACATTTAACAATTTAAAGAAACAATTAAAAGAGTTAGATTCTTCTAAATGAGATGCATCTCTTCATGACGTTTTCCATGAATTTTTCAAACTTGAATGTATTGCGTACTTGAAGCTCTATATTTTTCGAAATTTTTGCAGAGAGGGGCCAGTTCAATGGTAGACTGAAGTGTCGGTAGATGGAATTCTCTTCTTCAACGTGGAAAACTCCACAATATTTACCACGCTGTTTCCGTGTCTATCCCATAAACGTAAAATAAAATATTGTATCGCTAAGAAATTATATTACAAATGAAAACCAATATGATAATTTGAAGTGCAGCAGCAGGAATATTCGTGTACTTATTTATGAAACTGTATAACGTGGGATGGAAAGCTCTCTAATTTAATAAAATGTATATAAAAACCATTGTAAAGTTGATAATAAGCATCTGTAGTCAAATCACGTTAAATTAGTGACAAAATAAGTGATACCTAATGCTATTTTTAGTCGTATAAAAATGTGCGTTAAATCATTATTCTGAAAAGCTGTAAAGTTATAGATTTTAAAACTAGTCTTATCAAACTCGTAATGTATTAATTATCTTTGAACACGAGTTTGAGTGAGATGGGATGAAATTGTTGATAAATTCCCTACGTTAAAATATTTACGGTAACTTGTTGATAGTAGCATGAAAAAAAGTATAAAGCAATTTTTCTTTCAATTTTATTGTGATCTCCGCCAGAGTGGATCCATTTTCATTTGAAACGTTTTGATCTCCTTTGAACGGAGTAGAGTGCTTATCTAGTCATGAACACTATGTATAATGAAACTTTGTTGTGGAAAAGTGAAAATAAAAAAATGACAACTGGCATTTTGCCTTGTTCTATCCCCAGTTATCGGTTGATAAAATCCCTTTACCGTTCAAATTCTGTTTGATTTCCGCCATTGCATTACTTCACATCTTGATGCCTTTCCCTGGTATTCCTTTTCATTTTGCTTCCGAGTCTGCAAGGCATAGGAAGCATTGTTTTCACCTTCGAAATGAAAAAAAAAAAAAAGCTCCAAAATCAAAATTTTCACTCACGTTTTGCGTTTCAGAGCCTCCTGAACAAATTTGGTTCCGTGTCTGTCTGTCTGTCTGTCCGCATTTCCTTGCCACACCCATAACTTCCACAATTTTGATCGGATTTCAATCAAATTTTCAGGAATTGTGTAGGTATAGCCCTAGATGGTCCCCTATCGGTTTCATCACGATTGAATCAGCGGAACGCTGTCCGCAGGCGCAAACGTGTTAACATATAATTATAGCCGTAACTTCCACCATGTTGATCCGATTTCAGTCAAATTTTCAGGGATTGTGTGTGTACGGCCACTTGAGGTTCCAAATAAATTTTATGAGGATTGAATCAGCGGAACACGTTGCGTGGGCGCAAAATGGTGATTCAGGTCATCCTCAGCAACGTGGAAGAAGTTGGTTGTTAGGATGGTTTGTTTACGCAGCCAACGATTTTAAAAAGATCTCGAGTCAAAATTCCAAGAGGTTAGAGATCCAAAGGATGAGGTGCAGTGTCGTTCACAGCAATCGAACTCGAAGCAGTACCGCACTGCCACTATAATATAGTGGCATACAATATACCTACATATTATGTAGGTAAAGTAAAAATGTTCAAAATCTGCTAAACTCTCTCCGGTTCACCCTTGGACGTTGAAATTTGAGACGGAGACCTTATGGGAGTACAAGAGACGATTGAAATGACGGGTATTCTCCTGGTCAGCTGAGTGAGTTAAAATCAGCGCATGCGCGACGTAATTTTCTTGTTACAGTCATGACATACATAATGATGACATACTGTGAGGGCCACGAGGAAGCTTCTGTGCCATGTCCTTGGCAGTGTATTTTTTTTCTCGTTTTATTTCATGATTCCTTTTTTTCTCAAATCTCATTCGTTTTTTTTTCTATTTTGAGGTTCCATGACATTGTCGCTCCTCGGCCTCGGTTAAAAAATCCTCTACTCATTCGTTGCTGTCCATTCATCATGTATGATGAATGGACACTTTTCCATTCTTTCAGCTTTTCTCGATCAGTAGGCAGGAAACTAAATGACCACATAGAATAAAGCGGCTTTTATTTGATACTCTCTATTTTTCAAATAACTCTTGATTTTTCAAACACTTCCCCTTTCAAAAACACACTTTTCATCGACCGGATTTCGCCTACTTTCGAAGCCGTTGCAGCCTTAGGTTGACAATAATGAACTTTAGCATACTCAATCAATATACTCGTAACATACCTAACAATAAAATGAGCTTATTTTAATAATTTTTTTATTCAACAAACAACTTTCTCATATCTTCGTACTTCACTTCACGTATTTCCGTGTCAACAAGAAAACAGAAACATATTGAATTTTGTATAGTCTATTATGTCTACGAACAAAGTAAAAAATCGACTATTTAAATTCAAAATGACAAATCAACGAGGGAATAAGGGGGCAAAGCTTGAATATTTATCGATACATTCTGGACAAGTTGATTGTTTTCGCGGTTGCTGTCTCGAAAGTGTTGAATCATAATCGACAAGTTGCAGCCGTCACTGAATTTACAGCAACCACATTTTTAAAACAGGATGGTACAAAATGTGACAATTTTACGAAATATTGCTGAAAATTACAGTTATTATCGTTCGTGATTGATTGTTGTAGCTTTAAAATATTTATTGGAAGAAACACAACACATATAAAAATATTTCGAAGTATTAATAAACAACAACATTTATTCTGCTAAATGCTATTATAAAAGGCATTTTGTAAACAGAATTTTCATGGCCTTCCGCAGGAGAAAAAGGACCTCAACTTATTTGGGAGAATTAAGGGAGGGGAAATTTTAAAGTTGGAGGTGTAGGCGCAATGTGGGTTATAAGTTGGTGTTGGATCAACATAGATAAGTTGAAGTCCAGTTCCTAGCGGGTTGAATCTCGTCCAACAGTAAATGCTTTTAAGTCCTGTAACGTTTGTCTGTCCTGGAACCTTTTTTGTAAGAGCATTCAGAATCGTTTTTTGAGCACTGGGCACTGGGGTTGGATTTAGTTTGGCTCTCGTGGCACTCGCAGGAACACTCTTCGGGGTTGACGTAGGAGTAGACGACGGGCGGCGTTGCCGACGGCTGTCGCAGCGGCAACGTCGTAATCCTTTTGGGGGCCCGACGTCGCTCTGGTTGGTCGTCGAACATCACCCACTGGGGAGCTGCCCCCCGCGGGGGGAGCGGAGGGGGCGGCGGGGCCTCACTGTCGGGTGTGTCCCGGATCTTCCGGGTCTCTTTGGGGCTGCCGAGGGCTTCTTCGGCGAATTGTGTCCAGGGCTTCGGCCTGCCCTGGCTGTTCCTTCTTCCGGTCGAGTCAGTCCTGGCAACAGGGAGCATAAAATTCAGGAAGACACTGCGACCAAAATAATTAGGTTGGTATGAAAAACACGTTATTTGGCTACGACACACTTCAACCAACGCTATCTTAAGGATGTTTATACCGCTCTTCACAATGTCATCCCAAAGTCGAGTAGGTCTATAGACCTATAGATAGGGAATCATACTCGACAGCAGGGGTTCCCAAACTGTGGTCCGTCGACCCTCACTAGGTGGTCCGCGGCAAACTTCGAGAAAAAATTATTCATTCTTACAAAACTAAATAGAATTAAAAACTCAAAAATTCATTTCACTGCAAATGAAAAAAAAATCAATAAATGAGATAAGTAATTACCATGAATACTTTTAAATCGTTTTTTAATCGTTCGCCTCCTCCTTCCGATCTCCTTCCGAGCTGCTCTCTTCTTCTTTTCCATTCTGGAGATGATAACCATGAATAGGTACTGAGAACACCACTATCAACTGTTGATAGGCAAGTCCCCAGATTTTTTTGGTCGCCGGGGGATTTTCGGGGGACGAAGTCGTCAGGTTTGGGGGGGGGGGGGGATTTCATCGGGGAAATTTTACGGAAAATTATAAAATCCTTCGATCGTCAGATTAATTTAATTATGTATTTAAAACATGAAAACTTCTCATGTAAATTGTCATCCTCCCTTATAACACTATTTTACCTCATCTGGATAGAATACGAACATTGCTTCATTATTCTCTTAATGTGGTAACCAAACCACACTTTATCTGAATGGAAGCAAACTTTGATTGGCCTCATAATAGATGTGAAATAATTTGTTTTTTTTTTTTTGCGTCTCCATCTTTGTATAAGAATACACAAATCAGTATCAATGTTGACACTCGATAAATTCATGCTCAGTCCACTCCTCCATTTAAGGCAGGAATTTTTAGCATGTGGAGTTCCTAGCTTAAAGAGCGGGGCGCCTACAGTGAAATGAAACAACACCTCTCCATAGACATCTATGTCTTCTATAGTGCGCGAGAAATGAGAATGGGACCAGAAGTTCCCCCCCCCATTTTACCTGTACAGAGGAGAGGCGCTTGTGCCAACGTAACAAGGAATTGCCCCTAATTACGCCAGTCCCTCAGTCTGCGTCTATTCTCGCAAGTATCACATCGGATATAACTGGGTATCACTGATGTAATTAAGGTATACCTACTTTTTTTAATCTGTGCCAGTATTTTTCTTGTATTTCTGAATAAAGTATTCAAACATGATGGGTATGAGTTGATTGAGACTTTTCCATTCCCCTTTCGTCTAAGAAGGATAGGTAAGGAATTTTCCCTCAGTTGAAAGGGAATTATTCCCTCTCAGTAGCACACCTTTTTCCGTCAGAGTGCAGATGATAGGAGAGGGGTACATCTTCTGTCTCCTCAACCCTCCTTGTCGGCCGGTCCCATTCTCATTTCTCGCGCACTATAATGTCTATGTCTTCTAATGTCTTCTAGAAGATAGCTGATACGTAGCAAATTTTGCTCCACACCATCCCCTAGATGGCAGCCCTTCATTCCATCCCCATTACGGACCATCTGGAAGGAGCCTGGGAGGTCAAGATCGGGGAGAGCCATCTCCTCCAAGCTCTGCGAGTGTAAACGATACAGGAGGAGTTTAGGCACAATTTGCAAGATTGAAACTCAAAATAACCTCAAAAGTTCCTACTTTTTTTCGGGTTTTGCTTATATTTCGAAAACTAAGCGTCTCTCGTGGACACATGCTATTAGCAAAATTAAAGGAAATAGAATTTTCTATAAAATGCATAATATGATTAGGTATTATTATTAGGATATTATCCTACAGTTGAAGATCAGAACAATAGTAAGGCCGCTAGAGCGCGCTGACACAAGGGTTTATTATTCTATGACATAGGTTACTTGTGCATAAATTCTGTGTCAATGAAAAATAAAATTTTTTAATTTTTTTCAAAATATTTTTGGATTTTGTTATTAGAAATTTTTCGTTTTTTACTCGAAAAATATTTGACCTCCTGGGATCCTTCAATCCCGTTTTTAGCCCTATGAAAGCCCAATAGATCGCCACAGTGAAATCGGATCGTTCCGGCACCCCCAAAAATGGATTCTACGTCCAGAAATACTTCGAAAACGCCACCTAACTCGATCCCATAGCCAAAAGCCTCCAAAAACCCATCTCGTAGCCCCATTTCAGCCCCATAGCGCCCCACGGGTTTGGGCCATCGGGCTGAACAGTATGTACACCTATGTAATCGCGACGGAGGTCGAAAACTCTGATCGGCCTAAAAATTTGTCATTATCCGTTTCAAGAGGTCTTGATTCCAAATTTGAAATGGCCGTCCGCCGTCGTTTTGGGCAGCAGGATTTTTTTTTTTTTTGAAATCTGCCATTTTGACAAAATACTCGGTTTACCATATACTTGTGCCCGCAACGTTTTCAGCCTGATCGCCCCTACCCCTGAGGCGCTATGGTTCCACTCGAGTGGGGTTTTTAAGGTTTTCGGCTATGGGGTCGAGTTAGGTGTCATATTCGAACTATTCTTGGACGTATAATCCATTTTTGTGGGTCACAGAGCGATCCGATTTCACAGTGAGGATATATGGGGCTTTCATGCGGCTAAAACTGGGATTTTTGAAGGATTCCAGGAGGTCAAATAAGGTGTCGTTTTTCGAGTATTATTGGACACAAAGTCCGTTTTTCTAGGTTCCACAACAGTCCAAACACTAAACATTATTTTCTTTAAATTTTACGCCTGACCTGCCAATCCGCCCCTGACCAGAAAGACTTTTCTTGGAATCGTGACATAGCATCCTCCAGCATACGACAGCAAGAATTCGGGCGCAGCGCCTGAACCTTCCCTCCAAACCACGTATGTGCACTAAATTCACCCTCATTGAGTCACGTTACCATACAGCGCATCACAATCTTACTGTACCTAAAAAATTGCAGGTACAGGTCCAATAAGCGGCATAACACCTTGAAGGTTCAAGTTCACGTCTTTCCTCTTCTAATACTTGTGAATTTGAAAATTCACTCAATGTGCCTTGAGTAAAATAAGCTTTTAATTAATTTTTTTTTTTTTTTTTTTTTTTGCTCAATAGAATCAATTATCAAGGTATAGTTACAATAAACACCTTAATCTGTTGAGTTAATGGAAAAGTTGGAATTAAAGTAGCGGCAGGGAAACGGGGTCCACGCAGACATTTCACAAATACACAAGGCGGGCAATCTATAGGAGATGTCAGGATGGTGAATATGATGGATGATGAAAGAATGAACTTTGAGTAAAGAGCACAGACCAACAAAATCACATTTTTTACATTAAAACGTGGAATCGTTATGTAGGCGGCTTTGCAAGCTTAAATTGTACAGCTGGGACAACTACAAACAACTCTACAATTAAGTGAAACAAGTGTAATGCACACTGTATAATAGACATTAATAGAGAGAAAATATGGCTAGGGATGACCAATTTAACCAATTTTTTCAACATGATGTCATTTTAAGGTTAGGTATAGTTTTGTTTGGATAAATAGGTCATCAGTGGAAATTTAGTAAGAATAAAATGTAGAGAATGATGGATGGGAGGGTCCGATGAAACGGAGTCCAGCCAATGGATGACTTACCGAACATGCGTGAACGGGTTTGTCACAGTGCCAACACTACACATCAAGAAGTAACTGGAATGTAATGGGCTAATCACATACCTGGACTCACCTTGGAAGAGTTATCTGCATCTTTTCAGTTTTAGGTACTTTACTAGTGACGGGGTCGTGGGAGGCGGCGTACTCATCGAGGTTGGAGGGCAGGATGGGGGTGGCGGAGCGGGGGCGGTCGAGAGGGCAGGTGCGAACTTCGGTGACCCTTTGGGCGACTGGGATGATCGGAACTGCTACAGACCTGGAGCGGAAAAAAAATAGCGATTTACTTATACCTTTTTATTCGTATTTTTGATGACCGATATTAAAGGCCGAAAATGCCGCTTGTCTACAGGTACCGACACAGATAGAAAAATTACCTTTCTTGAGGAAGCGTAGTCGGCACGTACGGCAGCTCATCATCGACAGACTCTGTGGCATGGAAGAGTCCCTTCCGCTCTTCATCTGCCTCATCAACAGGTTTCACTTCTCCGGACGCGCTCTGCAGATCCACTTCGGACTCTGAAGACCGTTTCTCTTCGGTTTCATCGCGACTTGGCTGCGAGCTGATCTTGCTCCCTGCACTCAACTCCTTCTTCAAGCTCGTGTCTTCAATCAAAGGTGTCTTCCCTTCTTCGCTCACCTTACTAGATCTTTTCGACTCCACTTCAATTTCTTTACTTGACCTGTTAGATTCTACTAAATCCATTTCCCTGCTGGATCTTTTCAACGCGTCGTCGGAAAATTCTCGGCTAGACCTTTTCAGCGCGTTAATGCTCTCTCTACTTGACCTTCTAACAACTTCTTCGCACTCTCTACTTGATCTTTTTGAAGCATCATCGCATATTTCTCTACTAGATCTCTTTGAAGCATCTTCTAATTCTCTACTTGACCTTTTTGAATCACTTTCTAGTTCCCTACTGGATCGCATCAGCATCCTATCTTCCGAAGCATCCCTACTGGACCGTCTCGAAGGAGGACGCACATCTTCTCTGATTACTTGCGCTTTGACGACTTCAGGCTGTTTCGCCTGCATCGATTTTTCTTTCTCTTTGAATTTTCTCTCCAGCTCTTCTATCACATACCTTTCTAAGCTTTGCTCGTCGACTTTCGATACTGGCGCCGGCAGCTCATCCTCCTTGCATGAACTATGTGATGACTTTCTAACTCTGGGTTCTGCTTCTAAATGTTCTAATTCTATTATTCCTATAGTCTCGCTAGGCCTGTCGCTCCTCCGAGGGCTCAAGTCTTTCGGTGACTTATCCCCTCTTTTCCGATCCTGCGACCTGCTTGTTCTGGGCGTTTCTATGATCGCCTCGTAGCACACTGCAGTGTCGGAGTTGATGACGTCCACGACGATGATGTTTTTGTTTTCAAGGACTTTCTTCATTGACTGTAGAAGGTCTTCTGGAAGAGAGAAGAAAAAAATACTGGAATTGGATTTCAAGTGTCGCAATAATGGTGGATAAAGTACTCAGCGGTAAAAGCTTGGAGGTTGGCACCCCTGAAAACGTGACGACAAAAGGGTTTTCCCATCTTTCACTCCTCGAGGGAAATTAACCGCGACGGGAAATGACAGTAAATCTAATAAAGTTGTCTCCACTGTTCTCACCGTCTTCCTGCCGGGTCTCTCTCGGCGAATGGCCCAGCTTCCTGTCGGACTCCCCCGTGTCGGCGGTAATTTCGTCGGGCTCCGTAAACACGCAAGGCTTGATCACGCTGTCGGGCGAGTGTAGGGGGATGATGATCGATTCGGGCTCCTTCTGCAAATGAACAAACCCATCAGAGAAGGATTAGGTTTCAAGTAAAACAACGATCCAAGGGCAGCTAGCTAGTAGACTATTCAACTCATCCTCGAAAGAACTTACATCGTGCTGTTTGAACTTGAAATCGACGTTTGTGATTTTCGGATCTATTGGGGGTTTGTCGTGAGATTTCGTCGGCGTCGTGTCTTTTGAACTTTTTTTAAATAATGAGGTGAACATTGACTTATTTTTGCTATCTCTCTTCGTTTTTGAATCTGATGAACCTGTTGGAAAAGAGAGACACAACAAAAATTATTAGAAGGACATTTTTTCCCATCTACTGGAAACAATTATTTCTTCTTTTCAACAAAACCGATGGCGGGTTATCCCGCTCGACGCTTCATTAAATATCAAATTATCATGGAATATGTATTTGGAAGCATGTCCATTAGTCCATTAGAGAAATAGTATGTTGCTAGGGGAAGGGTGATTACCAAGTTTCCAGAAAGCATTGTTTGACTACGGGTATTTATTAATATGCCCCGTAGCGGTTGGCAGCAATCGACGCAGAAATAATTATTATTTCTGCGCCAATTCATGTCGAGCGAATTCGTCTACCGTAATTGCTGATTTTTTCAAGTTTCACAGATTGACGAAAAAGGGGAAAATTTAAACACTTCAGTTTTAGTTGGAAAAAAGGGGCAATATATTGCCTATAGGCACGAAGTGATTGTTTGCCGAAGGTGCAGAGATCTAATCCTCTCCTCTGCCGTAGGGGTCATAATATATTGTATTTCCTACACGTCCTACAGCAGAGTCATCTTTCTCCCAGCTATTGTCAAACTCAAGATTATTGAATAACCTCGACAAATTCGTGACGCAGTTAATGAGCGGAAAAAGCCCCCCTCCCCCCCCCCCCCCCCCCAACCCCTATAGATTCGGGTTTATCGACCAGCCAAAGTAGAAATCTTTGTGTTTGGGAATTATGAGCTGGATGTCAGGTTTTTGAATTTTTCCCCTTATGAGTTGGGTTTTGAGAAGTGAGACTGAAGCCTCACACAATGTTAGGTACCTACCTATATCATCTTTTTACAAAAAATAATATAAAAATTAATTATCTTAAATAGCACACAAGTAAATAGGTACATATTAATACAAGAGGGGAAATCGGATAAGAGGGAATACACTGGGATGGTGGTGAGGAAACATTTAAGGAAAACGGGATCATCGGGTGGGGGAGGGAAAATTCAAACTGAAATCAGCATGCGAAACCAATGAAATTATACAGGATAAGTTCCTATCCTTTAGTATTTATACACCAAATTAGGAAGTCATTCAAATCAGATCACCGTTGTCTTCAAGTGAAATGATTTGAGGAGATCCCACTTAGTCGAAATCCATTAATATTGAGTCAACCATCATGGGAAATTCACACGAATTCAATACCTCAGTACCGTTAATGACAAAATCCCAACAATTTTTGTTTATTGGGAATTTCGTTCGCGAAAATTTCCCAGTGATGGAAATTAAAATTGGAACAGGCAAGCGGCTCCGCACAAAACACAAGTAGAAAGCTGCCAGCGATCTGTCATGGCGTTTCCATCAAACTTCTCGGGTCACCATCGAACTGGAATTGGGAGTCCAAATATCTTCTCATAAACCAAACAAAAAATTTCGTCTTTCCGATTTTGAGAACTACTTACGACAAATACATTGTGTTAAAAAGGGAGTCATCCGGATGGTCAGAACACACCGCCTATTGAAACAAAAAATCAGTTTTTTCAAAAGCATTTTCTTTTTTCTGTTAATAAAATTAAACTAAATTCCTTGTTTCGGTGAAAATTACGGGTGGGGGAGGGATCTACTGATTGTGCGAGTGAGTGCTATGAAGGTACAGTCATTTATATCTCGTATTACACAAATACGAGCGTAATGCAATTTAAAATTTAAAAAATGACAATTCAAATTAATAATTTTTCGTATATAGACGATAACGTCGTAATGAAAATACAAAAAAAAAATGTAGTAAATAATCATTTAAATACACTGTACATTGATGTAGTTGATTCGGCTGAGTAAATCTGTACAGCGCGTAGCATGATGGGTTTGAGTGGTTATGAATGTTATTGCGCCTCGAAGCATATTCAATTTGTATGCTTTAAAGCTGTGCTTAGCAGCGGGATGAAGAGGGAGGGGTTCGAATGGTGTTACACAAAGTGCACAGGTTTGCTTCAACGGGCAACACTTGAATAGATTGAAAGAACATGGCGTGATTGGTCGGATTTGAACAGTTGAGTATTTCACGGAGAAAAAGCTGCTAAAAACGAGTGTTTTCCGAATGGCAGTATCGTCAGTGGTGACTGAGACTCCTAGGGGGCTGTTAAAGGTCTAATTCTTCAGTACTGACCTTAAGTCAAGACTGTAAGGGACAAAGGTAAACATGTTCAGCAACTTTTCTCTCTGTTTCAACGTAACTTTCCACCCGCACACCCTGCTATGTTCTTTAATCTACTTGTTTTTGAAAACGTTTGACTTGCCTGATGTGTTCGCTGACTTTCTACTAC
Source organism: Pilophorus perplexus (assembly GCA_955831195.1). NCBI lineage: Eukaryota > Metazoa > Arthropoda > Insecta > Hemiptera > Miridae > Pilophorus > Pilophorus perplexus. The sequence goes on from OY037008.1 coordinate 27,634,962, forward strand.
TACCGGATGAATCTGAACTCCGCCTGAATAGTAAAGTGCGCGCGAGGGAAGATGGCGAAGGCGTTCTAGATTCATCTCTCGGCAGGTTTGTCATGCTTAGAGTCGGCCTGCTTTTCGGCGAAACGTCCAGTGTGGCGGGTTTGCACTTACTTTTGGGCTCAGGGGTGCGGGGTTTTTTCACGGGGCGGTCGTCGTCCCAGTTTCGGAATTGCACGTTTTGGCTGGACCGGCTCGAAGGTCTTTGTAATTCAGTCTTTAGCTCCCTTTCGCGCCGGATCTCTTCGTCATTGTCGCCGTGCAGGGATATGAAGCGGACCAAATCGGTTTCTTCGACCTCTGGTTTTTTGGCCGCTGGTTGACTTACGGTTTTGGTAACTTTTTTGTGAGACGTGCCGAGGACTTGGGACGTGCCCAGGGCAAGCTCGCGGATCGCTGGGTCGTCCACTGGCCCCTTTAAAGGAATAAAAATACCATACTCGGGATTGATATTGGCAGAACTGCTTTGGTCAGATTCTCGCGTTTCTTCGGGTTCTTCAGGCGCTAATGTATCATCAGAGTCGTCAAGAGATCCGTGCAGAGGAATGATTCTGACTAGAGCGTTTGGATCGTCGTCTTTTTTCTTTCTAACGTGTGGTCTTTGATGTGATCTGGCTGAGCTACTTCTAGCGGCTACAACGGCAGGTCCAGAGGTTTTGGCTATTCTTTCACTATGAGATCTACTTGCTTTGTTGGTTTTTACTTCAAGCGTGTTGCTTTTCGTTTTGGCAGCACTGGCAGCTTTAGTAATGGGATTGGCAGGTTTCAGGCTCTCCGCTGGTGGCAACACTGCTCCGGTGATGTCAGTCTTTCTCGCCAAGAGGGCCGCTTCAACGCTTTCCGATGGTGGATACTCTGCTTCTAGACTCAGCGTAGGGATGGGCTTAGGACCGCAGAACGACGTCTCCAAAAGCATCCTGTGAGGCGAAGAGCACCTGCTGGCTCGGGAGTAGTTGGACGCTGCTGAAAGGTGAGATTGGCCAGAGACGTGTGATGCTGCTGATAAGTGCGAGTGCCCCGACACAGCTGATCCGACTGAAATGTGCGATGCGACGGAACCCCCTGAGGCGACTGATCCGATCGAAGACAATCTGCTCGTGCGTCCACCTATTAGCAACAAACCACCTTCGCTGGCAGTGGAGTCCTTCCTTTCTCGAGCTTCTTTCTCACTTTGAGCTTCCAACTCATACTTTGTCACCTATAAGTAAAAGTTAATGTTACAAGAAATATCTTGATGGAGCTAAAAGCCCAGAGTTCTATGTTCCATTCAGGGATGTTAGCTCCATATTGTGCAAGTAACAACAGTGAAGACAGAAGGAGAAGGAAGAGAGTACATGTACAAAGCCTACTGCTTGCTGGTGGTGGAGTTTCTTCTTTCGGTGTTTCGCTTCCTCTTCTGGGTCCTGGAAATCCAGCTCTTCGGTGCTCTTTCGGAGTTCCTGCGCCATCTCTTCCGTGAAGCCAAGACCGATTTTAGCCGACGCTCCTCCTCCGCCGGAACCTTCCGCCCCACCTTGAACACCAAAAATGAAAAGTTTTATGTCAAACGACTCGCGGAGTACCGACGAGGAAATGAACTTTGCGACAAAATTGTGTACCCATAGAAGACACTCCTGGCCAGATAGGCCCATCACATTGTCCTAACGCCAAGAAGGGACGGGGGATATTGTTCCAGGAACTAAATGACGGGACTTGACAGCTTGCAGCGATCGTATCATCCTCGTCCCAATTCAGGTGGAAACAGACGCGAGGGTGTACCAAAAGGGTGAGCGAGTGAGGGTGCGTCTATCTTCCATCTCCCCATCCCTCGCGGAGCTCTACTGTACCTACCGAAATGTACGGACGACAATTTCCTCGTCTCGTCGCCAACCATCATCAATTCCCTTCAAACACACCGCAACCAGAGATTTATAGAAAAAGATAAAAAATAACGTGGATAGCAATTCCCAGACATCAACTGAAATCCTGCAACTTTCCGTTCCTTCTTCAAATAGAAACACTAAGAACACACTTGAAGAAAACTGTTTCAAGACATGTAACTTAGTAGGTAATACCTACTACTTTTACCTACTCGATATTTTTTCTTATTATATTTTTTCTCGAAAAATGTACAAAATTTGAGAATATCAACTTGAAATAACTTTAGGCCCGAAAGTTTAGGGTTGCCAGATGACTAGGGATGGCAGAAAATTATCGATTCATGAAATAATCGATTTTTTAATGTATCGATACCTACTTTCCGATACTTTTCCCCCGATGTATCGGAGATTCGATTCAAAATTTCGAGAATCGGCCTGAATCTTTTCATTTTTGAGGACAGATTTTGTCAATCAAGACAAATTTCAATCAAGATTGATTTCAATAACCACTGCAACCACAATGGAGAAGGACGAAGTGAAAATACCTCAAGAATGAAGAACAGTAATCACATGTCATAAGATATTAGGTCATAGGTACGCCTTATGACCCTGTCAATCATCCATGATGGATAAAAAATGTAGAACAACCACCTATAACTTGAGTGTCCTCCCCTTTAAAAAGGGGCCCTTTTTATAATAATTATAAAAACAAAATGTATATCTATATCACTAATTATTATAAATTTTGTTTTGGCAAGTTCTTGTCGTCAGTGAGAGATTCACGAGTTTATTATTTCTAATAATTTTTTCTAATAATTTTCGAAGTAAGTAATTTCTTTTAATAATATTAGTGATATAGATTCCTAATTTTTTCGAATAATCTTTTGTTTTTTGTTTTTTCTACTAATTTCTAATAGACAGATCAGACACTTTCATAGTTCACGTCGCTGTTCAATTTTCCCTATTTTTACACAACTGATTTAGATTTAGGACAGTTCATGAAGAAAAATAATTTTTCTTAATTAATTCTTCAATAAGTTAACCATGAATAAATGGAAGCTTTTTGATGCGCACCTGACGAAGTGAGAATGACAGGTATGGGGCGTCTTATCAGGTTTTTGATGCTGTCGTGAACCCGCATCTCCGGGAGGTGACCGAGTTTTGACACTTTGAAGGGCGTCATTTTCGCGGCGTCAGGTGACCCGATACTAACCACCGACGACAGGTCGACTGAAATGAAACGCATCAGCTCTTGCGGGGGTTCCAAGCTAGTCAAATGAACCTGTCAAACGGCGCATGCTCAACAGGTGAACGGTTAAAAATCCCTCCCCAGCATCTTGACTGGGGTACTGTCGAGGAAATCGGCGTGGGATTGACGATGGGGTGAGTTCCGAAGATGCTTGCTAAGGGCTAAGTTCAAATACTCCCATCTTGAAGTTCACACTCTATTCTTAACATCTTCTGTAAACGTAGAACAAGACAAGAAATACGTTCTTACGCCACTCATCCCTCGAGGGGCGAGTCCGCCCTATTCAACTGTTCTGGAGGGAGAAACCAGTAGGTACCTAATGATTTAGAATGTGGTGGTAGACTACTAGTCTGAGGAACGTTCGAGGAGATTAGGGATGGGACTGTGACCGAATATAACCAATATAAAAACGCTGCAAATTTTACACTAGTGTTTATTATTCTTTGATATAGGTTACTTGTGCTGAAATTTAATTCTGTCGATAAAAAAAATTTTAAAAAAATTTTGTTTGTTTGTTTGTTTTTGTTTTATTTTTATTTTTTTATTTTTTTTTTTTGCAACAATTTTTCGTTTTTTACTTAAAAAATATTTGACCTCCTGGGGTCCTTAAAAAATCCCATTTGTAGCCCCATGAAAGCCCTATAGATCGCCACAGTGAAACCGGCTCGTTCCGGGACCCCAAAAAATGTATTCTACGTCCAAAAATACTTCGAAAACGACACCTAACTCGATCCCATAGCCAAAAGCCTTAATAAACCCCTCCTGTAGCCCCATTTTAGCCCCATAGCACCCCACCGGTTTGGGCGATCGGGCTGAAAACCTTGCGGGCATAACTAGATGGTAAACCGAGTATTTTGTCAAAATTTCAGATTAAATCTTATAAATTTCAGATAAATTTAAAAAAAAAAATTTCCTACTGCCCAAAACGGCCCGGACGGCGTACGGCGGACGGACATTTCGGTTTTGGGATCTAGCCCTCTAGAAACGGGTAATTTCAAATTTTGAGGCCGATCGGAGTCGTCGACCTCCGTCGCGAAAACATAGGTTCACTATTCCAAGAATAATAAACCAAAAGAAATATTCGGATAGATTGTGGCCGGATAGAAGTGGGTTTAAATATCCTGTAACGCTGGATATGCGAATCGGATATCCATACTTTTTCAAAAATTCCGAAAACCGAAGATATTTGCTTGAAAATAAAGCAGAAGGCGAGAGGGAGTCTGGTTGATGGTCAATCTCACTCGCTGCTTGCTAGCCACTGTAACTGTTACTGTTACTGTTTATACTTCATTGTAGTTCAGAGCGACCAACGAGAGATGGCGTTAGTATCGGCACTGCCATTCTCTTCATTTTAGTTTTAGGTCTGCCCCATGGAGGAAAGAACTTTCCTCCATGGGTCTGCCCTTTGTTTGCAATAAATCCCCATTACCGCGGATTCTTGCATTGGTTCTACTTCGCCCTGGAGATAGCAGCATTGTTGTCATACTAAAATGAGCAAAATTATGGATTTTTCAAAAAAACAGCGGATTTCCAGATTTGAATGGCAGTCATCGAACTATTTCCAGATGCTTGATATTCATCTAATCAGATCTCCGATATCCAGATATTAATAATTAATATCTGGATATCGGAGATCTGATTACTAAAATTATTTTTGTTTTCCAACCCTAGAGGAGATTCTACAGCAAATGAGGGGTGTCACCTGCATTTGGATTTGTTCAGGCAACAGATGACTGAGCAAGATCTCAGGGTTGCAAATGCAACTGGAACAAATTTCCTCTTTTTGTTGAAGGTTGAACCCTAATGGGCTAGGGAACAAGGTCAAAGAAATGGAGATATTAGGTCGAACATTAGTCACAAACAAGGAATTGCGAAAGCAATAGTACGAACAGCAATGTGAAATTAGGTGTCTGGACAGAGAAAAATGACTAGTGAAAACTTGGCATTTTGAATTCAGCCTACACCCCATGAAAGCTAATCCACCAGAGAGCACTCGCGAAAGTGTGCTGAAAAAAATGTTTTTCTTATGTAGGTACGTCAATCAGAAAGCCCGTTCTGAGATACCCATTGCCCCACTCTAATTGAAAATTAAAGATTTCGAAAATGTTCTGGAAATTTTAATCACACTGTAGGATCAACACTCACTGCTACTGTGTTTCCATTGGGAAGTTATTGATGTCCAAAAGTAAAATTTACTTTTGGATATCCTTGACTTTAGCCATTTAATGGTTAAAGTCAAGGATGTCGCGGTGGAATGAATTTTGAGGCCTTCATGGTAATTTATCAACACGTTTTGAATCAGTCAAGTATAATAACAACTTCTAAAAGCCTGTTTTGTTTTTGTTTTTTGTTGTTTTTGTTAAAAAAAAAAAATTTAGTTCTTACACGTAAGAACGTGTACATAAGGGACTGAGGAATGACTTGGGGACACACTTGGTAGGTACCCATTTTTCAAGAATAGCCCATACTGTAACCCCTGAAGGTGCTATTCTTACCGGCAAAGAGCTCTCTCTCGGGCGAACTGTCATCGTGGTGCGACGAGCTGCTCGCCCTCGAAATGTCGATCCTCGGGGTGATGCTGGGCCGCTGACCGCCGGGATTGCCGGACGGCGATGGGTCTTCTCGGATTCCAGGCAGCGTGAGGCGGTGCTTGTCGTCGGGCGGGGAATCGTCGCTGAGATCCTCCAAAGACGCAAAAGGCGCCAAACCTGCTGCTCTTGCCTTCTTACCACCCGCTTTCCCGGCGACCTCCTCCTCCTTTTTCCCGGCCATCTAGCCTGGCAGAAATTTCTCTCGATTAAAAATGCAACATTGAACCAAAACAAACAGCGCGTCTTGCCAGAAACTAAATATTAGTGTAATAATGAGGGCTTCAAGGAAAGAAAATAATTTTCAAACGTAATTATTACGTTTGAACGATGATTTATCAAGAGCAGACCACACACAATGCTTCTGTGCAAGAAATCCCTTACATCAGGGGCCCTAAAACCGACCATTCAGGGCTCCTAACACCGACCAATTAGTGTGCTGCCTACCATGCACTAAACATTGTGGATCTAAAATGGGCTGTGATATGAGGAATTTCAATATCACTCCCTAAGTAAATTGCAAGTAAGGCGTTCTTGTAAATAACTCAAAGTTGATGGTCACGTTTGTGATGTCACCATGGAATAGATCCCCTTCTCTTCTCCTCTACCTCGAAGGGCTGAATCTGATAAGAGTAACTCTTAAAGAGTGACCTGTGACCCCTCCGGTGTGACCCCTTGAGAGAAGGACCCGTACTCGATAACATAGCGGTGAGTTAAATACACATCCCAATTTATTCCTGCTAGATATTCTATTATTTCTCCCGTAATAATTCCCAGGTTTATCACACATTGAAGTCGTGAACACACAAGTTGGTGGGTCCTGACTAACAGTGAATAACTTCCACTGAAATGTGACCTCTTTATTTGCCTCGCCTCCCATTCCATTTCTCCAACTTTATAATGAGCAAGAGCTCAGAGGTTTGATAAGCAAAATCAATAATTGTTACAGTAATTGTTACTAATTATTAGTAAGTTGATGCTGCGACACCTAATTTAAGCATACCTACTAAAGTTTAGATAATGAACACAAGCAATGCACCGATCGACCTACAATGAAAACAGGAGCTAGTTTACTCTGAATTATGCCCGAGGCAGGAGACAACGTATGCCTGCAGCAATCCTAGCACGTTAGTATCGATCCATACGTGAGCAATAGGAGGGGAGAGCTTTACTATATGCTGAGGTAAGTAGATAAGCCGACGTATAGATGGGCGGGCTGGATAAAGCCTTATCCACCTCAGATCCGTTTTTGCACGTGACGATGCACCGGTGAAATGTTGATTCTGGTTGTTACTGCCGTGACCTGCTCAGTGACCTCACCTCTTAAATAAACATTGTCTAGACGCATTCATTTCAGGCTAAGCACTTCAGCGTGACGGCAAATAACGACAAGCATCGTTAAACTTTAGAAGATCATCCAAAGCAATTTTTCAAGGTTGTTGCTGATAGCCCTTGAGAATTACGCCTGGGATCTAAAATCATCCTCTTCAATATGAGAGGAAAAGAACCGTTCAAATATAGCTGACCTTTACCATGACAGCGGAGGTTGCTGAGAAAGAGAGAGTGTGAGTTCAAGTGCAGGGGAAGTCATTTGGGAAGGGGAGAATGTAACAATCGCATCTTTAAGGGCATTTCACCAGCCTTTATAACTTGAACTTCACCCCTTATGCACAAAATGCTACGACCATTTAACAGGGGGATATCCCCCTCATATTATGACACCACGGATAAACACAGTGTGTTTATTTTCATCATAGATGTTATTCATATTATGAAGTAAATACCTGAGAAAGTTAATTCGACAACACTTTGCCAGGGAACATCCGGTCGGTGCCTACGTTTCCCAGACTTGTCATTATGCACATCATGTTCCACTTCCACTCTTTTCATGGTTTCATGGTTCATCATTTTCAAACTTTTTCGCACCATTTAGTAGGTAACTACTAATCAACTAGCTGTGCCATGGAAAACTTAAGAAAAAGGATGAAAGCGAGATTGTTTATAAATTTTTATTTAATTTATAAACTTTTATAAAATTTATTTCTTAATAATTAAGAAAATTATTTATTTCTTGCTCGAATAAGTTGGTTTTCCGTATCATCAGAATCATCTGATGTTATCGCTTCGTTTTCTTCTTCTACGCTGTTGTTTGGAAAACTGTAGGTTTATTCAATTTTTCTTGGCGAACATAATGGAAAAAAAAAAAATCCGCATCTAAGCGCCGATCAGTAGTTTAATCTGTGGCGCCGATGAGCCAAATTTCATTTCATTTTCGAGGTTACAAAAGCGCCACTTGCAGAGTTACGAAAGCGCCATTTTTGCACGAGCTAAGTAGTAACGAAAGCGCTGCAGCGCTGTGCCGAACGGCTCTACGAATCGATGCGAACGTCAGTCTGAGCAAGAGTGCGCGCCTCAGTTGGCAAATATACCAGAACAACTTGGGAGCAGAAGGACCCAAATATTTTTAACATGGTACATGTTTTTACGGGCGTGATCTGGATTGGAATGAGGATGGAATGTTGAAGCGTCCCCCCCCCCCCCCCCTGGTAAAGTCTGTCGTACCCTTTAGGCGCCTAAACGGCTGAACGGATTTGTACGGTTTTTTTTCTAACGATCTCGGGTGCGATTGCCCACAACATAGGCTATATTAAAACCCCGCCCGACGCGCGCAACCCTGCGAAATTTGGGCGCAACGTGTATTTCGCTCCCCTTCGCCCATCTACCCCCTTGCCACCCAATCACCTTCTATGTATATAATACACCATTATATATATATATTCTTGAAAATCTCAAGAAATTCAAAAATGATCTACGTTCTGAGATAGGTTGAGCGCTCTCAAAGATTTTTTCCGTCCCCCCCCCCCCCCCCCTTCAACCCCCTCTCCTTCCCTAAAGAAGGGAAGGAGTGGGGATTTCAGCCAATATTGATTCGATTTTGATGAAATTTTCAGGGATTACGCGGGTTGTGCCGTAGATGATTATCCAGGCTTAAATTCGGATTCAGCACTGTTCAAAGCTACTGTGTCAAGGGGTTGTTCTCATGTCATGTCAAATATACCAATCCAAAAACATGACATGTTCGCTTAAGAGGCAACACCACGTATCCAACATTTTGTCGAAAATGAGGTTTTTATATCACTGGATGCAGAATTTTGCTCCGCGTAGAATGGTAACATTGGTGTTTCGTTAAAACGCCGCCAAAAGCTTTAAAATCGCTCTAAAAAATTAAATGTTAACACCACGTATCTAACACTGATGAGGCAATACCACGTATCTAACTCCTGCCGGTATGCATGTTTTTTCTTCCTCCAGAACAGTTGCCAAAAGTTAGATACGTGGTGTTGTATATCACTGGATGCAGAATTTTGCTCCGCGTAGAATGGTAACATCGGGGTTTCGTTAAAACGCCGCCAAAAGCTCTAAAATCGCTTACATGTTAACACCACGTATCTAACTCCGATGAGGCAATACCACGTATCTAACTCCTGCCGGTATGCATGTTTAAATCAGTTTTTTCTTCCTCCTGAAAAGTTGCCAAAAATTAGATACGTGGTGTTGCCTCTTAAGCGACGATGTACCATGTTTCCTTGCTATGATCCTTGATCAAAACTTAGATAATCCGGGGGTCTGGGGCTGTCCCACAGGTAAGTCAAAAGACAATACATGTACCATGATCTACACAAATCACAAGTGGCAATACACCCACAGGCGGCAATTTATTTGATAGAAAATTTCTATCTATGTTATTTAATAACAGTTACATACTGCTGATTTACTCGTACATCCATTTTCATAAACTTCATGAAAATATACATTAACTTTTAATGTTAATCTAATATTTTGGATTGTTGACAATTTTTTCATTTAAATGCCTACTCATTTACTTTGTTAATAAAATTTAAAGAAAATAAAAATTATGAGTTCTAGCTTTTATTCTTCCATAGTTTTTTAACTACCTACCAAAAATGTAGTAGAAGTAAGCATTATTTTATATGGGCCAGGAAAGGGCCCAATTTTTGAGCCGAAAAACATGAGGGAGAGAGAAATCGATGTTTTCCCGAACTCGGGACGTGCCACGCGTTTCCCAGGACTCCGTTTGCGGTCCATGATTGAAATTTATTAACTAACTACCTACGATTCTTTTCGTTATGATTTATTGTATTATGACTAATGGGGGAAACTCGAGACCTCCACATTATTTCAGTGTAGTGTTATTTCTCCAGTAAAAAGCCGGATAGGCCGCTTAGAATTAGAAGTAGTAAGGCAAGTTCTCGAGGAGGGTAAGAATATGAAACGCGAGGCCTTCTTATCTAGTAGGTACGCACACACACGAATAGAGGGTCGGAAAATACCTCAAGCTGCTCCGCCTTTGAGGTGGTAGTCGAAGTACACGACTCTGTAGGAGAGAATTTCTCTCAATAATTGAGAGAAATTCAATTTCAATTATTGAAATTGAGACTTGGAGAGTGGAATCAGGAAATGTACTGTGACACAAACTGTTGTTTGATATTTCTCCTACAAATTTGTTAAATGATTGCTAAGTGCAAAGAGTGATAACTTCGATTGAGTTTCGACCAGAATATTTCCGATTAACGATAATAATTATTAGTTCTAATTGTCAGAACAGTTGTGAGAGGAAGGAAGGAGGATAATATCTATTAGCCACTAAATGAACTTTCGGGGACCCCTTGGGATGGCACTTGTTACAACAGGTTGCCCTCAGGAGGGTAGGAAAGTGAAGGTATGTACCTACAAAAGGGAGACTCCCTTTTGTCTTCCTACACGATGGTCCTTCGACTTTATAATCTTCCTACTCACACCTCGAATGGTGTAGAGCTCGTAACATCTTTGGAAATCATCCACAATATACCTATACCAGGAATCTACAGGTGCATAATTTCAGGTGAGTTCAAGTTTCAAATATTCGCTAATTTATTGCTATCACAAAAAAACTGTTTTGATGATTTCCTTTTTCTGCTAAAATTAAATGAAAGGTGCTTTGTTGTCCCAATGGATTGTTGGGCAGTGTATTGTTTTCGTGTTATCTAGCAGATTCAGAAGGAACTTTATGAATGCACACGTGAATGTATTAGTGTTGGTAGTATGTTTTGGCTCGAGTGACGGTGTATGTGTTGGGGTTCTTTTGTGCGATGAAAGGTAGGAACGTGTAGGTGTTTAAGCTCGTCATCCTATTATGTTTCCCCCACACGTCAATATCGGCCACTCTCACTCTCAATATAGTCTTTGCGATGGTAGTGCGGGGGCGTGCCGGTGGGAGTGTCGGGTGGGTTGAGAGGTATAGGCAGGGATAGGGATAAAAAGGGAGGCTTTGGGGGAGAGGTTATACATGTATATGGATGTATCCATCCAGAAGGTGATTTTAAAATTTTATCGTAAATAACTTAATCGTTGTACTTAACGCAGGTAGGTAGGTCATTTTCACAACAACGTACATTTGGAGGTACCGGCGATTTTCATGTAGACGACGTCGTTTTTCCCCAACTGGAAACGACACTTTTGAAATACATTTTAGCGTTCTTTCTGGCCTACCTCATTTCAAAATGATGAATCGACTGCATAATTATATACAGAAAACTTACTTAGTTTTTTCAATGTCTCCATTCAACAAAGCCAACTTCAGCCACCCTCCACGTGCCTTAATTTTATCATTTTGGAAAAACAATTTTTTTCAATTAACCAATTTTTTCTCGAGATTTTGAATTTGGAGCTCAAAAGCTACAGATTCATCTTCAAGAGTTAAAAAAAAAAAACGTGAGTCGGCTCGCAAGCTGCATCAGGCCATACCACGCTCCTACAAGGTTCATCGGGTTAAAATTCATTTCCAATTCAATTAAAAAAACTAAAATTCGATGTTGTAAAATTTCCTCTAGTCTTTGGAACACTTGCATAATCCAAATGCCCAGTTTGCTGAATGCAGTGAGTGTCAACTCACTAGTAATCAACAGTCAGTGGACTGTTGAATTAAAAACAAACGTTGTAAACAAATTTTGTGTGTGGTTGGCCTCAAAAATTGTCGTTATAGGTAAGGTAGATGTCATCTTACGTTTCAAGATGGCACCTACACATTGTGCAGATTCCAAAAACGTCCGCCGTCCGGTTTTGGGCAGTAGGATTGTTTTCAAAAATCTGAATTTTTGACAAAATATTCGGTTTACCATCTAGTTGTGTCGTAAGGTTTTCAGCCCGAGGTTTTCGGCTTTTGAAGGATGCCAGGAAGTCGAATGAGGTGTCGTCGTGTTTTGGACGCATATTCCATTGATTGAGATTGACTGATGGTCTAATTTCATTATGAATTGACCAAGGATGGCGTGTACATTTTTTCAAATGTCTAAGTGAGGGTTCAACATTTGAAAACTAAAGACCTATAAATGAACGATTTTGTGAAAATGACTCATACTCTAACAGAATTTAATTTGCTGTGGTCAGACGGATACGAAGTTTGGGCCATACGATGGAACTTCACGAGGTCGGTCAAGGCCTCTTTATGATCAATGACCGTAAAGTTCAACTAGGCGTATCAACCTGTCGCCGTAACATTCAAAGCTCATATTTACAGTTTGGGTCGAATTAAGAGCTTCCAGACCATGTTGTGGTCGTTGACTATCTTGGCAACCAATCTACAGAATTTTGCATAGAAAGAGGATTACCAAGTCGTTCTTACAGTCTAATTATTGCTATTCATAATTACACCCTCGTGCCCCCAACTACCTCCCAGGGAGCCCTGAGAGCCTCATTTATTTCCATCGCCGGTTATAAAGCTCACCAAATATTGGCTCACTCCCACCGAGGGTTGTGAACAAACCGATAAACACAACTCCCTCAGGCGAAGAAGTCTACCTGAAAACTAACTCAGAAACTCATTTCCAGCCGAATTTCGCCAAAGAGAGAACCGCAAAGTAAAAGAGAAAGACCCCGAAACTTGGAAATAACGTGCCCCCCTGCAAGACCGAACTTGGGGTGAAAAAAAAGCGGTTGAAAAATAGGTCTCGGAGTAACGATTCGAGGGAATCGATTTCAACCTTGTTGGAGATAAACAAGGGAGTGGGGTCTTCCTTGTAATAAAATGTTCATTTCATTAATCACTAATTGGGTCACAGCCTCAATTGCCTTTTGCCCGTTGGAGAGACTCGAGGAAACCTTCTGATTGCGACGCTTGTTTTCATCCTTTTTTTTCTCTTCTGAAGTCGCCCAAGTGTACTTTATTTCCCAAGTTTATTAAAGCTCTTGTCGGAGGGGATCTGACGTTTTTAACAAGAGAATCAACTGGCTTGAACAAGTAGTCTACTTCTGTTTAATTCGTGACAATAATTGTTCGCAGGAGTGTCGCAGAAAGACACAGCCGAAGGTTAAATACACTGCCAAGGCAATGGCTCATGAGCTTCCTCGTGCCAAGTTCAAAATGAACCTAACAACTGTAACAAGAAAATTACGTTCGCGCATGCGCAGGGAGTACCACTGATTCAATCGTGATGAAACTGATAGGGAACCATCTAGGGCTATACCCACACAATTCCTGAAAATTTGATTGAAATCCGATCAAAATTGTAGGAGTTATGGCTGTGGCAAGGAAATTACATTCGCGCATGCGCTGAACGTACCGCTGATTCAATCGTGATGAAACTGACAGGGTACCATCTAGAGCTATACGCACACAATTCCTGAAAATTTGATTGAAATCCGATCAAAATTGAGAAAGTTATGTCTGTTTCAAGAATTTCACGTTAGCGCATGCGCAGAGCGTACCGCTGATTCAATTGTGATGAAATTCGTATGGGACCTCAAGGAGCCTTATCCGCATAATCCCTCAAAATTTGAGCTAAATTCATTCAAAATTGTGGAAATTATGGCTGTAACAAGGAAATGCGGACAGACCGACAGACACGGAACCAAATTTGTTCAGTAGGCTATGAAATGCAAAATGCGAGTGGAAATTTTGAATTCGGACAACAAAAATTTTTTTTCTCCCGAAAGTGAAAACAAGGCTTCCGCTGCTTCGCAGACTCGGAAGCAAAATTAGCCTCATTGTAACTCGCGTTTTTTGGTTTATTATTCTTGGAATCGGGCTCAAAATTTGACATTATCCGTTTCAAGAGGTCTACATTCTAAATCCGAAATGTCCGTCCGCCGTCCAGGCCGTTTTGGGCAGTAGGAATTTTTTTAAAAATCTGAAATTTCGGCAAAATACTTGGTTTACTATCTAGTTGTGCCCGCAAGGTTTTCAGTCTGATCGCCCAAACCCGTGGGGCGCTATGGGGCTATAATGGGGCTACGGGAGGGGTTTATTGAAGGCTTTTAGCTATGGGATCGAGTTAGGTGTCGTTTTCGAAGTATTTTTGGACGTAGAATTCATTTTTTGGGGTCCCGGAACGATCCGATTTCACTGGGGCGATGTTCAGGGCATTCGTGGGGCTAAAAATGGGATTTTTGAAGGATCCCAGGATGTTAAATATTTTTCGAGTAAAAAATACAGTGTTTTTGAAAAAACACATTTTTGAACAAAAAAATCCAAAAAAAAAAGTTTTTTTGAGATAAAAATCCAAAAAAAAAATTTTTTTTTAAATTTTTTCATTGACAGAATTAAATTTCTGCACAAGTAACGTATATCAAAGAATAATAAACCCTTGTGTAAAATTTGCAGCGTTTTTAAAAGTAAGGTAGCACGTACTGCCTTAAATTCAAGTTTACCTTCCCAAGCCTACGTACACAAGGGGGCAAGTCGGTCGGGAAACTCAGCCAACCAGGGCATTCGATAAGACCCACCTCCCCGACCGGTGTTCTTCCCTCATCCTCCATCCACCCTGAACCATCAAGCCAGCATCCCATCCGTGGAGACCGCCCGTTGGTTGCATTCCCGACGCATTCCCGTCTCGAAGCCACAGTGCGGTCTATCTGCCTTGGGCCTATTACACCCCTTTCATATTTTCCTCTCTCACCAAAGACAGCTCTGGGTCAGATCGGAACTAGGTCACCTTAGAACGTTGGTTCTACAGTCAATATGTTCCTAATCCTCTCAGACAAACATGCCATATCGCGGGCCCACAAGAAAAGTGACAACTAAAAAACACCAAATTGTTCAGGAGAGCCAAAAGAAATATTTCATTTTTTCAGCTTCCTGTAATTATTACAGTATTATACTATTAGGCCAGTCATATAGTGTACTAAAAAAAAGGCTAAAATCGCTAACTAACGAGTAGTTTTGATATTTTTGTTAATATCAAAAACAACATATTATGTTGTTTGGGTTGTTATCAGGAGCACGTACCCAATTTCGCAGCTAAAAAAATCGTCGGGAACATTGTAAAAATATCGAAATACCTACCGCGAAATGTTTGCAGTTGTTTTGGCTTTTTGTTTTATCACCTAAACTACCTAAGTGTTTTAACGAATTTTTTTATACGTGCCTATTATGAAGTAGATACAATTTTCAAGAATTTGAGCTCGCGAGCTCAGTACGACTTACGGTTGTCAAGATACAGCCTTTTGAAAATGTGTACCTTTGCTACCTACCAAAGACAGTAAAAAGAAAGAGACCTAGTGGAATTTTTATAGTAAATTTTATTGTCTACCGTAAATTTTACAATAAAAATTCCTTTATCATTCTTTTTGCTTAACCTTTGGTATTCAACTTCAGTCAGGAAATTTTGAATATTGATCTCAGAGCACGAATAATTCAGATTAGAAAACTAATCCAACAGAACTAGAAGTTTGAAATTCTCCTGAAGTAGGTGAAAAAAAGGTACCTAGGTAAAAAAAGGAGTAAAGAGTAGGTAAGAAAGTGTATGTAAGTAAGTAGTAAGTAGTAATAGTAAAAACCGCAGCAAATTTTACACTAGGGTTTATTATTCTTTGATAATGTCTGTGATAATAACGTCAAACCTATATTATAGGTTACTTGTGCAGAAATTTAATTCTTTGTCAATGAAAAAATTTAGAGAAAACATTTTGTTGGGGATTTTTTTATTTTTTATTTTTCAAAGATTTTTCGTTTTTTACATGAAAAATATTTGACCTCCTGGGATCCTTCAAAAATCCCATTTGTAGCCCCATGAAACTATTGACTAGTCTGAGGAATGTTCGAGGAGATTAGGGATGGGACTGTGACCGAATATAACCAATATAAAAACGCTGCAAATTTTACACTAGTGTTTATTATCCTTTGATATAGGGTACTAGTGCTGAAATTTAATGCTGTCAATAAAAAAAAATTTAGAAAAATTTTGTTCGTTTGTTTTTGTTTTAATTTTTTTAATTTATTTTTTTCAACAATTTTTCGTTTTTTACTTAAAAAATATTTGACCTCCTGGGGTCCTTAAAAAATCCCATTTGTAGCCCCATGAAAGCCCTATAGATCGCCACAGTGAAACCGGCTCGTTCCGGGACCCCAAAAAATGGATTCTACGTCCAAAAATACTTCGAAAACGACACCTAACTCGATCCCATAGCCAAAAGCCTTAATAAACCCCTCCTGTAGCCCCATTTTAGCCCCATAGCACCCCGCCGGTTTGGGCGATCGGGCTGAAAACCTTGCGGGCACAACTAGATGGTAAACCGAGTATTTTGTAAAAATTTCAGATTAAAAAAAAAATCCTACTGCCCAAAACGGCCCGGACGGCGGACGGCGTATGGACATTTCAGTTTTGGAATCTATACCTCTTGAAACGGATAATGTCAAATTTTGAGGCCGATCGGAGTCGTCGACCTCCGTCGCGAAAACATAGGTGTATTATTCCAAGAATAATAAACCAAAAAGTAGGTTTAAAAAACCGTAATAGTAGGCACATAACAATGTATGTGTGTTTAAACCCTGACATCAAACCAAGGTAGTGTAAGAATCACATTACAATATTTTCCTATCATCTTAAAATACTTTTCATATCAACGAGTAAATAAAAATTCGGGATTTCTGTGGTGGATTTCGCCTTCGGACACAAGTGTCCGCTTGTAAAGGCGTGAGCGCTCTTCTTGTGACACTGTAGTCGAAAGGTAGGTTTGGACCCAAATACCTACTTGACGGATATAGTAGGTTTTAGAAACAAACACGATTTTCGAGTTTTGACAGAAAACCGATACACGTTGTTGTGGGAAACCGTCTAAAGAACAAGAATCACTCAAATCCGCGTTTTCTCAAAAATGGATAATATATTAGGTTTTGGCTATAGTTGGTTTTGGAAATACCCACCTCATTTGTACATTTTCAAGGAATTTGGAGTACCTCATAATATGAGATATTATCTACTTGCTACATGGACTCATTGAAATGGATTGTTGACAAAACTGCCCTACACACATAGCTAGGTGATAAAAAATTGTGACATTCTATATAATATCTTCTATCTATAGATAGAAGAACTCCAGTGCTTACACGAATTGTTAACTGAGTTCCTACGATCGTTTGTATCAAATAAACTACTATACTGATCATTTAGTTTGCAGAATCGACGATAACGATGACCCTGTTTCTTGTACCAGCACACCAAAACTTTGAGCCACCGTACCAGGGAGACGAACAGCAACATTTTGATGTGCTCCGTTATTTTTCGCCTGGGGCTACGGATACATGATAGACAAAACTTTTTTTGCGGCATCGCTTTGGGTATTACTATAGTAATACCGATCGGCCAGAGGTACAAGCATCTCCCCCTCCACAAAATACACCCGTCACGCGTTCTATTCCCATACGTTGGAAGTTTCCGGCAATCCACGATACAATGTAGGTTGAAACATTTTTTTCTGTTGGTAAATCAAACTGCCACACCCCAAAGTCGACCCTGAGCAGAGCTTGCTGGTATTCTTGATAATGGATGGCTTGCTCCTATTGGATCCAGAATTAGATTCGGCGTACTAAACTCCGGGAAAGGCTATTTCCGTTTATAATGCGACGGTCGTGATGTGCCACCGAATTCCAGTCGCGAACTAGATTGTGTCCAAATGATTTTTAAATTAAAAAAAAAGATTGCATGCAACGATTTCCAAGATCTTTCAGGCAGATTTTACATCATCAAAATTATTGACCCGTCGTATTCAGTCGTAAACCATTTGAAGCTATTTTAAACTTCTGTTTAGAATGCAAACATTTCATTCACAAAACGAACCGTTTGGCACCATTAACGATTGAGAACTTAAGCATCTTCTACGTTTCGCCTTCAAACAAAACGAGATGAATAGAAGGAAGCCTTATGCGCATATTTATGGGAGATCAATTCCTAATCCTCAAAGGAACAGGGGCCATTCAAGTAGACTTGAATAAGCGATGGAGCATAAAAATAAGTACCAGTTGAGTCTATTCAGAAGGAAAGGAAGTAGATATAGCGAGGGGGGGGGGAAGACGTTTTGTTGCGATTTAGCGTGGAGCATTTCATTTCTACAACGCAGACATCCCTCAAAACGGTTCAACGGCGCGAATGTGCTCCCAAGGAAGGCTCTGTAACTCACACCCTGATGAAGCCATATTGTTAGTGTAGGCTACTTATCTCTTCACTAAACGCGAGTGTATCACTAACCGTCGACGACGGCGATAAATTCATTTTTCACGACACGCACGTGCGATACAGCACGTGACGGCAAAACCAGCAGTGCAAAGATGGGCTACTACAGACAGGGCCGTCCAATGGGAAAGAAGTTTACCTATTCGGTTGTAAACGAGCTTATAAAAATATTTAAAAAATTTAAAAAAAAGCTCGGCCCTTTGCGCCCGAGGTCCCCCGGGCGAACCCCCTGGACCCCTGGATGCTTTTTGCTTGGAGCCTACGGCTAACATTCAAGTAACCTGGAACTTGCTTCATTAACCGAATATACAATGTATATTATATGTCATATAATATATTAAACATATTATGTTTATAATACATAAATATAATAATAAATTCATACATATAATATTATATATTCATACATACGCACAAATATTATATGAAAACTGTTGTGCCTGACTTGTTGGTTTTTTGTGATCGGTTATTTGCAACGAAAGAAAACGTCAATAAATATATAATGTAGGTAGCTACTAACTTCCGAGTGGTCCAGCTTCCGAGTGGACTTTATTTTGTAGAAATCACTGAATGTTAGGGGAACATTCCATAAAAACAAATCATGTTTTCGGCATGTGGGATTGAAACCCATCTTGCGTGTTGGAAAAGTAACTTTCCAACACCAAACTAGTGGCCTGACGGTGATAAAAGTGAGAACGCCGAACTAGTAGCCTAACATACGACAGATGAGGACGTCGAACTAGTGGCCTAACGGTAAGACAAGTGAAGACGCCGAGCTAGTGGCTCAGGACCCATTAGAATTCCAATGGTCATTGGAATTCCAAGTCTGAAGACTTTCTCCTTCGCAAGAGTGTCAGCAGCTTTCTACCATCAATGCCCTGGTGACCAGGGCACCACGCAAGGGGCATGAGTGGGTTCAAACAGTCCCAGACCAGTTTCGATGAAATTGAAAATGAGCTCAGGGCCTTCAATGCAGCCGGAATGTCTACAGTACGGTATTTTCTCCTCTTCCTTGTCCTCTTCTACCCCCAGTTTTACTGGATTCCCCAAAATGCCTTGACAGGCAAACAAAGTGGTGGAAATACGAGGAAATGGTGAGGAACGAGTTGATTAAGTGCAGTTCTGTTTACGTGACAGCAGAAGTTGAAGACAAGTGACGATGGCGAACTGGCCTGATGGTGATATAATATATTATCCTAATATAATCATCATCATATCATATCATACAATAATATAAAATTGTGTTGGCCGACGTAAGCCGTGTGGTAGCCGTGTGGTTTGTTGGTACGGGATAACGCGTTCCCGAGTGAGTTTTTTCACTTTCCGCTCGCTGGCCGTTTAGGGGGTCGAAAAAATTACGAAAAAATACGAGCCGTATAGATCAGAACTGGAGGAAGACGTCGGTCAAATCGTAAATCCGAAATTCGCCCGGGAAATTCGTCGAAAATTCGTCGAAAAATCGTCTCTCTCCCGTTTGTCCTACGTTTTCCACTTTCAACTCGCGCCAAAGCCCGTTTAAGGGGTCGAAAAAATTACGAAAAAATACGAGCCGTATAGATCAGACCTGGAGGTAGACGTCGGTCAAATCGAAAATCCGAAATTCGCCCGGGAAATTCGTCGAAAAATCGTCTTTCTCGCGTTTGTCCCACGTTTTTTCGGGTTCAAAAATACCCAGTAAGGAGCCATTTTTTGGGTATGGTATCCGCGAACCAAATGCGCGCCAAAATATGGCCAATCCGATTCCGAAGTAGGATTTCAAAAAAACCGAGGGGGAGGGGGCGATTTCACGGTGAGAAGACAATTGGATCGTTTTAATTCGCGCGGGGCCAGGGAAAATTCGTCGAAAAATCGTCTTTCTCCCGTTTGTCCTACGTTTTCCACTTTCAACTCGCGCCAAAGCCCGTTTAAGGGGTCGAAAAAATTACGAAAAAATACCAGCCGTATAGATCAGACCTGGAGGAAGACGTCGGTCAAATCGTAATTCGGAAATTCGCCCGGGAAATTCGCCGGAAATTCGTCGAAAAATCGTCTTTCTCGCGTTTGTCCCACGTTTTTTCGGGTTCAAAAATACCCAGTAAGGAGCCA
The DNA here is from genome assembly GCA_955831195.1 of Pilophorus perplexus. Taxonomy (NCBI): domain Eukaryota; kingdom Metazoa; phylum Arthropoda; class Insecta; order Hemiptera; family Miridae; genus Pilophorus; species Pilophorus perplexus. Next base: position 27,655,285 of record OY037008.1, read on the forward strand.
TGTTTTGGGTATGGTATCCGCGAGCCAAATGTGCGCCAAAATATGGCCAATCCGATTCCGAAGTCGGATTTTAAAAACAGTGAAATCGGATCGTTCCGGGACCCCCAAAAATGGATTCTACGTCCAAAAATACTTCGAAAACGACACCTAACTCGATCCCATGGCTAAAAGCCTTCAAAACACCCCTCCTGTAGCCCCATTTTAGCCCCATAGCGCCCCACGGGTTTGGGCGATCGGACTGAAAACCTTGCGGGCACAACTAGATGGTAAACCAAGTATTTTGCCAAAATTTCAGATTTTTTAAAAAATTCCTACTGCCCAAAACGGCCCGGACGGCGGACGGCGTACGGCGGACGGACATTTCGGATTTTGAATGTAGACCTCTTGAAACGGATAATGTCAAATTTTGAGGCCGATCGGAGTCGTCGACCCGCGTCGCGAAAACATAGGTGTATTATTCCAAGAATAATAAACCAAAAAACGAGGGGGAGGGGGCGATTTCACGGTGAGAAGACAATTGGATCGTTTTAATTCGCGCGGGGCCAGGGATCTTAGAAAACGGAGGGTCCAGCCTTTAAGGGGCGCTCGCTAGGTCTACGACATCTCTCCCCGACGGAAATGGATGTAAATTAAATGAATCGATTATTTAAAAAAAGTTGAATTGAATTAAAAAAAGTTGAATTGAATTAAAAATAATAATTTCCTAAACGGTAAGCCCTAAAAATACGCCGATTTTTTCTATCGTCTCTGCTACGAATAGGGGGGGGGGGTGTCCGCGGACACCACCCCCCCCCCCCCCCCCCCCCCCCGGCCGAGCGAGGCGAGACCCCCCTGTCCGAATAAGCGCTCGGCCGAGCGGAGCGAGGCCTTATGTCTGAGTAGGGGTTTGAACGTGTCCATCGATGCTACGCACCCCACAGGCGGCAATACACCCCACAGGCGGCAATACACCCCACTAGGGGAGCGAGCGAAGCGAGCCAGAGAGACTAGTATCATAATATTATTATGATCCTATATCCTACATCCTATTTTATGGACATAGTATATTATCCTCTATCCATAAATAGGATCCTATATAGTATAGAATCCTATATCCTATAGGATATGTATATATACAGATAGGATCCTACGTCCTATATTCATATATTACGTATCTAATATATTAAAGTGACACTCCCGCGTCTCCGTTCCCGCATATCGTTTTTGGGCAGATAGGTCATGGGCCATGACTCATGGGTAAAGCATGTTCCATGCTAAAATTTGGAACACATTCTCTACTATTTAGAAACATTCCCCCTTCTTCAAAAGACATTGACACTTCAGAGTGATTGATAAAGTGTCACAAATCAGTATCTGGATGTATCTGTTAACAACGCTCAGATTTTCCAACTATGAGAAATCCGGAAGTGGAGTACTGCATTGGTGACAGCGGTGGGATCCCCTGCTTGCGGAGTATGGACGTCCTGGAATCTAACTGCAACAGCAAACTCCTGTCGGTGAGCAAATTGTCTGTGTGCAGAGGAACGTTTGGACGCCTTCCTGGACCGATTGGATAACAACGGGAACAATCCCCAGAGCAATCTCTAGTACGTATTCGCGAATTCGAAAGTGTGGATGAGGATCATATGGAAACAGAGATTATTAGGCGTGTGGAGGGCGGGGAAGGATTCAGCTTAGCAGTGAAAGAAGTCCTTCCAATCGAGCGGATGCAGGTGTTTAACATTACCTGGGATACACCCTCCTGGACAGTACAATAGTTGACTACACTCATAATAACATTTGAGACAAATAATTGAGTAAATGACCTTTCTACAGGATCACAATGTTCCAAGTGAAAACACTGCCTGTCTTCAACTGCCTGGAAACCCATTTAACTGGTAGGAAATTGCCTTTACCCAGAGAGTTTATTAACTAGAGTATGTTCCTCGGTGTTTCTTCCAGACCGGACTCCCTTTTTTTCTCGTTCGCTTTCACGAGTGTTGTGGGGACCTTTCAAAAGAACAACCCAGACCACCGTTTTCATTAACAAGAAAGCTCTTTTCCCTGGTGCACGACACACCTTTGAATAAAGCGGTGCAGATAAATAGCGATGATAACCCGAGTCTGCAGAGAACTTCATGACTATATTTATTACCTATTAACCACAAAACGAGAAGGTACACAACAGATTTCATCAAAATTGCGACGGGTTGAACTTTATTGACGATAAAAATTCTTCCCTTCTCATTCTAAAGTAGGTAGTAGTAATAATTATTATTACAATCTTTGTAGTAATCTTTATAACATAAAGTGTATATATTATAATATATAAATATAATATATATTATATAACGTGGAAGTATTCATCAATTTCAAAGTTTTCACCGATTTCAGCGTTAGGCGGCTCATTGAAATCGGCAACTCCCCGTGATTATTGAAAAATTGTCGCCTTTCTTCTAAACCTCCATCTTCGACGTTAACTCGGACTTCCGTAACGACGTTGTCCGAGTAACTGCACAGTAACTACGCAAACAGGAACAACTGTAACTGTAACGGTTGTTCCTGTTTGTTGCTGACTTGGAATTTCTATATAGTAGACGTTTCTAGGTATCTTGGATATATAGTATCATGAAGAGGGATTATTAGTATCACGACGACGATCTCGCCATTACGTGCTTTTCAAGCGCATGAATGAAAACTGGTGAAGAAAAGAAGGGCTTTTCGCACAGCTTGGTATCAAACGGTGGAGAAAACGACAAAAAAAAAAAAAGCGTATGTACCTAATTAGTGATTGTGGGAATCTGGACAGATTTTCCCCACTCTCTCCTCGCGGATCGCCAGCCCGCCAGGGTTAGTACCGGCGGGGGAAGTGGGGATTCTGCGGTCGCAGCGCGATTGTACGAACCCCTCTTCTCCCGCCAGACATTCAACCTTTCTGTACGAAGAGGGGAGTATTTTCTCCACTCAATTAACATTTAGTTTTCACCATATTACTGCTCAAAAGTGACATCACGTTCAAGGGCGGGGTGAGTTCACGCACAAAATTTCAAACGGAAACCCCTCCCCTTCTTTTTTTGTTTGTTTTTTAACCTGATTAGGATTCCGTGCCAAACTACATCCGATACTCCCACCAAGCGTACCATCTTTTCGTATTCATCTTTTCTTCTTCTTCTTCTTCCTTTTTTAAATTTTCCCACGGCGCAAATGAGCACTAGGGGCATTTATCCAGGGGTTTTACCGTCTAGGACTCCTTCCTCTAAATTGAATTTTAATACTGCATTTTGAACGAACGAATTCTGAAGATCGGGAGGGATTTGTGACGAACTTCAAATTTAAATGAATCACGTACCTAGCGAATAGGTTATACCTGGAACCACCTCAGAGATTGTAGGCTGGAGAAGGGAATCTAACCTGTAATTGATATTACTATTAAATATTATACTCGGCCCCTCTGTCCCCATGCTAGTAATTTTTATCGTGAGATGAGACATAATAGCTCAACTAAACGGATGTGTCCCCTAAGTATTCGATCGAACTAACTACACACGATAGGTAACAAAATTACAAAGCTTGAGGCCGCGCTCGCCCTTTCGTTATTATTTCATCAATGATCGGAGCTCTAGAACACTATGACCTACAACTGGTGAACTCTGCTTGGTATTCCTCACGAACAGGATCGATTGTCTTGTAAATAAACGAATAACGGTAGGATTTCTCGGCTGCGAGAAGCTTCAATGCGAGCAGTAAAATGCTTGAGGTTGCCTTCGTAAATGAAATCGAATTCAGACGTTGCATAAAACGGTTGTCGTGATTCACGACTCGTGAATGAGTGATAAAAGCCTTTGAGGGTTGACCGCAAAGATACATTTGTCAATCAATTTGCGCGACTAGTTCCATTTATCAATTACCGGTGATGAGTTTCCAGAGTCGCATTTACCACGTAAACCATGAGGTGAATTAGCCCTTCCAAAGGGCCTTAGTGTCTCTGCCCAACCCGCGCGGAACGTTGAAGCCTGAATCCATCAACATGTTCTTTATACTTGCTAGCGAGGCTGAGCGGTTTTGAATAATTCATGAGCTGCATCATTCGGGATTCAGACATTGTAAGGGGGGGGATGACTGCCACGCAGTGAATCGGTGAATCTCGCGGGTAGTCTCAACTAGGTACTTCTATATTCAATAGAGGAACATTGAATCTCAAATTTTCTTTTCATAGAAATGATGAAGTAAGCGATGTTCAATAGTTATTTGATTCATTTCGCCAGAGGGAACGATTTCATTAAGCAGTTTGAGATAATAGGATGACCGATGACCTCAGTTGCCCCAAGCGAACCAACAAAAAGGTCAGTAATTGACCTATCTTACCAGGGAAAGAAAAATTATTTTTCTAAGATGGTGGTAAGATACGACATGTCGTATGTCGAGCTGCAGCTCTGTGTATGCATACCATGGTCGGAAAGTCATATACAGCGTGGGCCGGCTCGAAAACCATTCATTTTCCCTGAATAGGGGATTCTGCCTCTGTCAGAACAGCCTCATCTTGAAAAGAGCCGGTAGATGAGACACCTACTGTAGGAACAGAACCCAGTGTGGGTGTAATTTGTTTATCACCGTGCGGTGTTCACAAGTCATTATTCATTGTGCTGTGAATCTGGTGGAGTGCCAAAGGCGTGTTCTCTTTGATCACGGAGCCGTGAGTTTGGGAGGAGGGATCAGGATTCTTGGTGAACATCCTCCTGGATGGCAGCACGAAGCGTCGAGGTTGTAACCCAGATTTGCATCAGCAGCAGTGAGGGGGAACCAAATCAAAGTTATGCCCCAAAGGTCGTCTAGGTAGGACAAGGCTCCTTGGTTCCCGGTAGACAGTCCCGGGGCAACTATAGTCTTCCCTCGAAGCGTCGAGATGAGCCAGGAGTAGGTTTTCGGCCATAATTAAAAGCGCACCCGTACGAGTACCTAACTAGTTAATACTCAATGGTGGTAGGGGAACGCGTGAGGCCAACCCCAAAGCCGACGGCACTGTCCCAGGGGGAAGGTCTAGGTCCTCAAGCGATCCGGAATTTCGATACCGATCTCCAAAGTGATGAGAATTTGACGATTGTTTTGGTTGTTGCCGTCGAATTCGAATCGCTAGAACATTTACCGACCATTCGACAACAACATTTACCAAAAAATCACGAGATCGGAAGGAATATTTATTCCGTGGCGAAAAATAAAGGATGAAATCCCAACCAAATTTAATGGAGGTTCTCCGCAGAGTGGTGGTTATCTACTTGAATAACATTAATCTAATCTGCGCTTAGATAACCCGCTTGTGAGCTTGCAGCCACCCGTCCGATTTTTCATTGGACAGTGAGTGCCTTCCAACTCAGCCTGTACTTTGAAGTCACCAACTCAGTTTTCAATGTAAAACTAAGCTTTTCAAATTCGCACTCGGTTTCACCGTTAATTACAATCCCTGACAATCCCAGACTTTCTGCCTCTCTAGCTACCTACTTGTCTCAGCCAAATCCAAATGACCAAATGGTTTCATTCAACAAGGAGTTGTTTTTGAGCTGATAGATTCTGCTGTTGATCCCTTGGTGCAGAGTTCTTCAAAAGGTTGAAGTTAGCTTTTACGACCTCACAATCAGATTCACCTCTTTTAAAACCCCTTCAACGACAAATTTTCGCCAAAAATTCATTTTCATTTTGATTTCAAAGAATTGCGGATAATAATATTTCGTAAAAAGGGCGGTCTTAATAGACCTACCTACACTCACGTGACTCCGTTGGTCACTACATGACCACACATCTGTGGGTGCAGGACCTGAGTTAGAGCCTTGTGATTGGCCTAGTGCCTTGAATTTTGAATCAAATTCTGTGTCATGGGAAAGATTGCTAAAGCAATGAGATTCTTACATTTTGCTGAACAATCTCACTAGTTTGAAGGATGGTCGGCGACGATTCATGAAAAGGCACCACCATCCTCCATTCTCAGGGACATCGCCCTTTTCCAGGTCCCCCTTAGTCTTAGGACACTGCTTTGATTATGATATAATCAAATAATGACATTATCAACTCCACAATGATTTAATATTTATTGTCGATATTGATTATAGAAATGAGGCAAAACGAAGAATCTCGTGAAAATAGCGAGTCTGCACTGTTGTCAGTAGAATTTCCCAAATACACGAGTAAAGTACTTCCAGCTTAGGATTTACGTATGTAAAGGGAAAGGGTATTTTCATTGACAGCGACGTGAGCTCGGTTCATGATCCCGTTTTGATGGAAAAGGGAAACCAGAGATCAATTTTGGCAAGCGGGAAGGTGCGAAAGGGTCTTCGGTTTTTCCTGCCATGATTGATCTCAGAGGATAGGAAAGAGGGTCGGAAGTAGACTTCTAATCCTATTAGGCCGCCGGGAAACTCACACCGACCAAGAAGTGTGGCGGATTAGGAGTCCGGAATAATTCAATTTTTTTCATCCCTTTCCGCGAGGGAGGGTTCGGTTCGTCTTTTTACAGGGTTGATGTTATTTTAGAGTTTCCTGCCGCTACAACAGTAATCCTTCAGAATCTTTGGATGAAGAAAAGAAAACGTTGAGATTCAAGTTGGTCCGAATAAATTGCGTTCATTCAACTGTCTTTTGTTTATTTTTCGTGTTTGTCGGAGGTGTAAACTTATCCGTCAAAAGTGGGGATAACCGAACCAAAAAAAAGGTCAGGAAATAACTACTGAAAGGTTTAGAGCCTGCGGAGAAACAATTTTTACGAGGTAGGGAGAACCTAAATGCTCGACACTAAACGACCCTTGGGCGAGAGGGGTTCTCCTTCAAGACCGAGATGTCGTGCAGGTCACATCGCATTCTTCTGCCAGTGTCTGATTACTTGTAGTCACGAACCCTCCAGAAACCCTCCGAGAGTCACATGATTTATTCAAGAAAGCCCAAGAATCTATTAATTAAATATTTTGATTAGTACCTGTCGTAGATGGTTTTCAACGCCACCTTCGACAGGACATTGAACCCATCTAACGGAAGTTGTTGATTATTTTGTTATCTAACCCATTGGGGGGTTCGCATTGATTTTTTTCTATTTTTTTCTGAAAGTACTCCCTGAGAATGTAGGGAAAACAGTAGTCAGCCGCCTGAAATCGTTTGCAGAAAATTTAAATAATTTAACGAAAATTACGGCGTTTGAAAAACGCGGGGGGGGGGGGGGGACACGGCCATGGAGGGAGCGTGACGTCACTACCTAATTACAGCTGAAGAGCGTCGTCGATAGTGATATCTTCTTGACAGGTGAGGGGATTGTTCCGCCCAGGGTTGCTACTCCACTACTCATCACAGAATGAAATTCAATTTAGCCGTAAATCCTTCTGATAAGGCTTTAAACTTCAAGTACCTATCGTGTATTATAATTAAAAGTTAATTATGTTTTCCGTAGTATCAAGTTATAATTGCTATAAATTTGTCATATAAGCTGACGACACTAGCGCTCTGGGTGAGAGATTCACTGGAACTGTGACGTCACTACCTCAAGATTGACTGGTGGGAAACCCCAGCCGATTCAAACTGTGCGTTTCGTTTTTTCGTTATATCTCCTACAATGATTTTTTTTTTTTTTTTTTTTCGTTGGTATTGGAGGCTGTGCATGTTACTTTTTAGCCATAATATTGAATGGTAGGGAAGAATTCCAAATCTAAAATCAATGCAAACTCCCCAATGGTTCGTAAAATCGCCAGAATATCTCCTACCGGGGGAAGACTTCTTCTGTATGTCTCTCCATTAGTGATGATGGGTATCGTTATAATAAAATCGATTTTTGCGTCGATTATCAATCAGATTTGAAAAATTGATTCTCAAAAAATCGGTTACCACCGTAAATCGATTCTCAAACAAATTGTCGGTCCTTCTTTTTGTTATAGAGATAGTATGAAGCTTTTCTCCCGTGTGAAATTAATTTAAAAAGTCGATGTTCTTGAAAAATCGGGTGTCAATACCCATCCCTACTCATTATCCGCATGCTCCGAACATGAGGAATTTAAGATTCGTAAAAAAACTATAAATCCCTTTTTTCCCCGCAATTTCACGCACCCCAGCTTCGAGCCCCCGCTGGAAATATTCACCGAAAAGGCTCACCACCCACCTAGAATAGCCATTGCTTCAGCCGTAACGCCACCAATCGAACAAACATACCTAACCCACGTCCGCACTAGGCAAACTAGAAATATGTGAAAAGCTCTGAAGGAAGAAGCACTACGTCAGACACTCCCATTTGGACGAAAAATCTAGCCATGAACAAAAGCAATGAACAAAAATTCAAGAAAACGTTCATGCAAATCAACGTGTGCACGCATCTAATAAAATTTAAATATTTTAAAAAATAATCAGCATGATTGTTTGCATCTCACTAAAAAAAGAAGCATTTTTACCAAAAGCATCACTTGGTCTAAATCAGCAAACAAAAAAGTCCATCCCTTACTCCTTCACTTAAGATCAAAAGTAATCTCAACATTGACGGGGGTATTGCATTCCGTTGAGGATTATTATTATTATGGACTACATATACTATTGAATGAATCTATCTATGTCCATAAAAAATTGTCAAAATGATCGTCTCCTGAGTTTCAATTGTCTTTATTTTTTGTCTGAGTCCCGTTCTGAGGATATAACTCATCCCGCTCGCGAATTTTTTCTTTCAGCTCTTTTTTAGCGTTTGCGACCGCTTCTATCAATGCAGCATCCTTTGGGTTTTGATGTAACTGCCGCTGCAGAGATTCCAGATCTTCAGTCATTCGTTTGATTTCGTCATTGAGCACTTTCTGCGTTGGGATAATTTTTACACGCTTTTGGGGTTTTTTCTGTGGTTTCACCATTGGAGTTCCATCTCTAGTTTGGTAATAGGCTTGTTGTGGTTGGTAACGTCCGGTGGTTGATGTTGCAGCTGTGACCCTCTCAAGTACGTTTGTCAAACTCCTCCTCAGTTGGCACATCCACCATAATATCCCAGCGTTGATAACCTCCAGGAGAAATGCAGAGTTGAAAACCAAAACGACCGCTTCCAAAGGTTTGCTCCAGTCCAGCCTTTTGTAAATATATGGTTGCGCTTGGTTACGACCATAAGATCTTGTGGTGTGATGAAACCATGTCAATAAGAAATATGCCATCAATGCCAGTAAAGAATACAATCCAGTTATCATCTTGTAAGTAAATTTGACAATGAACAAGTCCACTAACATTAACAACGACCCAGCACCAAGCTGGAACATTAAGGTGGCATCAAGAGGATCATACATGACGAATCTCATACTCTGAAGGAGTATCGAGATCTCAGCGAACGTGAAAACTGACAGATTCAACGACACCATGTACACAATGCAATAGACGTTCAACAGCACTTTTGGCACACCGTACACCGTCGTAGGAGTACCATCTGCAGGGATCCGGCAAAAAGCCAAAGTCACAACAACAGCACCCATAAGAGACTGAACCACATTCGCGAACATGCTCCAACTTGTAAGGTACAGAAACCACTTGAAATAAAACAAGGCCTCACGCGCAGTCACGGAAAAATGTAGCGAGCCTTTTGATTTCTGCAGTACATCTAAAAACGACGACAGAGCTATGACAGAATGGAGTACGAACTGGGCCCACCGGTAAAGCACGTAGTACAAATTGACTCCAGGTTTGGTTTGCAAGGCGTATTTAACTGCATCTTTAACATCGAACTTCTCGTATTTCGAAATCTGCCTTCTAAACTCAGCAAACCGTTGCCAGACGTTCATTTTACAATCCTTGATCTTTGGAATTGGATGAAACTGCAAACGTGTCGCGATGCCGATGAGATGTGGGTAAATACACGCGGCAATTCTATGTGTTTTTCATTTTACGCGATAAGCAATATCCCTAACCTCGGTGTTAGTGAAATCACATGATTTACTACACTGCTGATGAAAGAGCTGAGTTTTGGCGTTATAATAGCTCAGGTGACGCTGCAAAGAGAAAAACCTCAGAAGAGACTCTAGCCGTATGCGACTCGTATAAACGTTTGGAAGTTGATCTAGGCTTGGAGAAAAATGTCCAATTATTCAACGAAAACTCAAAAAATACAACGTAATGGGGCCTCATTTGCCCTCAACATCCCCTAAATCTGGCGCAAGGTTCCAGTATAAGGCACGCCCTGGGGTTGAAGCGGCAGTTTCAAAGCAACCGAGCAGAAGATTTGATTACCCCTGAGCTTAGCTCGTGAATAATCGAAAATAAGCGCTCATCTCAACGTTGGTGGACTGGATACACGTTTGTTTTCATCTTCTCCTAATCTTTAATCAATCAATATTCGCATTTAAGGAGTGTGTGGTAAAGAGAGTTTTACGTCAACATTTTGACCTAATCGTCCTAACATGACGGGGCGCTAATTAGTTGGTGAACCACTTTAACCTAGTTGCACATTTTATGCACAACATTTCCATGGTCTTTAACGGGATTCGAACCCGAGGCCTCATCAGAAAGCAGCGCGAAGTAACAAGCGCCCAGAACTACTCGGCTAATCCGCCCGCCCGCATTTAACGAGTGTGATTTCGAATTAGATCGAGTTATTTTTTGTAATGAAATGCAGGTAGGTACGTGAATGAGACACCTAGAAAAGCGCTGTTTTAGTTCGTGGGGAATTCCCACACACGCGACTTATGAAACGGGAGGACTCCTTCCCCGAGCGACTCACCGTAGGGAGAAAATTTAATGCTCTTTTTCTGGACAAGGCTTGTTACGAGCGATTTTTAAAGGCTGATTTCGAATACAACTCCCTATACCCAAACCATTCCTTCCCACATAGGTACATATTTTCCGGCGAACATCACATAATATGTTATGTATATTATACATAATAATATTATGTATTACATATAGGTAAGTACATAATATTGTATACATTATATTTGAGGCGAAACACCGAAAAACCTCAAAAATCACTTTTATATTGCTCTGGAATAGGCAAATTCAGACAAAATAGGACTAGGTACCTATACGTAATTGTATACGTATACAATAGGTATACATTCGTTTTTTCGAAATTTTGATAGACTCGCGACGAGATAAATATTTTTGATTTAAACAGAGGGTTTTTTAGAAACACAAAAAGATTATGAACACCCACTTCCTAAATTTTCGCCGTAAAGTTGGCTTCACCATGGTACTGTACCCTCTGATGAAGCCAACTTTACGGCGAAAATTTTGGAAGTGAGTGTTCATAATCTTTTTGTGTTTCTAAAAAAATCCTCTGTTAAACCAAAAACGTATTGTGTATATTATACGTATATTATAAATTATACGAAATATTTTAGTATACGAAATTGTTTAACAACCCCGGAGGAAAGTGATGGTATTGGTCTTTTTTCGGCTATTTTAAACAATTTACGAAATCGAACCTCAAATTTTACAATTTCAGTCTTTTTAGGATTGGATACACGATGGGTCCAGGGAGGGGAAACCTCAGGTTACCAGGACCCATGGTGATGGTGGGATTTTGGACATAGCGTTGTTGGCATCATGGGCTAGTTCCTCCACATGGTTCCAAAAAAAAGTCAGATGAATGGCGTCCTTACACTGAACACCGAGCATGAACAAAATGACAAAACCGGATTGGTACCCATTGCCAAAGACCAGCACGGAAAGACCATTTTTGGTCAATCAGCACCAAATACATTCTCAGGAACACTTGGACGATTTGCGTGCTTGGAGAGGTTCAAATCATGGTGTGTCCTGCAAAAAGGCAAAAATTGAAACAAATGTGTGTCTGGCTGGTGCTTGAATAATAGTCGGAACTCCGCCCATCACACAACGCACGAAATGAGACAACAAATAACTCATCGCCGGATATTTCAAAGCTGTACCATTCATTATTAAATAATCTCATAAATCTAACGAGAATCTAATCGAATGCTGACCTCATCTCATGCGTAGCCACTTGATTCCGTAGTGTCGTCGTCGAATCCGTAAGAGGGCCGGTAAAATTGTCCAGGTTTCACCTTACTTTTTTTCCCTTTGGACGTGGTCGGTACAGGATCCAAAAACCGTTGCTCCTTGTGGGCGCGCCCAATATGGACGTTCAACCCACGGGGGTTCTTGAAGGTTTTGGGACAATACTTGCAACGGGGTTTCCAAACGTCTGCCATCAAGCAGGCAAATGAAACAGTAGAGCTCACGTACTTAACTTGAAATTATCAGACAAATATACCTAATTTTAGTTTTTTACCGCTAGTCACCAGGTGAATAGCGTCCCCAAGAAATAATTATTATTTGTTTATAAGTTGTTGCGTTGCATTTTAAAATACACTGCCAAGGCAATGGCACATGAGCTTCCTCGTGCCAAGTTCAAAATGAACGTAGTTGTCACTGTAACAAGAAAATTACGTTCGCGCATGCGCAGGGAGTACCACTGATACAATCGCGTTGAAACTGATAGTGGACCATCTAGGGCTATACCCACACAATTCCTGAAAATTTAATTGAAATCCGATCAAAATTGAAGGAGTTATGGCTGTAGCAAGGAAATTACGTTCGCGCATGCGCTGAGCGTACCGCTGATTCAATCGTGATGAAACTGACAGGGGACCATCTAGGGCTATACCCACACAATTCCTGAAAATTTGATTGAAATCCGATCAAAATTGTGAAAGTTATGCCTGTTTCAAGAATTTCACGTTAGCGCATGCGCAGAGCGTACCGCTGATTCTATTGTGATGAAATTCGTATGGGACCTCAAGGAGCCTTACCCGCATAACCCCTCAAAATTTGAGCTAAATTCATTCAAAATTGAGGAAATTAGGGCTGTAACAAGGAAATGCGGACAGACCGACAGACACGGAACCAAATTTGTTCAGTTGGCTATGAAACGCAAAATGCGAGTGGAAATTTTGAATTCGGACAACAAACATTTTTTGGCTCCCGAAAGTGAACACAAGGCTTCCGCTGCTTCGCAGACTCGGAAGCAAAATTCACTTAATTGCGACTATCGAAATTTTGATGCTCACGTAGCCCAGCCAATTGCCATAATAACATTATGTCTATTGGCTGGCCTACGTTATATTATCCGTATCATCCATATTATCCATGTCAAAAAATATCAAAATAAGTCTGAACTAATGGTAATATGTAGGTATTGAAAAGTATTGTTTAAAGTTTTGGTTGCATTGGTCATCGTTGAAGAAGAACTCTACTACGCCACTAGGAACAAATGAAAAACTTTTTGCGAGGTAAATTACCTATGAATTTAATGCAGAGGTAATTTAGCTCGCAAAAAAATGCCCGCTATTTTTCAACATACCTATGATATTTTCTGCCGTTCATAACATGTTCACGAGTAACCAAGCTCACACAGTAGATTCCACTAGAATTCACCCGCTGATAACCCTAATTGTCCCAAAAACTTGTGAATCGTAGTCGGGAATGGTAATCTTGTTTTCTTGAGTTACGTTATGAGTCAGCAACACGAAAACAAATCGGCTTACCTACTGTCGGCACTGGAGGTCAACGTCCTTCAACGGAATCGTACACAAATCTTACGAATTATAAGAAAAAACTCGGCAAGACCCCCGGATGCTTTTTGCTTAGAGCCTACGGCTGAAATTCAAGAAACATGGAACATGCTTTATTAACCGTGGGATTGAATCCGATCGTACATGTTGGAAAAGTAACTGTCCGACGCTGAACTAGTGGCATAACGTACGGCAGGTGAAGACGCCGAACTAGTGGGCTAACGGTAAGACAAGTGAGGACGCCGAACTAGTGGCCTAACGTATATTTATATATTACGTAGGTATATAAACGTGGCACTCCCGAGTCTCCCTACCCAACTAAGTTAGGTCACGAATTATAAATAAAGCATGTTCCATGCTAAAATAATTTTTCCAGATAATGAGGCCAGAAGGTAGTAATCGACCTAAAAACACGGAATTACAGTATAGTAGTGTTGTGCCATTTTACTGAAAGTCATTCAATTATTTACTATGGACGTGATCAGTACAGGATTGTGCATGTCTTCCAACTAACACGTGAATGAAAAAGTGGGAAAGTGATCTTTCAATATTGGAATGGTGCATAATCAACACTTTTTTTATAGTTTTTAAAATGATTCCGGCCCAACTATTAATAACCTAAGTGTGTGAAAGAACTAGGGTCTATGTAATAGTGTTGATAAATGTGGTGCATTGAAACACGTAATCAGATTCATTGAGATCATAAGAATTGACTTAAAAAAACGTTTTCGAAGATTTGACATCTTTGTTTTTGCACTATAGCGTCGTTCAATGAATTAGTACAATTTCTCTGACGTTATGGTTCTTTTTCCAATATAATAATAAATAATAGGTAGCTCTTGGTGATTTACAACTGCCCTTCAAAATGCATCGCTTAAATGCTTCTAAATCCAAGCTTTAAAAAAAAGTCAGTTTTTGAACATTTAACTCAAATCATTATTAAGCAGAATTCAACGAATAGCAGAAAAAACACTAAAAATAAGAGAAAAACATTCCTCACTTGAGCAAATTAATCAGTTCCCCTCATCAACGTCAATGAATGCACCAGCTTCCTCGCATATTTCCGATCGGCTTCACAACTTAAGACAAAAGCGCGAAACGGCCAGGCATTCCTACCCCGCTCGGCGACAAAAGCTGAATACCTATTTTTAGGTTGCAAGTTCCGTTCCAAAATGCAATCCAAACTACCAAACCAGACAAGCTTCAAGACAAAATAAAACGTTGAAAAAAAGAAAAGAAAGAGAAGTCACTACGGGAGGCAAACGTACCTAATTTCATTCGTGAGACGCGTTGGAGCGACGTCCAATTACATAACCCCAAGGAATCCATAAAAATTGGCCTCATTGTTATTTTCTGATCCAATCTTTTATTTCCGATTCGAAATTTTGGGAGCTTGAAAAAAATGTATTTATAAAAAAAGTGTGTGTGCGGAAGAACGTTTTGTAGAAAATATTCGTAGATGGCTCTGATGGTAATGATTTTGCTGCAATGTTCCAAAAGGGTCCAGCGCCCTCGGCATATGCGCTCTAGGGGCATAGACCGATGTACTTCCAATCAAGCGGCAATCTTTTACTAATCGACTTGTAAATCGATCAAAGTTGTTTGCTGTCAATCTTGCTTCAAAAAAGCAATTGGAAAATATTATATTTTCACCTGTTGTCTGAAGAGAGAACTATGAACTCGCAGCATCCACCGCCTCCGTGGACGTGAGGGTGACAATTAGTGGGTTTTCAACAAGAGTTATTCGTGACAGTATTTCAAGATGGATCTCGTTAAACGCACAAGTCGGATATTTTTAGAATCGTTTGATGTCGATTGATTGATCAGGATGAACTAGGGCAGGGGGTCGCTCCTGCGATGATGAATTATTCAAAGACGAAGTGAGATGAACTTTTGATTAGAATGATCTAAGCTAAGATTTAAAATGTAAGCATACTTAATTGCAAAAATGTAAAATTATGTAATTAAGGGTAACACTGGGATGCTGTAAAGGTTTTGGGGGCAGTTTCAGGATGGCGTGGACCAGGTGTGGGGCGATGTTGGAAATTGTATGGTATTTTCTGTGGTTTAGTTTAATGTTTAAATTTAAATAAAAAAAATCGCACCGGCTCGATGTGGTGGGCGGCCCACACTTGCACTATCTCATAGCAGAGCACACTACACTTCACTCAATACTCCGCCCTCCTCGGCTCCAACACTCGAGTGGTTCCTGGCAAAACCGACAGATCGCTCCCGATTTCGGATCGATCGGCGTACGCACGCTCCTGGAAATACGTGTTTGTTCCCATCTTTTCCAGAGAGAAAATCCCCCCGCTTGTCCCTCCGGCCCCTTCCGCGATATAAATCAAGATTTTACCGTCAATGTGGTGGGTGGGGGTGTTGACGTGACCTGTCCAACGGGCCGGAAAGGTGTTTCGGTGCTACTTAGTAAATTCTGAGGATCGCTACGGATTTCCTACGATGATGATCGATAAGCTGTACTCAGCACTGAGCGGTACGGAGACCAGCTCAAAGCTGCAGGCCTTCAAAATAATTTAAATATCCACATCCTAACCAACTGGATTGCCCCATTCGATCCATCGTAAATTTCCACATCCTCAATGATTGACCCTTTAGATCCATCGTATGACGGAAACGGAAATATTAGTGGTATAGATCGAAGTACAATTTTGATTAGAGACTTTCAGAAGCACACCCAGTCATGGGCACAGAGAATTTATCGGGTATATTCCCCAAAATATGAATTCCCAGCAAATATGGGCATTTATTTTTCCCCTAAAATTTCGTAAATAATAGTTTTTTGGTTTGAAAATTTTCTGATCACTTGATTACAATTTCCTTTGCTTTTAAATGTTGCTTTAAATCTTGGCCCTACCGTGCTTTGAATTCTGGGTTACTCGAAATTGTTGCTAAAAATCTAGCTTTAAAATTTAAATAATCTATTAAAAATTAAAAAACAAAAACTATAAAAGTTGAAAATTAAATTAAATTTCTTGCTTTAGGTCTTGCTTAAATTGTTGGTTTAAATCTTGTCCTTTGCTTTTAAATCCTCCTTTGCTTATTTTGTCAATCTCGGCCGTACCTTTGCTGTTTTTTTTTTTTTTTTTTTTTTTTCAAAATATTCTTCTTCCCATCCTCCCGACGAGTTTTAGCCATTTTATCGGCGCCCAGCGGGAAAAGATAAGTGGGACCTGGGTTCGATACCCACTCGGGGTGTGAAATAATTTTGCTTCCCTTGAGCCAAGTATTCGGGAGCAAGTTACTTCTAAAACCGGCCGTTACCCTAAATGCTTTACATTAGAATTGTTCTGAAGCGAGGTTGGATGCGGTTGGTTGCAAGCGCGCGAAGCGAGACCCTTTTGTCATCGTACTAGTAATATAACTATTATAATAATATGTTATTAGTATAATATTGTGGCACTCATGGGCCACACTCTATTGTCCTCAATTCGCCAGCACGTCACGGGAAGCGCTGAGATTGACGGTGAGATTGAGCAGCCCAGCTTCTCACGGGGGAGGCTTCACCTCCCATGACCTAGACCGTCCCTTATCCCACCGTCACGCATCCTTTCATTGATCGTTTTATTATGGCGTTAATACGCAGTGACGTTTGGTTCGATTCGCTGTCCAGGTACCCTTGCCAACACTTCGGTTGGGGACGCGGGATCAGTGGGCCAATATTTACGCGCGGGACAGCTGCCCAGGCACCTATTAGCGACACTTTGCTTGTAGGCGCCGGGAGAACTGTTCTTCATAAGATTGGGGTCAATGGCCAGGCCTCCATTAGCGACAATTTGCTTGTGGAAGCCAGTCAGCCAAATTTCAATAAAACTGCGAGCTGTGGGAGAAACAATACTAATCACGACACTTCGTGTTGATATTGGATTCCCCACAGTCCAACTCCGAGGAAAGACACACTATAGGACAACTAGACTCTTCTAGCCATCCTGTAGCTCGTGCTTCCTCCCATAATGCTTCCTACAAACTTAATAGGAGGTGTCGATACAGAATCATTCTGTATCGACACCTCCTATTAAGTTTGTAGACCACGACATTAGTTCGTGCTATGCTTTAATTAGGGATGTTCATACACATCCCTCCTCATCCTCCACAAACAATGGGAGCGTAATCCTAGATCCAACACTTGAGGCATTACAAGAGATTACAAGAGACGGTTATAATGACGGGACGTTGAAATTTTAGAAGGAGCCTTTCTAGGACAACTAGAAAAGATTCAAATGAAGGGAAATCTCCAGATCAGCTGAGAGAGCTAAAATCTCTCCCGTTACCCTTGGACGTTGAAATTAGAATGGGAGCCCTTTTGAGAGTACAAGAGACGATTCAAATAAGGGGAAAATTTCAATTCAAACAACATGTAAAAAATCCATACTGCTAAAATCTCTCCTGTTGAAATATTGATTTTTGTTTCACAGTAGACCGGGTGTCCGAGCTAGTATAATATCCGAAGAAGGGAATAATTTTCCCTACTTCGTATAATATACGGAGTAGGGAATATTATTCCATATTATGTTATATTATATTATATTATAATATAATATAATATTATAATATAGTATTATTATAATAATATAGTATAATATAATATAATAATATTCCAGGGGAAAAACCATCAGGGTCCACTTTTTGTCGGTTTTTAGATAATGATGCCATCTGGTAGCGTTTTAGGAGTACTAACGTCTGCAGTATTCATTGCGGGGAAAAACCATCAGGGTCCACTCAACAACATCAACTACTTTTCAAGTGTTCCGTTGACTTCCAGGAGACTTGGAACTTTCAAAACGGGTTTTCTCAAAACTACACCTGATGGACCCTGATGGTTTTTCCCCTGTACCCTTCTACTATTATACTATATTATAGTATAATAATATTATTCCCTACTTCGGAGAACTATTTTTTACACACCTGAAGTAGGCGGTGCGTTTTCCCCACCGGCAAGACTGGTCGGATGTGAGGGTTAGCATCAGTGTGACACTTTCGAAAGATCTTCCTCCAATTTCAGCACCTGATTGCATCAACCTCCAAATCAATAACAGACCCCAGGGCGATTGTAAAACTCCTTTGCAGGGGGTCGACGACTCCCGCAGGACATTGGCTGGAAGCCAATTGAGGGTGCACGAACTTCCGCTCAGACAAAACATTGAAAACCTCAGAGGTAAAGTTTTAAAAAAAACGCCAAGCGTGTAGGTAACTATTTTCCCTACACACTGAGTTTTTTGTTCAACTTCTAATAACTAGGAAGGTACAATTGAAATTCCTGAAGAAAAAAAAAGCACACTGCAAAATTTACTCAAGGGTTTATTTTTTGTTTTGTTTTAAATACAAATTCGCCCACAATTAATTTGATGTCAACAGTGAATAAATTTTTTTTTTTTAATTCGATGTACAGTTTCTGGGCAGATGTGGAAACCCGAGAGATGGAATATTACTGGGAAAACGACACCCTATTCGACCTCCTGGCATCATTCAAAACCTCCACTTTGTGGTCCATCAACATTTTCGGCACCCGTCGCCAACACACAGGTTGTTAGAAGGGATTTTAACCAAGATGAAAATCCACTTCACACTGCCACAATAAAACCGGTAGACGCTGATTCAGCAGCAAGAAAATAAGGCTGGAGGGAAACAAAGAAAGAACAATCCTGGTCCTTCGGAGACCACCCACATCACACTCACTCAGGTCAGATCCAAACAAAAACACTTTGGAAAAACCCGATTTTGCCTCCGGACCTCACGTTCGCGTGCGGGCATCGGTTAGGGTAAATTCGTAATTTGGAGGAGAGGTTAGGCTAGAGATCTCGATTAAGTTCAATCAATTCATTGTGCGGTTCAACCGTATTGTCTTTCTCATTAGCCTGATTCCATCAAGGGATTTGAAGGAAGAACCAGGGGACTGGGTAAAAGGAGGATCGGCATGCCGCAGCACGTAAGAAAGATCCTCCCGGTCGCAACTTGAAACAATTTAGCTGCCAAATTTCACGGTGGGTGCTGGGTTGACAAAAACAAATCTTGACGAAACAAGACCATCAATTCCGGCAACCTCGCAAGGTGAATATTATTCCAAGAAAAAAAAAAAAAAAAAAAAAAAAAAAAAAAAAAAATCAAGCGGGAAAATCCCGAGTTTTAATAAAACATTAACTCGTGGCAAGAGTCTATTTATATAAACATGAACGATTTAAATGTTTATCTCTGTTGAATCATTCAATTATCACTTGACTAACTCGATATTTTCGCTCGGTATCGGATAAGACCGAAGGTGAAAGGTCGGATAGATAATCGGATTTCCATACGGATTCATTAGGCCCTGACGTTTTATAATGAGATAGAGCTTTCAGATAAGACACGAACTCAAGCCCGTCGTAACTAGATAGTATGAATTTCTTATCGCTGAATGAAAGGGCGTACCTAGCATTGTGTGAAATCAAGGAAAATTGACCCTTAGTCGGCTATGACTCAGCCAGTTCCCAAAGCCTCAGCGTTGGGTTGGACGCTACCTCCTCCCCAACTGCCATGATATTGGACCAGACACAAATCCTTTACAAGGCAATGCTACTTAATGTTCGAAATAAATGTTAACAAGCTCGATGCTCTCAACGGAAATCTGCAACATTTACGCTTTTTCATTTCAGGAGGATAAGTCGAATGGATGTAATCATAATTACTGAGAAATTACAATTATTGTAGCTAGGGACAAAAAGCATGACACATACTAGCAATCATAATATGATTGCTAATATTATCTTAAATCAGGCAGCTGATTAAGAGGCTAATTATTATTAGGCTTTATTCAATTTTAGGTACTGTTTAAAACGATTCGGAGCAGATTTAAACAATTTTAAACGGTTTAAAACAATTAGTTGAAAAAAGGGAAAAAGTTCGTGTTCGAAAAAGAAAAAAAAAATTAAAGCGCTGCAAGTTTTGCACAAAGGTTTATTATTCCTTGTTATAGAAAAATTAGGCAAAAATTAGTTCTGTCAATAAAAATTTATTTTCAAAAAGTAAATATAGAAAAAAATCCTGTGCAATGTTCGGACAGATGGGGTACCCCCCCCCCCCCCCCCCCAAAAGGATTTAACGTCCAAAAATACTTCGGAAACGGCTCCCCACTTGATATCATACCCGAAAACCATTCAAAAAACCCTCCCGCAGCCCCTTTTTAGCCCCACAGAGCCCCAGGGGTTTGGGCGATCGGGCTGAAAACCTTGCGGACATAACTAGATGTTAAACCGAATATTTTGAACAAAATTTCATATTTAAAAAAAAAATCCTGCTGCCTAAAACGCATCCTGCTGATAGCCTAATGGCTCCATAGCAGTCTCCACAGCACTAACCTGCCCAAAACGCCCTGGGTACCGTTCCCGGATGCCTGGGGATGATGTCGGTGGTGCTACGGCCCACTGGCTAACTCAGGCATCAGTCCCTCATGTCCACCCCTGTAATGTTCAGGCTGATACCTCGGTGTCAGGGGCATGAAAAGCGGTAGAGGGGCTATTCCCTTCGGGCCTCCCACTGGAGCGGCCTTAAGGTGAGGAGTTTGCTCCCTTAACGCCTTGTCTAACGCTTGGAGCACCTCCTCAAATCCAGTACCTCGGGCAAGGGGAGGCTGCGGTCATTGATCGTCCCCCTTGGACTGGTGTCGGACTCGAGGGGGTCGTGGCGTCCGCTGGGAAGTGGAGCCAGACGGAATGTTAATTCCCCGCCTGGTGGAGCTCCCTTCGGGGGACTCGTTGATAGTCTGACGACTCCAAAGCGGTTTCCATAGCACTAACCTGCCCAAAACGCCTCGGACGGCGGACGAATATTTCGTTTTTGGAATCTTTGACTGATCAAAATTTTCGACCTTCGACACGAATACATAGAAGTGTCATTCCAAAAACAATAAACCAAAATTTAGCTGAAAAACGCCTTGAATGGCTAGAGTACTGCTATACTTGAAGGGTGACAAGACTGCAACATTCAGGGAAACAGTGCAATTCTTAGACAGCGCAGGGGGTGGCCAGATATCAGGCTAGTAAGCCAATTGGCAGCATTACCACCCTATAATCTTTCTTCAGAAGTTTTAATAATAAATATTTTTCAATCACCTATTTTTTAGATTAGTGAAAGCTGTGGCGAAAAAAATGTTCCTTTTAATTTTATTATTCAAAAATTCTTTATTTTTGGCTCGAAAATATTTAACCTCCTGGGATCCTTCAAAAATCCCATTTTTAGCCCCATGAAAGCCCTATAGATCGCCACAGTGAAATCGGATCGTTCCGGGACCCCCAAAAATGGATTCTACGTCCAAAAATACTTCGAAAACGACACCTAACTCTACCCCATAGCTAAAAGCCTTCAAAAAACCCCTCCCGTAGCCCCATTTTAGCCCCACAGCGCCCCACGGGTTTGGGCGAACAGGCTGAAAACCTCGCGGGCACAACTAGATGGTAAAAAACCGAGTATTTTGTAAAAATTTCAGATTAAAAACAAATTCTTACTGCCCAAAACGGCCCGGACATAGGTGTATTATTCCAAGAATTATAAACCAAAATCGCGGCGTTTTTGCAACAAAACCGGCTTATTGTAACCTAATTATGTAGGTCGTATTGATCCCTTGGAAATTATTCTAGGGTAAAAATAAAAACGAATCTATGTCATTACTTATGTATAAGTAATGTTTAATTGTAGGTAGGTATAGGCCAGACATCGACACTAAAATTGACACTATCGACACAATCGGCACTAAAAATCGCTAAATTCGCAAAAGAAGATGTATCTCTGATTTTTTAGTATTCAGTTCAGACCCATTAGGGTAGTGTAATACACTTGTAATATATACTAGTATATATACTATACCCAATTTTGCAACTTCCCAAAAGCTGTGCCTCGCGTAGCACAAGAAAAACACGGTAAAAATCCCTTTTCACCGTAATGGATGCTACAGCGGCCGCTGCGGCAGGTAATCTGAAAACTAGTATGAGCAACTGATGTAAAATTTCATGATCTAAAACTTTTATTCAATGCATTTTTTGACTAGGACTAAAGAAAATGTTCTGATAAACGTGGTTGTAGATGGTCAAATTTCTTTATTCCACCCTTTCCAACGAATATTAATGGCACTTTTGTTGTTTCAATAGACATGCAATGTGCCGTTTCTTATATATATAATTTAATCAGCTTTCTGATTAAAAAAAAGAAAAGTAAGATCGGACAAACAGTTCCCGAGTTATACGTAGAAATGTGCAAAATACATGTTTTATTCAAAATTTGCAACTTTTTTTCCGTGCCCGCCCCTCCCCCATCAAAGCCTAAATAAAAATGTCACATGGAATAGCTGCGATGGGGAATTCAATCAGCTTTCACGAGAAAAAAAGAAATTTGGAATCGGACCAATAGTTTTCGAGCTACAGCCGAAAACGTTCTGAAAAACGTGCTTCCGCTTACTGAGCGGCGTCAGATTGGGCGTTTCTTATTTTGGTGTAAATTCGTTTTCTCGGTTGGTAGTAGCATTTTGTTTGAATTTAAGGTGCTCCCTGAACTCGTAATTTGATGCTCTACAACATAAATTTTGAGGCAATTCATTTGCATTAGCCGTTCATAAGTTAAAGGGGTTGAAACACGAGTGAATGTTATTTGTCAGCCAAGTTGGAAAAATTGCCTTTTTTGACGCTTCATTGTGGCTAAACGGCTGAACCGATTCTAATGTGTAAGGACGTTATTCGACGCAGAATTTTATGCTCTTTAACTCTGTATGATTATATATATAAAATTGAAGAAAGAAAAAAATGTGGTAGTGTGGGGGGTAGGGGTGGAGTAAGGTGTTGGGAGGGGGGTTGTGGGGGTACCCTCTCAGACCCCTCTCAGGCTTCTGAGTGGGTTTATATGATGAAAGAAATGATCATTCAATTTTCCCGAGTGAAAAAAAAAAA
The DNA here is from genome assembly GCA_955831195.1 of Pilophorus perplexus. Classification (NCBI taxonomy): domain Eukaryota; kingdom Metazoa; phylum Arthropoda; class Insecta; order Hemiptera; family Miridae; genus Pilophorus; species Pilophorus perplexus. The sequence goes on from OY037008.1 coordinate 27,678,704, forward strand.
ATCACTAAAATCGGCCAATGTGGGAAATCTGCAAAATTTTGAGCAGCTGTATCTTGGGATATATGAATGCTATAGCATTCCCTATAGGGAAACCGATCTCAAAAAAACCGATTGTTCTAAATTTTGTTTATTATTTTATTGTTTTGTTTAAAGGAGGTAGAGGTTTTTTTTTTTTAATCGAAAAAGTGGTCCTTCAGGGTCAAAAACGTGTTTTTCCTACGACGTGAAATTTACCTCAAAAACTGCAGAGGTGAGAAGTTTTTTCTTTCCCCTGTAAAATTTTCAAAAACGGAATGAGCTGGTGTAGAAAATGAACGTTGTAAAAAATCGTTTCTTGCAAGATTTTGCACTGTAAATCGAATCAGACCAGTTTCAAATTGCTAAAATCCATAGTTTTGCAAGGCGAGATGTAAAAGTTATTTTTGGAATCCGAGTTTACCGGGTATCGCAGAAAAATATATTTCGCCGCGATTCCAATGCTACCAAAACAATTTTTGTGGGACCAGCCGTTCCCCACGAACGAAAAACTGCGCCCCTTACTTTTTTATAGTGTGGGTAATATTATTATTAGTTTTTGAGCCACCTGAGCGCAGCCTAAACAATCCACATTGTCAGTGTTCTTAGTAGTGGGTTCCGTATCAATCTTTGATGGTGCGGGATTTATAGATCCTTACATCGAATCCAGTTCGAACTTATAATATAAGGACGAAAAATTATAAATTGTATTATAATATTCTTAATTATATTATAATAAATTATATTGTATTATTATTCGTCCTATTCTTAATTATATTATAATTAAGAAATCGACAGCGATAAAGGACCTCTTCCTTTCACAAATCAAACAATCTGCCGCACCTCCGTAGATTATTTGTCTATTGGAGAATGTTCGGTTATATCTGTCTCAATTCCCCCTGTCAGATAACGTTCACTATTTAAACGTTCACTGTTTGAAACCATCAGTTCAGTCCCGTCTCCGTTCGAGGTCACTGTTCGCAAACATCTCTTCAAACTCACATTTCGACTACCGCAACATGTCTCCTCATCACGAATATTTCCTCGAACACGTAAGTACAGAAGGCAGTTATAGTTTATTTTCAATCTGGTAACAACAATTCACGATGCGATACTAAATGTGGATCTCCATAAATTTACGCGATAATAATTTAATAACATGTCATACCTAATTTGAGAAAAACAAACTTAGATTGAAAAATAGTAATATTTATATTTAAATAGGACCTATTTAAATAGGTATACCAATATTATTAGTATATTAGGTATACCTGGTATACCTAATAGTAGCAGGTCTTCATTTGAGAAAAATAAAGTTAGATGGAAAAATACCGGTAATTTTGAATAATGATAGGTAATGAGACTACATTGATGCTTAACGCAAGGGAATAATAACCTCCCAAATATTTTCTAATGTAAATGATACACCACACGATCTAACAGCGAAAACCTACTTCACTTGTATCGCTTATAATTAGCGTGGAACAAGCTTTTATCGTGACCTAACCATACAAAAACGACACCTAACAACGACCGGAAACACCTGAAAAGCACTGGTATGAAGTTAAAATTTTTTTTAATTATTTAATAATAATAATAATAATAAAATAAATAAAAAATGAAAAACTGGCGTTCGGGTTTAATTACCGATTTAAAGCATACATGCTTATAAGAAGCGTGTTTCACGTTCCTCCTATGTTTAGCCGTTAGGGTCAAGGTGACCGCATCTGTGTTAGGTACCTACTTGAAATGTTAGTAGCAATGTTTCCAGTAACATTTCGGAGAAAGAATTGTTGCCAACATTTTTCGTACGCCCTAACAATGTTATCAACAATAATTGTTGGCGAATTATTCGCCTTGGTCGATGTTGACAACATTGTTGTCAACATTTTTAAGTGGGTGTAAACGGAAACTTTCTGAAAAACGCAGCTTAGGGGGTCCCTCAACACTAATAATACAAAATATGTACCATGATGAACACACATCACAATCGGCAATACATCCTACAGGCGGAAATTTTTTACCAAGAAGCTCTCGGGTTTTAGGTTCATGGTGTTCTACTAATTTTCAGACACCAGAAAAGTTTACTTTTGAACATAGGTGGGATTTTCCAATTCGCTTCTTGAATCCCCCCTTCCACCCACCACCAAGTCGATGTTTAAATTTAAATTGAATAAAAATTGGCCTTTTCACAACATACTCTTTGGTAAATTAGCATCACATTAGCCCCGGGAAATTAGGAATCACTATCTACATGAGGTACCTTCTTTGTTTTCTGACACCTCAATTCAAAATTTGAATTGACACCTAAATGACACACACATTGACACCTAAATTCACTCAATAATTGATTTAATCAATTATTGAGTGAATTTAGGTGTCAATGTGTGAGCCCTATTATAGGGCTCCGATTCGAGCATATTAGCATTTTTATCCTATCTAGTAAACATTGAAAAAAGCCTTTGGTAGTATTTTCATCTCTCTGTGATCAACAGAATTTAAATTTATCGACTATATAAATGCACAAAACAGCGGTCTTCATAATAAACGCATATAAATGCATGTTCTGATGGCTATCGTCTAAATAGTTCGTTTTTCATCAAATTTTCCCAGAATTCGGGCCTCGAATAATGTTTAAAACGCGCTAATCGCGGGGTGTTTTCTGAATAATTCAGTGACTAATTATTAGTGAGCAATTCGAGTTTAAAAATAATTTTTAATTAATAATTGGATTTAATAGACTGAATTTTACTCAATTATTCAGTAAAATTCAGTCTATTAAATCCTGCTGAATGAAAAAAAAAAAACCTGTTTCAGGGTCATTTAGATACGAAACACTGTTAGATACATTTGACACCGCATGAAGACCAACAAGAACTCTTCTCCTGGACTTGGGTACACTTGACCCCATGGTCAAAGAAAAAACCCTCAGGTGCCTTTTGTTTTTTGAGCTCCATACCTCCACGGTGTAATGGATGGGTTGAAGGCCCGTAATAAATTGCATCTACGTCAAAAATTACTTCATAAATGACAGCTCATTCGACTTTTTGTGCCAAGTTTTTCTAAAATCCCATTCATAGCCCCATAAGGTGTAGGATTTTGTGTTTTCACATTCCTTTCTGAAGAGTTTAACGGTGCGTTTCTAGCTTATAGGGGTTTTCGAGTATATCTGTTGAGCATAATACAGATGATTTTCGAGCATATTTTGTGATCATATTGAACCTCAATCGATAATCAATCCGAGCACGACTATTCAGGCTGAATACCAACATGATTCAGAACGGGCTCATTAATGTTCTCCGCTTTCTCCACTTCTTTGACCTTGTTGCCGAGCCCATTAGGCCGGACAGTGGTCGAAGTGGTTACCTCTTTTAATTATGACTTGCAAACCGGACAGAAAAGTCTTTTGCGCCAATGCTTCGCAACAGCGAGATGGACCATTGCGATTCCTGTACGTTTCTTCACGCTTATCATTCAGTAAAGCAAACACTAATAGAACGTTGGAAAATACATCTATCTTGAAGTTGTCCGGCTTCACAGAGAAAAAATCGTCCAAGAGTCTGAAAGCACCAAAATGTTGATCCACGTGGCGCCTCTCCGGTAGCACCAAATTTCTTTCAGAAAAAAATAACTAAACATTATCAAAAAAGCGAGTAGAAGGCCAGTTGGAAGAGGTAGGGGATTGGCTAACTTTAGCCAGCAGGAGGTGGCTCCCTAGTTGAATAACTGGAATCTGGGGCCCATTTCTGTTGCATTCAAACGCCTTGTAAAATTCGTTGGGCTCATTTCGGTACTCACCTTCAGTGACACAAAAGCTAGTCGGGACCCATTTCGTCCGCATGCCTAAATCGCAGGGCCCATTTCGGAAACTCCTGACTCGTGCACCATGATCTAGCGTTGACATCGGCGATGAGCACCTGTTCGACTGCGTCATTTCGCAAACCCAGGTCTTGGGCGCGAAAGTGCCCTTTGTTTTCCTTCATGGTCGCAATGGGGCAATACCACCCTCCCCACTTTTCCCAGCCTCTTTCCTTGATGTGCTCTCCCAATCGGATCACCAGAGGGATTTGGACGCAATGGGCAATCGCCCATTAGGTAATTTACTTAATGTCGTATGACATAATTTTCTTCCCGAATAATTAGGGATATTATAACATTTTTCCATAATTATTATAACTTTTTTTTTTCAGTGCACGGCCACCTTGTTTCCTCGCCTGCCAGCTGATTTCAATCCGCGCAAAGATGCAGAAGTCCTTAGAGAGGCTATGAAAAACAAGTTATTGGGAAGTGTCGACAAACAAACCATCGTCGACGTCTTGACTTCAAGGGGGTGCGCGCAGCGGCAGGAAATCGCGGCCGCTTTCAAAACCATGTATGGCAAGGTATGAACCGGCTCAAAACACATGATAAATATCGAAGGTAATCTCAAATTTTCCCATTTCATTAAAACGTCTCTTGCAGGACCTCGCCGGAGCTTTCAACGCCAAGTTGTCCGGGGATTTTCAAAAGCTGGTGACCGCCTTGATAGCCCCGCTGGACGAATTTTACGCCAAGGAGCTCCATTGGGCGATGTCTGGCCCGGGTACTTCAGAGAAGACTCTGATCGAAATCCTATGCACCCTCAGCAACAACGGAATCCGCCACACGGCCGCCGCTTACAAGAGATGTGAGTTCATTATCAGCCTATTCAACATCAATCATGAAAATAAGGTTAGGATTGCGTACCCATCACGAGATTCATGCTCCTAAGGCAGAACAATATTGGGTAGGTACTTATCCCTTAGCCGTACGCAAGGCCGCGCGCCGGGCCCCCCATATCATTTAGACGTAGGTACGCATGTTTCCATACGCTCCTGTGGACTTTCCGCGTTGATGTGTCTCATCTCATGAGGACCTTTGATTGTCCCTCAGCGTTAATTCCCACCTCAGTATTAGTTTTTCAACCGTTTTGTTTCCATTGGCTCTGTCTATTATTAACCAATAGGTCGACCACATCATGGACAAATTCAGTCTTACAGATGTGCCTCCGCAGAGGTTTTATCCGGTGTGATCTGCTACCTACCAGAATCGATATTTATTTGTCCGGCGCGTGGCCGTGCGTACGGCTGAGGGATAAGTACCCAATATTGTTGGGATAGTTTACAACGAACTTAAAATCGTTCTACTTGTTTCAGTATTTTCAAGAACGCTGGAGGAAGATTTGAAAAGTGATACGTCTTTTTACTTCAAGAGGATGCTCGTGTCCCTCTGTCAGGTAAGCCTTCCATGAGAACCAACTAAGTCCTTATCTTGGCCTGAATATACCTAGTCAAAAGTAGGGGGTGTACAGACAATATCGATACCTATATCGATATTTTTGCCGATATTTTTCATCCCGATGTATCGGAATATCAAAATCAAAATGGCATTATCGTATTAAATAAAGTAAAAATTTAATTGTTAATGTACAAATTATCATCATTCAAGGGGAATTTCGGCTTATGAAAGAGAGAATAAATCATTTATTTATTGAAGGGAAACGAATGTTTTGACTACTCAATGGAAACTTGTTTGGATTGTATATTAAATATCCATAATATGTACAAATTTTGTACATTGTATGGATTTTTTAATGTAGGTACCTACTTATACCAATTAATAAACATTGGGGTCTTCATAAATTGATTTTGTGAAGGGAATTTGGAAATTTAGGATTGTTCTGTTAGAAACAAATTAGACAAAAAATAAATAAATAATATATATATATAGAAGCCCGAAATATCAATATTTCACCAATATATCGTAGCCCTATTTCGATATTGTTTAAAAATATTGTTCAATTGGAAACAATTTACATAGACAACAAAAAAAAAAAAAAAAAAATCGAAGATCGACATATCGAAATACAGTAGCCGCCGCTCATATCGGCGCCGGTTGTACCGGTTTCTCGGTTATATCGGTCAAAAACGCCGGGAACGGAACGAATTGCGTTCTAACACAAGATTTTCGCCTGTTGTACCGGCCGCCCAGCCGGTTGTATCGGCCAGATTGTTCGTGAGGCGAAGGCTTGTTTTGCAGTCAAATAGGCACCAATGTGTTGTTATAATTTCATTCCTGTTGTTATCAGACGCATACTTAAAAGGGCGTGATTCACAGTCTCAGTGAGTCAGTTCCGATCGGTCTTTCAATGCATTATGGCACCTCAAAAATGCTCGTGCAAATCGGATGCGGAAAAAAAGAACTGTTAAAAAAATATGACGCGCTCCCACCGATGAATCAGCGTGATGCTGCTGAGAAATTGGGTATTCCCAAGTCAAGTTTGCAGAACCTTCTAAAGCAACGTTCGTCTCGTAGTGTCGCTGATAATCGTGACACTCGTGTAAAAAAAACGTAAATGTAATCATCACAAAACTGATGAAGCGTTATTGATGTGGTTCCGGCAAGCCTCCTCCATGAATGCACCCATCAATCGGTCAATTTTAATCATGAAAGGGAACGAACTTGCCACAAAACTAGGAGAGACTGCGGACCTGAGTGACGGATGGTTAACTCGTTGGAAGAACCGCCATGGCGGACAATAAAAACGAATTTTTGAAGAGTTAAAATGAGTTTTGAAACCTCTTGATGTCCGTCGGCTATACGGCTATTTGGGGTTTTTTATGGTTTGGCCGGTATATCCGAACGGCTATACCGGCCGGCCGCTTATACCAAAAACCCTTGGAACGGCCGATATAAGCGGCGGCTACTGTATTGATATTTTTCACCAATATATCGTAGCACTACATCGATATTGATTAACAATGTAGATATTGTTCTCCGATAGTTGCATCCCTAGTCAAAAGTAGGCCAACCAAACGGGGGTCAACGGGTGTGGAGTCCAACCTGTTCACGTGGTCGATTTTGCAGGGTAACCGAGACGAAAGCATGGTAGTGGACAAGGACCTAGTCGAAAAAGACGCTCAGGATCTCTACGAAGCAGGTAATTAAAGTGCAATACGATTCGAAGTTTATAATAAAATTAAAAACACGAAACAGCCGAAATCGAAGTTTTTCTCATTGCACTAAATCGCATTACCGCGTTGAATTCAACGTTAGAGATTGAAAACGCATCATTCACTACAGGACAAGCACGTTGGGGCACAGACGAGACGGTTTTCAACAGGGTGATGGTATCCAGAAGTTTCGCTCATCTCAGGGAAGTTTTCCGAGTATACGCCGTCAAGTCAGGCGGCCACGAAATCGACGAGGCCATCAAAAAGGAGTTCTCAGGAGACATCAAAGACGCGCATTTGACTATCGGTAAGCTAAAACGGATATCGCAGTAGCGAAATTATGCCTTGCGACGGAAAAGAGCATAATATTATTATGAAAGATAGAAAACATGTTCGTAAAAAAAAAAGTAAATCGATAAGATAAAAACGATCCTAAGAGAGTTTATTTAATTTGTTTAGTGAAATGCGTGAGAAGCAAAGCGGCATACTTCAGTGAGAGGCTGCACTGGAGCATGAAAGGAATTGGAACCAACGAGCGGACTCTCATACGCATTGTGGTCGGCCGCAGTGAAATCGATTTAGGAGAAATTAAAAGGAAGTTCGAGGAAATCTACGGAAGCCCGCTCGGTGATTGGATCAAAGTAAGTTATAAATAGAAGTTATAAGGAACTTTAAATAGTTCATGTTGTATGTCTATCGTGAATTCCGAGACCCCCAAGATAAACAGGTGTTCACAATTTTCAGGACGATACTTCAGGGAGCTTCCAGACTGGCCTTCTGAGAGTCGCCGGGTACAACTACGTCTAGTTTGAACATAGAAAGGGCTTCCGACAGAAACAAACCTATCATGATAAATTTGACTGTTAAAGCGGCTCACTGCCATATTTTTAGTAAATAGTTTTAAATCTAAAAGATCTGCAAACCAACTGATCTTGAGAACTGAATAGTCACTATTGAAATAACTCACCCAAGATTTGGCCTGAGATTTTTTAAGTTTTTAGTATTTATTATCTTAGAATCTTTTCTCTTTCGTGATAGATTTTTATTTATTTTTTTTGTCAAATTCCCTAATACGATCTAACAGCAGCTCTTGACATGAAGATTGTTTAATGAGGGTTTTAATTCAAGAAGACTACGAGACTGAATACGTTTGTGAGCATGTTCTTGTACAATTATGTACACGTTTAATAAACTTTAATGAGCAATTTCGATAATAAAGTTTTCTTTATTGCAAGTCACAAACCCAAACTAAGAGCGTGGTATTTGTTTCAACTTCTTACCTACAGTATCACAGACAATAAAACCGGTTCAGCTCGGGATTAGCTTCTCATCACTATCTTGAAATCCTGATATGATGTCAAGTGGGCTTCAAGTGGTCCGAAAGAATATCATTTCTTGTTGGAGATGATTCGCTTTTGCAAGGCAACCAAGTCGCTTTCCAAACCTTCGATATTTTTGAGGGTTTCTTTGACCTGGGGAAAAAAAAAAGTCATAGCGCCTGATTTGCATGGGTGTAGGCGTTTTTCCGCCAATCAAGAGTAAAAAAAAAAAAAAAAAAAATTGGTGGTTTACTTGCGTTTGAGCCGAATGCAATTGTTCGCTCAGAGTCGCACAACAATATTCAGCTCCAAGGAGGAATGCGGTTTCTGCGGCATTGATGACTAGTTTTTCGACGTAAATCATGAAAGACTGGAGTTCCTGAAAAAATATAAAACCAAATTATTCTTCAAATTCAACAAGTACCTATTGCAGTTTTTTTTTCTCCCAAAATAGATTTATGTCAAACTACACCAAGTCCAGTCACTAGGTCCTATAATGCATTCTTTTAAATTTATCCTTTTGAAAAAAGGGTCCAAATTTCGAGGTTTTTGCGATTTTGACGGTGAGCGTCCCAGAAACCCCAAAAAACATAAAACCGTTGAGAAAAACTCTACACCTGCTTTGCATCGAAAAATCATCTGTTGACTGGACTAACTGTTCAGCTGATTACCAACCAGTAACTGGGATTTAAAATCCTCGGCTTTCAGTCTTGTTCCTATAATGAGCTCGGACAACTCGTCTGCAATATCTCCCTCTGGAAACTGTTCTCTGTCTTCCATAAGTTGCAATAATTCAAGAACTTCAGCTCTGCAAAAAATAATTAGGATTATTAAAACCTAACAGTGACGGTAGTTCTAATGGTAGAAAAGGGATCAAAAGGATTTTCACAACACATCACGGCGAAACCATTCAAAATCAAATCAAATCAAATAAACTTTATTGTACACGGGACTCACACCCCATAAATAAAAGTTAATATGAAAGGAAGGCAATGAGAAAAAAAATGTATGAATGAAATGAATAGGATGGCGAGGGAGCGCACCGAAACAGGTAGGCCGTTCCAGATCCTAGCCCCAACGACAGGGAATGACCGGCCATAGAAGCGCGACGCGTGAGTCGGCATACAGACGGCGCACGATCTGCGGATGGGATGGTGCAGAGCCGTGGAACATATTAATATGTTGTTTTCAATTGAAAAGAGACAGCAGGTGTCTCAGCCAGAAATACCGGAACAGCTCCAGGCCCATATTCCTGTCCCTAAATCTAGAGACGTGGTCTCTCGGCCGCAGGTCAAACGCAGGGCCACCACCGACCGCCTCTTCAAGTCCAACAGCGTGTATCCCAACGGCCTTTGGAGAGAGTGAAGACCTCCATAGACTCTGCCGCGCACACGACGAACATGCTCTCTCCAGGACAGGGTGGTGTAAAAAACTACACCCAAGTACAGATCGCCCTCGAGAATGGCACAGTCACCCCTCAAACCAAGATGGGAGGTACGGCGACAACATTCAGTTCCTTCCTGTAGACTCGCAGCTGTGGCTCCTACGAAATCCCGATTGGAAGTCACAAAAATGTAGATTATAGCCTGGGTCTTAGCTGGGTTCAGTCATATTCTGTTCGCCATTGCCCATTTGCCAATTCTACCGAGATCCCTATTGATACCTGAGATAGCGAGTACAAGTCCATCCCTTGGATCGGAACTCGCAAAGATGCCAGTCATCGGCAAACATGTGGTACTGGCAAAATTCCAGCTAGCCAGGAAGATCGTTGATATATTATGAGAAAAGAAGCGGAGCCAGTACTGTAACCTGAGGATCCCACATGTGAGCTGCCGTTCATGAGACGATTCCGATCCAAAATGCACAAGTTGGAAGCGCCGTGATAAACAAGAGGCAATCAACCGACAGGCTGATGGAGTGAAGTGGAACAATGCTGCCAACTTCGCCAGCAGTCGAGCATGATCGATGGATCCAAAGGCATTTTTAAAATCCAAAAGAACGTGAACTGTGCTCAACGGTCGTTCAAAACCTCGACGAAAGTCATTAGACACCTTGAGGAGAGCGGACTCGCAGCTGTGGTTCCTACGAAATCCCGATTGGAAGTCACAAAAAAGGGCATTGGTAGTAATGTAGTTTGTGATCTGTGAACAAGCCGTTGAAACACCTTACTACGGTAGGGCAGTATGCTCATGGGGCGAAAATCTCAAAAAATCGAAATGGGGCGACACAGGGAAGAATGAGCAACTCACTTGTATTTTTCTGCCGTATCCACAATGGCTACCACACTCTGTGTAAGAAGCTGGCACGTGGACGAGGTAACACCTGAGGCAGCCTGCTGTAGAAGGTATTTATGGCTGAACGTTGATGGATCTTGTTTCAGCTATAAAATGCCACAAAATACGGTCGAAGAATAAAAATGAAAGGACGTTGATAAGTCATGTCCTCCTATTCATTATGTTATATGATTTGAAATTCTTACGTTTAGTTGTTTCAGATTAGAAGCATTAGAACAAGAAGCAACTGTAACCCATGCTAGAGCTCTTCCGTTTCTTGAGAGGATCCTTCCAAGTGAGCGAAACTGAAAATTAATAAGGACTCGAATAAGATTTAAAAAAAAAAGATTCCATCTAAGGCGAACAAGACGCTCAAAGAGAAAATTGATTTCTTTGAAAGGTTTCATAGGTTGGGATCAGAGTAAATGAGGTGTTTGGATTCACCATTGACTTCAGGAGGAGGAAACAAGATTCGAAATGCCTATCGGACCGATCACCACAAAAAAACAAACATTATTATTAGATTTTCGGGCACACAGAGCACCTCACGCAGCCTGGCGCTGGGCCAAACCAGACGGCGTGATATTGGCCGTTAATTAGTGACCTGCAGGGTTAGTGAGGCCCCGGACGTCTTAATCTAAACAGACGGGATGAAAATGCACGGCAACTGTTGTCTCCGGGATGGGAGAATTACCGATGTTCGCGAGGGTCATTCCGCGAATGTTCTCCGCCCCCCAGGAACATGAAGGATCGCTGAAAGTCACCGCCAGATTTCATGCCAAATAGCCCAGAACGAGACTCACGCCAGAGAGTTTATCATAATTCACCCGCAACTTTATGACGTCTCCTTCAGGACAAGTTTCAAACCCTGAGGTAAATTCCTCGATTAATTTACACGTTTGTTACACCTATTATATTAATTACCAATGTTGGTAGTGTTCACTATTTTTTAGCTTTATTTTTTTAAATTACATAGATGTTGGTAAATTTTTTAAGTTAGGACAAAACCCACTCCGTGATGGGAAATGATTACATCTACGGCTATATTGATAATATGTATGTATTAGGTTTAGCGAGCAGCGAAACGTCAACGTTCTATAATTATAATCAGGCAATTGAATAAAAACTAAATGATAAGCATTAATTGAAATTAATTAATTGATTAAAATTTATTTTGGCATTTAGGCCCTGTAGGGAAAACTCTTCCTACAACTATGTAGCTCTATCGATCTCCGGCCCGCCATGACAAGTTCGAGGGCGTTTTGCAGTGCACAAGCGTGCAGACACACCCCTCATCGCCGTACCGCGGCTCAGCCACTAATCACCCGGTCGACACCAAAGAAACACTTAAGTCAGCTTTCGTAGCCCATTATTAATCACGCGACTATTCAACATGTTTAATAGCAGCTATTTTTGTACTACCCTTGTTGGTTTGGGATCTTCTGCAGACAGCTCGCCGAGGAACCCGAGGAGGAAGTATTACAAGCGCAAGGTTCTGTTACCCAGGAGTCCATCCTTGACGCTTCAAGTTTGGAAGCCGGGAAAGCGTCCCCTTGTAAGACCAGCAGTGGGGCTCCCATGGCGAAGGTGGCTGAGGCATCCGTCTTCAACACACAAGATCGAGGGATCGAATGAACCTCTCTTGAGAGTCCTCTGGCAGGGCAATCATTTCTGGTGGACCTGTCAAAACATGCCTTCGTTTGCTGAGAACGTTAAGCTAGCCACAGCAATCTACGGCTGAGGGGGGAGAGCTGGGCGCCGCTGACCAGGCTTGTTAACGGACCTATAGGTGTATACAGTCATAGTGATAAGACTTGTCTTAGGGATTGGACCTCGACCACTAGAAGACAAAATTTGTCTATTTAATAGAGAAATGGTACCATATCAGTGAAAAATGTGCCATCAGGGTGTAAGTTCAAGGTGAGACTTCGTTGATTACCCAGTAGGTAAACATGTGGTCTCTCCTCTGGTTGGCAGCCGGTCCTCACAAATATATTTTGATTAAGACCAGCGGTGGGGATCAAGAGTCCATCCTTGATATGACAATTGAAGTTCGGAAGCCAGAAAACCACTCCATGGTGCAACTGCGGCAGTGAATGGAAACTTCACCCATCACGAGTCTTCGTGCCAGGTGGGGAAGTACTTCACTGACTCTTCCAAAAACCTGTCGGAGTAACACCTCGATCATTCGAGCAAGCCTGAGGAAACCAGATCCTCAATTACTGTGGTTGGAAAACCTCCAGGGTCAGCAGATCACATACCATCATGTTATGCCACTGGCAAGTTTCCACCTTCACTCCCTCCTTCTTCCTCAACGAATGCCGCATGCATTCCGCCAAACACACCACAAAACTAACAGTTAATTTATTAGTAAAACAGAATCTTGCAGGTACACACCTAACATCCGATCATGGGGGTGACCCACAGGCCCTTTGGTACCAAAAGGCTTCAATTATAGTCAAGTTCACCAGATAGCGCCTCGAGTTGTGATAATCTTCGACGAGTTGAGGATAGGGGTCTGTATGGTCAGCCAAAATTGAGTTTTGATGAGAACCAATGCGCATGCACTCCACCACTTGGCATGGTTAGATGTACCAGTGGCCGAGGGATATCGAAAAGGGCGTCGAGAGTATCGGAGCAATCGCTGCAGCAGTCTTTCAAAGCGGCACACAGGCGGCCCAAGTTGGCGAAAAATTATTCCATGTGGCAGCTGTCTGTCAGTTTTTTTAAAGTTTTTTTCACCTTTTTCGATCTGTAAAATCGATACGGCCCGTTAAATTGGCCCAATTTAATGAGGACAATATTTTTAATGTCTTCGTATGGAATGCCTGAATCAGTTACTGACTTAAACCACTACTACTGTAGTAGTTTAATTAATAAGGGGGGCCCGCCACGGTGAAAAAATGTATGTACTGGTGAAAATGCCCAACTCCAACTTTCCGCCCCACTGATCTCCTCCAGACAGCTCAAAGCGACAAAACCAACGGTTCTTCAACTGCGGAATCAATACTAAGTATTGATTCCGCAGTTGAAGACTTGGTTTAACAAGTCTTGTTAAACCAGACGGCCAATATTAGGCCAGACGCGTTTTTAATTTTTCGAATTTCCGCCACCATTTAGCGTCACCACTGTGCGGCGATAACCTATTACCTTGGTGATAAGTACCTAGGTGTAGCTTATTGGCGTCGATTAGCCTCACTGGCACCACCAGGCGTGTGGTGTGCACGTAAAAACAGAAGGGCCTCACGGTACAATGGCATGATTCAATATGCGAAGAGGACCATTACAGTCTTGTACCGAAATCAGTGCACCGCTGACCAGGTGGTCTATTGGTACCATGTAGATTAGGCATAGGTAGGTGGAGAACATAGGTTGTTGTAACATGAAAGTGTGTCCACACTATGATACGGTATGATTCAGTTAAGGCCGAGTAGAACTTGCCAAAAGCAGAACTCAATCGTGTCAAAAACATCGTGCCTCCAGACATTTAATAAATTTTGAGAAGGAAGCGTTAAATGATGCATTTCAAGGCACTCAAAATTCTAACACTCCCGACTCTGTTTGATAGGTATTACCTACTCTCAAATATTATCAACGTTGAACTGATTCTGTATTATACAGACTGTATACCACGTCAAAGTCCATTCAATCGCCCCACTGTGTTCATCGTGATGCTTCCTCGGCCGTAAGCACTTTGTCTACAGTAGTAACTAACATAATTTTGAATGGTATTACGAAAGGGCTACGTTATGACGGTAAGAAGACCTCTGGTGAAAGGGCTACTTTCACCAACTCGCTTCGAGAATCAATAGACCTTCGAAAACTGAGGAAGTAGGAAAGTGGAGGACTACTGAGGATTACACCTTGGAAAACTGAGGAAGTAGGAAACTTACCAGGCCCATCCTCAAAAATCATCCACAACGACGCTTGCACAACACAAATTCACCTAATCGTAACAATAAAAAAATCTAAGACTAAATAACAAAGACAAGAGAAACCTAAGTTTTCGGCGAAAACTAATTTGGTTTCCTAAATAGAAGGTTACAATGTTATCACAACAATCTTATCTTTTTTCTTGTTTGTCTGCCTTATGTCATCCATGGCTGACACATGCTTTGCGATAAGATCATATGAAATGGTGATAAGGGGTAATTTTTCATATTTACAACGGCACGGGTGCTCCACTAAACGGTACATTCATCCGGGGTCGTTTATGCGTGAAGATATTCTCAGAACTAGGTTGAATTTAGTTTTCAGGCTATGCCATACAGTTGTTCGTTAGGAAAGTAGTTATAAGCCCCCCTCCCTCAAATGGGTCGTAAAAGCGGAAAATCCGGTAGATCTCAAGTTTCTTCGGCTCCATGTGATTCGTCGGCGGGGTCTGAGCTGTCCACGCAGAAAAAGAGTGAGCTGTTCAAGAGCAATGAGAAGCTGCTGAAAGGTGAATCCGTATTTAATGTGCGGGATATAAGGCCTCCCTGAGTTACGAGTTAGTCTTTCATTTACGTATCTGGGTCATCAGTTAGGGGAAATCTTTTGCATAACTTGCTAATTGCATTCCTTAAAATTATGACGTGAGGTGTCATTCATCCAGGTGACCTAGGCTTATGATTGTCAACTCGTGACGTATTGGTACCTCCAGAAATGGTCGCCCTCGCAGACACAACAATGTTGGCCCCACCAATGGATTGTATGACTAGAATTACTTACTATGAATACGACGGCTTCATTCGACCTCCACGCATCCTTCAAAAGCAATTGCTTTTGCGTTAACGTATGAAGGCCCTAAAATCCACTGTCAGGTCTGATGGGTCAGACTCTACGTTCAAACATCCTTGAAAAAACCACACTATGGCCAAAGACGTTCAAAAACCCATTTATAGCCACTTATTTAAGTGGTATTTATAGCAACTTGTAGATTTTTCGTTTAACTTTCCTTTCCGTAGATTTTATGTGTGTATGTCGAGCTTATTTAAGAGCATAATATGCCTATTATAATATTTCGAGGATATTTGGTGATTCCATCGAGCATATCATTCCGATCCTTATTAATAATTTCGTTCGTTGTTAATCCATTAATAATTTTTCAGTTACCAGCGTCGAGTTTAGGCAGTCAGTAGAAAGCCACCTATTAACGGAAAAGCTACTCCAAAAGGCAATCTCTATTGAAAAAGGTTTGTACTTATCTATACCACTATTACAAAACTCTGAAACTTTTACACAAGGGTTTATTATTCTTTGATATAAGTTAAGTTAATTGTGCAAAAATTAATTCTGTGTCATTAAGATGTTATTTTTCACAAAAATGTAAAAAAAGTTTTTCCAAACAATGTTTGACCTAAAAAAAAAAAAAAAAAAAAAAAAAAAAAAAGGATTTTGCGTCCAAAATTACGCGGAAAACGACACCACCACCCCCTGAAACGACATCATCCTGGGTCCTTAAAAAATCCCATTTGAAGCCCCATTAAAGCCCCATATATCCGCACGGTGGAATTGGATCGTTCTGGGACCAACAAAAATTGACGTCCAAAAATACTTCGACACATAATTTGACCCCATAGCGGAAAGCCTTCGAAAACCCCTCACGTAGCCACAAAGCGCCCCACGGGTTTGGGTGACCGGGCTGAAAACTTTGCGGGCACAACTAGATCGCAAACTGAGTATGTTGTCAAAATTTGACTCCTGGACGTTAAACCACACAATTTCCCTTCCCACTTGGCAGACTTAGGACTGTCTCCACGTTGATGCAGAGGTTAAAAATTTGAGGCTATTTTGTGTTAGAAACACACATCAACAATAAAAGTTGTGGTGTGTACCTATATGTTCGAGTGAGGATGTTCAAATTCTCTATTGTAGTTTGCGTTGAAGGATTCGCAAGCATTTATTGTACGGGCCAAGTCTGCAGATTTACATGACCATACATGGGGAAACTTAATGGTTGCGGTAGGGTGACGTTTTTAGGGACACCCTGTCTATTCTATTTACTTTTATAAAAATTGTTTACGCATTATTTTGGTTTTTGCGTACCAAGCTTGGCAAAGGTGAAGTCTGCAACCATCAAGAGTAGTAGTAGGCGTTACTGTGACCACTGATCTCCGCACATTTCGCTGATATTGCCCCCAAACACATTTCGTAGGCCAACGAGCCCGGTTAACTCCCAGGAGAACCAAAACTTGGGGAAAGTCCCGTTTAACTCCCGGAAAGCGTTCAAACCTTTTTCATCCTGCCTGTAAGCCACCGGGAGTTAAACGGACAAGCCTTCAGCCCCGCCCTTTCAGTTCTAGTTCTCCGGGAGCTAAACGTTACTCCCCCATTCCAAGAATAATAAACCAAAAGTGGAATATGTACACGCTGGATGGCTCTTCTAACAGTCGGTAGGTTTCAGAATTATAAATGGTAATTCACTTTTTTGCAGAAATCGAACCTGGATTTCCAAAAAGAAACGACACCGCGGTTCAAGAACTGACAAAATGGATGTTGAAGTTTGGTGCGAAGATCGAGGGCGTGGAAATCAAGGAAATGGAGGATTATGGCTATGGAATTGTTGCTACTCGAGATTTCGACGAAGGCGAATTTATCATATCCGTCCCCAGGAAACTCATGATGACGACAGAATTCGCACGAAAAAGTGAACTAGGTGGCTATTTTCAGCTGACATAGCTCTTGCGAGTTTTCTTATAGTCACGTTCACACTTGTACTGCTTTTTAGTAGAACTTTGTCAATGATGTTGTTTTGCAGATCATCTCGTTCGTAATGACCCCATGTTGATGAACATGCCGAACGTGATTCTGGCTTTGTTTGTCCTTTTGGAGAAATTCAAAGGCGAGTCATCGTTTTGGGCACCTTACCTGGAGTGTCTACCAACTTCGTACCTGACAGTCATGTATTACACTATGGATGAGCTCAACGCCCTGAAAGGATCTCCAGTTTATGGTGTGTTCTTGTGCCTATTTGTATGACTGTGTAGGAGATGCTTGAACATTAAAAGCATCAGTAAATAAAGATCTCTGATTTCTGGGAGGATGTAAATTGGGAAATTTCGGTTGTTTTGTCGTTGTAATAATGGGCATACCTTCACTATGCTGTCGTTCCATTCGTTCGGAATGCTTTTGTGAGACATTATATTTCATCTTATTATTTTTACAGAACCATCCTTGAAGCAGTGCCAGAATATAGCTCGCCAATACGTTTACCTTCGGAATTTGTTTCATGTAAGTAATTTGAAGTAGGGTCCTAAGTGTAAGTAGTAAGTATGACCGGTTGACACCATTACTATTGAATGGAGTTGCTCTATCTAGGGATGGGTATCTAAGGTAAAAAATATCGATATTGGATGTCAATATACATTTTTGAACATTCTATAAAAAATTAAAGTGGATTTTGTAGTGTTAACCGATTAGGTTCTCACCATTGGGGCTAGAGTCGACCCCACATTACTTAGAAATGTTTCAGAAATGCCTTGCTCCAGAGAACCCCCCTTGATTGATTTAAGGGGGCTTTGCAAAGACTGGGACGCTAACCCCAGTTCCCCAGGGCATGTGGGTGATGAAAGATGTTCATTTTTTTTTTTTTTTTTTTTTTTCTTAACACGTTCGCCTTTGGTACTTTTACCTTATGCTCGGACGCCTTAACTCGGCCTAGGTGGAGGCATTTGAACATTCTATCGACCTACAAAATATCGATAAATCAATACTATTTGGACCCATGGGGAAAAACATACGGGCATTGGGACAAAAATTACGAAGTTTACCACTGCGATGTATCAGTATTCGACAACCAAACATTCATTTCTCAAAAACATCGCCTCAGCGCCATCTATAGTTTTTCATTATGGTTTTCATTATAATATAATGTTGTAAAATTTACAACATAATATTTAATATTACGTTGAGAATTTTGTTTTGTAGGGTAGAAAAAAGTTTAACAAATTGTTGGTACCTCACTTCTATGTGATAAACCATACCGTTTTAGGTACCTACTTCCAAATTATTTTTATTCTTGTCATATTTTTTTCGTGTTTATTTGATTTGATTTATATATGTCTTTTCATAGAAATCGTTGGATCCGGGAAGTGCTATCCTGCGGAAACATTTCACGTATGAACAATACAGGTATGATTCCTTCCTGTTGATGTGTTTGAGCCCTTTCCTTCAGTTGTGGAAAAT
Organism: Pilophorus perplexus; assembly: GCA_955831195.1. NCBI lineage: Eukaryota > Metazoa > Arthropoda > Insecta > Hemiptera > Miridae > Pilophorus > Pilophorus perplexus. The sequence continues at coordinate 27,697,448 of OY037008.1, forward strand.
GTTGTTTAAAGAAATGATATGTCAGGTAATTAACAACCACAGGTACTACTTTTATTTAGAATGGGTTTCAACAAGCTTTTTACAGATAGTTTTTTCACAATTTCAATAAATAATCTTTTTTAGTGGGAAGCTGCACTATAAATAAACATAATTCGCCCACTGTTTTAGAAGAAGAGAACAGCTTGCTGTAACAAATCGAGTTCTGGTATGGCTTGATTGATTTCTTACGGACATAGTCGGACTATATTTGTATAGTGTACGCGTTATTCTTAACATTTAATTCTAGTTTTCTATATCAGACTACGCCATCATTTCAACTAGTTTAATCATGAAGCTCCTCAATATGAGTGAGGTGGAGCTCGGTAAAACCAAATACTCAAATGGAAAATAGGTATCACCTTACTATTTATAAAAATCTGTGTTGTAGGAGATTCATTATGAACCAGGAGAACACCATGGAGATTATTATTGCTTGAGATGATCTAGTGGAAAGGAATTTCACTGTCATCAAGAATAAGTTCATGTAAGGGCACAAGCATCGCAGAGTTGTATCCTCTTCGATTTAAAACAGTCTCGCCTATAGCCCAGTGATATCCCAACAAGACGTCACTTCGAAACGAATTTGTCTTTGCTTCTGTGCAGTTTAGTATTTGCATGGCACAAGACGTTCGTTTCTTCTTTGGTAGTCTTTAGAAACACATCACAAATTCTTTCACCAAGTGATCAGTCGTATTGGAAGGTTTTCCTTAGTGTTCGCCACAGGTAGTATTGGCGGTTGGAGGCTGTGTTGGGCGGGACGTTGTTTTGGGTGAAGACTGGTGGTGTCCTACCTGGTTGTTTGGTCAGGACGGTGCTCAGACTCTGTTGACTGTTCATGAAGTCCTCGTTTTTCAAGTGCTCGCAGAGAATGTCCTGTTTGACTCTGAGACGGGCTTTTTTCTGCCTCAGGCGGCACGATATGAGGACTGACAGGAAACCGAAAATGGCCAACATCAGGATGGCAGCGCTGATGATGATGGCGGATTTGACGGTGACGGGTATCTTTTTGAACCGGCTGAACGTTGTTTCATGCGCGTGGGATTCGGCTTCCAGAGTTGCCACCCCTCGATTTGACCTCAAAAGGTCGCCTTTATCGACTAAAAGGAACGCATGGTCGATATCGTTTTCCGATCTCGGGGTTTCGGCGGGGTACTGCGATATCTTGATTTCTTCTATATCACCCCTCACGTTTACTGGTCGCAACTTCGGGTTCGGTACTTTCCAAGGCGGCTGGTCTGGCGTTTTCTTGAATTCAGGCATACTGTCAAATACTCGTGGCACTCTATTCTCCAAGTGGACGCTCCGCCGAGTTGTCGATTCATTCGTACCATCCTTGGTTTGAACTCCATTCTCAACTTTACTGCTTATGAATGATGGAAAAGACCCTAAAATATCCTGGCTCGGGAATGGTATGGTTTGCTGATCTAATGAAACAGGCGTACCAACGTCTGCTTTGTCAGCATTCATGCTATCGGTTGTATTTTCCCCTATTATCGCTTTCCTCTTTGAAAATATGTCCACAAGATGAAAATGTTTTGATCCTCTTTCTCTGTGCTCTAAAAGTTGAGCTAACGTCATGTTTCTCGATTCTAAAATCTCTGATAGTTTCATATTACTGCTTTCTGACTTCAGAAGTTCAACTATGCTGTCACTCATTTGGTTCAAATCGACTTTTTCGGTGGCCTCTGTTTTAACTTCAGGCAGTTTGTCCACTATGACTTTCCCAGGCTCCGTGGTATCGGTTTCGCCAGTTTGCTCCAGATCGGTGGTTTGTGGACTCTCAGACTGTGGCGCCGGCGTTGTGGTTATGACAACTTTCCCTCTGCTCCTGTGCAGCTCCACGACTTTGTTGAACCGGGCAGCTTCAGTAGTTGTTTTGTCAACAGTCTCTGGTACGGAATTTTTCTTCTTTGATTCAAATTTGGGGTAGTTTGGCTCTTCAGTTGTCATTATAGTGGATGGTATCATGACAGTTGTTGTACGATAAGATTTTGCATGCGCTTTGAGTCTTTCTATGAGTTTGCTGGGTTCCACTGTTTGAGGTGCCGCAGTGTATCCTTCTGGAACCATTTTTTCAGGAATCTCCGGCTCACCCTTTTTATCCGTTTCTTTTTGGCGTTGGTTACGAGGAATTAATTTTTTCCTTATACCAGCAGATGTCTCAGGGAGTTTTCTTGATTTGTTCGCAAACAATGCCTTCCTATCAAACGCTGGTTGGCTTGGGATTTCCGAGGGTGGTTGGCTTGAAACATCGTTGGTCTCTTTTTCTATTCGTTCTTCATGATTTTCTGATTGCTCGGGTTCTGTTTCTTGGATCAGTTCCTGCACTGGTTTGATTATGTTAGCTGCCGGTCTGGCGCTGTAAGGCTTGGGTCGAACGACATTGCTGGATGAATATCCCTGAGCTGTGTCGATTTGGACCACGTTAGGAACACTGGAGGGTTGATTGCGTCCGGGTTCAGAATATTTCGTCTGTTCTGTGAATTTCTCGGTGTCTGGGAGTTTGGATTCCTGGGAATATTCAGCATGCTCTTCATAAATGGGAGATGGTTTGGCTTTGTACACTGGGTCAGGTTGTTTACTTGTGTCGGGTGATCCTGATGGCTGAAGGTACTGTTGATTTGTGATTCTGGTAGGTTCAGGATATTCTATGGATACTGAGGATTTTGCCCTGTCTGGGAATCTTTGGGGCTCTGGAAATTTAGATGGGAACTCCTCGGAGAAACTGGAAATTCTTGAGTGTTGTGGATACCGGGTTTCTGTGAATGTTGTCGGCTGTGAGAATTTTGATTCTTGTTGAATTGTTGAATGGTGAGGGTCATACGTTTCTGGAAAGTGAGTGTCGGAGATTCTTGGTGTTTCAGGGAAATGGCTTCCACCGTCAACTACAAGATTTACTGAGGGTTGTGAAACTAGGTTGTGTCTGCTGTCATATATGCGATAAAGTGGTGTGTTGTCATCTTTCAGTACTGTTAACGTGTGATCAGGAGATTCGGTGAATGGCAGTGGGGGTTGCGTGATGCTCTCCACGGAGTAAGCCAGCGTTGAAATTTCAGGTGCTTCTGGCGGTGGAATCATCGTTGTCTCTATAAACAGTTCTACCTTATTTGGCTCAGTTGGTTGGGTTGTTGGTCGGGGCCTCCTCCTTCCTCCCTTTCGCCTTCGTCTTGGGGACTTGGGCGTTTCTGCATTACCATCTTCGTTTTCTAGTACGCCATCTAGTGTTTGTTTCCTATGAGGGCGTCTTCTTCTCTTCCCAAGGCGTTTTTTCGTTGTTTCTTCAACTGGTACTTCTGTTACTCCATCCTCGATTGGCTGTAATGGCTCACTCTCACCGTCCTGCCTCGCTTGCTGCGTAATTTCCACCGGAACTTGATGTACTGGTGTCTCCGGCTCGACGACGCTGTGTTGTTCTGCTGGGCTTTGCTGCTCCGCTACGTTCAGCTGCTCGTCCGTTTCTTCCAATGGCGGTTCGGTTGTCGTCCTAATCCGTTTCCTGAGTCGCCTCCTTCGCTTAACGGGTCTCCCTCGGACTCTCCTTGCTGGCTCTCCCTCCTCCGTTCCTGGACTTTCATCTTTTTGGGAATCGAAAACGGCTACCTTGTCTCCCTCGCCTTCTTCACTAATTGCCTGAAAACGAGAAGAAATTGTACAGTGTCTCTAATCCAATCGGCTTTCATGATAAGGTTTTACTGTATAAATGCTTCATACCAATTCAGGAAGACGTAATCCACGTTCTTCCTGGTTCGAGTTGGTGACAAACTGCAGGAGCGTCACGGCCAATAACAGAAGCCATAGGATCTTCATCCTGAAACCATAGATTGTAAGTTACTAGAATTACCTAGAGATATTTAAATGAATTAGTAAGATCAAATTAACAACAGAGACATAGATAATTACTCTTCACCTTTCCCGTAAGGTGAGTAAAGTTCAAGCCCGTGTCAGAATGTTACATAGCTCATACATCTACCCTCAGATGAACCTGTCTGAACTTATTACGTAAATACCCCTCGCTCAACATCTCAGAGCTCATTGTCAGCGAGAAAATCACCCCCTGGGGCGCGCATAAGTCGCACATTACCCAAAACGCTGTCGAAACATTTAATCACCCCCAGATGAAGGAAGTGAAGAGAATGGGGCCAATAGCGGAAGCGCTAAGGTGGTTTTCACTTGTCTTCCTTCATTCTCAGCGTTGGGAAGCCTCTTTTGGGTTGCTAATTCAATTCAACTGGGCTCCATTAGAGACAGAAGGACTTTCTTTTCTTCAGTCAATCGATTTTTTCCCAAGTTCGAGGGCGGCCTTACATTTTCCCAGTGGCCTCCTCCCATTGTTGTGAACTTTGCTGCCTTGTTAGAAAAAAAGAAATTGTTTCTCTGTGTAAATTTTACATAAACAACCTTGCGTGCCGAATTGGCTGCCAACGAATAATTACTTCTGAAAATATTATAATATTATGCCTAACCATGCCCTCCTTTTCACCGTTGAAGCCTGCGTGAGCACCTACAGCGTTCTTGGCTTCAAATTGCCTAGTACGGTATGACATTGCGAGTCCTAATCAAACGAATCGTTGGATCATCAGATGTCAAACGCTATTAACGTGGTTAGTACTTGGATGTCTCATGATCCTAACCAGAATTTTTGATTCAAAGCAATTCATTAGTTTCTATGTTCCACTGTATTAGGTTCGTTGTTTGGCTAATGATTTCATTCCGTGTCCAAAAGAAAAAGAGACGCTGTAACTCACATCTCATTAAAGAAGACCTCTTTGCACAAAGTTGTCTGTGAATTCCACTTTTTTTGTTGCATTGTTTGAAAACACTTGCGTATGAAGTAATATCCTCGTGAGAAAAGATACTGGCTAATTGATTGGTCGCTTCAAGTTATCCTAGATGTAATTTTGGCTTGGTATCAATATTCTTGTAGCAGGGACTGTATTACATGAATTCCTGAGGGTCTGAAATAAGAAGCTCGTGAAGGTTTTTCTCAACGCATTCGTTCTGATTTTGGCTAAACGTATCCCGAATAGACTGAAATTTAGATAATATGTACTGTTACAATCTCCCTCATGAAGACCCGGATAACCATTGTTGCTAGGTTAGATATTATCTTGCATACATAATATAATATTATTATGATTATGACAAGGAAGGAATTTCGTTTCCCATATTATGCACCTGGTTATTTCCAGTGAAGCATTATAGTAATTTTTCGCGTTCGCCTAGCTCCCCAATTGAACGCAACAGTTCCACTTGACTGGTTGGTTTTTTTATGCCAATATAATTCAATAGCATCTTCCAACCTTCAGAAGTGCATTGTGCGTTGTGTTGTGTTTGTAGGACGTTTGTTTATGGCATAAGATTCTAGATTTGTAAAAGATTTTTTTCGCTGACGTGGAATATCATTTGAGTGAGGACGTGCTCCTGGGTTTTGGTTAGTTATTCACAGAATGATCAATCTATGTTTTCGCGAATGGGTTCGATCATTTTTATCGGCCTCAGAATTTGTCCTTATACGTTTCAGGACTCCAAACATGAAATGTCCTCGCCGCTTTGGGGCAGATTTTTTTTCTCTGAATAGGGCAGTTTTTTATTTTTTATTTTTTATTTTTTACTCTTTTGTCAAAATAGATACTTGTTACTCCATCTAGTTGTGCCCGCAAGCTTTTCAGCCCAATCGCTCAATCCCATGGGGCTCTATAGGGCAAAAAACGGGCCTAGAGTACGGCAAAAAACGGGCCTACGGTTTTTTTTTTTTTTTTAGGTTTTTCATTTTAAGAGATTCTAAAAACGATCTGCTTTCACCGTGGAGATCTTTGGGGCTTTCATGGGGCTACAAATGGGACTTTGGAAGGTTGCCAGGAAGACGAATGAGATGTTGTTTGGATGCATAATCGTTTTTTCGGGGTTCCACATCCGTCCAAACTTTACAAGCAAATTAAAAAACAATTTAAATAATTAAATTAATTTTTTTTTTTTTTGAATTGATATAGATTGGTAGGTGGAATTCATTTTTGGATAATTTAAATCTAAGAAGAATAAAATCTTGTGTAAAACTTGCAGCTTTTTTTAATCGAATAGTAAATATTATGATTACAATTGTTACACTGTATTAATAATGATTATAATAATTATAATTATTATGATATTAATAATAATCATTTTGTTACCGATATTCTTCTCTAACGACTTACATAGGTACCTATCGGTAAATAACCCCTGATACTATCAAAAACCAGTCAGTCCAACTAATTAATAAATAATAAACCGAGTCCAACCACCAATGTTGCCAGACATCTATCTTTATGGGAGCATACCGTGTACCTTGGCCCATCTCACTAAGAATATCACCTATAGGTCTCCCGCAATAATATTGCGCTCCAACCCTTAGCTCTAGTGGGGGAAATGGAACTACTGTTCTCACGAAATTTCCTCCTTCCATCCCGATTTCCCTTCCTAGTGGCTACACCTCTCATTTTCTCCCCTGAAACGGTTTCATTAATTAAAAATTTGGAATATGACATACCTAATTGAACAGAACCTAACGAGTTATATTTGTTGTTGGGCAGTTATTAGAAAGAATTGGGAATACCTTAACATGGAAGAGAACACAGTATTGCTTCCGAGACTGCGGAAGCATTGTTTTCACTTTCGAAAAAAAATTGTTCTCCAAAATCAAAATTTCCACTCACGTTTTGCGTTTCAGAGCCTCCTGAACAAATTTGGTGGGCCAATGTCATTATGATTATTACGTCGCCGTCATCGCACTGTGGTATGTGAAGGTTCTAGGTTGTTCTCCATTACGATGGCTATTGCAGGTTATGTGGGTTTCAATATATTTGTTTAGATTTGGGGGTGGGGGTGGGGGAAATTTAAGTCAGAATAGTTCCGAACTACGTTAATTTAGCGAAAATTGTGATGGGGGAGGTTGCTGGCTTAGGGGAGGGGGGACGACTGGGACGGAGGAACATGACAAGTTTTGTTGTTGTGCAGTTATTAGGAAGAATTAGGACAATCGTAAGAATTACGGCCTCAAAGTCACAAACCCAACGGGGAAGAACAAAAAACAAAACAAAAAAACGGCGAGCAAGCTGAGACAATGTTGCCAACACAAAAAATGAAAATCCCTTCGCTTGAGCAGTGCTCAGGACGCCACATTTGTGTTTCCTTTTGCTGCCACCCGAGCTCGGGGTCGGAGCGTAATATTCTTGTGGGAGACCTATAATTCACTAGGTAATACCTACTGATTTTGGGCGTAGATTTTTTTTTTTTTTTTGGCCTCCCACATTAAATTTGTATTCCTAGAAATTAAAAAGTAGGCATTTTGCTTCCGAGTCTGCGAAGCAGCGGAAGCCTTGTGTTCACTTTCGGGAGAAAAAAAATTTTTGTTGTCCGAATTTAAAATTTCCACTCGCATTTTGCGTTTCATAGCCTACTGAACAAATTTGGTTCCGTGTCTGTCGGTCTGTGGGTCTGTGGGTCTGTCGGTCTGTCGGTCTGTCGGTCTGTGGGTCTGTCCGCATTTCCTTGTTACAGCCATAATTTCCACAATTTTGAATGAATTTAGCTCAAATTTTGAGGGATTATGCGGACCAGGCTCCTTGAGGTCCCATACGAATTTCATCATAATTGAATCAGCGGTACGCTCTGCGCATGCGCTAACGTTAAATTCTTGAAACAGGCATAACTTTCACAATTTTGATCGGTTTTCAATCAAATTTTCAGGAATTGTGTGGGTATAGCTCTAGATGGTTCCCTATCAGTTTCATTAAGATTGAATCAGAGGTACGCTCAGCGCATTTTATAATGGTGTCACTTTGATCGTAACGAGGAAGCTACTGTGCCATCTCCTTGGCAGTGTATTTTTTTTTTTTTTTTTTTTTTTTGTATTTTTTTAAAAAGATTTTCATTATTTACAGAATTAGGTATTTTTTGGATAATTTATGCCAAAGAACAAAAAATATAAGAGTACTTTTTTTTTTTTTGTAAAATTTCCAGCGTTTTTAGGGTTTGATTTTCGAACTCATTGTGAGCGCATTATGTAATGAAGGTCCCATCATTCTGAAACAATGCTAGATTCCAAAATAATAATAAATCCGCGTATAGGTAGTAATTATAATTACTATAATTAATAGTTATATAGTAATTATAATAATTATGAATAACAATTATTGTTGTTCAATAAATTCTAACAGCTCTGGGATTTGGTTTTATCTTTTATTTGTGGTGGTCATAGTAAGGGATGTAGGAAAGTCGCGCTGATTAGTAATTGTGTGGTTCGTGACTTCCCTGTCATCAGGATGATCGAACGTTTATAATGAGTTGTTGCTTTCACTAAGTCAAAGGTCAAGATTTATTGCATGCTTGCGAGAATGGAGACTGAAATTGAGGGCTTTAAAGATCATGATTTTGAAAACCCGCAGATTAGTGTGATTCGTCAAGTCGAAGTTTTCCGAAGCAATCTAGTCAGTCTGTAAAATCTTGAATCACTGAACTTAAGCGTCATTTATTTGTTCGTTTCTCTCCTTCCCAAGCGGAAATTCTGCTTTGGGTTTCAACTACTTTTTCCCCCAGGAAAGAAACGTCTGGATTTAGAAACTCGAATTCTCATACTACATTTTTTTTTTTTTTTTTTTTTTTTAAATCTCAAAACATCGCCTCTTCCTCTCAAAAATAATGTACACTTTCCCCTTTTACTTTATAGGCTTTCGATTTCAACGTAAAACCGACGATTAGGTTCGTAATTGACTGCCGATTTTCAAGATCAAACTAGCTCCCATGTGTGCACCAGTCTGCCCAGACGGGTTCAATAATCGAAACCTGCTTCCTTCGCGCCTTCAGAGGATGTTACCGTAGGGGATAGTGTTGATTTTTTATTATCAACAGGCTTAATGTCACCTTGTAAGGACCGAGCGAATAGTTGAAGAAATTCTAGAAATTTTGAGTTGGTCCGCAAGTTCCAGCCTACGGTTTGGTATACCAATAGTCTATAGAGACGCCTTTGTTTCGCGCTCTTTAGTTTTGACCCCGTTACATAACTTTTAAGGGGCTTCGACTGCGTTAATGAGAAAACTGGGCAGGTGCGGAGGTTGTTTTCTTTCCCGACGTTATCAAACGGATTTTCCTTCGTCACGTTCGAGTAGTTCTTTTCCCGTCTACCGCCCTCTTAAATATGGTGCTAAGCTGCTGATGTGACTTTCATTCTTCAGCTATGCCTTATCGTTCTACTGAATGTTTTTAACTGAGATAATACAAATTGGTCTTGCCAAATACGTGTTGACGTTGCTTTGTAAATTAGAAGACTAGCGGGTCACCCGGTCTTCGCCCGAACTATAATAGTGAACACGAAACAAAACTGAATGTTTCAATATTTAACAATTTGATTGGCTTGTTCTATATATAGAACATATATGGGCCATTTCCCAGAAAGGGACATTTTCAAATCTAAATTTTGAAAAAAATAGAAATGCTCCAAACTGTTTGAAAAAAGGTACATTCAGGTAACCATCAGTAATGATTATTCATGCCTATCCAATCACGAATACTTTACTTATTTTGAAGAAAAAAAAAAAAAAAAAAACGCTGCAAATTTTACACAAGGGTTTATTATTCATTGATATACGTTACTTGTGCAGAAATTTGACTCTGTCAATAAAAAATTTAAAAAAATTTTTTTTGGATTTTTATCTCAAAAAAAATTTTTTTTTTGGATTTTTTGTTCAAAAATGTGTTTTTTTCAAAAATTCTGCATTTGTTACTCGAAAAATATTTAACATCCTGGGATCCTTCAAAAATGCCATTTTTAGCCCCATGAAAGCCCTAAAGATCGCCCCAGTGAAATCGGATCGTTTCGGGACCCCAAAAAATGGATTCTACGTCCAAAAATACTTCGAAAACGACACCTAACTCGATCCCATAGCTAAAAGCCTTCAAAAAACCCCTCCCGTAGCCCCATTTTAGCCCCATAGAGCCCCACGGGTTTGGGCGATCGGACTGAAAACCTTGCGGGCACAACTAGATGGTAAACCAAGTATTTTGTCAAAATTTCAGATTTAAAAAAAAATTCCTACTGCCCAAAACGGCCTGGACGGCGGACGGCGGACGGACATTTCGGATTTAGAATGTAGACCTCTTGAAACGGATAATGTCAAATTTTGAGCCCGATCGGAGTCGTCGACCCCCGTCGCGAAAACATAGGTGTATTATTCCAAGAATAATAATCCAAAAGAAAAGAAAACGTCCAGGACGGAGGATGACGCGGTGACGATTTAGTCTTCTGTTTTCATCTATGTATGTATGTAATTTAAACTAAATAAACGCATTAGTGTTCGACAACACTAATAATTTATTGAATGGAAAGATTAGATCAGAGATGAGGTAGGTAGGTTTACATGCATACATGCATTTCGTGAGTCAATATTGACTTCATTTTGCCTTATTTTCACAAATTGCGTTCAGAGTAGCAAAGAATTTTACAACGGAATAAAATGTTGATCGTAATAATTATTATTGTCTTTTCCGTCATCCTCTTGTACATTGCGTCATTCTCCGTCCTTCAATAACAGTGGTGGGCGGAGAATGACGGGAACAAATGGATTTTCCTGTTTATCTTTACGTAACTTTAACAAATTCTCAATTGATGGGAGTGAAATTGAAGCTATTCCATGAGCTCTATCAATAATTATTTTCAAACGGTGACCGTGAAATCACTGACGAGAGAATGACGGAGGGTGATTGGACAGCCACGTGCAGGACGAGACAATTTGACGCTGAGACTGAAAGGAACTGAAACGAACTGCCGGCCGGTGTTCTAGACAGCTAAGATGCGCGGGAATCGAATGGCTTGCATCAAACGGTAAGAATCGGTCGAAAAAGAGATTTTTGGATAAATCGATTATCGTTTGCCATTTTTATCCAACCCCCATGGCTCTTAATGTCCTCAAGTCTGAGCTTTTTCACGCTAAACGTCTCGTCTCAAAAAATTTTATTTTACGCCTTTTGTCTCGGTCTGCCTTCAAATGCCGATCGTTCCAGGTCTCCGCACACTGTCGCACTTTGCGAGGGGTTTTAAAAACATTCCAGGAAACACTCCGCTTAAAAAGAATCGGGCTTTTGTAACAAACCTCATGAGGAGGCCTTAACGAATCCGCCCCATTCTACACTCTCATTCTAGTTGATCGCGTTAAACGGCGTTATCTTGTGAGCGTTTCCTCGTCTTACGCAACATTCCTTCGAGGATTTTTTTTTGCTCCTAGTGCCTTACTGACAGATATACGTTACCTACCTTGACAGACCGAATTAAGGTTGGTAGGCCTCTTGGGGATTCCGCTGAGAATACGGCTCCTTTGAAGTAGCAGGGGGTTTTCCTGTGCCACTATGTTACATACAAATCACCACAGGAGCCATGTGTCTGGCCTCGGTCTAGGGGTTTTTAAAATCCACCTCTGGCTTATCATTTTTCTACGGACTCTCCCTTATTTCCCATTAGCCAGTATACTATGCTTTAATATTATGTAAAAATCCAATGCACTTTTCCTTCGCCAGAAACGTAGTGTCAAATGACAATTCATAATTTTTTTCCCCAAATCATCCCACGCTGTAACTACTTTGGTCATTTCCCTACTTAACAATAGCGAATGCCTTTCAAGCACGTTTATCCGGGACTTTATTGAAGTAAAAGTCTAAGGGCATCTGGAGAAAGCATGACCTGATCTAATACTATTCACGTTGAATAAGACGAAAGTAGCCTTCACAAATTATGCGGAACAATGTGCGTCCGATCGCAAATCACTGGCTCTTCTTCCCTTGACTCGTGTAATCGCGATTTTATGGATAGCTTGTGAGGCAAATTAAGCTCCTGACACTTCCAGGACGCATTCGTATGAAGTCTTTTTTTTTTTCTTCTTTTTTACTGTTTGGTAAAATCAAAATATTTTTCTCGCGATGTGGCGGTTTGGGCGCAATCACGAGGGTTCGACTCTCATCTAATTCTTTTCTGATCTTCCGACATCCAGGAGCACTTCCTGGTTCTCTTAAAGTGCATTATGCAAAATAATTTGCATACCTTCCGCCGAAAGTTCTCACCTCTATGAACGGGAAGAATCTTCACACCGATCCGCCTCTCCGAGTTCATGTGAAACACCTTGTTCTTCTCTGAAACAAAAAGATCATTTTGATTTAGGTGAATATGGTTTCTGAAGTGTATCTCGTTAAAATAAGTCTTTAGGAAATGAAAAAAGGAAAAAAAAAAAGAAAAAAATCGGCCTACGGGCCCGGATGCTTTTTGCTTGGAGCCTACGGCTAAAATTCAGGAAACATGGAACATGCTTTATTAACCGAATATATAGAGTAAAGTAAAGTCAATTTTATTGTAGTAACCATTCGGTTTTCACAAGGGGCGGAGGTAATCCCATCTGGCTCTGAGCCGGGCTTTAGGCCGCTACACACGATCAAACATGTTTGAAGTTTGACGTCATATCCACACGCTCAAACTAACCTTCAAACACACCATCAAGCTTCATCAACGTTCAGTATTCATGTTGCTTTCTTTCTTGAAGAAACATTGTTCAATATGGATGAGTATTTATCTAAGTTATTTATATTGCCTCATCCGGAGTGAAGCAGCAAAAACAGCGCACTGGAAAAAGAGGAGATCTTTGTGGGCGAAAGAGTGACTGTTGGAAAGAGCAACTTTCAGCCATGTTAACCTCTTGGAAGCGCTGAAGTGTGCTCCTCTAGGGCGCTACACTCGATAAACACAGCTACAACAGAGCTAAAATTTAGTTTCCATTTAATGCTCTGTGGTTCACGGAAATGACCCCCACTACCACCGTTTTTCTTTTTGGTTTGAAGGTTTGATGTTTGAAGCGCACCCACACGATAAAACTTGTTTGTCAAACCTCATGTTTGCCAACAAACTTTCTGAAATTGACAGAAAACCTTCAAACGAGTTCCCAAACCTTCAAACCTTCAAACATGACCCCCCCATACGGTCAAACATGTTGGACAAACGAGGTTGTCAAACATGTTTGATCGTGTGTAGCGGCCTTTATTCTTTACACTCCGTTCTGGGACCTGAGGACGGACCATAATAATTATAGAGGGACTCGAATCCTCTACGTAAACCACCACCGTCGGACGCGGTCTGGACTGAGAGACGTCGGCTCCCCTTAACCGAATATATATACGTGTTTTCGGCGTTTGGGATTGAAACCCATCTTGCGTGTTGGAAAAGTAACTTTCCAACAGCGAACTAGTGACCTAACATAAGACAGGTGATGACGCTGAAGTAGTGGCCTAACGCTAAGACGAGTGAGGATGCTAAACTAGTGGCCTAACGTACGAAAGGTGAGGAAGCCGAACTACTGGCCTAATGTTATGACAAGTGAGGTCGCCGAACTAGCTGCCTGACGGTAACACAATTGAGGATGCCGAACTAGTTGCCTAACGGTAATTTAGGATCCTGTATCCTATATACAGGATCCTTCTTCCTATATTTATGTAGAAGACGTAGTAGTATATAAACGTGACACACCCGCGTCGCCCTTCCCACCTATCGTTTTTGAGCAGTTCGATCATGGCTAAAATCTGTTAGAGAAGAAACGAAGAAATACTCGGATTCTGAGGATTTGTAAGGTTTCTTGGCTGTGTCTATGTGAACCGACGGGGGTTTAGTTCCAGGAAGCCTCCAGAAAAGAAAGAAAAGGCCTGCAACCAAGTCGGGTGTGTACTGTACCGGCCTGTGCGGTCATAGCCTCTTTGAAATGGGTCTCCGCTAAGCATTTCCCTCACGAACCGACGAGAAACAAGTTCCACTCAGCCTCCCGTCATCCGGACGAAAGTGAGCGCTGCCGGGGAAACACCCAATCAACGGCGAAATGGAAAGTCAAATCGGGCGGGCCCAGCCGTGAGAACTATGATGCAAATGACAGACTTCGATCAGCCATTTCATAATAGCTCCAGGAAGAGATGAAAACGGTCTGGCTATAGCCTTGTACTTCGTGCTTGATTATTATTGAAAAGCTTGTAGCACTATCTCATACCTACGTGTATACATCAATGGTAGCCTGTAGGGGCTATGTGCAGCCTATTGCACGATCATGACAATGAGGAATGGACGTGTTTCTGGATTAATTATTTTTTAATCAAAAGAAGGCTTCCAAATAACACTGAAAATGGGGTTAAAACAACATTGCAAGTTCACACGAATTTATAAAATTTATGGAAAAATAGCAACTTGAATTTTCGGAGGAAACCAGCGATCAGCTCCTATTGGTCGACGATTTCGCCATTCTAAAAACTGAGGCATCTGTCTCTGAGGTTAAACCACAGCGAAGGTTAAACTTGACACCACAGCTGTTGATTTGATTCGTTCGTGGGTTAAGATGAATAGCAAAAAAACTTTTTATTTTTATTTAAATTATTTTTAATAATGTCAAGACAGTGTCTATGGGAACGAACTACGGAAAAAGTGCTTTTCTGAGTTGGCAATCCGGGCCGTCAAACCGGAAGGTCTGCTTGTGACGTCATGCACGTACTTTTTGAATTTACCAGGATAACTGTAGATGAATGGACGGACATTTCGGTTTTGGAATCTAGACCTCTTGAAAGGGATAATGTCAAATTTTATGTCTGAGTAGGGGTTTGATCGTGTCCATCGAAGCTACGCACCCCACTAGCGGGGGGTCTGGGGGGCGGAGCCCCCCAGCTGGGTGCGTAGGCGAGCAAAGCGAGCCGGAGCATCTAGTAAACCAAAACAGCGTGGTTGTGACAAAAGGTTGCTTGGAATGTGGTGTGTGGAGCATATGTAGATGGGGGGAACCGACCTGATGGCGAGGCTGCAGATCGTTAGGTTAATTTGTTTGATTTATTTAGTTAGCATTTTATCAATTTCTGTTCTTGTTGATTTTCCTGGGGCTTTTGATTTTTCTGGGCAAGAGTAAACCCTGGAAAGTGGGAATCCCTGATACCTACCAGAAGGGCCACTTAGGAAGGGGTTTCCCCGATCGCATTGGTCTAGAATGAATAGAAATTGTTTGGAGTGAGAGCGAATGGGAAGTAGGTTGAATCTGGGATCAATGTTATTCGGTTTTTAAGTGTTTAGATTTAGGTAGGGGAGGAAATTTTATCCAAGTACTCGCCCTCCACTCGACCAGTGAACGAGGAGAGAGCGTCAACCGAAAATGGGAAATCTCTTTGTTATAAGAATAGAGAGCAGAGTACCTAGGTGCTGTCGGAAAAAGGAACCACCGGGAATCCAAAAACTGCAAGGTACAAGAGGAAGCAAAACAGTACTCGTAGGTACGGAAGTAGGCCCACAGGCTCGTAGGTGTAAGTAAGTAGGTAGGTACGTTATGCTAGGCCTACTGATGACCCGAACACCACAAGTTATTAAGCAGATGGAATAATTCCTACAATTATTGTAGGTAATTGGCGATGACTTCTGTCCCAATGCGTTTGAGACATTCATTTTGAACAAGACCTCCTTTAAATCCCGGCACCTCCATGTGGTTCATCCTGGGCACACCAGTGGGCCTTCTCCCCAGAGGAAGAAAACAGCCAAAGAAGGTACGAGAAAGATTCTAGTTAGCCATAAATGGCCATGGATACAATATAATAAGTTCAGTACAGCAGGTTAACTTTTTGCTTCCAATTCTACCGAAGGTAGAGGAAGCTTTTTTTCGGTTTGTTTTAAGGGCCAAATAAATACAGAACGTGTTTTTGCGATCACTAACTCGAGAAATCATCGATCAGAACAATGGACTAAACAACTGATGATCAAGCTGTGAACAGAAGGTTCCTCCTCCCCATCGTATCATTCTCACTCTCTCACTCAAACAGCATTAAACAAGTGATAGTGAAGTGATAGTGATAGTCCGTGAAAACCATTGGAATCTGCCCCGGCTGACGGCCGATGTTATTGTGGTCTCTCGTTCCGCCTAACTAAGCTGGCCCCTTATCGTCAAATATGTTTCGCCATACAATGGTTTTTCTAACTCCAAACCCTCTTTAAACTCAGCTCCTTGAGTGTTCAATTTTAACAACATCTTACTTCTCGCACTTTTGACACTTTTGACTCTTTTGTCACTTTTCCGTTTTGGAGGAAGTTGTTGTCTTAAACTCTGTATTCTTTATTTGTTTTACCCAATGAAGATTATCAATGAACGCAGATATTCTTAACGTGTCAGTCCCGAATTCGCTCGTTTGCGAATTCACTTTATCAGAGGTCGACGTGAAAATATTAGGCTGGGTCTTGAGTGAGTTTCAGCCATCACGGCTTGCTCGGACTGTCCATATTTCAATGAAACCACTTTTTCTTTTAGACCAGTTTAGACATTTTAGAAACCGCCCAGTGGGATTGAAATACCAATGTCGTTCAGGGTTGAAAAATTGTGGGCTGAACAATCGACAATACAAATGAAACTTGTAGAACTCATACCGTTTTAGCCAAAACTTTGGATCTACAATTCAAAGACATTGGCCAGGAAGCTATAAGTATGGTTTATCCTTAATGATATTTAAATATAACCAGAACAACTTTTGTATTCCATGGCCATGGAGAGTTTCCTTCTCAGAAAGGTACAATATTGTTAGAAACTATTCAAGGAGAAGGGTTGAGCTTTGTACGATTTTTTTTTTCTGTACTCACTTTTTCTCATCATGAGTTGTCCTTAAAGAAAGATAAACATACTATTAGTCGCCAATTGACAATGTTATCTTTCTTTCCACTTCAAGAGTTGAAGTTCTTCGTGTTGCATTATCATCATAATGAATTAGGGGCGGCGAAGCGTAAGAAAATACTTTTCGCATCTCCCTTTTCCATCTCGCATCTCCTTAAAAACTGGACGAAATGCGGTTCGTCCCCACCAATAAAAATACCGCGCGAGGCCCAGCGGTGGTCATACCGGACCCTCCTTTTGATAATGTTTCTGACTACCGCTGGACGCTAAGAAATCCTTCTTGGAAGTTGACCGGTGAAGAAGGAAGAAGTCATCTTGTGCATCACAATATTTTTCCATGATGATTTGAGAGCCGTCGACGGGGAGGTCGTGCCGGCACGTTGTTTTGCGGCATCTTGTTATGTGTTCAAGTCTTATTAGAGGCATAGCCGCGGTTGGCATAGACGTGGTTTCGTGGAGCTAGTTGATGCAATCCAACTTTGAGAGGTTACTTTTTTTTTAGTTTTTGGAAGATGACTTGTTGATTGAGCTAAGAATAATTGGTATATAACAGTTTCAGCCTTGTTGACTATCTTTCCAACTTCAACTGGTTCTTGTTCACTGTATAAGCAATTTGCCTGTCATCTATGTCCATGTTTGTTGATAGGTCCGCGTCTCCCGTAGTCCCCACCTGTTCCAATGCGGCATTACGTCTGCTCTGATACAAGCTGGGATCGCCCTCCTTGGGGGTTAGGCTGGGTCGTTACCTAGAGAAAGTTTCTAACCGTTGATGGTATCCTACTGTCTAGGTATGACACTGGCCGGGCCAAAGCTACGGCCTGTCGTCTCCTCAACTACCTTGTTTCGCCCCTTATGTTGTTTGTCCTTGTATTGGTATTTCCCAATACCATCCTACCATCCTGATTCGGAATGTTCTACTGGTTCTCGTGGGGTTCTAACCTTTTTTGTAAAGTTGCTCTATTGCCGCCTGCCAACTCATATAATTGCCTAATATGCCTCACGCCACATAGCAAAATTCATTTCTATTCTGTACTATTCAAATCCTGGCAAAAAATAAACTACACCGTTATTGCACATTTTTCGCGTCACTAGAAGCGTCATTTGAGCTCCAGTGGCTCAATTTCAAACAGAGAGCACAAATTACTAAAGAATTGGCGCGCCACCAAGTGCCCTGAAGAATCCTTTGTTGAAAAAAAAAATTCATAGCAACGGATTTCCAAGATTTTTCTTGCTTCAGTGGACAAAAAAATGGGCTCCACTGTCTCATATCATAAGAAACAGCAATTGGTCAAGCGTGATTCAATAAAAGAAGCAGAAGCATAATGTGCTCCTGCGTTTCTATTGGCAAAACGTGCTGAGTGCAAATTTCCATCTAGATCTGCTGTTTCATTTTTCAAAAGCAGAGCCAAAAGAAATATTTTGACAAAAATTCTAGATTGCGCAAAATGGTCTTATTTCCAAATTTAAAATTTTGCAAATTTTTCATTCTAAACGAAACGCAATTACTGCTTATTAGGGCTTTCCATTCCACAGCTTCGGAACCTGTCTATTTTTTTATCTGAAATTTTGGCAAAATACTCGGTTTACCATTTAGTTGTGCTCGCAAGGTTTTCAGCCCGATCGTCCAAACCCGTGGGGCGCTATGGGGCTACAGGAGGTTTTTTTTTTTCAAGGTTTTCGGCCTGTGGGGTTGAGTTAGGTGTCGCTTTTGAAGTATTTTTGGACGTAGAATCCATTTGTGGAGGGCCCAGAACGATCCGATTCCACCGTGGGGATCTGCAGGCCTTTCGTGGGACTTCAAATTAGTTTTTTGAAGGAAGAAGGTCAAATATTTTCCGAATAATTTTGAACGTACAATAATTATACGTTCAAACTTACTCGGATAATTATTATCCATTTTTGGAGATCTCACGTCTGTTCGAACAATGTACAGTTTTTTTCTTTTCTTAATGACAGAATTAATTTTTGCGCGATCGCCCTATATGAAAGAATAATAAACTCTTGTGTAAAATTTGCAGCGTTTTTTAGTGCAAAGCACAGTCCGATGGTGCTAGAGCCTTCTGTATTCCCTTGTTACGTCTTTGAAATAGAAGGAGAAGCCTCGAAATGGGCAATGAAAGTTTATTCTTCTTCTTGGTTGGTTCCGATTACAAATATTATTTGTTATCGGAATATCGATAGAATGTTTAAAAATGTACATCGATACTTGTTTCTTCCTAGAAAATACTATAAATTACATGGTGTTGTTTGTCTTTCGTTGAATGCAATCAACCAGGAAGCCCCGATAAAACAAGAAGTGGACCGTTTCACTTTCTTCAAGATCGTTCTTGTTGTAGATTCTCTACTAAGGCTAGTCTGCATTCTGGACGGGAGAAACCTTCGGTCTGTCGTATAAAAAAAGTACCTGAGGGAAATCAAATCCAACGGTTAACGGTAGCAGCTGGAGCGTGAGTGAACTCCTCGTTTGTACAGTTCAATGGGTTGAGTGTGCAAACTTGTAATGAAAGCTGTGTATTCTCATGGGAACTGCTGTTTTATGTGAACTTGTTGGCTGTAAAAATCCAACTTCTTTGGCCTCCTGTCTGATTGTTGAGATCACGCAAGAAAATGACTGAAATCTGTCAACGACCACATTCCACCCCCTCTTGAAAAGACTTTCAACTTATATCCGTCGTGAACCCACGTCCGCCCACAACTGCCCGTCCATTCGACCGCAAAACCACGGAAAATCCCAACGTTTGAGGTCACCTGTTTTGCCACTGAGATCCAAAATGTCCCCACGCTTTTTAACGTAGCAATATGGAAATGGAGAGAGCCTCCTCACGCACCCGGTGAAAGTCTCACATAATAGCTAAAAGGCCAGGAATATTATAAGAAAGAGACAGAGAAATAGGAACTCAGGAACGCAAATGTATAATACCGGGACCTGCGGATCAAGTGGTGATGTCATAGCTGCCGAACTGGCTTCTTTTTTATTTCAAGATTATATATAATCTTGCATATTATAAAGCAAATTGATCAAAAAGATCATATAGTGTCCTGGGGTTGTGTGAGGTCTATCAATAAGGATAGAGAGTAGAAATTGTCCATTCACAAGGGTTGTGAACCCGTGTGAATGGACAATTTCTTCTCTCTATCCTTAAAGCAAATTGAGCAAATATGCGACTACAGAGTTTATTATTATTGTTATTTTTTAATTGTAAGATTTGTATGTTCATGTTTTGATAATAATGTAGCTTGTGTAATACGAAGTGGTAGTGGGGATAATAACTTAGTGCAAATTGCAAGCAAAATTTCGTTGAAATTGCGATACAACGATGGGAAAAACTCGTGTTCCCGCACTGAGACGTTTTTACGGTTCTGTTCCTACTCCATGAACAAATTCTAACGCTATTTCAGCTCGTATAACTTCTCAATGCTTCATTTCCCAAACGTCTTCTGCTTGCCGTCCCTTCTCGATGAAAACATTTACATTACCTGAGCCGATGTCTGCTCTATGCTAAATTTCCCGATAATCATGAATTTGTGTTCCTACTCAATGAAAATTTTACTAAGTTGAACGACTTTTGGAAGATTTAGCATGGAGCAGTGATAAGTTCAAACAAGTCTGGTCTAGGTATGCCCTAAGCTAAATTTTCCAAAAGGCGTTCAATTTGTAGCCTTACCGCTTGTTGAGCTATCACCACTGCCTAACTAAATAAATTTTTCAGAAGCATTCGAATTTGTGTCAGTACTCTATGGAAAAGCTCTACGTGAGCTTATCTCTACTCTTTGAACCTGTGCGTATTCCAATCAATTCCCTTCAAATATGTGTCCTAGTAGGGACTCCCTACTCATTATTGTGTATTCAAATCTAGTGTTCAACAGGTTCAATTGTAGATGAGCTAAGTAGCTTGAAACCACTCTAGATTTGTTTTTATTAAAACTAACAATAATAATTATTCGACCAGCAGAGTAGCCATCTTTCTCTCTAATCTCCATCTTGTGAAAATGAAGTGCCGAACTTTCAACAACAATTTACCATACTAGTGAAGTCAATGTTATTTTCATCGAAGGAGTAATTTATTTTCTCTATTTGTATTGATTGAATTACCGAGGAGATTTGTATTGTACATTTTTGTCAGGGCAGGTGGCAGAGAGGGACTTACGGCCCTAACCTGCCCTGATCGCAAAATAAATGAATCAATCAATCAATCTTGTGTAATGGGCAAATTTAAGCACCACTCCGGTCATCACTGTTGATGTTGTTGGTATTGAACTTTACTCTTTCTTGTGTTACAGGTGAGTCATGAGAAGAATTTAGCACTTCTGCGACCAGTAAAGTAAGTAATCGGTTTCCTGGTGTAGATAGTACCAGCTTTGAATAATCAACCTATGGACATAAATTTCGATTTGAATTTGAAATCGAACTGTTATTAAAGTATTGGTTTTCTGGATGAGTAGGGGAAGGGGAGTGGGGTTAGATTACGAAGTGTATAACATGACGAATTCGGATTTTCTGCTAAATGAATTACGTTAGAGGAGGCTTGGCAGGCACTAGATATATCTGAGGGAGCTTCTCGTAAGACGGTGGCGGTGAATCGCGCCCGCGACCCTAGTTCCAAGTAGCACGACAACATTGCTGGTGTCTGATGATATTTTCGCTCCTCATTTAATGAGCTACGACGATATCGTTTGGACCCTCCAATATTTCGAATTTACCACCCAGAAGGCTCAATTTCATTGGTATCGTTTGCCTTAAAATTGAAATTAGTTGAACAAAGTATAATATAGGTAAAATAAATATATTATATATTAAAAAATTATATATTAAAAATATATTATAGCGGTGGAGGGGTAAGATGACGAAGTACCACACTTCGGCACGGATAATGAATGGTATGGAGTTAAAAGACGAATCCCTTGAGGAGGGTCCCTAAGGAGATTAAATTTTAGTAAATTTTACTAAATTAAACTGTAAAGGATTTTGTTGTTCATTCATGTTATTTGTAGTGTTTTGTCACTCCCCTGGTTAATTCCTCTGGGTGAATAAAGTGAGATGATGTTAAACTGTAAATGATTCTCATAGGACGGGTAAGTGGTTAGATACGAGAGTATTTTAAAAATCATTTAGCCTAAATAAGTAATATCTTGTGATAAGCTTCAAAAGAACACTGAGTGAGAAACAAATGAAGGTAATAATTATTTGATAAAATAGGTACTAAACCTATAATTAAAAATAGAAACTGCACCATTTGTAGTAATTGGAGAAGGAGAAAATGGGCTGAAGTATCATTGCGTTCAATTGTCTCGCCGAATGCTCCGGTAACTCGCTCATTGGGTTTGAAAATGTAACATTTGCGCTAGACGTTGAAGGATACCCCCATGCTTTCTCATCAATTCGAAATTCGTAACTCACTTTTTTGGTTTATCATTCTTGGCCTCATTTGACATTATTTGTTTCAATGTCTAGATTCCAAAAACGAAATGTCAGTCCGCCGTACGCCGTCCGAGTGGTTTTCGGCAGTAGGCTTTTTTTAATCTGAAATAATTTTGACAAAATACTTGGTTTACCATCTAGTTGTGCCCGCAAGGTTTTCAGCCTGATCGCCCAAACCCGAGGGGCCCTCTTTGGGACTAAAATGGGCCTACGGGAGGGGGTTTCAAAGGTTATTGGCTATGGGGTCGAGTTATAATATAACGGACATAATATGTCCGACATAATATTATTATGTCCGTTTCATAATGTTTTTGGACGAGGAATCCATTTATGGGGGTCAAGAACGATCAGATTTCACCGTGGGGATCTATGGAGCTTTCCATACCAGGAGGTCAAATAAGGTGTCGTTTTGCGAGTAATTTTGGACGCAATATCCATTTTTCGAGGTTCCAAACATTGTACAGAAAGAAAAAAAATTGTTTAAATTTTTTTCAAAATATCCTAATGACAGAATTAATTTTTGCACATTTAACCTATATCAAAGAGTAATATACCCTTGTGTAAAATTTGCTGCGGTTTTTCTAGAATAGTATCTTTTAGCAATCTAAAAATTGAAGCAACAAAATTTATGTTTTCCTAATATTCGACTTATGGGTTCCAGTGGCATCCCGACGGCTACTAATATACGACAAATATAGTATAATATATTATACTAACATAATATATTATAGTGCCCAGGAGAAATGATAGAATTTGATGGTTCGTCGTCTTATACTTCGTCATCACGTGTTCCATCTCAATAGATTCTGGTGACCTCATGTTCCACAAGTTGATTACTTAATTGCGTATTGTATTTTCACCTTTATTCTATTGCTTCCGAGTCTGCGAAGCAGCGGAAGCCTTGTGTTCACTTTCGGGAGAAAAAAAATGTTTGTTGTCCAAATTCAAAATTTCCACTCGCATTTTGCGTTTCATAGCCTACTGAACAAATTTGGTTCCGTGTTTGTCGGTCTGTCGGTCTGTGGGTCTGTCGGTCTGTCCGCATTTCCTTGATACAGCCATAATTTCCACAATTTTGAATGAATTTAGCTCAAATTTTGAGGGATTGTGCGGATAAGGCTCCTTGAGGTCTCATACGAATTTCATCACAATTGAATCAGCGGTACGCTCTGCGCATGCGCTAACGTGAAATTCTTGAAACAGGCATAACTTTCCCAATTTTGATCGGATTTCAATCAAATTTTCAGGAATTGTGTGCGTATTATACGCTATAATAGCTCTAGATGGTACCCTGTCAGTTTCATCACGATTGAATCAGCGGTACGCTCAGCGCATGCGCGAACGTAATTTCCTTGCCACAGCCATAACTCCTCCAATTTTGATCGGATTTCAATCAAATTTTCAGGAATTGTGTGGGTATAGCCCTAGATGGTTCCCTATCAGTTTCATCACGATTTAATCAGTGGTATGGTACTCCCTGCGCATGCGCGAACGTAATTTTCTTGTTACAGTTGTTACGTTCATTTTGAACTTGGCACGAGGAAGCTCATGTGCCATTGCCTTGGCAATGTATTTTTAATTGTTGGCCATTTTTCTTATTCTTATTCTATTTTGGCAACCAGCTTCCGTTTTGTTAGTTTTGAACGGATATTAGATTTAACCTCTAATGAAACTCCTATAAATGCAGTTTCCAAGCCGGGAAATCCTTAATCTACCCTTGAAGGCGTCAGATTGTGCAACCTCTTCATTACGGATGGTTTATTCGCCAGGTGGGAAAATATTGGGCAACAATAACTGAACAGGCGAAGCGATTCCCCGGCCCGCACACAAGGATTAGTCCTTGCAGGTGCCTCGTCACCTCAGCTCGTCGGTAAATCTTACGAGTTTCTGTCTTGTCGAATGTATTGGTCATGGATTGATTGATAATTCTCTATCGGAAGTCGTTCGCGTATTAAATACACCGCCATTGCAGGTCTTTTGTGGGTTCTCGTTGTCGATCATGAGAGCTCGTAAAGTTTGCAACGTAACTAAGTCTTAGACAAAAACAGCCATTCTTGTAGTGTGGACCCTCGATAATAGCAGTTCAAGTGCGGGTTTACTGTTAGGCGAAATATTCAGCGCTGGTTTCGAAATGAACGGAGAACAATTGGGTGTTGTATAATAATCGGTTATCCAAGTGGTGAAGCGGCGCGTGGGCGTTCACTTTTTCTTTTTTTCGTGAGGATGGTCGAATCTCTTCTATTCCATTGAGGGCACTGTCCATTGTTGGCTCCCCTGGGATTTCTATGTCTTGAAGTTGGAGGGGTGGGGCCTCTAGTCTCAGAATATTTCAGAAAATCTACGGGTTAAAAATTGTGAAGGGCCGGTTAAAACTTAGCTGCCATATGGAATCCATATTATGGATCTTACGGTAATGCGCCCTTCTCTTACCTTGTATTACTGTTTTTACAATGGCCGTCGAACAGACTCTTGACCCCATCCACCTGACCCAAACACCTTCGTGTGTCGTAAGGTTAGCATGTCTCGCCCATTCTTGGATAACCTCTATGCCCAACAGTTCATGCTCCTTCCCAACTCATTTTTTCCGAAGTAATTGATGATTAGCCACAGGATGGTTTTCCATTCGAGAGGCGTATTCCTTTTAGAGCCCCCATTCAAAAGAACACAACGTGCCATGAGCGCCTCCACGCAAGTTTACGTTGCGTGAACTGTTCAACTCGGTACCTACTCTCATCTTCTACGCATGAGAATCTATTTCTCCAATTGTACGTGATGCCTTAGTGTTATCTTTAGGAGGCGGCAATCTCTTTTCAGAGAAGAAAGAATGGATAGTCTTTTGCCAATTGCTTTTGTCCAGAAACGGTGTTCGTGATTGATTTCGTAATAACAATATTAAAGATTATTAATATATTAAATATTATTAAAATCTTTCGAGGGGTATTCTTCATCTTCAGAGGAAGCACACAATCTTCATCGTGGCCGTGAAAGTCGTTTCTAGGAATTTTATAATTCTCGCTTCCCCACATGTTACTCAACGCTTTAGTGAAGTCGTTTTTTTTTTTGTTTTTTTTTTTCGTTCAGAAAGTGTTCAAAACCTCTTCCAATCAGTTTGCGGCTAAGTCGGTGTTTCCCTTCCCCGCATTTCCTGGCTCGTGCCCAGAGTGTGGTAGGTACGTGATTGATGGTACTGGAGTTACATCCCGATTGTGGGGTTCAAAGGTTCATTGTATCTGGAGCGTACTGAGGATCCAGGTGGTTGGTGAGGGGGGGGGGGGGGGGGTTTCGATTCAATATCGAGATACGGGTCATATCTCAGAAAGCGGCACCTTTCTGTCCTAGGCGAATTATTAGACATCCATGGTATTTTTTCGTGTTTTCAAAATTATCCCATTTAGAGATGTTCTCAAGAGGCTGAATGAGTCAACTGGAATGCTGATAATATGGCCATAAAGTATCATAAAAAATCCTTCAAACGCCATTTCCTCACTACTGTTTCAGTCCTTGCTCGATTCTGTTTGAAACTGGTTGGGAATTTTGAGTGTGCATCTTGTTCTAGATCTGTCAGCAATGCCATGATGACGAGGAAATGAGTAATTAATCCAAATTTAGGGGGTGGGGGCTAGTTGAAGGCTTGTCCATCTGTTTGCACCTCACTTCCCTGGGAAGTTGGAATTTGGCGCATATCGATGTTTTGAGCCATTTTTTTCTGTTGGCATCCCTGCTCAGGTCCCTCCGAATCGTAACCCCCTTTTGTTTTTGAGCAGAGGACAACTTCTGTTGTTTTGATGTCGTGAGCGGTAGAAAACACCTGTAGAAAACAGCCACCAACGACCCGAACACCACAAGTTACAAGATGAGGTGGGATAGTATGTAAGTCCGCTGCGATGACTCCTGTCCCAAAGAATTTCGAGCCAATTTATTATGATAAGACCTCCTTTAAGACCCAGCAGCTCCACTTTGGTCCATCCCGGGCACACCAGAATGCCGGAGTGGACAGGAGGGCCCTCTGTACTCTCCCTAGGGGAGTGCTGAAGATCAAGAACAAGAAGAAATTTGAGGAAACATAAGTGCACTTCTCCTTGGGGAAGAAAGTGAGCAGAAGGCACGAGAAATGTTGTGATGGGACATTTCGGTTTTGGAATTTAGACCTCTTGAAACGGATAATGTCAAATTTTGAGGACGATCGGAGTCGTCGACCTCCGTCGCGAAAACATAATAATATTATGTAGGTGTATTATTACAAGAATAGGCAATAAACTAAAACTTAGTCGTTCAGTAGGAAACCCACAGCTCATATTTACAAAGAAATGCCCACATACGTGGGCCTCACTTCTACGTGAAAATCCATAGAATTGATTATATAGAATTGACAAAAAGACCATTTTATGATGATCTTCGTGGAAGTAGGTATGTAAAATTGAACAAATAAACAAAAAAATAAAATTTATAATACATTTTATTTTTTGGTTGATTACTCTTGGAATAATACACCTATCGTGACGGAGGTCGAAAATTCAGATCGGCATCTAAATGTGACATTTTCCGTTTCAAAAGGCCTAGATTCCAAAAACGAACTGTCCGTTCGCCATCCGGGCCGTTTTGGGCAGTAGGAATTATTTTTAAACCTTGTGCCCGCTAGGTTTTCTGCCCGAACGCCCAAACCCGTGGGGCACTATGGGGCTAAAATGGGGCTACGGGAGGTTTTTTTTTTAACATTTGAAAGCCATTGCATGCCGACTTTTTCTCGTTTCGTGTAAACATGGATTTGCCGTCGTTTCTTAGCGTTCTTGACGCAAATGAAACGAAAGAGCTCTAATTAAACAGGCAAGTGCGGCAGTTAGAAAGCTCATCTGCGACATCGTCGCTGGCTAATGGCCGACAATCACGGCGGACGCCGGGCCCGTGCTCGGTTAAATCGCCCGTGCAATAATTACATCGTAGGGGAAGCGACCTTGTACAAAGTGACCGGCACGAGGAAAGTGAAGAAATGCGAGACAAAAATGGGCATCAAGTCCGACTGTTCTGGACACGCTACAAGTTGATACCGTTTGCTTGAATGAGTAGGTATGTGATGAGTGAAATTGACTTGATGAGGTTGTCACGTCAATAGCGCATACGATAGAACTCTTTTTTGGTTTATTATTCTTGGAATAATACACCTATTTTTCGCGACGGGGGTCGACGACTCCGTTTCAAGAGGTCTACATTCAAAATCCGATATGTCCGTCCGCCGTCCGGACCGTTTTGGGCAGTAGGCATTTAATTTTAAATCTGAAATTTTGAAAAAATACTTGGTTTACCATCTAGTTGTGCCCGCAAGGTTTTCAGTCCGATCGCCCAAACCCATAGGGCGCTATGGGGCTAAAATGGGGCTATGGGAGGGTTTTTGAAGGCTTTTAGCTATGGGATCGAGTTAGGTGTCGTTTTCGAAGTATTTTTGGACGTAGAATCCATTTTTGGGGGTCCCGAAACGATCAGATTTCACTGTGGCGATCTATAGGGCTTTCATGGGGCTAAAAATGGGATTTTTGAAGGATCCCAGGAGGTTAAATATTTTTCAAGTAAAAAATAAAGAAATTTTGAAAAAAAAAAAATCAAAAAAATTTTGTTCCAAAATGTTTTCCATTGATACAGAAATAATTTTTGGAAAAGTAACCTACCTATATCAAAGAATAATAAACCCTTGTGTAAAATTTTCAGCGTTTTTGTTGTTGTTTGTTTAGTGCGGCCTACGTAATTTATTCGAACCATTTCTTACGAAGAAATTCTTAGTGAAGGCGTGTTATGATTAAGAAATGACCTCGCAATGTGGGTTTAGATGTGAATGTTTGTTATGCTGCGGCGCTTGTGTTGTGGGCGGCAGGAAGGAAAGTCGTTACAGGATGAGGTGGAAATACGCAACTCCTCTCACTGCCAAGGCCAAGCACGAGTGAGAGTCGCCATGAAAGGATATTCGGATGGAGCTGGAGGGCCCGTACTGCAAAGTCTAACACAAGGGTCTTGTAAGGCACGAGAAATGTTTGCTGACATCACTGACAGACTGCTTCCAGTGGCCGAGTGTCCATTTCGGGGGGGGGGGGGGGGGATTGTCCGATTGACCGTTCAAATTAACCGAATTGCCATATTGACTGTAAAATTACACGGCTGATCCTGTTCCAGGACATTTTTCCGAACACGAATTAGGACTTACATAATTGATGAGCCGAATGCACGGCAAGCGAGCAGGAAATCCTTCGATGACCCAGTTTCTCGGAACATGTTTGACAACACTTTAAAGATGCAGATAGTTGATGCTGACTATCTCCACCAATAGCGTAACCCAAACCCCTGCCATTTTGACCTACTCAGGTTTTTCCCGATCATTCCGGTAGGTTTTTTTACCGGGATCTTATTACCAATAAACGCTGCAAATTGTACTCAAGGATTATTGTTCTTTGATTCAGGTTACTTGTACAAAAATTGACTCTTTGTCAATAACAAAAATTTGAAGAAAAAAAAAAAATATTAAAAATATTAGACGTTTTAGGATCCTTCAAAAATCCCATTCGTAGCGTGAGATGGGATCCTTCTGGGACCCCAAAAAATGGATTCGGATACGTCCGAAATAACTTCGAAAACGTCACCTAACTCGATCTCATAGCCGAAAGCCTTTTAAAAAAACACCCCGTAGCCCCATTTTAGCCCCATAGCGCCCCACGGGTTTGTGCAATTGGGCTGAAAACTTTGCGGGTTCATACTCGTACCGAAGCAAAAACAGCCGAAAGAGCTGACATTCAGTGAGTATGTATACTGCAATACAATTTTGTAAAGACCTTAATTCAGC
Organism: Pilophorus perplexus; assembly: GCA_955831195.1. Lineage (NCBI taxonomy): Eukaryota > Metazoa > Arthropoda > Insecta > Hemiptera > Miridae > Pilophorus > Pilophorus perplexus. The sequence goes on from OY037008.1 coordinate 27,726,405, forward strand.
ATTATGGGGTATACGGTATACCGTATACCCATTAAAATGCTGAATTATAGGCCTTTACAAAATTGTATTGCAATAACTGACGTCGAATTCAGAACCAAGTGTACGGTATTTTATTGAAATACTCCGATGAAAAGGGGTTTTGCTCCTCTCGTTGTGCCCGCAAGGTTTTCACCCCAATCGTCTCACCCCGTGGGGCTCTTTGGGGCTGAGAAGGGGCTACGGTAGGGGTTTTTGCAGGTTTTCGGGTATGATGTTGAGTGGGTTGTCGTTTTCGAAGTATCTTTGCACTTAGAACCCATTTTTTGGGTCCCAGAGCCATCGGATTTCACCGTGGGGACCTATGGGGGCTACAAATGGGGCTTTTGAAGGTTTCCAGGAAGTCGAACGGGGTTTAATTTGGACGAATAATCCTTTTTTCGGGATCCCACATCCGTCCACAATCTTTACAAGAAAATATGGAGACTTTTCAAAATAATTAAATTGAAAACTCTTTTTTTATTGATATAGAATTAATTTTTGTATAATTTGTATCATAGAATAATTCTGTGGTATAAGTTATCTAAAAATTATAATTATTATAAACCCTTGTGTAAATTTGCTGCGTTTTTTTTTTTTTTTTTTTTTCTAAGTGAAATTATTTTCACTAGGGTGATCTATAGACGAGGTTCATAATATGAACATAGGAATATATTATATGAACTTGATTCACCTCAGCATTTATTTTATTTTTTATTTTTTATTTACTTATTTTTCGTTTCAAGAGATGTGTAGAATCTATACAGCACCTACAATATCCACTAATAAGAGGCCTGTAAAATACATTTTAAGTATAGTTTAATTTTGGACACCATCGTTGTCTGGTGTGTAGATTTTTATGGCATATTGCGATTGACCTATTTATCTTCAGGGGCTCTTGGTAGGTAATCTTCACGGGATTAGTCCGCTTTATCGATTGCCTTCATCTAAAGGCAAAAGAAACGACTGGTTGGACGTGACAACATTAAACGATTTTGTGTAATTTCATCCTCTAGACAATGTTATCCAAAGATAACCTCTTGTGCCGATCAGGCTTCGATAGCCTTAAATTGCGGTCTGGCTTGAGGCTGCATCGCGAAATTACTGGGAACGTCTGCCTTTTTCCTGTAAAACGACCTGTTGGGCGACTATCGACTAAGAACGGTATGACATAGCTTTCCCATCTTGAGAATCGCCTGCGCCTGAGTTCTTCAACGTTACAAATAAAAACCTTGCAAAACTTCTTTCGGTTGGTTGATGATAAAACCACTATTGCTTTACCAACCAGCACTTTGCAGTTACTTGTCACACAAGATAGATCAATCACAATCATGTAATCTCATTAAAGTCATTCGAAGTGGTTTCGTTTAAGTACTTAACGAAGGTTTTCAAAACTCTCACGTATATTATATGTACTGAGAAAAAAGTGGGTCTTCTCGCAAGAGCGAAAAAAGAAGTTAGCGGACAATAGACGAACAAGTTCCCAAACCCCTCACAAACTAGGAAACGAAACTGAGTTCCTTTCGAGTTCCCGAGTTGTCGGTTTAAACCAGAAAACGCACCTGGTCTTGTACGTGCCGGAGGCACCCTTAAAACATTGGCTCACAATTCAGACGTGTGAAAGTTGGTCAATACGACCCTCTGAAGGCGTTGAGCAAATGAGATGCGAGCAAATAGGGGAATGTTGTCATTCCCTACGCACAGCCCATTGTTCCATTCCGGTTCGCACATTGAAAAAAAAAAAAAAAAAATCCTGGCGGGTTTCCTAATATTTTCAGAGTCCCCGAGGATTTCCTGAATGTTGTTCATTGTCGGATTAATCGCCTATTTGCTTTGTTTGGTGTACGAACCAAGTTCACTGAAAGATCTCGTGAGACTCGAGAAACCCTGTGTAGGTAAATTGTTTATGTTTCGAAAAGTGGGCACAAAAAGTAAGGCGTTGCTTTTGGCGCTTCGCTGCATTCACTTTCAGACTTCGATAATTTGATGATCATTCAGCAACCACCATTCTCCGTAATGATCGGTCATTTTGGATATTCCTTAAAGGTCGGGAGAGAAATCTGACAGAAAAAACCTTGTTCTCTTCGGCCACGCTACATTTATTTGTACTAGAGGACGATAAGGATCCGGCTAATTTGGTTCTACAAAAGGTTCAGAGGAAATCTGGTGAGAGGTGAGATAATTCGCTCGTCCGAATCTCCATCGGCTTTCGGTTGGTGGGGGATCTACGGGGCTTACCTCAACCTTGATCGGAAGTCAACAATAGGAAAGACGGCGAGGCCCTCCCCCATTAAACAAGCATGCATAACGAGCCGGTTCCAGAGAAATCAACCGTCGGGTCAAGGTGTGACTTTCATCGGACTTGCTTCTGCCAGAGGCTTTCACTAATAAGACCGGTTCATTTTTCACCCGTTCGTAGACCCCAGGAACGCATGCACAGCTTGAAAACGTAACGCGGCGTAACTCTGACTTGGCGAATGAAACCGAAAGTGCCTCGACGTCTTAGCTAAAGTCGTAATCGGATGTCCCGAGGAAAGACCGGACCGCATGTGTCACGTTAAGTACCCAGGCAGTCCAGGGTCTGCTTCTGACCACACTAAGTCTTGTGTGTAGACTTGTCAAGTCTTGTGTGTAGACATTTTACGGTCACTGGAAACATTTATGGTATCAATAGAAAAGATACTGCGATTAAGAAAATTGCATGGGCTGACCAATCTCGACATTAATAAATTTTATTCATTTTAAATGAGCTCGAGTAAGGAAAATTGGTTGTAACTATGTTCTACACCTCTGTTGTCAGCCGTGCTAGATGTGCTATTGTGCATAGGCTAAATACTACTTGCTTTGAATGCTATAGCATTCAACACCTTTTGTTAACCCCAGCTGTTATCTCCCGCTTCGTTTGCACCAGTTTTTTGCAATCCAATGTTTGGTTTTCAGTTCGTTCATCAGGAAAAGGTTGTGTGCCAAAGAAAATGCGTGAAAATTTGAACACTGTAAAACGGTCGTAGGAAAAAAAATCCCCGGAAAAAAATCCCCGGAAAAAAAGTCCCCGAAGTGACCCCCCCGGAAAAAAGATCCCCGAGGTTGCCGGAAAAAAATCCCCAGGAATACCATCCCCGAGCTTGAAGACTACTCGGAAAAAAAATCCCCGACCAAGCGGAAAAAAAATCCCCCAGTCAATATGAAAAAAAAAAAAAAAAAAAAAAAAAAACAGGAAAACATAAATACTTGAATGATGGTGCCGTATAATCACAGTATAATCATGTCGTCTCATGTACAATCGTCATAACTCATTCATGTCAATCATTCATCATTCATGTCGGTCGGAAGCACTTCCATGACGAACTGAAGGTTCTCCCTCGCTTTGCATTATCGCAACAGGCCAGTCGTAGCATTAAATGCTTAAGGAAATTTTCCTTAAGTCCACTGCTGACGCACAACTCGGGGATTTTTTTTCCGTTTCGGCAATTTCTTCTCTCGGGGATTTTTTTCCTAGGACTGTGGCCGATTCGGGGACTTTTTTTCCGTGGACTTTTTTTCCGGGGTGGTTACTTCGGGCATTTTTTCCCCCGGGGATTTTTTTTCCGCGAGCCCTGTAAAACACAGAAACCTCGAGTTATTCTTCTCAAGTTGCAGCTTAGCAACCGTCAGGACAGTTAGCGGATTTTGCGCTTGAAGGGACCCACTAAACCCAGATGACCGTTGACTCGGGGAACAGTAAGATCATCCGTTGTTATCGCCCGTTGTTCATGCTCATTGGCAGTCCTAGCGGGCCGATCCGTCGCGATCATCGACGCGATAGCAAACATGAACTTCGGAATAAACTTCGGTTTCGTTTGAGCGCTGATCCATGGACGGGTATCTGTCCGCCGTGTAACGTCCGTCCGTGTCCCATCCGGTTGGTTCACTCGAAGGATCCATTGGCCCAATATCCCAGATGCCTACCTTACGAAACAAAGTACGTGTTGTTAACGAGGGTTTCTCACTTTCTATATCTTCCTATCCATCACTGCCTACCTCTTATCACTAAACTATTATTTGTAGTGTGGTGGATATGAATTAAAACCAATTATCATGTTAAAAGTTGCGCACATACTCCAAATCGCCGTTCAATTACGTGGAAAACTCATCTTCGTTATTCGACTAGCCATTCAACCTTGATGAGTCCACTTGGAGTTAACTCTTTTGAGAACCAACCCGTTTGTCCTGATCTTCCTGCACGTTCGAAAGCAAGCTCTGCCTTCCATCGACCCCAGAGAGAAATTAATATTCGGAACCCGACTTGAGGAAACTTTGAACGACTTTCCGTATACTTTGAACCGGCTTTCATCCGAAACCAATCCACGTAATCTTGTGTAAGGTCTTACAATTTGAAATCTTGCCCGAACAAGTGGGCAGCGGTGAAAATCTGCAACGAATGGACATGGTTGGTAATGTTAATGCTTTAAGTCATTTTTAATTCTATACAGACTCTTGAAATGGATTGGTCAATGTGCTGTATTAGACAGCATCTTTCGCATTCTTCAGGACCTTTCATAGCGTAGAAACTCTTCTCATAGACCACAACTTTCCTTTCCTTTCGTACTCTACTGTCTCGCCTATTACTCAGATGTCAGCGGTTCATTTTGACTCCACGATCGTAAATCCAGTTGGACTGTCACCGTAATGAATAATTCGTGTCTTTAAAATATGCAGAGAAATGTTTTTTAAGTTACAGTTTTCAAATTGTCTGCCTCGGAAATTGGCCAGTTTTTGGTTTATTATTCTCGGAATAATACACCTATGTTTTCGCGACGGAGGTCGACGACTCCGATCGGCCTCAAAAATTGACATTCTAGAGGTCTAGATTCCAAATCCGAAATGTCCGTCCGCCGTACGGGCCGTTTTGGGCAGTAGGATTTTTTTTAAATCTGAAATTTTGACAAAATACTTGGTTTACCATATAATTGTGCCCGCAAGGTTTGCAGCCGGATCGCTCAAACCCGTGGGCGCCATGGGGCTACAAATGGAATTTTTGAAAAATCCCTGGAGGTCAAATATTTTTCAAGTAAAAAACAAAAACAAAACATTTTCATGGGCACAGAATTAAATTTCTTCACAAGTATCCAATATCAAAGAATAATAAACCCTTGTGTAAAATTTGCAGCGTTTTTAGTCCTACGACTATGTTCCCCCTCGCAAGGAAAGGGGCTAATCCTGCAGGTTCGTGCCACGTAATCATTTTCACCAAGTTCGACATCTCGATTTTGTATCATGTGAAACCTTATATAAGTTTTAGGCCGACCTGGGCGTCACACGGTTTCATTGCTGATTCTCAGGCCTTAAAGTTATTCCACTGTTTTCTAAGTAACCCAGCTTTTCAAGAGGCGGGAGTTTGCCCGGGAAAAGACCAGTCAGTTTTTTTTTATACGTCCCATCAAGGAACAGGTTCATTGATCACGTTTATGACATCATTTTACATCCCTTATTTAAGCGTTAATTCCATAAAATCCAGGTCTATAAACATTTTAGTTACTACCCTCTACTATAGTAACTATAGTAGAGGGTAGTAACTGTTACTTTTAGTTGACTGGGTGAAACGGAGGACTTATCCTACAACTTCTAAGCCATTTGGTGGTTCCGTGACATACATATTGTGACCTCATTGTCAGCCCACTTCTCTGTGCTCGATGAGGTAATTTGACTGCACCTTCGGAAGTTACGCAGTCTAGTTGTCTGGTCTGCGACAGTATAAAAAGTTTTGTTTCGCGGAAGTCAGGACTTTAGCTGCGACTGTCTCCTTGCCTACCCTTTCGTTCTATTCACCTGTCACATGATGAATTCTACTTAACCGACCGTTTCGATCTCCAACGCTGGGATTTTTGTTCTTGTTTCCGGAAAATCCGCGACCACCGAGTAGCCTCCGTCAGGTTCAGAAACACACCGTTCCTTCCGAGCCTGGACTTTTTTTTTTTTTTTTACCGAGGAGTCATTCTGCATTGACTGTCACAAAATTGAACTGGTTGTCAGTGTTCTTCCAAGACAGCTTCCCGAGTACGCGCCGATCCAAAGGCCCATTCGAAATTCACGAGACTGATGTGAATATTCATTTCATTCATCACAAAATCCCACAATTTTCGTTCCCCCGGGACAGTCCCAGAATTTTCACCATTACTACACCGTCTCCTACAAAATCTCAATTTTTCAGGTACGGGTGGGTAAAACGGGATACCTCAAAAAATGATGGACATCGTAACCAATCACCATTTTTTACTCAAATCATGTTAGTTTTTCATAACTCATTTTCATTTCGTTTCAATTTAATTTTACTTGAGGTATTTTCGCTCAACTAAATTTAGTTGAGCGAAAATTGCTGACGAACTGCCCATCTCTTTCAAACGCGCTGCATGAGTCATATAAGCTACATGTAGATATAAAAAAAACACTCAGTCAATGCTGTGCTCTACAATAATTATTTTGCGATTGGAGTGCATACGGCATTGCCGCAGTCTTCACCATCGAAGGCAGCCATTTGTTAAGTGGCTCCTCTTCAGAAGAATCCTATTCCATCTTGCCCCGCAGCTTAGTATATAGTATATTATATTAGTATATATCCCGTCTTGCATCACTCCGTTATCTTAAACCTCATGGGCTATCGTTTTCAATTCGGAATCTTTGGGAGATACAAAAACGTCTTTACGGCAAATAGACCAACAGCAACATTAACTTTTACTGTGAACTCATTGCTTCTTCAAGGCGGTCTTATCAAACTGGTCAGCCTAGCAGGAGATTTTTTTTCTTTTTCAGTATTTTATTTTTTATTTTATTTTTTCAATATTAAGTAGACAATCACGCTAAAATAATTTTGTCCATCAAGATTCAGGATTCATCCCTCCACTGTGCATCGGGAGGCCATTTCGGAGTGTTTTCATTTTCAACAAAAAAAGCACCCTTGGATTCCAAATTAACCGTTGAAAGGCGGACGTCTATAATTATTCAGTGCGAGTCCCGGAATTATCGGTGCGAATTGGCAAACATGGAATTTAGGCAAGAAGCCATGAGCTCCGAACATGGAACGAGTAGATACCTAATAAAATTCTCGCTTGGGTCTTAAATCCCTATTAATCGTGTCTAAAAATTAACCTTTTTTTTTTCGGATTGCAGGATTGCAGGACCAGCAATTGGAAAATTCCGCGGGGCTGATGAGACCCCTGAGACCTAGCGGACTCACAATACTAAACAATACATTTTTCAAGGTGGTACCGCATCGGGACTGGGACAAATCTTTCGAGCGTAACGTGCGCAAGAATGCGTGCTCTTCCGTCCCCTTTGCGGAATCATCCACTTCCCTTGTGTGAGATGATTCTCAGCTGGTCTTACAAAGAGATGAATAATTACCACAATGCAAGGAAGATGCTGCTAGGGAAACGTCGTTCTTCTAACGAGCCGTTACGGAAACACGAATTCCTCATCACAAATTATGTCATTATGGGGTAATCTATCGGTCAACGAATGTATTGAATAATCCCGAATCTTCCGTTTCACAAATTTTACTTTTTTTATTAGCACCACCCGGCTCGTGTCTCGTAACGCAAAATCTCCAATAGCAAAAAACAGCAATTTTGCCAAATGACTTTTCGCACTTTCAGGAAGTCTATCAGCGTTCTAATGGCTGGGATATTAGTTCCTTCTGGCTGCAGACTATTATCTCTGAAAGTTGTGTAAAAGTTCTCACCTCCCGATGACACTCCGATAAAGTGGCGGCCATAAGGAAGAAGTTTAGTTTGGCAACGCCTGTTTTTTCTTTCTAACTCCGTTCTAATCCTTAACCGTTAAATACTACTTGACGTCGTATTCTATTGTTTAGGCAGTGATGCTAACCTTAAATCGCTTTTATCAGCCTCTGCACACGCAATACCAGGACAGGCCGTGCAAAAATGATATCACATACCTTAATTTATATTGACTTTGTCCGGAGAACGACGCAGATTTTTAATGTCACCTTGTACCCAAGTTAAAATATTATAGGCCATAACTCACAATCGGTTAGTCGCACTCAAACTTTAGATAGGTGGCTTATAAATTGAAAAATGCCGTCTTTTACGACTGATTGTTCGTGGAATAGTCACTTAGTTCTGCTGTTGACGCTTTATTCAATCAGCCTGCAAATTGGTGTTAGTTTACTGTGAAGTGAAGCTTTGCACCATTTTCTTCGTTTAAAATGTTCAATGATGGATGAGACCAACCTAATAAACGTATTGGAATTTCCCTCAAAAATTATCAAGGATGTAGCTGGAACGCGGTGGTCAAACAAACGAGAGAAATTTCCCGGCGTCTTGTAATCTTAGATTAACCATTCGAAGATAATTCCGGTTGCGTCGTTTATTGTCAAGGCGAGAGTCAAATTATAGACAGTCGGCACGAACAAACCCAACTTATTGAGGCTTTTGCAGACGCGCTGTATATTACGAATTTTCTTCACTCAATCTTTAAATTGTAAAACGGCGGGACGTTCCATTGATCGGACGTGCTCTCACTGAAATTAGGCTCAATAAAAAAATATATACCGCTCTGTTGATTCGGTAAAAGTGAAGTCACTCTGTTTTGACGTGAAAAGCCCCACAACGAGGTGATATGTAACTGCCCAATTAGGGAGGCCTTCAGAAAGCGAAGATCCAGGCGGGAGGATCTCCATATCAAACCATGAAAGACAAGTTTGTTGGGGGAAAGAAAGCTGAAAATAGCGTTTTACTGCATCACCAGAACACAGCGATGATCCATACTTTTACTAGATTCGATGCGAGAGATCAGACGTATTGTCCGACAAGAATTTTTTTTTTTTTTTTTTTTTTTTTTGGAAATCCAGGAAGGACCAGATTTAGTCGGAATCACGTTCAGATTTAGCTTCCAATCCAGTCTGAAAAAATTCTTTTGATTTGAGTGCACAATTTCGTTTGTTCTACAATAATTGTTCAATTGTTCATATTATTCAACTTATTATCTCTGAGGTCTCACTCTTATTACAATGATGTGGATTCGAAATTCCGATTTCCACGATTATCTTTTCCCTCCAAAATGGTTTTCTAATCCCAGTCAAGCCCAGATATCCCGACGTCCACGCTTTTGGTCAACCGCAGCTGGGCTTTCGTATTTCAAGGAGGAGGCAAAAGCGACTAATCTCAATCCAACGAGGGAAAACCGATCATCTCTCTGACCACAATTCATTTGACCTGAACATTTAGAGAAAATTCTTTTTACGCTCATTGATCGCCGTATGAAAGTAAAAGCCCTGGAGGGCATCAGGAGCTCTTTACCACAGCTTAATTAAGCCAGGGTTCTTGTGAGCTCGTATTGACAGAGCTCATAGATTTTTCAAATTAAAGCTGAAAATCGTGCAACCATATAACCAAATTATCTTGGAAGGTTTTTCAAAGTTTTATATCAGAGCGATTTGCTCTGGGGCGCGAAACCCCCAAATCTAATTTAATTTAATTTATTCGTTTCAATTTATGTGCGATTCTTCAAAAATCTTTTTTGTTATTGCCATTAAAATTTAATTTTAATTAAATTTTTACATTTAATGTAAAAAATTTTATTGGCATTAAATGTGAAACAAATTTTGTTTACAATTTCAGCTACTACAAAAAATGACTTCTAAAGCTGTGATGCCAAATAAATGAAATTAATTAAGTAGTATAGCATTAAATATTACTTGATTACCTAATTTTTAATTTATGAGTGATTTTTTTCAATGAACAAAATTTGTTCGAATCACGCGAATTTATTGCGCATTTAAATTTATACGTTGTGAAATGGTGGGAAATGTATAAAAATTACACTTACTAGATCGATGCCGGCACGCGTGAAGCCGTTTTAGCGCGGACACACAGGACTATCACTAGGTTTGAGGTGTGCACTGATACTGAGGAGCTTTCGGATCGCCGGAGCTGCGGCTGAGGAGCGCTCCCACTCTGGGCTCCCTCCTGTGATGTCACCTATCTTCGTGTGTAGTCCATCCCTTTCCATCATTATTCCACTATAATTTTAAGGAATTGATATCGTTACGGTTTTGAGTGCGTAGGTTTTAAGTTTACCGTTGATTTTGGGAATTAATAAATAGGTAATAACTTAAACTTAGACCTTGTTAGAACTTACTTAAACGACTTTTAATTCTATAAATTTTATAGAAAACCCAAAACCAATGGTTCCTACGGTAGAAACAACACCGCACCCGCGCTGCCTTTTCCCATTTCTTGCCGATTTCGGTTTTCTGAATGCAGTTTGGTCGAGTTTTGACAGTAAGCCACTGCCGGATCCAGGTCTAAGCAGGTCAAGTTGGCAGCACTGCATGCGGCTGAGACTGATGAAAATTTCAGAAGACGCGTGTGGCGCTTCATTGGGCGCTAGAGCCAGATTCTGCTGGCCAATTTATTCGCTCATTGGTTTATTATTCTCTGAATAGCCAACCTATCTTTTCAAAATGTGTCCTTACATTTTTGATGATTTGCAGATTCCAAATCTAAAATGCCCGTCTGTCGTTAACGCCGTTTTGGGCTATAGGATTATTTCTATTTAAGCTGACATTTTGACAATACACTCGGTTCTTCATCTAGTTGTGCCTGTAATGTTTTCAGTCAGATCACTTTAACCTGTGGGGCTATCAGGTGTGGTTACTGAAGGATTTGAAGTGGGGGTCGAGTAGGGTGTCATTTTTATAAAGTATTTTTGACCGGACCACCTATTTATGGGGGTCTCAGACCCATCCGGCTTCTCTTTGAGGATCTATGGGGCTTCAAATAGGGCTTTTGACGTCTATTGTCCAGGAGTACAAATCAGGAGTACAAACAACTGTTTTGACCCCTTTCTTGGTCAACTTTCGGTGGCCAGATATATCCCTCATAATATGTGGCATATATTCTATGCCACATGGAGCAACTTTTTGGAGGTTTCAAACTATTCTCGTACCATCCTAAGCAGACTATATTTTGTAACATTTTTTTCAAATTTGTTTGAAACCCTTTTTGGTCAAAATTCAGAACTCAGATGTGCGTCAATGCGAAACTTTTTGATTGTTTCAGACGTTTCACGTAGGCTACTATGCTCGCCCAACTGATTTTTTAGTTTTTTGTTTAGTTTTTAGCGCAACCTTTTTCCAAAAAATGGAAAGGTGCGCTCACCTCTTCGACATGTATGTTTAGCGCAACCTTTTTCCAAAAAATGGAAAGGTGCGCTCACCTCTTCGACATGTATGTTTTTTTGTTTGTTTTTTTGTTTGTGTACAGAGCATCACGCCCGAGCGGCTCAACAGATTTTCATGAGGGTGGTCTCATTGTCATCAGCGAGTTTGGGGGGTGGTTATAGGCTACCTTGATTTTTCCTCCCTCATCCCCTTCATCGGTTTTCGGGAGGTCCTTCACGACGAAAGTTGTTTATCTCTGATGTGTAACTAAGGAGGCCTCAAAAGGGAGACGAAAGTTTTTGTCCGATTTCGTTGGTACAAGGGTCTATGGAATGAGCTTTTCAGGCTGATTCCAACGACTCCAAAACGATTTTTGCAGCCTGAGCCGTTCGTTACCTCGTTTATTACGCATCGGTCGTTAGGGTGCAGTTGTTTACGTAATGAGCATCACGTGGATATTTTTAATGTGTTGTGTGGCATAGTTTGGTCGCTAGATACCTACTGTTTCTTAGTTTCTCTCGCTCATTAAATATATCGTAATAACAAAAAGGTTGCGCTCATCTATTCAATTCAATTGATGGCTTGTTTATAAATTTGCGGATGACCAAAAGTACCCCAGAATTAAGATAATATCTTTTACTTATTACTTTTACTTATTAAGATAATATCTTTACTTATTATATTTTTGTATCGACATCAACCTAACTTCTTAAACTCCACTTTACAAGTGGAGTTGAGTTCATCAGGTTGGTCAAGACCGACCCAGCTTCATCAAACTCTCCGATTTACTCCCCCCCCCCCCCCCCCCTCAACTCTGCAAATGCAAAATGGACTATGCGTCCAAAATTATTCGGAACACGACATCTCATTTGACCTCCTGTTATTTGATCCTTTAATAATCCCATTTCTAGCCCCTTGAAAGCCCCATACCCACGGTGAAATCAGATCGTTCTGGGCCCCCAAAAATTGATTCATGCCCAAAAATACCTCGAAAACGTCACCCAACTCGGTCCCATAGACCATACTCTTCAAACAAACCCCCACCCGTAGCCCCCTCTTAGCCCCACTGAGCCCCAGAGGGTTTGGGCGATCGGGCTGAAAACCTTACGGACGCAAATAGATGGGAAAGCGAGTATTTTATAAAATAAAAATGTTTATAAATAAACATTTCAGATTTTTAAACAAATTCCTACTAGGTAGGTACCTACCCAAAACGGCTCGGACGGCGGACGGACATTTCGTTTTTGGAATCGACACGTCATTAAACGGATTATGCCACATTTTGAGGCCGATTACCATTTTCGACCTCCGTCGCAATTACAGGCGTATTATTCCAGTAATAATACACCAAAAATAAAGGAAAATCCATGGGGGCATGAGTGACATTCTGTGGTAGTGGGAGCTTAAACTTTTTTCTTTTTTTTTCTTTCTACCACAACGCATAGTACTCGTTACACCAGTTGCAAAGCGTGCCCTCGTGTTAGTTGATAGAATCGCGCAATGCCGACTCGATCAGGCCTAGCGCTCCAAGGAGTTGTACAACGTGAAGCCGAAAAGATTGAAAATGGCTCATCAGACCAGATAGAAGCATTGTACGGAATGTTGCGGCACGCTCGTGGGTTACATAATCAGTTTAAAGGGATAATTAAGATACTCCTGGGGCTGTCCAGCAGAAAAAAAACCTGCGGTTTGTTTTAATCTTTTGAAATGTGCAATTTGGGCGAAATGTTGAAGATGGGCGATTACGTCTAGTGCGTTCGTCATAACTGCTTCATAGATGTGATAGGTCGAATGGCTTTGCCGAGATGTTAATCAATATCTTGCACCACTCATCCGTTGCGTAACTTTTATGTGCCCACTGGTTCGAATCTCTACGAAGCCACACAAGGGACGCCTCAGTGCCCGATGGTTTGATGGTTTGTTGTCGTTGGAGATGAGGAGATTATTGGAAGTTATAAAGTTAAACAGACTATTCGAACCTTACAGCTCGTTGATACCGAAGTGTACTTCCAGCTGGAATTTAAGAGGTCCGAGCAATAAGGGCACATGTGCATGTACATGTACATGGGTCTATGTATAGACCCATGCCTTCTTGGGGGGGAATGTAGAAATCGATCCGCGATGTTCCATAAGTTATGGACCATAACTGTTCCAAGTTTGGTGAAGAAATTCCTGTTTGTTTCGTTGGTAGCCTGGTTATTATCAGTTGTCCTTACGGATGGAAAAACCGTGACCGGATATAACCGATAACCGGATATTTCTTTTTAACATCTAGATTGATTGTGGCTGGCTAGAAGTGGGTTGAAATATCCGGTAACTGTATGTGTCCTTTCTACAGCCACAACTCCCACAATTTTGATCGGATTTCAATCAAATTTTCAGGAATTGTGTGGGTATAGCCCTAGACGGTCCCCTATCAGTTTCATCACGAATGAATCAGCAGTACGCTCAGCGCATGCGCGAACGTAATTTTCTTGTTACAGTCATGACATACATAATGATGACATACTGTGAGGGCCACGAGGATGCTTCAGTGCCATGTCCTTGGCAGTGTATTTTTTACTTCTTGTCAGTTACTAGTTCAATATTTGATATTATTCCCTACACCTTTTGTCAGTTACTCTGTCCGTTGTTACCAAGTGTAAGATTTAAAAATAGTAGAGTAACTCTATTGTTGTTATTTTTTGGATCTAGGTAGTCACTTGGTTTACATTGAAAACATTGTGAAAACGTATTACTAGGTAGGTAGGTACCTACTTCAAATTAGTACTCAACAAAACGTGCCAATTTTTCATGTTTAATATTTTCAGTTATGTTAAAGTAATATAATGCATTGTTTTCAGAGTTTTTTGTTTAGAAATCGTGTGCTCTTCTTGTAGGGAACTGATAGGAGACGACATTTTGTATTCCCTACAAGGGCAAAGTATCCTTCTTCAAATGTAGCTATTTTCCTGGGCTCCTAAAAGTGCTCAAAACGCACTTTTGTCGTAATGCGCCCTTATTGCACGGGCCTCCTCAATTTTAAGAAAATAGAGCCCAGGTCTACACCCTGGTCTACACTGAATCACCTTTTCCCCTGTCAACACAAGGAACCACAAAAACCCGTCGTTGGACATTTCAACGCTTTCTCAGAACGAGAAGATTCCGGAATCCCCTTTCTAACTTGGGTACTTATTAATAGGAGACTCTCAAAGAAAAAATGGATTCCCATAGTTTGATGAAGCGGGTATCCCTTGGTGATTAGCGAGGATCACTTCTGTGTGAATATCGTCGACAGGGGACTGAGTGGCCACACAGAAGTCTTCCTCCCATCACTTCTCTGTGGAATGATGGGGGGCGGAGTGGTCAGAATTGCTCCACACTCGCGGGAATCTCATAACGCATTAGCCTGCACTCTCTCTGTTCCATTTACCTCTCAACTAGGCACTTACCTACATTACATGGTTTTCAATTTGAATGGGCTATATATAGCTCATGAATACTGGGAAGAGACATTCAACGTAAAGGTTCGCTTGGCCATCAATTTTGGTTTATTATTCTTGGAATAATACACCTGTTTTCGCGACGGGGGTCGACGACTCCGATCGGCCTCAGAATTTGACATTATCCGTTTCAAGTGGTCTAGAGTCCAAAACCGAAATGTCCGTCCGCCGTCCGCCGTCCAGGCCGTTTTGGGCAGTAGGAATTTTTTTTTTAATCTGAAATTTTGACAAAATACTCGGTTTACCATCTAGTTGTGCCCGCAAGGTTTTCAGCCCGATCGCCCAAACCCGTGGGGCGCTATGGGGCTAAAATGGGGCTACAGAAAGGGGTTTTTGAAGTCTGTTAGCTATCGAATCAGGTGTCGTTTTCGAAGTATTTTTGGACGTAGAATCCATTTTTTGGGGTCCCGCAGCGATCCGATTTCACTGTTGCGATCTATAGGGCTTTCATGGGGCTAAAAATGGGATTTTTGAAGGATCCCAGGAGGTTAAATATTTTTCGAGTAAAGAATAAAGAATTTTTGAAAAAACAATTTTTTTGAAAAAAAAAATCCAAAAAATTTTTTTTCCAACATTTTTTCTTTTGACAGAAATAATTTTTGCGCACCTAACCTATATCAAAGAATAATAAACCCTTGTGTAAAATTTGCAGCGTTTTTTTATATACCGATACGAAACTTGTTAAAATATATTTTAACTAAATTTTAAAATAACAAGTTGCCGAAATTCAACGGTAAAATACGAGATATCGTATTATACCTACCAAGAATTTCGGCAACTTAAAATTTTATGGTAACATTGAATTCCAAACTAGCCCCTAAATTGTGTGAAAAACGCTGCAAATTATTTCTGTGTCATTAAGAAAATGTTTTTGAAGAAATTAAAAAAAAAAAAACATTTCCTCTGTACAATGATTCCAGAGTTCAAAACTAATCGGAAAACGCCATCTTATTTGACCATTTATAGCCCCATCAAAGCCCCATAGATCCCCACGGTGAAATCAGATCGTTCTGGGACCCCCAAAATATGGATTCTACGTCCAAAAATACTTGGAAAACGACACCTAACTTGACCCCATATCCGAAAAACTTCAAAAACCCCTCCCGTAGCCCCATAGCGCCCCACGAGTTTTCGCGATTGTACAAAAAGAATTTTTTTTTTTTTCAAAATATCTTAGAATTAATTTTTGCACAATTAACCTATATAAAGGAATAATAAACCCTTGTGTAAAAGTTAAAGCGTTGTTGTTTTTGTTTTTTTTTTTTTTTTTTTTGTTCTTTTTTTTATCATGGAAAATACCTATTAGTAGAAAGAAGAAAACATGTCTGTCATGGTGGTGGTTTTAGAAAAGTTGGAATTGTTAATGTTTCAAAAAGTTGTAAAATGCATTTTTTTTTTTTTTTTTTTTTTTTTTTTTTTTTATTAGTCGCCTGATACTTTTCTTGCGATGTACCTATTTACTTACCTCGTAAATCGAATTGTTGTATCTTTTGACAAGATTCTTGTCACCATCTCTTCTCTACGGGGTGATTGAATTTTAAAATGCCCTCTCATGGAATGCACAAGCGTGACTTTATCTACGTCTTTGACTGGGCTTTTCATCGTGGAAATGATCAATTTTACTTAAATGATACTACCTGCTGTGACGGTCATCTCAGAGTCGCTGTCGATGTTCCGTTACTCCTTGTTGGTTGTTGAGTTCCATCACGACTCAACAATACAGCTATCGGGGTCTGCGGCCTTATTGTCATTCATGAAGCATTTAGCTTCAGTCGGCCTGAACAACGGGTCTCAAATCCGTGAAATACGTTCACGGGCGTTCATATTCATCTTAATAAATTGTGATGCCAGTTTTCTCAGCTATCAACACCTCCGAGATGAAGTCTGAAGCTTTCTATTGCTTGTAGTGCCTTTCGCTAGTGTGGCTAATCCTAGTCATGTCTTATGACTTTCGTTTCATTCGTTCATTACACCGCAATTCCTTTACAGATGGGCCGTGTCGACTGTGATGACGAGGCAGAATTTCATCCCGGCCAGCTCCCCAGACAACCCTATGATTTTGGCTCTCATACCCTGGTGGGATATGGGTAATCACGATAATGCTCAGGTACCTAACTTGCTGGTTTTTTCGTCCAAATTTTTACGACTTCCTCGCATTACGCATTACGCGGACTACCCATGGCGTACTAAGAATCGTCAATTGAGTGTCATTATGACACTAGATTGTATTCAAGAAACAACGCAGCCACTGACCGTTTCACAGGCCTCGTTGTGTAGACGATGGAAATCTCGATTACAATTATTGTTGCTGACCAGCCTGTTTGCCGAAGGACTTTCTGAAAACGAAGTCGATTTTCTTCGCTTTGAATCTCTTTTACATTCACGGCGTGGTAAGAATTATAATGCCGCTTCTGTTTGAACTTTTGCTCTGAAAAGGTCACGTATGATCTACGTGGGAGTGTTCTGAGAACATCAATTTCAGTTTCCAACACACTGTGAAAAGGTGTGAATGAGAGGGTTTTGTTATTGATCTACAATGGCACCATAGATGAAGAAAATATGACGCGAACGTTGTTTGTACACGTAGGTAGTTGATGAATGATGGCAAAAATGATTGTTGGGCATGAAAAGCTTAACCATTGTGGTAAAAACAATAGTAACAATGAGTTCATTCGTAAGCACCACAGTGACACGACCACCACGAGCACCACAGTGTTAACTTCGTTTCCATTTCAGTAAATGTGGTGCCAAGTACCAAATTTTGGTAGAAAAGTAGGTGCTTAAGGTGCGTCGGGGGAAGTGCAGATTTGCATAGTTCAACTTTAGTTGACTAAGCAATTTTAACACTTTAGATTTTTGTTCATTATTTTATTGCACCCTTTGGACCATTTTCTAACCAGCTTTGCTGTAATTTTAAGGTTTCTATAATTATGACCTGAGCAATAATATAATTTTTGTCTCTACTACACACTTACTGCCTGAAAGGGGTAAGTGCGGTGTATCCTTTTATTTCATACGTCGTTCGTGTCAAAAATTAGTCGGGGGAAGTCTGTGGAAGAGGTTATTTTGCTTTTTGAAAATTGAAAATTGGATCAGGTGGGGTAATTGTAAACAAAATTGCGATTTTTCAACCCTCCTCTACTTCTGGGGTTAACTCAGAGACAATATTGCGTGTGACCAGTGTCCAATACAAGACTATAATGTCCACCAGTGATTATCTCTAGATTAACAAAATTCAAAATTTTCGCTCTAACTGCATTTGGGAGTGATTGAGAGCCTGTTTAAAATTAACCCATAGCGTTTTCATTTGCCCCAATAACTATGGGGTAATTGTAAACAGGTATTTATCAGTTGCAGTCTGTTTATTAGTCGCATTTATCTGGACGGCCGAGAATCACTTTCAATTATTCTCTTGATAAAAGGATGATTTTACTCCAACGACTGACTGTTTTTCACTCTACTTTACCCAAGCTGTTTTTCACCCTATTTAAAACCAAAGTAAATTTGCGAGGCATCCGAAACAAATAAGACATATCACACTTAGTGTAGTATGTTGAATACGAAGTGACCATTTACAAACAAGCCATCAATTGAATTGAATAGATGAGCGCAACCTTTTTGTTATTACGATATATTTAATGAGCGAGAGAAACTAAGAAACAGTAGGTATCTAGCGACCAAACTATGCCACACAACACATCATCCACGTGATGCTCATTATGTAAACAACTGCACCCTAACGACCGATGCGTAATAAAACCTTATGCCGATCAGAGGTAACGAACGGCTCAGGCTGCAAAAATCGTTTTGGAGTCGTTGGAATCAGCCTGAAAAGCTCATTCCATAGACCCTTGTACCAACGAAATCGGACAAAAACTTCCGTCCCCCTTTTGAGGCCTCCTTAGTTACACATCAGAGATAAACAACTTTCGTCGTGAAGGACCTCCCGAAAACCGATGAAGGGGATGAGGGAGGGAAAATCAAGGTAGCCTATAACCACCCCCGGAACTCGCTGATGACAATGAGACCACCCTCATGAAAATCTGTTGAGCCGCTCGGGCGTGATGCTCTGTACACAAACAAACAAACAAAAAAAAAAACAAACAAAAAAACATACATGTCGAAGAGGTGAGCGCACCTTTCCATTTTTTGGAAAAAGGTTGCGCTAAAAACGTTTACTTTGATAGCTCAGAACCTATGGAAACGCCAAAAACCCATTTGTTTACATTTACCCCATAGGAGTAATTGTAAACATCCATTTGGTCATTAGTAACTAGGGATACAGCTTCGATCAACATCTAACGCTAACGCTAACTCACATCAGTTAGCGAACGTCATAAATGAACGAAAACAACAATTATTGTTGAACAAGGTTGCTTTTCAAAAAGGTCACAGGGTCTTCAACTTGGTCCTTAGTGTCCCCTTTGATTTTCAATTTTTATCACAAGGCTACGAACACTCGCCTGATACGTGATGATCAGCTGTTCATTAATGGCATCTCTCATCGAGGTGGCATTGATAAGGTTTACTTGAAATTTGGTTCCACAATCTACTACAGGGGCGGTAATGGCTCTTGTTTCCATTTACCCCACCTGACCTACACAGTTTTGAAAAGTTGAAACGCTGCTGGCGTCCTTGCAAGTCGTTCAGAATAATATTATTGCTTGATTCACCAGGGAGCTCCCACTATTATGATTACACTGCTCTACCAAAAAAAAATAAAAATAAAAACCTCATGCTTCAAGAGGTCTGATAGTGGTCTTGGGGGGTTTTCGAGGGTGCTAAATCCGAATCCAAGGTTCGTTTTGCCCCTAGGTACAGCGGAACCCCTACGCAGAGGTTCCGCTGTACATTACCAAAATGTATGTTGAATCGCACTTAATTTTCTACTTCACTATTTCTCAACGAGCAGGACCTGGTGCTATTCTTACAGGAAATCTAAAGCTGTACACGCCCATATATATATATATATATATATATATATATGTTGATGGGTCTAAAATTCTTCCTTCATGTGTTTTTGCCCAAAAAAAAAAAAAACCACTAAAAAACGTGGTTTTTCATCAATCTTGAAGATTTTTGTTCACTATTCTGACGATTCTGCAAAGCCTACAAAATACTTAGCCGAACCCACAAAATTTCGCCATATATGGCAGTATATATACTTGGTACATTTCTGAGTAGGTATAATGCGACCAACCGCACCTCGGTAAGTGCAATAGCCGATTTTTGGCGACTGTATACAGTTTTAACCCAAATCGGCAAAAACACCACATTCCCAGTTTAGAACTAGTTTAGAAACAGTCGCCAAAAATCGGTAATTTCTCCTATTCGGCCTTTTTTGGTTCGTTGCCTGGACTATACGGGAAATACCTATTGGTATACTCACTAACAACAAAAGACTTTGCAATTAATTTGAATAATAATCTTTATGAAATTGCACTTGAACAATCTTTGAACTTGAATAATAATCTGTATTCTCAATTTCTGTTTCTAGTTGACGACAGATTACAACGTGGAGTCCGATAGGAGTGAGTACCGAACTTGCAGGGCCTTCGGCGCCGGCGATCAAGTTTTCATGTCCTACGGCAAACGGCCCAACTCCGAGCTCTTCCTCCACAACGGGTTCGTCCACACGGACAACCAATCCGACGGCGTTAAACTCCGTCTAGGCGTTTCCAAATCGGACCCTCTCGTCAATTTGAAGATCGCACTTCTCAAGGAGCTTTGCATCCCTTCGTCGGCGGAGTTCCTGCTCCCGGCGTCCGTCCGACCTTTCCATCCTCACGGCAAGTTTTTCGCTTTTCTGAGGATCTTCAACATGGACCAAGGTGAGTAGCTGTAGTTACTGGACGTTCACGTGTTTATTGAACTTAAGGTGCTGTACAAATGCTGCAAGGTGCTTCCAATTATCGATAACTACGGAAAATCTCTGAAAAATGTTGAACTATTTCGCTCTACTAATGAAAGATCGGCAAAATTGTGCAACGACACGGGATAGAAACATAGCCGGGTACTTTTCCGTTATACCCCCCCCCCCCCCCCCACGCGATTTTGGTTGGCTTTGGGTGCCCTAAAGCCATCGGGAGGGGTGTGTATGCGTTATACCACACGGACATTTTCGCGTTACTCCAGTGTCACTAGTGCCAAACACCAAGAAAATTAAGAAAAGATTTGAAAATCGACCTGCACTATGCTTGATTGGAAACCGGAACCGGTGTAGGTGACGTCACCTACACCGGTTTTTGAATCGGCCAGAACAACTTGAAATGATTATAAACTACGTGAAAGACTTTTTGTCTCAAAAATGATGTATTTTTCCCTTTTTGACTTCTAACAACATGGTACAGGATGAATCCCTTAACCCGAAATTCGGGTGCATTTCCATTCCTAATTGAGGGGAAAAAATCAGCTACCAGAGCCTCATGA
The DNA here is from genome assembly GCA_955831195.1 of Pilophorus perplexus. NCBI lineage: Eukaryota > Metazoa > Arthropoda > Insecta > Hemiptera > Miridae > Pilophorus > Pilophorus perplexus. Next base: position 27,747,492 of record OY037008.1, read on the forward strand.
AAAACTGACTTGATTACACGGAGCAAAGTGTGTTCGCCTACTAGCAGTCTAACGATTCAGCCTCCAGGGGCGCTCCACTCAGTTTTGGTATTGTTTCCTCGCGAGAATGGTAGTGTAGGGCACCCTGCTGAACGTTTACGTGGAGGGTGTTCCTACATGATTATAAATGTGTTCCTTCTCTGGATCAACATTATAATTTGTGTTGTGTGTTTGGGAGAATGCCTCTAGCGTTGGATCTAGTATTACTCTCCCATTGTTGTTGGAGCAAGAGGAGGGAAGTGTATGAAAATCCCTAATTACGGCATCGCACGAATTAATGTTGTGGTTTGCGAACTAATAGGTGATGTCGACACTGAATGGGAGGAAGCACGAGCTACAAGGTGGCTGGAAGAGTCTATCTAGTTGAGGTGTGGTATTTGCCGGATAGTCTAGTTGTCCTGTGTCTTTCCTCAAAATGAGACTATAGAGAATCGAGTACCAAACATGAATGGTCGTGATTCGTATGAGTTCTCCCACAGCTCGCAGATTTATTGAAACTTGGATGACTGACCCCCACTAGCAATCGTTGCTAATGGAGGCCTGGTCGTCAAATCATACGAATATCAGTTCTTCCGGCGCCTTCAAGTGAATTGTCGCTGATAGTTGCCTTTGCAGCTGACCCGCGTGAAAATATTGGGTCTGCCGAACCGGCGCCCCCAACTGAATTGTCGGCAAGGAGTGCCCGAACAGCGGATCTAACCAAAAAGTCACTGCGTGATAATGACTGAATAAAACGATCAGTGAAGGATGCTTGGCGGCAAGATAAGGGATAGTCCGGGCTGTAGGAGGTGAAGCCTCCCCTGTGAGAAGCTGAGCCGCCCGATCTAGCCATCAGTCTCAGCGCTTCCTGTGGCCCCGCTCGGTACCACCCGTGGCGGGCTGGCGAATTGACGAGATAAGAATAGAGTGTGGCTCCTGTGTCCCTCAGGTAGTTTCTGTGCATTGATTCATATAATATGTGAACTTAAAATCTCTTGTTTCAGGTGAACTGGAGGAGTGGACCAAAAGCGAAAATAAAGAAGATCTCATGCTTCCCGAACTCACCCTCCCAGTAGACACCAAAGTGTGGCGGTTCTTGTCAACAAGGATAAAACTTCTCCTAGCAGCGTACCCCACCTCTTTGAAAGTACCTAATTACTCGTCTTGTCGATTACGACGCGTCCTTTATAGCTGACGTTAATTACGTTTTTTAATTGATTTCAGGAAGATGAAAATATTTTTGCCGAACAAACGTTGTCACCGTGCAAGAGGTTAGCGATCCTGCAAAGGATGACCGAAAAGCGAATACTCAACAACACACTGATCGATTTGGAGATTTTAGAAAACGGGTTTGACCCCAACGAGTAGATTTATCGTTATGTATAGTGTACATTTCTCATGATGTTTTGACAACTTCGCGGAGTTTCGTACTCGAAATGTTTTGAACTGGTTTATTCAGTCTGCTCAATTTTTAATTTTGAAGGAGCCAAGAAACATCGCTTTATCACAAATCGTCGTACAAGCCTCTTTTTTCGCTGTGGCTGGTTAACATTAAATGTTGTTAAAAATTTTTTAACATTTTAAGGAATGTGTCGGAAAATTGTTCAAGGATGTCCCTGCTGCCGATTTGGGGTTTTGTTGTTTGTGCTTCTCTTAGAAAGAAAAATGCTTGCTATGTTTTCTGGTACTTGTGAAGATAGGTCAGAGTTGTGGAACTCGTAGAAGTAGAAAACTCAAACTCTCCGAATGGGTATCAAACATCACAAGTTTCTTCTCTGTGAATATCGATAATGTAACTAACATCAGCTGTCTTTAATAACCATTTTAACAATTGTGTTTGCTGTCGGTTTCGTGTAACTTTTTTGATTTGAGGATAACCTCATTTCCTACTCGTAAGTTCTGCACAGATTTTACGTGACTATTGGGGAAGCTGTGATTCAGAAGAGATTTTCTTAGGCGACTGAGCCATATCTTCTGATTTTTCATTAAATAATTGGATTTAAAGTGCTTATCAGCTGTTGATTATTTTTGCGTAGTTTGACCAATGCGGGGATTGAACGATCCGATAATTTTGAATGATTTATCAAAGTGTGATGAATCGGTTTGATTAATGGAAGAGCGAAAATGGGGATCAAGTTGCATTGTAAAGTTGTGTTGTTGCGTTGTGGGGTTGTGTTGCATTGTGTGTTGTGTGTTCACATCCATGCGTCATTCCGTCATTGCGTGAACGCATCAGCGGTAGGGAGCAGTGGAGGGGATTCCGGCATTTTGGTCGGACGTTCACAAGCTGTTCCTTCCCGCGTTTATTTGTAGTAGGTTAGTAGGTAACTTTTTCAATGCATAAGTAATTTAACTAGGTAGGTACACAACCATTCCTTCAGTATCCTCGACGAAACAATGGCGATCTCCTCCCAATTTTTTGCTACACTCTCTTTATTGCCGTACCCCTTTTCAGAAGCCTAATTACTAAAGGCCCAGCTACTGAAACTGAAAACAAACAAAAATACACTGCCAAGGCAATGGCACATGAGCTTCCTCGTGCCAAGTTCAAAATGAACGTAACAACTGTAACAAGAAAATTACGTTCGCGCATGCGCAGGGAGTACCACTGATTCAATCATGATGAAACTGATAGGGAACCATCTAGGGCTATACCCACACAATTCCTGAAAATTTGATTGAAATCCGATCAAAATTGTAGGAGTTATGGCTGTGGCAAGGAAATTTCGTTCGCGCATGCGCTGAGCGTACCGCTGATTCAATCGTGATGAAACTGACAGGGTACCATCTAGAGCTATATGCACACAATTCCTGAAAATTTGATTGAAATCCGATCAAAATTGAGAAAGTTATGCCTGTTTCAAGAATTTCACGTTAGCGCATGCGCAGAGCGTACCGCTGATTCAATTGCGATTAAATTCGTATGGGACCTCAAGGAGCCTTATCCGCATAATCCCTCAAAATTTGAGCTAAATTCATTCAAAATTGTGGAAATTATGCCTGTAACAAGGAAATGCGGACAGACCGACAGACACGGAACCAAATTTGTTCAGTAGGCTATGAAACGCAAAATGCGAGTGGAAATTTTGAATTTGGACAACAAAAATTTTTTTTCTCCCGAAAGTGAACACAAGGCTTCCGCTGCTTCGCAGACTCGGAAGCAATAAAGAACAAAGAAAAATTATATTCCATGAACAACCAAGTTATGGACGACAGGAGGATGACATTCAATTAAAATACTCACCAAGAATCTGAACGTTGACTTACTCCCACCGGTTTCAGAACATGAACTGGCCGAAATTGAATGGAATTCATTGTAGCAGTGCTACCAACCTCTGTTTTCAAAACTTCCTTAATAGTAACTTTCCCCTTTTCTAAAATTGCAAGATTCTTCAAGGAAAACATTTTTTTTTTTTTGTCTGCCACTGCCGTTCCCTTCAAAGATACAGGTGCTCATGGATCAGAGAAACAGGTTGGAGTGCCGGCCATCTTTGGGAGAAAAAACTACCTCAGAAAGTCATTGAAAACTCCCAAAATTCCTCGGAACTGACATTAGAACTGAAAACGATCTGAAATTGGATTTCTGAAAACGGAAATTGGAAACTACCACAGAAATTCATTGGTAGTTTTTTCACTATGTCATGGGGCAATCAAGCATCAACCTTCCGGCATCTGCAGTGATGGGTCCTAGCTTTGCCAGATGAACAGCACTCCTTTTGGACCCGTGATTGGTTAAAACTTGAAACTGGTGGTTTCTACCCCCACCTACCCGAAGTATTGAAGTGTTTATTATGGCACATATACCAGTCGTCATCATAATATTCTATTCTTATTATAAGAATAGAATAGAGTAGATAATTCTACTGCCAATATTTTTTTAAAACAATTGCTATGAGGGTAAATTAAAGGAGGCGTAGTGTTTGTGGTGTAGTTTGCCAATCTATGGGGTCGAAAACAACATTGACTTATGGCGGGAAATCACATCTTAAGAATTCATATATCCCAAGCTGATTTCTCACATCACCAGTAAATAAAATGTAAATTAATATAATTGGGAAATAATTGTTCCCACGAACCGAGGTTCAACTTCATCCAAAAGGCCCTACCTAGTATTTTTGCAATAAATGAATACTCAAAGTAAGAAGTTGCTCATTTCCATGAACAACTTTGTCAACGTACTTGTACGTTAGTGGACTTTTTTGAAGGACGCTCTGCAGGATGAGATTTGGCGGAGCTTTGAGATATTCGGTCATCCCTTTTGTTTGTTGTCTGTGCGACTTTGATGATAATATCCTTCGATGATTATATCCATATAATATGTTTTGTGAGTGTGTCCTTCAGCGTAAAACACACACTACAACTTCAAATATTAACATGGATATGTTTTTGGGCTGGGGGTCATGCGAAATTTCGTAAGACTTTTTTTGTGACGCGATACCAATAAACCTATGTGTTGCTATGCAAGCCCAAAAACATATCCATGCTTCAATGTTTTTCTGTGGAGCGGAAAAAATTTGCGATTGTACGCCCCGGTGTTTTAATTTGAAGAAAGGATTTTTTATAATATTATTTTTATATTTTGTTTGCCACTTCAATGTCGTTGCGACCAATATGGGCCCCACTACTCAACTATTGGGCTGAAATGGGCCCGAGAGGAGACTGGAATGGGCCCCGGCCCACTTGGAAAAACTTGAACTTTTTTTTTTTTTAATTCCTATTGGACCGAAATGGGCTCCTCAAATAAAAATAATCAATGTGAAAGTAATAATTACCGCAATTATTGCGGCGCGAATTGAGCATGTTCCCATTGAACATCATGCGCGGAATTGCAAAATGCATCTACCTTGCGAATGTCCAGCTTTACAGGTATCAAATCTTCCAACAAAACGTTGCTCCATGTGTCGCATCTGAGCTCCGGTAGCCACTAATTTCTTTAGGAAAAAAACTACATTTTCCAAACGCAAGTAGAACTGGAATTGAGGGCCGTGGAGAGAAAATCCGGGCCCGGGTGCAGAATTCATCGGGCCCCCTAAAAAAAAAAAAAAAAAAAAAAATGTATGAAAAATTTTCCTATATTGATCTGTCCCTTTTCCCATTTTTCCTCTCCTCCCCCCTTTTTTTACAAAAAAAAAAAAAAAAATTCTCAAGAAAATCCGGGCCCCCCTACGAAGGCCGGGCCCGGGGGCAACGGGTCCAGTGCCCCCCCCCCCTCTACGGGGCTGCTCTTCGGCCTCACCTTAATGCCTTTTCAAATTCGTTGGGTCCATTTCGTCCGCATGCCTCATTTGCGGGGCTCATTTCGGAAACTGCTCAATGCACCCGATTTACTCCTTACATTTACTCAAGTTATACTATTGTAGGGCACCCGGCACAACATATTTTGGAGGCTGGATTAATGGCTTCTCAGGTTCAATACTATTATTTGTGTTGTGTGGTTGGTGGAATGCTTCGAGCTTCACATCTAGGATTACGCCACTGGTGTATTTGGAGGAACAGGATGGGAGCGTATGGACATCCCTTATTAGGGTATTGCGCAAATTAATGTTGCGGTCTGCTGGCCTAATAGGTGATGTCGATACAGTTATGGAAGAAGCACGAGCTCCAGGTTGGCTTGATATGTCTAGTTGACCTGGAGTGTGTCTTTACTCAGAATAGGTCAGTGGTGCATCCAATATCAAACACGAAGTGTCGTGATTGGTATTTGTTCTCCACCAGCTCGCAGTTGAATTGGAAATCGGCTGACTGGCTTCCACAAGCAAATTGTCGCTAATGGAGGCCTGGTCAGCTGACCCAGTCTTACGAAGGTCCGCTCTCCTGGCGCTTACGAGGGAAATGTCGCTACTAGGTGCCTGGGCATCGGACCCGCGCGTATAAATCCTGGCATCCACAATCAAAGTGTCGGCAGAGGTTTCACGGTCTTCGGGACCAACCAAGAATGCACTGCGATTAATCATTGTATTCATTAATAATTAATGAATACAATGAATACAATCAATTATTGATCAGTGAAGGGTCACTGGGCGGTAAAGCCGCTCGTGTGAGAAGCGGGGCTGCCCAATCTCGCCGTCGGTCACAGCGCTTCCTGCGGGCCCGCTTGATTAGTCGATATTGTGTGATAGTGTCTCTTGCGCAGGTCAAAGCACGACCGAGATGTCTTCCCTGTGATCGTGTGCCAATTTTTTTTTTTTTTTTCTACAAAATCTTGAAAAATAGATGAAAATCATCTTTGGATCTCAGCTCCTCGACTCCCACCACGATTGGTACCTACAATGGTTATACTCTCTTCAAGAATATTCGATTTTAGGAAACAAACGCTCACACTTACTCCTGTGACTGATAGAAAAACTATTAACTAGAAAAACGAACAAGTATTTTTATTCATTATTTATTTAAATTAAAGAATGTACACCCTATACGTTCACATGCTGTGATTCTATTGTAAAAAAAGTATTTATATTTCAATTAACTTGAATTACTATTGTAGCGGTTTCTGTGCGTAAGACCCTCTTACTTTTAAATGCTATACGTATCTTAATGCAAATGGGAAATGATTTTTTTTTTTTTTTTTTGTTGTTGTAATAATCCTGAGATTTAACCTTAAATAATAAAACGTTTGTATTTGTTGATTCTTGTTGAAATTTCCTGAATAATTCTGGTTTTTTTATTTTATTAAATTTTTAAGTTGAGGATTTTGAGCGATTCTAGTTGGAAGATTCCACGAGCACTTTTGCAAATAATATCCGTACGTTCGGAATCACCAACGTTCGTTTCATCCAATTTAGTGTAGGCCGATTCCTCCCCACATTCTCTCGTCTCGACTATCCTTTTGTGTGAACGGATCAGCGGACATTTCGATCAGATAAGGTTTTATCTCGGCTTGCGAGGAACGATAATGAAAATCTTATTTATGTGCCGACATTTTTGATATTCGGTTCAAACGTTTGTTTTGTCCTGTGGAGTATTACTCGGAAGTCCTGCGAGCGGATTTTGAAGGAAAGCCGATTGACGACACTCCGTCTCGAATGGGTACTTCAGGTCGGGCGCAGGAGCGACGGGAATTGATCTTCAAGTTCCTCGTCATTGGAGACTATGGCGTTGGTAAGCAGGTTAAAACGGCCCGTTTACCTTTCACAACCGCCTTAGTCAACTTGATTTTGATCGCAGAATGAAAATACTTTTAATCTGCAATTCAGTTGCATTAGACCTAATCATAGAGACGTAGGCGTAGGTCTAAGTAACAGGCATAGTTTATTGACTCGTTTTAGTTGTAGAACAAAAGGATCGGCCAATGATATCCAGTGTCGATTATCCACTAGGCTGGATCGATTCTCCAATCGATTGGCAAATTCTCCCATTTTAGAGCCCAATAAATAAATTTAGTTGATTTTTCACTTAAGAAAACAACCTACAAGACTTGTAGGTTGTTTTCTTAAGTGAAAAATCAACAACTTTACTTAGTAAAGTGCTGCTTCAAAAATTCCCTTCAGGTTCCTTATTAGTTTGAAATTTTTTATAACTCAAAAATAATTATTATTGCTATACCTATCTGGTATGGGCAGAAGGCAATTTTTGTTTTGTTTTAGTTTATCACGGAAAATGATTCTAATTACAGTGAGAAATAATTTCTCATGAGTTAGTTTTATACTATTGTAATTATTACAATAGTATAAACATAACTCATGAGAAGTTGACGACACGGCTCGAAACATAGCAAAAATAAAAAATAAAAAGTACTATCGCTTGAAGTGGACTTAAAGATGCGACTGCCGGTTAGAGATTCGGAGGAAGGTTCCACACAGAAGGAGGTGGTGAGGCATGTCTAGGAAACTGGTGAAACAAAGGTCGAGCACTGTTCTGAAGGCAACCGAGGAAACGCGTAGAGGAAACCGAGGAAACTTCCTACCTAGGAAGAGTTGATGATACCGAATGCTGCATGGATAGACTGATGTATTACAGATGCCCATATTGGTGTATTGAAGTCCCAGATAACAGGAAGGGATGAAAATGGAAAAATGGCCCAACGACACTTTGATTTCCTGACACCCCCGCCGCCACCCTTCTACAAGCCACCAGATCACGATTGCAAAGAAAGATAAGGTTGCTGGTTAGTCCAACAAATTGATCAAAGGTGATTGATCGTTTGTGGATGATGCTGGGCACGCCATGAACAAACTTTATGGTTAAGCCCATCTCCCCACTGGTCCTGTCCACCCCAATAGACAGCTTAGCATCTTTTAGAGACCGATTAGCCGCCAGAAGCTTGATAGCTGATTCCGAGGAGTCCAACATACGAGGATCGGACGGGAGAGTTTGGGGTCTCGCTTACCAAGTCTCCTAAACTTCCTCATCAATCCAGCCAGTCCCACCGTGAGAGGGGGGGGGGGGGGGGGGGGGCAAATGGGCCATTTTGCCCCGGGCCCGGACTTTTACAAGGGGCCCCAGCGGGCCTTAGAAAAATAAGAAAAAAGGGAAAAGAAAAACAAAAAGAAAAATGACTGAGTTGCCACTTGGCATGCAACGTAGTCTTCCGTGTGATTGGGCCTTGTAAAACTCAAGCAATGTGAATCACAATAAACCCTGTGAATCACATCAGAAAATAGGACAGGATGAGGAGAGGGGGAGCGGCAAAGCGGGATGAAGGATGGAGCATCGAAAGGAAAACATCGATGTTCACCATTATTTGTACCATCGCATACATGGGAGCCCTATGCTCTCTTTTGCCCTGGGCTCACTTTTTCTCTCGGCGGCCCTGAATCCAGCATCAAATGAGATTTGATAGCGTTGTTCATAAAAGCATGGTCCAAATCAAGTTCAACTTTAGCATCATCCGACTCGGGAACGCCAAAGAAGAGCACGTTAAAACCCCGTCGCCGATGCTCCGCAACAGCCGACTCCACATCCGCGCCCTCACGATCACAAGGCGAACTACTGTTACTTGGAGTAATACACCTATGTGATCGCGACGACTCGGATCGGCCTCAAAATTTGACATTATCCGTTTCAAGAGGTCTAGATTCTAAAACCGAAATGTCCGTCCGCCGTCCGGGCCGTTTTGGGCAGTAGGAATGTTTTTTTAATCTGAAATTTTGGCAAAATACTTGGTTTACCATCTAGTTGTGCCCGCAAGGTTTTCAGCCTGATCGCTTAAACCCGTGGGCCGATATGGGGCTATGGAAGGCGTTTTTTTGAAGGCTTTTGACTATGGGATTGAGTTAGGTGTCGTTTTTGAAGTATTTTTGGACGTAGAATCCATTTTGGGGGGTCCCGTAACGATCCAATTCCACTGTGGCGATCTATGGGGCTACAAATGGGATTTTTGAAGGATCCCAGGAAGCCAAATATTTTTCAAATAGAAAAACAAAACATTTTAGAAAAAATTTTCCAAAAAAAATTGTTTTCTCGTTGTTACAGAATTTAATTTCTGCATAAATAACCTACATATAGAATAATGATAAACCCATGAGTAAAATTTGCAGCGTTTTTAACTGGGATGTGTTTTCCCTTGAAACGCCTGCATTGCATTAAAAATCCTGTTGTCGTCATTTTTGAGATAGGAAGAAAAACAACTAAAATAATACTAGGTAATAATAATAAGAAGAAAAAGAATTTCACAGTGGATCCAGCCTTTGTGGGGGTTGGAAAGTGCTTTCACTTTTCACTTGACATTATTTGCAGTGTCGCCCGCTGACTGAGACACCCCGTTTATCTGTTTATGGTTAGTCTCGCTTTGAGAGGGTCCAACTCAACCCAACTGAACTATCAGACTGACACCGAGTCAAATAGGCGGCAGTTACATTCAGGTTTTATTCATTTCAGGAAAAACCGCAATCGTCAGAAGATACACCGAAGGTAAATGATCACCAGCTTGTTCGCTTCGGATTGTGAGAGCCGCTTAAATCATAAGGTGATGTTTCAGGGAAATTCTCGTCAAACTACAAAATCACTGTTGGGGCGGATTTTTGCAGTCGGTCGTTGATGTGGGACGGAAGAACTCGCGTAAACCTCCAACTCTGGTGAAACTTTTTATCATACCTAACCCTATCATCAATATTGAGACCTGTAGACCAGTCTAATTTGCCAAACGTATACGTTTGGACTATAGTTTGTGGATTTTTTAATGAGAAGTATGTTGTTCGGACCCATTTGGACCTAGTTTAAATTCTAGTGCCAACTCTCTAAATGTTGCGGAAGTTTCAAGTGTTTTTTCGGCATCTCCTTAATTACGCATTTTTCGTTAGTTTGAACTTTTTGTTCACGCTCCCACTGGACACGACACTACCTCCGCCTTCTTTTGGCTGGGTAAAATGAAATTGTGAAATGAAATACTCCGGATGAGTATAATGTAAGGAGGATGCGGCGAGATAGTGGGAATCCATCCTAAAAAAGACGATTTAAGACGAAGTAGTCTATTTTAACGATAAAATATAAATATAACTTGTAGACGCGTTTCGGTTGATTGGTATTGTACTGATGATGGTCTAATCAACCGAACCGCGTCTACAAGTTATATTTATATTTTATCGTGGAAATAGACTACTTCGTCTTAAATCGTCTTTTTTCCGGATGAGTAGGTACCCTAGGAAGCTGAAATTCGGTAGGGAGCCTGAGTCTGTGGGTGTGCTTCGGAGAGCATTAAAGAGAACTGGGATACCTAATGTTGAGATTTTGATCGATCCATGAAGCCTACAGGCACCATCATGTGCTTAAATGAAATTACAATGTAATTAGTATGTCATACAACTTAAGATCAGCCGTAATATGGCTTATGTTATATTAATGTCATATTAATATTATGTTATATGACATAATATTATTATGTTAAGAATAGCCGAATTTTCGGTGTTAAAAAGGAGGAAAGTTAAAATTTTAGTTTTTTTAAAAGTGTAGTACCTAACTACATCTGAAGAACGTATTCGAAAGAAAGTTCGAACTGTTGAAGGCAGTATTCGAAAATGCATTAAGGAAGATATTGAGCAACATATGAAAAGATTCCAAATATTTCGCGGTTTTTCGCTTGCTACGCAAATTCCACATCATTTAGAGACTAGCAAACTTGGATTTAAACTACGTACCCTAATGAGTCAACATACTAAAAAAATCACGTTTTGCGAATTTAGCGATTTGGTCTTCTGTCGTAACGTTGAGACGAAAACCATTGTGGTCTTGCAGGGATATTGCCGGTAACGAGAGGTTCAGCTACATGACCAGAGTCTACTACAAATATGCGTAAGTGGAAAAATTTGCGATTTTGGAACATTTTCACTTGGTAGCCCTGTTCAGATCTTCAATTTTCCGAGTTGAAAAATCAAGTCTTTTGACGACAATTAATCGAATGAAAATTTGTCTCGGTTCCCCATAGTGCACAAATCATTAGTCAATATTGAGCCTTTGTTTTTGAACAATTTTCTTCGCTCTTTCGTTTGCAGACTTGGGTGTGCTGTTGTCTTCGATGTGACTCGACACGCTTCATTCCTCTCAGTCACTCGAGTGAGTTTGAATTTATGCAATTCATACGTTTCTTACATGTTGTGGTACTTTAGACAATTTCCTTCGTTTCACGGCGTCCATTGTTCGTTCAGACTGATCTGGTAGGAACACATTCGCAGGAGCTGGTGTAGGAAAAGACCAATACTTTCTCTCTTTCTAAGAGGGGTTTTTCAGTTTTTAAATTCTAAAAAACGTCCAACCGTTTCCCTTCTAACAGTGGGTTTCGGATTTGAACCGCAAGGAAATGTTAGAAGACGGCACCCCCGTCCCGATCGTCCTCTTCGCCAACAAAACCGACGTCGGGGGTGGCACCGTGTCTGACGAAGAGATCAACAAACTTTGCCGGGATCTCGGGATCAAAGCGTGGTACAAGACGTCCGCCAAAACCAACGTCAACATCGGTCAGTTTGGAGGCTCGGTGATATTCCAACGGCCGGAATCACGCTAATAAACCTTTATAAGTTATAACTTATATTCTTGAATCTTTGCAGATCAAGGAATTAGTCGACTGATAGAAGAAGCCATCAACCTTACCAGACCTGACGAGACCGGCTTCACGGGGAAAAGACCTGAGAATCACGACAGCATCACCCTGACAGATAAACCAATCGATCAAAAACGCAACTGCTGCAACTGAGTTGATCTTATTTATATTATGTATCCGTTCATAAGTGACTCGTTTTTTAATTAATTGCGTTAAGATGTAACTTGAATTAGTTTTTAAGTAAATTCAGATCCAGTTCTCCTCAACGTTTGTTTCAAGCCTCAGAATCAAACTCATCTGATTGCGTATGGGGGAATAGTATTCCCGGAATACCCATATTCCTGATCTCGCACTCGCATTTAGATCTCACCATTAACAAGCTCCATGATAAATTTAAATTCTCCATTTATTGGAAACCTACCCACACTGACTCTATAATACCGTTCGATTCTAGTCACCCGTACAACCACAAAATGGCCGCCCTACACGCCATGGTGCACCGTCTAATATAATATATTATTAGTATTAAAACGATAGCTTACAACAATGGATACACCCCCTGTCTTGTAGATCGATTGATTCGCAATAAGGATAAAAAGTAAGCTATAAAATTGGTATTTCCCCACTCAATTCCCGGTCCACCTAAACCATTGTGCTCCCTCTCGTTCTTCTACAGTGTAGAATCTACACTGTGCCTGACCGGGTTGGCAAATTTCTTGCTAAACACGTCAACGTGGCATTTCGAATAAATTCGAATTTGGGGCAACAGCTAGCTAACTAGCTAGCTAGTCAGAAACAAGGACCCTATATCTTTTCCATGGGGTATATATACCCCATGGAAAAGAGTGGCGTTTACCAACTCGAATGTCCCTGTCATCAAAAACATTACAATGGCCGAACGTTTAGGTCCTTTTCAGTACGGGCAGGGGAGTATGAGAGGGATTTTAGACTCCAAAGTGGTAGATCAGCTTATTCACAGCATCTTATAGAGGAGAGTTCCACCTTCGACTTCAATAACTTGCGAATTCTACATTATCGAGACAGGGGTCTTGCCATGAACTACCTATTTGGAAAACAGAAATAAATCGCGCCTTCAAAACTCACACTTGCCGAAACATAAAAACAGATGTAACTCATTCAACCCTTCACAATCTTTTTAATTAAAATAATTATTGAATCTGATTAACCCCCCACCCCATACACAACTGACACATTCATTCAACATCAGATCCCCCCTTCCCTCAAACTCACTCTCCCTCGCCCTCCCCTTTCTACCCTCTCTTCGCAAAATGCCATTCCTCCACGTTGATTTTCAGTTAGTACTACCTAACTGAACTTTTGGTTCAACAACTCAGGTGGGAGCGAGCGATTTTGATGGTAAGGCTGATTCTTGTAATTCTTTAACTTGTATCTTTGTAGTTCTTTAACTTGTATATTTATATTAATTGATTGTATTACTACACATAATTAATGTGATATAAGCATACCTATCATGTTCTGCTATACCATATAAGGTCCAGAATATTTACAATAGCGTTAATTGTGATTTGCAGAGGTTGCAAACCCGAATGATGGGCTAAAACGCGAAACCGGTCCCCTAAGTAAATTTTCCAATAAAACCCGTGTGAGTGGACAATATTTACTCTCTATCCTTATATAGATAGTCCTCACACACACACACCAATACAATAATTTTGATTAATTACCTGCATGTCAAGATCGCCACAGTTCATTCAACCCACTGCTCAGCACAGTGGATGGACGATTGGCACCCAGATGACCCAATTAGCCTATGTCCTTGATGAACGACTGGCGGACAAGTGTAAGCGTCAACAAGGAATCGCCAAGAGCCACCATGGCTCAGGACGCGGCCGTCGCTTGCCATCGTGAGCGCAACCTCCATGAGGGGGACTTGGCAGAGACCGCGGAGTGCCGAAGACCTGCTTGGTTTTGATGATGGGGCGGCACTGCTGCAAGGTCTCCAACATAGTTTAAAAAAAGACGGGTAATTGTATACTATTCGTCATACACCTGCGATTTTTATGTAATTGAAATATCTTACTCTGTATATTGTTGGAATGATAAAATAGATGAAATTAAAAGTCGGAAAGGCATAGGTACAAATCGAGAATTTAAAAAAAAAAAACAAACAAACAAAAAAAACCGAATTTGTCGTCTGAAGTATCGGGTTGTTGAGGACTGAAGTTAAGAACACTGGGGTTTGCGTTGCCAGTTATACGACCCAAACCAGTATAACTGGCAAATAAAAAAAAAAAAATTTGTAATCGTTAACTTGCAACCTGCACAGGACGTAGTCATCTTAACACTGGCAGCAAGCGCGGTCAGCCAGTCTGAGTTAGCCTCATCAGGGGACTTAGATTGGAAGAAACCGATGTTTATCTTTATTATTCTGCAGTGAAGGTATTTTGTCTCTTGTTTCCATGTTATTGTTATTGTAACGCCCTAGACAACCTGAGTGGTGGATGTACTTTGCTCGAAAGTTAAAAATACTATGATTTCAACAAATGAGAAAAATTTCAATCTGCTTGTCTTTCCGACTTGTTATTTCATCTATTTTATCATTCCAACTACCGTCAGAGTAACACATTTCAATTACATAAAAATGGCAGGTGAATGACGAATAGTACACAATTACCTTAGAAAGTGCCTATTTGAACCTAAGCAGCTTACGCCCGTACTCAGTTGTCACTCAACAACTAACCAGATCTTCTTGGATCCTGAGGATTATGACTTGATTTCATGTTTTACCAAAAATATACATTGTTGAGGTTGAGAGGTAAATTTTGGCACTATTTCTTTATCACAAAAAAAGAAGTAAGTATTGTACCAAGATTGCTATTTCCACATTTCTCCTTTGCCACCCCTATTAAAAAATAAAACGAAAGACATTAAAATGGTTGTAACTCGAAACGCAGCAGGACCTTATCCCAAATGCAAGGGTTTAAACAGACACCATATAATGTTTGAGAGTAACTCTGTATTTCCAAATAGAAAATGTAGTAAACTAACAAATAATAAAACGATGCGAGTTTAGTTGTATGCAGTTCATCAGCAACTTTAATAATAACAGTCTCTTTACAGTAGGAAGAAACAGGGACAATTAGTAAGACAGAGGAAACAAACTTATAAAAAAATTGCACTGCTTATGACGGGGGGAGAAAGTTAATCACTAAGGAGTCTATAAAAAAAATATTTACATACTAAAATCACAACTTTTTTACATTTTACGCTTTTTTTCGGGAAGAGCGTAGTTCTAAGTACAAAATTTCTAGTCGCTATCTACAAATAAATACAACCTCTTGAGTTATTTACAGGCACAGCAGGATGTTGAAAGTTGAACCGAATTCGCTCTCTGGGAGGAAATAGTACCGCCAAACTCATACCGAACAACCGTTCGAGATTACATTTTAATAGACCAAATTTACAAAAGTAACAAATATGAGAAGTATGAGAGAGAGAGAGCGACGGGATATTTTTTTTACACAGTATTTACAACGATTTACAAATTTCACAGAATGGGCGCACTTGGTGCGAATTTAATAGGTACAAAAAGCTCTGCGTAGAGGCATGTCCGAAATTCGATTCTACGCGATCAATAAATACTATACAAATTAATAACTAGAAAGTCAGACGTCACAATTATACTCGAAGTGAGTGCTTTCAATAGTCAATGGGAAGCTGGGCTCCCGCTAATACTGTCAGTACGAAAAATATACACGCACTAAACTCACTATAATACAAAACGGGATACTTAAACGATTTAAAGGGAGTTATACATCACATTTTTCATTGAAAGATCACATTTAAGGGTCGCGGAGCTGCGAGGACGTACTGCACTGGACGGGCGTTGGGAGAGCATCGACTTGATGTGGCAGCACTGGGCGTGTCCTCCCTCGAAAATGTGCATGGCTCATAGCCTCAAACGTACACCGACACTAATATCTCCATGTACTCGGTCGACTCGTACCCGTCCTGGATGAGGTCCGGCGTGCAGACGAAGGGGGCCCTCTCTTTGTGGGCCCCGAGACCTAATGGCTATACGTAGTTCTCGCCCGTCCGGGAATGTCGGGGCCCTCGCCAGCTCCCTCGCCTTTTCGACAGCTCCAGCTCGTCGTCGATGTCGCTCCTCCCTTCAGAGGAACAATTGTTGTTCTGGCTGGTCATGTAAGTCAACTCCATAACATTCTGCAACAACAGAAACAGCTCGGTGAGAACAAATCAAGATGCGTTTTTACAGTCACTTTAAATCAACTGGATTCAGTGTTGCACATTTTTACCAGTGAAAAAAGAGCTATTTTTTGTAAAGCTTTTTAAAACTTTTTTATTCAACATCTCGCGCCTTGACCCCAGGCCCATTTTAGCCCATGGTCAGTGGAACCACATTATTTGTTTCATTTAAATTGCAGCCCCCCCAAAACGCCTAATTTGGAGAGGCGACTCATGGTCAGCAGACCCACACTTTTCCAAAGGGTGACTGAATCAGGAAAGTAAAGGGTAAGGAGTGGTGTCGGATGCCAGACTACCATCGTCTTTTATCAGATAAAATAGATTCTAATATAGAATAATATAGATTCTATATTCAGAGTAGTTTACAAAGGATTTTCAAAAAGAGGTCTATTGACTTCCAAGTCTAAAAGCGCGAAAATGACTTGGCTGACATTCAGATTTTGTTTGAACCCTGCTGACGTCGTACACAATGTACACAATCCCTAATAGGGCTCGCGAGTTGAAGTTAATGAAACACGTCGTGTTTTCACGTTCACGCAATAAAGTTTTCAAATTTTTTTCCTGATAATGTTTTTGTCCACCCCTGATCATACAATAACTGCAAGTCAGTGATACGATTGAAGAACAATTTGCGACGGTAGTAACATGCGTAAAACGATCTTTGTTGAATAAAAGAAAAGATTTTACAGCGTAAGTTTTGCTGAAATTCTGCAGGTATTGTTTCAACAAAGGTAGTTTTTTCTTAACGGCCATTACCTTACGGTGGTCAGTGTCGGCCAGAGGGTTGTTTGTAATGTTCATAGATCTCGGGTGAAATCCATTACCTACCCTCCCGTTGACTTTGCCATTGTGAGCGAAGCCGTTCATCGTGACGGGCTCCAACTGCTGGATGGTGAGGCCTGGCTCGACGGCCCCGCTTTTGTCGCAGCTCTCAACGCCGCCTGAAATCAATGGAAGGGTTGAAGGGGAAATTCGTTGCAAAGTGTAGACAATTTTCGAATAGGAAATGAACTCACTGTGATCTTCGTGCGACGTGGATCTTCGGTAGCAGATACAAATGGCACCGGCGAGCGTCAGAAGGAGAGCGAGACCTGCGATGACGGCGCCCAATACGAGATACAACTGCCCGTGGCTGACTTTGTCGGAATGCCGCACAGGATTGATCGTGCTTACTTCCGGCTGAGGCGTGGTAGCGTTGGGTAACCCTAAAATCAAAATTTCACCAGGAAAAGTTAGCAAAAAAAAAAAAACTCGGCCCCTCGGATGCTTTTTGCTTGGAGCCAACGGCAAAAATTCAAGAAACATGGAACATGCTTTATTAACGTACAATATACAAGTATATTATACTGGTTTTCGGCGTGTGGGATTGAAACCTATCTTGCATGGTGGAAAAGAACCATCCGACGCTGAACTAATGGCCTGACGGTGAGGCAAGTGACGATGCCGAACTAGTGGCCTAACCTAAGGCATGTGAGGACGCCGAACTAGTAGTCTAACGGTGAGACAAGTGAGGACGCCGAACTAGTGGCCTAACGTACGACAGGTGAGGATGCCGAACTAGTGGCCTAACGATAAGACAAGTGATGGCGCCGAAATAGTGGCCAGACGGTAAGATGAGCGAGTCCACCAAACTAGTGGCCCTGACGGTAAGACAAGTGAGGATGCCAAACTAGTGGCCTAACAGTATCGTGTGACACATCCGCGTTACCCTCCCGTGTCTCCCTCTCGCGTAACGTTTTCGGGCAGTTACGTCACGGCTAAAGCATGCTCCATGCTAAAAATCCAGGAAAGAAAACTTGAAGAATAATATTTTTCCACTCACTCAGGGTTTTTCGCTTGAAAATAGTACTGAACTGTGACGCCTCGCCAACTGTAAAGCTCTGCATTTTGATTTCGTACTCCGTGTCTGGCTGAAGGTGCGTCAAGACGTAACTTCGAGCATTGTAGCCTTCAACAGTCGCTTTGATGTAGTCAGCGGCGGTTGACCTCGGACGGTAATACACGTAGAAACCATCAACTGGCACCAGCACAGAGTTAAGGTACTGAAAAGGCAGAATTCATTAATTAATTATTGAACAAGAAAGTTTGTTAGTGTGAAACTAGGCTTCAAGTTTCATCAAGACTTGATTGAAGCTTCAACAGTGAAAAGCTCACCTCCCAGTCAATCTTGATTTCAGTCGCGCTCATAGCTTCCGTCTTGGTCAGGGTCGGTGGGTCGAGAGGGATTTTCTGGTGTGCCGATCCTCTTGTGAGGTGGAATTTCGACGAAGATTTGCCCAACTCGTTGTCGTTGTTGGCGTACACCGCTGCGATTCGAAACCTGCAGTGAAGGAAGAATTGAAAATTGCGACCAGACAAACGACATTCAAACGCTGGCTGACAAAAATCCAGTCAGCTCACCTGTAGTGATGGTCCGTCGTGAGACCACCTACTTCGTAACTCCTGATGTACGGCAGTATGTCTTCGTTGCTGGTCATCCACCGGCTACCGGCGTCCATGTCCCGATATTGGACTTTGAAAAATTGTATGGCAAGCCCATTGTTGAGGGGGACGGCCCACCGAACCATTACCGACTTGTCCGACAACCTGGTGATGTTGGGTCGGCTGGGAGGAATCATTGGCACTGATAAAAACAACAAAATTTCAGTTAGGTTCGTGATGTACTGCAAGGCTCTATGATTGGCTTCAATAACTATGGACCGGAACAATAGGGATTTTCCATCCACCCTGCTACGAGCTGCTCCGAGCAGTGGAGTGGAGAGAAAGTTGACGGGGGTACATTCCAACCGGGGCCAGTGTAAGTTCAGAGCAACTTGCACTGTATTCCAATCGTCCTTCGGGCTTACTCGGAGCTACTCCGGCTCGAGTAAGGTGCCCGTAACAAGAAACCTACTTGCGACCAACACTGAGCTCTCATTTTCCATTCCCAAACAAGAGTCATTGTAGCACGGAACTCGTTTTGCCTCGCTCTGGACTTACTCGGAGCAGGGTGGTTGGAAAATCCTTAATAGATAGTAGATTAGAGAGGGATTGCTCCGGAAGGGGGTTCAGGAAGCCCCAGCATGGAAGCATATTCCTCGTGGGGGTCTTTAGGTTCTTGACGGATGTGCTGTTAGCGCCTTCATTGACGCAGGACCCTATCGCTAACGAGATAAAAATTTATAATTACATTTATGCTTCCGTTTCCCTCCTTTCCCTTTCCTTCCATGATCCTTCTTGTGGTTTCCGCTTCCTCCAGGAGGCATTGAAACTGATGTCCCTTCAGAAGATTCTGAAAAATAAGCCTCATTACGACTCATTTTGAAAATTAAAATTTTGACTAAAAATATTAAATCCATCAAATAAATACCGTCGGTTCCATTGTCCTCGCCGTCCATGGGGTATGCATCAGGGGCGACTGGGGCAGTTACTTGAAGTGGTGACACTTGGATGATGGCAGAACCATATGTGACGCCAACGGGGTTTGAAGCAAAGCACTGATAGATCCCCGCGTGCTTTTTTTGTATGTCTTTGATGAACAGTTTTCCACCTAAAAGAAGAATATATGCGTCAGGAACAGACCAGAGGGACCCACACCACCTTAGAGGGTAATTTCGAAGCATTCAAAGGTAGTTCAGGCATTAGGTGTCCAAAAGTAATGAATCCGAGAAAAAATACCTGAAGAATTTTTCTCGACGGATCTGTACGTTTTTGCGGGTGATGAATCCGAAATTTGGTTATCTACTAGATCCACCATATAAGATACCGTGACAGGTACCTACCGTGGAAGCTGATTAAATTTCCTTTCAGAACTAATATTTGGATTGTCAGGGACCCTGACAATCCTCATGGAGGAATAGAATCTATTCCTCCATGGAAAATCCTATTAAGGACTCTTACTGACTCAGGGTACCTTACGGGGGGACCGATTGTGGTGTATAATAGGCTTCGGAAGTCAAGAATACGAATATTTTGGGTTAGTTAGAAAAATGGTCAAACTTCAGCGCGCTCTAGCGGCCAAATGAAAGAAGCTAGCGAGGCGTTCTGGGTCTCATTTTTTAGGGAATTAAATCAGCTCTAATTTCGTATAGAGTAGGTATGTCGCTAGGAGGCATGGTTTTCGAGTTAGACAAAAAACCAAACAAAGCGCCGAAATTTTATGGTTTTTTGCCATTTCTATGGTGAAGCCATAGAAATTTCGGATTCAGCATCTCCAAAAACGTATAGATCCGTCGAGGAAAATTCTTCAGATATATTTGCCATTTCCAACTACCTAATGACTGGACTAAGCACTCGTAGAATTTACCGTCAGCTTTCATGTGCGTATCTTCGTCGACTCGCCCTCCATTCAGCAGCCAGGTTATATTCGGCGTGGGGGCGCCGGTGGCTTCACAAGAAAGCTCAGTGTCCGTCCTCTCGCCCACTACCAAATTGCTCGGGCCTTTGGTTACAACGGGAGGTACTGAAAGTGAAAACAAAACCATCGTGATATAACTAATAATCAAAATGCGGTGGGTCGAATTGGTTTAGAAGGTACCGCAGCAGGTTGGATCGACTACCTTGAACTTCGAGAATCACAAGATGAGCGACCATAGGAGGGATCCCATTGGACAGTTCACAGACATACTGGCCGTTGTCCGATGGCCGCACGTCCGACAGCCCCAGAGCGCCAGGTCGAAGTTCGGCGCGATCTTTCGGCAAAGCTCCAATGGCCCTCCTCCACGTGACGTTCGGCGGTGGGGAACCGACGCCGCTGCACTCCAAACTGACATTCTGACCTGGAGAAAAAGATACGTGAATACCGCTGAGGAAACGGTAAGGACAGCTCCGAAGTAGACATCCCGCCTCTAGTCTTTTCCCTGCCCTAGAGCATTCCAGGAGGTGACCTATTAACCAAAACTCATCCGGGCTAACCTCTACGAAGTTCCACTTATCCCAACTTTCCCTATGATCTCATAATTCAAGACCTCCTGTAATAACAGGTGTAGTGAACCTATACACGCTCCCTCGTGGTCTTAAAAAACGGAAACTATTTCATTTGGCTTTCAAAAGATAACAAACCTTGCTGAATGGTGTATTTTGATTGCGGGTTGTACAAAAACCTCGGGGACATCGGTTCTGTAGGTTTGACAACGTTGACAGTCACTTTGAGCTGCGAATCGATGACGTGGCCGGTAATGTAGTTGGTGGCTGTGCAGGTGTACACCCCGTTGTCCTTTTCCGTCACGTTCGTCAGCAGAAGAGAGCCCGTTGTGGGAAGGATTGTAGTAGATTCGGCTGAAAAAATTAAGACTTCATCAGTAGGTACGGTATCTAAACGGACATTTTTTCTATCTACGATAACTAGCAGTTTTCAAGTGTAACCCAGCGCAGGTGTGTTCTGTTGACTGGAAGATAACAGTGTTTGACAATCGCACATTTTAGGGCACCTTGCTCCGCAGGTTTCGTCAGTGTGACTTGCCCAGAAGACGTCAAGACCAACACTATTACGTGTGAGAATTGCTGCCAACTTCAACCGAAGAATCGTTCAATTACCCGCCTAGTAGTCAATTTCGTGAGAACAGCTTTTTCAAAGGAACGGTTTGAGAAATGCCCGAGTTCCATAAACCGTGGGAAATATCCGCTAATGGCGAGGTTTCAAGTGCTCCCTATAATATCGATGTCTAATTTCTCCATTAAGACTGCGGTTTGCCGGTCATAACGAGGCGGTTTCGTCTTTCCGGCCTCAACTGGAAGCGGAGGAAACTGTACCTGGAAGCCGATTATTGTTGCGCAAGTACTGGATGATGGCAGCTGGCTTGCTGACAGGTGGAGGGCAGTTGATGACAACGTTGTTCCCTTCGGTGACAGTGAACAGCCTTTGGGCTTGGTAAAGGAACGGCGATAGAGTAGCTAGACTTAATTTGGCTGGGGTGCTTGCCAGAGCAGAAGCTCCGAACCGCGCGACACACTGTAACAGGGGATAATTTCAGTTTAGAAAATGCCTTGAAATTGAATATCGGGGGAAAAAACACACACAAATATTCTTGCAATTAGTATTTGAGGAGTTTAATTTCAAAAGAGCATTATCCATTTTTACTTGTTGAGAAACAGAAAAAAAGTGGCCCTAATAAAATTTAATGGTTTTCCCAAATGACTGAACTGCTTAGGTTCGAGCGATGAAAATATAGAAATTAGGAATTTTCAAATATATTATATTTGAAAATATATTTTCTATGCGATGATTTTAACATTTAAAATTTGGATAAGTGCCCTTTTTGTGAGAAACTTGGATAAGTGCCTTTTTGGAGAAAAAACGGCATCCAACCGAAAACTCTCATTGGTGGGGTTAGTTGACTCTGTTTTAAGGCTGTGAATTCACAGAGGTGACAGAGAACAGCTTTATAAGGTCAGCTCTCTTTTGGTAGCCCGATTCTTTGAGATTAAATTGTTCAGGTCCAATTTAAAATTTAGTCAAAAAATCGATTTTATTATACTGGTACCCATAATTTCGTGACACTTCGCCTACAAACTTTTTCACCTATGTACAATTAATTTCCTTACGGTTATTTTACCAACTGGACAGTTCACATAACGCAACTTGGTCTACCTACCCTACCTACCTACTCACACTACACTCTTGCCTACGACAGTACAGGTAGAAGGACGGAAGGGCAGTCACTGTAGAGGATTCGAAGATCATTTTTGATGAAACTACGTTTATAATGATTGGACAGGTCTAGGACCCTTTATAATCGACTTCAAAAATGTCACTCCTCTCGCGGTCATAACCGGTCAATACCCCTTGAAAAACCTTATTTCAGTCCAATGAAATTGAATGAACCCAGGGAAATTATCCGATCAAGCTGAAAGGTTGTGGGACACACTAAGTTGAGACCCGAGAGTTGTTTCAAAATTTAATTTTTGAAAACTAGGTACATGTTCTACAACGTGTAAAATTTTGAGGTCGCTCAGAATTGTCTACCCTCATCGCAAATACATTCAACTTCACAATTCTTCAACTTGCAGGATAATATCCTGCATACTATGACCCTCTATGGTGGAAACGGATCCACAGTTTACTAAGGGTGGGATGTATGCCATTTTGGTGCACCAAAAGGTTTGCCATGGCAAACTGAATGTTCATCTCGCTTTTAGTGTGGGTTAGAAACGCTTTAGGAGGGAAATCGATGCACGTGTATACAGAGCCCTTCCATGAGATCAGGAAAACACAACAACAAAAATTTCCCAACTTGGATAGGTAATATATATATATATATATGTATGTCCTTTTGAAAGTAAACTCCTCATTTATACTAGGTATTAGTATTATGATCGTCATCTTAGAAGCAGCATGTCACATTTCATTTTTTAGCATTTTGGATTTCAACCTTTCTAGATTCAAAATTTGGTGCCAAATGGGGTCAACGTGTCAGGCTGCTTCTACGGCGACGACATGCACCATTTGATAACAATAATCTCATTTACCTGATAGTCTCCCTCTTGTTTTTCATCGTTGAATTTGACTAGTAATCTACTTGTGGCAGTAGAGGGCCTGGGGGACGGAGGGTGGTCGTGTTTGAGGTAAACGCCGTTGTGGCGCCACCGGACGGCTTCGGCAGGAACGTTCAGCGAGCACTCGAACACCACATCGTCTCCGACTGGCGCGACTATCGGTTCAGGCGACCTCACGAAGTGCAACCCCATATCTGAAAAGAAAACAATCTAATTAGCTCCGAGCGTAGAAACGAAGGGTCGGGATTGAGAAGTCGCGTAGTTCCAAAACAAAACACTGCCCGGATGTTTCACATCTTGAACTCCCAAACTGTCGGCGCAGAAAATCAACGAACAGAACAGACAACAAAATTTCGAGAGAAATAAACCCAAACGACCGTTCAAACGTCTGATGAGGCCGTAGCGGCAAACAGGCCGCACTAGGTAAATAGAAGCTCTCCACGAATAAAAATCCATCTGATAGTTCTTTTATGGGATCCCACGGATTAAAAGTGGACGAGCTCTCAAGCCTGCCGTGAAGCGATAATTGGAAAAAGACACATTTGCTCTGATAACGTCGACAATTCGACAAGCTATGTTCACCATGAATTTAACACATCCATGCACAACATAATGAAAATGTGGAAATGCCGTTCATCATTCCGGGGCTCTGAGCAGAAAGAAGACTTTTTCACTTAAAATGTTCTTATAACGAGCCCTATTACTATAGTATGTATAAGTAGTACAATGTATCATGTCATGATGTTAGGTGATTGACTAGTATTAAAAAAAACTGCAAATTTTACACGAGGGTTTATTATTCTTTGATATAAATTATCCAAAAATTAATTCTAAATCAATTTAAAAAAATTTGATTTAATTAGTTAGGTATGTTTTTTTTTAAGTACAAGTTTTTTAAATTTATTTTCTTGTAAAGTTTGAGGACGTATGTGGGACCCCGAAAAATGGATTATGCTTTCACAATTGCTCGGAAAACGACACCTCATTCGACTTTCTGACATCCTTCAAAAGTCCCATTTGTAGCCCCATGAAAGCCACCAAGATCCTCTCGGTAAGATCCGATAGTTCTGGGACCCCGAAAATTGGATTCTACCTTCAAAAATACACTTCGTACTTCGAAACACCCTCGATATCATAGCTGAAAACAATCAAAAACCTCTCCCGTTGCCCCAAGGGTTTGAGCTTTGAGCGATTGGGGGTGAAAACCTTGTGGACACATCTAGATGGTAAACCTAAGAACGGCTCGGACAGCGGACGGACATTTCGTTTCTGAAACGTCCGGCACGAATAATGTACCAAAAGTGTCCATGATAGTCCAGATACGAAAGAGGAATGAGTTTATTTATTTATTAATTTATTCAATGAACGGGCGAGCCCAACTACAAAATTAAAGTTTCAGAACAAAGAAAAGATTTGAATAGGCACATGATTTGTATGATTTGATGAAACATGTAGGTACTAGGGATTTATAAGAGAAAGGAAAGAGAAAAATGAAAATAAGTTTGCAATCCAAACTTGTTATGGTACTACCCAAGACGTAGTACCATAAAAAGTGTCCATGATAATTCAGATACCCGTACGATCACTCCGTCATGACGTACCTAGTTTACGTTGAAGTGTAGCTTCTCCATGAAATGACACAATCATACCAATTGGGTCTAACAGGGATGAGCACCGAAGGAAAAATATCGATATACATTCGTATCGTATATGACGTACGTATCATTAAAATTCAAGGATACCGATATTTTGTACGTCAAATTTTGAACCGTTGGCAAAAAAAAAAAAAAAAACCGCTGCAAATTTTATATGTACAAGGATTTATATTTTTTTTATCTATACCACTATACTGGTATTATAATTCTCACCGTGTCTATTGATATCTATCTAACAGAGTATGTCACAAGCCTTCTCCTCTGAAACGATAAGACTTATTTATTTTTATCACTTAGTGATAAAAATACGCCGAGTTTTTCTACCGACTCAGATTCCCGTTTAGCTACTAATAGGGGGTTTGAGATCACCTCAAAATGCGCACCGCACAAAAGGGCGCCCAACTTTCTTATTTTAAATGGTAACCCTTAAATTATATTGCGAATTTGAATTTCACGGCCAATTTAACTTCCGATAAGCGCGTTGAGCTCAATTTTCGATGCGCGCAAATCCGCAGAACTCTTCATATCTTCGTTGTTTACAGTCTGATTGAGTTGGCGTTTCCTCTGTATCCTACCCCATCACTTGACCAATTATTCAAATGGCCGAGCGAAGCGAGGCCCCCTAGTATAGAGTAATAATTACACTATTGCACAAAACATAATTTTGTGTTATTAGGAAAATACATTTTTTTTTTTTAATCTGTACAATGTTTGTAAGATGTGGGACTTCGAAAAATAGATTATGCGTCCAAAATGTCTCGGAAAATATTAGACCTCCTGGAATCCTTCAAAAATCCCATTTGAAGCCCCATGAGAGCCCAATAGATCCCCACGGTGGAATCGGATCATTCTGGGACCCCCAAATTGGATTCTAAGTCCAAAATTACTTCAAAAACAACGACACCTAACTCGACGCCATAGCCGAAAACCTTCAAAATTCCCCCCACACCTCACATCCCCTTATTAGCCCCACAGACCCCACGGGTTTGGGCGATCGGGCTGAAAACGTTGCAGGCACAACTAGATGGAAACCAAGTATTTTGTCAAATTTACAGATTAAAAAAAAATCCTACTGTTCAAAACGGCTCGGGCGGCGTAGGTACATTTCGTGTTTTGAATCCAGACATATTTGAGGCCGATCCGAATATTCCAACAATAATAAACCAAAAAAGGCTTCCGGGCAAAATAAACAAAGTTGCAAGCCTAAAAAAGTTGAAAAACAAGCTGAAAGGCAGAACTTGGAACATTCAAAACAAAGTAAACTGGAAAACCAACAAAAATCTCGTATCTCCTTGGTTGATTCGTTTCTTTTGGTTTATTATTCTGGGAATAATACAGCTATGTAATCGCGACAGAGTCCGAAAATTCAGAACGTCCTCAAAATTAGACATTATACGTTTCAAGATGTCTAGATTCCAAAAACAGAATGTCCGTCCGCCGCCCGGGCCGTTTTGGGCAGATTTTTTTTTCTTTTTTTTTTTTTAATCCGAAAATTTGACAAAATACCTACTTGGTATACCATCTCGTTCTGCCCGCAAGGTTTTCAGCTCGACCACCCAAACCCGTGGGGCTAAAAAGGGGCTACGTGAGGGCTTTTTTGAAGGGTTTCGGCTATGGGATCGAGCTACGTGTCGTTTTCGAGGTTTTTTGGAAGTAGAATCCATTTTCGAGAGTCCCAGAACGATTCGAATTCATCGTGGGGATCTCAAGGGGCTACAAATGGGATTTTATAAGGATCCCAGGAGGTCAAGTATTTTCCCAGTAATTTTGGACGCATAATCCATTTTTCGAGGTCCCGTAACAGTTCGAACAATGTATAACTTTTTTTTTTTCTTCAAAAATATTTTTTATTGACACAAAATTAATTTTTGAACAAGTAGGTAACCTTTGAAAGAAATTTAAATTGCCCTTTCGAGGCTTCTCATTCCCTAGGTTTACCATCTCGTTCTGCCCGCAAGGTTATAGAGAATAGAGAGGGCTCTTGCACCAAGGGACTGTGTTTTAGACTAAAAGAAAAAGGCCAATAATATATTATATCAAGATGAAAATATCGATGTACGAAATATCAATTGTAGCGGATATCGATATGTTAATACCGATATTTTTGTAGAAATATCGATCTTTCCGATTTATCGACCGGATCTACGTAACGGGATTTGGGGAATGTGAAGATTTAGTAGGTACTTTATTGATGAGATTGATTTAATTTCGAATACACGTTTTTGCGCGAAAGTTTTTATTTCATTCAGTACCTAGGCATACTACAATGTAGTCATGTCATGATTGTTGAGCGCACGAAGCTTATCACCGATCTTCATCTGTTTGATTTCTTCGCCAATGTGGAATAATGAAAATTCACAAGTGACTGTGAACATTTCTCGGTGGAAATGAGGGCTGGCTGAGTGCCCACTCCAAATTCCAGCGCTTATCAGCTCTTTGGCAGACAACTGGATAACACTTTCGCCGTGCATAGCACGTAGGTACGAAGAATACAATTTGCATTGTTTACCATTTCAGGAGGAGGAATTAATAATGAATCGGTCTCGGTTGACAGACAGAAATCGAGAAAGATTGAGCATTTTCGGACATTTTCCCGCGTAACGATAACCATAAGGTCGCTCCGGTGATAGCACAACGTTATCGTCAGTAAGAAAGACGTAATCTTCCTCTCAAGTAAAATTACAACTTTCCTTTTCGAGAGAAAATTTCAGTACCTACAAAAAACAACAAGCTCCAACCATGCTCGCACGTTTTCCCCCCAGCGTTTCATCAGCACTATCAAGCAAAATTAACAAGCTCAGAACGCAAATAGTGAAGCGCTACTGTTAAATAAAAGGACCACTAACCGCATTTCGAGAGTCCTTTGTGTCCGTGTCTCCCGCCCCCATAATGATGAGAAAAAATGCAAGGCGGTCCGCGACTGAACCCCGAATCGATATCTGAAACAACGTTTTTTCGAGTTAAATTAATTTCAAGCCAGTTTTCTCCCCCGAAATTTGAAGTCTGCGAAGAAAGAAAAGAGCGTAAACAGATCTGAAAACAGATTTAGGCGTAGCGCTTCATTATTAAATTTTTGCAAAATATATGGACTCCCAAAAATAAATCCCGTTTATCGCAGCCCGTAACTGTGCCGTATTTTGGTAATTGGTATGATCAAGAAATATTTAATGTGGGTTCATAATGTTGACATCTGTTGGGATTTAGAGAAGAGAGAACTTCACAATTTGTCAACAGGAAACCGAATTCGCCACGAGAATACATGATTTTCCAAGAATATTGACGTCAGAGTATTGCTGACTGGTTAATTCAGAAGATTAAAGACGTCCTCTCCTCAGCTGGAAGACACACTTCGCTTATTAATAGATCGGAGCCTCGGACAGCGTTGTGTGACTTCCTGTGTTATTCGGGCTAATCATTGTGAGAAAATCCACGAAAATCATCCGTTATATATCAGACCACAACCAAGATTTCATTAAATTTCATAATACATCAGAAACACATTCAAACAAACGCGAGTTCTCTGTGAGGCAGTCATTTACTGGAACAATTAAAAGGAAGCAATACGATACATCAAAGGCGATATGGAAATGGAACCGAGTGAAAAACGCACCCGTATCAAATTGAATAGGAATCTCAACGTCGGAGAGGAATGGGAACCTGAGTGTGGTGTAGCTTTACTAAAGTTGCCTCTGGGTTCACTGGAGCATAAAGCGAACCATTAGACTCCCGTGGAATCTCATAATTAGGGGTTTTACGCCCCGTTACCTCAATCCTGAGTTTTCACTAGTGTTCCGCCATGTCTCCCACGAGAGTACTGCAAGGACCAAGAATTTTCTTACGATGAGACAAGAAAGAAAAGTTCAAGGCGAGGAAAGAATAATTATATAATTTTTGAACAATCTTCAGGGCTTTTTTCTAGAACTTGGAGCAGCTGTCGAATCTCAAAGCATAACAAAAACAACAACTCCAAGACGATTTTGCGATCCGCGGCTTTTTATGGCCAGGTACGTATATCGCAAAGAATAAATTCCTGAAGGAAACTATTCTAATTGCAAATTGTTCTGCAACCTGGAGAGCGCTAAAGATGGAAAGAGCGGTTTTTACGAAGAGAAGTAGGTACTGGAGAATGCCATTTGTTTGGACGAGTGTAAACTTGATAAAACCTCGTTGATTCCACGAAACTCGGAAATTTCAAGTCTTTGGAGCGTGGTGCCTCCCCTATTTGACCTTACAGACATTTTCTCTGTTCGGCTTAATGGCAAAGACGTCAGGTATACTTTGAATCAAGTTTAAAAAAAAAAAATTACACAAAGGTTAATTGCTATGATAATATCATATTATCTATATTATAGAAACTGCTATAGCTTTGAATCGAAAACGCTGCTAATTTATTATTCTTTTTCAGGTTACTTGTGTGAAAATTGATTCTGGTTTTTTTTTTTTTTTTTTTTTACTTCGTTTTTAATTTTTTTTTTTTTTTTTACACGAAAAATATTTTTCCTCCTGGGATTCTTCAAAAATCCCAGTTGTAGCCCCAAGAAAGCCCTAAAGATCCCCACATTGAAATCGGATCGTTCCGGGTCCCTTAAAAATTTTTAAGGGATTTCCATTTAATGGATTCTACGTCCAAAAATACTTCGAAAACGACACCTAACTCGATTCCATAGCCAAAAGCCTTCAAAAACCCGTAGTCCCATTTTAGTCCCATAGCGCTCCACGGGTTGAGGCGATCAGTCTGAAAACCTTGCGGGCACGCAACTGGATGGTAAACCACGACATGGTACTTAGTATTTTGTCAAAATTTAAAGATTTTACGAAAGTTCCCACTGTCAAAAACGGCCCGGACAGCGGGCGAACATTTCATTTTAGGAAACAATGACAAATTTTGAGGACAATAAAAATTATTTTTATTGTCCTCAAAATTTGTCATTGTCTACTCCCGTCCCGAATGTATCATTGTTTTAACTTTCTGGAGCAAAATTATTTGTTAACAAACAAGGGGCAAAATGATTGTAATGGTGGTGTTCAGATGGCTGGAATGTAGAATACAGGCTTGGGTGCCCTTGCTTTATGGATGGAAGTTGGGGTTTTTAGCGCAACCTTTTTCCAAAAAATGGAAAGGTGCGCTCACCTCTTCGACATGTATGTTTTTTTTAGCGCAACCTTTTTCCAAAAAATGGAAAGGTGCGCTCACCTCTTCGACATGTAAGTCGATGTTTTTTTTGTTTGTGTACAGAGCATCACGCCGGAGCGGCTCAACAGATTTTCATGAGGGTGGTCTCATTGTGATCGGCGAGTTCGGGGGGTGGTTATAGGCTACCTTGATTTTTCCTCCCTCATCCCCTTCATCGGTTTTCGGGAGGTCCTTCACGACGAAAGTTGTTTATCTCTGATGTGTAACTAAGGAGGCCTCAAAAGCGGGACGAAAGTTTTTGTCCGATTTCGTTGGTACAAGGGTCTATGGATTGAGCTTTTCAGGCTGATTCCAACGACTCCAAAACGATTTTTGCAGCCTGAGCCGTTCGTTACCTCTGATCGGCATAAGGTTTTATTACGCATCGGTCGTTAGGGTGCAGTTGTTTACGTAATGAGCATCACGTGGATGATGTGTTGTGTGGCATAGTTTGGTCGCTAGATACCTACTGTTTCTTAGTTTCTCTCGCGTAATAACAAAAAGGTTGCGCTCATCTATTCAATTCAATTGATGGCTTGTTAACTAAATTTTATGAATTTCTCCTTAAACACTAAGTAACTTAGAAACTGTTTCAATCACACAAGTCTTGTGTGATTGAAAACATTGCTAAACATCATCTGAACACCTTGAAAGATAACGCGAAAGAAGAAAAAATATTAAATATTAGAAATTTTCTTTACAAAATTTGCATCGACAACTTTCATGAAATCACCCGTATATGTATAATGTGTAGGTACGAGATGTCATCTTTTAGTACCAGATATATCCGGATATGGCAGCTGAAACGTGGGCTTTGTGCAAGTTTAATCCTCCACAAAAACTAGTTTTCACCATTAGCATTGACCTTGAGGTAATTTATTGAAGTTTAATGTTACCGAAAGGGAGAGAGGCCGTGAATCCAAGATGACAGCTGTGCCGATGCCTCAGGGAGCAACCTTGAGCAGGTATCCGGGCAGGAAAAAAAAGTTTAGGTTGAGGACGACTTGGAGACTCCTGACGATAAAAGGATCCAATCAGACGTGATCGACTAAATTCAGGCAAATGTAGGTAATGTTTAGACAGAAAATTAAAAGTATCC
The DNA here is from genome assembly GCA_955831195.1 of Pilophorus perplexus. Taxonomy (NCBI): domain Eukaryota; kingdom Metazoa; phylum Arthropoda; class Insecta; order Hemiptera; family Miridae; genus Pilophorus; species Pilophorus perplexus. Next base: position 27,779,129 of record OY037008.1, read on the forward strand.
ATTCACAATAGACAGATACACCTACTCTGGTGTAATCTGTAGTTCACGCACTTTCCAACTTTCAGACGAACAAGGTGAATCAGTTTCGTCTGGTGGACCACCCCACTCGGTTGGGAGTTAGAAATGCGTGACGAATTCCGAGGGAAAACATCTCAAAGACCACGTGTGTGTTGGGGGGGGCCTTCCCTTTTGACTTTGTTTCCCCACTTCGTTCGCACCGAAGGACTGGGAGATGCAGTTATGCAAGAAACTGCGCCCGGACGAGCTCGTCGGGGTTCGGTTCGTGAAGGTGGCCACCCGATTGTGAATCAGTGAGGAAGAGGTTGAAGGTGGAGGCGAAGCGTTGTTGACCGCAGCAGGGTGGCTAGATGTAGGATCCCCCTGGCCCAACCCCAAGAAATCTGTAGATTTCGCAATTCAGTAGTATGCACTCAAAATAGCTTTTCATGCACACTAAATAACGCGAAAGCTCTTTGAATGGGCTCCTTGAAAAGGTCGGAATTTAGCATTTCTAACATCATATTCGAATTCAGCACCTCTCCAACTGTGTATAATATAATATATTATTATGAATGTCTATTATTATGTATGTAGTAAAGATTTTGAACGGAAGCATCTGGGCGCTTTCCAACCGGGGGGAAAAGGACCCAAAAGACAATCTAACTGGGTTAAGCCTTTGCATCTAACTGGAGGAAGGTAAAAGTCAAGTGTACAACGTAGGTAATTGAGGGAATCGGTAAGGTATATTTCGTATAATATACGAAACTATATTATAGTCTATTATATAGACTGTATAATATATAACTGAACGAACGACTACGACTATATAATATTATTATATAGTCATAGTCGTTCGTTCAGTTCATTTAGTTCATTCTTCACTGCCAGTCTCTTCCTACATTTGTCAAAAGTTAGCAAAGCTGAACCAGCTCCTGGACACCAAAAATCAGAGCATGGTGGCTCTCAACCAGTTCCTCCCAACATCCTTGCCATGTGGCAGGAGGTAGTCAAGCTGAATCAGATCCTGGAAATCCCAAAACAAAGCTTGGTGGCTATTAGCCAGCCTCTGTCACCAGCTGTCCAGCTAACGCTGCAAGCTTCATCTTACGTGGCGCATTGAGCCTCCAGAGGGTGCAGCGATGCATGGCACCCTGTTCACATCACTTCACGTCATTATGCAGACTGACAGAATTTGAGAAGGTTCCGGTTAGATTTTGAAGGTTGATGTAAGGAAATTTTACATTTGCTTTCGCCAAAAGTGGCTTGTCGCGGCGTAAGGTTAAATATTTAAAAATCATGCAAGAAGGATTCATAAACTTTACCCAGATTCAATCGGGCACTGTTTCGAGAGGGGGTTATTATTAAATGGAAATTTCTTCGAAGAAGGCAACGCACTAGAAGGCCCGAAGGCAATGGACTCCAGCCTCCAAACCCCTGTTCAGTGTCCTACGGCGCCCGCTCTCAATAATTGCATTATTGCTCTCTGAAAATTCCAGTTCAGGTAATTTCTAAAGTCATATCGTTTTGGAGATCGATTTCCTCATAGAACGCGAAAATTCCAGGCACAATGCTGCGCTTAATCTGATGATGAGCAGGTACCTGAATCTCGCAAATCCAGAAAATCTGGAGAAGTAAATGCGTGGCGATTTTCCGCTCCAGGACCTACCAGTGCCCCCCCCCCCCCCCCCCCAGAAGAAGAGAACGGAATAAAGAGGGTGTCACAGTGTAATTAACAACAACTCCTGTAAAGCAATCGGGTGGACTGTCCAGACAAAACACCCCATCGCTATCTGTTGTTTACCTTGCACTAGCATTTGCGGGAAGAATAATTATTAAGATCAACCGTTTAGTTACCTACTGCTGGCAACGCTACACAAACATAGCTGCTGGTAGTCACGTACACAAATGGTTCGTCATGAAGAGGCTACCGAAGGCTCCAACAAAGTAGCGGTCGTGCTCTGAGATGTGGATTATATTGTGATTGTGACTGACTTCAGAGAGTTGTTGGCACGGCTGGCCAAGTGCATATTTTTAATGCTAGATCTGGTATTATAGTGACTAACAGTGTGAGCCATAACAGGAGAGATTCTCAAAGAATAGTTTCGCTTCCATCTTCAAACCTCTTTGAGACACTCTCCGTGCCACCAAACGCGTTTCCTTTCCCTACAACATTCCCGTCTGGGAGCGGCCCCAGAATTTATAGATGTACTTCATCCACCTTCTCGAGGGAGGTTTTACGGTTTTCCATACCTAACTAACGTCAAGAACACGCCGCTAGACACTATTGTCAGCTGGATACCATGTCCGACCAAGGCAAGGAATTTCCATTACAGTTACAACTTCTAGTGATGCGTATTGTACAGGCGAGCTTTGCAATAGAGACGGAGGGATCTTTTGGTCACTCCAAGATGTAACAACTATTTTCTGTAGACATATATATCCATATATGGCGCCGGTCAACCGTTGAAAAAAGGAATCTTAAATCTTAAATCTCCCCGTAAACCATTCCTCGTGGCCAGAGAGAGAGGGCTTACCGTAATAGACCCACTGGGGACAGTTTAGGGTCCCCATAAGAAAACCCTTTATACCTAGGCAGTTCTTGGAAGGCGGGCATCTAAAAATAATTTACGCCTGAAAGGTGGCGTTGGAAAGGAATCCGGAGGCGGCTCGTCAAATTTTGCAACGGTGAAACCATAAATTCACCTGATGAAAATAGAAAGCACTGAGACGTCCGTTTGTAGGGAAAAAATCCTTAGGAAAAAGTTCCTGAATTTTCCAGCCTGGAATAAAAATGCCCGCTTCAACAATTTCTTACGAAAAAAATCCCCGAGCTCAAATTTTGCAAGTCGATTATCAGCGATCGAGTTAAGGTGGGCCTGCTCCAACAAATCTCCTTCAAATGTTAGCGAACTCCTCCAAGTTTTCCTCTCTTCTAGAAAATGGAATATACGGCATGCCAGTCTATAGTAGGTATAGCTACTATAGACTTTACATACCTACCTATATTAAAATCGCGAACCAACGAGCAGATTTGAATTTTTCATAATATGAAATAGTTTGCTAACATAATATGTTTATAATAATATTATTATGTTTACGATAATATTATTATGTTAAGGTCACTTATCAGCAGCAGTTTGCTTTTAAAGACAGCGCTCCACAAAAGCTCCTTTTTTGAATCGGTAAAATCGTGAGGGAGGACTGCTAGTCTTCCTCAATGGTTAAAGGCCAACCATCACACTAGAAAATCCTTCTAGAAAAGTGGTAGCTCTATCTCTAGGTGGATCTTACTTATTCCAAAAGCCCGAGGGATATCTTTTCCTACTTGTCCGTTCTCAACTTAGAGAACTTTTCCAGGGAAGCAAAAATGGAGCTTTTTTCAGAGTTTTTTCAGCATTCGTGACGTCCCATATTCAGTCATCCAAACATCAAAAATGCCGTTTCAGAAGGCTGCTAAGCGAAGTCTCAAATTGTGATTGATGGTAACACGATTGGTTATCTCTTGGGTCGCCACTCCCACTTTCATTAATACAAAACAACCTCTGCAGCACTCAAGGTTCTAATTATTTTCAGTCTGTACAAATAAACACTGTATTTTCCATGTTCGTACAAATTACAGAAAAATGAACTTTGAAATGAACCCCCCCTGAATGGATTCAACGTCCGAAAATACTTCGAAAATGACACTACACTCGATCTTCTATCCTAAATCCTTCAAAAACCCCTCCCGTAACCCTTTTAGCCTCACGGGTTTCAGTGATCGAACTGAAAACCTTGCGGGCAAAGGTAGATGGGCCGTTTCATGCAGCAAGGGTCCTTATTAGCGCAACATTTGGCCGAATCGAGTGGTTTTGGTTTATTATTCTAGGAATAATACACCTATGTAATCGCGACGGAGGTCGAAAATTCTGATTGGCTTCAAAATTTGACATTATACGTTTCAAGATGTCCAGATTCCAAAAACGAAATGGCCGTCCGCCGTCCGAGCCGTTTTGGACAGTACCTAGGAATTTTTTTTTTTTTTTTTTTTTTTAATCTGAAATTTTGACAAAATACTCGGTTTACCATCTATAATATATAATACTCGGTTTACCATATATACAAAATACTCGGTTTACCATCTATAATATATAATACTCGGTTTACCATCTATAATATATAATACTCGGTTTACCATCTATAATATATAATACTCGGTTTACCATAAATACAAAATACTCGGTTTACCATCTATAATATATAATACTCGGTTTACCATATATACAAAATACTCGGTTTACCATATATACAAAATACTCGGTTTACCATCTACAATATATAATACTCGGTTTACCATATATACAAAATACTCGGTTTACCATGTATAATATTTGTGTTGTATATTATACTATAAGTAGTTGTGATCGCAAGGTTTTCAGTCCGATCCTCCACTTAGTGGGGACTAAAATGGGGCTACGGGAGGGTTTTTTAAAAGGGTTTCGGTTATGGGGTGTCGTTATCAAGGTATTTTTCGACGTGGAATCCATTTTTGGTGGTCAGAACGATGCGATTTCACTGTGGGGATCTATGGGGCTACAAATTGGATTTTTGAAAGATCCCAGGAGGTAAAATAAGGAGGAGGACTTCTTGCAAGAAATTCAACACCTCATAGGGAGGCACTGCATGGTTCATGCTGAAAGGGACCTTATTCCGACAGCTTTTTGAATTTTTGACTTAAAAACTATACATTCCGACAGCTGTTTGCATTTTAAACCAAAAAACTGTACATTCAATAAACAAAAGCAATCTGGTTTATAACAATGGTTACCTACCTTGAGAAATGCGTAGGTTACAACATTTAATTGAAAAACACCAAAATTTTGATCGACTCGAATCGGAAAAAAATGCTTAAACACCCGTCCAGCATGAAACGATTCAGACGGAGAACCGAGTATTTTGCCAAAATTACAGATGAAAAAAATGTACGGCCCAAGACGACCGGGACGGCGGATGGACATTCATTTTTGGAATCCACACATCATGAAACATCTGAGAACAAATTTTGAGGCCGATAAATATTTGAAACCCCTTCGCGAAAACGGGTTTATCATAAACCAAAAATCCGACTATTTTCATGAAGGTTAAAAATTTGTTTCGCAACAATAAATAAGCACAACATCAGTATGGTCCCGTGCCAAATCTCTGAAGCAAAAAGCACGTTAATGAGGACCAAATTATCTTGGCAATTTCATCACTGAGAAGAAATTCGTCAGAGGGTCAGAATAACTGCGGTATGTACGGAAGCACGGGGAAGAGGTTACGCTAGAGGAAACCGACCTGTTGAATGTTTACATTCTACGGGCAAGCCGGTAGGCTCCAGGGACTTAAAATTTATTAACACCATTGTTTATTTTGGTGATAATGGATTTGGAGTAGGTAACTGTCGTTCGCCCGTTGATGGTTCGACAGAATTGTGTGCCAAGTTCAGAAACAGTGTGTCAGTTTCATTACCTATCTAGATTATACGCTAATTGCAGCCCACTGATAAGGAAAGGAGTGCTATGGGTTGAAGCAATTGATTTTAAAAACTCAACTTCCTATTTTTACTCCCCGTATTGCGCTAAGTCACCCTCAGTACCCTCCATTTACTTACCTATAACATTCATTTCCTCAGAGGTTAGTTCAATATTAGGTATTCATCATTCTACGAAGCGTTGATTGAATTAATTGATACAGAAAAGCATCAAACGAAGTCTGTAGAATGGTGCTTCACAAAAATTGTGCGGCGACTGGAAAGCCCGAAAATCATTTTCGATACCTAAGTACCAAATCCAAGGGAGCACCTAATGTTCTAAGATGCACCAGGGTTGTGTTTGTTTTCTTGTCACTACTTGGAACGTTGACATTATAATGAAAAGGAATTTGGACACTGTTGAAGTGATGGAAGTTTCACGATCTGTCGGTAGGTATCCGAAAAGTAAAAACAGGTATCCAGAGCAGGGTGAGGGCCCGAAACCTCACCTAAGGGGATCACTGAGCTGGGAAAACACTGATTTCACTTCACTGTTTGAAGGGGTGAACACTCGGGTGAAAAACGGTAACTCCCGGTACGCTTCCGTCACTGACAGGTCCAAAGTGCGCTTACCTGCGAGGGCAGAGGACACGAGAGCGAGCAGGATCTGGATGACTCCGAAGTCGGCCATTGCAGAGGTATCATTCCTGGAACAGGTCCCGATTGTACTGTGGCGAGCGCACTAAACCAGGTGGCATCACTAGCGGAAGGACGCAGGTAGACTGAAGCATTTTTCGCCTTCCCCGGCTCCCACCCGGAGTCCGGTCCCCCCGGTCGGGATGAATGAGTCAACAAAGACCCCACCACACTGTGGGCTCCTCCTTCCCGGCTCCAACCGACTATTCTCAGACCCGCTGAACCTTCTATACAACACTCTTCTCCAACATCTTATATGTGCCCCTTCATAATCTTTGCCAGAGACATCCACTCATGAGTTGAACGCTCTATGAAGTGCTGCTTCAATATCGTTGATCAAATCTGACATTAGCGGCTGAACCACACTCGTACTTTCCAGAGTTTAGCAACCCAAAGCCAAGAACAGTGTCGTTGAAACTTTCCACTCGAAAGATAAACATTTTATCATTTAATGAGTTACGTTTGTAAGCCACCACTAAACAGAATAGGATGATGATGAGTAGGAAGAGATACCTATTTGAACTTAGAAGGTCCAACTCTTGAAAGGACGCAAGCCTAGCGAGCCTGACGGTGAAATCGGTCCTATCGGTCAAATCTTGGGAACTTAGAAGTTAGCACTCAGTGAATCCCCTTTGTGAGCTCCCAGATATAAAATTTATATTTTTAAATCTTTATATTTTAAAATTTAATGCCTTTGTCTCCCACTAACGCTGAAAATGCACCGTTTAGCTAATCGACGACTAGGAATGAATATTGTTCTAGACAGAACAGTCCTGCTTTCGCGTGGAATGCTCTGTTGTTCTGAAGGGTAGGTACCCGGAAAAAACTCCCGTCGTCAAAAAGTCAAAAATCTAATAGGTAATAATTCAAGAGTCCCATTTGGAGGAGCGCAAGAACAGGATTCTTCGTCCAAGAATACCTCAAAAACGACACCCCACTCAATATCAAGGCCTAAATCTTCAAAAAAAACCTTCCTGTTCATGCGTAAGGACAAAATTTAATTTTGGGGTCGATGAAATTTTTAAACCACCGTCGCTAATACATAGGTGTTTTATACCAGCAATAATAAAACAACAAACATACCTACCAAATTTGGTGATGACATAATATGTCATGACATGGATATTATCCCACAAAGTGTTTGTGTTCAAAATTAAAAACAAGTCTTCGGAATCAATCCTGGCAATCCTGGCCCGGGTTTTTTTCCTGCCAGTTCCAAATCGGGGGTTTTATTTGTTATCCGGGAGTTTTTTTTTTTTTTTTTTTCGGGAGTTTTTCTTCGTAGAACCGTTCCGAGGACCTCATCTGTCCTATTTTACGCCAATTTGTTCGGTTCTTTTTGTTTCTGTTTTGTTTTTATTTTGTAAAAGCGGGATAGTATTTCCCACCGGAAATATGGTGCTTATACCGGGGAGTTGAAGTGAATAAGTACCTACTGGAACTGAGATCGAATCACGGAACATCCTTCCCGGGGAAGAAAATTAACGATTCAGGAAAACCGACGACCTATTGAATAACTACAATGCTTTAGGGATTTGCTGAACAATTGGCATTTAGGGTTTTATTTATTTAGATTTTTTTAAATTGCCATTTGAGGTCTGTTAATTTTTTGAGGTTTTGAGTTTTTGGCGTCAATCAACGCGTCTCCTCTACTACCTATACAATGTATAGGTGTTTGGTTAGCAACAACATATCATGATGTTGCTAACCAAACACCTGAACTCTCCACATGGCTTTCTCTATGGAGATCGTCTTAACAAATCAAATAATCGATCGAACAACGGTCTATGCTACGAGAAAAATTCTCGTAACACAGAGAATTATTCTGAAACAGTATCAGTTACTGTTTTTAAACTGTTTTCGGTTTTTTCTCTCTTCTGAAACAGTTGCAAAAACTAACATAGACCCTTAGGTATTGTTCGGCCGAGCTCTTCTGTTGACATTTTCATGTCTTTACTTTGGCACACAACCGAAAAAAGCGTTACCGACACCCGTGGCAACCCGGAAACTAAAAGTGTTACCGAAACCCGTGTAAACTTTTAGTGTAATGATATCGCATCACGAAATTTGTAACTAAGTAGCGTCTTCTGGTCATCAACAAACACAATAAGGTGAATAATAATACGAAGACATGAAAATACGTTTTTCATAGAAATAAAAACTTAGTTACTTCGTACTTATGTGCAACGTTTCTTAGATTCTCTCATTTTAGCCTCAAAGATGTTATACTTTCGTCGGATGTACTAAGTTGTTTTCATGTTTGACAAAGATGTGAATGTTCCTATTTTGGTTATTTTCAGACCAAGACTGAGTAAAGTGTAATTTAGTTGACAATAGCCTAGTTTTCTCGCCGTTTTCCTGACAAGACTAGGATTGATGTTATTATATATAATAATCGTTAATAATGTTATTGTATATGAATGTAATAATGTATATGAAAATTGACATACTTTTAGCCCAGAAGATGCTGTGTCACACCTTAGCAGAAAGTACAAAAGTTTGGGAATAGTTTTAACCACTTTACTTTTAGAACTATACCTAGCTCCTTCATGTAGGAAAATATGACATGATACAATATTATAAAAGTAGAGATGTATAAAAAGACGATTTCAGACGAAGTACCTAGTGTATTTCCACGATAAATAAAATAATAACTTGTAGACGCGTTAATCGTTATTAAATAATGACGATTAAACGATAACGATTAATAAATTTTATTATACGCGTTATTATTCTATTTATCGTGGAAATAGATTACTTCGTCTGTAATCGTACTTTTATAGGATGAATTCCCACTATCTCGCCGCATCTACCTTACGTTATATAAAGACTTTATAAAAACATTTTTAGGGGTTTGAAAACTGGTCACTTTATCCACTATAGGCATTAAACGGGCTGATGTTAGCAATGAAACCACCAGATAATGAAGTAACAGTATCCAGACTGATCCAAACAGCAGCTCATGAGCTTCCTATCAATCAATTTACCTACACCATTAAATGTTGAATTCAAGGAGCATAAGTTCCTATTAGCACTTAGTAAGCCTTGTTAACAGGCACGTTAGGATCACGTATCCTTTCAAGAAAAATAGTATTAGGTATTGAGATACTAAATTTCTACGCACGATAAGCCTATTATGGCTTGTGACCATACGTCTTTCAACGGTGCAGTTTTGTGCTCTGATATGTACAAGTATGATTCATCCGCTTATAGTGACATAAATGTTGATTATCTATTTCAATCACTACTTAGGTGATTGAGTGGCGAACAAAATTGAAAATCGGATTGTGTGTGTGTAAAGCCGGGGTTACTAATCCTCTCAAAGAATAGGCAGCCATTCAATCATCCCGACACGCCGCGGTGAATTTGCAGCTTTTGAGGCTTCGTTTCCCACTCAGATCTGTACAGGTCTTCCAGATAATTTCCATTGTCCCTTCCGAAGCGAACAAAAGGAACGCTGGAATGGGTTTTTGTTCTAATGCGGGTTCTGCGGCGTATTTGGGCCGGTGTCGGGTTTCGTAGGGTGAGTCCACTTTTGATGTATAGGGGGATCGGTCACGGAAGAGTTGATGGCTTGCAGCTGAAGGGACTACGGAGACTTCACTTTGATATCCCTGATGGATAGGGTTTGGGGTGCGTGGTGACCTCGAAAGGAGGTCCACACACGAAATTAGAGGTAAGGGAATGAATACCAAACGATTTTACATATTTTGGACTTCGAGGTCTAAAAAACAACCTGCTGCCTGCTGGAACCCAGTCCAGTTTTTTTTCCTTTGATATTTCTTCTGCGGCGTTTTCACGTTGAAGAACGACTCTGTCAAACGGCAGAATCAGTGATTCCGAGAACAGCCTTTTCTTAATCCACGTGTGTCCCTACGTGAACGTTAGGCGTTGAATACTTGAATAACCCGGCCAGATATATTTAGCAAATCACGTGCGCATTCAGCAGTTTGGTCGGGTTTTCTTACGTTCTTTCCGCCGGGAATCCTTTATTCATGACTTCACCTTGCAAAGTGCTTGTTTTGATGGCCGTATGCCGATCGCAAGACCGCAAAATGTAGTTGATAGCTCTGATCGCTTTTTAAATGTAAATGTAATGATTTCCGATCGAGAATGAAGTGGCTGCATTGAATATGTAACTTTTACAATATTCTAAATGTTATTAGAAAGGCAATACCGGGCTTCTTTGCCATTATTGCCATGATCGCTGGTCTATTATTTTGGGTAACTATTGGCCCTGTACTTAGCCTTGCCCCATCGAATCGGCCGCTCCAATATCGTAACCTCTTATTAACGGCACCCTCCGACGCGTCAGAACAATCACGAAAAGTAGGGTTTTGTAGATGGGGATACCTACCTTCGAATTGCAATGGGTTGACCATTAGTCATGGGAAAACGACACTTGTGTAATATGAAAATAGGAACAACCCAAGGAACGGACGAGGAAGCGGGGGGTGCTGTCTGAATTATCGTCTCACCCTTCAGAAGTTGCGGTTACCATTTCCCATTGCACGGTGTGATTCGGCCTCCGGAGTTCTGGAGCGGTCTCTTCTGATCTCGTCAAAAATTACTCTAGCCCTCCCCTTCTTCCGTAGGAACCTGTGTGAGATGCCCCGTTCAAAATATAGCGTAGTGAAAAAAAAAAAAAAAAGTAAAAAAGTAAAAAAACTCCCATCGAACGGCTCCAGTGAAAACGCCTCGTGTTTGGTATAATTTGTACGGGCAGCAGAGCAGAGACAACGTTCATAAGAAATGTCGGCTTTGCGGTTGGCGTGAACTCTTCTCCCCCTTCTCCACACTTTCACAAAACAGCGTCGGTGGAAGGTTTTTCACGTCGAGCGCCATCAAAACCGCACCGTATCCGTTCCTTTCCCAGTTTTGGTTTCGATGTCGTTTTTCATGAATTCTAATCACAACTTACTCATTTTGACGCCTCTGATCCATTATTTTCAATTGTTTGAACCTCAAGAAGCTGATCCGGATACATTATGTATCAGTATGATGTAATCAGTATGATACCTACTGATTCTAGTATCGTCGGACGAGTTTTGATGACAGTGGGCATTCCGGATACCTACTTCTAAGAGCCTAATGTACAAACATTGGGCTCTTTGAAAAGGATTAAATTAAATCTTAGAAATTTTCTAAAAAAATATTATTAAATAATTTAGTGCTTAATATTATGTTTTAACATAATATTAACTTAACCCTTAAAAAGAACCACACCGATTTTCACTTCGACAATTCGTATAGCTACGTACAGGGCTGTTATATAATTTTTTGAAATTTCGAACTGAAAGGAGAGAATACTACGTCACGAATCGAACGTTGGGCATCAAGCCGCCATAGCGCGCAGGATGTTTTTACTGAACACGCTTGCTTTTTTAGCAACCCTGTTCACATCTTTTCACCTCAAAGTGAATTAATTCACAAAGGAATATTCCTTGGGTAGATTGACGAGAATTTGAGAACGTGCCTTAAGAATTTGAAGGTTGTTGACAAATGACTTGACGTTTTATGACGCCAAACGCGGTCTGACTCGTGGTAAGTTTGGCTAACTAGCATCTCCCAGACCAATCAAAAATGGATGAAAATGAGAACGTCGCGTCCCGCCCTCCAGCCAGGGAATTCAAATAGAGTGGTGTAGGGCTATTGCGATCCAAAATTTCAACAGTTCAAAGTTGATCCTCTTTAGCTTTCCTTTTAAAACGCTATTTTGACTTGAGTGAGTATGTAGCTTGTTTTACGGAGATTGCGTGCAAGCTTCAAGTTATTGAAAAGGTTTACTTCTCCACGTTTAAAAATTCCGACCGACTGCCGCATTTGCTCCACCAATTGGGGCATAGGTATGTGGAAACGGCCAGCGAAACCCGTAAAAACTTGAAGTTGTACTAATGGGGTAAATTCACACAACTGACAAAGGGGCATCGACTAGTCTGCTCCCATTTGTGAAAATTTGACAAGTTTGCTCCCGTTGCACCTCACAAGCCCCGTCAAACACAAACTTTACTTCCCACTTTTACAGAGGGCATTGTGATCCACATCCGATGCGATCCAGCTCTACAAGCCTTGAACAATAAAAAAAAAAAAAAAAAAAAAAAAACTTGGGACCAACTTAACAAACCTTGGATAGCTCCATTAAGCTTGGGACCGTTTAAGCAAGTCGTTAAAACCCTTGGGACCATCTTAGCAAGCCTTGGAAACCCTTATTCAGCTTCGCAACATAAAAAGGCGATTTAAGACGAAATAGTCTATTTCCACGATAAAAATATATAAAACTTGTAGACGCGTTTCGGTTGATTAAACCATCATCAGTACAATACAGAATGAGGAAGATGTGAGAAGTTACTTATATACAAAAGTGAAATGTGCCTTCTAATGGGCGTGGCATTAGAAAGGTGGCATGAAAGGAGAAAGGTAATGTGAAAGGCAATATTTGCCTTTTCACTTATTTGCCTTTCACATTACTTTTCTCCTTTCATGCCACCTTTCTAATGCCACGCCCATTAGAAGGCACATTTCACTTATGTATATAAGTAACTTCTCACATCTTCCTCATTCTGTATTGTACTGATGATGGTTTAATCAACCGAAACGCGTCTACAAGTTTTATATATTTTTATCGTGGAAATAGACTATTTCGTCTTAAATCGTCTTTTTAAGATGGATTCCCACTATCTCGCCGCATCTACCTTACATTCGCAACATATTTATATAGGTACCTTGGAAACAGTTCAGCTTGGGACGAGCTTAGCATGAAGAGGAACCTGTCTACGCAATGGTGACCCACTTGAATACTCACCCACCTCATCTTCCAACAACTCTTATTCTAGCAGACTCGACATGTACCGATCGCAGGTAGGGAGGATATTTGTAGGATATTCTATACGCCATCGCCGGATTTTTCTTGGTGGAAGCAGACTTGTATACCTACGCCCGGATAAAGCAGCTGACTGGCGGAAGCCTGCTTTTTCCAATAGGAAAGGGTCACCACCATAACTGAGTACCTACGCATTGAGGAGGTTTCCAAGGCAAGGCGCTCAAATGGCGCTATTAAATATTGAAATTTTCAAAATCATTTCCACAATCGCCCCATTCCACACCTATCCCACTCTACCCTGCTTTATTTTTCCTTAGGCCCTATAAATAATGGAGGCTGTTTTTCTGCAATGTTGACCCGTTTTCAGAACTTACAAAGAAGGACTATTTTCGGGAAAGAATTAATAAGTTATCATTCATCATTCAAGGAGCTCATTGATCTCAAATCCTATTTTCATGCTTAACCTCAGTTTAGATTCCGAATTTGAAGGATTTTGAATTTATTGACTACAGATTTTTGATGCTCTGGACGAATCCTGTCGCCGACAAAAGACGAAAAGGTATTACAACAGCTACAGCTAAATACTACAGTAGGTACTTCCCTAAACATGCTTGAAAAATACATTCACATTATAATTGTTTTTCTATCCGTGAAGAATACGAAATCTGGTTTCCGTGCATAAAACTGCCAAGAATCCCAATATATTGCCGCTCCAGAAATTCTTTAAATATACATACCGCGCTCCCTCGGGCCGTCACTTAATAAAGCAATCCCGAAAGGGAGAACTCCCATTAATTGATTGAAGAGCAGTAATTTTACGGCCCACTAAAATCCCGGATTACTTAAATACTAATGGACGCGTGGGACCAGTGGACGCTGGCCATCCCATACCAACACCTATCACCCATTTGGTATGATAATGGCAGTGATAAAATTAACCGGTTGGTAAAAGCATCCCTACCAGTTACATAAGATTTGAGACCCAACTCCAACATTCGAGACAAGCTACCTTTTTTTTTTCCGAGATAAAACAGGGAATGCACCGCGCCATTTACGACTGCCGTAATGGGATTCCGTCGGAGTCCTCATTTACGTATTTATTTGTGAAAATCTTTTGGATAAGAAATTGTGGTCTTGTAACTAGTGCGAGTCTGATTTAAAATTCAACATTGGCGGATCATTAAAATCCACACGAAGGGGAGCTATAAAAGTCCTTGGCGCCCAGGAAAAATTCTCAATAAGAATGTAAAATGGTAATTTTTACAACTGGTGAGTTTTGAATAACCCCAAAAGAAAATTAAGGGGTAACATAAACTCTCCATGTGGTCCACGATTTGTCAACAAGCACTCCCTCAACAGCTCACCTCTAGGAGTCCCATTTCCAGCCCTCCAATCCATCAACGGACTGGAGGTCCAGACGAACAATGCCGTACACACCCAAAAGGTATCGTCTTCCAGACTTCTGCATTATGATAGGACGGACACAAAAGGAACTTCAAATGGAGATTTCCATAACAGGGTCGTCCCACGCGGCTAGGATATTTTTCCCCTCTCAACCCTTTAGGGGAATAACGTAATCAAGAATACGTTCCATCTACGGGCAGGACGTTGAGTCAACATGTCGTCAACTGGAGGTCACGAGCAGGGTCGTGGAGGATGTGAGTCGGCGCCTCATTTCTCGAGTAGACTCACCTGAGACGTTCATTTGAGAATTCCATTCCGATGATGACGTTCGGCTTCTCGATGAGGAAAAATTCCACCTTAAAATTTGACTCAGCTCCTTGACAATAAAAATCGATTGTCGCATATGGCTATGATGAAAACGTTTTTATCATCGTGGTGTAAAACCTGGGTAAAGCCGAAGGACTGCATTACAGCAGAAACCGAGGCAGATGCCGGACCGTTGAGTTAGGATTATTTCCCAAGCCTGTTGGAACAATGCTTGCCAGGGATCGCGAGCAGTGCGACCCCGCGCGGAGAAAGGGGAAGCCTTCATCAGGTTCATTGTCCAGGACGGCCGCCTGGAATGCAAACCTAACCGACTGCAGCTATAAATTCCGAGTCCGCACAAGGGTCTCAAAGTCCTAAAACTCTCATAATAAACCTTCTCTCCTTCCTTCCCCCGCCACATCTTTAAACGATCCACGACGATCTTAGACTCGTCGGGGACATGATGTACACGCAGTTTGATTCCCATCGTTTCGAATGAGAATAATTCCAACCCAGACGGTTCATCGTACACGCAAGCCGTTCCACAATTATTACTAGGTACCCATCCAAGACCTACATTCTTCAATAATGAATAAAAGTTGTCCAAATCAAGCGTACAAGGATTATCGGTGAGTATATAGGGGAGTCCTTGAGCCCACAGAGGAAACCTACCGCATAACGAGAAAGCACAACCGATGGATCGTGTTCTTAACGACCGTTTTTCTTATCTGAGAAGGCCTCTAGACCGGGAACATCGTCGGGACCCGAAGTTCGAGATGTTGTGCACGTCTTGGCGAAGAGCAAGGTCAAACCCAAAGCGAACTTCTTTTGTTCTTGAGGACATTGGCAAGGGGTCGGAAAGAGGGCTTACATTGTACGCCGACTTTCAAAGTATCAAGACATCAGGGGACATAAGGAATGCCGGGCACAATTAGGGTGGACTCCTTTGGCCCTGCGTGGACCAAGACCTGTTGGATTTAGAAGGCCTCAGGAATACAGAATAGTGGGCCTACCACCCAGGCAATAAACTCTTATGCAATGAAATAATATGACTTACAAATTCCTTCAATTTTGCGTACTTGTAGCTGTGAGGAGGTTTCGCAAAATTCAATCATCTTAGGAGATGATTTTTGAACTGCTGCTCAATAATGTGGGGCTAACTGAGCCTACCAGCCGCGCACCACGGGGTTAACCCCACGAAGTCCAAAGGCCTTCCCAACTAAGCAACCTCTCCATGGACCCCAATGGAGGACCTTCATTTGCAAACAATACCATAATGAATTGCCTGGCCTGGCCAGGCCCTGCTCTTATTAATACTTGCGCCGCTACGTATACCTCTTGTCAATCAGAATTGGCCCTCTTCCCACGCTGACCACAAACGTCAATTCATCAACATCGCTACCTTCTCCTTACTTACTTCTATTCAAATCACCGGCCGTCTCTTTGAATGATGAAGACGATGACGTTGCGCCGTCGATCTGTTACCCCTTGTGTTTGTCTTGGGAGTTTGTGAAGGGAGTTTTTTGTGACTACCCTTGGAGAGGTTCTCGGATTACAAACATAACCGACTGACCACCAAATGATGTGAAGTTTCTAGTTCGTCCAGTCAATGGCTCTGAAAATAGAAGAAGCTCGAAGAACAGTGGAACATCTTTGGTGAGAGAGCAGTATCCATGGTATCTTCTACTGTGAAACTTCGGGAAAGGGCAATTACAAGGCCCAAGTAGGGCTACATTTGAGAACATCGATTGACCAAAGCTCTGTGGTGATTGTTCTTTCTACACTGCACGCATTTCAGAGAAACCCGAAGAAAAAAAA
Organism: Pilophorus perplexus; assembly: GCA_955831195.1. Classification (NCBI taxonomy): domain Eukaryota; kingdom Metazoa; phylum Arthropoda; class Insecta; order Hemiptera; family Miridae; genus Pilophorus; species Pilophorus perplexus. The sequence goes on from OY037008.1 coordinate 27,795,664, forward strand.
GCGGAAGCCCGCAGAAACAAATATTACAAATGACGTACGATCCCCTGGGAAGACAAAAAGGCGTGGGCTTCGGTAAGGCAAACGGGGTGCTAAGGAATGTTCTGTTGAGGGCATATAATGAGAGCTCTCGAAGCCGGGCGAGGGCGGACGCTCCACCAGGGTGTATAATTCTGACAGCCCCTTGTCCCGTCCATCCTCACCCGAGTCATTACCAAATGTAGTGGTTTTGTTGAGAAAGGCGCATCTCTCGCCACGGAGGACGTCAACAAAAAGAGCGTTTCCGGCTCTTAAAAGGGGCTCCTCCTCTTTTCCTACCCCCTTAAATGAATGTGATACCCCTCAGGTTTAGAGGGGCCCAGCGCTCTTTGAGGGCATAATGAGCAAAGAAGTTTTTCATTTTTTTCTTTAATTTTTCTTCGTCTCGCCGCCTTCCTCTCGGACATCCCATTATTGCAATAACAACACTTTGGTGATGATAGTCCCTACTGAAGTTTGGTCATTCACAGCTTCACAAGATTTCAAAGGCGTTGAGGCACGAAATCTATTTCTTTCGTGCCTCAGGTACTTGAAAACACATCAACGGGCCGTGTCATTCTAAACTTGACAACCCGGCATATTTATGACTCGAAAAAAGTGTTTTTTGTGTGCTGCCTATTTTGTTAGTTCGAGGCAGTCCAATACCGGGTACCAATCATGACTGCACACCAAAATTCAGATTATATGCATGATACTGGTAATCCCAGCGTAAATGCAAAATTTGATGTACCTAATCCTTTTCTCTGTTGGTATTATCCATTTTGAAGTTTGACAACATTAAAAAGTGATCGATGATAGATGTATACATAATGACTCGTCTTTTCTCTGGTAACCTGGGGCGAGCTCAATGACCATGAATGATATAGTTCAAACTCGCCCTGACGAACAATGGAGCGTCATTATTCATTGTGAGGCAAAAGCACTTTAGCCTCAGAATCTTAAATCTCCTGGCGCCAGAAACAGTTTCTTCGTGTCGCAGGAAAGAAATTCCATCGAGGGCGATATTCCAACCAGGTGTAACAACTTCAACGTAGGTGGTGATCCAGACTGGATTATCTAGATGCCAGTTATTGGATCGAATGTTTACCAGATAGAAAAAATGAATCAGTAGACGATATTCTGCTATGATTTTTACAGCTAATTTTGTCACCCAACAACCTTGGGACCGAATTTTCACTGGCCTTGGGTCTGATAAAGAACGTGATTGTTCGAAACTGGTATCCAGCAATAAGAATCATAGCAGAAGATCTTCTACCGATTCATTCTTTTGTATTGAACATCCTCCAGCGCCAGGCACCATCACGCATTGTTTACCATGGAGATGAAATTGCTCCTACAAAGGAATCCGTCTAGCTGCCTTATTGTATCGGGTGGAATAATTCCAGTTAATTAGTAACACTTGGATCCCATAAATTGTGCGTTTGACAAGAATCCGCCAGAATTCAAGCCTCACGAAGCCCAAGAAGATAAACAGGAATAAGAATCACCTCTTGCTCTTTTGGATATTGTGATAGTTTGAACTGGTCTTCAGCTGGAGTGGAGTCATCAAGCGGTAGAACTATTCTTCCAGAAGAAATGCACCTCAAACTTGTACGGAGTGAAGGATCCTGTTGCCGCCAAAATTCCTCATAGCGAGAGTCACAGCAGGATCAAAAAAGGTTCTTTTTAAAAGAACCACCCACGGAGTATATCTGTGCGCGAAATATGCGAAATCGGAGCTGTACCTATACGTTCAATGACTTAAAGTGCCGCTTTTCGATGAACCCGAACGACGACATTTCGACATACCTACTGATGATGTTGCCAGCTCCGAAAACTGCGCTTGAGAGAAGAAGGATATTAGGTTTGTTCCAGGTCTAACTGCGTCTGTCGACAGAAGTTGGACAGCTGTTGACAGAACCCGACCGCACATACATACTCGAGCTATCGGTTTCCGTCCAACGATCGACCTGGAACAGCAGTAACTGCAATAGAAACTGTTTCTAAACTGCGCATGTCTCCGGCGATTTCTGTCAACATTCCGTCAAATATGGAACAAACCTATTGCTACCTTTCCATCAGGCGTTGAAATAAAAGAGAAGAAGAATTCACTGCGTGAATTCAAAATTTACGAAGACTGATACAATTTTAGTTTTGTTGCGGTCTTGTTTAATAATAATAATAATAATAATATTCCGAATTTCTTGACCACTAAGTTTATCCAAGTCTTGGATAAAACTGGATTTGCTTCTCGAGAGTTGGTTCAAGTGAAAAAAGTTATTTTATGCCAACGTTTCAAAGTATTTGTACATCTTCTTTAGGACTAAAGTTAAACAGAGGAAACAACAAAATTGTATACATTTACTTTTGGTTACATTTAATGTAAATAGCTAGAAACGGGCCATGAGGCGACATGGTTTTGTAGGTATTGGTTTAATTACCTTGGAACGATTTATTGCTTGTTCAGATGTAGTAAATAAAGTTAAATAAACAAAGTAAAAGGAGTCAGGTATTTACTCCATCTGAACGAGCAATAAATCTTTCTAAGGTAAATAAACCAATATGTACCTAAAAACCATGTCGCCTCAAGGCCCGTTTGTAGCCGTGTAAAAATGTAACCAAATTTAACCAAATGTAAATGAGCCTTTTAGAATTAACGTCCTTAACGTCCCATGGTATCCATATGGATACAGATTTTCAGCTGAGTTTTCCCGGTAGTCATAACAAAATTTGTTATGACTACCGGGAAAACTCAGCTGAATACTGAAAACTCAGCTAATAGTCCTTGATCGGGCAAACAAATAGTCCTTGATCCTTTTGATGATCTAACCTGCTCAATGAAACCCGCCGATAGGTCATAAGTGCTGATAACAGTGATAAGACTGTTGTGAAAGTGGTCCCCCATCAACAATGCCGGTACCCCGTGAATTGGTGAGTTTGACACTGGTTATAATAATATTATAATGTTAATAATTATAATAATAATTATTATAATATTATAATGTATTATATTATAATACATATTATGTAAAAGTATTTTGTTTTCAAGGAAACCTAGTTCACATTCTATGGAAAAACATCTGCTGAATCGATTAGAATAATAACTTTTGCTGAATTTTCTCAGATTTGGGGGTAAATGAGTGAAAATAGTGAGGTATCTTTTTGGATACCTTGGGATCACCTTGTCGGCATGTGGATTCCATTTGGATCCCTTGGGAAGCAAGAGTCGGAAAATTCCTTCCACAGGTGTCCATATGGTGCCTTTGGGGTATGAGTGTCGTGTTCGTATTGATTTGTATCTTTGTAGAAACGATCTTAGACGGAAAATTTCCGTCAGAAAAAATAAAAATACATTTAATGTATTTTTATTTTTTCTGATTCCGATTTTTGGCTTTGCTGAACCAGGGCTCGCTTCGCTCTGTCTACCATTTTCTCGCCGGGGGGGGGGGGGGGGGGAGGGGGGTTGCTTCGCTTGGCTGAGCATTTTATCGGTGGGGAGCTCGCTTCGCTCGACCTATATGTGTATATTGATTTCATCAATAATTCTCATCTCAGAAAATTCGTAATAAATCATCTTTTCAAAAGGTTGATAGATCAGAGTAGGAGCCTAACCTACCAGAAGCCTCAACAAACATCATTTCCTTTGTTTCGGATTTTCTAAGATTGCAAGAGAACCATTGGGTCTACCGACTTCGTTTTGCGCTTGAATTAAAGTCAATTACATTTACTACAACTTTCCTTCCTATAACATCTCTCTAGGTGGAGGGGGTCCTGTCGAACTTTGGCTCGCTAGATAGTCAAAACCTAAAAATTGCACTTTTTGCGAAAATCGGCCAAATTTTGAAGTGCTGTATCTCGGCATCTATTGGACCTACAGACCTGCGGTCGCGCTCAAACGGTAGCAAATTTAATCCTCTTCAACAAACATATAAACTTTTTTTTACACAAAGTTGATAGTTTTTGAGCTATACTCAAAAAAGCAAGGAAAAATCGAAAATTTCTCAGGTTTTGCCTTTTTCTCCATGACCCGTCTCGAAATTTTGTTTGCAAACCTCAGATTCGGAGTCAGCACCTCAAAATACATAGCGAACCATAGAAACCATTTCTAAACCATAACTTGTTTCTATTTCACAGTATGGAACACCTAATGACTGGACTTAGAGGAGAAAAGACAGTAAGGCGTATAATTTTATGTAGGTAGGTTACGTAATTTGTGTAGCCAAAACCCTACGGACTAAGCCTAGGTACCGTTTGTGTTTCATGCCTTTTATTTATTTGTTCAAAAATATATTGAAGTTCATTGATACGTTCGTTGGTTATGTTGATAACTCCAACACTCCTGTCCCAAGGAGTGGGGACGGACGGTGTCCGTTTGGACACCGTCCAGCGACACCTCCGTCCCAAGGTATCCAAAAAGATACCGTACATAAATGTATCTGTATTTTCAAAATATGGGACTACTTTGACTTCTGGAGGGTACCATGCATCCTTTTTACCCAAAATTGAGTAAAAAAACAAAAACAAAATCAGAAATTTTCCAAAAACTAAAAAAGCTGGGACGTTAAGGGTTAAGGAGATGTACAAATACATTGAAAAGCTGGCATAAAATAACGTTTTTCACTTGGACCAACCTTCGAGAACCAAACCCAGATTGTAATTATAATTATTGATTTGGAAACTCAGTCGTTTGGTTAGTTGCAATTCATTTTCCTTAACATGGACCATCTTGTTCGAATATCAAACTTTGAATTTATTGGCACTCATTCCGCAATCCTTCAACGTTTTCTGTTTCTCTCACTAGGTATATTTTATTCGAAAAGATCGCGTAGAAATTTAGTCATTTATTAACAGGGCAATTTGTAAGATGAGATTTTCCATCACTTTCATACGTTATCTGTTCTTGAGCCATTTCTGCAAAAAAAAAAAGAAGAAAAAAGTTAACTTATTGATCGTTCCCGAAGGTGTAGAAAGTTACCTACCTACCATAGTTAGGGGAAACCTGTGATTTGAAGAGGTTATGTTTCCTCTATCTTCCTTTCAGAAATGTTCCCTGGGTGACATTAAATTGCATTCGTTAATGAAAATTTGATTCATCGACTACTGAAAACGCTATCCCGAAGAAAGTATGAGCGATCTCTAAAGTGTATGCTAGTGAGTAGACTTATTAGCTGAAGCAGCCCACCAACGGAGTCCTGGTTTTTTGTCTGTCATCAGGTTACATCCAAAACCGCCGATAGCGTCGTCAAAAGGTGAAACATTAAACGTCTTCACCAGCAGTTAGCGATAAACAGTAGTTCCTGTTTCCTCCTGGGGCTTCCGGTATCCGGGGCACGCGCGGTGTAATACGGTAATCCGACAAACGCTTTGTGCGGGTACCGACAATTTGTCAAGTGCCTTACAAAAGTGATGACTTCCAAGGGAGAAATGATGGGACCACCTACGTTATGAGAATCGAGGATGAAATTGATCCGGTGGCCTTGCTGGCTACAGCCATTTTCGAAAGTGGTGGCCGTTGAAAAAAAAGCCTAACTTGGTATTCTTCCCTGGAAAACCCCTCACCGACGTGAACTGCTTCATATTTATCCCTGAAGGGGAACAAAACAAATTACTTAAAAGAAGCAACCGGTATCAAGTTGGAAGCGCGAGGCAGACTCAATTTCAGACCATCGTTGAAGAGGACTTGATTCCTTGCCGGGTCGACTTCCATGTCGATCGCTGAGGGCTGAGGCCGGCTCCCAGCGAGAAACAGGTTCTTTAACGCCTTCACTTCAATCAACAAGAAATTAATTGAAGTACCCATCCACGGCCCCGACCTTCCCGGGCCCGACAGAAGAAACGCCGTGGCCGCCGGGATATGAGCCGGCCATCCGCAATGGTGGAATAAAATCAAAGCGAATGAACCTTACTCATGTGCTAAAAAAAAGTTACCATATTAGCATTTTTCTTTCTGAACAAATTGTCTCAACTCTGTCAAACAATTTCCCGCTAATAATCCATTCCCAGGAGCGCACCAGATACTCTGAAATTACTCTGATTGAAACGCATTAGCCGAAGCCACGAGAAAAAATTGAAACAACGCCGTTAGAAATTGCAGCTAATGCCACAAACGGTATTCAAGGCTTCGCCCTCTAACCGCATATTGGAGAGCGAATTCTCGGTTGGGTTTCCAACGGTTAATGGGTTTAGCGGTCGGGGGCTATCTTCATCAACCATCATGTTTACCATCATTGTTTTCCATTCCGCTTGATTTATTGATGAATAAGAAAATAGTGATCTTTGAACCCACTTTATGAAAATTCCTCTGTTACGAGCACATCCTTCTTTAACGCTTTCCTCAACACGCAGGCTATTAATCAAGACCGACAGTTTGAAGGCGGACATAGCCATAAAATATGCCATTTCGGCTGAAGAAAAAAATAAAATAAGGATGAAAGCTTGCGCGTCTAATTACTTTACATAATTATTACTCGTTTTACTGAAAAATTATAGGTTATTTCCTGAGCTTAAGACAAATTAGCTCGGTGGTAACATGCAGAAAAACATTTTGCAACTGGTACTTCATGAGGATGCACGAAACAACCCTGGATTTTCTAATTAAGATTTATATGTCTTTAGTTGTTTTTATTCATTAAAATTTGAGGAAGAAGTCGTTGGGACTTTTTTTTTTTCCTGTGGTGTCCTGAACATAAAATTTCAAAACCTGACTGGGTGTTAAGCAGAGTTGGGCACATTTTTATTTATAAATAAGATTGTAAATTCATTCACATCATGCCTTGTTTGTAAATGTGAATTAATTCATACTTTACCTATTTGTACTGGTTTGTTGGGGATACCTTCTTGGCATGTTTCAGCCGGGTGCGTAGTGGGGCGACAGAAGGTTGAGAGTGAGTCTATACTCGTTTATTGCCAAGCTTTCGGCCAACAGGTGCCATCTTCAGAGTATTTGTTAATTTTATTATAGGTGACATATCCGCGCTATACACTCCTCCGACGGCCGCCACCGGCACTTCTAGTCACAGCTCACGTTAAATTCCGGCCATCCAAATTCACTCAATTTTTTCAAATTTTCAAATTTCCTTTCCGTTTTCCCCGATCTTCCGACGTCGGAGTTTTCAATAAAAAAGAATAAGGTACACATGGGAGTCTGCGATAAATGTGTACACGCAAATTTGTATAGGTAGGTACTTCAAGGTGCCCAGAGAGAAGGGAAAAGGGAATGTGCATCCTTTTATATGAGGGTAAAGATAATGTTTATCCTTTCATATTCGTATGATGAGGAAAGATGTAAAGGAAAATTGGGAGCAGTTCCAGGTAAACTTAAAATTGCTTTATTCATCCGAAAACTGCAAGGCGCGTCTTCGGTTATAGACTGAAAAGTATTCATCAAGTACGACTTTAGTGTACATAATTTCCATGAATAAAGATAGTTAATTACCATATAGATGAGCAAAGTGTGCCGGTTAGATTGAGATGCTCGAACGATTGGGATTCATACATTCTTATTACCATTTAAATCGAAGGGATGCGTGAAATACTGTTTGTTTGCGGCACTTTTCGGAACATCTTTTCTAATTTGACTTTCCAAGGTTTAATTTGTTAAGGCTGTTTAATAGTTGTAATGAACTCTGTCCGATTTTGGTTATTATTCTTAGAAAAGTAAAATCGGGCCCGCTGGCCAGGCCGCTTATGCCGACAATTCGACTAAGGCAGTTGTAAAAGTGGGTTCCGATGCAACTGCGAACTTAGGGAGAAACCATATCCAGCATGGCACCTCAAGCACGGATAACGCACGCATATTATGGCTCCTCTAAGTTCCCTCGCCACAGTATCCTGACAAATCAGGTAAGCGAGTCCTCCGTATCTGTGGCTGTATCACCTACCTGGTTAGTAGATCACGACGCTAATTCGTGTTATGTCCAAGATAGGGATATTCCCATACTCCCTATCCTTTCCTCCAAAAACACAGGCGGGAAAATCGTGGATTAACGCCTGAGGCTTCCCGCCAAACACACAACATCTAAATTAATAAACTTAACTTCAAATTTAGGTAGGTACACAAAAACTTGTAGGAACACCTCTCACACCCGCTGCGAGGGGGTCCCACACAACGTATTCGTGAAGGAAGTCACAAAATTTGTGAAGTGACAAAATTAAATTTTGATCAGTTTCAAGATTAAATCTTGACCTTTTATGTTTCATGATGTGGGAATTTTACTGAAAATTTGAAATTTTTCAATTCTATTCCCCTCTATAGCCTTGGCTTAGATCTAGTTGTGTCCTTGAGTTTCAAACTCCAATCAGCCAACAGGAGTTTTTTGCTTTTTCAGAATGTTGAATTTTTCAATGGTTTATTTTATTGATAGAATTAATTGTTTAAAAATTTATACAAAATAATAATAACCCTTTGTGTAGTAAACACCTTTATCTATATTGATTTCAGTAATTCTTTCAACCAACCCTCGTGATTTTCAACTGCTGAGACTGACGTAGTTACGTGACGAATCGACCCATTGAAAATGGAATGAATAGAAAATAAAACGCCTAGGCAGCTCACTGAGAATGCAGAGACCTTGTACCAACACTTTACGTAGCAGTTCATGCAGCAATTAACAAAGAAATAGCCAGCCATATCCTTTCACCGCCCCTACGATTAGCCCCCAGCCAGCCAATTATTATTATTCGACTCACTAACTTGTAAAAATACATGTGCGATTATCCTTAACAACCTCGCAATTTTCGCACGAAAGAAATTTTTACTGTTTCTAATTACCAACTGATGACTGGATCGTTTTATGGTCTCGTATCCAAGTGTAAAAGGAAATGGCAGAGGAAGGTGTATTCTCTTATGTTATGAGGGAATCGTCATTCCTTGCTGATCACATTCCCCCAAAAACGGTCACTTGGAGATACGGATCGAACAATTCGCACATCTGGGGTACGAGTGGGTGACGGCACCTATTAACGATACATTAAGGAAAATTTTCAGGCATTTTCGCTAGAACTCTCTTATTTATCAACCGATCCGTTTCTCTCAACTTTTTTTATGCTCGTCTGGATCTTTCGAATAAATTAAGTCTATAATTTCAACCAAAATATAAATATGTAAAGCATTAAGATACATTTTACGAAAGTAAGTTTTTTCAACAGTTATTGACAGGTGAAACCCATTATTGACTCAGAAGTGAACCAGTTATTGACCGGTGGAAATCAGATTAAGATTTAATCTAGTAGGTATAGGAATCAGTTACGAACCGTTCTCAACGAACAATAGGTAGGTATATAATATATTATATTGCGTCCGAGTCTCCAAAGGTAGCGGAAGCATTGTTTTCACTTACGGGATCGAAAAAATTTGTGTCTTCCAACAGTAAAATTTCCACTAGAATTTTGCGTTTCAGAGCTTCCTGAGCAAATGTGGTTCCGTGTCTGTCTGTCCGTCCGCAGGTCCTTGTTACAGCGATAACTTCCACAATTTTGATCCCATATAAATTTTATATCGACGATTGTCAATCAGCGGAACTCGGTGCGCAGGCGCAAAAAGGTGAATCGGGTCAGGCGGAAGAAGTTAGTTGTTAGGTCGGTTTGTTTACGCAGCAACCGATTTCTAAATAATCTCGATTCGAAATTCCAAGAGGTTAGATATCCCAAGAAAACTCGAAGCAGTACCGCATTGCCACTATGTGTAGGTAATTTAAAAATTTAATGTTAACAATCCGTACACTGCTCCGTAGTTAGCTTTTGTGCTTTGAAGTTGGCTGATCTTTTTAACTTGAAACTCTGCCTGGGGGTACATATGTTATTATACCAATTGGGGGGTGAAAATAACTACATAACAAATAAAGTAAGGAGAGAGGAGGAAAAACATAGGTACAACGTGAGACGCTTGGAAGACGCCTGGGTTGCCCCCATGGATCTCTTACCATAGGGACTCAACCTCCCTTCGACGAAACATCCGGAGAGGGGGTGCGCCTCTATGGTGGGGCGTACAGTAGTATAATATAGGTACTACTGTATACTATTAATAATAATATACTACTTGTCATATATTATATTGACAAGCACCCCCTCAGGGACTTTTATCGCATTACTTCACTAGTAGCAGTAACTCCTCTCTTCTCATCTAGTGTTACCTCATTCCTTGTGTGCAATACATTAGCAATACCCCTTGAAATTAGTTCAGTTCAATACAGGTTGGCTCCCCACAAATGTGAGATCCGCCTCAACCGTTCTTTTCAAAAATGTATTCAACTACCTCCACTCTCCATGAGACATGTAGGCACTACACCAATGTTATGATATAACTCATATTATGAAGACCAAATGGCAATTCCATTTTGATTTGGAGAAATAGCGGTACATCTCAAATCAACCGCTCTTGCGCAAGAGCGGTTGATTTGAGATGTACCGCTATTTCTCCAAATCAAAATGGAATTGGGTTTCTCCTACTTTTCCATCGCAGCAGTGGAGCGCTCCACTGCTGCGATGGAAAAGTAGGATAAAACCCATAGAATCATCTGATGATTTATGTGCTCTTTTGCAGCGAACAATATAGATATCTTCAAACCGAAATTGTCTCGTTGAGAGCTGATGGTATATCTCAATACCGCACATACTACTCTTACCGAGGATGTTCGCATTGTTTGATGGACAATATTTTTGAGTCGTCATCGTTGTTCAGTTCATCAATGTTCATCGTGCCCAAGGTTGACGGGCCATGATTGAGAGAAAATACGGCCATGAATCAATCCAGGGGAGCTATCAAGAGCAGACGCCCATACAAAAAGCAGTTTCAACCTCCTCCGGTAATTAAACTTTCAATGAAACGAACCGAACCAGATTTCTCGGAACAGCCTCATGCGAGCTCAAGGCGGGGTGCCCTTTTTAGATCAAATTGTTAAGAGTTTTATCGGAGGGTGTTTTTTTTTTTTTTGTTTTTTTTTCGTTTGGTGCCGCAAGGTGGAAAAGCTCGCTGTAGGTAAGATAGAACTTTCAATTTGTTCACGTCGATTGAATGTGGTTTCTACTTGAACCATTTTAATTTAACAACTCATAAAATTTTGATTCTATATTTTGAAGGAATGGGACAATAGGATTGTAGTTAAATTTTTAGACTAAATACGTTTTGACAGGAGCCAAAATCTACGAATTTTATTAAGTTTTCAATTGGTTGGGACAACCATTTTCCCAAAGTAACAGTATCATTGAAAGTTTCCAGTTCACCTGATTCCTTTCAATTTGATCCGATTCAGCGGCTGTGGAGGGAATTTTAATGTATGGGAAAGGCATTGGAAGATAGGTGGAACCGGTGAAGATATGGGGGAACCAGGTAGGTGGACTAAGAAGAAAAATACCGTCCATCGTCCATATAGGGTCACTAAGACAAGAAGCCGATGAAGAGGGGGGACCAAAATAATTAGCTGGTCTTGATCCACCTTCCACTTATCAAACCCGCCTTTCCGAGGCCGATGGCAGGTTAGGGCCAGAAAACCAGACGAATCCTCCGCCGAAGGAACCCCCAAAGCCTTCCGAGAGAAAAGGTCAAAGAACTCGGAGAGATCCAACTCTTCCCCTCTTTATCCTTTCTTTAGGTTCTCCGGGTATGAATGTTATTCCGACAACGACACCGCTCCTCCTCCGGCCTATTATTATATGTACCCTCATCTTGCAGCATCGGCGAATGTTACCGTCAACCAGCGGACTCGGTGGTCGATCAGTGTGACAGCGCCACAATCTTCGGCAAACGTTAAATGTTTGCCAAGCCGATCATGTCTACCTAAGGAATTCCCCTTTCTCTGTGGATAAGGGTTTCGTCAGCACAGTTCCAACTTATGAAAAATATACCGATTCCTTCGACCAGCAAACAAGTCAGTCTTGGTTAGTACTTGCACGGGTGGCCGGTTGAGAAGGCAGGTCACCGATACAATAATAATTATTGTATATAAATAAAATTATTGTATATAAATATAATTATTATATTCTGCGTTCAATTGGATGGCGAACTCCTCTCAACCCAGGATGGAGAGGCAATGGAGAGCGATGAGCGCCAGAACGGTTCCTTGTAATGGCTGATAGGCAGCAACCATTCCGACGAAAATTAGGGGCGGAAAAATCCCTCGCTTCACGGCATTATAATTTTCTTTTCATTCAACTAAAACAGTCTCTACTGCGTATGTACCGTCGTTTTGGTTTCAATTCTCCCTGCTAATCTTTCTCGATGTCATTTTCTCACTCCAGACCACCTGCTGAGTGAAATCAACTCTACACCATGGGAACGGGAGACCTTTACTGCCCGGACACACCGTTATGTTCGTCAGCAAAGTGGCAATATCCTGTTTTATGACTTGTTAAGGTACAAAAACCCTCAAAGAACTTTCAATCTTCCATCTCCATTCAAAGTGTTCCACGGTTCGACCTGGCAGACTAATTTTATTCTTAACGAGGCCGGAAGATTCAAAATAAGAATAAAAACATATTATGTTATTTTCTTGGAGCCATCTAGATTGGGTGAGTTCAATGAGACTCCAGCGTTATCAGGTTGAACGTTGAGGTCGTGTTTTACTCCGGGTCATTTCAGCTTTTCAAAAGACCAACGAGAAGGATTATGAAGTAAAAAACGCTGCAAATTTTACACAAGGGTTTATTGATCTTTGATATAGGTTAATTGTGCAAAAATTAATTCTGTGTCATTAAGAAAATATTTTGAAAAAAAAAAAAAAAAAATCTGTACAATGTTTGCACAGATGTCGAAAAATGGATTAGGTATGCGCCCAAAATTACTCGGAAGACGAAACCTTTTTTGACCTCCTGGGATCCTTCAAACATTCCATTTGTAGCCCCATAGATCCCCACGGTGAAATCGGATCGTTCTGGGACCCCCAAAAATGGATTGGACCCCCAGAAATGGAGTTTGACTGGACTAGCATTCAAGCATTCTCAATTCCTTTCCTTATTCAAGGAAAGAAATTGAGAAATCCTTTCCTTATTCGTTCTCTCCCACGAATAGCCTCCTAAACTCCCCCAATATCGAGCATGCCCCAACAAAGGATTGAATACATGGAGAACTGAATATGGCATAATTTACGGGTCTTTTGACAATACTGGATGTCGGCTGAAATCAATCAACGAGACCATCACTGACTGGACTGGAATGGTAAGATGAAAATGCAGCTTGGTGAAGTCGTCAACCTTCAATCTTTTCAAAATATGCAGAGAATTGAACTGAGAGCAATTAGCTTACAGCATTCGAGAAGACTTTTTTTTTTACTGCCCATATCCCTCAACATTAGAACCCCTTCGAATTGATTCATTTTCATTCCGTTCATTTCAAAGTCAACGAAGAGGACGCGATATGAATTATTGACTAGAAGGCAAACCGCCACCGGCCTTGATTTCCATTATCAAAACACCAAACCGCAATTTTTCCAAGCCCGTTTTCTTTTGGGTTTGTCGCGTACGAACGTACGGCTTACAAATCGGATGTTTGCGGCTTTTTGCTAGAGCCGATTTTCCACGGTAAAAACTGGATCGGGGCTTCCTCGTTATTTCTTTGGCTGGAGGTAGGTGATAACATTAGAATCGAACCTGCAGATTGTTATGCAGCTCTTGTAGATATTATTCCCAGGCGATGCCGCTTGCAGCAAAAGAAGGCCGGGCAATAAAAATAATGAAAACAAGAATCCCATGTTCTTCGACGCCCAGTCTGCTGGGCCTGCACATGTCGTATTATTTGATCGAGTTCTCCTGAGTTCTGCCAGTCGACTTTTCAAAGGTCAAATACGGTTATGTTGAAACCTATCGAATAAGATTTGATCAAAATCATATTTTTGCGAACTTCCCTTTGAAGGCCCCAACTGAGAAAGCCCAAATAGGGAGGTAACAGGGGCTTGGCCATAGAACTCTCGCAAACCGAGTCGTAAATAATGAAAAAGCCACAAGTGTAGCACTATCTACAAATCAGATCTGACCGGACAATAGGACAATCATTTATCTGGCCACAGGGGAGTAAGTGTACCGATATTTACACCCATCTTGATAGTCGAAAGAACCGATGGGGGCAACAGGCTGGAAGCCTCCTCTATATAATTTAGCCATAGCGACTTTCTATATGTCAGCCGTAATAGAGCCTGAATACAGTTAAGGCTTGAAGCAACCTTACAGTTCCTCTTCATTATAGCTCGAGGCGACTGTTAGAGTGCGGCGGCCGTTTTGAGTACAGTTGACTGCTTCTACTCCGCGGACTCAGGGTATCAACGTCTGAGCAACTTAATTGGACATGCGAGTGCTTCAGTAACTTAGTCTGCGAAGTGTCAAACCTGTACGTGCAAAACTGGCGAGTCAGCAGGTAGATAAGGGAACGAGTTGGAGAAGAAAATTTCCTATATTTAATATAGGAACGGTACAAAGATGGTTGATAGATGGGCTTGAAGAGGGGCTTGATAGATTCCATTACTGAAACAAAATCTGGTCATTCCCTCAGTTCTCTCATTTGATTTATTCTCGGTGGAAGGGGAGGTCAAATTCATATTAAAATTTGTTTCATTTGTCTTAAGACTTAAGGACTTGCAGACATGGAAAAGATTTCATGTCTTCATTTCAAACATGATGTTTTTTGCCGGTCGATAAATTCGATGCATCACTCATCAATTTTGTAAGGTTAAGGGGCAAATCTTCAATTATCACAGGTGCTGTGCATCAATTCTAGAAAATCGTCCACAAAAATCTCGATTCAGGCGGTGCTGCACCTTACTTTATTACGGGTTCGAGGTAGCGTTTTAAAAAAACCGCACAAATGGGTGTGACTTACCTTATAGTATGCAGATGTAGGTATGGTAAAAATCGGCAGAACACTGGAGCTCGTACGTAGGCCATAATAATCAATAATAAAACGACAAAAATCACTGAAAAACCCGACACTGTTGTGGCTTCACTGGGTTTCCCTTCTATCTAGGTTTCTATCTAAACCACGGAATAGAATACATTCTATTCCGTGTATCTAAACGTTAACCACCTTCCCAGCACAATGGAACGACTTTCATTTTTTGAATTAAATCCCCCTAAATGTCTAGGAATAAGCCCTGTGCGACGTAAGATCTCCTTCTTTACTCCGAAAATCTCGGAACTGCCGAGATCAACCTTCACCTCCGTAAAAAAACGTTAGTTGCGATGTTGTTGTCCTGGTAAAATGAGAGAATTTATCGAGGTTATGGTGGTACCCGGGTTTTTCCTCTACCAAACTCTCATTAGCTGGGAGATTGATAAACCCGCATACTTGTCCATCATCTAAAATTTAGATTTTAGTAAATCTTGATTTAGTGGGAGCATTAATAACCCCGCCCTATGAGTGGGATTGCGCTTTATGAATGTCGGAGTAAGCTTGACATTCATATGGGACTTAATATTCCTTCATTGAGCAATGCCCTAACTTAAAACACTGTTTACACCTCTCCTGACTGCCTCGATTGCAAAAGTAGGTGTAGGTTATTGTTAGAATAGTATCGTAGGACGTACAAGAGAACTGAAGGGTGGTCTTGGCGAGGGCCCAGTGGGATTAGATCCAGGTCCTCCACTGTGATGTAGGATCGACCAACGAAGGGGGTGACAAGAGACGAAACGGTACTGGTCTCCTGGAATAAATTGCCAATGTAAACGTGGAACAAAAAAAAAAAAAAAAAAAAAAAAAAAAAAAAAAAAAAAAAAATCTAAAATTTTTCCAAGGCCCTCTAAATGTTTTCAATTAGAAAATTTTTACAAGAACTTTTCCTAATTTCTCAAAAATCTAGACAGATAATATCTAAGCTATAATAGATAATATATATAGCATATCATGCTGTTTCGCCTCACGTTTTTAGTTCTTTGCTCGTCGCGTCAAAGCGATTTCACGGCGGTGCCAAACTGCCGGCGTTGCGACTTCCCACCTGACACCTGCGTGCAGCCGGGTTTTAATAAATCGACAACACAAAAAAGTAATTACTTCTTTCAACCCCCCAAAACGATCTCATTTTACACTTAATTCAGATTTGCTATTTATACAGGGAAATATTAAATTTTCTATCATTTTTGAGGCGATTGCAAAAAGGTTCATTCCAAATGGTGCCTGAGGCTGTGTTGAGAGTACGACGCTTCATATTTGTTTTTCTTCCAGGTGGCTGTGCGAAGTGAACCTTCCTGAAGGAGCCTTTCAAATTGGAAACGGCGAACACGAGGGAGGCAGTAAAGAGTGGTCATCATAGTAAACAATTAGAAGTAAAAGAAGGGTTCTAGCCATTCAAGAAGCGTCGTAGAATGGCCAGAAGAAGGAGAGGGATTTACGAAGGAAGAAGAATGGAGGAAACCCGATGAATTGGAAGGGGTTCGTAATAATAGGCCTCGTTCCCTGAACTGATAGACAAGAACGGGAATGACACGGGAGAGCTTAGTCGACACTGCACCGGCCATCTACCGTATCATATTTCTCCGAGCTATTGTCTACCTTGCACTCCCTTCATGACCTTAGCCTGTTAATATCGTCGAGATGAGGTCCGTTTGAAAGGTGAGCCTTTTAGTGAGAAAAAGTTGCCCCCACCGAAAGATGACACAATTGTCGTTTAAGGGGTTCATCACTTGAGAAGCCGCGACTGAGTTATAGAGTTACTGTGTTATTAGGAATTAAAGAGAACGCCCTATAGGCAGTGGCGAAGCGCCCAGCCTTCGCTATATGTGGCGATGACTAGTGAAACAATAAAAAATATTTAAAAAATATATATATTTTTAATACAGTTTGGAGGCGAGGAAGTTGAGAGGCGAGACAGGGAAGTCTAAATTGAATTAGCACGAAAGAATGCTCCCTCCAGTAAACGTTTACCCCCACCACACAACAGAATCGCAGCGAGGGGTTGGATCCCCCAGGAGACTCATGTTCTGGCGTTTGGCCCCCACTCCCTCTTTCCACTCTTCCTATAGGAATATAGGGTTATATATAACCCGAGTACATACGGTTATCTTACCTCGTTTTCATTGTAGTGAGAGTATTTCCGAAATACCATTTCGTCCAAGCCTGTACAGATTTCAGCACTCTATTTCCATATTTCCGAAATCCTTGTGTTGTGTTGTACATTGTGGACTTCACAATACCATGCGGAGTCTATGGAGTTGGTTGGACTATGGAGCAAGAATTTCTAAAGCTTTTTCAAGTACAGTGCGGGGTCGGCTCCTGCCCAATTGCGAAAACCAGTTGGTTAACACAAATAAAACTCACTTTACTTTTTTTGTGCTGCGTGTTTTTTGTGAGCAGGGAGTGTTCTCGTATGAAAATTACAAAAATCGAGGCGCGGTATGCTCGCTAACTATCAGAAAACTATGAAATTTTACATTTAATGTAAAAATTTCGACAAAAACAATAATAATTATTATTCGACGGTAAGAACTTTTTTACTAATAAATGAGACTGTTTTCCAGGGTCCAGTAGGTAGGTATACGTAAAATAAGATTATAATACAATCTTATGGAGAGGGACAGCACAACAAAATATAATCTTAGGAGTAGGTAAGTTCGGCTGGCATAGTGTGCTAATGTAGTGCTCCTTTCGACTATTTTTGCTTTTAGGTTTTGGTTAATTATTCATGGAATAATACACATATGAAATAGCGACGGAGGTCGAAAATTCAGATCACCCTCAAAATTTGACATTATGTATACGTTTCAAGAGGTCTCCAAAAACGAAAGGAGGGTGGGGGGTGGGGGGGGGGGCTCGCTTCAACGAGGTCTCCTCTTGGTGGGGATTCCAAAAACGAAATGTCCGTCCGCCGTCTAAGCCATTTTGGGCAGTAGGATTTTTTAATTATTTTAATCTGAAATTACCTACGACAAAATGCGTGGTTGTGCCAGCAAGGTTTTCAGCCCGACCGCTCCAACCCATGGGGCGCTATGGGGCTAAAATGGGGCCATGGGAGGGGTTTTCGGCTATTGGGTCGAATTAGGTGACGTTTACGAGGTAATTTTTGGACGTAGAATCCATTTTAGAGGGTCCCAGAGCCATCCAATTTGACTGTGGGGATCTATGGGGCTTTCATGGGGCATACAAATGGGACGTTTGAAGGATCCCAGGAGGATAAGACGTCGTTTTCCGAGTAATTATGAACGCAAATTTTTTTATTATTTTATTATTTATTTATTTTTACCTATTTTTTTTTTATTTTTTGATATTTTTTTAGGTCCAAACATCAGTCCAAACATTGTATGTACAGAAAAAAAGTTTGCTTTTTTAGATCTTTTTAAAAATAACTATTAGGTAGGACCTACCTATTTTAATGACACAGAATTAATTTTTGTACAATAATTGTTAACCCGCTGTACTGAGCTTCTTAGGTTGTATCCAAAGCCATTTCTGGCCCATTACAACCTTTCTCGTACCTTCTGCTTGCTTTCTTCCCCTAGGGGAAGTGCACTTATGTTTCATCAAATTTCTTGTTCTTGATCTTCAGCACTCCCCTAGGGGGAGTACAGCAGGCCCTCCTGTCACCTCCAGCGTTAGCCGCACCATTCTGGTGCGCCCGGGATGGACCAACGTGGAGGTAGGTACCGGGTTTTATAGGACGTCTTGTTGATATTTAAGTGGCTCGAAATTCTTTAGGACAGGAGTCATCGCAGCGGACCTACCTACTATTCCACCTCTTCTTGTAACTTGTGGTGTTCGGGTCGATGGTGGCTGCAGAATGCAGTAGAACGTACCTACTCTTCTACCTCTTCTTGTAACTTGCAGTTTTCGGATCATGGGTGGTTGCTCTCTCCACGTTTACTTGTCTGGTGGAGGGCGAGTACTTCTATAAAATTTCCTCCCCTCGCTACAACTAATACGACTAGCCTAAGCAAAAATAAAAATCTGAGGACACACATGATGACGCACACATATCACAGATTTCTCCATATCTATCCTCATTCACGCACATTTCGTTCACTTCATACATTCTAGACCAGTGAGACGGGGAAAACCCCACCCGTCCCGCGCCCAACCCTTCCTAAAGTGACCCTCCTGGTACCCGTCTTGTAGAGCTTCCCGTATTTTAGGGTTTTCCATCGCCCAGAAGGGCCGGACAGCCCCTAAAAATTAAAAAAAAAGGGGAATCAATAAAATGCAAAATTAATAAATCAAATTCAAATTAACCTAACAGTATGCTGTCTCGCCAACCGGTAGGTCCCCCTCCCCTCCATCCACATTTGCCTCCTAGCACATAATAATGTTAACCAATATCAATCCTTGTGTAAAATTTGCAGTGTTGTTCCTGTGGTGAACTTACTTGCGATAACTTGGGAAAAATCCCACGCCTCGCCCCTGCTATCCTTCAGGATAACCCCTCAAATCCCTCCCTGACAATCTGGCGGTTAAAGATGTTTTATTCGTTGACGGCTTCTATCACGAACTCTTCGATCGCACGGCAATCTCATTGATCCGCCCTGTTTGACCCTGAACCGAGCGTAAAACTGCCAGTAATGAAATCTCTGAGAACACATCGATTGTTGCCCCTAGTTGAGACCAACCAGCCGCTAACAATGGCGAGATCTGAAGGGACATAAGTCGAGGTTTTTTCTGGTTTTCCCCCCCTAACCGTAACAATTGCGCCGTGAAAAAAATCTCAACAACAATGTCAGCAACTGCTGGAACACCTTCATTCTTGCAGTCGTCTGCCCAAGTCGTTGGTGAGGCTGCACAGGAGAATCTTGCTGGTAGTCAAAATAAAGCTCAATCGTTAAATCCTTTCTCACAAACACGGCAGAGATCGATAAAAGATGATTTCTCAGCGGATGTTATGCGCGCAGGTGCGGTCTTAGTGCCTAGGTACTGCAAATTTTTGAAGTGTCCTATGTCTGTATAGACATAAGATTTAAAGAACTGAACGACAAAAACGTTCAATGACAAACGAATTTAAAAAACGATATAGCTCTTCATATAACGGAATTTAAATGTAATGTACCTTCGTGAGATTAACTACCATGTCAATGAGATGGGAAATCCTCCGAATGATTGTTTAGTAGAAAAACGTGGTCTCATGAGCCGGTTCAGTTTTTTTTTCACTGAACGGATCTGCTTCCTGTCATTCATCAGAAGATTAGGGTTGCGAGGGTGTTTGAGTTTCGTCGCCGGAATATGAACTTAATTAGGCGCAACTGTTAGCCCGAACAGGACCCTCCAGAAGGAACCTGTAAAAACGTTGTTCATTTGATAGAGATTTCTATTTTATGCCTTTCTGAAATATTATCATTTTTAATCATAAAAGCAATTAAAGAACGTTTAGGTGCCAGTTTTATGTTTCTGTCCGATTTTTTAAGACATTAATTATAAACAATTATGGATTACACTGTTCCCCAAAGATGCTATGGACTTTCATGTGAACAATTAAACGGTGAAATGAACTACAAGTTTTCGTACGGAAACATGAATTATTATGCAGTCGTAAAGGTTGACTGGACCTCCACGTACAACCTGGTTGTCATATAAAACCGTCTCGGCTGAGAAGGATTCAGCGAACCGATTCCCGCCAGCGAACAATGAACCATACCGTCTGCCGTGATTCCCAGTGCGATAGAAACTCCCGGGGGGGGGGGGGGGGGGGGGAATGTAAAAAATGCGTTCAGGGCAGAATAGTAAACCTGTAACATCGGTTTACGTATTACAGCATTTACATGGGAAGCTTCGGAATTTATGAAGAAGTTGAAAATTTGCATAAAAACCTCCTGCTTGATGATTGGAGAGGTGCTCCATGAATGAGTGCGGAAAGGCGTTCCGGAGACTTTCATGAGGTGTACAGAGAGCAGATGCACCGCATCCTGTCTCGGGAGAGGGACTTGGAATGCGAAGCCGTCACAAGGAGATGAAGGAGGGTATGTTTTCCATAGTACAACAATAGGCCAGAACGGAAGGCTCGAATGTTATAACCGACTGCCGTCTTCCCAGGAAAATGAAGAATGAAAATGGGTGGCTCGGATAGGAGTAGGAATGTAGTAGTTACCTGAGAAACACCGTGGACAATAAAAAAAAAAATCCACATCTTGCATTGAATAGAATCCACATGAACCTCTTGTGTCTACAATGAAATTCATTGAGAGAGATGAGAAATCCCGTGAGATTTCGATCTTCCGGAAATTTTAATGAAAATCGTCATATGAATGAATTGATGATGCCGTACAACTAGAAGAATACCGGAGGAAATGGATAAAATTCTGCAAATTTTACAAAAGGGTTTATTATTGTTTGATATAAATTGAGAAAAAATCAATTCGATAGCATTATTGCTAAGAATTTATATTTTACTATTTAAATTTACTATTCAAAAAATAATTTGGTACTTGAATTATTTTTCTTTCCCATGGGAAAGAATGCATCAACGGAGAGTTTAATGAAAGTGTCAAATAATTTAGGCGAATGAAGACTTCTCAAAATTAGGCACTGGTTAGACATGAAGATAATATCATGCTATGAAGGTTCAGAATGACCAAATTTATGTTTCAATTGACCGAAATATTAGTGCTATCAGTAATACTCAACAAGAGCTTGTGGTAACTGAAAAATGAAATATAGTGCTGGGCGTATAAATGATCAAGACGCGAGGGGTTGAAATCCAGCCATTTGCTGCATCGTCGTTCCAATAGAAGTTATAAGTGTCTCGCACGAATGTTATAAATTTTCAAATCGATATTCCAATATACTCTTGAACAATCGGAACAGAGTTGATATTCACCCAATTCTGCAATAATCCCGACACGTTTTTGAATATAAGCCAATAAATTTAATGCCATAAACAGTCGCAATTGACGCATAGAAGTACCAGTACTGAAAACAATGAAATTCTGGTCAATGGTATATTGAAATTCGTTTTATCATTCATAGTAATGTGAATAGCAAAAATATCTCCAACCCAATCATATGATAGTGCACATATGTGCTCTAGCAATTTTTAACTAGGATAGTAGGTAGGTAGGTACCTATCTTAATCAAATTTAAAAAGTTCGTAATTAGAAGACTGCAGTGGATGAGGCTTCTTCTTTCTCGTAGATACAAACAACTCCAGCTAGTACAGTGTTCCACTTGAACTGTGAAATGGGAGGGGGGTATTCGTGTTGGATGTAGGGTCCGCATTGCCAGAAGAATCAAAGAATCAGAGAGAAGCTCTGGTACATGGAGATGGTACATGAGATGAGTTGGGTGTTGTTTTCGCAATCAATTCTGGCGGTGTTGAGAGCGAAGACCTTACAAGACAAGAGCGAGCGATGATCAACAAGAGAGAGCAAGGATCCCCAACAAGTAGTAGGTATGTAAGTATTTACTTGAATACCTTATCAGAGCCACTCAAGTATCAACCAACACGGGAACTGGTCCAAAATGCTTCGCATTTTTTCCAATCGCAAAACGTTAACTGACCCCCGAGCAAATAGCCTCCTAGATCCATTAGAAATGAAATTAATATAATAATGCACCTCTAGAAACCTTCTCTCCCGCTGACTCTAGCTCCAAAGCTCACTCAGTTGATCAGGGTGGGTCCTCAGGTGGGTTTACACGCTCATGCCATTTGCTCAACCCGGCTGGCACAAGTTGGTCGTGTTAACACGTCCTTGTGCGAATGTGTTCTCAATTTTGTTTTTTTAATCGAAATCATTAATTTTTAATAGGCATGAAGAGGAGCTCCTATGTGTGACGGCAGTTTGTTAATTAAAAAAAAAATAAGTGGCTTAAAAAAGTGCTAAAGGTCGAAAATTGAACGAGGAAGGTTGCTCAAGAGGGACAGCCTCTCCCATACTAATTTAATCATGGAATTGAGAGCGGAATGTGATTCACACTCCAGAAGAGAACGGATGCGCCCGCGCGGGATCGTGGATTTGGCTTGAACCGCGGCTACAGTGTACAGACTCTACAGTGTAGAGTCTACACGCTCCAACTTCACTCATCCCAAGTTCCAACCTCAAGCCGATTTCGGCCCGAGGCAGATTTTGCACAAGCCAGATTTTTGGCTTGTGCAAACCAAATGGCTTGCGCAAGCAGCGTTTACATGTTACATCGTTTACATCGTTGCATGCATGCAACGATATAACTCTGGAAACTGGCTCGTGCAAGCCGGTTTGTGCAATGGCATGAGCGTCAAGCATGCGTGCTGCCTTCAGAAGCTCCAAATTTCAGCCTCCAATACCCAGAGAAGAAGCTCCAGAGCTCACACAGCTGCAGCTTCTGATCATGATCAGAATGGAAATCGAAGTCTAACCCCGAGATGAACAAAAAATACAATTTAAACTATTTTTTATTTTTTCGACGTTTTTAATGCGCACACTCGCGCACGATCTGACTTTAGAATCTCATTCTAGGGTCCTCAGTGAACATACAGAAAAAAAAGAGAAAACAACTGGGGAGAGACCCTCGTGAGAGTGAACGAAACTCGACATGAAAATGTCTTTGATGGACACGCTAGTTTTTGTGTAATTGTTCAAGTTTTCCTCTTCTTCGCTTTTGCGCTGATTTTTTCCAAGTCTTATCATACTCACACTTATAAATAGGGGGCGGATTCTTAGGTAATAACAAATTTTTTCCTGAAGAATTGAAAGATACCAATCCGTTTCACAGCACAATGATTCCGAAAATGCATAGTTATTTTGACATATAAACGCACATATTGGGGTTAGTGAAATATTTAAAGTGAAAATGTATAAACACATTTTTTTACGTTTAGCATGGAACATGCTTTAGCCTTCGACTAACTTGGCAAAAAGTGTCACATTTTCGGGTGACGAAACCGTGGAACGCCGATGAGTGACGAAACTTTCTAATGATTTCCGCTTGCTTACAACGGAGCCGTTGCTGGGGGAATGAAACATCTTTAGTTTTCATCGGACAGAAACCGTTCACCACTCGTTGGAAAGCTCTGAATTTATTAGACAAGGCACATTAAATGTTAAATTTAAATTATGAATTAAATTTTCTCCAATTTGAGTGTAGCTGTACGGAAAGCTGAGTTATGCGCATGACATCAAATCATTTTTGTTTACTAGTAAACAATGTTTCAAATGTTCAAATGTTAGTTAACATTTGACCGTCCACAGGAAAGTCTCCGAAAACGTTTAGTTGTTGTTTTTGAGCCATGTTGATCGTGTGGTCGAGTTTTTGACAAGCGAATACAGGTCCTTGTCGGTTGTTAACTGGTTGCTATTTTACAATAATATTGTATAATAATATTATACAATAACATTATTGATTCTTTAGCTGATAATATCATCACTATGATCACTATCACATCAATATCAGCTAAAGAATCAATAATGTTATTGATATAATATGATATACAATGTTCATTGTATAATATACAATATGATATTATCATATTATGTCAGCTAGGTAAAGAATTAATCGGCCAGATGCTTTTTTATTTTTTTCGAATTTCAGCCACCTTTTAGAATCACCAGGCCCCACTGTGCGGCGGACGGACGTTTCTTTTTCGGAATCTACATACACATCTTGAAAAGTATACCTAATGATAAATTTTGAGGCAGGTCATTTTGTCGACCCCCGTCGCGAAGCCCCCAAAAAACGCTGCAAATTTTCACAAGAGTTTATTATTCTTTGACATAGGTAAATTGGGCAGATATTAATTCTGCGCCATTAAAAAAATATTTAGAAAAATTAAAAAAAAATTTCGGCTAAATGTTTGGACAGATGGGCCCTCGAAAAAATGCATTTTGCGTCCAAAATTACACGGAAAACAACACCTTATTAAATAAGGTGTTGTTTTCCATGTAATTTTGGACGCAAAAATCCAAATTTTGGACTCCAGGTATCCTTCAAAAATCCCATTTGCTGCCCCCACAGTGAAATCGGAAGGTTCTGGGACCCTCAAAAATGGATTCTACGTCCGAAAATACTTCGAAGACGACACCTAACTCGACCCCATAGCCTAAAACCTTCGAAACCCCTCCCATAGCCCCATTTTAGCCCCATAGCGCCGCACGGGTTTTGGCTGAAAACCTTGCCGGCACAACTAGATGGTAAACCAAGTATTTTGCCAAAATTTCAGATTTAAAAAAAAAAATTCCTACTGCCCAAAATGGCCCGGCTCGGACATTTCGTTTTTGGTATCTAGAGCTCTTAAACGTTGTCAAATTTGAAGCCGATCAGAATTTTCGACCTCCGTCACGATTACATAGGTGTATCGTCTCAAGAATAATATACCAAAAATTGCAAGAAATAAATTCTACTTTTGAAGGTTTTCTTGTGTGTGTGCTAATTCCCAGATGGGGATCTTGCGCCTCTTTTATTGTAAAAGATTAGGTATCCCTCTCTCCCATAGCTTCAAGATATTACCTTTCCGCCTACGCGACAAAGTAACTGACGCACTCACAGGTTGTTAGAAGATCACATTAGAAGGGTTATTAGAGAAAGGGAAGTTTAGAGAGACGGCCGAATCTTTTACAGATAAGAGTCTCATTAATTTAACGGGTCTCAACTTCGATGCCCTCGGGGCCCGGTATTTGGAAGAACGTAGAGCGCACATCTTCCTGCCTCGACCCCGAAAAGGAGGAGGGGAAGGGATTTAAAAAACCTTGTTCGGTCGGGTAGGTTTCAATTTTTCTATTCAGATGAGCAAAAGTTAACGGACCGTCTTCCCTTGGGCTGATTAAAACAATCGTAAATATGGTCCAGGTCATCGAATCAAGACCAATAAGTTGCAGATAAACAAAATTAGTCGCGCGATTTTATGCGATGAAAGAGGTACCTATCTAGTTTGAATGTTTTTGGAACCAAAATCCACTTTTTGTAAAAATTATTGTATTTTTATTTAATATCTTCCGCATCAAACAAAACAAAACAAAAAAATTTAAAAAAACTGCTGCAAATGTTACACGAGGGTTTATTATTTTTTTGATATAGGTTACTTGTGCAAAAATCAAGTCTGTGTCACTAAATAAATAATTTTGAAAAAAAAAAAATACACTGCCAAGTGGACATGGCACATAGCTTCCTCGCGCTCAAAGATTACCCTGATATACTTTCAAATACATCCACGGGAATTTACGGAAGCAACAAGGTGACAAAATTAAGCACAATAGTAAGAACATGAGAGATTTCAGCACAGCCAGCTGATCAGGAAAATGCCCGTCATTTCAATCGTCTCTTGTACCTACCCCCCAGAAGGGCTCCCTACCAAATTTCAACGTCCAAGGGAGAACCGGAACGTTTTTAGCAGCGTTTTTCAATTTAAAAGGCTAGTCGAGCCCGTGTGTTGTCAAAAGTTCATATTTCGTTGTTTTTTCAAAGTTTATTTCGTTTTATTAAAAGAATTTTGAAAACTTCTTGGTGGTTTTTCAATTTTTGTAAATCTCCTGTTTCCGCCGTAGTGACTTTTCTCCAACCAGAGAACCAAGGCATTTTGAAGGGGATTCTGTTAATGGTGCAAAGTAGGTATGAGTCCTGGGAACTTTGCTCCAATTTTAAATAAAAAAATAAAAAAAATCACATCTGAAAGGTTTCTACGCTAAAGTGTGCTTTAAATATAATGTATCAAGAAAATGCAGAACAAGTATGTACTCGTTTGAAGCAAATGATGAAACTTGAAACTAAAATACTAAAAAAAAAAAAAAGAAGTTAAATAGCAAAGTAATCCCATGCGACAGTACACTTAACACGCTGTGCCAAGGATTTTCCATAATTTTACTCAGAGCATCAGGCAGGTTGACCCGCTTTCCAAATTTTATTGGCAAAAATCAACATTTTGTAAAATATCCTCGCTATTTTTGTGTATTTGTCATAACCGAGTTTCCTTGGCAGAAACATTCAGGCACAATCTCCTTGACAAAAAAAAACCAAGTCAAGTAGAACTGGAGAAAAAGCTACATGAAGTCGAGTAGGTACTTTAGAAGGGAATTTCATCAGTGCGGAAAATATTTAAACTACCGTTAAGAGTTAATACTTTGATGTTTCGCAAGCACTCCTGGATGTTTGAAAAAAACTGCAACTAAAGAACTCAAGGCAGCCTGGACACAGTATCCATCTCTTGCAATTAGAAGTCACCCGACAGGCGATGGGCCGATTCCTGGCTTTGTTTCGCTTTATAAATTAAGGCAAAGGCTTTTAATAGGGGAAACCCCGACCGGTGGTCGTTTCTTATCTCCATTACCGCGGGTACCCCACCTACTTGGGGATGAGGGGAAAATGACTTCAGGGGGAAAAAAACTGGCGAATGAAGGGTGGACGAGGGTCCGGATTGGGAAGTCGGTACGGGTAGGAATGCCGAAGGCTCGGGACCTTGGATTTGTTGCATTTACACTCTTTTAATTATACGAAGCCTCCTTCGTCCTTCATTTTGTGGTAGGTTCTCTCTCGAGCAGTAAAACAGGGCGCGAGTATCATTTTATCGCAGCGCTTACAAAATGTCGCCGTCATTCCCTCAGATAAATTTCCGGGATAGGTAGGTACCTGGTTACTTTGCTGGCTAGGGAAAGACAAAATTTGTCTGGTGGTGTTAGGCTCATTGAATCGCGGAATTTCTCATGATGAAGGTTCAGCGGCTCGTGCAGCCCACAACGCCAAGGTACCTACTTTACCAGTAGATTTACTCATCGTGGTAAATCTACCCCAGTTTTCGAGGTAGGAGGACAATTAACAGTGAATCAGTCCAGAAAACGAGCACGGCGTGCATACGTAGTTCAATGGTCAGTCATCAGGAACAGTTTGCCACGAGCAATTCGTTCAAAGATCCTTCCTAAAAACGCCTGATGATGGGCTAAAATCCGAAACTGGCCCCACACATTAGGCGTATCAAAATAAAACGGTGTGATTGACAAATCGGTCGCCCGACCTTGACAGCCTACCGGTTTGCTGACCTCGAGGATTAGGAAAAATAATTGACCCCCGCAAAACCATTCCCAACCAAGTAGGTACCTACTTAAGTTTTAATTTAATTAACTGCCTCGATTAAGGTTACCTTGCAAGGAAATCCGAAATTAATGCCATCGGTGGATGGGACGAATTTCAGTAGGCACGTCAAATACTGCACCAGGTTTTTCCGGCTTCAATCTTTTGTAACAAACGTAGGTTCGACTATTCGGCAAAACCCGGCCACATCAAAATCACACATCTTTCGAACAAACGAAAAATAGATAATTTCGACTACATTGAAATAGGGATGTTGAAAAGTATCGATAAATATCGATAGGTATAATATATCAGGGACAAAAAGTGCATATCGATATAATATATCGATATGTACTTATATCGATATAATAATAATATTATTATATCGTAGTATCAATACTTTTTTCCAGTATCGGCGCCGATACTTTTTTTTATCCCTCACATTTTATCATATTCACAACGGCTGAATCCTGAAATCTATAGATGTAAAAACGTGAGATTTTTTTTTTTTTTTTTTTCAAGAAATATTTATTGCACCAAGTTAATTCTTATTAGCAACATATTTTTGACATACATATTTGACTGATACATCAAACTTAGATAGGATCTACTTCACTAAGTCTCTGTCAATAATTGTGATTATTAAAAATGACTCTTGTAAACCGCACTTGGAATTCACTAAATTGGATTCGGTCGGGCCGTGTAGCCACAACCAATCGCCAAAAATAGGCAATTCTTTCCAATTTGGCTGAAAAGTAGGATTCGCTCATGTTTCATCCCCTGTAATCTACGAACGGCTAATGCAAATGAATTGACTCAAAATTGTTGCGGTGAGTTTTTGAGGGTCCTCAATGAATCTCTACAACCTCAATGAATCTCTACAATTTCACCACCCATGGAAGTGAGGAACAATTTAAAACGTCATTTTGCCAAGAACTGGGCCTATCGTCCAATATTGATGCGCTTGTGTCGCATGCCCTGTTCAGCAGACCCGAAAAAATGACCTGGGATTTTGAACGTTGAATTGAATTGTGGTCATTCCTGTTGCTTGAATTTGGAACTTTAGGAACAGGACCTGGTGTAAATCAGGATCTGTGTCGATGATCTAGTCATTGTTCTAGTAGTGTATCAAATTCCGCGGAAGTTGCACTTTTCCTAATGCGCAACTCATCCCGAATTCAGCCTGACCTCCACCCCACCCCAAAAACATAATATGGATATTATCCATGTTAAAAGTAATTAATGCTCACTGGTAGATCTAGTGGTAGGATCCATCCGCGTGTTGCCAGTTCGACCATAATTCCACAAATGTTGCACATGAATCAATCATTTAGGTACTGAGTCCTTGGGCAACGAAAGAGTATAGGAATTGTACTAAAATATAACTGCTTATTATACAAGGGGATTATATAACTGCTAACAGCTAGATTCGCTTTTTAAGGTACCTATTGGATATGAAGATTAATTATCATAAACAAGTCACTTGGTTCGGTGATCCGAGAGAATAACCGCTGCTACACAAGCCCACCTGAGGTTGATGTCCTCTAATGAAATCGATTGAACTGATTGATAGATAAAGCAAAAGGCACAAGAAAAAAAAAAAAAAAAAAAAAAAAAGACAAACTACTCTCGAAATATCCTCTCGAATCAAATCCTTGTTATTAGCATTTGGACCTCGAAGGCTCCAGCCGGACTAAAGATGCAAAAATCTCAAGCGTGGAAAACAAGTAGGTATAAAATATTCATTAGGTTCATCGGGAGGTGGGACAGGCGAGGAAGAGGAGAGGCCTCTAACGAAACCGGTTAGATCAAATGGTAAAAGAAGGCAGGATAATGATGTGATGCAAAGATGAGCGGCAAGAGGTCGCGGAGGCTATTCATCCGTTTCGTGGGCCCCTTCAGAAACGTACGATGGTTTGTTTGGCTACGTCCGAAAGTCGAGACTTCCTCACGCCCACCAGACCGACAAACGCAACCCCTACAGCCCCACAGATGATTTATAACCCGTACAGAACCTTCCTATTCTCCCCCTTCAACCCCTTTATGACCTTATTTTAATTAACGCTTTTCTTCCCATTCCATCTCTTCTTCTCCGGCCCGTGTTTTTTCTTCGTTTTCCTTAACCGGTCAAAGCACTCATGAAAGCCGGTCTATTAGAATGGCAACCTCCGAGCAAACCTAATAAATGAGTAACGCACTCCGGCCAGTCGGACGTGTTCTTTATTTTCGAACACCTACTCACCTTACAGCCTTTTCTTAAGCCCCTGCGGAACAGTCACTGCCCTTTCTTTTGAGCAGGACTGTTCATCATCTCCTGTCCACCTGTAAGCGGCATTGAAAACGCTGGACTAGGTTTGAGCTGAAAACATTTCAGTTTCAAAAATCTATGCCACTGCTGTAAAGCTCTATTAAAATTTTAACTAGGTACCCTGAAGTGGGTGATAATAATTTTTGTAGGTATGTTTACAGTTACAGAAGCTGTTTTTTTTTCTTTCTATCTTAAAGAGCTACTGTTAGATTTCAAAGAGTCTCATTGTAGGTGTAAGAATTGGAAAATTCAACATTGTGTAGGTGTTCAGTGAGCGTACGTGAGGGTGTGTTCCTAAAATGGTTATTTTTTATGGGTGGTGTAACACCACTGGTGTTCAAAGTCACGCCGCCTGTGTTTGGAGGGATGGGAGAGTGATGAGCCGGATTAGCTTTTCTGGGGCTCTCACTCGAAGTGTCGA
Source organism: Pilophorus perplexus (assembly GCA_955831195.1). Taxonomy (NCBI): domain Eukaryota; kingdom Metazoa; phylum Arthropoda; class Insecta; order Hemiptera; family Miridae; genus Pilophorus; species Pilophorus perplexus. Next base: position 27,826,270 of record OY037008.1, read on the forward strand.
TGGGTACCATAGTCAGCTGCATAGGCTCTTGATGGTGAGGCAAATTGGGCGAGCAGTGCGTTTTCATTGGAGTTTTCCTGGCACTTTCTCCAGCGGCCTCAGAACTGCTTCTGATTCTCTCTGACCTTCCGGCAGACGAGGATCAACAGACAGACCTGGGTTATCCACGTCCGAGCTCAGGGCATTCGAGACTATTAGTTCCAAAGTTGGTTTAGCCTGTTTTGAGTCAAACTCGGTAAAACACGAAAAACGGTTTGACGGTAGTTTTACCCTCAAGTCGCACATTTTACGGCTTCTTTTCACAGATTGGGCCTCTCCGGATGAAAACCTTTCACAATTTTGCCTAAAACTCTACTCATAGATCCACCTCGAGGTGGAATTCAATAGAACATTGGGACTTAACCACTGTTGATACCAAAGTTTGGACGTACGTAAACAGTTTTGTGACTAAACTTGAAGCATGTACTAGTTTTGCAAAATTTGCTCATTTAATGAGATGCTGGGAACTAAATCCGTTCAGTAAAACTGATCTGTTTTGAAGGTAAAAGTGAAAATTGAAAATAATTGAAATTAAATACCTTAATTATAGTAAATAAATTTTTACCTCAATCAAATTTTTTTCAAACACACGTAAAATAAAAAACTTGAAAAAGTGGAGCTCAAAAATCCTAAAATTGTTGGGCTCTTGTGATGTCCAACATTTTGAGTTAGATCCGGAGCTCGTCGTTGTCTTCTGCCAGCAAAAGCTCATGGCCCTCCTCAGCAACAGCATAGTCTTGATTCCCGTCATCCAAGTTCAGTAGGTAGGTACTCTTGAAAATTTCAAGATTATCAATCTCAAGATCAATTATTGACAATTTGTTAAATAATCATAAGAAGACTATTAAATTTTAATAGTCAAGCAACTGAAGGTCCCTCCATGTATCGCCAAAATTTACCTTGGTCAATTTTATTCTTATTCTCATAGAATGCGTTGTGAAACCTTCGGATGTCTTGCAGGGAAATATCTTCACAACGGATGGTTTTTTTCATCTTATGGATGCATGAAGATCTGAAAAAGTAGAAATTTTCTATCAGATAATATCTGATAGGAAATTCAGGCTTTACATATTATGTAAAGCCTGAATTTCCTACGCCCTACAAGTTAAGCACTTTTCCCTCCTTGGTTCTCACATCTTTCTTAACTAACAAGGTTTGAAAACTACAATACTATAGACTTGCTTGCTTAACTCTGGGCTGCTTCTTGCTTCCTTTTCCAAGCATCTGGATGGGCATTCTTCTTTCTTTCCTTACCTTCCTTCAACTGAGGAGGTTCAAAAATGTCAATTTGTTCATCAAGTGATCAATAAAATTGCTCTCGGAAGAACAAAAAGCAGAGGCACAGAAACGACAAAAGAAACACCGTGTAAACAAAATACCCCACAGTGACAACAGACTTTGAACTCACACTCTGAAGGCAAGGTACAGCAGTTTGACCCCCTTTACACAATAAAAGTTCCATTCCAACAGGTTGGATGAAATTCGAAGGTTTAAAACTAGTAAAAGACCGAATCCTTACTCTTAGCATACCTACCTTCTAAAACTTTTAATAATGGTGTAAGGATAGCATGGTTCCTAACCAGTAATGGAACCAAATTAGTGGACTTGACCAGTTTTGAGCCCAAAATCTGTGATATCTATATATATATATTTATTCAAAACACACACAGTGGACTAAGCCACTTTTGCCTCAAAAGCACTTTTCAACCTTGAACACAAGGGGATCCAACTACCTACTTTTGACGAAAAATAATACCTATCGCCAATCGATTCCTCATTAGGAGAAGAAACCTTAGAAATGGCATTTAAATCAAATTTCAAAAATGGAGCCAGTTCTGGAACTAATGTACTTTTTGGACAAATGGAATTTCATCCAAGTGGATCAGACAAGGTTTCACCAGGACCTCTGCTCTGGTCTGGGGTTTCACCCTTTCCAGCCAAAATAGAGATGCTGATCTCAAAGATGGGTCGTAAACATACCTACTAGCGCGAGGACGAGCTGGAAAAGATGGGGTCCGTTTTCTGGGAGTTGAACTGGTCTTTACTTTCCCGCGTTACTCCAGGAGATTCCCCACACGGTAATTATCAAAATCGTGCAAAACCAAGTAGGTACCAAGACCTTCTCGTAGGGAAACTCGTCAGGACAAGTGCTCAGGCTCCTAAATTATCGTGTAGATTGCTTGTACCTACACGCTTACTACTACAAGCGAATCGATCACTGCGGTCATTAAGTCGAATCACATTGAGGAATCGTGCGTGGTGTCCGTGATTCGTGCCGGCTTCTGCCGAGTCCTTTTTGGTCGTGAACCTCCAGATGGGCGTCTTTGTGGCCTAGTGGGGGCCCATCAGTATTTCCTTACTTCCCCGGCTCTGTTGCTCTACATAGTAATGAGCTTTACAAAGGCTAACTGTAGTCGGTACATGAGTGAGTGAGTACACGGGTGAGTACAGCTACCTTTTAGAATAACGATGATTAAAACTAGGATGACGACGGTCGGAAAGGGGGTGAGTTAGTGGAGGTGGCCCGGGGTTTGAATATAAACAAGGGAGCGATGAAGTGCATTGTGGCCGGTTTGGAATGCGGCGGAGAGAAACCCCAGGCGTGGGAAGATGTAGCAGTACCAGAGTACAAGTCGTGGAAGTGTGGGAGGGCCAGGGGGGAAACGTCTGGAGGGCGTGGGGCAGTATGGGGGGTATGGAGAACTCCGGAGGAGTGATCCCAGTGGGGTGGAGAGGATCCAAGGGGTTTAGGTGGAGCCAGAAACGTCGAAACATTGGATCAAGGTGTGTTTCCTAGTGACTATTGGTGACCATGTATACATCACTATAGTGATGCTCTACCGCAGAAGGATGCAACTGTCACAACTGATTTCTTAAAGAAAATACGTTTCTTACACTGAGGATGATCAGCAGGCTTCTGCATCAATACCTGCTAGCTCATTTTTTTAGCACGAATCGTCATTTCTGAAGAACAATAATTGTTTACAAGTAATAATAATTATTACTTGTAAACAATTATTGTTCTGTAGCAATAGTAGCAGTAGTAGTATTAGGTAGTAGTAATTATTACTACTACTACTGCTACTTGCTTACTTGTAAAAATTATTATTACCTACTTGAACGAAATCCTACGTCCCTGGTGCGATTGTTGTCATTCATCATAGCGCAGCTATTCAGAAACTTTCTTCAAAACGGCAAAAATCAGCTGCATTTTCTTTTCCACGCGTCTACATCAATGCCTGTAGGTACAGAGACGACCGGCGGATGATAGGGGGTGTCCTTGGAGGGCCTACCCAGCCACCTGCACCTGACACCTAGGCAACAAACCCTGGAAGGACCCAGGCGCCGTGCGCGTGCCTCCACCACGTCCCTCGTTCATGTTTACAGACTTGTCTATTTCACTTTGGGCTGTAGAAAGTGAATCATGAGGTCAACGTGAGTGCTTCCAAGACAATAAAATCATATGTTTCAAGTCCGCTAGTAAATGAATTCTTACCAACATAGGATAAGGTCTCGTACCTCAGGCCGATTGCTATTACTACCCCTAGCCGTCCCACAGAAGAATTGTGTCCACCATGAATATGTAGCCCCAGGCAACAAATTGTAATGTACCACACCCACTGTGTTGCTATTAGGTTTGTTCCAGGTCTAACTGCGTCTGTTAACAAAAGTTGACAGCAGTCCCAATGCCTTCTGAATCGCTGTTGAGTTCTGTCGAACTGCCCATCTGCTGACCTGGAACGCGATCTGTCAACAAACCAAGTCACCTGAATCACCGTGAAGTAATGCTACACAATTTAATTACTTAAGTAATCCAAGTGATAATTTTTGGTTTATTTATTCAGAACTAGCTGACCCAGCGCGCTTCGCTGCACTCTACGGTTAAACTGCGAAACCACAAACTGACACACATGCTAGCCCATACATGTGTGTCATCCCATACATCCCGCACATCCCATACATCATCCCAGACATCCCACACATCATCCCATACATCCCATACATCCCATACATCCCACACATCATCCCATACATCCCACAATCCCACACATCATCCCAGACATCCCACACATCATCCCATACATCCCATACATCCCACACACCATCCCATACATCCCATACATCACGCACATCCCATACATCCCGCACATCCCATACATCCCACACATCATCCCAGACATCCCACACATCATCCCATACATCCCACACACCATCCCATACACCCTATACATCCCGCACATCCCATACATCATCCCAGACATCCCACACATCATCCCATACATCCCATACATCCCATACATCCCACACATCATCCCATACATGCCACACATTTCACACATCCCATATATCCCACACACCATCCCATACATCCCACACACCATCCCATACATCCCACACATCCCATACATCCCGCACATCCCATACATCCCATACATCCCGCACATCCCATACATCCCACACACCATCCCATACATCCCATACATCATCCCAGACATCCCACACATCATCCCATACATCCCGCACATCCCATACATCCCACACATCCCATACATCCCACACATCATCCCATACATCCCACACATTTCACACATCCCATATATCCCACACACCATCCCATACATCCCACACACCATCCCATACATCCCATACATCCCACACATCCCACACATCCCATACCTACATCCCGCACATCCCATACATCCCACACATCCCATACATCCCGCACATCCCATACATCATCCCATACATCCCACACATCATCCCATACATCATCCCATACATCCCACACATCCCATACATCATCCCATACACCATCCCATACATCCCATACACCATCCAATACATCCCACACATCCCATACATCCCATACACCGTCCCATACATCCCACACATCCCATACATCCCACACATCCCATACATGCATCGTATGATCGATGGGTTTCAGACCCACGTTGTAGCTCATCAAAACCTTCCTTAAGCTTTTGCGAACATTATAAAAAAAAAAATTAGCCAAATCGGTCCAGCCGTTCTCAAGTTATGCGATCACCAACAAAATACTGATTATTTTTTATATAATATATAAAAAATAATCAGTATTTTGTTGGTATATATTATATAGATAATCAACCTTTTTCAAGAGAGGCGTATCATAAGGGCGGGAATGAGTCATTTAATGTGTTTGAGGGTATTTACGAGGACTTCGGGAGGACGTGAGTACAACTTGACGCGCCGAGCACCAAAATAAAGTGAGAATGTTATGAGAGAGGTTTCAACTGGGTAGGGTTATCCTAGTCGACAGAACCCAACCGAGCTCATTCGAGCTGTCGGTTTCCGTCGGACAGCAGTTGAACTTAGGGATGGGTATCGATGTATCGATGTTTTTTCTCAAACATCGATGTTTTATACATCGATGTTTACTCTTCGATGTTTTTTAGACATCGATGTTTATCCCCCCAAACATCGATGTTTTTTCGCGAAAAAAAATTTTTGTTTTGATGGTCGTTTACGTAAAAATAGTAGATACTTTTATACCTGAACAATAATTATTCATGCTTTATAAATGCTTACTCGGTTTATTATTTTTTTATAAAAATAATACTATAGGTACAGATTCAAGAAACATCGATGTGTCGATCGAATAGTAGGTAGGTTATCGGAAATCGAAAATTTCAATCAACATTAAATGTTGATTAAATTTTAATGTTGATTCGTTACCTATCACTTGTCGTTATCTGTGTTCATTCGGCATCACTCCTGACACAAAAACGAAACAATCCCTGCTGAGCTCTCGCTGTACTTGAACGCTCCCAACGAAAAAATCGAACAGAACACTTTGGGGTTTTGAATGGTCAACTGCGGGCAACTCTATCATTTCCGAAGTTGTTTTCAAGAATGAACCAAACGTAGCAATATCAGTTCCTTCTGAGAGGCTATTCTCTTAAGCAGGCTTAATTTTAAGCTCCTTGAGAAATCGTCTCTCAGAGGAACTGGCGTCAATTTTTTTTTTTTAGTAAATAATATTATTCTTTAGGTACCGACTTTTTTACAGCCTACTTCTTTTCATCGCTTCAAGTTTTAATGACTTTTTTCAAATTTTCTACTAAAACTACCATGGAAAGAATTTTTTTTTTAAATAACACCCCCCCCCCCCCCCCCCCTGTCATACATATAAAACCATCGATGTATCGAAACATCGATGTTTTTTCTCCGATGTTTTTGAGACATCGATGTTTCTTTTTTAAAAATCATCGATGTCCAAACATCGATGTTTTGTTCATCGATACCCATCCCTAGTTGAACTGTTGTCGACCTACAAATCGACCTGGAACAGCCGGCGACGGCGACTTTTCGCCGACCCAGCGACCTGGAACAGCAGTTTTCTCAACTGCTCATGTCTCCGTCGATTTCTGTTAACAGTCCGTCAAAGCTGGAACAAACCTATATCTCCCTCTCCCTGATAAGGCTGCTCAAAGTTTTGGTGGCGAGCTGTTACAAGAAGGCTCAACATTTCCTTCGATTCCGTACACGGTAAGTAAGCGATCAGTATGGTTGTTTCTATGGAAAACTTGGTACTAAGGAACTCAATCAACTTTTGTGTAAGCAATGGTGGTTTTTTCCAAGAATAATCACAGAATTACTTCTTTTTTTTTTCAAATTTGCGATGTGCATGTATATGCACATGATGTGTAGGTAAACCTCATTGAACACTCATGCCACGTGAACAATTCATTTTATTGATCCATGATGCAATTTCACACTTTTGGGTTATGATAACGTCAACCAACAATTAGTTTCCTCGTTTACACTCCCAGAAAGTAGTCCCGGAAGTACTAACAGGTCTGGCCAGAGGTGCATGCTATGGTTGTACAGGTACAGGTCTCTGGCCGAATTTCACTTTTTTCTAAATAATTTAGATGCTTTAGAATAATTATTGCTCCTGTGAGAGGAGTATACCAAGTATTGGCATTTTGACCATTTTTCACAGTTTGATAGCCAATTAGTTACTTTTTGAGAAAATGATGAGAAATTTGAAAATTATGACTAGGTACCTTTTCTGTTATCGAAAAGTCAATTTTTCAAACCTGGCCAGAGGTGCGGGACCTTTCCCTACCAGTCGGTCTAGCCTCTCATCACTGGCTGTAATTACTCAACAGCCGATCATGATTACACTTGGAAAGAGCTCGCCACCAAAACAGCCACCAATGGGTAAGTAGATCAGTAGGTACCAATCATATAATAATAATAGGTAATAATTTTTTTTTTTTTTTTTTTTTACGAGATGAAAAATCCTTTATGGACTGTCAGCGGGGAAGTCCCCACCCTTCGTGTGGGAGTCCTGCTTACCTCAGTTTACCCACTAAAAAACACCTCGATATCTCTCAGGAAGCTGCCCCGGGACTACATAGTTAGTATTACTTCAGGGCAGTTCCTTTGGTTGGCCTTGTATGGCCTCTCCTTGTAGCCGGTGTAAGTCCGTGTCTCCTGTTTTTGAGGGGAATAGATTCCCTCCACCAGTCCTGATCTTCTGTTCTGCCGTTTCTTCTCCTTTTCATGGGGTGGTCATTCGTCAGATGAGAGAGGGGGTGATGGAAGGGTTGGTACAGCACCAATTCCCTCCCACTCCCTGTCTCTCTCTTTCGTCTTCAGTATTGCTATGACGAAAGTGTTCACGGCATCCCAATTGTCTTTCGCCGCCAGCATCTTTGCTACAATTGTTTCTGGCTCGAAGTCTTCGATCTCCTCCATCAGACCTCTCCGCATCCTTTGCCAGCGGGGGCACACAAAGAAGGTGTGATGGGCGTCGTCATCCTCAGTGTGGCAGTACATGCACTCTGCTTCTATAGTCTTTCCTATCTTTTTCAGGTATGCTCGGAAATAGCCATGGCCTGTTAGGAACTGGGTGAGATAGTAATAATAATAATAATAATAATAATAATAATAATAATAATGATAAAAAGCCTTTATTGTGACGAATACCTTTTAGGGCCTATATATATTGTATAAATACAATAGAGTATATATATAATAGCGAGAGAAAGAGATATTGATATCTCGCAGTACCTCCGGAGAGGAACTTTATTGTCGAATTTAGAGTGAATCGGGGAAAGCTGGTTTAACAAAACGCCAAAGGAATGTTGCCCTAAGATCATCTGGATGTGTGTCCTTTTTGGACATCACCTTGAAAGGAAAAAGAACATACTATCCCATTCCAGAGTTTGTTTTGCATTTGAGATGAAACTGAGTTAGAGCATTGGGAAGCCCCTTGTCTAAATAAGAAATAACGATTACTTCTAAAGAGGCATTTTCTCCTGACTTGACTTCAGTGTCTTGTGGTGTCGAATAAAGGGGTTTCGCTCCTGCCCCCTTGCCACTACCCGTTGGACGTTTATGGCCCGTAAACATGTAAATTCGGTTGGATATGCGCCCATAAATTCTTGAATAAATCTCCATCACCTCCGAAAATACCAAACGGGAGGCCCCCAGGGCCCTTTCCGTGAAGTTTAGGGGTCCTCGGGATTATTATTGACGATATCGGGCGTCATGTCCTTGTTTGAGCGTCGCTAAAAGTTCGTCAACCTTTCTTTTTTTTTTTTCTCACGTTTCATTAGGCCTTTTGAGGGATATATATGGTCGTTCGGGACACAAATGACACATTGGCGCCTCCGTTCGAGACTTCTGAAAACGGCATATGGCAGGGTGTTGAACTCGAAATTCACGTGCAAGACGTGTCATAAGATGTCTCCTTGTCCACGAGCTATAACGTTCTTAGGTAACTTGCAGTAACGTCCATTATGAAGTTTTAATTTACGACGCAATAAAATAAAATGACAGCAATTGGTGGGCTCTCTAAAGACACAATAAATTTCACAGCGACGTTCGAAGGAAATGAGCAATTTTTATTTTTATTTTTTACAAAACACCTGCAGATAATTCTCTCAAAAAAGAAAAAACGCAAAAACTGTTCACTAAGAGCTTTAAAAAATTCTTTTAAAGCGTTAATGAGCTGCTGCAAAAGTAGACGGGAAGATGTAGAGGTTTAATTAGAAGGACGGAGGCTAAACCCGGTCTTGGCGTTATGGTATCAAGATCTTGGTATAGGTAGGAGGACCTTATTAATGCATTTACCTTCTGAAGTCTACTGTGAGCCCCCGAAAGACGACACATTCCAACGGAAGGTAATTTGGAGCCTCGTGGAATGAGAAGCAACTCCTTTTCGTAAAAGAAAAGAAAGGGGAAAAAACAGCAAAAGGACCTTTGAAAGCCGACGTTTCCAGATAAAAATCTGATGAATCTGATACCCTCGTCGCCCCATCTAAAACTCGCGCGTTCGGGAATTTATAGCGGTTCGCCTGCCAAAGCCGCAGCAATATCCTACGTTTGGATTGAAAAATCGCGACACCCGTGTGAATTGCACGTGCAACTGATCGAATCAATGTTTATACCAGTTTTAAATCAAAGCACTTGAAATAATATTTGATATTATCTGAATGAACAGAACCAAGATTTAATAAAAAATGTGTTTATATCAAATACAAAGTGTAAACCAATCGCCAAAGACATACAATAATTGAATTATTTTGACACTGTGTAGGTATTCATGATGATTTATCATACTTATGTATAAGATGTATTTATCGTACCTACTTATTATAGGATTTATTACTTACCCGTTCAATTGATGGATGTATAGAAAAACGGTTATCATAGAACTGCGTTAAAAAATTACTATTATTACTTCAGAAAACCCATGAATACGCTGGGATGTGTCGGGTCAGCCGGGTTGAACGCTGCTCCATCAGTCTCACAAAAACTCACAAATTTACGAGACCAAGTGGCATGTGAGGAGGAAGTGGCTTCCTGATTCCCTCGTGCGGAAGGGTTCATTTGCAATCTAGCGGGTGAGCGAAGAAGCACTTCTGTCTTCTGTTTGCTGATGATAAAGAGTGAAGCCCCAAGCACAATACATCTGCAGCCCCAGGGTATTTCCTCAAAGATGCTCAGGAGTCTCTGACAGAATGACAGAATGGGCATCCAGTACAGCACCAATCCCATTAAAGCTGTACTCGTCGCTGTACCTGACCATTACAGATGTAATAGGTACAGCTATAGCTAGGAGCAGTAACAACGAGGACGAAAATGTTTTCGATTCCGAAAGTGAGATTATTATGCCTCTGCTCCTTTTGGTAGACTCGGAAGCAAACAAATTGTTTGTATTTAATACAGCAGCAGGTAATTACCTGAATTAATTTTAATTTCGATTATTAAAAATATATATTGAAAATAAAAAAGAAATACTGCACCTCGCCTAAGTTTTACCATTAAATTTGTATAAAATATCGTTGTTCTTGGCTCTCTTCTGCAGTGGTTCCTCCTCTGACTCCGACATTTTTTTTTTTTTTTTCAGGAAATAAGAATCAAGCAAGAAGTACATAGTTAAACACATATCAGGGGAAAATAAGAGGAAAACAAAGAGCAGATGGAAGTGAAGTGTGAATTACAGAAATGATGTGAATTACAGTGGGAGGACGGGAGGGGATGTGCCGGATAGAGTTTCCCAGAGAAAGGTAAACACATCCAACTGTGGTTCGAGGGCGATGGCGCTGCCAAAGGGCGAGTCCCAGAAAAATTGAGGGCGCTGCATAAAAAGAGGGTGCTGTACCTTGGTTCAGCAGGGTGGCAAAAAAGGTGCTGTAGGTACTTGCTGTTTTACAGCTGTACCGATCGCTGTACTGGATGCCCTAATGACAATATCATTGGCATACATCAAGGCTAAGATAAATCCAATTTTGTTCCACGCGGGTGCACCTCAACCAAGTGACAAAGAGCAGAAGGCTCAAAAAGCATCCCTGCCTCACTCCACACTCAAGGGGAAACCCGGAAAATCCCATCCTTGGCCCACACCCCACTCTCCGCACATAGCTCTGATAACTAAATGAATCGTTAGCCCTCTCCCACTGCACACAGTTTCTGACAGAGCAAATCGTGATAATGAAAATTTGTAATAATCCGGCAAGTTGTTTTGCTCTCTTTGCTAGGTACCAACTCTTACAAGCCCAAGAGTTTCAATTCGCAACCTCCCTGTTTCTTTCGCAACCTTGCCCACTGTGTGGTAAAAACGGGGTTCTCGCGGATTTAGTGTTATGTTCGGGGTCCGAGTTAGAAAAACCGCCGCCTTGTTGAAATTATTCTCCTAACAACGAGAATCAAGGGAGCTTGTCCCCGCGTGAGATACATAATGCATTTGGTGATTGCGGGTATCGGTTCAATTTTTACAGTAACTCCGATGCTAACGAGGTTTGTCGGGGCCCGGTGTTTACAAAATACTGCCTTGAAATATCCCCGTATTTGAAGTTGGGGATCGGTGCTTCTTTGTAGTCAATCCGTGAAACAGGTGGATCGCCTTCCGGAGCTTTCACCAAGCGACCTTCCAAGTCCCCTGAAATATGGCTCAAGACGGGCTACGAAGCAGTTAGGGACTGACCCCACGGGCTTGTTTTTGCATAATGTAACGGTAACAGGAGCAAGTGGCATACAATAAGGTCGTTTGTTGCAGCAGGAGCCCTAATGAATAGAGAGTTGAGGCCATCGTTTCTCCATCATCGGCCAAGCAAAACCTGCGAAAAATAGGTTTGCCAGCTATCCAAAGAGGTTGAGTCGGGTTTCTCTTCTTAGCTATTCCCGAGTTCTGCCACCATCACCATCAAATTCAAATTTAGGTCATTTCGTTATCACGATTTTGCCTCAACGGGAGCGCTCCGTTTAAGTAACTCTAATGATTTATTATTCTTGGAAAATTTTTATCGGCCACGAAATTTGTAAAAACGAAACGTCCGACTGCCGTCCAGGCCGTTTTGAGCAGAAGGATTTATTTAAATCTATAATAATTATATGGTATAATTATATAATACATACATGCCTATAATACATTTATTATATAGATGGTAGCCGAGTATTTTGTCAAATTATTTGACAAAATACTTGGCTACCATCTATTTGTGCCTGCAAGATTTCTACCCGATCGCTCAAACCCGTGGGGCGCTGTGGGGCTAAAGAGGGGGGTTCCGAGAGGAGATTTTGAAGGTTTTCGGCTATGATATCACCAGGTAGTTTGGAGCTTGCAAAAATTCCTGTCACAACGAAACTTTGGGGGTTTGTTTGTGGGCGGTTAAAGATGTTAAATCCACATTTTGCACATGAAATTTCCTTGTAGAATTTTGGGGGTGGCCAGAAAATGTCGAAATTTTCGCACTTTTTTCTGTTTTTCGCTTAATACTTGGACACATCGCACAGAAAAATTTACTCATTCTAAAATTAAACAACATTAAATTTTACGTCGATAGCACTCCGTACATATATTTCGAATCGGTCCAGCAGTTTAGCCGCTATCGATCGACAAAAATGTGTGATTTTTTCCAACTTGGCTGAAACATAGGATTCGCTAATGAATCAACCCCTGTCACTTATTAACGGCTAATGCCAATTAATTGGCTCAAAATGTATGTTGTAGAGCATCAAATTACGAGTTCAGGGAGCACCTGAAATTCAAAAAATACTACTACCAGCCGAGAAAACGCATTTAAACCAAAATACACTGCTAAGGCATGGCACATGAGCTTCCTCGTGCCAAGTTCAAAATGAACGTAACAACTGTAACAAGAAAATTACGTTCGCGCATGCGCAGGGAGTACCACTGATTCAATCGTGATGAAACTGATAGGTAACCATCTAGGGCTATACCCACACAATTCCTGAAAATTTGATTGAAATCCGATCAAAATTGTAGGAGTTATGGCTGTGGCAAGGAAATTACGTTCGCGCTTCGCTGAGCGTACGGCTGATTCAATCGTGATTAAACTGACAGGGTACCATCTAGAGCTATACGCACACAATTCCTGAAAATTTGATTGAAATCCGATCAAAATTGAGAAAGTTATGCCTTTTTCAAGAATTTCACGTTAGCGCATGCGCAGAGCGTACCGCTGATTCAATTGTGATGAAATTCGTATGGGACCTCAAGGAGCCTTATCCGCATAATCCCTCAAAATTTGAGCTAAATTCATTCAAAATTGTGGAAATTATGGCTGTAACAAGGAAATGCGGACAGACCGACAGACCCACAGACCCACAGACCGACAGACACGGAACCAAATTGGTTCAGTAGGCTATGAAACGCAAAAAGTAGTTGCCACAGCGGCCGCCGTAGATGCTGTTACGGCGAAATGTGATCAGTGATCACTGATCACTTTGGTGGAGCGAACCCGTGTTTGACCTATTTTTATGTTTTACGACCTGCTAAGCTGCAAACTAGGATGATCGAGATATATTTGGACGAAGAATCCATTTTTGGGGTCGCATTTTTACTTATCTAAACGCTCTGCAGGAGTATTTATCCACAAACGCTACAGAATTTTTTCAAATTTCAATTTTTTTCGAATAGTCATTTATTGACAGAATAATTGTTCAGACTTATACCAAAGAATAATAAACCCCAAGGTAAAATTTGCAGCGTTCTACAATAAAGCTAGGAATGGAAGTTTCAATCTCCGCACAGGGTAGTAACCTCCGGCCCATGACGCGTAGAATGTTCCGACTGTGTCCGTATCCAGAGCCCTAATGGTTTGTTTGACCGACTCATACCGATGTCAAACTCGGTTTACACCCGCTTGAAGAGTCAAACGGGAAGCTTGATCCCGGATTATGTAAATACAGAGGAATCCGATGGATACGATCTTATCATTGAATTAACTTTTAAAAATCGTTAGGAAGGTAGTTAAAAAAAGAAAACTGAGATCCGTCCCGCACTCGAATCCAGGTTGATGATTAAGTGATGTCAATGAGAACTCTGTCAGGCACTATTTATTTAAAACTCATCTACTCATTAGTTTAACATTTAATTATACCAATTGAAATGGTTGGTCGTCATAAAGGATTGAGCATAACGTATACGTTTTACTTGCAATAAAACAGGCAACAAAAATGGTTGATGTCGCGCAGTTTCTACAGTTACTTAAACCATTTTTCATACACCTCTTTAACCATTCCAAGCAACAGACATGTCACAAACTATATTATCCAAGCTTGACTTCACTCTTTCTTATGCGGGATGATGAAGCCAATTCTTTTGTTGCACATATCGGAAAATTACACATAATTACAAAACCACCGCTAACCACCCACAATGAGAGACGCATTCGGAATAAACTTCAACTCCCATCACAATGACAACAATGGACAATCAGAAGTGATTTCTCGTTCATTTCGGGTTATTTACATAAGTATGAAAGGCAGCTTATCATTTCAGATGAAGAAAAAAAAAATTACAGGGTTAATCAATTTGGATGCTCAGGCGCCTTTCTTGCTTCTCACGATTTGATTTCAAGTTTTATTTCGCCAAGAATGGGTTATTTTCAATTTATGTGAACGGTATATGCGTGGGAAGTCGAAAAAGGGCACAATCCCGCAATTTATAGGAGCTCCGAGAGTTGGACTGACGACTCCAACACCAGAAGTCTAACGGGGGTCTACGCCGTATTAAAGAACATCCTGATTATGGATCTTGCTGTCATTGCTGAACAGTTTCCATAACAATTCAAGAGGTGGCAGAAACCTGTCGTTTCTTTGAGGAAGGGAAAAAGATTAATTTTAATGCGCTATGAAAAGTACTCTCCTATCTCAGGAATCCACTCGATTCAATACACCTTCCGAACATAATAGTTCTTGCAGCATCTCATTTAATGCACATTCGAAAACAATCCAAGAAAACCTCTCGAGAGTCGGCGTCTGAGGTTATGTGAGGCTATAAAATAGGCAAAGAAGTGGTCGGCAAGGTTGATGTACGATCCAATAGAAAGGGCCTGTATTGTGGGGCCCCGGAGAGATATGCTGGTTCCCAGGGGCCCCGCCCCAATACATTACTTGGCAGAAGGCACCACAGCCTCTCGCCTATATCCTTTCTCTTCGTTATTCATTCGAGCCGTCTTCCCTCCAAGTTTCAGTGGGTATTTAAAATAGGAATGTTGGTCAACGTGTCAGAACCGGGGTCAAACGGGCTAATAATTTCGTTCCGGTTATTAGTGAGCCTACTGAACATCACAGTTAGATTATCACCGACACATCCAAACATCCCACAGGGGAGGAACCGAATGAGTCAATACAGGCACTTGCAAACGATGTCAGCAACTGGGCACGAAAATGGAGGGTTAAAATTAACGCATCCAAGACAAATTCAGGCTTGTACATCTACAAGAACTTTCACTGTCCTCATATTTCAATAAATGGCTCCATTAATGGCCGTTTTATAGAACGGCGCACAGTGGGGCCGATAGCCCCAAAAGGTGGCGGAAACCTCAAAAATTAAAATGCCTCTGATTGACTAGTTTTTTTCTGGATATGTTAGCTAACATGTTTGTGCACATTGGACCATCATTGTTTTGACGGTTTGAGCAGTGTGCAGGAATGGAGAGGGGAGGCAAGTCGGCTCTTCGTGTGTTTCTTGCCAGATTCAACGTGATCATGTTAGTGTAGTTTATTCTTTCTGGCGAGCTCTATTCAATATTTGAGACGTAAATCATGACTGAACGTGCATCAGGTAAATGCTACGAGTACGAGAAAAATATTAAATATCGATATTTGCCTATCCCCCCCCCCCCCCCCCTGCCTTAAATGCAGGAAAAAAGGGGTGAACTGTTATAACTTTGGAAAAAGAGTATAAAATAGTACATGGAGCCACGTGGACCCCCAACGAGCCATATGGCCATGTATTCAGAGGGCCTTCTAGAGTAGTTACCAAAAATAAAATCGTACATTTAAGTGCTTTTTGATTTAATACCAATTTTTTTGTACTTTATTCCTCCGTAATTTAATTAAAAAACGATGCATTCCATGACCTATATAAGGACATTATAATATTAAATATAAGACAGTTGAATTTGAACAGTTGAATGTCTCGAGTCAAGACCAATGAAGATATTTTAAACCACTTATTGATCTCCGACCCACTTATATCGTCGATGAGACAGACAATGAAGAAAAATTCCAGGAATTTGGAGTCCGAAGTTATTTCGCTCTTGGCTGCACCAAAGATTCCTGGATTGAGTACTCGTATGACAGATACAGAAGCAATAGCAACATCTGATTCTGCCGGAGGAAATTAATAAGTGGTTTAAAATATGCGTGGAATTGGTTTATTGTTTTCAGTCACTATAAGTAAGTAATTCAGTTCAGAAGTAATTTTCCAGTTTCTTTAGTTATTTAGTAGGAAAGTCGGAAAATGATTCTTGATTTTTTTCCCCCCAATATTTTGGTACACTTCTTAATTTTTTTTCCTAGTCAAATTTGCCTTTCTATAAAGTCCTTAAGTTGTTAAAACATGTCTCTAGTTTCCTATACTTTGATAAAATTATATTTTATAAAAAAGGGAAATAGGTAGTATTCATGTTTTTGAGGTGTTTTGGGTTAATTTTTTTTTTTTTTTTTTTTTCGCTACTGATAATGCTTTTTTCACTGACATATTGATTAAAACTACTAATCTACATCTTTTTTATGTCGAGAGACAATTTTTCACCATCCAAGTCACGGGAAATAGTTTCCACCACCTTTTGAGGCCATTGGCCCCACTGTGCGGAGGACAATTCATGTCACCGAGCCAATGCTATGACATAGCACACACATTGTGTGCACAGACACATTGTGTCTTCTGCTTGAAATACGAAAATTGTTGGTCTCAGCTATTGCTCTGAAGACGCTATACCAATTGGTATCCCCACCACTGCTTTTTCCAGTTTCGAGGATATTTTAGCGTTATACCGTTAGGCCGAAATTTTTACTAGGCTCATAACGATTGTCCCGAGAGAATTCAAATGTTTGGGAACCCAATTCAATATCCCGCCTTTCAGTAGGAAAATAAGATACCTACTAGAATGCTCTGCGTGGGTGAATGCCTTCAATTATGATTTTTTAACCGAGGGGAGAAGCTGCTGGTGAATAATTATTATGCATTTTATTTTTCTGTTAATGAGCAAAATGTTGATGCGTACCTACTGTAGCCGGATGGGCCACACTTTAGTAAATTCTCCTGCCCGCCGCTCATGGAACAGTCGCGGGCCACTGGAAGTCTGATTGGGAAGTCCAAATTCTCTCGCGAGCGAGAGCACCGCTAATTACGCGGACGGTCCCAATCTCACCGCCGACTTCATCATAATATGCTAACTGATCGTATTATTTCATTATGCATAAACGCAGTGAATTTCTGACCAGACCCGAGAACCGCCCCGACAGTTCATTTGGGGAAGCCAGGTCAGCGGATCCGGTTTTTACACGCTAGTCTGTTGCCCAGGCAACCATTGTTGACACTTCAACTGTCACAGTGGTCGCTGGGAGGTCAGCGGGCCCGGCCTCCCTTGGCGACAATTTGTCTGGGGAAGCCAGCCTTCCAATTCCCGTAACAACTGCTTCCAATAAAATTTAAAAAAATACTAAATTTGAAAATTCAGCTCGGCCACTTCACGGGTAGATACCTACTTGAGGGGTTCCTCTAATGCGGAAAAATGATTGCACTACATTGAACGAGCAAGGATTTCAAAAGTGAAATTATCCGCCGTTCTGCAAAACCACGGTTTAACCATGCACCAAAGACTGATACCTAGTCTAATATAGAAAAATCCGGTATATATGTATACCGATAGGAATAGCCTCAAAAATCCGACAACTGAAACCACTCCTCACAGATAAAAATTAAAGCATCAGAAATAAACTACTCATCACCAAGCGATCATCTAACCTATTTGGTTAGATTTCTGATGCTTTACTTGTTATCTGTGAGGAGTGAATTCAGTTGTCGGATTTTTGAGGATATACCTACCTATCGGTGATATAATTTTAACTATGTCAATCTTTGGTTCATGGTTAAACCGTGGTTTTGCAGAACGGCGGATAATTTCACTTTTGAAATCCTTGCTCGTCCTGCAGGTCCCTCTGAATCGTGTTATCAGATTAACCACCGGTGCTGATTGGTGCATTTTGAAATGAAGTGTTGCACGAGGACCTCGAAGTGCCAACTGACAAGGATTGTTTAATCGCCACCTAACATGCTACATACCAAACAGCTTCATCTCACCGGTTATCAGCAACGTACCTCACGAACGACTACCCCTGCACTACCACCTACCAAGACATTAGAGACGTCTAAAAAGGAAACACCTCTCAGATTTCGCCTAGTACTCAGATAAATCACGTTGTTGTGATAGTTTGCATGCGGCCAATTTACTGCCCAAGGGAGGGCTCGCTTCGCTCGTCTTTGCGATCTACTACCGGCACTTGTGTGCCTTCCTAGTCTCCTGAGGTTCAAAATAGTCAGGTTAATGTCCGAGGAATCCCAAAATACGCAAGTTGTTGTAGGGGTTTCCGACCCTATTAGTGGAATCATATATGATGTATAGATTTTATCCGAAAGTAGTAGGAAATAAAATCGTCTCCCAAATCCTTAAAATTGCTCCAGAATCAAGGGTCAAGGGCAGACCCGGCCTTAACTGAGGAAATCCCGTAGGTATGTCTGAGATTCGTTCAAATTTCCAACTCGTCGTGAAACACCCGAATCGTCAGGATTCGTTCGTTCGATACAATGCGCGTCCGGTCAATTAATAAAAGACCCTAAATTCTCTCGCACGTTTTAGAAATGCTAAAGACGTTACTCAACATGAATGACTCATTGGAGCAAAAATGTTCCTCACCGAGCGGTGTCGAACACGGGTACGAATGTAGGAAAAAATACACTGCCAAGGCAATGGCACATGAGCTTCCTCGTGCCAAGTTCAAAATGAACGTAACAACTGTAACAAGAAAATTACGTTCGCGCATGCGCAGGGAGTACCACTGATTCAATCATGATGAAACTGATAGGGAACCATCTAGGGCTATACCCACACAATTCCTGAAAATTTGATTGAAATCCGATCAAAATTGTCGGAGTTATGGCTGTGGCAAGGAAATTACGTTCGGGCATGCGCTGAGCGTACCGCTGATTCAATCGTGATGAAACTGACAGGGTACCATCTAGAGCTATACGCACACAATTCCTGAAAATTTGATTGAAATCCGATCAAAATTGAGAAAGTTATGCCTGTTTCAAGAATTTCACGTTAGCGCATGCGCTGAGCGTACCGCTGATTCAATTGTGATGAAATTCGTATGGGACCTCAAGGAGCCTTATCCGCATAATCCCTCAAAATTTGAGCTAAATTCATTCAAAATTGTGGAAATTATGGCTGTAACAAGGAAATGCGGACAGACCGACAGACCCACAGACCGACAGACCGACAGACCCACAGACCGACAGACACGGAACCAAATTTGCTCAGTAGGCTATGAAACGCAAAATGCGAGTGGAAATTTTGAATTCGGACAACAAAAAATTTTTTTCTCCCGAAATTGAACACAAGGCTTCCGCTGCTTCGCAGACTCGGAAGCAAAATTAACATTTTGGACTCGCTAGGAAAATACTTTCCCAGTCAAAACGTCACCACGGAAAAAACTTTCCCAAGTAAAGTGTATGAAATAATCAACTCTTTAAGGAAATTCGTGCAAACAGTGGAGAGAGTGCAGGTACCTATACCAATAAACCCCGCACCCTTCAAGAGTAAACCCTTATGAAGGATACAATTAAATTAAATGAGGATATGTACAGATTAAATTAAGGATACAATTGAGACGAAAATTCGATCAATTCCGACCAATATGCTTGAGCAACCTATGCGAAACGTGAAGGAGCAACTCCATGAATGCATTGCCCAAGAAGGAAGACTTTTAATGAACATAGTATTTCATAATTAACAAAATCAGTTTTCTTCGACAAATTTCCATTGTTACTTAACATTTTAAAATTTATTTCAACCCAATACCCTAAAAATTGACAAGTCGGCGACTATTTAAAATCCACCCGGCTTATCTGCGCCACCCTGTATCAAGCGATACGCCAGTCTCGCGATGCCAAGCTAAGAGAGACGCGGCGCCTATAATATACGCCATAAGATCATAAGATCGGGCCAACTTCCGTGCCCATGCCGTGGAAGTGCCTTTTGCCAAAAGTCTTTAAGCCTTAAAGATTTGAAACCCCCAAGGCTTTTGGGGGTTTCAAATCTTTACGACCAAAAGGGAGGGGGGTTATGAGGGTGGGGGTAAGTGGAAAATCGCAGTTAAAATCACTTCCCGTCAACAGATTTAGGTGAAACTCAGTGTGTGGGTCGGCTTTCAAGTCCTGGTTAACCAATTAGGGTGGGGTGAGGTGAGTTTTACGAATGGCCCAATTTCAATAAAATTTGGAATGCGAGTCTAGTTTGATGCGAAGGAGAGGTTTTAGTACCATTCGTGACCAATTAGGGTGAGGGTAAGCGTGTAGGTAATATTATTATGTAGTCTGTAAAAATGTTGCAATGCGACTAGACAATATTTTATCTAGTCGCATTGCAACATTTTTACAGGAAAACAGTTTGCACGAATTTCCCTAAAGAGGTCATTATTTCCTACACTTTTACCTGGGAAAGTTTTTTCCGTGGTGATGTTTTGGCTGGGAATGTATTTTCCTAGCGAGTCTGCTGAACTGGGAAAGTTCAGTTCCGCATACTGGTTCTCACCCATCATGGCGAGCTTGGCCTTGCTAAATTTTAATCTCGTCGGGAAGCTAATGGAACAGAAGACAATTGACTTCAATTATTGAAAAACCATAATCGATTGTTCAACAGCAATTGGAACCAAAGGGCCTAAATACCAAAATGAATTTTAGTCAATAAATTAATTTCAATTAATACTTTGATACAAAGCTAATAAGCCTTAAGGCTTATTGGCTTGTTAATTAGCTTGTTAATTAGCAATTGTCAATACTTCAAGTTATCAATTGAACTTAATTGGTTGATTAAAATTTATTTTGGCATTTAGGCCCTTTGGTGCACTTGCCGTAACTATTCAGTCATTTTTTTATGTTTAAAATCCTCTCTGATGAAGTCAATCAACGAGAAAACCGAATCTCTATAACAAATAAACGTCTGACCAGACGTTGACCTGATAACATCTTCAAGATTGGATACTGTATCTTAATTAAACGATTATTACTTTCAACTCCATGTTAATGGGATGGGAAGGTACCTGCTATGAAAAATACTGACCAGGCACACCTCTTTCACACCCACCAAGAACAACCCCGAAGGAAGGGTGGAGGGTCCTGTGGGAAGATGAAGGACTCAGTTATCCCTTAAGAAAAAAGATACCTTGAACAAATTGTGGGAAGCACATTAGAGTGGATGTGAACATTACTAAAACAACCAAGGTAAAAATTAACAAAAAAAAAAAAAAAAACTACACCGTCAACAATAAAATCAACTATAAAATATTAAGAAATTAAAATGACCAGTTACCTTTTCGTCACGTTTCTAACCGTTCAATATCACACCATGGACCGCCCTCAACTTTTGACGACTCCCTGAAAATAAATATAAACTCGAAATAAAAAGGGCCTTCGAAAGAAACCCTTTCAAATAACCATATTATAACTGCTTGAAGGCCCTAACCGCCTGTCTCGACGTCAAGCCGACAAAAGACTTCCATCACCCGGGTGCTGCCAAGTTAAAAAGGGAGTTTGATTATACCCTCAGCCGAGAAAAGCTGTCCATCAAGCAGTAAAAATCCAAGAATCATGCAAGCCGGCTCTGAAGGCGCGACGGAAAAAGGATTTAAAAAAATATAAAAAAATGCTGCGCAAAACGGCAAAAGCGGCTAGCAAATTTTTCGCAATGACATCCAGGTCGTAAACTCCGTAAAATTATGGCCGAAGCCTATTTTTGTTGAGGCAGTTGGCGGAGTGCATTGAGAAGGAAGGCATCGGCATATGATTGATTTTCAAAAGAAGGGTTTACTGTTGACCGGCCATTCGGTATTTGTGAAGACGTTAATGCAAATAAATAATCGCACTTGGTCAACATGGAGAAAATCACTTATTAACTAAATTCCAAATGCCCTTTATTGTTTATGTGAAGAAAAATTAAGGTAGGTACCATAATTTTGTAGCTTTAAGGGTGTAGAGTTATGACCATGAAACCTGCCTCGATCCTGATACCCCGTCTCGTTTATTCGCTAAACGGGTTACTCCTGGGTTGTAAGATACGATGGGCGGCCTGTTTGTGAGCGACGATAGGCAATGGTAGAGCTTTCTTATAGACATTAATGTTCCCCTTTAATGTATAGTAATATATAGCCAGAATCGCTTCAAATTCGTTAGAATACCCAAATGAGAACTTGTACATCGGGGAGAGATGTGCTAGTAGATTATGTTTCTAAATCATAAAGGTCGTTCCTCTTGGGGTCCACCCCTTTCCCTCGTATTTCCCCGACTAATTTATTGGGGTGTTCGGGGAGGACTCCAGAAGGCTGGTGATTTAGTGATGGGCTCGTATCTCTCTTCATTACGTCGTATTCAAACTCCGGACGACGGAGTTGACTTCTTTGTGAAAAGCGAAAATGCCGAACCTTTTTTTTATCTTCTGCTTCTTCTTGGGTTTTTTTTTTTTTTTTTTTTTTTTTGTCTTCGGCAAAACGGGTTGGCCGTCTGAAGATACGAATACGAAGTGCCAGTGCCGAGACCGGTAATTCGTACCTCCCCCATACCACCAGCCTCCGTTGTGAAAATCTGACTCACTTGATGTGCAGTCCCGAGCCGAACTTGTGGATCTGACATCTGATTGACTTTTGATGGTCTGGAACTGATTCCTTTTTACAATGGGGTGATTCTCCGAAAGTAGGGATATGACTCTCATTTTCCGGAGTTCTTAAAAGGCGATTATTGTTGAATTTTTTTATCATAATCTATGTATGATCGAAAAACCATGCAAACATTACGAAATTTATTCCTAGTTTCATCATAAAATTAAATTTAGTGAAATTTGACTGTTGAGGTCTTTCTTCATGTGAGTGATGTCCTTAGATAGGTTCCATAATTAACCCACAATGTGAACGAGAAAATCACCAACAAAATGTAAAGTGAACGAAGTACAAACCAAACGTCTGACTAGAGTCTTATTTTCCTATTCAAGTATTAAGTATGTCTAAAATCGAAATCATCACCATAAAATCGCTTACAAAATAGCCCATCTACCAAAAGCTCTGTTAAGTTTCATAAAAAATCTTCACAATTCGAACGAAATAATCATAAGTATAAACGAAATTGAAAAAAGCGTCTTAGACGATCAGTTTTCATAACAGAATATTATTATGTTATAAAAGTTGAAAAGTTGAGGGTCTGCGTTTTGCCCTTCAAACACAATGTAACAACTATATTATAGTTGTTACTCTGACCTGTCAACATGTGTTTGAAGGGCAAAACGCAGACCCTCACAAAGCAGACCCTCAACTTTTCAACTTTTATAACATAATAATATTATAGAGCAGGGCTTCCCAAACTTTTTGGCTTGCGGACCCCTTTCACAGAACAACGTCTACTGCGGACCCCTCTTACTCAAATATTTAGATTTAGATACATGACGCTAAATTTGTAGTTAGTGGTAAATATAAGTTGAATAAATTAGTAAGACCATGTCTTATTATAATAATTATTAGTAGTGGAGGGGAATACCACTATGAAAAATGTATTTGTGAAGACGTTAATGCAAATAAATAATCGCACTTGGTCAACATGGAGAAAATCACTTATTAACTAAATTCCAAATGCCCTTTATTGTTTATGTGAAGAAAAATTAAGGTAGGTACCATAATTTTGTAGCTTTAAGGGTGTAGAGTTATGACCATGAAACCTGCCTCGATCCTGATACCCCGTCTCGTTTATTCGCTAAACGGGTTACTCCTGGGTTGTAAGATACGATGGGCGGCCTGTTTGTGAGCGACGATAGGCAATGGTAGAGCTTTCTTATAGACATTAATGTTCCCCTTTAATGTATAGTAATATATAGCCAGAATCGCTTCAAATTCGTTAGAATACCCAAATGAGAACTTGTACATCGGGGAGAGATGTGCTAGTAGATTATGTTTCTAAATCATAAAGGTCGTTCCTCTTGGGGTCCACCCCTTTCCCTCGTATTTCCCCGACTAATTTATTGGGGTGTTCGGGGAGGACTCCAGAAGGCTGGTGATTTAGTGATGGGCTCGTATCTCTCTTCATTACGTCGTATTCAAACTCCGGACGACGGAGTTGACTTCTTTGTGAAAAGCGAAAATGCCGAACCTTTTTTTTATCTTCTGCTTCTTCTTGGGTTTTTTTTTTTTTTTTTTTTTTTTTTGTCTTCGGCAAAACGGGTTGGCCGTCTGAAGATACGAATACGAAGTGCCAGTGCCGAGACCGGTAATTCGTACCTCCCCCATACCACCAGCCTCCGTTGTGAAAATCTGACTCACTTGATGTGCAGTCCCGAGCCGAACTTGTGGATCTGACATCTGATTGACTTTTGATGGTCTGGAACTGATTCCTTTTTACAATGGGGTGATTCTCCGAAAGTAGGGATATGACTCTCATTTTCCGGAGTTCTTAAAAGGCGATTATTGTTGAATTTTTTTATCATAATCTATGTATGATCGAAAAACCATGCAAACATTACGAAATTTATTCCTAGTTTCATCATAAAATTAAATTTAGTGAAATTTGACTGTTGAGGTCTTTCTTCATGTGAGTGATGTCCTTAGATAGGTTCCATAATTAACCCACAATGTGAACGAGAAAATCACCAACAAAATGTAAAGTGAACGAAGTACAAACCAAACGTCTGACTAGAGTCTTATTTTCCTATTCAAGTATTAAGTATGTCTAAAATCGAAATCATCACCATAAAATCGCTTACAAAATAGCCCATCTACCAAAAGCTCTGTTAAGTTTCATAAAAAATCTTCACAATTCGAACGAAATAATCATAAGTATAAACGAAATTGAAAAAAGCGTCTTAGACGATCAGTTTTCATAACAGAATATTATTATGTTATAAAAGTTGAAAAGTTGAGGGTCTGCGTTTTGCCCTTCAAACACAATGTAACAACTATATTATAGTTGTTACTCTGACCTGTCAACATGTGTTTGAAGGGCAAAACGCAGACCCTCACAAAGCAGACCCTCAACTTTTCAACTTTTATAACATAATAATATTATAGAGCAGGGCTTCCCAAACTTTTTGGCTTGCGGACCCCTTTCACAGAACAACGTCTACTGCGGACCCCTCTTACTCAAATATTTAGATTTAGATACATGACGCTAAATTTGTAGTTAGTGGTAAATATAAGTTGAATAAATTAGTAAGACCATGTCTTATTATAATAATTATTAGTAGTGGAGGGGAATACCACTATGAAAATAAACATCACATTTACTTTACTTAGAACTCTATATATCAATTTAAATATGTATGTTGGGCACAAAAAAATTGGGTTAAGTAACTGATACTGGGGTTTTACTAGTTTTTGGTAAATAGCGAAAAAGAGGCCTTTTTCAGCGCGCTCTGGCGGCCGTACTTTTGTTCTGATCAGCAACTGTACTATATGCATTTGGTTGGAAATTTTGTTTCCTTTAATTTTGCTTTGTGTTTCCACGTGAAACGGTTAGTTTTCGAAATATAAGCAAAAACCAAAACAAAAGTAGAAATATTGAGGTGATGTAGACTTTCGACCTTGCAAATTGTGCCTAAACTCCTCCTGTTTTCACTCGCAGAGCTTGGAGGAGATGGCTCTCCCCGGTCTTGACCTTCCAGATGGTCCATGATGGGGATGGGACGACGTACTGCCATCTGGGGGATGGTGTGGAGCAAATACCTAGCAGCTATCTTCTATTTCTACGCAATGGTATCGTAACGATTAGGGGTCGCTGTACTAAGCTCCGGACAAGAATATCCCTACTTCAGGAGAATCACCCAATGACATTTTGTAACATGTTCAAACTTTATTCGACTCCTTACCCGTAATATTAATCTTTTTTCTTGCCGCACACCCAGATAGCCCTACATCGTAGATCACTCCCCCGACTCGTAAATCTCTTACTACATCCAGCAGGTATTATGATATAGTCAAGAGAATACTCGCAATCAAGAGGACTCGTGCTCTTCCAAGTCAAGGCGCGTGATGTTCTTGACCCCTGGTACACCCCTGTACCCCCCTGCGTACATCCACAACGCCACCAAAAGGGCCCACCTGACCGGGGGAGGCGGCCCGTTCCGTTTCGCATACGCCCACGTTTGATCCCGTGGCCCTCGTGGAGGAGTATCATAATCGAGGGATATTACACTCTCCGAAACCATTCTAAACGAATCAAGTGGGTTCAATGCCGGGAGTTCATAGCACCAGCAAGGCTTTAAGACCGCTTCGAAGTTCCATCAGGCCAAGTTAGGCTTAAAAATATTCACGCTCGAAAAATCATCACGATCCTCAAACAAACAAACAATCACCCCCCATTCACCACTCCAGTAACGCTCACGGTGGCCTACATGAGGGCAACTTTTTCCACACTGCGGTTTCAGCACACGTCACCGTTTACGCCGGGTCAGCACACGTTCGTCACTTTCCGAGTTTCTCGGTTTGATGCACTTTTCGCGCAATTGTCCTCGAAACGCGCTGACAGGGTTGACGGGCTTTCAACGTGTGACCCCCTTTAACTTCGCTGACGAGTACCAGTCGTTTAATTTTTTCTCTGGTCTTATTCTCTTTGGAATTTTCGCTACGGTGTTTCATCTTCGGAGCAACAGGTGAATGACATTCAGGTTCATCAAACTTCCAATGCCAGCCACATCAGTTTTTCAATTCAACGCTCAGGTTGTTGTTTGATTTCCAGAATTTCCCACCGTAGTGTGACTAGCCAAAATAAATCTTACGGCTCTGACAGCACTTCATGACTGTGTGAATTTAGTATACTTAAGCACGAATTTAGTTGAGCAATGCACCTGTGCATTTCAATAATTGAAATGGTATAATTATTATACCAAACTAAATTAATTATACCAAACTATCTGTAGATCATCTCATGTGTGCTCATCTCCATCCAGATACATAGTTACAGTTATATTTAAACCCTGTTCTCGCAATCAACATAACTTGGCATGATAGCAATAATTATTAACTACCAGCGGCTTCGAACAAGAAAAAATGGATCGAGATCCGCAAAGGCGTCGTTATTATATTCAAGTCGAAAAGGTCATGATGAATAATTTAATTTTCAGTCTGGGGGTAGCCCTAAGAGTTTGGGCTATCAGCGGGCGATATCAACGGGTAGATAGGATAGCAGAGGTAGTGTTCGGACCTCAGCAGAGGTCTGACTATTGTCAGAGATCTCTCGAATTAATCGAACACGTGATAGGTTCAATCGTAAACAGTTCCTTCACCCGCATTCTTCGTTGAGCCCCTTGAGTTCGACTCCTGCTGGGGTTTGTTCATTAGACAAAGCTGCTGCGATCATAAAACAATGCTCGGTATGTGGTTACTGATAGGTTGATTTTGCAATTTATCATAATACAAGCAAAGAATCGTCGTAATAACCAAACGAATAACACTCGTAATAATGAGGGATACAAAAATATCTTCATTGAAGCATGTGTAATGATTTATTTATTTATTTTTTTAACAAACTTTGTTAAAGAGCTTTATTTAATAAATCTCAACTTG
Organism: Pilophorus perplexus; assembly: GCA_955831195.1. Lineage (NCBI taxonomy): Eukaryota > Metazoa > Arthropoda > Insecta > Hemiptera > Miridae > Pilophorus > Pilophorus perplexus. The sequence continues at coordinate 27,853,936 of OY037008.1, forward strand.
GAGGCAGACTTTGGGTTGGGTTTACAGACCACCGTATCCATGAGAACATACGGAGCCGTGCCAATGGCCGTGGTACTTGTGTTCAATGTTATAACTGTTCTTGATCTGTTTAGGACGAGAGGCTTGTGTTTTGCTACCCCCACCAAGAGCTAGTGACCTCTTGTAACGACCCGCGGATTTAACGCTTTGAGGGATGAGCCCGATCACTTAGGAGTGGCCTCGGAGCTGGTAGCAGCCAATGCCGTCGCCCAGACCGCCAGTGCCGTTGGGATGAGCAGCTCCATGCCAGGATCCATGTTTGGCGTGCTCGATGTCGTACTCGTACTTGTCAGAATGTGGTCGGGACATGACAATCTTGCTATAAGCGGATCTCCTCCTTCTCCCATGGTCACCTAGCCTGTAAGGCCTAAGCATGTAATGAGGGTGAGCCTCTCCATGCCACGAACCGTGCTTCGAGTGTTCGATTTCGTAATCAAATTTACCCTGATGAGGCTTAGACAATTTAGTATAGCTAGTGTGCTGCCACAAAAGCCACGAAGGCTGCAATTAATGCTAGTTTGAAAGGCATCTTTGACACTACATCTTACTCCGAGTTCAATCAAGCTTATATACGAAAAAACATCAGGATACGCCCCACCCAACAGATTTCCTATTTCAACAATTCTGAATGCCTTTCGATCGCGTGCGGTAGCGAAATGGAAAGGTGGTGACCGGAGAGAGGCGGTATTATGTTTGGTGATTTTTTTTTTTTTTTTTTTTTTTTGTCGTGTGAACCTATTGTAAATGAACGAGTTTATCCAGAACTTTCAACACCTAGCAGTTGAACGTTAGGATAACAATATAAATAATAGGTTTGACATTTTACTTTTTATGTATAAGAATTGCCATGTAAATGGGTAATACTAAGTCTTCTACACTATGATTAAATGTAGATCTTAGTTCTATTAATTGTTGAAATTTTAACATTTAAAACAAAAAAATAAATATAAATATTAAAAAACGAGCCACTAGGGTAGAATTTTTCTGAACTCGTCAGATCTTATATTACGGAACCCTCCAAAAAAGGGGATCCTGAAGACAGGCCAAAGAGCAAACATCTGGATCACGAGTCAATTTCTCAAAACCTGAATGAGGGTAAGGAATCCTGGGGCGAGGACCGGCCGTAAAACCATCCGAGGATTTTCGCTAGGGGGCACAAAACTGGTAGAAAAGCACACCTTTTCGGGGGAGAGAGGGGAGCTTTTATTATCCGACGACATCCAACAGCAGCCAGAGGCTGGATCGGGATGGGGCCTCTTGGGGCACCTGCCCTACCCAGAAACAGGTGGGTCCCGTCCTCACCTGGCCCATTTCTGTAATTTCCGTTCCTCGTGCTCGAATTGACCACCGGGCTGGGTTTGTTGTAGTTTGGTCCGTAATGGCCTTACAGAAAGGGGTATCTCATTTCTTGAGTCTCCATTAACATGTTGGCAGCTGCCACGAAACGATCAACTGTATATTAGGGATCATCAGCCAATGTTGTCTGTCTAACGCAATGAGAATTTATTTTGACTAGATCAGCATTTGGTTTGATACTCATCTTACTACCTCGACTATACCAACTAGATAAATTTCCAGGGAGTGTTGGTGGTCTCAATTGAGCAATCAGCAAAAATACGATTCTACTCCGGCGACCCTAAAGGACGGATTTAAATCCAACATTCCTAAGTCCGTATCCTATTAGTGTCAAACATGGTGGAATGCCAAACAGCTGGAAATTTATTCAAAACAAGATCAACGAACTCCGCGGGATAGAATAATAAAGAAACGAACGCTTTGACTTGGGCCTCCGATGATTGTTTCCCCTAGGAATTAGAGCTTTGAAAACCATCACGAAAAGTGATGGTATTTACACTCATGTCTCCTCCTCCAAGCTCGTTAGAAGAGCGCCTGCATACATTAGCCCGGGCCACAGCCTCTTGCCAGGACCTGGTGGACGTGGAAGGCCTCGAAATAATGTTGAGGGAGATCTTAGTAGGCTCAGTACAGGCATGTGCTTGTCATACCTGCCAAACTGAACACGAATATTGAAGAGATGTCAAAGTGTACTTGGTTGAATTTGTCAAAGCAATGCCCCTCTACATCTCTAATTGGCTAACTGACTCGTCCCACACTACAGACAGTAGTACGTAGGTATAGACAATACTGTTGCATACTGGGTTTTGTCAAATGTTATCACAGACCTGCAAGAGGCAACGTGGTCTATCGGTAGGTAGAGCGTTAAAACCTGTGCGACCAAATTCAAAATTATTTATTTTCCATCTGTTACTTGATATGATGATAACATAGTAGGCCTACTACAACTTAGTGTCGCAGAAACATTCTAACCACATCGGGAGTCCTTTTTGCCCCACAACAAGTCTTGCTCCAGCCAACTCTTCTCCGTCCCAGGCTATTATTAGTTATCCCTCAACTTCTTGTTATTGCCTTTGTTGAGTTTTTCGTCGTCGTGGAGGGTTCAAGGACGGACTCCGGTTTTCGCGCAGCCAACTCCCACACGGGACTTCTCAGGTCTTATTTCACGCCCCGTCGTCAGGACATTTCTCATGAAAGGCATTCGGAAAGTTAGAATCATTAGCGCTCTTTCACATGGGTTCCGAACGGCCATTATGAAACAGTCATGATGACTCTAGATTAGTATAAACACCGATTGTGTTTTTAATGAGGGGGACGTAAGTTATAGTTCCATGGCTCGGGGTTCTCTTTTAGTTGCCGAAGAGTCAACTTGAATAATTTCCTTCGTTGAACAAAGGCTGTCATTTCAGAGGCAGCAACTCAAACCAAACATTGACGGGATCGATGTTAGTGAGCACTGGGAAGTTCTCACGGGGCGTGGCACGCTAGCGTTGCCCTCGAATGCGTGGAATTAGCTCCGTCTGAACGAGTGGAGTTCGCAACTGGCGTCATCCGAAGATAGTCCAGTCAATCGGTGTTCAAAAGCAGGGGCGGATAGGCCGATCGGGCGTCGCCCGAGGGGCGTCGAAAAATGTATCCTACCTATTTTTTGTTTACATACCTAATACTATTTACTATGGTAATATTAAATATGAAAAAAAAAAACTTACATATTATGTACTCGAGACCAAAAAGGAAAACTCAGACTCAAAAGAAGGCGATCTGGTTGGCTTTGTTCCTCACACGGTGGATGGCAAGTGCAATAAAATTTAATGCGTAATTTGAGCTACAAGGTTTTCAAATAGTACAACCTCATGTACGCAAGTTTCTTTTTGATTTACAAATGTTTGGTAACGCCCAAGTAGAGTGTTCGCTATTTCAAAATTGAAAATCGTCAAAACAAGGCTGAGGTTAACTGTGAGTGACAGCAATGTGGAGGATCTCATGTTGATGATTTGCAAGCAGGACCGTCAGGCTGAAGCACTGATCCGAGTGGCTTTGATCGTTTTTTCCCTCCTCGCCATCGCCTACCTGCTGCTTGTTCCTTTCTCCCTATCAGCGAGCGTTTTGAATGTGAGCGTTATGTGATCCCGTTTTGGTGAAATATTCTTGAAATAATACACTTTGGAATTTTCAACGAGGGTCCCCCGTCCGCGCCATTTTGAGCAGTACCTACGAATTTATTTGAGATACTGCAATTTTTGACAAAATACTTGGTTCTCCTTCTAGTTGTACCCGCAAGGTTTTCAGCCCAATCTCACAAACCCATGGGGCTATGCGTAGCACTAAAGAGGTGCTACAGGAGGGGTTTTTGAAGGGTTTCATCTATGGGACCGAGTTAGATTTTCGAAGTATTTTTGGACGTAAAATCCATTTTGGGGGTCCCAAACGCCTTCGCCACTGTTCAAAAGTTCCGTTTCCGTAACAAAATTAGGGAGTTTTTAAGGTTTTTTTCTCAAGGCTGTTTTTAGGGTCACTGAATCCGATCAATATTCTATACCTATTATGAAGTTGGCTGCCTCCTCCGAGGTTTGATGTACTTGAAACTACCTATGAGTTTTTCGAAGATGGCCACTTCACACAAAATTGATGTAGGCAAAATTTTCTTCGAAAAGCACTGGTAAAAATTGATGTTCGATCCAGTGGTCTTGGAAATACAGCGTTTTGGCTCTTCGGTGAAAAGGTCGAAAACGCCCACTTCCACCCCCTCCAAACCCCCAAACCAAAGCTTACTTTGGAACACGATATCTTCGGATCACAGAGTAACAGAGAGCAGCTTCGGATGTACATACTGGATGCAATGCAATTTTGAGCACATCACGTTCACATTGTTCACTGTCGACTCAGTCGACTCGACTGATCAAAGGAAATTTTGATAACATCAACAGTTGATCAACAGTTACAGTAACTGTTATCAAATCGCACCATTTGCAAAACTGCCAAAATCCGGCCATTTCCTAGCAACTTTGAAAAATCGCGCAGTGTTACCAAGTTTTCTGATTCGGACTTTCGTTGGTCCAAAGAATGGAGGAAAGAAACTTTCTTTCCTCCATGGGTCCAAAGTAAACTGTCATAAAAATGCCAGCTCATTAAATTATGTGGACCAAATTTTGGTCCACTACATTCGTATATGGGTCATCGTCGTACTAAATGGTATTTTTTGTCAAAATAGTCAATTTTTCAGGAGAGGCGTTTTTCCGAAAAAGTCAGTGATGCCAGATAATTTTGGGCTGTTTCCCCTAGATTGACTTCGAATATCCCTAGATTGAGACAAAAATCCGTAGATCAAGTTGGAAAATTCACTGAAAAAATCAGTAGATTTTTATAAGCAAAAATTATTTTAAAAAATTAGTATTGATATTATCGTCCCAAAAACTAAGGAGTGTTTGATATTATTACCTATTTATTGACTAAATTTAGATTATTTTGGGGGGTTTTTGTCTTCTGTCAGATGTAGGTAGGTACCTACTCGTTTCAGTGAAAATTATCTCCATCTACTGCCTACACTTTATTATTTTTTCTTTTTTGATTTTTATATTTCAAAAAATTTTTTTTTTTTTTCAAAAATTCTTTATTTTTTACTCGAAAAATATTTAACCTCCTGGGATTCTTCAAAAATTCCATTTTTAGCCCCATGAAAGCCCTGTAGATCACAACAGTGAAATCGGATCGTTTCGGGACCCCCAAAAATGAATTCTACGTCCAAAAATACTTCGAAAACGACAGCTAACTCGATCCCATAGCTAAAAGCCTTCAAAACACCCCTCCCGTAGCCCCATTTTAGCCCCATAGCGCCCCACGGGTTAGGGCGATCGGACTGAAAACCTTGCGGGCACAAATAGATGGTAAACCGAGTATTTTGTCAAAATTTCAGATTTAAAAAAAAAAAAAATCCTACTGCCCAAAACGGCCCGGACGGCGGACGGACATTTCGGATTTAGAATGTAGACCTCTTGAAACGGATAATGTCAAATTTTGAGGCCGATCGGAGTCGTCGACCTCCGTCGCCAAAACATAGGTGTAGGTATTATTCCAAGAATAGGTAATAAACCAAAACAAAAAATGTTGAAAAAACATTTTTTGAAAAAAAAAAAAATCAAAAAAAGTTTGAGACGATGTAAAAAAAATTGTTTAATTTTTTACATTGACAGAAATAAATTTTTGCACAAGTAACCCTAGTGTAAAATTTGCATTTTTTATTTTTTTATTTTTTTATTGTAAGGGCCCGAAATAATATGCGAAAATGGGCTGGACACGTTGGAATTCCCTAGAAATCTGGAGAAGTTTGGAAAAATCCCTAGATTTGGGTCATTATCAGAAGATCCCTAGACGCTTCTGAAAATCCCTAGAAATCGGAGAAATCCGTAGATCTGGCATCCCTGGAAAAAGTCAAACTTTCCGTCCATCATGTTTTCCTCCCGACCTAATTAAAGGTAACAACAACCGCGTTTATAAGATTTGTGATAAGTTTTTCTTCTTTTTTTTTTTTTTGTTATCAGCTAGTTTTATGTTTCTCGCACGTATTAAAATTTAATACGTATTTGTATTTAATACAAATTTTGTCTTTCCGTTCTTGTTTGTCTCGCGTCTTTTCGCCTTGTTTCGATGACGAAGTCAACTTATGAGGAAGAAATCAACCCCTCCTGGTAGATGGCATACAGTGAAAACTCCTGATGATCGTCAGCCCTCACTTGTTAAAAACCTGGACCATCAAAGTTTGATGGTCCAACTTGGAGTCTCAGGTAGGTATCTCTAGATTCACTGCTCGATCCTCCTAGTATCCAAACACCTGATGAAAGGTCTGATTTATAAATCGCGCAGTAGTTCTGTATCTTCTTCACAATGGAATATCGGAGAGCGAAGGCGCCCGGAGCATGTTGAACCCCTGCGGACCCCACTTTGAAAGTCATTTACTTACCTACACCAGGTTGAATTTTTTCTAAAAATAGATTTTGGAATTTAATAATTAAATTAATTACACAGGTTTACAAAAAAAAAAAGGTCGATCTCAGGCGCCGCAGAAAAAACCATCAAACTCTATGTTTTTTGGGGTGCTGAATCCGAATCCGACCCCCGTTTTTTCCGGTCACGTCCAAAATTTTGAGATATTGGCGATTTTTCGTTTTTTCGACCTTTTTCCTTTTTGAAAATCACAGCTAAACGTGCGGATATCCAAAAATTCCACAAAAACTCTCTTCTTACTGGAAATTTATCGCTGATTCCGAAAATATATATGAGTTGGTGTCTAAAACCACGAGAAATGTGTGATTTTGCCAAAAAATGTTGAAAAAACGTGGTTTTTTCAAAACCAAAGTCACGTTTTTTGATACTTTTTACCTTCTAGCGTGAAAACTAAGGCCGTTAATAAAATTTTCTCAACGAGGTCTTGTAGGTAGATTGTTTCTGCGTCGAATGGGACCAACCGTGATTCATTACCTTCCATAATAAGGGAGCTACCTATGATTTTTCAAAGTTTCTGGGCGCTTGTTTTTCAGGGCTTCAAGTGCAATTCCTTGAGTTCTTGATGAATAAAACCATCTTTGAGTCGGTCTGAATTGATGCCTCCGAGTCCAATATATTCCTCGGAACAAAGTTTTGTTGTGATCAAGTTGCATTGCCGACTCCAGGAGTTCATGTTCCACGACATGGCCAAAATGGGTAGAAACTTTGAAAAATCATAGCTCCCTTATTATGGAAGGTAAAGAATCACGGTTGGTCCCATTCGACGCAGAAACAATCTACCTACAAGACCTCGTTGGAAAAATTTTATTAACGGCCTTAGTTTTCACGCTAGAAGGTAAAAAGTATCAAAAAACGTGACTTTGGTTTTGAAAAAACCACGTTTTTTCAACATTTTTTGGCAAAAGCACACATTTCTCGTGGTTTTAGACACCAACTCATGTATATTTTCGGAATCAGCGATAAATTTCCAGTAAGAAGAGAGGTTTTGTGGAATTTTCGGGCATCCGCACATTTAGCTGTGATATTCAAAACGGAAAAAGGTCGAAAAAACGAAAAATCGCCAATATCTCGAAAATTTGGACGTGAACGGAAAAAACGGGGGCCGGATTCGGATTCAGCACCCCAAAAAACATAGAGTTTGATGGTTTTTTCTGCGGCGCCTGAGATCGACCTTTTTTTTTGTAAACCTGTGTTATTAATTAATGAAATTAATTTTTTTAAAACCAATATCAATTATTGATGTTGGATTTTTTTTTTTAGATTTTGGAATTTAATGCGTAATATAGTGCAGTTAAAAAAAACTGTTTTTCCCCAAAATCGATTTTTTGGTCGAAATAATTTTGGTTACCCCCTTAATATGGATGATAATATCATCCATATTATCAATATCATTGATAATATGATTGATATTATCAATAAAAAATGCAAGCACAACGAATTTACTATAAGAAAAACTCTTGTCACCCAGTATATTGGGGAGGGGAGGTAGCAAAGCAAGAACGAAGATGACGATAAGAATATTTGGATGACATTGTGACCTTCTGGTGATATTGATAAGTCTCCAAACTCCCTCAACATGTACTTTCTCAAGCCAGGGGGGAGCTCCTTACCATCAGGGGAGAGCAGTGGAGCCGAAACTTGCCCGGGATATTTTGCTCTTTCTCCAACGGGAAAACCCCCATTTGGCTGGCCAAAGAGTGGACAGTCCACTCTCTAGATTTTAAGACGTAGCACGCTAGTGGGAAGCGAGAAGTTAGGACCACAGCGGTCCACCACCGACGGCTGATTCTTTTTCCATCCCCATGGTCCACGACACGGACATTGAAAGAGTGCCAAGCTGTCCCCGTGACAAGCTTCACTTAGGTACACTTTGAAGATGGTGTCTTCCAATCTGCCACTTCCTACTACGAATGAAGTTTTGGAAGTGTTCGCTATCTAATTTCTTTTTTGAAAATTGATAACGGGATGATTCTAGATGAGAAAAGCTTCCGCGTCTCAGGAAAATTAGTTGCGGATGTTCCAGAAAGAGCGTTCCGCTCTGGAGGCGGTCAGTGCATTAAACCATTTTCTACGGCATGAGATCAATGATTTTTTTGGTGGGGAAAAATCAATACGTTCAGCAGAAATTCTCCAACGACGGTCAAAGCCTTGCTTCAACGTAACCGAACCCTTGGAATCTCTTCTTAGAATATCTAATTCACGAATTAATTAATTGTTACTAGATTGAGATTTGAGTACCTATGTAAAATAGGAATCCCAAATTAAGAACCACGTCTATTCATTGGGAACAGTAACAGGAGGGCTTCAAATGAATAGTGGATTCCCTTGGCATAAACGCGTGAGAGAGGAACACTTTTCCTTGATTCATTGTGAGAAAGAGGTTAACTGACTTTTGATTGTGCTACCATTTAAATTCAAATCAAGCGTTCATTAACACGCCCCCGGAACAAGCATGCATAGTGAGAAAGGGGCCAGGATGAATCTTCTGGACCCTCCTAATCCATCTGGGGAGCCCGTGGGTGGAAAGGGTCAAAAACACACTTCGGTCTAACGAACTTAAATCGACTTGATGAGATTAATTTGGAAGGTCAAAGAAAAGGGGCTCCATTTATCGAAACGCTTTTTGTAGTTATGTAGGAGGTACGTTGAGAGAAGTTTCTTGTTTTACGTGACTTTGGTATAATATACATATTATGTAGAATATACATATTATGTATAATATAATATGATATTATAATATAAGTATATTATATCAAAGTAAATTACATACATAACACCATGAAATAGAGTATATAATATATTAATATTATTATATACTCTATTTCATGGTGTTATGCTAATTTATACGGCTTTGATTCGAGCATATTAAATATGCTAATTTTGTCCATTTTTCCTGTATAGTTATCATTAAAAGGTATTTTCATCTCTCTGGGACCAACAGAATTTAAATTTATCGAGCATATAGGTAAGTAATAATATTACTTAATATTATTTAATACTTTTTGGTTTATTATTCTTGGAATAATATACCTATGTTTTCGCGACGGGGGTCGACGACTCCGATCTGCCTCAAAATTTGACATTATCCGTTTCAAGAGGTCTAGATTCTAAATCCGAAATGTCCGTCCGCCGTCCAGGCCGTTTTGGGCAGTAGGAATTTTTTTTAAAAATCTGAAATTTTGTCAAAATACTTGGTTTACCATCTAGTTGTGCCCGCAAGGTTTTCAGTACGATCGCCCGAACCCGTGGCGCGCTATGGGGCTACGGGAGGGGTTTTTGAAGGCTTTTGGCTATGGGATCGAGTTAGGTGTCGTTTTCGAAGTATTTTTGGACGTAGAATCCATTTTCGGGGGTCCCGGAACGATCCGATTTCACTGTGGCGATCTATCGGGCTTTCATGGGGCTAATAATTGGATTTTTGATGAATCCCAGGAGGTTAAATATTTTTCGAGTAAAAAATAAAGAATTTTTGAAAAAACAATCTTTTTGAAACAAAAATAAAAAAATGAAATTTTTTTTGGAAAAAAAAAAAAAATGTTTTTCAAACTTTTTTCATTGACACAGAAATAATTTTTGCACAAGTAACCTATATCAAAGAATAATAAACCCTTGTGTAAAATTTGCAGCGTTTTTTTTTTTTAATATACTTTTTATCAAATAACTGGCAGAAAGCTGGAAATGGAAATGATCGCTTCTGTTGGGCCCAGATATGAGGAATCTGAGTTTGCACCACCGTGGGTACCAAAGTACGTAGCCCAAAATCTGCGATTTTCTTTTACTTTATTTATTTTTTTTATTTTTTTTTTTTTCGGTAATTTTTACCATTCATACACGTAAGGGTATTATTTAAAGAATAGGTAATAAGCCAAAAGTTATATGCGATCCTCCCTCACCAAATGGTCTAAATCCGCCATATTACTGTTACACGTTACAAATAATCGTATATATACTCGGTTGATGAAATATCACGTTCCAAGTGAGACGAAGCTGTGAGCTTGTCAAAGTTCGGCTTCGAATCGGGTTCGGAGGGGCCGAGAAAAAGGAAAATGCCAGCGGGAGGGCGGAGTAGGGCGAAGCTTTTAGCCTTCCAGTATAAAAGCGCCGAGTGGGGAAATTAATAAGAACTCGAAGGAGAGCGGAGTGCCTGACATGCTACCATATCTGGGGTTTGATTACCTGCCCGGCTATATCTCACCATCTTCAGGTCCCGGCCTAATTTACAACCGCAACGTTTTATGATTTGGCCCGTAACCTCTTGCCCTCCCCCGTTCCCGACCCATGGGAAGTTAGACCGTGCCCCAAAGACAAATTACACTCCAGAAGCATTCTGACTGCTCTGAGAATTCATTTCTAATAGTGCAGTTGTCTGAGGGTTTGTATTAGTTTCAACATTCAATATTTGAATTTAATTATTCTCCTACAACGACGCCTGGTTTAAGCAGTGCTTTTGGTTTATTATTCTTGAAATCGGGTGACAGGGTGGCCCCGCGGGCTATGAAGGCGTCAGTGAAACGGTCTGTTAACAAATCAGTCGGGGCGCTGATTAGCCTGGTTCGAATCCGGGGACGAACACCAATGTTTGACCAAAAGTCAATCACATATTGTAATACCTGTCTTGTCGGCAGATAATTCACCTCTGAGCGCAAGTTAATGTGATTCCTTTCTTTGGAGCAAGAATTTCTAAAGCTTTTACAAGACTTTTAGTACAGTGCGGGGTCGGCTCCTGCCCCAATTGTGAAAACCAGTTGGTTATCACCAAAAAAACCCACTTTACTTTACTTTGATCTCGGAATCGCGACGGAGGTTGACAATAATTGATCAGAATTATACTGATCTGCCAAAAAATTTGACATTATAGTCGTTTCAAGATGTCAAGATTCCAAAAAACAAAATGGCCGTCCGCCGTTTTGGGCAGTAGGAATTTTTTTATTACCTGAAATGTTGACAGAAAATTCGGTTTACCATCTAGTTGTGCCCGCAAGGTTTTCAGTCCATTCGCCCCAACCCTTGGGGCTATAGTGGACTACGGGAGGGCTTTGAAGGTTTTCGGCTATGTGGCCAAGTTAGGTGTCGTTTTCGTAGTTTTTTCGGACGTAGAACCCCTTTTTTGTGGTCCCAAAACGATCCGATTTCACTGTGGGGATCTATGGGGCCGCAAATGGAATTTTTGAAGGATCCCAGGAGCTCAGACTTGAGCTCAAAATTACTCGGAAAACGACACTTTACTTAGTGTCGTTTTCCGAGTAATTTTGGACGCAAAATCCATTTCTCAAGGTCCCACAACTGTCCAAACATTGTACATACTTTTTTTTTTCATCATTTTCGTTGGCTTTAACCTCCGATCAAAGATTAAACTCCCACGTTGCGGGGAATTCGACGGAATCTGTTATGTACATAGGTACCTACTTCTATTGTTTAACTAACCGCACGGCAAGTTAACTACTCCACAGAGCTGGAGTCCTCTACATCGGCTTTGGACAGATCAGAATGTTGGACTTTCTTGAAGTAGGTAACAGTGCTACAGGAACTGATTGGCTCGTGAAGAAACATGCGAAAAGTCCTCAAGAGCCCATAGCACAAATGAGTAAGAAACTGTGCATGAGAGGACACTGAAGACGCAGACAACGGCCCTTCTTCTCTGGGTGCCATACCCGTAACAAGGTTGAGCGTGTTAATAGCTATTACAGAAGTGGTAGACACTTACCAGCACCGAACGGCAAATGTGAGAGGTTTTCCTGGGCAAGATAATATCGATGGTTTGCCATTGCCTTCCGAGAGGTGATTAGTATAAGTATTGATCAGTATAAGGAAGTTGTCTAGCGGCTGCTGGGATCGAACCAGCAACCTTTGACTTAGCAGCCCGATGCTCAAACCACTCCGAGCAACAGATAACCACAGTTGCAGACAACGGTAATCCTGGTTAAATGAGCTCAACTCAATCTACGCGTAGCTGGCTTTCTAGAAAGCAAGAGGGCAAGAGGGCGAGAGGGTGGAGAAAAGTGAGAACTGGGAGGCAGTTGCGCCCTTTGTGACTGTCATACTCAAGTCCATGAACATCCGTGATAATATGCGATAATCCGTGATAATGTGCGACGATCAGGGGACGCGAGGATAATCACGAGGATACGATTATAATATAATCGAAGGACAATATTTAATATCATAACCGATAATCATATTATGTGATAATCCGATAACCGATAATCATATTATGTGATAATCATATGTGATAATCCGTGATAATGTGCGACGATCAGGGGACGCGAGGATAATCACGAGGATACGATTATAATAAAATCGAAGGACAATATTTAATATCATAACCGATAATCATATTATGAAGGACAAAATTACAGTTTGGTCATTAGGGTTATGATATTAAATATCATAACCCTAATTACCAAACTATAATGGGCATTGGGTGTGTAGGGCAAAAATTGTAACAAATCAAATGATAATAAAGATTTGAGCTTCTCCTCCAGATTCTTTTTCTTTCCCCGATGTGTCGGGGAATCAATTTTCTAGAATCGTCCCGATTCTTTTCATTTTGAAGGAACATTTTAATTTAAAAACCACGCTTGCATACGAGTCTGCAACACATTATAACATTTTATGTCTTTAGTTTAGTCGTTGCTAGACCGTAACCAGTAACGTTTTTGGTGGACACTTTTTCGTGAAGATTTCTTATTTTAATGTGCCAAAGTAAAGACATAAAATGTCAATATCTCGTTTTTAATCCTTTATTACCTATTTAATTTTTTGCTAAACCCGAGGTTTTAAATGTCTAAAGCAGAACAAGCTCATAATATGTTTCAGATTTTATTTGAAAAAACGTTGAACACAAGATTTTACCCTGAAATGCTTTATGAGGTCGAGAGGTGCCACCAATTTTGTTGGCCAATGTTATCAATTCGTTGGGCTCCAAGAACGGAGACTGAAGGTTTTTCGTATTCATTTTCTTCTACAGCAGCTGTAGAAGATCTTGTTTGCCTCATCTTTTCGTTCTTTTCTTTCTTATTCTTATAGTCGGCTATGAAAAATGTGCCTTGTTCTCGCAAAATGTATGAATCGTACGTAATTTAATTGCAATTCAATTCAATTAATTGGCAACGCCGGACATTGAATAACGCGATCGTGTTGGTACCGTCGGTATAACTTCTCACAACGCGTGCTGTTGTACTTGTTCCTATCTGGAACGGGTTTAGAGTTTATTACCACCGTGTAACGTCTTAGGTGGCACATTCCGATGCACCAAGCGGCCCCCAGCAAATAATGTGTTCCCTGAAAAGCGTAATCTTGATGGTAGTTTCAGCCCACGGCGGGGCAACAGGTTGACGTGGGTAGTCCGTTTTGTCAACTGGGTGGGAGGATGTTGGGGCCCTCTGCGAGGTTCTTCAAGAAGAGGAAGCTCCACAAGAACACGTATAGACGTCTTCAATGGGCCAGACACGCCAATGAATGACAAGAGAGTTGTGACCGTTTCGTCACGAAGTTGTTCCTCTAACACGTATTCGTTCGGTTCATTCCCCGTCAGATCGAACGACAATGTTTTTCTTTTGGCCTTTTCCTTTCATTGGGCTGGTTTTTTTTTTTTACGGTAGAAGAAATGGTTATCTTAGTTTGCCATCTTCAACGACGACTCCGGCGACCAATCAGTTAGACTATTGTTTTAAACGACTTGAAATGGTTGAAGCACGTGCTCTTACAAATCTTTCTTTGTACGTAGGTGCATTCGACTTAGGTACTCCTCTTTTTGCTACGTGCTGCAGTTTCAAGTTTCCTATAGGAAACTTGAAATACACTGCAACTGCTTCCTCAAGGGTTGTTGACAACCCTCTGTAGCTACACATTTTCAAAAAAGCTGTGTTGTCTCGATTTATCAGATTGTCCAAAACTTTTCAATACAAAAATTGTTGTTACCCCCATACTTTTCATCTTCAAAAATATTTTTTTGTTCGAACCTCAAAGAAAACCATTCTGACATTCGAAACCGACCCATTCTCGCCCATTACCTGAGGATTTAGGTTTTAAACGCTTCATCCTCTTCCAGGTGCAGCGTTTGTGTCGAGGTTTTTCGGATTGGACCACATTTCACCCTTGGGTGCTCTCCTATTCAAAGAATAGGCTCGTCTCTTGAAAATATTCCACTTGGGGCGCCGGTTTTCGCGTGACTTGCTACCAAGTCTTTTATGAAACACAATGAATACCGACCAACGTATTAGACCGCAGAAGATTAGAAGGCTCCCGAAAAACCAGAAAATATCATTTTGAGGTGTTGGAATTCCGTAAGAAGTTTAACATAACAATATCAGTTGATTCGAAACAATCTGATTCTCATTATATATTCCTGTTGTTGTCGAGCTAAGGCTAGCCTCTTTGTTACACACACCTGTCACCATTTTTCCTTTTTTTTTTCAGTCTCCCTTGAGACTGTCTGTCTTTAGGTAGGAAGTTCGATGGTAAGGCAGCCCTTCAAAAGTTGTATTCAGGGATTGAATTGGAGCGACTTTTATTATTCGGAATTGCCCAATATCATATTTTTAGTTTTTTGCTCGTATAATAACTCATCTTTTGAGCAATATTTTTTTCGCTAAAAAAAAAAAATTCCCTCTCCTATGAAGTCTGTCGTGAGGGAGATAGAAAATTGAAGGGCTTTCACCACGGAAAACCCTTTTCCAAGTAAAAGTGTATGAAATAATCAACTCTTTAGGGAAATTCGTGCAAACAGTTTGTAAACCTGTAAAAATGGTGCAATGCGACTAGACATAATGTAAATGCCAGGTACGCCAAAATAAAAAAACGGCCGGGTCGGTAAAATATTCGACTAAATCTATTGGTATCTGGTGTCATTGTTGTCTTCTTCGTCTTCGTCGCCATTTACATTATACAGTGTGCCGCAGATAGTCACCAAATCGTCAATTTTGAATATATCGGGTTGAAATAATTTTTAAGATTTTAAGTAACAATGGAAATTTGTTGAAGATAACTAATTTTGTTAATAATGAAATAGTATGTCAATTAAATGTCTTCCTTCTTGGGCAATGCATTCATGGAATCGGTTCTTCACGTTTGGCATAGCTCACTAATGCATATTGGTCGGAATCGATCGAATTTCCGTCTCAATTAGGAATGGATCCATTCCACACGTTTCGAAACGTGTCTGGATTACTTTTTTATTTTATTGATAGATGGCGTCGAAATAATACTGAAAATGGGGTTACAACACAAACTGCAAGTTCGTACGAATTTATAAAATTTATGGAAAAATTTCAATTTGAATTTTGGCGGAAACCCGAAGTCAGCTCCTATTGGTCGACGAGTTGGCCACCATTAAAAAATTAAAAACTGAAGCACCGGTCACGTCGAATAAGTTAACTTATATCATAAATAAGTTAAGTCACGCCCTGAGGACATTCACGACAAAGCGAACCTGAGTCAGGTTACCTGACGTCACCTACACCGGTTTTTGAATCGGCCAGAACAAATTAAGATGGTTATAAAATACCTACGTGAAAGACTTTTTGTCACAAAAATGATGTATTTTCCCCTTTTTGACTCTAACAACATGATACAGGATGATTTAACCCGAAATTCGGGTGCATTTCTATTCCTAATAATTAGGAAGTAAAATTTAGTTCAAGCTAACCTAAAATTTAGTTGAAGCCTTCAACTCTTGAAGGGTGCGTGGTTTATTTGTGTACACTCTGGCTTTTATGACCCCAACTGTTTGCACGAATTTCCCTAAAGGGTTGATTATGTCGTACACTTTACTTGGCTAAGTTTTTCCGTGGTGACGTTTTGACTGGGAAAGTAGCGAGTCTAAAATGGGAACGTTTTTTTTTTCCGCGAACGATTTTTCCTACATTCGAAGTATATAACTCGATCCATTTTAATCAATGGTTGACTTCATCAAATAATATTTGATGTTATAAAGATTTATATTATAAAGTTAATTTATATTATAAAGTTAATATTTTTAAATAACATTATTCTGATCGCTTGACGTGCACAAAATTTCGGGGCCAATCAAGCCTGAACATTAAGTCGGCGGAGGTTTATTACAAAGAGACAAACCGTTGTAGGATCACGACGGAACTTTATTTATGCTCAGAGCCTGAGGAGGAGTCTTATCAGAAACAAACTGGGCTCATGTATTATGGCGAGGAGGCGCATCATTGCGCATAATTGCATTCCCCGATTTAATTAGCATGTAAAGAGACTGTACACGGCCCGGGTGGGTCGACCTGGAAGTTCCTGGGAACCCTCGACGAACACCCCCCGTACATTTGCTGTGACTGTCGAACCGCAGATGGTTCTAAGTAACAATTCGTGTTTCCCATATCGTTGGAGGTGAGCGAGTGAGAGTCCTGAGTCCATGGACCCGTTTCCTAACGTCAAAAAGTAGGATCCTACGTTTCTTTGTAAAAAATATCGTTGAGCTGCCATAAAAAGTAAAACAAATTTCGCTCGAAGCACCTGTTCAACAGACTTACCACGTCCCTTTCAAATTGATTCAGCTTCAACAATCCTTTTTGCATTAATTTGTAATTTAGTTCCTCAAGAGGAGAAGTTGGAAGCTTCAGGATAAGAATTCTGTTGACTACTTTTTACACCATTTTTTGCTTCGTAAACATTCGGAACCACTCTGTATAAATGGCTGGCCAAATGAATAGGGGGGACGGCTGATATGAGGAGAATGGACTCATAAATTTGGGGCGGAGGTCCAACAAGGTCTCGAAGAAGGTTGAAACGGTGATGTTCGACGGTCTTTGTGAGGACCCTTCCGATCCGTCTTTGAAGGAGTCTCCCAAGACCGGCGCTGTCACAGGGCCTTTAAAGAGTGGCAGAGGGGGTGTCACAGGACGGGGGTGGAAATGACAAAACACATTCCAGACGGGGAAACGGAGCCCAGCGTGGACCCATATACGGCTTTCTATAGAAAGAAAAGGTAGGTGGGTCCATGGTCCCAAAGGTCTATGGGTGTGGGTTGTCGAGAAGTTTCAAATCGTTCACACAAGTTCGGATAGGCAACACCTTCACGGTTTCTCAGTGATGAGGAGAAAACATCTCGAAAATGAGCTTTGTGGGAAAATAATTTTTCCGAAAATGCACTAGCTGAATAACTAACTACCACACAAACATTCTGAAACGAGCAGATAGAACCTTCTTCGTTAGATGATCTAACTTAGATCTAAGTACTTAGATCTATCATACAGCAATAGCCGAACCGTAAAAATCATGAAGCAGAAGAATAAGGACATGGCATGTTGTGGTTGTTGTGACTAATCATCAAGGAGGTTGGAATATTAAAATTTAATCAATTTAATATTCTAAGCTCATTCTTAAAGGAGGATCAAATTTAAATCTCACAGTGGAACCGAACAACCTAAAAAGAGGGATAAGAATGTTAGCGTTTTCCAAATTACTCGATTTAAATCGTATGAATACCAATTGGCTTTCTAGATTAGAATCTAAAATCGATTTTTAAAGATCTACACGTTCTAAGTTTAACAAAAGTCAAACTGTAGATATAACCAAAAACTAGAGCTAACTTTGAATGCCTATGGACAAATTTAAATCGTATAGTTAAGTAAATTGGCCTATAGGCATTAAACTAAATACCTGTATCTTTCATTAGTGAGGATTTTTTTTTTTTTTTTTTTTTCGTGACATGCATTTATTGTCACCTCCCTACAACCCCCCTCTATAAGTGGTGGTACTTCACATTTGTTGGCCCTTCGCACTGATCTGATCACCCGATTCTTGAAACATTTTCATTTAATTCTTTTCCATTTCGGTTGTGCTTTTTATTGATAATTTGTTGAACTCAACTTTAAAATATGACCAGTTTATGTGGGTAGTAATCGTCTGAAAACCGACAATTTTCCGTTTATCTTTGTGATATTTTTCAAGAATTTATCCGAATAGGTAATTGATCAAGACGAGGAAAAATTGACTGAATCTTAACTTATTGAGACTGCAACTGCGCAATAAATTTGATTCACAATTTATCAATTTGATCAATATTAAATTTTAATACAATTCGAAATAATTATTATCGCGTAGGGAAATTACGAACACGGTAGGGATCTTGTAGGGAAAAGTAGGGTTTTTTTAAACAGTCGGTAGGGTATTCCGATCAGTGGTGCCAGACACGGATTTTTATCCGTATTTATACGGATTTTTCGGGGTCTGCACGGGCCATCAAATAATAATATTATTATGTATCCATATTATATTTTGAAGCGAAGCTTTTATACGGACGCCCCCCGCTCGTCGCTCGGGGAGTCTCCCGGTGAAAATCGTGAGTGAGTCTCGTGAGTGTTCCTCTCTAATACGTATTTTACACGGATATTCGAGAAATCTTCAAGAAAACGGTAAAAATCAAGGGTCGCATGGGTCCCGCGAAGGCACCCTTAGCTCTGGGTGAAGGCGAAGAAGTATCAGGAGGGTGTGATGAGGGTGAAGAAGTGTTATACATAGAATAATTGTGTCAGAAGTTCGTAAAGTTTCATTTCGGTTCATTTTGGTTTATTATTCTTGGAATAATATACCCATGTACTCGTGTAGAAATTTTTTGTCGTCCTCAAAATTTTTCTTTAAGTACAACTTCGTTTGTCGTAAAATTTGTCGTCGTTTGTTTGTAAAATTTGTCTTTAAGTACAAGTTCGTCAAGTTTCATTTCGGTTCATTTTGGTTTATTATTCTTGGAATAATATACCCATGTACTCGTGTAGGGGGGTAGAAACTTTTTGTCGTCCTCAAAATTTGTCTTTACTTATACTAAGACTTGATAAGTCTTATCAAGATGTCTAGATTCCAAAAACGAAATGTCCGTCCGCCGTCCAGACCGTATTGGGCACTAGGAATTTTTTTAAATCTTTAATGCTGACAACTACTCGGTGTGCCCGCAAGCTTTTCAGCCCGGCTGCATCCGAGTTGCGGTCCATTAGTGAGATATAACAGTTGCGGTCCCGTATTCGAAAGGTAACATCCGAATTGCGATCCACGGTGCAGATGTCGTAAGTCAGTCAATTGAATCAATCAACAAGCGTAGTCGTCAGGCAGTATCATTTGTTTTGCCGTTGGTTCCGTATCGATAAAATGTGTTCCTCAATGTTGAGTGAAAAATTACGATCGCACAAGCCGTTGGGCTCTGTGGGACTGTATAGGGGCTATCATAGCTATCATAATGGGAGGGGTCTTGGAAGGTTTTTGGGTATGATATCGAGTGGGGGGGTCGATTTCAAAGTATTTTTGGGAGCATAGTCCATTTACCGGGATCCCACATTCGTTCACAAACTATTCCTTCAAGAAAATTTAAAAAAACGCTGCAAATTTTACCCAAGGGTTTATTATTCTTTGATATACGTTACATTGACCAATATTGACATAATATTGGTTTCTCCATCCAGGTGTAGCAGCAGGGTTTTCAGCCGACATTGCCCTAACCCATGTGGACCTCTGGAGATTATATGGACTACCTACAAAATTTAATGGAGCTTTAAAGGGCTTCAGGAGGTCGTGGAAGGTGTCGTTTTCGAAGGAATTTTGGACATAGAAGCCATTGTTTGGGGACCCTCATCTCTTTGAACACCGTGCAGGTAGGTTTGTCTATTTTTTAAAATAATTACTTTAAAAAACATTTGACGATAAAAATAAAAATGTTTAAAAAAAGATAAAAAAGATTTGAAAAAATTACGATTTATTTATTTATTATTATTATTTACCTACTTTGTTTTATTGACCATAAAATTGAAATATTAAAAAATGTATTTTAAAATAAGATTAAAAAAAAAAATATTTTAAAAAGGTACCGGTTCAATACGCTATTTGCCAACTGGCGCGACGTTGCCTACCGTGCCCGGTCTTTATCTACGGCGCTCTTCTCTCGGTCTTCTCATAGTAGGCACCATACTCTATTCTACAGCCATCCGGCAGATATCACACAACGGTAGATAGCATATTGGGCCACTGTAGCAATTATTTGTATCGTCATGAAATCAATTTTTCACAATTTATACACAAGAACAATAAACGCTAGGGTAAAATTTGTAGCTTTTTTAAATAGTTTTATCATCATAAAGGATCTAACCACCCATGTGGACCCGTGACGTTTCTATGGACTAGAAATGGGGCTTTGAAGGACGTCAGGAGGTCGTTATAGGTGCCATTTTCGAAGGAATTTTGGACGCAGAAGCCATTTTTTTTTTTTTTTTTTTTTTTTTTTAGGGCTCTTATCTGTCGGAACACCGTGCAGGTAGGTATATATACCATATATGGTAAAAAAAAAATTTAAATAAAAAATAAAAATCAACTAATTTTCTATCGTCATAGAAGAAGAATATTTAATATTATTAAACGCTTGGGTAGGGCAATGGCTACCATCTTTCAGGCGGAAGTCAACGCCATTGGCACGTGTGTGCACTAGGGTGGCAATAAAAAATCAAAGTTCGAATTTGATCAATCTCAACCCCCCAATTGGTGCAGTCGGGCTAGAAAATGAGTTTGGCAAAGTTTTAGGCCGATTGGTCAAGTATAAACGGCAGTATAAAGCATTTGAAGTTCGAAGAAACTGCAAATTTTTGGAAAAATGTTCAGTTTTTCGTTTGTAACTCGAGTACCCTTTGGGCTAGAAACCTGTCATTGGTCTCATTCTGTAGATAATTTAATTGCGACCAACTTTTATTTCGATGCTATTTTTGCTAAAACCAACAGAATCGTGGTTATTGAGAATTCTGTGGGTCAGGTCGTGATATTTTTAAGAAAATGTATGTGACTTTTTACGCATACCTCTAACAACGCCATGACAGTCCATTGAATTGTTCTTTTTTGCATTCCCAGCATCCTCCTTCACTCAGTACATGATTATTTGTGGTGTGAAATACATAACTAGACAAGTTGGGATTGGTTGGGAGGAGGGGGACGATGGGAGGGGAGGGGAAATTATAGCTGAATTCAACGCATTTCATAAATTCAAGGTGTATTGTTGTTATTTCAAAAACATCTGTCTAAAAGTAAACACAGTTTTACAGTTGAAGGGTCAAGTAGATAAAGGTGATATGTGACATTTCTTCAAATTTCTAGAAAAAGCGTTCAAAGTTTTTTCTCTGTTACTTTTTTTGTATGGATGTTTTTTCTATGGGTAAAACGGTGTCACATTCTTGGTTTCCAACCATTTTTGTTACTAGAGGTTGTATATTAGTTTTCTGAAAGCAACCTAGAGATTTTAGCATTTTTCTGAACATATCACCTAATAAACTTTGAGGTCTTTATAAATTGATTTAGTGAAGGGAATTTGGACATTTAGTTTTGTTCTGTTATTAACAAATTGGACTAAAAATGTAGATAACTGTTGAAGACTGAAATATTGATGTTTTTCACCAATATAATATAATATCATCCCTGGCCAGCGGCGCCGTCTCAGTACCTATTCAGTTGATGAAGGTGATAAGTGCCTCAAACGGGGCACGCTCTCGTGGAAGAAGGTGGTAACATCCTCCATTATCACCTTCTTCCACTAGGTTTCTCGCCAAGTAGTGCGACATATCCCCTTCATCACTTCAGTTTTGAGCGTTTTAGAGGGATTTCGCGAAATCTGATAAGGGGACATGAAACTTATATACTTATCACCTTCATCCATGGTAAAAAGTAGGTTTTTCACAATTTGTCACATATCACCTTCATCCACTTGCCCCTTCAGTTACTACTTCCAGATTTCCTCGTCAACGTTTCCTCCTCTTCTTGTCTGGTGATGTGCTTTGGTGATCTGTCGCTTGTAAACTATCCTACATGTCATCTGCGGTCGAATCTTCCTCCTCAGACGTGCTGTCTCCAGAAGTGGATGATTCCAATTCTATTCCCTCCTCAACCTCTGAAAACGAATTAAAACAAATTTTATACATGAAAAGTTAGGTACCTACCTTAAGTTTATTTTAGAATGGTTGGAAATCCAAGCATTAAATAAATTGGATCACTATTCATGCCACCATTATTTTAATCTCAACGATAGAAAGGAAACAAACCAACCTATAGGTGCTCTATATATCAGTGGTGCTGTATAGAGCAGTGGTGTTGGAATTCGCCAATCTTGCTGACTGTAGAGCTGCTTGTCTCTTCTCTCTTCTTTCTTCTCTTTTCATAAAATTCATGTCAACACCTCCCATGCAGCCAGGACGCCCTTTTTCTCTCTGAAGTAATAAGAACTGCTTGTCTTCTTCACACATGCTGACAAGTGCATCCTGGTGAGCCACGTGGAACAGAATCTGTTCTTCAACAGATCTGATCTTCAAGAGTTGATTTGAAAGCGTCTTCTTTTTTCTTTTGAGTTACACCTGGTCGGTTGGCGTTCCTTTGAAGTTTTCTCCGCTCATAGTGTAGTTTTTCTAGCTTGCTGATGCAATGCTGTGGTTCCTTAGTTGGTATTCTAGACTTTTCCCAAAACACAAGAAGCTCTTTGTTGTAAGTGCTGCAGCATCCCTCATACTCTTACCAACTTGCCGCATATTGTAAAATAAACTACGTAAAACCTGACCGTTTGATGGCAACTTAGTGCCCGTAATTTGATGGGACATGTGGCCTATAAGATAAATTTTGTCACGTTTCCTCGTTGATAATGTAGAAGACAAAGGTAGAGCCATTTTTCTTAGCACAAAACCAACAAAAAACCACAAACTGAACCGTTCTTCTTGAAAACTGAACGTTAAAAAGATTTGTGGAGAACGGCTACCAACCAGAGGAGAGACTCCGATGTTTACCTATCAGGTAATCAACGGAGTTTCACCTTGAACTTACGCCCGGACGACACATTGTTCACTGATATGGTACCGATGACTCTATTTGCCTTCTGGTGGTCGAGGTCCAATCCCTAATTCAAGACTTATCACTACGACTGTAGGTCCATCAACAAGCCGGGTCGGCGGCCCCCAGCACTCCCCCCTCAGTCGTAGATTGCTGTGGCTAGTTTAACGTTCTCAGCAAACGAAGGCAATGTTTTTTTTACCGGTCCACCAGATTTTGATCCCGGTTCGAGGTCCCAAGAGAGGTTCGTTCATGCGATCCCTCGATCTTGTGTGTTGAAGACGGATGTCTCGGCCGCCTTCGTCACGGGATCCTCTGCTAGGATTCACATAAACGTTCCAACGTTCAGAGGTGAATTGTCAACCGACAAGACAGGTAGTACAACACATAATTGACTTTTGGTCAAACATTGGTGTTCTTCCCCGGATTCGAACCAGGCTGATCAGCGCTCCGACTGATTGTAAACAGGCGTCTCGCTGACGCCTTAGTCCACGGGGCTACCCTGTCCCCAACTGAACGTTAAGTGACGCTTCCTTCTTGCTGAGACTTAACATTACACTAAGAAGTCTTCTTTCCCACTATCTTTATCTTCCTCCCAAGGACGACGGTTTTCCCCTAATGACGAAAGGATGGATTTGTCGACAACAGGAATTTTGTGATTAAGAGATAGTCAGGCCAGGATACTTACCAAAACTGCCTTTCACCAAAACATTATTAACAGAATAAGGATTTGAGAGACGTGTCATTGTAGCAATAGCATGTTATTGACCCAAAAGTCATGTATGGCTCGATGGGAATGTTCGAAAATAACAACTTGGAGCATGGAGAATAGGCAAATACAGCTAAGGATTTACGGTGAGTTTTGGTCAAAAATACCCCCCCCCCCCCCCCCCTCCTAAACACTTCATGAAATCCTCCCTTATTTATACATTGTATAATATACAATTCTAGCGTCGTATTTCCAGATAGCAACCACGCCAATAATGTAGGGGAAGGATTAGAATACGATTCAATGGACTGTCGTGGCGATGTTTGGAGTACCGCCTGACGAGGGGTAAATTTCCCTGCTGATCCGAGCGAATTGTCGGTAGGATCGGCCTGGGCAAGTACCCCGCGTGAGTCCGCTGAGCCGGCTTCCCCAACTGAAATGTCTTCAGAGGGGGAGTCCTGGGTACGCGTAAAAAGTCACATTTTCTTAAAAATATCACGACCTGACCCACAGAATTCTCAATAACCTCGATTCTGTTGTTTTTAGCGAAAACAGTATTGAGATAAAAGTTGGTCGCAATCAAATTATCTACAGAATGAGACCAATTACAGGTTTCTAGCCCAAAGGGTACTCGAGTTACAAACGAAAAACTAAACATTTTTCCAAAAATTTGAAGTTTCTTCGAACTTCAAATGCGATGAGGCGCCATTTATACTTGTCCGACCGGCCTAAAACTTTGCCAAACTCATTTTCTAGCCCAACTGCACCATTTAGGGGGTTGAGAGTTCAAATTTGTGGAGAAAAAATTTTCCCCCTATGTCCTATTGCCACCCTAGTGTGCACCGGCTGCGATGTCGGCGCATTAAAGCGGCCAAAGTCTATAATATAGACTATAATATAGACAGTATATTATACTGTCAGACAGTCAGGCTGCACTGAAGGCCTTGGCTTCGTTTTCTATTACGAGGCTGGTCTGGGACTGTCTGAACAAACTCAAGCTCCTCGCAAGGGACAATAGAGTGACCCTCGCATGGTGTCCTGGTCACCAGGGCATTGAGGCTGCTGACATCCTTGCAAAGGAGGGCTCAGCATGTCTCCCAATAGGTCCTGAGCCATTTCTCGGGACAACAAAGAGCTTTCTGTTGAATAAAATCTCTAAGTGGGAGACAAAGGAAAGAGCGCTGCACTGGCAAAGACTCCCTGGTCAGAGGCAAGCGAGGTTGTTCATTGGATTCTCCAGGTCAAGAGCAAGGGAGATGCTTCACCTGGAGAGAGGTGATATGCGGATTCTTGTGGGCCTATTTACAGGCCACTGCAGGCTCCGGTACCATCTCCATAAGTTAGGATTATCAGGCACTGAGGTATGTCGGTTCTGTAATGCCGAACCAGAGTCTGCGGAGCATGTACTGTGCACATGCAGTGCGCTTGCATGGCTCCGTTTCCTGTCCCTGAGGTGCGTTACTTGTTCTCCTGGGGACATAGTTAAAACAAGGTTGATAGATCTCCTAGGTTTCATAAAGTCCTGGTGGAGGCTGGTGGATGGGCCAACGTAGAAATAGAAGCTAAGTTTTAGGTAGGTAACGGAAAGGGCTGGAGTCCGATCCTCATAAATAGCTAATGGTGCGGATGGAAATCCACACCGAGTCACGGATCTCTGGGTAGGGCGTGTGTCCTACTTGGAGAGCCTGAAGGGACGGGCGAAGTGTCCAAACCCTAAACACTACCAGGACCAAATAGAGGGGCTTTTGTCCCATCCAAGGGCTCCTTCGGGCGCCCAACTTACTGGATGTTAAATCCACTTTTGGTCAACCAGCAGGTAGCTGGTGCCTGCGTAAGCAGGGAGGCAGCCTAGCAGGCAGGGGCGTGTGTCGCTGCCTGCCGCCACAATCAGACCCATCAGGGACTGCAGTGGCGTCTATTGCTGTAAAAAAAAAAAAAAAAAAAAAAAAAAAAAAAAGCGCTTGGTTGAAATTTAAAAAATAGTGTTATCATCGTCAAGACGTTCCACCCAAAAAAACAAAAACGTACTGTTGAAATTTATGGCGCATGAAATGTTGAACTTTTACAATCGTGTTTCTAACCGGTTTAGATGTCACGTGGGGCTCTAATCGTCAGATCGTTGAAGGGGCAATCAAAATTACCTATTGAAAAAATTGTAAGAATTAAATTAGGTAATTGAGTTGAACATTTAAAAAAGGTAATTACCGGCAAGGATGGTTTTGTATCAAACATTTTTTGAAAAATTTTGATGTCAAAAAGTTTAGTGCCGTGACCAGGATTCGAACCTGGGTTATTGCGGCCACAACGCAATGTCCTAACCACTAGACGATCACGGCTACCGCTGGGGGATGTTTGCCAGGGACTGGAGAACTCCACTCGAGCCACAATAGGCGGTTTATGGACGCCTGATACAGGACCTGTATCAGGCGTCCATACACCTGGTGTACAAGGGTGTCAGCATGATAGAAACGTACCACAAAATCTATAATAATATCTATTATTATTATTATGCCAATATGTGACGGCTATGATTGAGCGGCTCTAACGTTGGAGATTTTGAGTACGTTTCTATTCAGAGATAATATTTCACTATTTCGAAAGGATTCAGTTTTTCGAGAGTGGGCTACATAATAATACATATTATGTATGAGGAAAATGTGAAATAATACATTATAGATTGTATTTTGTGGTACTTTCAGATCTGTAAAAACCTCTAGCTACCTACCAAAAAACGCTGCAAAATTTACACAACTGCTCTTCTGCTAAATTGTGCAAAACCCCTTTTCTGAATCATCTTCAGGTGGCCGCCATCTGGAAAAGTCAGGGAATGAAAAATTTCAGGAAAAGTCAGGGAAATCGGTCACAAGTCAGGGAAAAACTTTTGATAAAAAAAAAAAAAAAAAAAAATTGTATTAAAATACGAATTTTGTTTGGTGTCAAGTTTGTCCCTCTCTTCCGTCCCGAAAATGATGATAATTTTTGAATTTTGGTGGGAGCGACTTTGCCGGGTTTGTTTTCCCCTCACTCTTCATCCATGTTGCCCGCACAAGTTCAATGAGTTGGCGGAATTCCCGTTACAGATATAATATCCCCATTCACACGATGAAAAGTCCCACTTCATGCACCAATATCCCTCTCTTCATAATGGAATGTTCCACTTCACCCACGAAGTAACCTATCAATCTTTCACTTGGTATTTTGGTTCGAGATCTCTGTCCTTGTAATCATTACTAGTTAATTAAAAAGATTTTTTTCTGTTCGGGTACGTACCCGAACCCTGCTTTTATTCGCAGAATCTGGCTTCTCGAAAATTATTTTTAGCTAGAAAAAATGTACGGAGAAATTATCGGGAAATCCGTTAAAACTGATGGGGAAGTAGGGAAAATTTTGATCTCTGATTGTGGTTGTGACAAGGCAGTCGGGCTCTCTAAAACCGTAGGTACCTAAAGGTATCTAACTAGTCTTTTAAATATATTTAATTCATCTCTGTAATATGCAACAATGTGACTTGATGTAATAGATCCCATCCTAGTAATTCTATGTCATATGGATTCGACCAAGTTCCAATTAAGGTATAAATTATTCTATTGTTTTTGGTTTAATAAACCAAATAATAATATTATTATTCTTGGAATAATACACCTATGTTTTCGCGACGCGGGTCGACGACTCCGATCGGGCTCAAAATTTGACATTATCCGTTTCAAGAGGTCTAGATTCAAAACCGAAATGTCTGTTCGTCGTACGGTATACGCCGTCCGGGCCGTTTTGGGCAGTAGGAATTTTTTTAAAAATCTGAAATTTTGACAAAATACTTGGTTTACCATCTAGTTGTGCCCGCAAGGTTTTCAGTCCGATCGCCCAAACCCGTGGGGCGCTATGGGGCTATAATGGGGCTACGGGAGGGGTTTTTTGAAGGCTTTCAGCTATAATATCGAGTTAGGTGTCGTTTTCGAAGTATTTTTGGACGTAGAATCCCTTTTTTGGGGTCCCGGAACGATCCGATTTCACTGGGGCGATCTTCAGGGCTTTCTTGGTGTAAAAATGGGATTTGTGAAGGATCCCAGGATGTTGAATATTTTTCGAGTAACAAATACAGAATTTTGGAAAAAAACACATTCTTGAACAACAAAAATCCAAAAAAAAAAATTTTTCGAGATAAAAATCAAAAAAAAATTTTTTTTAATTTTTTCATTGACAGAATTAAATCTCTACACAAGTAACGTATATCAAAGAATAATAAACCCTTGTGTAAAATTTGCAGCGTTTTTATTTTTCAAGTGTTACTATTTTTGTCAAATAAATAGTTTTTAAAACGCAGTTTACTTATCTAATTTCCCTGGGTTTTAATTGTTTGGTGTAAAAATTTATGTATTTTCTAATCAACTTTCAATAAAAAAAAAAATCAAGCGATTAAAATTATCAGAATTAATAAAATGTCAGATTAAATTATTATTATTATTAATAATAATAGTTGATGGTGATGTTGACCGTTTCAATTAATGTTGTTGGAAACTTGTTGAGGGTCAGTCAAAAAATCTCGTCTTATTTTACTGACCCTCAACAAGTTTCCAACAACATTAATAATAATTATTATTAATAATTAAATTATTAAAATCTCAGATTTTGAATAATTTCGGGTTTGGAAATTAGGTATTTTTGCAGGGAAAAGTCAGGGAATTAATTTTTCCCAGCTTGGCGGCCACCCTGATCTTCTTGAAGTAATTACCTACCATATTCGCTAACGAACGTTGGCTCGGTACCTACCATATTGGCGATGAAACTTCTGTCCTAAGCTTTATCAAACTAATATATATATATATATTTATAGTGTTAAATAGCTTATAAGTTATTTAACACTATAAATATTTATGTTAGTTTGATAAAACTTAGGACAGAAGTTTCATAAATTATTTATTTAATGGTACAATTAAAAGGTTTTGAGTCCAACGGGTCGTCTTCGCTCTTGATTTCCAACAATCTCTTTTTTAGTACCTAATTGATGCGGGGAGATGATAATTGGTGGGATTTCTCACTACAATATAGTTGGTCGTAAGGTAAGGGCACCAGTAGTTGACCGTTTCAGGGAGAAAGCTCCAAAATAAGGGAAATGTAGGGTATTAAATACCTACAAATTTTGTGGGTGCAAACCTGCTTATTAGACGCTATCGCCATCTAGTAACACATAGTATCAACTCAAACAGTCATAGTCCAAACAGTTAAATAATGGTGGACGGTGAAAGTTGTGCTCTCTCAGATTCTCCACATTCTTGCACACTGGTTACCTGTTTTGCGTAGAGAGTGCTTCCAGTTTTTGTGTAAGTACAGTCATCTCTTTGTATTATTCAATTTGGCAATCAAATATTGATTAAGTGCATGTATTATTGAACAAAATGACGCGTGAATTATGTTGTTTACTTGATCCTTTGTCTAATATTTTACTGTGGTCAACTACTAGATTTAGAAAGTGATGATATTCAGAAGTTGACCATGGTGGTCAACTACTGAAATCTAAAAAAAAAAATTTTCAACGTAGAAACGAGTGTGTTGTTCAAGGAAAAAGTGTTTAACTTGACCCCGCAAATTTCCATGCCCACATTACCGCTTGGTCTAGTAGATGACCACCATGTCAACTTCTAACACGTCTTGTGGTCAACTTCTGAATTCCCTTACTTTTGACTCAGCACATGGTCAACTACTGGATCAGCACAGGGTCAACTACTGAGGATTTTTATTTTTTAGGTTGTCAACTACTAGAGCCAGAACATTATTTTCAGAAGTATTTATAATAATGGTATAGTTAATCTTTTTTTAGTAAAAAAAATCATCAGTAGCAACGTAGGAAGTTCAAGATTCTCGTTAACAGCTAATACTGTAACAGTTGATGAGTGATTAAGGGCGGAATTCATAGACGTTCCTCAAGCTTGAGGATCTGCTCAAAAGGGGCCTCAAGCGAGTTTGAGCAACTTACGTTATTCATAGACGACAGGTTAGGAGAGTTGAGGTGACCTCAAGTGGAGGAATCTCTTGAGGAGGCCTCAGAGGCTCCTCAAGCTATTCATAGTTGCCGTTGCTCAAGGTGGACCTCAGCCTCATTTTTCGGATCTTATTCATAGACAGATTTGGTAGTTGAATTGAGATTTTTCCTAGCTGGGATGAACTTCAAGGCGACCTCAAGTCAAGGTAACTGAAAACGTACCTCAAGGGCCTTGAGTCAAGGCCAGTTTTTTGTTTTTGTTGCTTCTACTAGCGCGGAGGTTATCTATCATTCCTTTGTTATTACTTTCAGTCGATCCTTCGCGTAATCATGGATAACTTCATTAATTTCATTGATCTTGATAATACGGTGGAACGGTTGGACAACATTGAAGCGGGTGGAATGCGACTAATGCCTGCTCCAAGAAAGTATCTGCGGGACAGTGAAAACCCTCTTGAAGTGCAGTTTCGGAAGAGATTCCGGTTTCACAAAGCCACGTTTATCGACGTTCTCTTGCCGATAGTATTCCCTGAGACCAGAAGTTCTGCCCATGACAAGCGAGGGTTGCCGATACCCCTCGTACTGCGCTGTTGTTGTTTTACTTGAAAAGTATTTGACCTCCTGGGATCTTTCAAAAATCCCATTTGTAGCCCCATGAAAGCCCTATGGATCGCCACAGTGAAATCGGATCGTTCCGGGACCCCGAGAAATGGATTCAACGTCCAAAAATACTTCGAAAACGACACCTAACTCGATCTCACAGCCAAAAGCCTTCAAAAGCGCCTACCGTAGCCCCATTTTAGCCCCATAGCGCCCCACGGGTTTGGGCGATCAGGCTGAAAACCTTGCGGGCACAACTAGATGGTAAACCGAGTATTTTGTCAAAATTTCAGATTTAAAAAAAATTCCTACTGCCCAAAACGGCCCGGACGGCGTATACCGTACGGCGAACAGACATTTCGGTTTTGAATCTAGACCTCTTGAAACGGATAATGTCAAATTTTGAGGCCGATCCGAGTCGTCGACTTCCGTCGCAATCACATAGGTGTATAGTATTATTCCAAGAAAAATAAACCAAAAGTATAATATTATATTATATCATAATATGATATAATATAATATTATTATGATCATTCACGCACCACTGTAAAATTCCCCGAGCTGTTGAACATTTCGGCGATTTCATCCCAGCACCGCTTTTGGTTTATTATTCTTGGAATAATACACCTATGTTTTCGCGACGCGGGTCGACGACTCCGATCGGCCTCAAAATTTGACATTATCCGTTTCAAGAGGTCTACATTCAAAATCCGAAATGTCCGTCCGCCGTCCGCCGTCCGCCGTCCAGGCCGTTTTGGGCAGTAGGAATTTTTTTAAAAATCTGAAATTTTGGCAAAATACTTGGTTTACCATCTAGTTGTGCCCGCAAGGTTTTCAGTCCGATCGCCCAAACCCGTGGGGCGCTATGGGGCTAAAATGGGGCTACAGGAGGGGTGTTTTGAAGGCTTTTAGCTATGGGATCGAGTTAGGTGTCGTTTTCGAAGTATTTTTGGACGTAGAATCCATTTTTGGGGGTCCCGGAACGATCCGATTTCACTGTGGCGTTCTATAGGGCTTTCATGGGGCTAAAAATGGGATTTTTGAAGGATCCCAAGAAGTTAAATATTTTTTGAGTAAAAATTAAAGAATTTTTGAAAAAACACATTTTTGAAAAAAAATCCCCCCAAAAAATTTTTTTTGAAATATAAAAATCCAAAAATTTTTTTTTTAATTTTTTTTA
Organism: Pilophorus perplexus; assembly: GCA_955831195.1. Classification (NCBI taxonomy): domain Eukaryota; kingdom Metazoa; phylum Arthropoda; class Insecta; order Hemiptera; family Miridae; genus Pilophorus; species Pilophorus perplexus. The sequence continues at coordinate 27,885,598 of OY037008.1, forward strand.
TTGACAGAATTAAATGTCTGTACAAGTAACCTATATCACAGAATAATAAACCCTTGTGTAAAATTTGCAGCGTTTTTTCCAAGACGGTGACGGCGTCGCTCCGCTTGTTTTCCAGCACATTTTATTTGCGAGGACCAAAGTCCTCACGTAACTTCTCTCTTCCTCCGTGAAGAAAACTCTTTTGGGTTTCTCACCCATGTCAACACGAATTCGTGCCGAGGAAAACAAAAGGAAACAAAACTCTACCACTACTGCACCGAAAACGTTGCAGCAAAATGCGCCTGCGATCAGCTGAAACCTACGCGACTATTATAACAGTACAGGACTGTTGTAACAGTATACTTACCTCCAGGCCTGCCAATCCTGACTCAAAGGGCTCCTCAAGTGAGTTTGAGCTGAGGTCGACCTCAGCAGGAACAAATTTCTCTATGAATAACGACACCTTACTTTGAGATGAGGAAATTCTCAACTAAGATGAGACATTTCTTACCTTGAGGAACGTCTATGAATTCCGCCCTAAGTTTCCCTTAGCTGGTCAACTACTGGTGCCCTTAACATACTATGACCAAAATATTCTAGTTTTCTCTTCTTGACAGTAATTAAAACTTCCGTTTCTTTATTTAATTTTCTTAGACTCCTCTCTTCATAGAGGTTCATAGATGGTTAGGTAGGTATCGATCAATTAAATTTTGATCTTTAATATTCCTCAGTTTGCCGACCTGTCAAAAGCGTTTAAAAATTTAAGCTTCAAAAAATTTAAGCTTTTGAGATCCGGACGTACAGAAAGAAAAAATTTAATTATTTTCTTCATTCTTGTATCAGTTATTGGCCTCATGGCCACAGAATAAGTTTCTGTAGGTACGTATCTCAAGACGAGATGAGACTCTGCCTGATGGTGCAGAGGTGCTGATCCAAGAAAATTCTATCTGCACTTTTGGCTTATTATTCTTGGAATAATACACCTATGTAATCGTCATGGGGGTCGTCAATTCTGATCCGCCTCAAAATTTGACATAAATTTTCAAGAGGTCGAGATTCCAAAAACAAAATGTCCGTCCGCCGTACGAGCCGTTTTCAGCCCTATCGCCGCAACCCGTGGGGCGCTATAGGGCCAATATGGGGCTACGGAAGGGGCATTTTGAAGGTTTTCGGCTATGGGGTCAAGTCAGGTGACGTTTTCGAAGTATTTTTGGACGTAAAATCCATTTTTGGGGGTCCCAGAACGATCCGATTTCACTGTGGAGATCTATGCGGCTTTCATGGGGCTACAAATGGGATGTTCGAAGGATCCAAGGAGGTCAAATAAGGTGTCGTTTTCCGTAATTTTTGGCGCAAAATCCATTTTTCCGAGGTCCCACGTCAGTCCAAACATTGCAGGTACAGACTTTTTTTTTTTTTTTTCAAAAATATTTTCTTATTGTCACAGAATTAGTTTTCGCAAAATTAACCTCTACCAAAGAATAATAAACCCTTCTCTAAAATTTGCGCGTTAAAACAGCGTAACTGTTGAAAGTTTTTTGCCTCTCCCGTAAAGTTGCGTGAATGTAAATTCACGTGATATTAGAACTTAAGTGACGACATGTTGGTGTTATTCTATCTACCACCTTCTGTTGTTCCTCAATAATTATAATTGAGGAACTGCGGCAATTTTTGAGTTGGCGAGAAGCAATGTATCGTCAGCATAACGGATGTTGTTGATAACTCCATCAGAAGAGGAGTAGTTTTTCTCTCCCTACCCACCTCTCCTCTCCCTATAAGCTCATAGGGCCTATTCCTCCTCCCTGAATAATGTTTGCCTGGGCTTCCTTGAAGATATATTTGGAGTAGATGTTAAAAATCTGAAGTGATAATACACAGCCTTGTCTTGATTCTTCCATTCTAAATCATGGACCAATACCTTTGTACCTACCTTTTTGTGAAAGTTTTTTCAAGCCATTCTACAGCCCAGAGTGGCTTGAAATGGTTGAAAATTAATCTCGGATAAAGCACTAAACACCATTTAGAGCAACATTAGAGTCATTTTCCCTAGCCTGCACCTTCGGCAAACACCATGAAATTCACTTTTTTTAACCAGTAGGTTTTAAAAAAAGTTGAGGTGGCTCCCATATTAATGCGCTGCCAATATTAATATTAACTCACGGACGGTTGAGGGATTGAGCTTTCGTTTTTCCGTCTTCAAAGATATTAATGACTTCATCATACGGAATAATTGAAAAATTCCACCCGTCTTTCCCGCTACCAATCTCATTTGATGCGGTAGCATTTCATCATCGCTTGGTTTTGCTATAAGGTCGAGCTACCAAAGAACGTAACGACCGGAGATATATCGCTGGGACCGAGGAAGATCGGGTTGCTCGCCCAAACCCATCCAAAAGCCATTCTCGATGGTAGGAGACGTGATAGCCATCCATCTTTACTTATTATTCATCCTGTATTCAATTTCCCATCCGTTTGATTAGTCTCAATGTGAGAGGTGAAGTTATATGTTCAGCTATATTTTCTCAAAGCCCCTCGAGGAAGGGCTACTTCCTCATAGACGTCAGAAAAAGGTGTGTTCATAAGTTCACGCTCAGATGATAGAATACACAATACCTCTGCTGTCAAAATTGATATTTGATGCTTGGTATTTAATATCGATTGATTTTTTATTTTTTTATTTTTTTATTTTTTTTATTTTTTATGGAGACCGAATTTGGTCTAGAAATCTAATCCAAGAGATATAAGTAGGCAGTTTTTGTATGTATTGTTGCTAAGTCATCCTGTCTCCCTTTTACAATCTTCAACCATCTTTTTTTCTCCCCTGCACGCGATATCGGTAGCCTATTATCGGCCCCCAAAAAAAAGTCGACATCCGATATGGTCAAATATCAGTGAAACCGGAGTTAAAATACGGTTTTTTTCGTCTTCATCGGGGAACGTGTATTTTTTCACGTGGTTTTTTGTCACTTGTGGGAGAACCGTTCATGATATTACAGGCACCGGTGAGGCCTCCTCGGAGTTTATCCGGATCACTGAACCAGCTGACCGTGACGCATTCCTTAAAATTTTTTTGTGGCGACCCCCCCACCGTTTCCACTCCAAGCCGGTACGCCCCTCATCATTCCACCGTCTGAGTGCTCCGCGTCTTTGAAATGTAAATTGCTGCCGGTGTGCGATCTTGAAACTCGTTTGAGTTGTTTTGTAGCACAACAGGAACGTCGGACATCTTCAAATGAACATGCAGCAGCTCTGATGCTTTGAACGTTTTCTTTATCCAACCACCTCCCTCAGTTTGGAGAACGAAAATTACATAAATCAAAACATTCAGACAACTTTGAAAGGACGAAGTGGGTGTTTGCTGAAGGAGCAGAAGTTTAATCCAATGAGGGAGACTTGGGACAATGTCGACTCCTCTGCTGGTGGTCCATATTGTTTATTTTGTAAATACAAATTTAGAATGGGAGCCGTTGGTGGTCTAAATTGCTCCTAACTCTCTAGTTTATCCCTTAAAATCTTTTGTGTGGCGACCCACCCACCGTTTCCACTTCAAGCCGCTACGCCCCTCATCAATAGCCTTAAAACAGTTTACCAATAATATGACTGAGTTTAACTGTCTTGAGATTATCTAACTTTAAATTGACGAATTTGACCGATGTCTTTGTAAACTAGGAATCACCGTTGATACTTGAAAAGTGAGTGAATACCGGGGGGGGGGGGGGGGGGGGCTCTGCTTTTGGAAGTCGTTTTTTGAGCGTGGGTCGCGTAATGTGAAGAAAATGTACAATATTGGAGGTATACCTTCTTGGGGACAACTAAACGTAATAATATTACGTTTAGTTGTCCCCAAGAGCATATTATGCTGCCGTTTTCCTGAATTTACTCGCATAATATTCATCCGTTTTAAAAGAAATTGCGCTTAAAATGCGGAAAGTTGTCCTCAAGAAGCTATTCCTCCAATATTTGACTTTTACGTAACCCACTTTCAAAAACGATAATGCGTTCGATTATAAACGATAATACCTAATGCGTTCTTTTTAAAAGGGCGTGAGTCCTTCGACCCCAACTTTCGGGAAATCGAAGAAAACTTTTTTCCACGTTAGATCACTTGGATATAATATACCTGATTCGGTATAATATACTTAACGGATATAATACACCTGTATTCTACTCATTTTGGTTTATTATTCTTGGAATAATACACCTATGTTTTCCCGACGGGGGTCGACGACTCCGATCGGGCTCAAAATTTGACATTATCCGTTTCAAGAGGTCTACATTCTAAATCCGAAATGTCCGTCCGCCGTCCTCCGTCCAGGCCGTTTTGGGCAATTTTTTTAAAAATCTGAAATTTCGGCAAAATACTTGGTTTACCATCTAGTTGTGCCCGCAAGGTTTTCAGTCCGATCGCCCAAACCCGTGGGGCGCTATGGGGCTATAATGGGGCTACGGGAGGGGTTTTTTGAAGGCTTTTAGCTATGGAATCGAGTTAGGTGTCGTTTTCGAAGTATTTTTGGACGTAGAATCCATTTTTTGGGGTCCCGGAACGATCCGATTTCACGGGGGCGATCTTTAGGGCATTCGTGGGGCTAAAAATGGGATTTTTGAAGGATTCCAGGATGTTAAATATTTTTCGACTAAAAAATACAGAATTTTTGAAAAAACACATTTTTGAACAAAAAATCCAAAAAAAAATTTTTTTTGAGATAAAAATCCAAAAAAAAATTTTTTAAATTTCTTCATTGACAGAATTAAATTTCTGCACAAGTAACGTATATCAAAGAATAATAAACCCTTGTGTAAAATTTGCAGCGTTTTTTTATTGACAGAATTAAATTTCTGCGCAAGTAACGTATATCAAAGAATAATAAACCCTTGTGTAAAATTTGCAGCTTTTTTATGATTTTTCTCTCTCTTTGTTTCGCTCTATTTCGCTCCTTTCGTGAAAGTACACATTGGGAGGTCGTCTCTTGGTAGTTCCATGTTCCATGCTTTTTGAGCCACTCCAGGGGCGAATTCGAACTTCTCGAAGCGTTCGTTGGGGGCCGCTTCTTCTCGCTAGGTAACAACCCAACAATCGTGCTTGATATCACCCTTTTCAGGCACGGTTCGCGGAGCGTAAATTTTGGGTTGTATGTTCTAATTTCTTGTAATGTTACCTTTTTCAGACCAGATTCAGTAAAACTTTCAATGTTTTAGGGATCAGCTTCCCGAATCGTCTTTAAACTACGAACTGCTGGGTTTGCATCTCCTACACCTGTAATTGCAAAATAAAGTGGCTGAGTTTCTTACGGAACTGGAGCTCCTCCCGTCAGATCCAGAGCAACATTTACATCCATCTCCCGCGAGCTGTACCTTATAGAAGGCTATTACAACAAAGTGAGCGTTGGAATAGTTGTTTGTAATAATTAATTATTGAGAAATTCTCCAGACATGGCGGTGATGTATTTTGACTCATGGTTACAGATTTTCCTGGCCAAAGGAAAAGTTCCAGCCAAAAATTACAACTTCTTCATTGACGACCGGCTTGACACCATCCGAAATGAAATTGCCTACCAATGCATGGAAGTTGCCTACCAATAAATCTCAGCTTCCGACGCTGACCGTATGTTGAACATTAGTATCCAGGCGGCTCTTCGGAGTTACAGCACAGACAGCCGACTAAAGAGGACAGAATAGATGGCACAGGACACAACGACACAGGCCACAGGACAGACAGGACCCAGTCGACTTCGAAGTCGTTCCACGGTAGGTAATCCTTTAAAAACGGTATAAGTAGGTACGGGCTAACTCCCTTTCAAAAGAAACGCGAACTTTTTAACATTGAATGTTGAAGAGAATTAGAAATTTTCTAACTCTCTTCGAGCGCTGATTTGAATGCACAATTTAGGGGTACCCATCAAAGGCAATACATACAATACTTTGATCTTAAATTACTTTGAACGTATAGTTCAAGTATTTCGTGATAACTGTGGAAAACTTTTCCCCAGTGTTCCAGACGATGCGGTGCAACAAGAAACCGCCAACAAAATCGCACAAAAAATCTGAATCTTTTGAGAATGATTCAATTTTGGTTGGAAGGAAAAGTTTGTAGAGATCTGATTTTTTTTATCTTCCGCATCATTCCATCTTCATCGAAGAACGCCACTGGATATGGGGCTAATTCAAATGAGAAATAGGATTCGAGCTCCTGTATTGATTTCATGTTGAAAGGGAGTGATTAATATTTGTCCTCAATTATTAAAAATCCCCTAAGTTGAAATTCAGTTGATAACGCTCACTTTTGCTTCAAAAAATGCATGAAAGTGAGAAGTTTTGAGTTCAGACGAAGTTTTCTGCGTTGAAATGCCTTAGTGGAAATTTGGCTCTACGAACCCTTTTGGTATAACATTCATATCTCAACACTGGAGTGTGCGAATTTCAAACATTTAAAAAAAACCTTCTGATTCACAAACAACTATCCAACAAGTTTGGTCCTTTGACGTTTTTCGATCGGTGCAGTCATTTAGGACCTACTGGCGTTAGAAGTTGAGGTTAGTGAACTTTTCAACTATGTTTGCAAAAATCACCAATCTTTGACGAACGATTGGGGCTAAATTACTGGACCGATTTCGATGCAACAAACGTCATTCGACGTTAAATTTAATCCTCTTTGAAAAAGAACTAAGTAAAATTTTCTGTAGGATGCAAACTTTGCGCATTATAAGCGAAAAAAGAGCGAAAATCTCGAGCTTGTTAGGCTCCCACGCCTGGCCCAGAAACCGTCGCAAACTCAGACGGGTCTTATTTGGGGCCCCCAAAAGGGGTGAAAAAGATTTCCAACTGTGTACTATTTTTTCTCTCCTAGGCCTCTTTAGGTTTATTATTCTTGGAATAATACACCTGTTTTCACGATGGAGGTCGACGACTCCGATCGGCCTCAAAATTTGACATTATCCGTTTCAAGAGGTCTGGATTCCAAAACCGAAATGTCCGTCCGCCGTCCGGGCCGTTTTGGGCAGTAGGATTTTGTTTTAATCTGAAATTTTGACAAAATACTCGGTTTACCATCTAGTTGTGCCCGCAAGGTTTTGAGCCCGATCGCCCAAACCCATGGGGCTAAAATGGGGCCACGGGAGGTGTTTTTTTGAAGGCTTTTGGCTATGGGTTCGAGTTAGGTGTCGTTTTCGAAGTATTTTTGGACGTAGAATCCATTTTTTGGGGTCCCGGAACGTTCCGATTTCGCTGTTGCGATCCACAGGGCTTTCATGGGGCTACAAATGGGATTTTTGAAGGATCCGAGAAGGTTAATTATTTTTCAAGTAAAAAACGAAAAAAAAAATTGAAAAAAAAATCCAAAAAACATTTTTGTCTAAAAATTTTTTTATTGACGCAGAATTAAATTTCTGTACAAGTAACCTATGTCAAAGAATAATAAACCCTAGTGTAAAATTTGCAGCGTTTTTAGCACTAACTTTCCTGGGCTAATTGGCTCAAAGATCTGAAAAACGCAAAAAGGGCTTTTGGGAACTTCCACCCTTTAAAAAAAATGCTTTGAAATAATTGTTTGTAATAATAATTCAATAATTATTGAGTTATTATAATATAATAACAGTTATTATATTATAACTGTTATAATATAACAGTTATAATAAGGGAGTTTAGAAATAGGCCGGTAGTTGGACATATCATCTGTATATGTATAATATTATTATTACAACAATTAGGGTAAGAGCACCAGTTATTGGCCACCCCCCAGTTATTGGCCACCCATTTTTTAAACTCAGATTTCTAAAACCCGGATGCCTCTGAGAATGTATGAATATTTTTCCCGCGTCAAGTAACTAATCGAGATGGCTGTGATGTGGCAAAATCAATTTTATAACCAGTTGTAACCTCCTGAGTCGACACAATACCGGCCTCAGTACATCCTTCGACGCAGAAAGGGCTGTTTCTTACGAAAACGGTAAGCAAATATCACCTCATTCGTAAGGTTTTTTAGAGGGTTCAATCCAGTCAAAATCACTTTTTTTGATATGAGAGCAATCTGCAGTAATTTCTTTATCGATTCGTGTAGGTTTTTTGGTTTTGGATGAATTTTAACAATATTATTGACGTGGCCAATAACTGATACGAAAAGTATGAGATGTTTCAGTTATTGGCCACCCTGGCCAATAACTGAAACAGACGTATTTTTCAGTGAACCATTTATTGGCCACCACCTGAGCTGGTGGCCAATGGCTGGAAAACAGCCGTTTGTAATGCTTAATGTTCCAATCATTGGCATATGGTTGATTGGCGAACTCCCACAAGCAATGGAAGACTGATTGAGACTATTCTGTTTAAAAAATTTCATTTCACATTTAATGTGATTTGATAATTTTGAGCTGCGTTTTAATAAGGGTGTGTCATAAAAAAAAGGGTTTTAATTGCATTTTTTATTGTTTTTTTATTTTTATTGATACTATTCTATTTTAAACTGTAATTTGATAATTTTGAGCTGTGTGTTGATAAGGGTGTAACAAAAATCCCGTTTGTAATCCCATGAAAGCCCTATAGATCCCCACAGTGAAATCGGATCGTTTCGGGACCCCCAAAAATGGATTCTACGTCCAAAAATACTTCGAAAACGACACCAAACTCGATCCCATAGACAAAAGCCTTTAAAAAAAACTTCCCGTAGCCCCATAGCGCCCCACGGGTTTGGGCGATCGGGCTGCAAGCCTTGCGGGCACAACTAGATGATAAACCAAGTATTTTATCAATAGCCATTTCAGATTTTTTTTTTAATTCCTACTGCCCGAAACGGCCCGGACGGCGGACGAACATTCCGGATTTAGAATGTAGACCTCTTGAAACGGATGTCAAATTTTGAGGTACATCGGAGTCGTCGACCTCCGTCACGATCATAATATGATCCTATATTATAGGTGTATTATTCCAAGAATAATAAACCAAAAGTGCTAGTTTTTATGACTGAATGCTCCCTCTTCCCAAACACAGAAAAATCGGATAGTGCCATGACATGTAGGCGGCTAACCAAAGCGGATGGGTAAGAAATCTCTTGCATATGAGGAATCTGTGCATCCTGGGGATCATTAGATGCACCAGAGTTTTAAAAAAGAACTAATAAGAAGTGCGGATTGAATGAATGGACGGACAGACGGAAAATGCTAGGTGGCCAATAACTGATGCACAGGTGGCCAATGTTAGAAACATGTGGCCAATAACTGGTGCAATTGACTTTTCGCACAAATCGTTAAAAAACAGGTATTTTAACAAAAAAGTCGGCCCAAATTGACATTGGATCGCATTCGTTAGATGTTTTCCTTTTCAAAAACCAGTGAAAAATGTGAATATAACTTTTAATTGGTTTTGTACGATGGGGAATACCCTTAAGTGGCCAATAACTGGTGCTCTTACCCTATTGAATTATTACTATTACAAATGTAATGGCCTTAGTACGGTGGGGTGCTTTAGGAGGTTGTGCGGGCGAATAAAAGGCTTCTCTTTTGTATCCGAGCTTTCGACTGATATATTAAGTCATCTTCAGGGATGGGTACTGCAAAACAAATTTATCATTTGACACCATGGCATTTACAGTTGTGATAGACACTTTCCACAACTGTAAATGCCAAGGTTAGTATTAGTCACCGATATATCTCGTATACGTTTGCCAGAACTGCATGTAGCCGGAACCTCATTGTCAAATGATTAATTTGTTTTGCAGTACCCATTCCTGAAGATGACTTAATATATCGGTCGAAAGCTCGGATACGAAAGAGAAGCCTTTTATTCACCCGCACAACCTCCTAAAGCACCTCACCGTACTAAGGACAGAACAGCCAAGGAGGAGGATGAACGGCTCGCGGAAAAAAAATCCCCGGAAAAAAAATCCCCGGGGAAAAAAATGCCCGAAGTAACCACCCCGGAAAAAAAGTCCCCGGAAAAAAGTCCCCGAATCGGCCACAGTCCTAGGAAAAAAAATCCCCGAGAGAAGAAATTGCCGAAACGGAAAAAAAATCCCCGAGTTGTGCGTTAGTCGTAGTTAGTTGATGGACGCTCGCTGTTTGCCTTGTTATCACAGAGGGGCAGAGGATCATGTTGTCATCAAAAAGGTTCCTCTACATAAAAATTACAATTCAAATTCTCTGCACTGCTCTTTAAAAAGAACGTTTCCACCAAAAGGTGCATTCTGAAGCAGGGTTCACATCCATGCGGCAATCCGTCAATGCGTGAACGCGTCAGCAGTGGACTTAAGGAAAATTTCCTTAAGCATTTAATGCTACGACTGGCCTGTTGCGATAATGCAAAGCGAGGGAGAACCTTCAGTTCGTCATGGAAGTGCTTCCGACCGACATGAATGACGAATGATTGACATGAATGAGTTATGACGATTGTACATGAGACGACATGATTATACTGTGATTATACGGCACCATCATTCAAGTATTTATGTTTTTCCTGTTTTTTTTTGTTTTTGTTTTTTTTTTCATATTGACTGGGGGATTTTTTTCCGCTTGGTCGGGGATTTTTTTTCCGAGTAGTCTTCAAGCTCGGGGATGGTATTCCTGGGGATTTTTTTTCCGGCAACCTCGGGGATCTTTTTTCCGGGGGGGTCACTTCGGGGACTTTTTTTCCGGGGATTTTTTTTTCCTACGACCAGGATGAACATATCAACCAAAAGTAATGGTGGAAGCATTTCATGAAAGTCATCAAATTTTACATGACTAATTTAATAACCGAGTCAAATTCATCCATTTTGTCGATTACCTCCCGTAAATTCCTTCACCATCACGCATAAGAGTTTTCACTTCCACATTCCAGCGTTGAAAGGATTAGATCTTATTTTCAACTTCAACCCTGGTAGTAAAATTTGAGTCAATCACCTTCTTAGATGTCGCCACTTTTGTGACGGTGTACACTTCTTTCGCTCCATACGAGTCCCTTCCAATCTTGAAAATATATCACGTCCAATAATAATTGAAAGAAGGGCTCTCTGGGGATAGCCAGGCTCTGAAAAACAAGGTGCACTCGGAGTTCGCCGAGAAACCTGACTTGAACTAGTCTTGAAACGGGTTCTATTATCACTTGCCAGAGACGCATGGCATTACCTGGTGGGGGCCGACCGGTCATGAAGGTTTCCGGGATAGCGAAAATAAATATTAGCGCCTTTAACACGGTGTCGGGCGCGCGACCTGGAGATAAATCCGGACGAGATGAGGGTTTGCCAGATGTACAAGCGTAGAAGTAGTGTAGAAGCGGACTTCAGAGGTTCAGGATTACGATGGAGGGCACGTTACACCTGCCTTTTTGATGCAACGTGGCACTAACGATAGATCCAATCAGATTCATTAGGATTTCGATTTGTCTCAGTTTACAGTAGGTACCCACCTATCTAAATTCTTGAATCGATGGTGTATAGGTACCTATCCTCATAATAATAGTTTTTGCAGTTTACATGTTATCTAGTGCGATATTGACTTGGCTTTTCAGGAATGTGCACCAGTTGGGAGGCAGGTGCGACACCTCACGTCACCATTCAACACTCACGTCTTGTACGACGAGGGCTTCGGCAGTGTGGACGTGACGCCCGACATTTGTACATCCACAAGACCACACAAGATCCATTGGGACCCCCCAACCATTACGAAGAACAAAAGCCACAACTCCACTTTTCACCGAGTGGTGAAAATTTTCCCCGCGAGGGGTTACCAAACGTGTGATTTCCACCCGTGGATAATTTAATTCCAGGGTGACGGAGTGAGTAATCGGCGTTTATCCGAGGTAAAGTTAGGAAAGTAGGATAAGTACTTGGAAAGCTTCAAAGTAAAGTTGCTGCCATGGAACGGAGAAGACGTCTTCACTCCGAAAGGGCTCGCGAAAACACAGTGACTCGGTACTACGTTGTTAAAAAAACGCTGCAAATTTTACACAAGGGTTTATTATTCTTTTGATATAGGTTACTTGTGCAAAAATTATTTCTGCTATTCACCTTAACCCACGAACGAATCAAAACAATGGCCGTGGTGTCACGTTTAACCTTTGCTGTGGTTTAACCTCAGAGACCGATCCTTCAGTTTTTAATTTTTTTATTGAGGCCAACTTGGCAACATGGCGAAATCGTCAACCAATGAGAGCTGATCGCTGGTTTCCGCTGAAAATTCAAATTGCTATTTTTCCATAGCTATAAATGTGTAAAAACTTGCAATTTGTGTTTTAACCCCATTTTCGGCGTTATTTGGAAGCCTTCTATCGATAAAAAAGCTAATAATTCAGAAACACTTCCATTCCTTATTGTTTTTGACGGTGGAGTTAATGAAGACCTACACGTACATCACATCCACTCGCTAGTTTATGAGCTGAGATCGAAAAAAAAAAACTGGACACCCCCGGAAACTCTCCCACAAGCCGAATATCGGTTATTTGAATAACTTCGGGTTCACTTTGAATTTCAAATGCAATTAACCTCGTATTGGGTGACAGCCAATCAAGAGGAACTGAGAATAAAAAGAAGTAGGTACCCACGGACAGTAACCATGAGAACGGAGCGGTGCTTGACACAAAATTCAATACAACATGATAATGAGCTCAAAATGTTTATTTTTGTTTCTGCTCTTTTGTTTTATTTTCGTATTTTAATTAGGGGTGCATTGTTGTGGGTGGATACATTGTTATGAGGCGGCGACCATTGTTTCGTCCACCTTTGTATCGGGTCCCATGGGACTGCGTAAGGGACCCAGCCAAGTGAAAAAAGATACTCTTCATTTTGTCGTCATTGGGGTCATTTATCATGAGATTGGAAATAGTTCGTCACACTAATTGGGCGGAGGTTATTCACGAATTTGATTCGCCTGTAGGTATAATAGAACTTTTTATATTTTTTACAACTTCGTTTTCAAGACAACGCTTCGTTAATGGTGTTGGTTCTTAAGATGTCATTATTTGGTTCCGAACTACTATTATTGTTTGACATCAGCTCAGCATCCTACAGAATACATTAAAGACAAATCACTTCAGGTTGCTAAACACGCTGTATAATGAGGCTTAAAAAACGCTTTAAAAATGTCGTACAGGTTTACAGAGGATAACTTTCTCCGTGTAGCTGAGTTCTCAACCCTCCTACTTATTGTCTATAGGTGTGTGTGTGTGTTCCCTCCAAATGAGAAAATCCTCTCAAGAAAAGACGGCTCAAAAAAAAAACTCCGGTTCCTTTTTTCCGCCCTTTTCATCTTGGAAGGTTTTAAACCTTATCTCGAAGACCAACCTCAACCTTCACCAAACATCTCGGCATTTACAGAGACGAAGAACGTAGAGCTTACAGAAGATAAGAAGCTTCGAAGAGGGAAAAAAAGTTTGAAAAAACTGACGATAAGGAAATTGAAATGAGCTATGTTTGCCTTATTAGGGGCAGGACGCAGTAAATATCCGCTCGTAAGCATCCATCCAGACTGGGTGGATTTTTCCTGAGTTCGTCAAAAGGCAGAGTTGGGTACCTAATTGAAGCTATTGACTCAACAACGTTATTGAGAATTTGAAGTGGCAATGTTGTGGAACTTTGAACTTCTTTAATTCATGACATCATGTGGATTAATTCATTTCCACGTCAATAAATCTTAGGTCAGCCGGCCGATGCCCCCGCAACAAGAAACAGAGCGCCTCGTGTTTTGTATTCCTCGTAATTAATAAAGCAGCGGTTTGATGTTTCTGGAGGAGAATGTAAATTTCATCTTATATTTTTTCTTCTCCCGGGCCAACCAAGAAAATATTTATCACCGACCAAGTTACAATGATGACCCTCTACACCCCGAGTAATTTATTTCGAATGATTATTTATTCGTAACTATATTTCTTAAATCCTGTCTTTAAGATGGTCGAAAAACCTATGGCATTCGTTAACTGGCATAAGAAGGCGTGTGTAGCTCTCCCAAGGCCTACAAGGGGACTTAGGAGATTTGTCTTGCGGAGGGTGTGGGGGCCGCTGGTGACATATGTGGAATACTTCTCATAAAGCTGTTTTATGCCTCTTTATCATGGAAGCGATATTTTTCAGGATTACAAGTGATATAGTTGTCCTTTTCTGTCCCCTGCCGGTTGCTACCAGGGGTCTGTAATGGTTGGCGAATTCCATTCCTTCGGGCTTCGATGCCTGGGAGGCAGACGTCATATTTTACTGCGCGCCTTTATTTTTCCCCGAGTGCGCTTCTTGAAAGGTTATTTTTGTTTTGTGTGATGGGTGGAGTTCCGAAGGCGGTGTCCAAAATCACTTGGCTTGTGGTAGGAGGAATTGGGATGTAATTAGCCTGGTTGGCTTTCGCAGGGTCCATGCTTGAGATGTCGAGAATTACCCCTTTGTCTACTTCGCAGCCACTGAAGGGGGCCACTGGGCGGGGTAAGTAGTTTGGGGGAGCAGTGTGCCACCCTCGAACCTTCCCACAGAGGTGGTAGCACCAGAGGGTCTGTTGAAGGTGCCCTAGACGTTCCTGAGTTCCCCAGGTCCAAGCCCACTCAATGAGATCACTGATCTCAAATCAGACCAGAGGTTAGCTTCAATCCGGTCCGGGGTTTCCACCTTTCCAGCCTTTTGAAGCGAAGCTTTTATACGGACGCCCCCCACTCGCCGCTCGGGGAGTCTCCCCGTGAAAATCGTGAGTCAGTCTCTAACGCAATATATATATTTGATATAGATGGGGCGCGTTTGGCTCTTCCAACCCGGCCGCTGTCAAGGAAGTCGGAAAGATGTACTCAGAACGGGTGGAATCCGGGGTGGGGCTTCAGGGACCTTACAACGGTGGAGGAGGCGGGGAAATTTTTTTTGCCGACCTTTTAGCTACGAATAGGGGGGGTCGCAGACCCCCCTGTCCGAATAAGCGCTCGGCCGAGCGGAGCGAGGCCTTATGTCTGATTAAGCGGTCGGCCGAGCGAAGCGAGGCCTTATGTCTGCTTTGAGAACTCCCCCGGCCGAGCGAAGCGAGGCCCTACGGGGGGTCTGGGGGGCGGAGCCCCCCAGCTGGGTGCGTAGGCGAGCAAAGCGAGCCGGAGCATATAGTAGGACACCATACTGGCAGCTGATTTTTGCAAAATGATATAAAGCTTCGCTTCCTTTTTCATTCTCCCGAGGAATGAAAATATTTTTTTACTTTTGCTTTCAAAATGAGTAAGTAGGTCTTATGTTTTTGAGTGCGCAGATTCCAAAAATCATGTTTTTATTCACTTTTGAGACCCAGAAATGGTTAAAAAAAAAAAAAAAATCGGCTTTTTTGGTGTTTCAAGCTTTCATTTTTGACGGGTAATAGACATATTAATATCGACATAATTTTTTCAAAGCTTCCCGAACTGATTCCGACTGCCTCCTCGATTGTGGAAAGTCACAAACGCGCGATTCATTTCCTTCTGGGATCTCGTGGAGTTAACTTAGTAGGACCGACAGTCTGTCCATTTTAATTCCTGGAAGCGTTCGAGTTCTGATTCGATTCCAAACAGCCAGAACTTACTCTGCGAACACACCTAACAGGTGTAACGTATTGAAACAATTGTGTGTACCACGAAAAATTGTGTCTGCCAAAACAAAAAATTTGTCTGCCATTAAAGAAAATTGTGTGTACCGTTAAAAAAAATTCGTAGGGACTACTTTTTCGTTGGTGGAGGACCAAAGTTTTGTCTGTTTTAATTTTTTTTTTTTCTTAATTTAATTTATTTATTTTCATTTTTTTAACAACGCCGAGGCGTTTGGCCTTGATGCCAAATCGCCAAGAGATTTCTAACAGCCCAATAAAGTCTCGGCGATCTTGTCCAGCGGTCGTCTTGATCCGAAAATGTTATGTGTCGATGTCATCTCTAGTCCAGTGGGCATATGGGGGATTCGGCTATCCAAATTGTGTGAAGATGGGATTGCAAATAGTCGTGGCCTGTTTCCAGTTGCTACATATACATCCCGTGGCTTGTCGGGTGGAGCTCGGTCGGTTGGTTGGAGTAAGCCCTCCCATGTCTTCTCCTCAGAGCGTAATGTGCGGTTTGGTCACGCTTCACATCAGACACCATTTTAGCTTTAATATTATTCTTGGCTTTCCTTGGCTGGCCTTCCTTGGCCAGTACATCGGCTCTTTCATTCCGTGGCAGTGAGAGGGCACCCATTGATCGGCAATGTGCCTGTTCTTAACCAGCATGTCATGGATCAACTGCGGACATTCGATAACATCCACTAAGTCAGTAGGGCTAAGGGACCCAGCCGCCAGGATTGCAGCCTGGGAGTCCACCAACAAGACAGTTTGTGGTTAGTTTCTGCGCTTTAGCTCTCGCAAAGCCATCTCTAGAGCCTGAACCTCCCCATCAAAATTTGTAGCTACAGGATATTCAGCAGGATCACCCAGCTCGAAGTGTGCAGAATGCACTCCCGCCCCCGCATTGGAATTTCCACCAGCTGCTGAGCCGTCGGTGTTTACCCTATACCACATTGAAGTGGGGTTTCAATTGTCTCTGTAGCAAGTGCTCTTATGATAGCGCTGGGAGTGTCCGCCTTAGAAATATCCTCAGTCAAGGACAAGAAAAGTGGACCTGTCTTCAAGGGGGCATCTGCTACAAGAGACTACCGATTGTCGATAATTATCGATTGTTGATTATAATCAAACCAGTGGTTGTGAAGATCTCCTTTCCAACTTGGCGTTTGTTTACTTTAGTAATCTACGGAAATAAGAATTTTGTCCGATGCTACCATATAATGAGGCCCTGTGCTAGGGCTCGAAATCTAGCGGGCGAGCCGTGAACTGTTTTAGCTTTCGTGCGATGACTCCGCGTGCGAGTAGATGACTCCTACTTGCATACGGGAGATTCCCCACTGAGGAATTTATGCTCTGGTATAAATATTGAAAGGTACCTAATAAGTATGAGCAAAAGAGGTTTTCGTGAGATTTCTTCGTCAGGTTCATTCAGTTAAATAACTGATTGTCAAAAGGCATCGAGCAAAACGATTCACGCATAAGTTTCATGTTCACTGTCCCATTAAAGAACCGAGTATTCACTCTATGAAGGTAAAACGAAAAGCGTGAGAGCTGTGACAGTTGATTCTGAAATTAGATGCATCTTGAATTGAACGAGGTTGACCACTCGTGTCTGGTTGAAGTTGAAGGAGCTCCGATTACCAGGAGAGGAAGAGAAGCTCTGATTTTAATTGGGGGTCTCCCGTCTTCGTTGGCTATGGTAAGTTGTGTTATTATTTAAAGCTGGCCATTAGTCTAATTGACAACTGTCGTGGCCTAGATAAGGCCATTAGGAAGGCCAAAGCACTTCGGCTTCCACTAGTAATCGTATATCTCTTCGCGTTGTCACGTAGATTCCTCCCCGATGGGGATTCGGAACCCCGGCTCCCCTTTCTCGGGATTAGTTGCGATATCAAGATACCGTAGCTGAGTCGAGGCTCATTTATCAAGTTGGATATTCATTTTCAGCAGATTTTACGCATTTTATCTTTATGATGGAACGGTGAATTATCGAGAGAGTGGAACGACTAGTTTCGGCTGAGATGCACTTTTCAGTCCCAACTTTATGAACCCCCTTGAACGAAGAAAGTTAAGTAGGCTTATATACTTCATGTTTCACCGTATCATCTCTTATTCTGCTTGGGTTACCCGTACAATTGATCCCATAAGCAGAGTTCGCCATTGATACGGAACACCTTAAGCAAACTCCGAGCAGATCGGAGAAGAGCGAGTCGAGCAGTAACGGTTATGGAACAGTCCAGAGTGAAATCATCTGGTTGGCTATCAGCAATTCCATTAAAGCAGCATAGCTTTGATCTCTCAGCCAGTGAGTTCAGAGATGCTCTTGCTCGGCAGTGATGGCGGTGTGCCGAATCATCGTTGAAATGACGCCATCAGAACAACTGTCATCCTGGACTCTCATATGACGTCTATGCCCTTTCATTGTTTGAATAAATTGCTCGTCTAAGTTATATATATATATTTTTATACAACGAAACTTCCGCCTGGAATGATGCCCTCATACCTTCCGCTGCTCTATCATATTTCGCATGTTTGGCTGCTTCTGCATGGCGGGAAACTTGGGGCCAGTCATGGCGGGCATAGGAAACTGCGTCGGCGTTGATTACGCGGTTGTCGAAAAACTCTCCCTGTGCCACACACCTGGAACCCGCGATGAGAGCTGGGTTGCGGCCGCCACTTTCGCGCAGTACTGGCTCAGTTTGAACGCCGTTCCAGGCCATGCCAGCGCAAACGTCTCTGATTTGGTCATACCCTCGCTTTACCTGCCCCCCTGTCTTACAGTTTAGGGCGTGATTGAACTCCATTCGTTCTCCACAGCTCCGGCAGACCCTTGGGTTCCTATTTTGATGATTGCCGAGCTAAATTGATAGGGAGAGAGAGAGAGAGAAAAGAAATTTATTCATAAATCAAGTAATATAGGTAGGTACATATAAGCAATTTATGGATTTATGGTTTGGATACATTCACTCGCCAGTAGGCCGGGCCTGTGGTAGAGTATGGAACTTTTCTTTTTTCATATATGAGTTGGGCTTAAGAAAAAGAAAAGTTCCATATTATAATAGGACATTCGGAATCCTCTCCGGACAACGATTGTCCCTTTCAGGGAAAACGACCCATATCTGCGTGATGGTGCAGAGATGCTTATCGATGATAGATGGGGATTGGTGATAAGTACGACCCCCAGCTACTTTCTTCAAATTTTGTACTTGAAGAAAATACAATAGTAGGTACCTAGCTAAAGAGATAGACAATAACAAGTGTGGTTAATTTTCTATAAGGTAGATTTACATATGACTCTACGTAACTATAATTGGAGAAAAGCTCACTCGAATGATGTTCTACACATTATGTTATAACATAATGTGTTTATTTAGGGTGTCTTCTTAAATAAACCTTCGTACCGATGCTGTAGATAAATCACCAAATAAATTTCCTATGTGAGTAAGTCTATATATATACCCGCGGGATTAGTCCTATAATCCTTTGAGTTATGCAGCTCGGTTTCTCTTCTTTGTGGGTGGTGGTGGGTTTGCTCGAGGAGATTCGCCAGATTTAAAATATCGGACAGATGAATTACATTTTCACGATTCTGCGGTTGCGGATCCAACTGACGTCGATGTCTCGTGCTCTTGTCAAGTTCATTTGTGGATGTCTTATCTTTTTTTACCGCAGTCAGTTCCTCTTTTATTAAAACGTCTTATTGGAGATTCATCTCTCGCTCCGGCACCTGCCCACGCTCGGTTGACGGGTGGAATTACTAAGAAAGATCCAATTACTTGAAGGCCCGAAGAGAATCGTTTTCATACGGTGGTGATTCAGCGAATAAATCAAATCTGTTATTAATAAATCAATTGATTTTGGCGATGCTGGATGGAACCCTTCTTCTTGAGTTTCGCACCATTCGCACAAATCAAAGAAAGCAGCTTTCGTTAACAGCAGCTTTTAGCAGCAGCTACTGCTAATAGAACAAGACGTTTTTAGCAAAAAAAGTTGGTTTTGATGGGTTTTTAAGGTCAAGCAAAACTTCTCCGATACCCGACGCCTCCTTCCGTGATGCCCGATGGAAAAGAACGCTGCAAATTTTACACAAGGGTTTATTATTCTTTGATATAGGTTACATGTCCGAATATTAATTCTGTGTCGACAAAATTTTGGGGAAAAAAATTGTTTTTGTTTTTAAATTTACCTACCTATTTATTTTTTGTGAGGTTTTATTTTTATTATTTTTTTCAGAACAATTTTTTTTTTACTCTGAAAATATTCGACCTCCTGGGATTTTACAAACATCCCATTTGTAGCCCCATGAAAGCCCTACAGATCCCCACAGTGAAATCGGATCGTTCCGGGACCCTAAAAAATGGATTTACGTCCAAAAATACTTCGAAAACGACACCTAACTCGATCCCATAGCCAAAAGCCTTAAAAAACCCATGCCGTAGCCCCATATCACCCCATGGGTTTGGGCGATCGGGCTGAAAACCTTGCGGGCACAACTGCCTAAAACGGATCGGACGGCGGACGGACATTTCGGTTTTGGAATCTAGACCTTTTGAAACGGATAATGTCAAATTTGGAGGCCGATCGGAGTCGTCGACCTCCGTCGCGATTACATAGGTGTATTATTCCAAGAATAATAAACCAAAAAATACTGAACGCGGGAGCCGGAGTTCAAAATGAGATGAAATCTTTCCTGGGGAACCGTTCTTGGACCCAACTTCGCCGAAGGGGTTTTAGGTTCATATCTGGCCTGGCTACTGTCATACATGAACAGTAATTGGGAATAGAGTCGGTGTCAGAACCGATTATAGGGATGCAAGTCAGACTAATTGCCTCTGCTCACGAGGAAACCTGCCACCGACAAAACATGCGGAATCCGGACCCGCTAATGTATTCTCCCCGAGTGTATTTTCATCGTGGGTAAAATCTAGTTTGAGGGACTACACGAGCAGAAACACGAGATCTCAGGAATTTAGAGCCTGTTCAGACAGGGTCTTTTGTTGCAAGAGGTATTCACTGGACCCTTTTCACAAACTGTCAACAAAACGGGTGCAACTTCCCTTTTTTGTGCACTGATTGTGTCGAGTTTCCTGTTAACGCTTTTTCAACTACAGTAATCCCTCATTATCCGCGGTTTCGGCATCCGCGGGTTTCGATTATCCGCGGTTTTTGCCCAGTGCCCTTGAACCTTTTGTTTGTAATCACATGTTTGACTTTTGAACGTTGTTGCCATCATCTAGTCATGAGTTATCATCGTGTCAGTCAGTTTTGTCACCTCAGTCAAACGATTATGTCTAAAATCGAGAAAAGAAAACGTGTTGTGCTCACTTTAGTTGAGAAACTGAAAATTTTAAATGTGAAAACATTCACATCCAGCACCATTCGCGGCGAGTAAGGGATGGTTTGAAAGGTTTAAGGCTCGATTCTGCCTTCATAATCCTCAAATCGAACATCCTAACGTACAGGTCATGTTTCTGCCCGCCAACACCACATCAATCCTACAGCCATTAGACCAAGGGGTAATAATTACCCTAATGGCAATTATTGCTGCTTTCAAGGATCCTCTGCAAAGCAACTCAGCTGGCGGATCAGGTGGTTGAGTCGGATCCCCTTATGGAAAGTGCCCTTCGCTTCAGAAGAGGTCTCCAGGAGCTGATGATGCCATACGAAGAAGTCCAGAAGGAACTGGCTAAATATTGGCTATATACATTATTTCTTGTTGTTCCTCTATGTACCTACGTGCATTCACAATACCAAATTCTCTCTAAAGAACCAAACCCCCCGTTTCCCATTCAAGTAAGGTCCCGTTATCCGCGGTAACTCTCTGGAACCTAACCCCCGCGGATAATGAGGGATGACTGTACCTAGATCAGGGGTTCCCAATAAAATTTTGTCACGGACCCCTTAACAAACCACAAATGTATTGAGGACCCCCTATATATTCACGGATGGTTCTTAGGAAGCCATTCTTACCCGGTTGGTTCTTAGAAAGCCAGCTCTGGCTTCGTATGCTAGCTTCCTAAGAAAGTATATATATATATATATATTAGTATAATATTATTATACCTACTGCAGGTTGTGACAACTCTTAGCGTTGTTTGATGTTCCTTTGGCTCAAGGTAGGTACCCACTCCGAATACATAGGTACTCAAAATATTTGAACCAGAGAAAACGTTCAAAGTGGGTCAAACATTTACTAGAAATTTGGATCCAAATGGCCGTAAATATTCCCAACACCATTTAGGTACCAGTACAACACTATTTTCTAGTACAACTAGTTCATGGTGATGTACACGTTGAAACGCATTTTCTGCGTGAATGGAATGATCGAATAATACAGCGATCACATTTCAAGTTGCATTCGAGGGTAGGTACCTGTACGATGCGAATGCTCGCAGAGGGTCTCATTGAAGTCGTCCGGCCTACCTGGGGGTAGGGCCCAGCCCCCCTCACACGCCGAGGAAATTTCTTCCAATGCACCAATTACCATTACCAGGAGAATCAATTTTTGATGGCCATAGAGTGAAAAAAGAGAATAAACGATTTTTTCTTTCGCAATTTAAAATGACGTTTTATGCTTTGTATATCTTGAAATTTCTAAAAACTCATCAAATTAAAAATGGCAATTTTTAAAATTTGATATAGCAACTTTTTTTAAATTTCGGCATGTTGGCGAAGATTCATATGATATAAGAATGCTTCTCAATTTTTTTCAGAATTTTTTAATGAATAGTTCAGCGGGAATCACGCTAATTTGTTCGCGGATCTTCCCTCTCCCTCGCACACTTGTGGTCCCCTTTCGCCTTAATCACGGAAGTAAATTTCACCCCATAGGTGCTGCGATCTGTTGAAAAAAAATCTCACCAATCTCGGGGGACATTTAGCCTTAATCTAACAACACTTTACTCGGTCCTCCATCTAGTTGCGCTCGTATGGTTTTCAGCCTGATCGAACTCTTGGGGATCAATAATGATAAACAGTACCTATCACATAAACATAATTGACAAGTATATATTTTGATTACCTACATACTTAATTTTTACACCCATCTAAATCGAAGTGGGGTTTTTTGAGTAGTCATTGAGAAAATTGTAATTGTGCAATAGGGTTCATTAAATGAAAGGATTATTCAGAAAAGGCGAACTTATTTTGGCACCATGGGAAACACAGGTGGCACTAACTGTTTCTCTAACCTTGAAATCTTTAATGTGTGACATGGGAACCTTCATTTATGCCAAACTGTTATTACGTAGTACTAAGTAGGTACATAATAAAAGTTTGGCACTAGTAAAGGTAACATACAATATGAGTTTCAGGACAATATTAATTTAATAAATACTCAGCAGTTCAGAGAGTATTGACTTGGGAGGGCTCCTGTAAGTTATTTTTGCTCGTAACATTTTTTCGGTAATATTGGCTCTTGGCTCTTTAGTAATGATCCATCCATTTCAATTTTCCAACAAAAATTAATTTATCCTCCTTGTAGGCGTCAAGTTTTAAAAAATAATCAAGGCATAACTCAATTTGACGCTCCCTGGTCATTGTCCGGACCTCTTCGCTATAATCCCATAATCCGTTAGAACGAAAGAGCCTCCTCTCGAGATTAAGACGTGTGAAACCTCCAAGAGGACCAAATAAATAACTGTCCAGGCTCCCAGAAGAGGCACCAAACAAAAAAACTGTTATTTGGACGACACGGTTTTCAGTCTTTGGACGAAGGTTTCGTAATATAAAGCAGTAAGAAATGTATCACCGGCAGGGCTGGTCGCCTGCTGCCTTAGATGGAGCGAAGGGTCACCGACCACAACCTGAAGATACCTTCCCCTCCCGATCGCCCGTTTGCTAGGGATTTTTAAATGTAACTGGTTTAGAAGCGGATTATATTCTAGGTCGATGATTGAAACCCTTGAGCCAGTGGGAATAGAACGCCGAAAGGTTGAAGAGCGGGGAATCAATTAAAAATTCTAGTCCTGCAATGTTGGTGGAGCTTTTATTTTAATATGATGTTCTGCTCAGGGTGGGGACAATGGAAAATGATGTCCGAATGAGATTTTTTGGGTCTTGGAAATTTCTGTGCGAATTCGTAGACGTGGCTGTAGACGCCTGGGAGAAGCGTTAAGCTAACAATTCCATCAAGGTCGACAGTTGGGTGAAGACGTTATTCGAGGAAGATCACAGGGTAGCCCGTTTCGATTCAAATTCGGTTCCTTCAGAGCAAACGAGGAGATTCAGACCCCATAGATTATTCCCATAACTCTTGTAAGCACTATAGAAGAAGATCTTGCTTTTTGAAGCCTCAAGTCCTAGCCATTAGCGCGAAGGAGTGGGGCATCCCTTCAATTCTGATCGGGACAAAAGCCTGAGGGGTCGTTGTGCAAGTTTACTGTGGGAAACGTGCGTGGGCAGCAACCTCCGAGGATCTCCTCAGTCGGTACAATGCAACGGCCTTTTTTTCATAACTTGCCTTTATGTTTCATGTCTTAACACGTCCGACCCATTCTGGTTCACCTTCATTTGCTATTGTTGGGATTCCATTTAGTAAATCACGTACCTACATGTGCCTGCCCCAATGGCAACTTTTTTGACTTGAGGTAAATTCAAATTGTTCAAGGAATAAACAGTTCGTGAGAAGAACAAAGACGAATTGGGATGAAAGCTGATAAGACATCAATTTGGCGTTTGCCAGAAACATTCACCGATTGATCAAGTCATCGAGGAAGCACTTGAGAAGAAGTGAGTGCTGCCACTTTCATAGACGTAACTCAGTTATTCGACATGAAGGGGTTAACTTCAAGCTCCGCAAAGCTCTAAATTATTTACGCTGAACTAGTGAAATCATACCTGAACATCACTACTTCAGTATAAAGCTAGATGATGCCTTCTCGGAATCAACTGAGTCTCACAAGGGCACATGGGCTTAGACCACTTGTGTTTGTTCTGTTTCAGTGACCTTCAAGAATTGGAATGAACACCTCTGCCACTTTTGCAGATTATAGCAGTTCTGGCGGTCGGAGAAAACAATCCAGCATTCAGTCATGGGCAGCAATGGGGCAATCAAACTGAATGAGGCACACTGAATGTCGGTACATAAACGTAGCTACCGTGGGGAATCAGACCAATTTCACCAATAGGGAATCGACTACATTTCGGCTTATCTCAATGACAAATCCCAAGTTAAAAAAAAATAAAAAATTAAAATAACCGTTCTTGACAGGAGTTCCTCCGAGTCAAACTCAAAAACATGTATTGCTAATAAAGAGACGGTCAAAACTATTAGCCAACGAGCTTAGACTTTACTACCAAGGCGTTAAGCTGTACGATTCAATCGAATCGGGAAGTGATGGTATGACACTGGTAGCCTCGTTTATCGTTTCGACTTCTTCGAAGTCTTCTGGAAGTTATAATTTCAAGTCGAAACGATAAACGAGGCTACCAAGCAGCAAGCTTGGATGGGGTAAATCAACTTCATTCCTATGGCTACCTTACAAATTTGTAAATTTATGGGACTTGCGGGTGCCAACACATTCCTTTTGGTGTCTTTCTAATACATACCTGTAAATATCATGGGATACTTTTGGTTTATTATTCTTGGAATAATACACCTATGTTTTCGCGACGTACGTCGACGATTTATTCTAAATAGTTTGCTCACATACAAAGTGGCCAAGCTGTTTTATGTGTTCAAAACCTTGGGTGGTTTTCTGAACATTAAATTTTTCTAAATAATAAGTCGTATTAATGTTTAATTTTTAAAATAATTAAAATTATCATTTAAAAAACCTTTTGGTTTATTATTCTTGGAATAATACACCTATGTTTTCGCGACGGGGGTCGACGACTCCGATCGGCCTCAAAATTTGACATTATCCGTTTCAAGTGGTCTAGATTCCAAAACCGAAATGTCCGTCCGCCGTCCAGGCCGTTTTGGGCAGTAGGAATTTTTTTAAAAATCTGAAATTTTGACAAAATACTCGGTTTACCATCTAGTTGTGCCCGCAAGGTTTTCAGCCCGATCGCCCAAACCCGTGGGGCGCTATGGGGCTAAAATGGGGCTACAGAAGGGGGTTTTTGAAGGCTTTCGGCTATGGGATCGAGTCAGGTGTCGTTTTTCAAAGTATTTTTGGACGTAGAATCCATTTTTTGGTGTCCCGCAGCGATCCGATTTCACTGTTGCGATCTATAGGGCTTTCATGGGGCTAAAAATGGGATTTTTGAAGGATCCCAGGAGGTTAAATATTTTCGAGTAAAGAATAAAGAATTTTTGAAGAAAAAAAATCCAAAAAAAAATCAAAAAAAATTTTTTTTGAAAAAAAAAATCCAAAAATTATATGTTGGAGGCTCTCCACTCTTACTGCGGGGACAACTTTCTTAACGTTAATCATACGAAGTCAAACATTGTGGTTTTCAGGAGACACGGGTAGCTCCCTAGTGGGTACCACTTTTGGTATGGTGATGTGGAACTCCCAATAGCCAACTCCTACTCATATTTGAGTGTTAAATTCTTTAGTTCAGGTCTGTTTGTGCGGCATGCCTCAGATGTAACCAGGAAAGGTGAATCGGCTGCTAGGGCGCTTTTGCCTATGGTCCATAAGGCACGTGAAGGCCCTTTCTCATCATGGCACAGAGTAGTTGAGTCACTGGTTCTTACCGCTTCTCTGTATGCTGCTGAGTCATGGGGTGTCACTCTGTGTAGTGTCCTGGACAAAATCCAAGTCAGAGCTTATAAGTCTTTACTTTTTCTGCCCAATAACACCCCGGACTACCTTGTGCGTGTAGAGCTTGCTCTTGCCCACTTGGAAGTAAGGATTATGAAGCTTGCTGCGGGCTGCTGGCTCAAGCTGTGTGGCATGGAAGACACCAGATAGGTACCCTAAGTTGTGTCTTCGTCGTCTCATCGCTCTGAATGAAGTGACGTCCGAGCCTAAGTACAACTGGGCATCCCAAATGTCGGTTACCTTCACTAAATTTGGTAAAGGTCAAGCCTGGGTGTCTCAGAACCCCACCGACTTCAACCTGACTCGCTTCGTTAAAAACATTGACTCGTTTTGGAAAAACAATGACAGGGAGCGGGTAGCAGCATCCTCGTTCAACGAGATCTACAGGATGTACTCGCCTGCAGACGATGAGCTACCTTTTTATCTGAACTCTGACTTGGGTATTCAGACAAAGAGACTCCTGGCTCAAGCAAGGCTGTCAGGGAATTATTTTGCCAAACTGTGCACTCCAGGCTTTGTTGCCAAATTAAATAATTCCGAAGAGTGCCCGATGTGTAATTTGGAGGCCCAAGATTCAATCCTCCGTTTCATGTGTCCGCCCTGTGGTTCGTGGCGAGCGGTTCTCTTTTTTTTCTTCTCAGCGATTTGTCCCACCATGATTTGGCCTCTCTGCTCTCCTTTAATGATTTATTATCTTGTAAAAAAATGTATTGCTTCTTAGTAAACTGTATTAGAACTAGGGCTTTTTTTCTTAATGAAGGTTTTTTTATACTAATTATATTTCTGTGACTAATTACACTGAAGTGACTACTAATTAAGTTGTATTACTGTAGCAATTGTACTTTTGTTCTGACTAATTAAGTTATATCATTGTAGCGATTTACGTTGTGTCATTTTAGTTATTGAATTACCTGTACCTATTACTGTTTTGTTTTAACTTTGTATCGCCGGAAGGCCTTTACAAATAAACCTTATCATTCATTCATCAATCCAAAAATTATTTTTTTTCAACATTTTTTCTTTTGACTCAGAAATAATTTTTGCGCAACTAACCTATATCAAAGAATAATAAACCCTTGTGTAAAATTTGCAGCGTTTTTTTTTTTTTTTTTTTTTTTTTTTTCATATTTAAATGTGGTATTATTGCTTGAGGAGGACAAAACGCGTTACAGACAGAGCAAAACATTATTAAAATCGTACTAGGGAGGCCCTCCAGACAGGTATTACACAAATTTTAAAGTACCGAGTACAGAGACTTTAAAGCGCGGAACATTTCTGATTCATTTTGAAGAGAGGCTTGAACTTTTTGTGTATAAAACGGAAATATATATTGAAAATATCTGTTCAGGCACATAATGCACGAAAACGCTAAATAGGTCGAAATTCGAGACTGCAGTGCCTAAAGTGAATATTGAGTTGTAGTACAGAAAAACGGCATTATGCTGTTGGCCTGATTTTTTTTTTTTTTTTTTCATGATAATGAAATTACCTTAGGTGAAAGATGCATTAGCATTAAAAAACGTATTTCAAAAATACCTATTGAGACATATAATTAGGTTCTACTTATGCTTCAGATAATATCAGATTATATATTATATTCTAACGGCTGGCTAAATGGTTGTTTGTATTTTCTACCAGCTGGCTAAATAGTTGATCATATTAATCACTGAGACTCCACATAATAACACTTGTCAAGTTCATTGAGAGCCTTCCATGAGCACGTTATAAAATTCATTTATTTAATGTACCTACTGTGGGTCTTGTAATCATAATTTTTTCATATGTGAAGTGCCAATAAATAAATTAAAATTAAAGCAGTGTGCTCCAACGATAAAGGTCTCACGACAACGTGGAAGCTGTCGGCCTCCTTGATGCACAGTTCACCAGAAGTACCAAACCATTTGAACTTTCTAGCTTGAAGAGCTTGCATTTCCAGCCAAACGGTCAAGTTCAAATGAAAATCCACAGAACAAAATAATAAACCTCACATGAAGTGAATAAATGTATGGGACTTTGCATAATTCACGTAGATTACGAACTCTATTGCTTGTCCTTAGAAATGTCAGCAAAAGGCGGCAGGTAGGTATAAGGACTTCCGCTTGCTGTGGATATCATTTCCGAGATAAGTTCGGTATAAAAGAACACAATGGACCTAAGTGACGTGGGTAGGACCAGGTAAGCCCAAGGTCTTGGCCACTCACCTATTATCAAAAGCGCATTTTCCTTTAGAAAACACATGGCTATTGAATAAGGTTGAATCGGTCAAGTAAATGATCTCTCGAAAAAAAATCCCTTCTGTGCTTTGAATTTAACGTTAAAACCTCCCCCTTTTTCTCGGAGAAACTCAACCGTGTTGAAAAAGAGGGACAGTTGTTTGGTTATAAGCCGCCCTACCATTTACCTGTGACCTCATTTACAATGACAAACGCTTTCTTGTGATTTGTCTGAGGCCCTAACTCCCTAATGCATTTCGTCCCTTCGCTCCTGTCCCGGAGGGTGAACACGGATTTTTTAAAGGCAACTTATCTCGCCCAAAGGGCGTTTTTTAAGGTGGCCACAGGTAGAAACACTGAAGTAGACAAACTGTTTTACTCAAGGGCAGGCCTATTAAAACGAATGTGACAAAGAATTCTCCTTTATTTAAATTTGAAAAGAATTTTTGTTAATGATGCTTTGAAGAACGCTTCTATTCTTTATTTGTTTACCCACTTACTTGCTTGGTTTTTTTTCCCCCGTCTCTCAAGATGAGGCTACCAACACTGAGCTTTGAATTTTAATGTGGGACGCTTTGTAACAGTGAGAAGACTACGAGAATGATGTGAAGTTTTCAATAAGACAGAGAATTCGTATTTATTCACTATTCAGAATTAAAATTCAGTATTGGGGACAATAACTTTTTGAATATCTAAATCATTCTGAATAACCCGCAGGCCAGGCCTCCATGATCAACAATTTGGTTGTGGAAGCTGAGTCGATGGGAATGATCCCGACGTACGAGTCCATTGCCCAGGACTCCATTAACGACATTTCGTTTGTGGAATCCGGGAAATTGGATTCGTATAAGACTGGGTCCTCTGGACAGGCCACCTTTAGTGACAACTCACTTGAGGTAGCTGCAGCAGCATCCCCTGGTTCCACTGCCAGCTCAGGGCGAACCGATACTGGCCCCGGCATATCGTGTTGGGTATCGGCATCCCCTTGGTTCCCTACCGAAGACTCTGTATCTTCACAATACCTTGACATATCAAGCAAGCCTGTTGTATGCGTGTCTTCCAATACTGTGTCTGAATCTTCTTCTAGGTCAGCAGACTATCCCTGTTCCCCCAAAAACACCGGCGGCGAAATCGTAAATTTACGCTACAGGTCTTCCACCAAACACACTACCTACACAAAATGTAATGAATTTAAATTCAAATGTCGTAACAAAACTTCATGTAGACACCAGCCCATATCCCGCTGTATGGGGCGCCCCGCAGGAGTCAAGACGCTGTGCCAGGTAGATTTTCAATTAGAGGCTATGCATGTTGACTTCGAAAAAGCTGCCCATCATGCTATTTCCAGTAATCACCGACTTCTCCTGAACTTCTATAAAAGACACTCATCTTATAGCAAGTATACTGCAGATTTCGAATATATACTTACATTTAGTCTAAAAACTTTTTAAACCTCAAAAACTGCAAACAAATGAGCAAAAGTATCATTTTCCGTTTTTTTTTTTTTTTTTTTTCTTTCTTTCTTTAACTCGTATCTCTACTCGCTCCAAAAGTCCTGGAAAAAATCGGGGGGTAACGTTTTGAAAGCTTAGACCTTTCTGAACAGAATGAGACCAACCGCGACTCTCAAAAAAGTGAAAGTAAGGGAGCTACAATAATTGTAGCTCCCTTAGTTTCAATTTTTGTTCAATTATTGTTCAAAGTTTGGCAACTACAAATCGGGAATTCGATACTCTGCACATTTCCTCCAGCGACTCTCCCAAGAGGAAAATCAACTTGACAATCAGACCTCTTCATTGTCAACCCAAAGGCCCGACTAAAATTTCAGGGCGAGAGGATCGGATGAACAAATCAGAATAGATGCGGTAATTTGTTCACTTTTTTTTTTAGGTTTTCGGCGGTTTAAAAAGGTTTTTAGACTAAATGTAAGTATATATGCGGAATCTGCAGTAAATTTCCTATAAGATCGGTCTTTTGAAGAAGTTTGAGTAAAGTCGGTGATTACCTAATAGAAAATTCAGTGTAAAGGAAGGTCCAAAAAATAATATTAAAAAAAAAATTGCAAAAAAGGCCTTATTCAAGCCAATTAAAAAAAAAAAAAAAAAAAAAAACTATCATTCTCGGATTGAGCACCCTCAAAAACGTCTAGAAAAGATAAAAAGAAGCCGGCAACTCGCAGGTCTCTTTTTTTTCTTTTTTTTTTTTTTTTTTTGACCAGTGTTCTAGGTAGACCTAATTATTCCTCCTATTTGAGGACCTAACAAGGACGCTAGTTAGAATTTCAATGTCGAACTTCTAATTCTGATTTTTAGGGTAATTTTCCAAAAACAAAATTTGTTTCGTTAGGTAACTCTCATTTATAGGTCAAAATAACGTTACATTGAATGTAGCTAACCTCTGTATAGTTGATCTCATGTAGGTATCATTAAATTTATTAATTGCTTCACCGAATTTTGTTTGCCTATCATTACGCTTCTAGTCCAATGCTTTGAATTGTCATAATATGTGACAATTTATAAGCTCGCATGTGAACTTAACCGCAAATATACCTCGTTTGAAAAGGTGAAGCAATGGCACTGTTCCACCATACAAATGGCCTGACATGCGGGTCATTAGGCGGTCCCGCAGAAGAAAAAGTTGGCTTTGAGGGCGACGTAGAATTTACAACCTTGGCGGGGCCTTCACCATTTGGTACAAATTGCCTTTAAAACTTATTGGCAATAGCCATTCTCGCCTTTGCCTGAACGGATGGCCGGTGGCTGAAACCGTATGTAGACCTTGCCGTTATTCCCTCTTCTACTCCTGTGTCGTACATTGTTTCGGTCATTCGTTTCGAATGAGGTTCTATGAACGGGCATCTTCCTTTTGAAGGTTAGCCTTCTCGACTTGAAAACCTCAGTCCGGGCGAGGCTCCAACTCCCTGAATGATGCCTCCTCGTTAATCATCCGTGCACCACACGGGGAGTTTCGTGTTTCCCCTACACGTCATTTGTCCCGAGACTCCCAGTCAGTGATACAGCTTAAACACATAACACGGTGGATTAGGCCGATTTGGCCCGCAGAAAATTTCTCATCCCTGAAGGCGTACGCCATATTATGATGGTATTCTTTAAAAAACAGTTACGTCATGTGATATTTAGAGTGGGCAACACGAATGCAGCTAGTTTCCAATGACCTTTTCAAGTCAAAAATGTTTTCACACTTCTCCGAAAGCAGTAGAGTCGACGTCTAAGATATTTTTTGTCAAAGTGCTAAGTGGAAAGACAGTACCTAGTCAAAATAGAAAAAGAAAGTAGTAAAGTAAACCAAGGTGTAAAAAAAAAAACCATGATGGTTATTTTAAAAAAAGTTCGAGCTTCCATTGTTAAAAAGTTGTAGAAAGTAGAAAACTTTAGGTACGTCATATTTCAAAACTACGAGGCATCCCACAGCAGGAACACATTATAAACTGTTGAACGTGTGATCACAAAATGGCAGGGAAAACGTAAAGAAGATTTATCTTCAACCTCAAGCGAAATGAAGAAGAATATGAAAAGAATTTACATAGGAGAAAGATAAATTATGCGGCATAATGTATGCCAAACGCCAACAAGTTCAACGAAAAAAGTTTTTTGTTTCTAATTTACTGGTTCCTAACTAGCGTGGTGCGTTTTGATTTGATTGGATAACAATGATGAAGAATAGCACTACCTATAACAGTAACTGTAATTATTAAAGAAACACTTGACCACTAGAGGGGTTCAGTTGGCATAAGGGGTTCGGCAGGTCACAGTATGGAAAAATTGTAATCGTGAACGATTTCAAGATAACACCAGACAAGAAATAGAACTGAATATTTTTACCTACTGGTTACATAAATGGGGTTTCTCCTGAACGACTGGCGCAAACTCCTCTGATGCCCACGAAACTTTGTGAGCAACTGAAATGTCCCTAGAGAGTTACGTGATAAGAGGGGTAGCCCTTCCGATCTTCAAGGAGAGGTGTTAAAGCGACTATGCCAACCGACCCCTTATGCCAACTGAACCCGGTCTCCCCTACTATTCATAATCAATGACGTATCATCAGCTATCCATAGTCAACGGGCAAAAACGAAACAAACAGTGACATACAGCCTATGTTCTACCGGAGCGACAGCTTTCGACCGAAGGCGGCACCAGCGGAAACGCAGTAAAACAGTAAATTCTGAGCTTCAAAAGTCTACCCTTAAAACTTCCAGCCATCAAACCCTATCTCACGTTTGAACCTTTTCTTGCCCGGCATAACAAATCATATCCATTGCGCCGTTGAAAGGCGTGGAAAACGGACATTACGTGACATGTAATGATGTTGATGCGCCAGATGTAACCGTGTACTTAAGGCTGAGCTTCGGCGTCGACTGGTACATCACCCACGTCGTGATTACCCCACTAAGTCATTACTCCGAGCCAGCCCAATCACACCCGGGTTGGCACTAGAAAACCTGCCGGACGTGGTGATATACCATCCTGTACCAGATAGGCTAAAGTTTATAGGGTACCACAGGCGACTGTAATTTACTTCCACATTCCAGTTGTCGATAGATTCAAGGGGGCGTACAAGAAAGCAAGAATAAGGATAAACCAACGCTTTGTTCCTTCTATTATTTTTAATCAACTGGAGTTACCTACATAATAATATTATTACATATTATGTAACGGTTATATTATAACCTCATCAACGTTAAATTTCCCTAAAAATGGGACAGGTTCTTCGTTAGTTTTAGTTTAGTATTCTTGAAAATTTAAAATTATTCTACACCTGTGAAAAATATAAAATAATAATACACCTGTATATTCGCAACTGGGGTCGACAAGTTTGATCGTTCTCAAAATTCATCATACGATAATATTATAAACTTATAATATTAAAGATTCAAGAGGTGTAGTTTCCAAATATGATACGTCCGTGAGCCGTCCTGGCAGTTTTGGGCATTAGGATTTTTTTTTTTTTTTCCATCTGAAATGTTGACAAATAGGTATGTACCTACCTACTCCGTTTACACAGGTTTTCAGCCCGATTGCCCAAACCAGTGAGGCTCTGGGGCTAAAAAGGGGTTACGGGAAGGGTTTTTGAGGTATTTGGCTGTGATATCGAGTAGCGAGTCGTTTTGGAAGAATTTTTGGACATAGAATCCATTTTTCCGGGTCCGAAATCCGTCCAACAACTTTACAGGAAAATTAAAAAAAAAACGAACAACTTTTTATTGATATGGAATTAATTTTTGCACAATAATATTATATTATATTATAACAGTTATATATGTATTATATCAAAGAATAATGAACCCTATTGTAAAATTTGATGCGGTTTTTAGGAGGGCGATAGGTCGTTGCTCAGAAATGTTTTTGTACACAAATCGTCTGCAACTCTCTTTTTGCAAAAATTTTTAGTTTACGATGTTCAATCGCAAATCGTCAATTTTAGGGCAAAATATTTTGCAATACATATGTACTTATTGCTCTACAACTTTTCTTTGTGCGTAAATTTCCTGAGAATTCTTGTTTGGCTTCCAGATTGAAAAATTTACTGGAAAACGTGTTTTTTTTTTTTTGTTTTTTTTTTTTTTTTGGAAAAAATAAGGGCAAAGGGCAGTTTTATGTTTAGGGACATGGGGACCTATATTCGTGATCAGCGTCAAATTTTCTATGAGAAACGAGGTTTTCAGAGGTCGTTTCCAAAATATGGCCATTAGGCCCCACTGTCCGCCGTATAGGCCGTTTTGGGCTGTAGGAATTTTGTTTAATCAGAAAGTTTGAAAAAATACACTTTTCACCATCTAGTTGTGCCCGCAAGCTTTTAAGCCCGCTCGCTCAAACCCGTGGGGCTAAAAAGGGGTTTTTGAAGGGTTTCGGCAGTGGGATCGCGTTAGGTGTCGTTTTCCGAGTAATTTTAAACGCTTGATTCACTTTTCGGGAAATGGAATTAATTTTTGTACAACAATTTATATCGAAGAATAATAAACCCTCGTGTAAAATTTGCAGCGCTGTTCAAATTCCACAACAATCAAAGGTGGGCTGTTATCAACAATTATTCTAGGAGAGCGTGCAACTTCAAAACTATAGGTTACAGGATATGCCGGCGCTGCAATTTGCTGCAGAACAGGGGGTTCCTATTTCCTAGAAGCCTCTGCCAACTCCAGAAGAAATAAAAACTGGACCCGTTTGCAGTCTCGTGCCTGCCCACCACATGTTCCAATGTGTAGCACATCCTTTGGGCTCGCTTGCCGACTTTACTTCAAATCTTCTTCAACCCTGAAAGACTAGTACTTTTTTCCTGGCCGAATAGCCACCATTCTTCTTTCCCATCGACAATTAAATGGTAATGGGATCAACTATCTACTCAACTGCATCGTTTCATGTTTATTAGGCTGCCATGCACTTGTACAAAGGTGCATTCATCGTCTGGGTTTTCTTCTTTCTTTGCCAGCTCCCAACGAGGCCAGCCCAAACTCATCGAAGCTGTGCACGTGCTGTCACATTACAAAAGAGTTAAAGCTGAACTTGAGAGGATTTCCAGTTATTTTCACTCCTCTTGTACGTCAATATTCAATGCAACCTGAGGCGACTGGTCAGCGGAGGTAATGGGATGTGGCTATTATAATTCAAAAGGCATCATCGCCCCCACTCATACTTCACTTTCTCCTCCCTGAAGAAGGTTACGATTAAAAAAACATTTAGAAGGCTGCTCGCTACAATTGTCATAACGATGATCGGCGGGGCGTGATGCTCATGCTCAACTACCGTAGTGTGAGTCTTTATACCTGTTAACAACCTAGTGAATAGGAATTCGTAAATATAATCTTCTCACCACTAATAACAAGGGTTTTATTAGCCGTTTAGAAAGGGAGGCGACCCAAGAGGGCATCGATTAAATCGGGCAAATCGAGCAAGAACAAAAACAGGCTGATGGTGCGAATGTCTCGAAGACCTCTCGAAATTTTTGGATTTTCGGCACGAATTTAATGGGGGGTCAGTATGGGCGCCGAAGTAAATCCCGATCAGCATTCGGTAGGAAATCGAGTGGGAAGCTGATATCCCATTGGACGGCAATCGGGCCTCCGTCTGAAATTCCTCGAAGATGCTTCTGGTCGGTCCCGAACGACGGAGGTGGGCAGGCGTTTGACCAGTTTTTTTGTTCCAATCTGGTTACGGTTCGGTCCAGAAGGTGGCAGTAGGGACCGATCTCAGTATGGTAGAACAAATAAAATCGACCCCCTTTTTTCAGCATCTGTCAAGCCACAGCAGCCCCTACGGGGTTCCTAATCGAGAAATTCGGCTCGAACGTTGAATTTCGATAATAGTTTATGCATAGGTAGGTACCATGAAGAATCTAGGGTTACATGGTGAGACAGAAGACGATTCATCAGTGATTATTGACATAGCGTTGATTTAGAACTACTGCGCAAATAAAGTAGAAAAGACGAGCTCTCAATTTTCAAATTCCCCTACCACACATTAATCAGGTGAGCGAGATTCTCTCTCATTACCACGCTACAATGAAAAAATTATCTCAGATTATCCAGGAAATCTTCATAGTGTTTGCGTGGTCCTGTCTTGATTTCCAAACCGTCCAGCAAAACTTGAAGAGCTGTAGAGAAACGTGTAAGAATTTGGTGATCTCATTACCACTTCCCTATCAATAAATCATTGGCCAGCATTATAACTTACACAATAATTATTACTGATTGAAATAGAGCTGTACACGTTCTTTTTTCTCAGGTCAGAATTTTTTTTAAACCTTTTTTTTAGGAGGTTCAATTTCTCAAAATTTAGGCCTGGGAACTTTTTTTTTTTTTTTTAAGAATCTCTCACCTACATACACACATCTACATCGTGGAAATCGGAGCCGGTCACCTTTTGTGGTTGGCATTCAATAAGCCTGTTGTTTTTATAAATCGGACGTTCACTTTGATCACAACGTGCCCACCTATCCTGCTGAGGTACCGAAAGAACCAGCCCTGTTAACTGTGAGGTTTATATTCTTCGGCCTCTCAGGTTTTTTCGTCTTTCATCCGATTAATCCGCATTTCATGACCTTCCTTTGCGGTATATACCGCATTTTACGGTCGATGGACCGATAACCCAAGTTCTAATGCGACGATTCATAGTCTGATCGGGAAGCGAAAAGTGTAGGTAGCGGTCAAATCATTGTTTCTGGGGAGACGAAGGAGTGGACAGGGCTGCTGGCAGCTTCTATAAAAAATAAGAAATTATTCTATACGTTAGGATCGTTTTTACCGTCCAACAGCACAGATCGGAATTTAAGGTCTGGTGAGTTGAAATTTGGAGAAATCTGAATCTTCTTAGTTGATTTGGGGAGTATGGAACAGAACCGTGGGCAACCAGTAGAAGAGAAACCCTCTAAAAAAATTAAAACGGTCCTTCTCCTTCCTTTTTTTTTTTTTTAATTGTTCCACTTCCTCCTCTTCTCCATCAAATTCATCATACAGGTCAAAATTCTCAAGCTTTCAGGAAACGTACACAACATATTACTTAAGATAGTTTATTGTTGAAGAAAACGGTGTACATCAATCAAGACAAAATAAAGACGCACTATGTATACTGTATACAAGGTTAAATTTAAAAACTATTCCACGACCTCCAGTCAATTACGACTCTATCTATTTCTAACAAAATCAAATAAAATGTTGCGATAGTGCTTAAAAGAACTGAGCAGTAATGTCACTTTCTTCGATCCCAAGAAGTGCTAGTTCTGACATTTCTTCAGGCTTAAATTTGGATGGTTGTGGAGGTGAAGATGGCTCCTTGGCGGCTTCTTCTTCTTTCTTGTTCCTTTCTGCTTCTTCGCGTTTCTTCTTCAAAAACCGTCGCAGACGCTGGCCTGGAGGGTTCTTTTTCTTCGGAGGGTCCACTTCGGGTGCGTCGGTCGAAGGTGGCTGTGGCTCTGCGTTGGGTGGCGGGACCTGCATTGGTAACACTGGCGGCGGCTGGGAGTACTCCATGCCGTAACCTGGCGGAGGACCCACGGCGTAACCTTGTTGCATGTACTGTTCGTAGTATCCAGCGACTTGGGGTGGAGGAAAGCCAGGAACTTCGTAATTGACAACCTGCCCAGGCTGTTCGGCTTCTGCCGGCTGTTCACCTTCTGGCCGCTGCTCAGGGAACAGCAGGTCTAAAGCGTCCTTGAAATCCTTGTGCAATTCATTCTTCTCCGGAGGCAGAGGAACCTCGTTCGGAATGCCAATCTCCTGCAAGTTTTCCTCAACCACGGTCTCCCTCGCTGGTTCATCATCAATATCCATGTCCTCTTCCTCCACAATATCTTCAGCAAGTTTAGAACCCTCTTTCTGAGCGACTTCACCACCAAGTGGAGGACGCTTGCTTATTACCAGAGTAGACTTTGGTAAGTTGTCTGGAAAAATATCTGTCACTTCAGGAGTGCTTTCCATCGCGGGAACGGTTAGAGCACCTTCCACAGCAGGTACATTATCATGATTCACATCTGAAACAGGCTCTGGTACCTTTGGATTTTCGTCTTTTACTTCAGGTTTAGGGGCATCCACCTTTTTCTTCAAGATCGGCATTCTTCCTATGAATGGCAGCTTAGATTTTGATATGGTGAAATTGTTTATGGTCTTCTTGACTTCTTTCAACTTTGCAGCACTCTCTGAAGTCTTTTTTTCGAATATCGTTTCATCTTTATCCTCGTCATCATCTTTTCCAGGAAAGTATAGCTTTCCTTTGGGGGCAGATTTCTTTCCTGCAGGCTTTGGATCATCTTTGGGTTGTGTAACCCATTGGTTTTTATGGTGTGCCCTAGAGCCATAGTAGCCATCCGATTGTTTCGAGTCTGATCTGCGGTTTCTCGAACGTGACCTGCGTTCCGACCTGTCAGATCTCCTGGTCCTATCAGATGATGAGTCTCTCCTGTCACGGCTGCTGTCGCGTCTTCGGTCCTTTCTGATGTGATCGTCGTAATTTCTTCTCTTTACTTTCTTCTCTTTGCCCTCATCTTCACTCTGATAGTGGTGCTTTTCAGGAACAGTTGGCTTGGGCGGTTCGGGTTCTTTCGGTTTTTTCTTTTCTTTCTTATCCTTTTTCTTCTTTTT
Source organism: Pilophorus perplexus (assembly GCA_955831195.1). Classification (NCBI taxonomy): domain Eukaryota; kingdom Metazoa; phylum Arthropoda; class Insecta; order Hemiptera; family Miridae; genus Pilophorus; species Pilophorus perplexus. Next base: position 27,924,062 of record OY037008.1, read on the forward strand.
ATTTTCTTTTTTCTTGTCTCTGATCGAATCTGAACTTGAACTGCTCCCGCTACTGCTGCTACTCTTATCCCGGTTATTCTTACTCGGAGCAGAGTTTAATTGTGTCGTGGCGGCTATCATTGCCAGCAGCCGATCACCCAGATTGTCCATGTCTAGCGTTGGTTTTCCTTCAGGGGCCACTTCCTTTTTCACTTTTGTTGGGCTCGGAGGATTGTTCCCTTCCTTACCGCGAGATTTAGCATCAGAGTTTCTCTCATACGCTCTGGTACGATCCGTCAGCCAGTCAACTTCCCAATGTGGATTGAGAGATGTAAATTCCTGTAAATAGAATATTGTTTCAAGTATGCAAATAAAAAGAGTAGATTTTCCGGTGCAGAAACGTTCTTACTTGATAGTTAGCAGCATGCTTTTGTCCCCGAAGATGGCGGTGAGCTGTTTCAATGTCGCCAACCCAAACCTTACACATGGAGCAATACCAAGCGGTTGTTGGCACCAAAAACTGCACTCCTAGATGACAAAACGGTAGGATTAGATTGATTTCGATGTATGTACTAGGGATATGAATCAATAATCGATGTTTGCCAACTATCGATGTTTTACAATCGATTGTTTCAAACTAGTATATAAATTTTAAATTTATTCCAATTATCGATTTCCTCGCTCCTATTACACAGGTTTTCAAAAAAAAAAGTCACCATCAGGTGCCGCGGAAAAAACCCTCAAACTATGTTTTTTGGGGATGCTGAAACCGAATCTGACGCCCGTTTTTTCCGGGCACGTCCAAATTTTCGAGATATTGGCGATTTTTCGTTTTTTCGGCCTTGTTCAGTTTAGAAAATCACAAATAAATGTGCAGATGCCCAAAACTTCCACAAAAAACTTTCTTCTTACTGGAAATTTATCGCTGATTCCGAATATATTGTACATCAGTTGGGATCTAAAACCACGAGAAATGTGTGATTTTGCCACACACAAAAAATGTTGAAAAAACGTGGTTTTTTCAAAATCAAAGTCACGTTTTTTGGTACTTTTTACCTTCTAGCGTAAAAACTAAGGCCGTTAAAAATGTTTTTCTGACGAGGTCTTGTAGGTAGATTGTTTTGGCTTCGAATGGGACCAACCAGAACAGAATCGTACCTTCCATAATACGGGAGCTATGATTTTTCAAAGTTTTTACCCATTTTGGCCATATCGTAGAACATGAACTCCTAGAGTCGGCAATGCAACTTGATCACAACAAAACTTTGTTTTGATCAAGTTGCAATATTATTGGACTTGGAGCCATCAATTCAGACCGACTCAAAGATGATTTTATTCATCAGGAACAATTTGAAAACCAGCTGTGTCGGGAAACAAAAAACAAAACTGACTAGTTTTAGTTCAAAAACGATTTCGTATGAGCTTTCCGGCTTTGCGTGGAGGCTGGTTTGTCCCTATGAATGCACCAACAATAGTCTGCCATCATATTGCAGTCTCAGAAGTCTTGGTACCTTGTTACTATCGAAATATCGATATTTGTTCAAATACGCCAACTAATTTTACGAGGGTTTATTATTCTTTGATATACGTAACTTGTGCGAAAATTAATTCTATGTCAACGAATAAAATGTTAGGAAAAAACTTTTCTTTACTCGGAAAATATTTGACCTCCTGGGATCCTTCAAAAATCCCATTTGTAGCCCCGTCCAAAGTTTTGCACTCAGTTGTGACAAACAATGATACCCAAAACCTACAGGTAAACACATGATAACTAGGCACCTACATTGTATATTGTACCTATTGTATATTGTATTACTTTTTTATGTTATGACTCGATGATTTGACAGTACGTTGCTGTAATCTTCCAATTCAAGTACCCACATTATCTAGTTCGCGGTATTTACATGGTTCAAACCAAGAAGGGGAGAAGTCGTTCGCGGTATTTACATGGCACTCCCTACTTTCAGGTAACGGATTAGCGGAATTTGATACCGTCCGTCTTAATTTCTTGGTGGAACCTCTCGCCTTGTTCCTCGCTAAAATCACCCAGGTTGTGATGGAATTTTTCCAAGTGACTGAAGAGATAATGAATTGTTCCATTCACATTAGACCCCCAAAACGAACACAGCTCACGGAATTGCACTTGATGCTCTGAAAGATAAGCGCCAGACTCCATTCATAAAGATGTTTCTGATGAATAAAACCATCTTTTCGTCGGTCTGAATTGATGCCTCCAAGTCCAATATATTCCTGGGAAAAAAGTTTTACGTGTTTTTTGGCAAAATCACACATTATTCGTAGTTTTAGACCCCAACAATATCTATTCGGCGATATATATTCGGAATCAGCGAAAAATGTCCAGTAAGAAGAAAGTTTTTGTGGAATTTTTGGGCATCTGCACGTTTATCTGTGATTTTCTAAACTGAAAAAGGCCGAAAAAACGAAAACTCGCCACCATCTCGAAAATTTGGACGTGATCGGAAAAAACAGCTTCAGCACCCCAAAAAACTGAGTTTGACGGTTTTGTCCGCGGCGCCTGATGGTGACCTTTTTTTTTTGTAAACCTGTGTTCGATTCAGAGGATAAAATCGAAATAGGGACGGAAAATTGATTAAAATCGATGATTTTCGATTGTGGGGGGTGAATAATCGATATTTGAAGTCCAATGGAACAATCACTGCCCAAATCTATTGTGAGGGTCAAATTTCTCATCCTTAAGATGAACCCAGGGTGAGTAATTAAAAACACAATGTCATTCATACCTCTCAAGGGGACTCGTTTACTGGGTGCGTTCTTGAACACAGGTGGACTGGCTTCTCGAGGCTCGTACAACCTCCACGGCGTAAACTCTTCTTCGGGTTTCTCTTTTTTCTTCAACACGAAAATAGTTTAAAAAAACTCATCAATACGTAAATTAATACTGATTTAAATTTTAATCCCAAATAGTTGGTACGTACATTCTTCACGGCGCGCTTGTGTTCATCAGTATGGAGGTGGAACAGGAACTCTGTAGCAGTGCGGGGAAAGGTACCGCAGAGGGCGCACCAATGAAGTTCTGGATCGTAATGGACGACGTTCACACTGGACTCAGGCTTGACCTTCTCGAGCTTCTTATGGCTCGGCGGCGGGCTAGGGGAAGAGCTCTTCTTCCTCTGAAAAACCCAAACCCCCAATCGATCAGGCCCGAGTACATAAAAGAACGGAAATGACGATAACGGAAAACGGTAGAGAATACCTGATTTCGTTGGATTGTCAAGTCCGAGGAAAATCCATCATTACAAAAATTATAACAAGTTCCTTTAGGTAGCCACAATGCTTGAAAGTCGGATTGGTCAAATTATTCAAAGCAACCTCAATTTGTACTTCAAAACGTTCCTCTTTGCTTCACGTACTTATCAAAAGTGTTTTACGAAATCTCATCCTCACCTTCGAAGGCTGCTTTTTGTTTGTCTCTGGCGTGGAGTAGGATGTCCCTTTCATCAGCTCTTCAATCTCCGCTTTGTCCCCAATAATGTTCGACAGCATTTCTATGACGTTGTCCATCGACTTGAGCTTCTGGAGTATCTCGTTCTGGAAATGAAACAATCGCGAGCGTGAGGAAGTGCTGACAAAACAAAGTAAACGACAGTAATAAATACAAACGTGGTGCGATGATCGTTTGTTGAGAGTTTCTCACCCTGATTTGCGACTGTTCAGTCGGCAGCTCATCTAAAAAGATCATTTGTCCAATAGAATAATACAAAGAGGGGTTTTTTTTTTTTTTTTTTTTTTTTTTCATTTAGGGATCAAGTGAAGGTCAACTATTGATGTAGATGGAGAAACAGAACCCAAACATACTAACCAGACCACGAATCGAATAGTTGTCTCATAAAATGAGTTGATATTATCAAGCTGTAAAAAACCTATACTTGCCAGTGCTGCCAATTAGTGGAAAAACTTTTTAATTGGCACTTTAAAGGCTTCGCATTTTCAACAGACCTTGTTGTCAGAGGGCCCATTGTTCGGCTAGATGTTCCCACGAACTTACACGTACAATATTGACCTGAGTATGTAGCTCACTAAAAATCCGCGTAAAAACGGTCTTGAAAATGCGGAGCCCTCCCACGTCCCCTTAAATAGGGATTCTCGCGGTGAGAATGGGGATATCTGGAAATAGAGCGTCGGCAGCACCATAGCTATCAATCCAAAAAATCTGTGTACACCAGTGTAGTAAACACATAAAACATTCAACAGGTGTGGTAAACGCTTTGCACACAGTGCGAAAGTGAGAACTCATGTGTTTTTTTATTTCTTCTTCCAATATGCTCACCTGGAGTCGTATGTTATCTTTGATGAGTTTGGATTCGGGTTTTTTGCTCTCCGCCAACAGCGCTTTCTGCTCCCGCAAGTTGTTCAGTTCTCGGGTGAAGGCCACTTTCTGTTTGAAATAAGCCTCCCGTTGGACTGCCAGGGTCCGCTTCTGCTGGGCCAGTTCTTGTTCAACGGCTGTTCAAAAAGAGCAATTAAATTCACATTATGTGAGACGCTCGGGCAACTGCGTAGGGAACTCAAAATGTTTTCGAATACAATGACATCGAAAAGCTATGAAGTCAAGTGCCAGAAATAAATCAGTTTTCAGTAAGTATAATATACTTACTGAAAACAATAATAAAAAGACATTATCTATGACTGAACGGGACCTACCTTCTTTTCTGGACGTGCTTCCAAAAGACTCGGCCGGCGGTGGAGGCGGTGGTGCAGTGGATGTACCTTGAAATCATATAAATTAAATAGGATGTTTGACCCTGCCCCATTTTCTCTGCTTGTGATCATCGAACAAAATAAAAATTGGCAACACTGTGTTACAGTTAATACCCGAAATTAGTTAATTCTAGTTTTAGCTAGTCAATACTAGTTCTCACAAGGCCCCTTCGTTGGAACTAGTTTTGACTCGTTAGAACTAGAATTTAAATGACTGGAATTTTCTAACTAGTTTTAACTAACATTTATTAGGCAAAACTAGAATAATCCAGTGAAAGCCCGTTCTAAGAAGTGATTTAAAAAGTTACCTAGTTATTACGAGTGTCAACTATGGATTGCAATCCCGAATGTTTTTCTGAATCCCCGGGATCCGGGGATTGAGGATTTTTGTGAAAAATGAAACGAAAAACTTGTTTATTAACAATAATTATAATTTATTAAAATATTATTTCTCTCATGCAGGGAAAATTTTACTTATGTACTCAAAAAATGTGCTTTTAGAAAGCATAATGGTGGATCTTAGGAAGCCCTCAAAAATGGATCAGCCAATTTGCTTCTTACCTTTGTCGAAAATATCCCTGCTGCTCAAAAGGCTTGCTCTCTGTTACTCAAGCATCCCTACTTTCCCAACGAAAAAATGAAATTTCTACCAAAACTTAACTGGAATACCGACCTTTGAACGTGGAAGCCTCCTGTTCGCTGATTTGAGGAGCAGGGGGTACCGAATTCGGATAAACCAAGTTATCCCAGTTGGTGCCGCCCCCGGACACTGCAGCCCCAGGATTCATGTAGCCCTGAAATACATCGGGGAAAATCAATTACACATGTCTTTTAATATCATCCGTAAAGCCGATCAACTAATTGAAAACTTACCACGAGGCCCAGTTTTTTAAAGGAATCGAAGATACGTACTTTTTGAAAATTTCATTCAATATTCTTGTGGGTGGTTCGTGATCCGAATTAAGCGATAGTTGCTACATTGACGAAACAGACCACTCAAATCAGAATCTTAACGTGAAAAAGTGCGACACCATTTGTACTCAATTTATGTACGCAATGCAGACGATATCTTGGGGTTGCTGAGGTCATGGAAAGAACGCAATAACATGTGACCGGGCTTACGTGTTGGTTGGGAGCGGCTGCTGGAAACGAAGTGTTCCCTCCTTGGTAGTACGATGAATCATAGCCGCGATAGTTATCTTGATAGTTGTTTCCGAAATTTTGACCTTGAAAACCTGGCTGCTGGTAAGTCCTTTGCTGTAAATGAGGAAAAGTTGAGGATCGTGAGGAAATAGCAACATCAACTGTCCAGATTTCACCGATGGCCAGATCAAGCGTGACGGTCTTAACAACATGTAAGTAAAGAAAGTCTTAATAAATAAGTAAAGAAAACCCTCTGACATAAGCCTAGACCTCCACTGGAAGCGTTTTCGTGTGAAGAAGCGTAGGTAGTCGTCCGTATACGCGCGACCGATACCATTACGTTAAAATACATTAGGCGGCCTCCACTGCAAGCGACTTGGCGTGGGCAACAGAAGCGAATAGCGACTGATCCCATTCGGACGGGATTAGTCGCTTGAATTTGAGCCCCAAAATGTGTCACCTCTTCACCATTGATACACACGGATCACATTGCAATCAAAAGGACAAAAAAAGTAGGTACATAAATATTCCGATTTTACTAGTCGTTTTTACGTGTTAAAAGTGGTATACTTGTAAACCATTCCACTTGTAACTCCATCGTTCAGCAACCTACTACTCTTATGTATTTGTATATAAAATTTATCACATTATAATTTAGTATGTAATACATTGGAATTCACTATACATATACATACATTCGTTGTTCGTAAATAGGATAAAGACGACGAAACATAAACATCTGCCAAGTTTCCCATCAAATGGTGCTTCTGGATACCGTAAAATTAGTAAGCCTTTCCGATTTTTGATTTAATCTGTTCTATCATTACAACTACCGTATTAAAAATTAAGCGCAAAATTAAAAAATAATTTGGATAGTGGTTTTTAAGTTTGCCTTATCATCCTCCTTAGAGTGTAATGAGTTAGTGACTCTGAACTAATAGTATTTCCAGGTTTTGAAGAGAAATAATAATTAAGGTGAAATGAAAACAGGAACACTAAGTCTTAGCATAAACATTTGATTTAATTATTAACAATCAAAAACAGTATTCCACAATAGTCCTAATAATGCAAATTCTTACTTTGCAAACCCCCTTTCACCCTACTGCTAAACGGTAATTGTGCACTATTCGTCATTCACCCGTGATTGATATGTGATTGAAATATATTTATTATACATGTTACAGGCCAAACCCGATTTTCAGGTCAAACTGGTTTGGCCTAGGCCAAACTAGAACGTCCATACACTTTTGGGACAAACTAATTTGGCCTCGTCCAAACTAGTTTGGCCTGACGTTTTTAGGTAAAACTAGTTTGGCCTAGGACAAACTAGTGTGGCCGGTTGCGTTTTAGGACGAACTGTTATTAAAGTGTAAGTTCACGTTATCACGTAAGGAGATGCGAACGATTGAGTTTTAAGTGTCAGAGATAGTTCATGGAAAGCCAAGGCACAGTCGGAGTCAAGGCTCTGTTGAACGAGCAAATCAAGACATAGAAAACATACTGGCTGTGTGGATGAACGATAAATTTATCGTTAAGGTCGATCCACGCATTTCAGCGTTTCAGTGAATCCGTGGCCATCCGTGTTCCGTTCGGCATGTAACGCGTTGGTGTGTGGACAATTTATCATCAATGCCCTTCAATTGATACCATTGAAGGGCACGGAGCACGGGTGGCCACGGATTCACTGAAATATTTCAGTGAATCCGTGGCACATATGTGTGGATCGTCCTTAACTCGTGTTCAAAATGGGCTGAAGGTCTCAGATATGTCCAGTTTATGAAAAGCCGTTTGTATCATTCAGGGATTAAGCAGTCACCAAAGCAATGTTTAGGATCGAACCAAGAGTTAATGAAAATTAACGACTCTACCTTGATTGTATTTGAATTTTCTATCTCCGTATCATTTGCAGAAGTAAATACAGCTCATTTAGCAACTTATTTTGTCATTTATTATGAACCCTAAATTGAATTCTTTCTCCTTCCCAATATACCTAGCTGAATAACAGTTTGGCCTAAAAGGGGTCGGGCCAATCTAGTTCGGCCTAGTCCAAACCAGAATATCCTAGCACTGACGGGCCACACTAATTTGTCCTAGTCCAAACTACACTGGCCTGGTATTTTTAGGAAGAACCACTTTGGCCTAGGACAAACTAGTGTGGCCTAAAATCGGGTTTGGCCTGTAACATACATATATATTATATAATAAGGCTGTGGCCGAGCTCATGGACTCCTTGAAAAGGTCGGAATTCAGCATTTCCGACAACATATTCGGATTCAGCACCCTTTAAAACCCCATAACACTATTTTAGTTAGAAAATCCGTATAGGTACACATGGAGAACTGTTTTTGAAATGTTAGAGATTTTGAAACGAAAGCCGAGGGCAGGTGACGCCACACCTCGCCTCGCTGGGCGTCGACTTGGAGCCACCAGAGCGCGCAGCGATCTTTTGGTTTATTATTCTTGGAATAATACACCTGTTTTCGCGACGGGGGTCGACGACTCCGATCGGCCTCAAAATTTGACATTATCCGTTTCAAGTGGTCTAGATTCCAGAAAAAAAAATCCAAAAAAAAAATTTTTTGAAAAAAAAAAATCAAAAATTTTTTTTCCAACATTTTTCTTTTGACACAGAAATAATTTTTGCGCAACTATCCTATATCAAAGAATAATAAACACTTGTGTAAAATTTGCAGCGTTTTTTTAGTAAACACGCAGAATAGAAGACGGCAACTCAAAAAAGTGTGTATTGCTAACGTGATTTCCTTGTGTTGATTTACGATAATAATAATTATTATTATTTCCGTAGGTTGATGACAAATCACTTTTCGCTAAATGTAGTCGAGAAAAGGAAGACCAACGACAACCTCGATGCTCAATTTTTGTGTTTGGCTTTATGGCAAAGTAGGCTAACTTGCGCATCTCTCTCTACCAATCAAAATAATATTATGGCGAAGCAGCACACGCAATGTACACCCTCCAAGTCTCAGAATTCAAATATTATATTTTACCTAAGGGCCTATAAACAACAGAGACGCGTTTTCTGCAATGGTGACCCATTTTTTGTAACTTTTGAAGCATGATCTTTCAATGAAAGAAATTTGTAAAAATCTTTCAGGGCTCAATGATTCAAAATGCTTCAACAACATGATACAAATGATGAAAAACGTTCAAAAACGCGGAAAATCGGGATTTTTCTGGGTTTTTCGAATTTTTAAAAGGATGTATTGCAGGGGGTTTCCAATCCAGGTCGCGCATGAAGTCGCCTCCAGTGGAGGACCTAATTGCGTCGCCAGCCGCCTGGTCGAAGCTAGCTCCGGTCGCCAAGTCGCTTCCAGTGGAGGATCGCCCTAAATCACAAGCCTCTAAATGTATCTAACGATTCTTACTGGCAAGTAGAGATGTTCTTCTATCCACAGCTATCATTGCATCTAGGAAAACTAGCGAATCATTTTTGGGTCGCTCAGAACCCAAAAAGTTCATTTTACGGAGAAACGCACATGTATGAACCGCCACGAACCAGTGAGATGTTATTGGACTAAACATTGAGATTTTCCTCAACAGGGAGCACATTCCCTCCTCCCATGGCCATTTTGATAATAATTATTAAAATGGCCACGGGAGGCGTTATAGTTATTATAACTCGTTAACATAATGGCTAATAATAACTCGTTAATAATAATCAAAACTCACTTCAGGCGCTGGGTACGGTGGGATGAGCTGAGGGTCGAAACTCGGTGGTGGAGGAGCAACAGGGACAGCGGAGGGTTCAATGGACGGGGGAGGCGGCGGTTCTGGAGGGGCCTGCGGAGCCGGGAACCGGGACCTGTGGTCGAACCAGGGCATCCCAGGACGATCATTGGCCACGCGAGGGTCTCTCGCTCTGAAACAAGGCTGGCCGTGAGAACTAATCTCCTTCGGCAAAGCAAGTACTAATAATCTCCTACGTCAAATCCGTCTCACCTTCCGGGGGGTAAATTAAGAGGAAAGTTGGCATCCGCCGGTTTTCTCTCCGCGGTTTCTTCTTCCCGCCGGTGGGCGCGGTAACGTTCGGAACTCCCTTGACGGGACCTGGACCGGGATCTCGATCTGGACGAAGATGACGAACTACTGCTGGAGCTCGACGAAGAAGAATGTCCGCTCCTCGATCTCCGATAACCACGTCTTCGGCTGTCATCTCTACTTCGAGACCTGCAAATTGTGAACACGATCAATTTTGGATAGAAAGATGGGGGGGGGGGGGGGGGGGGGGAAATATGGATAGAAGGGTCTGAGAGTAAAATGCCACTTTAAACATCACAATAAGTAGGTATTGTTTACATTATTGTTTACAACAAACAAAATGACTCCATAAATTACCTGCTCATACTTTTGTATTCACCCTCCTTTTCGTACTTGCTTCTCCGATTACTTCGCCCACTCGAGCCCTCTCTTTCTCTGGACGAGCCTCTATAGCTACTATAATACCTGTCCGTCGTATCCTTCATATTTTAAAGCCCGATAACTTATTTGTACGGAAAAAGCTACGGGCGAGGAAGAGGAAGCATGGCACAAGCCAAATGCAAGGCCTTGGGATTGACCGGCCGAGCGTGAACAAAACCCACGTCACCCGGGGGCGGATTTAAGCAGATTCTATTTCAGCGATCACTGGATGTACCACGGCAAAATATTACAGCTGTGGAAGTACACTTGGTAAGGGTAAACAGGAGGAAATCGAAGCGGAAAACGGATTCCAAATTCTGGAGACTCAAAACAAAGCGACTCGAAATCAGTGTGACCAGAGCAGCCCAGAGCTGTCCTCTGTTACTCTGTGGAGCAGCCTGACTAAAATAGTTCACTGCTTGGCGCCAATGATTGATCCACCGACGTTAGAACATGTTCAACAACTTCCACCGGGTAGATCTACTGGTGGCTAAACAAGAAAGTAAAGAATCTTTACTTTCTTGTTATATTTTTATTTTATTTCCATATCTGATATGGAACTAAAATAAAAATATAGGTGATTGACCGACCGAAAGTGGAACTAGCGGCACGACAAAAACCTGAAACGAATAGGGATGGGTTCCAATAGGAGTCGTTACTTGAGTACTGGTCGTCTACTGGAAACAGCGACATTCACTATTTAGTTCACTAGTATTCAACTATTAAAATTTAATAGTTTATAATATAAACTATTTAATAGTCCGCAATCTAAACCCCTTGAAACCAGTGGCGCACCCAGGATTTCACTCGTGGAGGGGGGGGGGGGGGCTCCAGGTTTCAGTGTCTAATGTCTAAGTAAAGTCTAATATATTTTACTTACCTAACATTATTAAAATTTACTATATTTATTGGTAAAATATACTATATTATTGGAATTTAATGCCAATAACTTGTGCCATGTAGTTATTTCTCGAAGTAAACAGCCAATTCACTTCTTTTATTCACGCTCAGACTGAAGAAATTAATTAGGTATGTCAATAAAAAATTATTTTCAAATAAAAATAAAACAATTTCCTGGACTATGTTTGGACATATGTGTGACCCCCAGATATGGATTATGCGTCCAAAATTACTCGGAAAACTGGTAACGCTTTCGTTTCAAAAATCTCAAAACATGTGAAATTCACATACAAAACCTAATCTCTAATCTAAAACCTTAATTTTTTACTTTACTTTTGATTTTGATCCTATTATACGTATAGGTAGTATAGTATTATACGTATAATAATAATATTATTATATTATATTACAATACTTAGTATTCGCGACGTAATTGAAGAATTACCTACTTACAAATTAACCATTGCAAAACAAAATTAGGTACTGATTTTGAGGAATTTGCAGTGTTTTGATCTTTCAAACCTGTCAAAATTAAAAATTGTAAAATTAAATAATTGTATTACTGATTTTGAAGAATTTTTAGTGTTTTGATCTTTCAACCCTGTCAAAATTAAAAATTGTATATCTAATTAAATAATTATATACAAGGATTTTTAATTTTATACAATCTTTCAAACCTGCCAAAATTAAAAATTGTAAAATTAAATAATTTTATATAACTCAGCGATTTTTAATTTAGTAAGTACAATTATTGTATAGCAACTATGTTTCTCACTAATTATTTCACAGCTTTCCGGGGTGACAAAGCTAAACGGAGAAATTTATCGTGATTCCATCTGGAATTTTGGTATACTGGTCGAACCTACCTACGATCTTAGCTACGATCGTAGCGCGTATTTTATGAAAAATGTATTTATACAATGTATAATGTATAATGTCACTATACATCTTTTATAAAAAAGAAAAAAAATCGGAAAAAAGCGAAAAAGCTTTTTTTCGGCGGTGCTGGGAAATCTTTGATCATGCTACCTGTCTGAGCTTATCTTGAGCATAGAGCAGATGTAGTTGTGGCAAAATTCTAGTGAGCGTGGCACAGTTTGGATTCTTCGCATGAAAATTATATAATATAATATATATAATATAATAATATTATTATTATAGAGAGTCGTTGGTTGCCGAATTTAATATTAAATACTGTTGAAGCCCCACAGATCATTGTTACAGTGATGGACAGCACCTACATGACGTGATCCGTTAAAATTAAATTCAAAATGTTGTTTCGATTAAATCGAAACAACAATTTTTTAAAAATTTAAAAAATTAGGATCAGGGGGATTGCCGGGACTGTCACCGACTCACAGTCACTGTGACCAGAAAAATCTAGGAACGAACCATCTCTGCCTTTTTGAAGGCATCTTCTTCTTCTTGCCCCGATTTTTCATCAATCCGCCTATCTCTTCTTTGTGGCGGGCAGACAGCTCGAGAGGGCTCTTTTCAAACAACACTGATCATCCTGTTTGTCGACTTTCGCTTTCGTTTCAGAGAAATCGTCGGGTGGGGAGGGGGTGAAGTCCAAGTTCCCCATAATCTCCCATTTTCCCAAATCTCCCTTGTTTATAATTTCGGTTCACCTTGCGTTTGCTCTGTGCGGCCAGTTAAATTTCTCACGGTGCCCTCACGCGAACCCCCCCATTTCAAATCGCAGCCCGGACGCAGTTATTTCCCCGATTGTTCCCATGAGTTCCCGTCTTCGGGCTCCAGGTTTCCGGGACACATCCTCCTCAAGATGTCTTCCAAAACGGAACTAGAAGAGTTTTTGGAGTCTCCGCTCGTCTCATGGGTAATTCTACGTCAATATTCAATCCATTTTTGTAGCTCGTTGACGATTCAATTATTTTGTGTCGAAATTTCATCTACTGGAATTCTCCGTTTGTCCAGTTGAAATCATGTCTTCACGACCCTTCGAACCTCTCCGACTACGAAGATCTAGCTGACGGACCTCTCGTCTACCAAGTCCTTCTTCTTATGTAAGTTTCATTATTTGATGTTAATCAATCAGAAGTTGTGAATATCAAGTGGCCACTAGAGGTTGGTTCTGGAGTGGGAGCTCGTATGTACTAGTCAACACCTGCTTTGTTTCATGTCAATATTTGTGCTCCCCGACGTGTTATTTATAGAACCTTCTTGTCTTTCGTGTTTCCGGTCTTGTAATAATTCGTTGTACCAGCTATCCCGTCAACTTTATTTATTTATTTTTTTTTTTACGGTGGGATCAGCTGTTTCCAGTGACTCCGAACAGCTGATGGCATCATCAACACTATTACTAAGTCAACAAATTTGCCAAAGTGGCCGGCGACCTTCTGTGGTAATCCTCCATATTTGAATAAACAAGACTTTGATACCTTTTAATTAGCACTTTATTTAAAAAAACAAAGCTTTTCAGCTAAATTTTAGCCATCGTCAGGCAACCTTGTAAGGGAGGTTACTCTCAATCCACTCCTTGTGAACACATGAACATTCATTTGTAGTTACCTGACGATGGCTAAAATTTAGCTGAAAAGCTTTGTGTTTTTTTAAATAAAGTGGTAATTAAAAGGTATCAAAGTCTTGTTTATTCAACTATTACTAAGTAGTTTAAGTCTTAAACCCTATTACACCCTTTTAGTTTATTATTCTTGGAATAGTACACCTATGTAATAGCGACGAAGATCGAAAATTCAGATCGGCCTCAAAATGTGACATTATACGTGTCTAGATTCCGAAAACGAAATGTCCGGGCCATTTGGGGGCAGGAGGATTTTTTTTTTTAAATACCTACTCGGTTTTCCATCTAGTTGTGCCCGCAAGGTTTTCAGTCCAAACTCGTGGGGCTGAAAAGGGGCTACGGGAGACGTTTTTGAAGGGTTTCGGCTATGGGGTCGAGTTAGGTGTCGTTTTCTTTGTATTTTTGGACGTTGAATCCATTTTTGGGGGTCCCAGAACGATCCGATATCACTGTGAGGATCTATGGGGCTCTCATGGGGTTACTAATGGGATTTTTAAGGATCCCAGGAGGTCGTCAAATATTTTGAGAGTAATTTTGGACGCATGATCCATTTTTCGAGGTTCTACGGGCTCTAATGTGTTGCAGTGACCCTGAGCCCTTACACCATGGAGTTCGACCCAGTTTTGGTGACCCAGCTGTCCGAACTAAAAACTGGGACTGTATCATCAAAAACATCAAGGCCCTTTATGAGGTTCGTACTATTACTTTGGAGTCCAAAGTTGGGACATCGGCTGTCTCGTCTCAACCGCCTAATTAGAGAGTTGAAACCACGGCATGACTCGTCTCAACGACCTGATGTGTATAGCACGACTCGTCTCAAGGGAAAGGAGTATACCGTATACTGTATTGTACTGTAATATTATAGTATAGTTTAATAAGTTCCAGTATCTCTCCTGCAGTAACATTGAATTGCATTATGTGAGGATCGTCCAACTGGGCACATGACGGGCGACACCCGCACTCCAGCGATAGCCCAAGTGGGTACTCGAAAAGAAATTCTATGTAGTGGTATTTGCTTTCCTGAGAGTAATCCAAAAACATGTATTTAGAATTTTGGACCACTCTGAGAGAGCTTTGCTTATTCCCTGACTCTTTCGTTTTGTACTCAGTCGCTGTCGAAGGTCAGAGGAGATGTACCCAGTCAGCCTACTTTTTTGAACCCAGTTAGACACCCCCCCCCCCCCCCCCCATTACGTATATTCCAATAACTTAAAAACTTTAACCACTAATGACCATTATGTATAGCCCATAATTGCTGGTCACAAAAACTGGGTTTCTCCTGAACGATGGGCGTAAACTCCACCTTCTTAGCAACTGATGAATCACTAGAAAGTCACGTGATGAGAGTTGCAGCCCTCCCACACTTCTAGGAGAGATTTTAAAATATCAACTGGAACTGGTCTTCCTTTTGCACTTCAAGTAGGTATCTGCAAAAACTAGCAAACTGTGGCCTCGCTGGCTAATTATTTCAAGAAAGGGACATAGTAGACGGAACAGCTAGACTGACTGAATTCATTTGCCCCTGGAACGGAGACGAGTCAGGCTGTTACTTTTTGTGTACATAATAAGATGAGACGAGTCGGGCGACCATTACGAATTAATAAAATTAATACGTAGACGAGAAAGGTTGTCTACGACAGGAATCGATTATTTTGGAGACGAGACGGGAATCACCCATTACTTCGCACATTCAGACATAGTAAACCATCATGCTTTAAGGCGTTTTCTCATTTTCTCTTTTTTTTTTTTTAGGAAGAATTGTGTCAGCTGGTCGTCGTCCTCCCCGACCCTGGTCGGTTGGGAAGGGAGAGCGAAACGAAACCAGCACTGGAAGAAATGCACTTAGCGCTCCAGCTCTTACTCGGCTGTGCTGTCCAATGCCCCAACAAACAAGTTTTCATTGAAAGGATCAAAGAACTCCCCATTGATTCGCAACACGCCCTTGTAGATAGCATTAAACAAGTGAGTTGTTAGAAAAAGTTGCACTTTTACTTACTATATTTGGACTTTTCAGCTAGCTTGCATTGTGATTTTTTTTTTTTTTCTTGAAGGTGACTGAGAGTCAGGAAATAGTTTTAACGCCAGAAGCGGGTGATCTGGTTTCGTCCGAACTCCTTTTGAAACATTTACGACGCCTTTTGAAGCAAAGGGACCAGTTAATGCAGGTACGTTTAGCATGCCGAGGTGAAAAATTTGGGGGAAAAAACTGAAAAATTCCTCTCAAGTCACGTACTCACCTAACCACACAGATGTAAATAAATTCTAGAGGAGTAAACCTCGACATTCGAGGGTCACCTTCAAGGTCTCTCAAGTGATTGAGACGTAGCCCTGTAGGGTTATCATAGGTTTGTTCCAGGTCTGACGGCGTCTGTCGACTGAAAATGACAGCTGTCCCAATGCCTTTTGAATCGCTGTTGACTTCTGTCCAAGAGCGCACCAGCAGACCTGGAACACGAACCGTCAACAAACTGTTGTAGCGTTAATTGACGGTGATTCACCGAATTTTCGAAAAAATTTTGTAAAAGAATAGATTTGACGGATTACAATAATTGTCCAATTATTGGACACCTGAGTATCAATTCAGAAAATTAGAGAGTTCCTAAAGAAACATCCGAGTTAGTCGACTGTTAATTTTTATCACCGTAAGGGATTTGTCTAGGGAGAATCAAAGAAAAGCTAACTTCACATAAGACCGTAACAGAGATACGGTCTTATCAAAAGTCACGCTAAATTTAAAGTGCCGCTATTTACGTTCTATTGCTCGAAATTAACGGCTGTATCCTTAAGACCTTAAGTTTATTGCCGTAACTTTACGGCAATAACGTTCGACGTTAGGCATAAGGACGTAAGTTATCACCGTTATTTATGCGCATGCGCGAAATCTCGAGTTACGTCGACCGTAACTCATCACCGTTAGGCAAAAAGTGGCTTTAGGAACTCTCTATTGTTTTGAGACATTGGAAAGTCGTTCTCCATCCCTTAGTGTGACAATGAACAACAAGCGAAAATTCAAAGCAATGAGAGTTTACGAGTGTATTTGGCTACAAAAACACCTAAATAATTGTTTTTTTTCTTTTTTCGTGGCTCCTATTTACTCAATTCCCCCCCCCCCCCCCCCCAAGTCCCATTCCTTAATTGTTGATTTTTGTCTCAGGGTCAGTTTGTCGTTGGGCAACAGGACAGTGACAGAAAAAAAGAGGAATCCCAGCCAGCACCCCGACCGGAATCATCGCAGCATCTCGCGGTCGAACTTGCCGATTGGAAGGCAAAATTACGAAAACATCGTCAGGAAGTGTGAGTTTCACTTTATTGAAGCACTTGTTTTTGTTTTTTTTTTGTTTTTTTATAAAGTTGTAAATTACGATTTTTTAAACTTTTTTCCCCCTGTGTTTTAGGGAAGAAAAATCCGAAGCTCTTTCAGAAGCCAAAGAGGAGCTTGAATTTAACAAGAACCTCGTTTCCAAGCTTAAAAATGAGGTAGATGAAGCGTGCCTATCCTCATAGGGATGTTTTCACAAATTACACTTTCACAATGATATTCTTTTCAGATCAACGAACTTAAAACGGAAGCGAGAGTCGGGAAAGCCTACCGGGATGAGGCAGACGCCCTTAGAGAGCGAGCTGAGCGGGCTGACAGGCTCGAAGCAGAGGTTCTGCGTTACAGAGAAAAGCTTACTGATCTGGAATATTACAGGTTTGACCAAAGCCATGAATATTTCCATAAATTTTTTTTAGACCTTTCCATATAAACCCAACATCTCAAAATTTAATACCTAACCCTTTTTGTGATAATTTTTTTTTTTACCTGGCTAATTGACTGCGTGAATCGTGAAGTCAAATTTGACCTGGTAACCAACCAAAGGTTGCAACTGGGGCAAACAAAGCCACTAACATTAGGCATTTGGTTGTGAATGTAAATTTATCATGCAAGTTCAAGGAGGTTCACATGAACATGTAAATGCTTTTTTTATATCGTTAATTTTGGTTTAGTATGTTCGATAAGTAAATATTCACACCATTAATATTGAGTCCATCGAGTAAGGATAGGTGTATTCACTTCTGCGTTAACTGGTGTCCACGGGAGACTGATGCTATTGCAATCTGCTGATAGTCATTTGATGATATTAGGAGGTTGGTGATTTAGGAGGTTAACTACTCAACTTTTTTCCCATGCTTATTTTCACCTCTGGGGTAAGGAGGGGGAAGTGCAAAAACGGGTGTGTAAGTGGGATGTAAAAATGCTGCTTATTAGAACAATTCCCAATGGATGCCATCTTGTGGCTACGTTTGACAATATATGTCTGATATCACTTATCCGCCAAATGGTGTCAACGCAAATGGTAACCTGGCTGGAAGGTTATGTCTCATTTTGTGCCATTTCAATCAGCTGCCAAGTTCAGTTCGATTGAGAGATTTTCTTTTTTGCACTTGCCCCAGTGAAACCAGAATAGGCCTCCCAAAGATTGATAAGCAGAATATGTGTTCCAATGCAAATGGTAACCAGGCAGGAAGGTTATGAACTCACATGGAGCCATTTCCCTCTGCTGCCAAGTTCAATGCTATTGAGGGATTTCCTTTTTTTGCCCTTGCCCCAGTGAAGCCTTCTGAAGATTGAACTGGCTGGTTACACACTTACCCCACTTTGATGAATCCGGTCAGACTTCGATGGCTATTTCTGTCTGTCAATCCTCACAATTGACAAGGCTACGAAAAATAATCGTACTTCGATGGATAAGGGGTTCCGAGGTATCCAGGGAAAAAATGAAAATTGGCTTATCATCAACTGCTGGTCTTTGAAGTTTTGTTGAAGTTGAACTTATCAAACAATACCAAGCGCTTCCACCACCTTACGCTACCTATTTTAAAGTGCTGGGTATGGCGATCAAAATGTCATCCGTGTAAATCATCTGTTGGGTTTTTAACCGTCGTATTTGGTGATTGCAGGTCCCGCGTTGAGGAACTGCGACAGGATAAACGGGTGCTGGAAGAAACGCGAGAAATGCTCGAGGAACAGCTGAGTCGAGCGAGAAATAGGGTTGAACATACGCAAGAATTGGAGTCAAACGTTCTCGCCCTCAAGCAGTCAATTAATGATTTGAACCTGGTGAGTTTTTAGAATCATGATTTCCCCTCAGTTCTTCGATGGATTTAGTATGACTGCCCTTTTGTTACAGGAGAGAGAAGCCACTCAGGAAAAATTGCAAGAACTATTTGAGGAAAATGCTCAACTCGCTCTGCTTAGCAAGTCGGCGTTGAATCACAGCAACGTTCCATTGGACGAGTCAATGGTCGAATCTGCCTCAAGTAATTCACGTTTTAATAGACTCGCTTGGAAACCTTTAAACTTCCTACTACATTTTTTTTCTTTCCTAAGTCGGGGAAGCGGACAGCAGCCTGAGTGAACAGCTAAGCAGCAGCGCCCAAGCTCGAGCTTTGAGGCTGGAACTCGAGAACCGCCGCTTGGCCGAAACAGTTGAGAGCCTTCAAGAAGCTGCCCTGCTCCAAACCAACGAGCGGATCCTGCAACTTGAAAAGGACAAGAAGAAACTGTCGCTTCAGGTGAGAAAACACCCTCATAATTTGCAATTAATAGAGAGTTCCTAAAGCCACTTTTTGCCTAACGGTGATGAGTTACGGTCGACGTAACTCGAGATTTCGCGCATGCGCAGAAATAACGGCGATAACTTACGTCCTTATGCCTAACGTCGAACGTTATTGCCGTAAAGATACGGCGATAAGCTTACGGTCTTAAGGATAACGCCGTTAATTTCGAACAATATAAGGTAAATAGCGGCACTTTAAATTTAGCATGACTTTTGATAACACCGTATCTCTGTTACGGTGATATGTGAAGTTAGCTTTTCTTTGATTATCCCTAGACAAATCCCTTACGGCGATAAAAATTAACGGTCGACGTAACTCGGATGTTTCTTTAGGAACTCTCTATTATCTCTGAAGCAATTGTCTCATTTTTGTTGCTTTAGGTTGAGGAACTGGAAGATAACAAACGTAAAATCATGTCACAAATGAGCGAGCTGGAAACCACAGTGAAGAACGCACAGCGAGATACCAAAAAAATGCAAGACATTAGGGATTCCCTTCAATCACAATTACAGGTATATCAATATTTCGTGATTGTATACCGATGTAACCTCTGCCGCTCTTTTTCACAGTCAGTTTTTTTCTGTTTCAGTCGCGAAGTGACGAGGTTGAAGGCGTGACCAGGGAGAAGGGCCGGTGGGAGGCTCGAGCCGTCGAGGCTGAAGACAAACTCCGTCAGAAGGAGTCACAGCTCGAGGAAGAGCAGGATTTGAGAGCGAGGTACCAACCCTTGGAAAAGGAAGTGCAGAGGCTCAAAGAAATGGTCGAGGTAAATACGACATTTAGTTAGGGATGGTTTTGTAAACGTTGGAAACCTATTTGATTTCTAGTGGAAAATTGAAAGAAGAAAAAAAAAAAAAAAAAAAAAAAAATGCCGCCTGGGGGTGTATTGCCGTTTGTGAGTATGTAGGTATGGTTAACTATATTTTTACCATTGTGCTGGGGGACACCCCCCCGACCCCGGGATTATTTCTGTTATGATCAAGGATCAAACCAATGGAACACATAATGCGTTTTTCGGTGATTCCACAGAGGGCTGTTGGAATAGGTGGGTTCAGCCATACTTATGTATATTAACATACACACAACTAAGGCTTCTGGTTTTTCTTGGATTACTTCCTTCCCTCTCCAGCACCAAGAGCGTTGTGTCTACAAGGTTTTCAATTCGATCGAACAAACCCGCGGGACTGCGGGTTTAACTCTGTGGGGTTAAAAAAAGAAGCGTTTTTGAAGAGTTTTAGCTATGGGGTTGAGTTAAATTGCAGCACCTGGGTCAGCGGACCCAGAAACGCCTAATTTGAAAAGGGAAACAGGATCAGCAGACCTTCAGTCACAACTAGATGGAGAACCGAGTATTTTGTCAAAAACATATTTTTGAAATCTACACAACATGAAACGTTTGATACCTAACAAAATTTTGTGTTGAGGCTGATCAAATTTTTTGACCCCGTCATAACATGACAACCAACTTACGTATTGTGTTCGTAGGGTGCCGCGTCATGACAGATGGGGGGGGGGGGGGGGGGTGTCACGGGAGGAGGGGATCGACTCAGGGCGTAAAAACAGAAGTCATTCTGTATTTTAAAAAAAAAAGGCAAAATCCTTGTAATATGTAAACAAATAATCAAGAATCTTCTCGAGATAGACGGCTTCTTAAAAATTCTAAACTAGAAGTCAATTCTTGGATAGCATGTAGACATGATCTTATCGAATTTATGAAAAACTAGACATTTAAATCTGTGCAGGGAACAAAGCCTGAACGAAGGATTTAAATTTTTGGTCTGTCGTAAGTGACGTTACATCACACTGCAACAAGCTTCCGTTGGTTGTTGATTTGAACTCCTTCCGGGCAGGTTGGCAAAACAAATTTTTTTTTTTTTAATTCAGCTCATGTTCATTTTTATAGCACGTACAATAACAGTAACAATGTTCAAATCACGACAAAAACAAATGCGGCGATTATCAAGCAATACTCAAATTTAACTTGATCCACCCCCGTCCGTTGTGCTTCCCGTCCGCCAATCACAATGCCGATTTTAGTTTGTGTTGATCTAATCGATTGTACTTCCCGTGTTGTGGACGTTTGAGTGAGCCAGTGTTGAACCCCTGGACTGTGTCTCTCTATGTGTTCGAATGTTTGGCAGTTGTCCCTGCGATCCTGTATTTTGAAATTGCTCGCCGAAGTTGCCGAAATACGAACAACTCTGATAAACTGCCGTCGAACGGTGAGCCCTCGAGTGGTTCCGAGTGAAATTTGTGATCCTAAACTGCGTGATATAATTGTTTAAAATGTATTTAATAATTCAGCAGGTGAAATGTAGTCTTCTGATGATAGCAAGCTAACTGTGTGCTTTTGGTGTTCATAAATCGTTCTTGTGATGGTAATCCTAGCTAACTTCGTTCGATAAAACTCCATCTTAACAAGCTTAACTTATTTCTCATTCAGCAGGGACCCCAGATCCGTTTACCTATGAAGACAAGTAAGCCTCGTCTCATATTTGATATTTCTTTCCCGCAGGCAAAATCAGTGGACGTCGACCATCTGCAGTGTGATTTGGAGACAGCCCAAAAAGACAAAGTGCAGTTGGCCAAGCAATTGGAAAAGGTCAACTTGCAAGTGGCCAGGTAACATCATTACATACTCGACGAGTATTACTCGTATATTGATTTTGGTTCATTATTTTTGGAATAGTATACGTATGTATTCGTGTCGGAGGTCGATAATTTTGATCAGCCTCAAAATTTGTTAGGATAAAAAAATACAAATTTTGTCTTATATTATTATTTGTCAAGATGCGTAGATTCCAAAATTGAAATGTCCTTTAGCCATCCAGGCCGTTTTGGGCAGTAACATTTTTTTTTTTACATCTGAAATCGGTTTACAATCTAGGTTTACCAACTTTTAGTTCTGACCGCAAGGTTTTCAGCCCGATCGCCCAAACCCATGGCGCTCTGTGGGGCTAAAAAGGAGCTTCAGGTTTTTGAAGTATATTTAGACGTAGATTTATCCATTTTTGGGTGTTCCACATCTGTCCAAACAATGTACAGAAATTGTTTTGTTATCATTTATTAAAACATTTTTGTTATTTAACAATTTTGTATTGACAGAATTAATTTTTGCACAATTTTGCTACATCAAAGAATAATAAACCTTTGTATAAAATTTGCATTTTTTGTTTTTTTAAGAAATGATTTTCACACTCCCACAAAAAAAAAAAACTTTTCAAAAATCACGATTTTTTAAAATTTATTGTACTGCTACACTTTTAGATTTTGTGCATTTGAGAAATTTTTGCATCCCTTGACAGTATCCAGAATTTTCCAGTTGAGATTCAAGTTTCTATAATGACTTTTTTTTTTCAGGTTGAGCGAAGTGGAGAAAGACTGGAAGGATCTGGAAAGCAAGTATTTGGTCAACAAAGCGACGCTGAACACCCTTCAAAACGATCTGGTCCAAGAGAAATTGGTCGCTCAGCAGCTGAAGGCTAGCATGTCCAAACTGGGCCTGGCAGTCGACCAACTACCCGATCCAGATAGTGTTTTAGACAAGTATGGAATTTTAACAAGGAACATACTTTGGCCGTGACCTAACTGCCCAAAAATGCAGGAAGGGAGACGCAGATGTCTCACGAAATGGTAAGGTGGTTGTGATGGTAAGGTGGGATAATAATAGTAATAATATTATTATACCACCTTACCACCACAACTACCTTACCATTTCATACCCAATATAATATATCAGAATACCTATAATATATAGCATATATGGTATTTATATATACGACCATACGGCCTATATATAGAGGATAGGATAATTTATCCTAGATATAGGATCCTATATTACCGTTAGGCCACTAGTTTGATGTCCTCACTTGTCTTAGCGTTTGGCCACTAGTTCGGCATCCTCACCTGTCTGAGCGTTTGGCCACTAGTTCGGCATCCTCACCTATCTTACCATTAGGCCATTAGTTCGGCGTCCTCACCTGTCAATTTATATATTCAAGAAACAGGGAACATGCTGTATTAACATTGTTCTTTGTTTCTTGAATTTTAGCCGTCGGCACCAAGCAAAAAGCGTTCGGGTGTCCAGAGGGGTGGTCCCCTGGTGAGGCCCGTGGGGCCGAGTTTATTTTACTTCATCTCTCAACTTCGTCTTTAAAAGTGACGAATTATAGCTCAGACATTGATTCCAGGATGTTGTCAAATGCGGAAATCGTAGAAGCCGTCAGAGAAAAATTGGGGACGGAAGGTCGAACGGAGGGTTTGCAGGAAGAGAACGCTCGACTTTCCGTCACGCTGAGCACCCTTCAATCTCAAATTACCTCGCTGAATACGCAGCACACGGCACAGAAGCTCGCCAATTCGCAGTTGGTTGCTGAGAAAGAAGAGGTAAAGTTGTAATTTCCTTAACAAACAAAAAAGTCACTAATTCAACTGTTGAATAAGTGAAAATAACAGTTCAACAAGAGAAAATAAGTTACTTATTTTGATCGTTTCTTTTGCAGCTTAGTAAAAAATTAGAGAGCATGATAGAACAACACCAGCAGCTATTAGTTGACCACCTGACCCTCCAAAGTCTTCACGAGCAACTTACGGCAGAATACGAAGCGTTGTCGAGGTTCACACTTGATTCATCAGCTCGTGGTCGTTTAATTGGATAAGAAAAATAATAACGTCTTCTGCTTTAGGGAGAGGGACAACGTGAGGAGCGAAGCCAAACGAGCGCGAACGGAAGCCCGCGAACTCCGGGAGAGCGGCGAGCGTCTGGAAAGTCAAATAGCAGCCATGAAAGCAGATTTGGAGAAAACCAAAGATGACAGTTCGAGTTTGGCGAATTTACGGAACGAGCATTCTAAACTGAAAGAGGATTTTAGGTAAATATTTTCATCCCCGTTTTGTGTATACTATGCAGAAATTTTCATTGCGAACTTTTTCATCTTTCAGAACCCTCTTCACTGCTTCGGACAAACTGAAAAACGACTACAGATCTTCCCAAGAGGAGTACAAGTCCATGAAGAGCAAAAATCGATCGCTCACGTTGGCTCAAACTGAAATCCAGTGCGAGTTATCCGCCAAAGAAGAGGCTATACAGCGTTTGGAAGTTCAAATCGCCAAATTGACCAACGACAACCAGGTATGTATTGGTTTGGTGCTTATTCTGTGTGTTAAAGTTCACGTGACGCACTCATCACCGAAATTTATAGATGCTGACGCAAATGGCTGCTACTTTCGAAGACGACCGCAAGTCGCTAATGGAGCACGTTACTCTCCTCTTACAACAATATCATTCACTCCTGACTCATTCTCTCGACGATAAGGAGCACTACCACGCCGAGGAAAAATTGTTCAAGTAAATCAATTACAACGATAGCTCTCCTAGTTCTTACATGACTTGATTAAAACCTTTTCTTTTTGGTACAGTGACAGGCTAAACCATCTCTCCCGGCAGAAGGAAAAACTGGAAGAAAAGATCATGGAACAAATACGTAACATGGGTTCTCAAAATACTAAAAAGTAAGTGGCGCTGCCTTTAGGATATCGGCCGGATTAAGTTTGATTTTATTGTTTTTTCTCATTTTTATAAACGTACTTCCGATTTTAGGAAAGGAAGCGTGGCAAATCTTTTCAAAAGAATTAGAAAAAGCGGATCCGAACTTATCAACAAGGTTAGTGGGATTTTTTATTATAAATTATCACGGTAGGTTGATGATTGTAGGGCCACGGACAGGGGGCCTCGCTTTGCTCGCTTAAAATTGGCCCAGGAATAGAGAGAGAAATCGTTTTCCCACACACCAGAATATATCCGAAATTAGTGTAGAATGAACCGTTTCCCAAAAGTTCCCCGCCTCTCCACTCTTCTAAGGTCCCTGGCACCCTCCGTTCTCCCGTTCTTTCCATCATTCCAAGGTCACTGGCACCCTCCCAAGACACACGGCCGACGCGCGGGATCTGTTCAAATCGTTCAAATTAAACTCACCAACTAGATTCGCCAATCATCGGAATTCGTTTTTTCGGGATTTCGTGTTAAAATGCGGATCTCTAGGTCGGATACAGAGGAAACACCGACTCAATCAGACAGTGAACAACAAAGATAGTGATGGTTGCGCAAATTTGCTCTCGTCGAAAATTTCGCTCAACCTGCTTATTGGACGTAAAATTGGCCGTAGAATCCAAATTCGCCACAATTTTAGGGGTTCCCATTTGAAATAAGAAAGTTTGGGGGTTGCATCTCAGGGGGGCTCAACCCCCCTATGGACACCTAAACGGGATCCCGAACTCCTAGAAAAAATCGCGGTATTTTTATTGCTTACAGTTTAGGAGGCTTGTGACATTCTCTGCCACAGACACAGTGTCTTTGGGGTGCAGTGATCTTCTCGCTTCTCCCCTTCCCCATATTAGTGTGAAGGATATGGGAGGGTCTTCGCTTGCAAAATGAACCTTTCCGACAGTTTTGAAGATTACAATTCTCACACCCCTAGTCACTTTTCAACCAAGCTGCTAGAACTCCCTCTATACTAGTATTATCTCCATCTCTCAATTTATGTCTTCATCGCAGGCTGGCCGAAGATCCTGGCACGAAGACGCCATTCGCCGAGGGCTCGCTGGGGCTCCCGAAGGCAACGCCACCGATTCAGACACCAGCCTCGAAGAAGTGCGATCCCGGCAAGGTAAAGAATTCACCGTTTGTTCCTCAAATGTGAACAATTTTGACCCCTCTATCAAATGTTTTTGGAGTTGATCTACAAACAATACCACTTTTACTTATTAATTCTACTTTATCTTTTCCTAAGTTGGTACGTATGAAGTACAGTAAGCCTCATTACAGTACTTTTTGCACAACTGACTGCAATTACGGAATACCTTCCTAGTATAGAAAAACAACTAAATATCGTAGTATCTTGAGAAAGTTGATGATTCGGTTGATTATTGATTACGAGGAAGGTTACTAACATTTGGGAACCTGTTGAACTTGAATTCAAACTTGGGCGATATTAATCATGAAATTAATTTGATTATAATCAAATAAATTACTTAGTAATTACTCGGCGATGTGTGTGGAAAGCTGTGGATTTGTGTTATGCCTATAGACTGCAACGATCATCACACTATTCGTGTTTTGAGACGTTTACTACACAACTGATCAGTCAGGGAATAATCTTGACACAAATTCTATTCTATCGTACAATTATGGGGGCCCTCCAACTCTGCCAGTGATCGACTCCGCCAATAGAAGGCGTGAAAGGAGCTTCACACATGTTTGTGGCACGTTATCTCAGGGGATTCCAGGATCTCTGGTTCTGTGGATTTCTGGAGCTCAGAATCTCTGGATTTTTTGGATCGCTGGATCTTTCCTGGATATCTGGACTTCTGGAGCTCTCGATCTCTGGATTCCAGTATCTTTGGTTCTGTGGATTTCTGGAGATCAGGATGTTGGGATTTTTTCACTCCCAATTAGATGGACTTTGGCGGAGTTGGCTCGCCCCCACAATTATATTTTAACGTTTAATATTTGCTCAAGTTCTCAAGTCAGCCAGAGCATGACAAACCGGGTGGCTGAATAGATGCACTTACAGTAGAAGTAAATACCATTTCTGATTTGATGGTCACGGTGGTAGATCTGTTAGAAATGAAGTAAGGAATACCTAGTGATTTTAGCACAAGTGTTTTTCTCACGTATTTTCTTTGGGGTTTCAGTTAGTTTATGCGGTGAAGGCATGAATATATGGTACGTGGCAACCCTGTCGTCCCGAGACCTCCCATTTTTGGCCGTTTCCGATCTTGTGTGAACCGCATGCGACGCATGTTTGAGTTGTTTTAACTGTTCATTAGACCCCTGTGTCCGCTCATCTGAATCATTGCTTGGTGTTGAGACTCTGTCTGGAGTCTGTTGACGTATTGAAGCAAGGAAATTGAATGCCAACTTCAACGCTGAAAAATTTGATGGGGAAAGTGCTCGCTTGGATAATTCATTGGTTTAGTAATCTAGAAGACGTGTAATTAACGAATTGAAGGACTAGCATAGTACTCGTACCAACTTATCACTTTCCCCCCTCATACCGCAATACATCTGGGTTGCAGAAAGTATTTCTTAAATTAAATTCATGAGTGCTTTTCGTCCCTAACCTGCATCCTCCCATGAATTCATTCATCTTAATCAACCTCTCAACTTCACTTCACCTCGCATGTCCAATGCACTGTTCAATGCACTCACTCCCAAAATGAGAACGTTAGCTGCCCACTCGCTCATTGTTGGCCACTCAAATATGGTAAACACAATCCAGGAGTACCAACACCACAAGCGGTGGGCGGCTAATGAGAAAAATAACCATAACAGTGAATCAGTTCCTCATTATACTGTTTGTTAGTAGCTACAAAAGCGATAAGGCACTTTCCACGTTTGTGTGAACATACTAAGGAATGGGCGTGCGTCTGAATGTTGGGTTACATCATCCTGAGCTGTGTTCTTAGTAGTCAAAAAGTGGGGAAATAATCATTTTTGATTTTTTACAAAACGTACCTCTTTATGATATCTGTATTTATTAAAAGATGTTCTGAACTATTTGAATTCCTGGCCTTGACGTCATGACCACCCATGAGGGGTCCGACCAATGAGGCGCAGAGTAGACTTTGGGGGGGGGGGGGGGGGAGGTTGACTAATTTCTCCTCTGGCCTCGAAAATCCGCGCAATTTTGAACTTCGATTGTTCCATAAATAATATAATTTAGTATGAACTTGGGATAAGAGTTTTGATGTCATTTTCTGTGCTATTTGGAATCCTTCTATCGATTTAAAATAAATCTAATAGCATGTCCATTCCTTATTGTTTTGTGACGTGTACTTTTGACGATGACTTATTTTTCTAATTAATTCGATCTTCCTCATGCTGGCCAGCCTGTTCAAATTCTGAAATAAACTTTATTCAAACTGCATTTGCATCATCGAATGGGATTGAATTGATTGGGAATTAGCACTAATTTTTCTGTTTGCTTCAATTCCATTTCCAAGTTTGTGTTTTCATGTTGGTAGGTATTTCATTGAACAGGTTAGGTTTCGGTTTCTTACTATTTTTGATGTTTTTTAATTGTTTTTTAATTTTTCCTTGTTGTATGTAGTTCTAATGTGGTGTTTCTGTTCTAAAACATTTTCATGCGGGTGTGCGACTGTAAATATGCACGTTGGGTGTCATTTTGGAAATTTTGGAGGAAAGAAAAGAGGCAGTTGGTGTTCCTCTAAGTTCTGAAAATCATCTATGATGTTTTTGTGGAACTCGGTTGCCAATCAACGCGGTTACTTCAGGATTGGGTGGATGAAAAATTATTTTCTTGTGTCATTAAAACTGGATTTGTCCGCATACGGCTGTTTATCTTGAATAAGAACAGTTGTTTGTGCGTAATGATGTGTGTTGATTGGTGAACTGGTTCCAAGCGGGTAAAGCATGTTCGAGACAGGCGCACACCCTCTCAGTTGATTGTCACTAACTGAAACGGAGGGCTGTCATTTCAGATGGACTGGGTCTGGGGACTGCGGGTACACGGAGGACAGTCTACCTATCGGGGGATGAGGGCAACACTAACACTGTACGTAAACAAAGTAACCTTCTAACAACGTTTGTTCCAATCGAGGATCTCAGCAATTAGGTTAGAGCAGCCTTGGATAGAAAATGGCTGCTCGTGGAGGTTGTTGAAGGTTTTGAGGTGGCTGCTCTTTAAGATCCGACGTTTTCTGTGGGAACTACCGTATTAATTTACGTTTTAGACGGTGCTAAGACCGCTCTGGGTTCCAATCTTGAATATTTTGGATACGCCACTCAGCGTTTTGTAAATAGATAGTTCCAAATTTACCCTCGAAGTGATCTTTTATCTGCCTATTTATGGTTTCTTCAAATACCTTCGAGAATTAAGGGAGTTTAGTAAAAGACCGGTAGTTAGACATACACTGGTACAATGGAATCACATAAGCCCTTTCAAAACTGATGGAAAAAACTACAGCAAAGCAGTCAATTAAGTAACTTATTAGTATAACAACTGTAGATCATCTCATTTGTCAAAGAATTCATTCTGGGCGATGGTGAGTTGCGGACGGCTTAGTTAATTTACGTTTTTAATGATGGTGAGATGCAACCCGGGAGTGATGGTGAGATGTGGCCTCCTCTACCTCCGTGAAACTTTAGGACCTAGGAAAATATGGTAGTCCAATGGCAATATTCGATAGGAGTTACTCCTCCGATATTTACTTCTGTAAAGCACGATATCTCAGTGCTCTTACTATATTTTCTTCTGTAGGCCTACCAACTTTATCTTTCTGCCGTTCAATATAGTCCAGTCCCTTACGGCTGCCTCAATTTTAACCTAAAGATAGCTAGATAATATAGTAAATTAAAGAGCATAAAATTCTATACTATATAATATTAAATATTATATTAGTATTAGTTACCGTTAGTATTAGTATCCGTTTGTAACCAAAGTTATCGGTTAAAAACCAAAAAAAAAGTGCCGACATTTCATGGTTTTTTGTTTGATTTTATTTTTATTTTTTGCGTTTATGACAGTGAGCGTCCCACAAATTTTGTTGGAAAGCAAAAAATAATAACAATAATAATTATTGTTACATAATAATTATTATTATGATTGTAAATATTACATAATATGTAATAGTTACATGATGAGAAGAATTCTACAGGCGTTGCATGGAAAAATCACCTAGTGACTGGTCGGTTGTTATGGTGGCCGATTGTTGACGAGTGCTGTGCTTGAGTTTGGTTGAAATAGAGTTCGCGACTAGTCAAAAGTCGAAACCAATAATAATTGGTTTGGTAATTATTACATAATAATATTATGTAATTGGTTTCTACTTTTGGCTAGTAATTATATTATAATTTTTGAAAGGTTCACATTTCGAATCTAATTCTAACAAAATTTGTTAATAGTTAAGTTTACAGAGTGTTAGAGAGAGGTCGCCTGATTATCTATTTCCGACATATTTGAGCACAGCATTAAGCTTCGACCAACTTCGAACGAGCTGTCGAGTTGAGTTAGTGTCGTTTTCGAAGGAAGAACATATTTTTGGACTTAATAAAAAAAATTTATATACGATATTAATAAATTTTATTATCTGACGGTTTTGACGAGTGTCGACGCGAGACAACATTTTTGAGAGACCGGATACAGCCTACTTCCCCGTGGTGTCTCATATGACCCCTGATTTCCCGGATTATCCCGTCAAACGGATGGGCCGCATCTCACCATATCTCGGTCAGCTCAGTCGGCCGCACCTCACCATCAATCACTAAATGGGATTGGGCCGCACTTCACCATCTCCGTTCATTCTATAATCTTTTTAGAATCCACGAATGACCTCTGGCTCACGAAGGAATTACTCTTATTTCAGGACCATGAAGAAAGAGAAAGGAGTCAAACTCTTCCAGCTGATCTTCCTCGTTCCACCACCCCCCAACCAGATCCGTAAGGACCCTTTCTCATTCCTCCTATTTGACAGGCCTCTAGTCCAGATGTAACTCCCGTGTTTTGTGCAGCTCTGTGTTAGTCTATAACCGGGTCACAGCAGTTATCGGGGACAACCGAACGCCGCCCGCCAGCCCTGCAGCGTCTTCGAGGAAAGGTTCGACGTCCGGGACTCCCAACAAGAAGGCCAACACGTGGTACGAGTACGGTTGTGTATAGGACGCGGTTCATCTGCTTTCGAAGGCGGATCTCTCCAAAAAGTGATGACAGGTACCTGAATAATTTGTCAAGTAAAAACTAGCGCTGCAGAGCGCGAGAGGAAATGTGAGGTGCTGGTATTTTACTTGAATACCTGTCTTCACGGTGAGTAGACTTCAGAGCAGACTAACGCAATTGGTAGATTAAGTTCCTCGAGCGCTGTTGGTACTGAGTTTCTTCATTAGGTTTCCTCGATCTCTGCACTGTAAATTGTAAATCTGGCATTGTACTTTACCTTCTGGGTACCTACTTCAGTACCATTTTTTGTTGTGACTTACAATAATTGTAATTATTCCTATTGTTCATTTTTCATAAAAATGTTCAAAGCGCACATAGATAGGCAATTCCAAACAGGATTAGGGGTTTTAAGGCCCTAATTTCCCCTTTTTAATTCCATTAATGATTAAGGCGTTTTTAAACAAACTCCCCATCGTGTTAATTGTTAAGTTTTATTTATTTGTTACTAACGTTATCTACTCACGTTGTGTCTGTATGACAAAATTTATGAGCTTCTGCTCTTTTGGTTCACCTGTGCAAATCGAGTCGAGCTACACAATTTTCTAAATATACAAAAAATCTTGTGAAGTGAGCAAACGTTGCTGTACATTTGTGTTCTCGTGACTAGGGGGTTTTTACTTGTGCTGAATCTCAATCCGAGATCATTTTTCATCCCTTCAGGTCAAATTGTTATCAAATTTCTATTGACATCTGTAGTGGAGTGGTGAGGGGGGGCACATTTGACTCGCTTTTGTATTTTATATTGTACAAGGTTGTAAAAACGAGTTGTTTGGAATTTATTTTTTCATTCGTTAACTACAGCATTTTCGCTAACTAAATACATTTTGTTCCTATTTTAACTGTTTGCCAAGCATTTTTTCCGTACATTTTTAAAATGCTTTGAAACCCCCAATCGGGCATAATTGACACGAGCAAGGAGCAATTTGACAGTTGACAGAAATTACCTCAATTCTAAACTAATCTAGCCCAAAAATCGCGGAAGCTCCGGGGAACCCTTCTCTGGCAAGAGAAGCTTGCCTGGGTCTGTAACAATCACCACCACCAACACACATTCTATTTATTAAATAGGCACCTACACTTCTTACTCAGTGGAACATCTGGTTTTATGGTGTAGGATGTAACCAAACATAAGAATGTATTCTAAGGAACTTTATTGTAAAACGTCTGGCCTGTCTATGTCCACCATTTTTAAGGCTCCCCCCTAACCCCTTGACAGAGTGCTCGGATCCCGCAGATTTACTTCTTTTTATTTTTTTACATTCCCCATCGAACCTGTCAAAACTGCGCTTCAACTAAAACCTATGCCAATCTCCATCACTTAATTGTTTGAAAGGATCGTGGTGAAATTCAAATCTTCTGTCATAAACAGTCGAATGTGCCCCCCCCCCCCCTCCCACTTCACTACACGTTACTTCGAAACTCGATCAATTAGGAAACCAGTCTCCACCTATAAACAAGCAGAAGACACTCAATCTCTTCATTCCTGAATTGTATTCATCCTTCTGCGGCAGGCACCACACAAACTGACAATTTGTCGTATCTGCCAATTCTGCATTTTTTTACTTCTGTTTGTTTAAACTGATACAAAAATGGAACTCAGATTCTTATTCAGCGTCACCGAAAACCCAAAAATTAAACCTGTTGAAACAGCGAGAAACAGAACTTTCGTCTTTTTCAAAAGTTTGTACCACGAGTTGGACAGTTCTTACAGTTTTATTCCAATTTTGCAGCATTGTGAAGATCATCTTATCCCGATGCTACATATTATCGTCTACCCATTTTCTTATTTATAACTATCAAATTTTCTTATGCTTATCAGTATTATCATCCCGGTTTTCGACCTTCCAGGCCTTGGTGTTCTAAGGCAACATCAATTGACATTTTTTTGAAAAATTGTTTGTACTTTGTAAAATTATTTACATTAACGACAATATCGATATTGTATAATCGTGCATTTAAGCGAGCTTACCAAAGAATTTAACGTAGGCAATTTGGATTTGGAACGCCTCGTCAGAGATTTTGTAGTTTATTGATATTCACTTTGTACAATAAGGCTCGCTGATGAATTACGGATTCAGTGGAATTTAAGAAATTCCTCATTTTGATTTTTCTAGTCTGACATGTAAGAATTAACGTACAATGGTATCTATTTAGTGTTTGGCAGTGTGTTTAATTGCGTACTAATTGAAAATAGCCCCAAAATTATTCTGCCCTCCTGAGATGAATCTTCGTATCGACCATTTTGGTGTTTTTGGAGTTAGGCACATGGCTATGTAAATCTCCATTTTGCTGATTTGAGCCTCCCCAAGTTAAAACGTCCTAAGTGCACGCTCCTAAAGTAAAAAGCCGTAAGTGCCATACAATGAGGAGGTAGGGCATTGTAATGTAGACTACCTGCAAACGTTTGCACCGCAAATAAAAACCCATCTTTCTGGATGACGAGGATGCCTTGCTTGCAAGCTGCTCTTCATTCATTCAGATGGAACCTCTTGGTGGGGACGATGTAGCCCCCACAGGAGGATTCCAAGCTGTGGCCCTAAGTGAAAGAGATGAAGGGCCGAGTGTCGTCCTTTACATCCACACGGCCATCCTGTGCCATGTTGTTAGAAGTCAAAAAGGGGAAAATACATTATTTTTGTGACAAAAAGTCTGTCACGTAGTTATAATCATCTTAAGATGTTCTGGCCGATTCAAAAATCGGCGTAGGTGACCTCATCTACACCGGTTCCAGTTTCCAAAGACACCGGAGTGCAGGTCGATTTTCAAATTTTTTCTTGATTTTCTTGGTAGTTGGCACTAGTGACACTGGAGTAACGCGAAAATGGCCGTGTTCGCTTTGTTGTGAATGTGATCGTGCGTATTGACTCAACTTATTCGTGATATAATTCAACTTATTCGACGTGACTGATCCTTCAGTTTTTAGTTTTTAATGGTGTCCAACTCGTCAACCAATAGGAGCTGACTTCGGGTTTCCGCCAAAATACAAATTGCAATTTTTCCATAAATTTATAAATTCGTACGAACTTGCAATTTGTGTTTCAACCTCATTTTCAGTATTATTTGGACGCCTTCTATCGATTAAAAAAAAAATCCAGACACGTTTCCATTCCTAATTCACCAGACAGCGACATGAGTTCCCCAACTTGATAGGTGGCCCCAGGCACTTGTAAGTCCAAAGAGAGAGGTAGGCCAGGAGGTCATTTGTTGTCTATGCGCACGGCAAAACACCAGATTACTAGGTTACAACTTTCCAAGTACAGTTACTATGGGATAATAGTACCCAATGAATAATTACAATGAATGTAATTATGATTAAGGTTTGCTAACAATACGTAAAGTTGAGGACTCATAGGAAGCTCTGGTAAACATTTCAGATAACAGGAATAACATTAAATGTTGTAGACTAAACAACGATTCTCTCTTAACTTGTCTTTCTCGAAATGAAAAAAAATTGGAGATACGAAGATTTAACTCACGAGGACAGTATTGTTTTTCGGCCGACAAGCGTATTGATTCAAAACTATGCTTGTGAGGGTAACTGTTGCAACTAGTAGCTATGTAAGTGAGGAACTTTTGCAACTTTTATTCAAACTTATCATTTTTTAAATAGCAACGCGCACAACGATACAAGATATTTCGTTCCTACGTGTTCACCTTTGATTTGAAAGTAATGATCTCAGTTGGGTTCAATCATTCCTGTAAGAAATTCCAGAAGTTTTTAAATAGTGCTTAGTGGTGCACTAAGCTTTTAAGGGTTTCTCATTCTGCCGCTTCAGGAGCATTCACAGTTCGTCGGATCCGGTTGTGAACCGCTGTTTCGAATTTATGAATTATGGTTATTTTTATGTGTACAACTCACTCCACAACTCAGCCCGACTTCATTCTTTCTTTACGATCATCCACAAAGAAAGTGTAATGACGACCATGTAAGTTCTTTGAGGATTTTTTCCCTGTTGGCAATGTCGTCATAACCTTCTTATAATGCCTCGTCAGAAGTCACGACGCAATTTGAATTGGCGTCGTTGCAGCAGCGAATCACAAAATGACGCAAAACGGGGTTTTCCTGTGAAAATTCGCTAAACCCGTTTTCTTCCGGGTTTTTACAGTGACTTCCCGTGCTGTGGGTTTTCCATGGATTTGATAATTATATCCATGATTGAGGCGTTTGCTATCAAAACCAGCTCGTTCCATATTGGAAAATTTTACAGTTTACAGGAGAAACAAAAAACTTGTCACGTCTGGAGCTTTTTTTTTTTTTTTTGAATGGCTAAATCGTTTATTGTTTTTCTAAATTTTAGGTATAATGAACGTAGAATTAAACACGTTTTTCATTTTTACCGTATAATAATTTCCATAAGATTAATTAGGTTGGAATGAGCTGACTTTGAAGCAAAAACGAGATTTTTATTTATTTATTATTATTATTTTATTTTTCATTTATTTATTTTTATTTTATTTTATTTTATTTTTTTTTTTTTTCACTTTTTCCAGATTAGTTTGAGTTAAATGGGTTTGAATGTGATTAAAATTGGGTTCAATTTTTAATTTTAGATTTGATTTTGTAATTTTAAAATGGGTTCAAGTGGCATAATTGTGTGAATGTGTTTTTCAATGGGCTGGGTGGGAGGCGAGCGCTCATGGCGGCAGAAAATTGGAATGAGATGGTTTTGATCCTGAGGCCAACGTTAAATTTTTCCTCTTTCCCATCCAAAATGAGGCTTCAAATTTTGAAGCCTCATTTTGGATGGGAAAGAGCTGGTTTTGAGGCGTATTCCTTCGTCAGGTTGTGAAACAGGCTCTGAACAAGCAGAAAACTGAATTTCCCAAAAAATAGTGTAATGAGCTGCTTTTGATTGCAAACGCCTCATTTATAGGTAGGTACCTAATTATTATGTAAATTTGAAAAAGGGCGATTTACCGCGATCGTAATCGGCTTGTCCTGTGGACCCCAGATTTGAGGTCTCTATAGAACAGAAACCAGGGCCTGGTTTCTGGGCTTTAGTGAACAGAAACCAGTTTGTAATCAACAGAAACCGCATTTAACTATGGAGAAACTTAGTTCTGAGGAGCAAAAATTCATTTTCTAAAAAAGAAAAAAGTGAGTTTTCTTTGTGTTAACCAACTGGCTTTCACAATTGGGGGCAGGAGCCGACCCCTCACTGTATTTGAAAAAGCTTTAGAAATTCTTGCTCCGTAGAAGGATTCACTTAAACTTGCGTTCAGAGGTGAATAATTCAGACAATTATTGTCTGCCGACATGACAGGTAGTACAACACGTGATTGACTTTTGGTAGAAAATTCATTTTCTATCTGCAGAAACTTGTTTCTAGGGAGCAAAAACCTGTTTTCAATCCACTCAATCCGCCCTTTAGTGAACATACCTTGTTCGGGATTTCAGGGTTTGTCCTATTAGTCGTGAAACAAAAATTTGTATTAAACCATCCTGTTCCACTAGGGTCAGGTGGGGTAATTGTGAACAAATTGCGATGATTCAACTTCAACTTCTTGGGTTAACTCAGAGGGACAAAGTTGCTTGTTAATGTCTACCAGTGATTCTAGAGAGCCTGTTTACAATTACCCCATAGCATTTACATTTACCCCAGAGACTATGGGGTAATTGTAAACAGGTATTTATTGGTCACAGTCAGTTTATCAATCGCATTTATCTGGAAGGCAGAGAATCACTTTCAATTATTCTCGTGATAACAGCATGTTTTTACTCCAACGACTGACTGTTAGATGTGTAAGTGGGTTCCCGCACCACCCTGTAGTGGTTCAATAATCCTCCTAACAGGTCCTGTTGCGCCAGTATCTCTCCCCGGTCCCCTGATCGTTACTGCGCTTTTACCAAAACATAAGTGTAGTAGCTTCCAAATTAAAATAAGTGAACTGGCTATGTTAATTCATGATTAGTATATATTCCTACAGTAGGAATAGGACCTACACTGCAGTTGCTGTAAGAATGCAGTTTATTCACATTTCTCACGTTTCCCATCGGGTTAGGTGCGTGAGAAATGGGTCGTTCGCGGTATTTACATTGCTCAACGCGAGAAAGTCGCTCTTGGGTTTTCCATTAGGTTCTCAACTTTCACTATAGGCCCTATAGTATAGGGTTTAGCGAAATTGGCACCCACCCGTGAAAAACTCACAGCACAAATTTGATCTGCGTGAAAGCCGCTACCCGAGCAGGCATACTGCAAGCTCATGAAACTGTCCCCCTGAGTATCCTTACATTATTAGTACCTACTTCAAACAGCAAACACCATCGAACCGTGAATGCCCTTCTCAAGTTCCTGTTGCTAAATGGACGTACTATTTCAAATTCGCACAATACTCGCCGAAAATACTGATTTTCGCCTACGCCTTAGGAAGCAAGACTAACTTTTGAGGTTGTACCTTTTTGTTATGTTTTTTTATAGTAATCAAACCACAATTAACATGATAGTGCCTGTACTTAAATGTAATTTTCTTAGTGATAACAGCTGCAATATTCTAACATTCTTAGTAGATAGTTATATTCTAACATTCTTACTAGATATTACTAGGCAAATCTGATTTTTTGTACTTTCATACAATCGAGTAGCTTTGTAAATATGTATTTTTTCACGGGCACCATTTAACTACCTTCTTGTAACTGCGCATTGGGTTGATGCCGGTGTGTAATGGTTGATTTTGTAGCTTCAATAAAAGCATTGATAGTCCATTTTACTGTGTTTTTCGTCAGACCTTTATTCACGGGTTTTGAGTTATGGTCTTTGAAAAAGACTACGACGACGACGACCGAGTTGAAATAAAAGGGTAGTTTCCATATTGATATGGAAACTCCCCTTTTTTCAACTCGAAAGTCGTTTCGTTCATTCTTGAGGCCAAACTGAAGTTGCTATTCTAACGGGAATGGTACCATTCGTATTACACGTGTAACGGGAGTAGGGGGAACAGACCCTCACAATCCAACAACATCCGATTGTCTGAATGGTTGCGTCCACTCGGCGCACAGTGTCAGATCATGAATCTAGCTGGACAAAAGTCTAGAAGCTGGTTTATCGATCTTGCAATATTTTTCCCACACCCTTATCAGTACGTAGAGGTGGGGAAAGACAATAATCGGACGAAAAATCGAACTTATGTAATTTTCTAGAAATCACATTTTAAGCACGTTTGCAGGAAGCTATGTACGATAGTTTAAACTGCCTATCTTTTAAACTTTAAAGAAATAAATAAAATACTTAATCTGGTACCTAGAATCAATGCAAATATAGGTTCTTTTCTTCTTTTAAATATTGACTGGGGAAAGCTCACGGAGGCGATTCGCTAATTTAGGGGAAACACCTATAGGGACATATCGCTATAGCCTATGTTATAAGGCCACAATCGTCACAACTGCTGCTTTCTTCTATTTCTTCTCGCTCAGTACCAAGTGGGTGTAAAAGTAACTGCTCAACTTCATCACTGAAAGACTCATCTCACGAGAGGCTCGCGACCACACCCGGACCACTGGTGCTGACGCCTAGTGGCCAGCCAGGACACCACTTTTGACAGCCGAAAGGCGATCTGCGAAGTTTTCTCCTTCTTTTCTGTAGGTACCGCCGCGACATTTTCGTTATTCATTTCATTATTATGGGCTCTGTCCGATGATGATAAAGCTTTTAAAATCCATAGGTATTAATTTAGTTTTATATTGTGTAGAATAGGTAAAAACCTGCAATGTCCATCAGCCGTCCGGTATTTTTCTCACCTATTTTGAAGCGTAGAGCCCATTCTTTCACAGAAAGACTCCGTTTAGGATCCATAAATTTTATTATTCATAAATAATTATTATTCATTGACTATTATTGACTAGCATTGACTATTATAGTCAGTAGAACATAACAGTAGGTACTTAGGTATTTTATTTATAATCTTTCCTTCAGGAGGTATTTACAAAAATCGTACACATTAATTCCATTGCACAAGGACACTAAAAGCAAAAAATAATATTTTAAGATGGTTACATAACCGTTGGAATACTACCATTCATCACTAGAGGAGTAACTCAGACAGGGAGGTACATAATTTATTACTTGCTCACGAACACTAGAAAAGGTACCTATTAAATCATAATTCAGTTTCAGGCAACTGACTCTTTGCACGTGTCTTTACAAGTGGCTAGCAGCAGGAAAAGTCAAATTTATTTAGGTACGACGCTTCACGAAAGAACAAATTCACCGTTTCGATACCAACTACAAATTTATGCCAACCATAAATATGTCTCCCGACTATATAAGTTGGTACCATACATCGGAACAGAAAAAAGACGCACACAATTTTCAGAAATGACAAAGATTATAGTAGAGTGAAAAGAGCAACATGAAAATAAAACGTTGAAAATAATATAAGAGCGAGAAAACGGCAATATTTTAATGAAATAGAATGATATCTACGTCGTTGAAATGACTAGACATTCAAGTTAGTCTTCAGTCTTTTGGTTACCTGCCTAATCGCATTAGCGATGAAAGAAAATTAGCATCCAACGAAATTAGCATGTTGTTCATTACGTCTGTCATCGCTGTGCGATATATTGAATGTGAGTTGCCCTATTATAGGGCTCTATAATGGAGCAGCGGGCCTCTTTCCAGCTCTTCTCAATTTTTGCTGGGCAGCAAAAAAAAAGTTCGTCGAGGGACATTTCTTCCATTTGTGAAGACACCCTTTTTGGATCTCACTGAACTGGACGCAAAATTTGCTGTCGGACACCCCATTTGGGATGCCGACGACGACGGACGTGTTTATCCGTGAAACACATTTTGATTACACCATCCAACCATTCTTTATGCTCATGAAAAAATAATGATTCAGTCTTGTGACTGAGATTCCATTTTTACTTGAACGAATAGTAAAGGCACTCGATTTTTGTTTTACTCTGTTTCAAGTCTGTAAGAAAATCATTTTCTCTTTCCGAATTAATACAAGCCATCAATTGAATTAAATAGATGAGCGCAACCTTTTGTTATTACGATATATTTAACTAAGAAACAGTAGGTATCTAGCGACCAAACTATGCCACACAACACATCAAAAATATCCACGTGATGCTCATTATGTAAACAACTGCACCCTAACGACGGATATGAGGCGTTTCTTAATTAGATATAATTATGTAAACAACTGCACCCTAACGACCGATGCTTAAGAAAACCTTATGCCGATCAGAGGTAACGAACGGCTCAGGCTGCAAAAATCGTTTTGGAGTCGTTGGAATCAGCCTAAAAAGCTCATTCCATAGACCCTTGTACCAACGAAATCGGACAAAAACTTTCGTCCCCCTTTTGAGGCCTCCTTAGTTACACATCAGAGATAAACAACTTTCGTCGTGAAGGACCTCCCGAAAACCGATGAAGGGGATGAGGGAGGAAAAATCAACGTAGCCTATAACCACCCCCCGAACTCGCTGATGACAATGAGACCACCCTCATGAAAATCTGTTGAGCCGCTCGGGCGAGATGCTCTGTACACAAAAAAAAAAAAAAAAAAAAAAAAAAAAAAAAAAAAAAAAAAACATACATGTCGAAGAGGTGAGCGCACCTTTCCATTTTTTGGAAAAAGGTTGCGCTAAAAACGAAGCCCATCCGCTTCCAATGCATCAACTAACTCCCGCCTGGAAATCGCTTTTTCCCATCCTGAAACCAATTTCATCGCTACTGAGTTCGAAACGGGCAAATAATTTTGATGAATGTGTGTTCCCTAGAAGTAAATAGACACATCGAAACAAAGAACGAGACATGCCAACACATTCCTCACAAGTTCTGATCAAAAATGTAGATTTTGGTTTATTATTGTTGGAATAATACACCGGGGGTCGACGACTCCGATCGGCCTCAAAATTTGACATTATCCGTTTCAAGAGGTCTACATTCTAAATCCGAAATGTCCGTCCGCCGTCCGGACCGTTGTGGGCAGTAGGAATTTTTTTTTTTTTTTTTTTTTTTTTTTAATCTGAAATTTTGATAAAATACTTGGTTTAACATCTAGTTGTGCCCGCAAGGTTTTCAGTCCGATCGCCCAAAACCATGGGGCGCTATGGGGCTACGGGAGGGATTTTTTGAAGGCTTTTGGCTATGGGATCGAGTTAGGTGTAGTTTTCGAGGTACTTTAGGACGTAGAATCCATTTTTTGGGGTCACGGAACGATCCGATTTCACTGTTGCGATCTATTGGGCTGGCTATCATGGGGCTAAAAATGGGATTTTTGAAGGATCCCAGGAGGTTAAATATTTTTCGAGTAAAAAATAAAGAATTTTTGAAGAAAAAATCCACAAAAAAAACATTTTTTCTTTTGACACAGAAGTAATTTTTGCACAAGTAACCTATAATATAGGTTATTTGATATTATCAAAGAATTATAAACCCTTGTGTAAAATTTGCAGCGTTTTTTGAAATTATTTTTGGTTATATTACCTGATGAAGGGCTCCAAAAAAAAAAAAAAAAAAAAAAAAAAACAGGAATGAAAGGAATATTTACCCAAAGGTGTCCTTTCCATGCCTGAATAGTTCAAAATAGGAAATCCGGAGCGACAAGGGAATTCGACTTCGAAGTTAGTTGTTTCGAAGAACCTTGATCCGTTCCAATGAGACCTTCGACAATTAGGTATTTCATGTTTTTACCGACTCACCTACATCTCACAGACAAGACAGGCTCTTTGGCCGCTAAAAATTTACATTGACGACTTCTTTTTCGGACTTTTGTTCAGATAGCGCTTTCATCTACCCCACTGAGCGGCGCCTCCCAGGCGTACTTCAGGATGCCAAAAATGTCAATTTCATTCAGTATATTCAAATAGACAATGGAACACATTTAAATAATGAAACAGCATTCTCCTATGTACACAATCATTTTACCACAAGTTGCTTTAATGGTTTAAAAATTGCTTGTCCAGTTTTGCACAGTAATTAATTTTTTCTTCATCATTGAGTATCCATCGCGTCCAGGGAGGATCGGGTGATGTGTTCGTGTCCCAACCGTAGAAAGTAGATCAACCTCTTGGACGTGTCGACGTCGTCGGAGACGTTAAGGTTTTCGAAAGGCGGTATGAAGCCGGCGGGATCTTCTTCCATGTTGACGATGAGGGACATCAACCGGAAGACGAGGAAGTTGCCGAAATCCTCGACGGGCGAGTCGACCCGGAGAGCGGAAATTTCGTCTTTTTCCGTTTGAACGGCTCGAGTCCAAATTTCGTTCTTCAGCCGTTCCCGGGTAGTTTCGTCGGCGACGTAGCGGAGGAGGTCCAACGCTTTTTTGAACTGCCCTTCGGTCAAATCCGAAATCTGGGGGTTGACCAACATTTGGATGATTTGGACTTCGTTGTACACTTTGACGGTTTTCGAGGCGCTCAAATTTTGCAGCCCGCCGTTCAAAAACCTCTGCGCCCCAATGCACTCCAAATGTTTTTGGATCTGCTCGTCGAAATCGGTCATTCCTTCGGCTTTAGCCATCAGCTTAGCCAAAGACCACATCCTCTCGCTTTTCTCCACGTCTTTCGTATACGTCTCAGCGTACGCTGCCAAAGAAGCGCACGCGCCCACGTCGTCTCCCTGTTCGAGCTTGTGCAACCACAAAATGTCGGGGTGATTTTCAAGGCTGCTGTCAAGCTTCGGTTTATACTCTGGCGGCAGTTTCAACTTGAGCAAATCTGCCTTCAACCCTTTTTTCAACATGTAACTGAAGATTTCTTCGCAAATGCCATTTTGTCCGTACGTTTCAATGTACTTGGGTATGCTTTCTGTCTCTTTGAGGGTGAACGTGAGCTCAACTAGGGCTTTCATGTCCATGAACTTGACAGCTAACTGTTTAGCGTAGAGATAGTGACCTTGATCAATGAAATACTGTATGTACCAAGACCTCAACGCAACGTATCGCTGCACAGGTTGAGTCGTGCTCTGCAAATGCAAAATCACGTCCACTAAATCTCTCAACATGGACACCAGCTTGTTGTGAAACTCTTCGTCATCTTGCAGAGAAATTTTTTCCGCGAGCGCAGTCACCATTTCGAAAAGCAATTTGAAATATTCGTAGGTGGCCTTCTCTCCTGTGTAGACGTTGAGCCAGTTTTCGGAATTGGTTAGGACGAAATTACGTTCTCGTTGTTTGTTGAGGACGGCGACTGTCACTTCCCAGATTATTTTCAAAGTGTTGATGAGAGCGAGTTTCTTCTTCGATAAAGTCCCTTCGCCGACGCAGGTTTCAGCGCAATCTTCCACGAGGGATTTCAGGCCTACGTCGACGATGCTGACGTAGCGGTAGAAGATGTCTTTGGGCGTGAGGTTTTGGTGAGTTGTGGGAAGGTTGAGGGCTTCCAACGCTTTGAAAATGGCGTTGTCAATTATGGTCCGGTGCGTGTCTTGCAATTTGCATAATTTCCAGGCGGCAGTGAGTTTTTCGTTGTGTTCAGCGATAATGTGCAGAACGTCGACTTTTTTGCCGTTTTTGGTCACTTTGCCGACGCGATTGTGGAGCGAGTCGACAGCAAATTGTAAAAACATGTCGTGCGCTTTCAGTTTTTCTTCAAGTTGCATTTCGATGTGGAGGGATACGACGTTGGAGAGTTTCTGTCCAACGTTGAAGTGCTCCCATCTGGGGTCTTTGCTAGGAGCGTTGTGAATGATGTCGAGACTGAACCGGAGAAGTGTCAATGACAAAGGGGAGTCCAGCCAGTCGGTGTTCTGATTTGGGAACTCTTTGTCGATGACGTACTGGCACTGCTTCATGTTTTGACGTATGTACATCATGAAAGCGGTTTTGATCGAAGACATGTGCTTTTGTTCGGGGAGGATTTGAACTTCCTTGCGGGCCCGTCCGGCCTTGGTGGCGTTCTTGAGAATGTCGTAACAAGCTCCTTCGACAGGTTGAACCATAACAAAGCCGTAATTTGGGCTGAAAAACGCCGGCGACCCTTTGTGAATGATCCCTCCGACGATTATGCCTTCTCCCGGAATGCTCAGCACGTCACCCCGACTCTGCGACCCGCCGTCCAGCGGCACACCGACTATCGTCCTCCGGTTAAATATCAGCGCTGTGGTCGGCAGAAGAAGAAACTGCAAGTGAGGTATTTTGCCTGAATTCCTCTCCAATATGTCGATGTCCCGTTTGCAGATATCACACAAAACGAACGCGTTCACCGGAGGAGATTCATCGCGACATGGCAGCTCCAACAACAAGTACCTCCTTGGCTCCGTCGATGCAACCAAAATTGCTAACCCACCTTCGGAAACTTTCACGTCTAATACGACGAGTTCTGTTTCATTATTACAAGCAGCCCTTTTGCCGAATTCCTCTCTTATTGTTGACTCGAGATCGATTTCAAACAACAGAACGGCCGGGTGGTCTTCCTGA
Source organism: Pilophorus perplexus (assembly GCA_955831195.1). Taxonomy (NCBI): domain Eukaryota; kingdom Metazoa; phylum Arthropoda; class Insecta; order Hemiptera; family Miridae; genus Pilophorus; species Pilophorus perplexus. The sequence continues at coordinate 27,968,492 of OY037008.1, forward strand.
ACCTTCTTCAATTGAAGTTTCATACCCAAGAGAAGGAAAACTTGCCATTCGACGATTCCTCGACGGACCCCAGGGACTGTCACCATCTTGACGATTTTGTTTTCTGTGGATTCAACATTGTGAGCATCCGACCCGAAAATGATGGTGCTCATTCTTCTACCGAAGCCGCTGAGCCAACCTGAAACAGATAAAGATTAGTGGTGAGTATCGAAAACGAAAATAACGATACGACGCATGTCGTATATACTTTGAAACGACATACTTTGAAACGACGTTAAAATTGTGGCATATTTGAGGTGTAAAACTATTTAAAAATAAATTTAAAAAACAAATGTTCTAGAAAAAATATAATGGGCTCTCTGGCTACGGGCATTGCAATACAGTAAAAACCAAGTAGTAATACAACATAATTTGTTGTATTACTACTTGGTTTTTACTGTATTGCAATGTTTTTACTGCATTTTACTACACAATATTATTGTGTGTCGCTCTTGTCAAGAACGAGAAACGACATTTTTGCGGGGGTTTCCCACAGTACTTAATCGACCATCAATAAAAAGAGTAGCTGCAAGAGATGTTTTGGGGTGAGACGGCTTGTCTCATTCATACTCGTAGAGTTTTCTATTCTTCCCGCCGACCTTTATATTACTCGTGCTGAAAGATTCCCCGTGTGCGGGAATCTTGCCGAGTTCTCGCAGGTTCGACCAGGGCTGCGGTCTATGGAGCGTCAAGACAAGGGAGAGGGGTAACCTGCCAGAGGAGGGGCGGAGGACATTTCGGCCCAAAGTCCAAGGGTTCGCGGTTCAGACCTTTTTCGAAAAGGTAAACTCGGCCCCCCTCTAAGCAAATAACGAGGGGGTCAGAAGAGAAAAATCGGCCCAGCGTCAGTTAGTTCGTGAACGGTAAATTAGGTAGGTATGTAGAAAGTGAACGTCAAAGCTCAGCGAGGATTCGTTCATCTCGAAAGCGACCACTTGAAATTTAAAAAAAAACGCAGAGATTTGGCGACGGGAGATCAAAGTTGGCGTTCAGTTTAACGTTACTGGTAGGTATATAAATTATAATTGGTGTATTGCAGTGTTGATAGCGTGATCGTATTGCTTATGCTCTTGAACTAAACACAACAACTAACGCCTGTGAATCATTTCACTCTCATTTTAATTTCCCTAGCCCACACCCAAATATTTGTGACTTTTCACGAGAGCTGCTCAAACACCAAAAATAAATTATAGTCAAAATTAGTTCCAAGTCTACGTCTATTACCAAAAATTCTCATGCAAAGCAAAGACGAAAGTGAGTTACCTACTTGAAAGATATTTGGGTGGTACCATGGCACCGTATGGGTTGGTCGTGAGGGCTGCAGCCACTATGCGCCCAATACTGCATAATAATCTTGATAAGGGCCGGTAATAATGACGCGATGTTGTAAAATAACATAAGATTCTAGTCAGTAGTTTTAAAAATGGTCAGACAACTTTTTGACGAGGCCTATGAGTCATAGGCTATGACGATTAAAAACTCTGAAAATTGAATTGTTAGTTCATTTCGTTAATTTCCTTAGTTCTGGTGGTCCGAGTGTTCCATTTCCCAGTTTGGCCTTTTTGCTCATAAACTGAGCTGGTCCGAGTTTTCCTTTCGCGATTGGTGCTGAGCCAGGTCGTAAACTGGGCTGGGCCGAGTCTTCCTTTCCTCGGAATGGCTTGTCCCGAGTTTCCCATCGCCCCAGAGGAGTCCTGTCTTCCGCCCCACCCATCGACGGGAAACGGACAGGAAAGGGGCGACAGAACCCGAGCAAAGGCTAGTTCTCAAATTGAAGAATTTCCTAAAGAAAAAAATAGAGAGAAAATTCTCAAATTGAAGAATTTCCTGAAGAAAAAAAAATAATAAGAGAAAATTCTCAAATTGAAGAATTTTCAGGAGAAATAAATAGAGAAAATTCTTAAATTGAAATGGAAAGTTCTAAATTCCGCTTGGCATTTGAGAATTTCGTCTCTATTTTTTATAGTCCAGTCAAATTGTACCTCAAAATCGGTCCCACGTACATTAAATCAGGTAGTAGCGATTTTTTGACACAATGTTCGGGGTGACGTGGGAATACTCTGGTCAAGTTTTCGACCTCGGGGCCCCTGCGGAACCTAGTTTTCCAGGCTAAAAACAGCCTTTTTTCCGCATTTTTTTCAGTTTTTGCCCATATTGACCACGAAGAAATGGTTTTTCGACCATGATTACTCTTACCTTTTATAAAGTAGATAAAATTTGCTAAATTTTGAATTTTGTTGTGTTTCTGAAGACCCAATAGTTTTTCAGATACAGCCTTTCGAAATTTGGTGTTTTTTTCAAATTAGCAAATTTTTAGCAATGTCTCATGTTAAATTTCATAAAATCGCCCTGGTATCATCAAAAAATGTTCAACGAAGTAAATTTTCGTTAAATTTACGTCTCAGGAAGAGGTGGGGGTGGTCATGGTGGTGGGGGGGGGGGTCAAGGGTCGTACGGGGGGGGGGGGGGGGGGGGGGTGTCAAGGGGTGTTCAGGAGAGGGGGGGGGGGTGCTCTAAACTGTCAGTCCGCGAGTTACTTGCTTCTGATCCTGTACAAAACAAGTCGATGAGGTGTGAGCGAAATCCCCTATCCCAGCAACCCTCTTTTAATATCAGTATACCTACCTTGATTTTTACACATTTTACGTACCCAGGAGATAGGGGATGGAGTTGACAACCACTTTGTGCTTATATATGTTTTTAATCTATGCAGTGAGGGAAAAAACCTTATGTACAGTACATTAAACGTTTATTAACTTTTCTTTCCCAGGCCCATTTGGAAAGTCCTGGGCCCATGTAACCTACCTCGGGATCTCGAGTAGCGCGCGGGCATCAGTGTTGTCTTCATCAGAGAGCGGCTTTTCGTATTGTAACAATACTATTGTTGGTTGTCATCCAGTTGCTCCGACAGATGGGGGATTGACAGCTCCTCGTCGTCGAAGATATCGTCCAAATCGTGGGCTTGCTCGTCGACGTCAATCGTGATCTCTGGGAGGTTTTCACCTGACTGCCCACTGCACTGTCGGCATATGATCGAGCACTTCAGCCGGTTTTCCTGCAGCTGCAGGCGTTCCCACACCGTTTCAGGCAGTTGCAAGATATTATAATATAATATCTTGTAACTGCCTGATATTATATTATGTAAAAGTGTGGATGGGGCAGCTGCCTGTGTCATCATTATAGGGACCAGACCCTGGGGCGTACGTTTCCATCCCCATTGCCTCAGGCTCAGGTCCCGCGCCATCCACTTCTGCACTTGGTGGTACACCCGGAAAGAGTGGAGCCCTGCAGCATGTGCAGTGGGAGGTAGCCGGGCTTAATTGAAGGCGGTCTTGGCTGCAGCTTTTGAAAACATTTGGTAGCGAAGGGACATGGGAAGACGAAACTGCTCACTGCACTGGAAGTGAACCCCCAGCTTAAGGAGCAGGCTGCAGCTTTTTCCAATCCAATGGCGACACCTGCCGAGATAGTAGCTGCAGGGGAGAAGATAACAGTGGCCCTGTATGGCGGCAATCCTAATGTTGAAACACTTAACACCCTTCGCTACCACATATTTTCAAAAACTGCAGCCAAGACCGCCTTCAATTTAGCCTGGCTACCTGCCACTGCAGATGCTGGAATCTTTCCCGGTGTACCACCAAGTGCAGAAGTGGATGGCGCCGGACCTGAGCCCGACGCAATGGGGATGGAAACGTACCCACCAGGGTCAGGCCCCCATAATGATGACACAGGCAGCTGCCCCATCCACACATCTACGTATAATATCTTGCAACTGCCTGAAACGGTGTGGGAACGCCTGCAGCTGCAGGAAAACCGGCTGAAGTGCTCGATCATATGCCGACAGTGCAGTGGGCAGTCAGGTGAAAACCTCCCAGATTTCACGATTGACGTCGACGTGCAAGCCCACGATTTGGACGATATCTTCGACGACGAGGAGCTGTCAATCCCCCATCTGTCGGAGCAACTGGAACAACCAACCAACCGCTCTCTGATGAAGACAACACTGATGCCCGCGCGCTACTCGAGATCCCGAGGTAGGTTACATGGGCCCAGGACTTTCCAAATGGGCCTGGGAAAGAAAAGTTAATAAACGTTTAATGTACTGTACATAAGGTTTTTTCCCTCACTGCATAGATTAAAAACATATATAAGCACAAAGTGGTTGTCAACTCCATCCCCTATCTCCTGGGTACGTAAAATGTGTAAAAATCAAGGTAGGTATACTGATATTAAAAGAGGGTTGCTGGGATAGGGGATTTCGCTCACACCTCATCGACTTGTTTTGTACAGGATCAGAAGCAAGTAACTCGCGGACTGACAGTTTAGAGCACCCCCCCCCCCCTCTCCTGAACACCCCTTGACACCCCCCCCCCCCCCCGTACGACCCTTGACCCCCCCCCCCACCACCATGACCACCCCCACCTCTTCCTGAGACGTAAATTTAACGAAAATTTACTTCGTTGAACATTTTTTGATGATACCAGGGCGATTTTATGAAATTTAACATGAGACATTGCTAAAAATTTGCTAATTTGAAAAAAACACCAAATTTCGAAAGGCTGTATCTGAAAAACTATTGGGTCTTCAGAAACACAACAAAATTCAAAATTTAGCAAATTTTATCTACTTTAAAAAAGGTAAGAGTAATCATGGTCGAAAAACCATTTCTTCGTGGTCAATATGGGCAAAAACTGAAAAAAATGCGGAAAAAAGGCTGTTTTTAGCCTGGAAAACTAGGTTCCGCAGGGGCCCCGAGGTCGAAAACTTGACCAGAGTATTCCCACGTCACCCCGAACATTGTGTCAAAAAATCGCTACTACCTGATTTAATGTTTGTGAGGATGTACTATTTGACTGGACTATTAACCTTAACTGTGAAGCTTTTGTCCTGCAGATCGCCTTCCGATATCGTTTTGATATCGATATCTCAATAAATCGATATCATATCGCCCATGTCTAACAACAAAATTTTCTCTCCTCATATTTAATATATTAGGGATGGGAAAGTCAACTCTTTTCGAGGAGTCGATTCTCGCGATTCAATTCGTTAAAAAGAGTCGACTTATGAGTCGACTCTTTGCGAGTCGTTAACCCGCCATTCCCGAAGAATCGTCGGTTCTTTTTTGAATCGCGATTCTTCCTGAGTCGTCAGCTCTTCCGAGTCGTCAACTCGTGATTTCCCGAAGAATCACCGGTTCTTTTTTGAATCGTGACTCTTCCTGAGTCGACTCTTGAGATTTTGATGTGTGAGACGGCTGACGAGACGACTCACGGTCAGAGGGCATGGAAGAAATAGCTGGAAGAAATTCTTCCATGGTCAGAGGGTTTATTATTATGTACCTACCCATTTAGATGAGCTTATAAATTTTATGAGAAAAACCAATAAATAACTGGGGTATTGAAAGCCAAATTACCTAGCAAAAAATGAACTTCTTTTTGCATTTTGGCTCTGGCATTAGATGCTAAGAAAAAACGCTGCACATTATGTAAAATATTTTCACAAGGGTTTATTATTCTTTGATATAGGTTGAGCGAAAATAAGTTCTGTCAATAAAAAAAAATTGTTTTTTGAAAACTTTTTTTTTCAAAATTGTGGAAGATGATCAGCACACCTAATCCCAAATAATGCTATTTTTTGTCTGCTCATGACAACAACAAACAGGGACTCCCCGTATTCTCTTTTACTCTGTCCTTTCGACTCCCGAAAGGACAGAGTAAAAGAGAACACCTAGAGAAATCAACAACGAAAACAAAAATACGCACGAGTTTGAACCTTGGTACCCTGTACAGAAAGCACGGAACCAATCAGAATTGAGGATACCCAACTTTCTTCCACCCCTCCTTCACGATTCTCGATGAGTCGACTCGCATCTTACCAATCAGAATTGAGGATAGACGACTCTCTTCCCCCTCCTTTAAGACACTTCACGATTCGCAATGAGTCGACTCTTTGGAACGCCGCGAGTCGACTCACCCGGTTCATTTGAAAGAGTCGATTCATTGAGTCGACTCATTCAAAACTTACCCAACCCTATAATATATAGATCACCCAGAAGATCACTGCTACCAGCATCTATAGATGGAACGAACCTTGCTGGCCAGAAACGTGTTTGACGGTGACGGTCGGCGAGTGTCTGACGATTGTCGGTTTGATGAGTACGAGTGATCCGGAAGTGGTGACGGCGATGCACCCGTAAGGGGGGATGTGATGGACGGAACAGACTTCCTCTCCGCCGAGATGCGCGTTGACGTCTACCCAGGTTGAGTGAGGGCTGATGACGTCCCAAAACCTGAAGAACGGAGACTGAATGATTAAATAGTTCTTGAAGGTAACTATCGACTACTGTCGTCGATGACACACCTTATGATCCCTTCAGGTGACACGGCGATGCAGGAGGCACCGGAGCTCCCGCGATTCTTGAACACGCAAACAAGCTGAGCATGATGAGGCAGGTCGCTTTTGTGCAGCAATAGCTCAATGGCAATCGAGCAGGAAGCTGTCTTCTCATCCGTTTGAGGTTTGAATCTCCACAGGAGCAATTTCCTTTGAAATATGTACCTACCCAAATACATAGCCATCATTACATCCTCTCATTCTTCAGAAGAGGTAAACAAAAAATAACCAACTCACCAAGCGTATTCAGCGTCGGAACTAGCATTGATTGAAGCCTGGTTTTTAGCTCCTTGAGAAGATAAGCTCTCTGTAACGGCGACAGGCGTCCTCGGGCCGTAAAGGGAGAGAACGTGATGTTTGGTTGTCACCAAATCGTTCACATCTTTACCACTGTAAACAATAAACAGGGCGAGGGTGAGAAAGCATGATGTACGAGTCGGCATGGCAAAGGCAATCATTAAATGATTTCAAAAATTTTGTGACGCCGCTAGCATTTAATCCTAATTTAGTTACGACGCTTGTTGTTTACATTATACTTGGAAGGAGGTCAGTATCATTCGAAATAACCGTTTACCTGATATAGCGAGCTCGCTTGATTTCTTCTATCGCTTGCCGCTCAGGATCATCGCCTACAGAAGCTCCCGATGCGTCCATCATTAGAAGACTTTTCAACGAGTTCACCTCACGTGAAGTATCAAAACGGCGATGTAAATAAGATACAGTTTGTTAATTTTTTTTTACCTACCTACTCGCGGTACAAACACACATCCTTACAGTGCCGCTAACCAAACATCAACATCGTTAGATTCACGAACGTCGATTCCACCATGACCTAGGGATGTTGAAAAAGTATCGATACATATCGATACTTTTTGTCCCCGATACATATCGTAGTATCGATACTTTTTTTCCGGTATCGGCGCCGATACTTTTTTTATCCCTCACATTTCATCAGATTCAAAACTTACGGCATATAGGTAGTTGACAGTACATACCTCTAACTTGACCAGCAATTGAAGAAAATTGATGTAGGTACCTACCACCACCTCCTGGAGCAGCACCAGCTCTCATATCAGAAGAATCAGCCGTCCTCGATCAAGGGCGGACCACCAAAATGTTGGCCCAACCAACCAACCCAACTCACTGATCACAGTAGAAATTAGTGTGGCCACAGCTACACCAAACGAGGGAATGTTCCACTTTTTTGCTACCTGTACCTACCCCTCGAGGCTTGGAGCAACGTTTTCAGTCCGATCGTCCAAACCCGTGGGGCGCTATGGGGCTAAAATGGGGCAATTGAAAGTTTTTTTTTTAAAAGGCGTTTGGCTATGGGTTCGAGTAGGGTGTCGTTTTCGAAGTATTTTTGGACGTAGAGTATATTTTTGGGGGTCCCAGAAGGATCCAATTTCACTGTGGGGATGTAAAGGGCTTTCATGGGACTACAAAAGGGATTTTTGAAGGATCTCAGGAGGTCAAATATTTTCTGAGTAAAAAAAAAAAAAAAAAAATTAAAAGAAAAACCTTCTTTTCAAACATTTTTCATTGAGACAGAATTAATTTTTGCACAAGTAACCCATATCAAAGAATAATAAATCCTTGACTAAAAATTTGCAGGCGTTTTTGAAAGGTATCGATACTTCGATACCGATACTTTATTGAAAGTATCGTATCGATACTTTTAGATACTGTCTGGATGTATCGATACGATACTGTATCGATACTTTAGAAGTATCAAACATCCCTACCATGACCACAGAATAACAGAGAACATGACGGACAAAAATTGGCTTTTCTTATCCCCAAAGGGGAACGCGATACTAGCGCTAAAGCGGCGGGAATGGACGTTTTGTGATCAAAATGATTATTAGACCTAAATTAGGACCTAATTATTAAATTATCCTGTACCGATTGATAATAATTTAAGTACCTATTAGTGTTCAAGGAAGAACTTAAAAAAATTATAATAATTATTACTTTTTTTTCAAGTTCTTCCTTGAACACTCATCTAGATCTAGATGAATGCCTGAAGTTTGGGTTCCTCTCCAGCAAATGGATCACCCATTATGGATGGTTCCGCTCAGGAATTTTCAGAAACAGTTTATTTACTATCTCTGTTCTCTAATAAAATAAATCTCTATATAGAAATGTTTATTAATTCGTTTAGTCTCTATTAAATTTTAGTCCAAGGGTTCACAAGTGTTTCAGCATAGCCTTTGATTAAGGATTGAAAAAATGAAGCAAGAGAGCTTACGGGTACCTACGCAGGAGGGCTCAGGTTTTTGAGCGAAGAAGTTCCTACCACGTTAACTATTATAAGTAGGTATAGCGTTCTTGAGGACGTCTTTCTTAACATTTACAAACCCAATTTCATCAAAATCAGTTGCAGTGGCGTAGGTGATGGAATAGTATAGGATAGGAAAATATTTTATTAATCTGAAAGTTTCAGAAGTAGTAGGAAAGTGAGAAGTAGGTACCTACTACTTCTGAAGTAGTGGGATTTTTATTATTAGGTGAAAAAAAAAAAAAACCTGTTCAAGAGGCCAAGAATTTCCTGGTGCTCTTTCCCTACGATTTGTGTCCGTAACTGCAACTCGATGTACCGACTACTTTTTCGTCTTGAGGTAGGTAACAGGCAGGTTCTCATGCCCCTTGCTTCCAATTTTATCTACCTACTCAGTTGTTGTGCCGAATTTTTTTCAGATTTCGTATGAAGCATTTTAAATAAAGTGTAACATAAGGCTCCAATTAAAGAACCCTCCTCACAGTTTAGACTAAGGGTCGGCGGACGAATCACCGGTGCAATCTGAGAACAAACTCCCCCGAGCTACACACGACACACCCGCTTCAGAATGTGCAGTTTGCGGCCGTTCACTGCTGCCGACTTGCTGAAAATCAACGAAATGTAAGCGAGGCCGGCCACACAATTTCTATCTTTCTACCAAAGCTATAAAATCCAAATTTGGATTGTCTCGCAAAAATTGTAAGCCCGCACATCGATAAAATCCTGTGGGGAAACTGATACCGGTGCTCTATCGTGACTTATTTATAAACCACGAGAACAGCCTAGATTTAATGGTTCACAGCGATTCGAGAAACTGAGCTTTCTGTGATTTTATTTGTTTCAGAAACTTGGATCCATTGACTGAGACTGTATCCTTTGCTATTGCTGAATATTATAGACTATAATTTATAGTACAAGATGGAAATTCCTCAGCTTGGCTAATTTGGAATATTAGGGGAGAGTGAGGCAGTTTCAACCAGTTGGGCAGCATCAACTTACCTAATTCTTCCAATTATGAATTTTTGGCCTCGAAGTGAGCCATAAGTGACCTGTGAGAAAATGCTCCTTCACAACGTTCACCAGTGGAAAATTCAGCCGAAACCCTAATCCGACCCCTATAATAGCAAGTGGAAAATTCAGCCCAACCCAAAGACTAACTGAGTCGAGGAATTGGGAAGTCGAAAACTGAGCCCACAAGTACATTTTTAATATTTATTGGTACCTAACATAATATATTATATTTTATCTCATCTTAAAACAAATTCAGTCAGAAATTACTAGCGTCAACGGGGGTCATCTTAACTAGATACCTATTTATGCCAATATTTTATCTTAAAATAAATTCAGTCAGAAATGATTAGCGTCAATAGGTATACCTATAGGTACCTATTTATGCCTGAGGGGCGTAGTGGTTGCTCACTCGAACCACAAGCCAGCCCATGAGGCGTAAGACCTTTATGGTAAGTGTACCTACACCTGAGACAAAACAGTCTCGAGAGCAGTGATGAATCTCGAATCGCCAATGGACATACACCTGAGAGCAGTATCGGAGACAAGCCCGAACATAATATGAACGGAGATTATCTCCGAGAGTGCACTGATCTCAAGTGGTCATACGATTTCCTGCTCTCGTGACTTGGTCTCCAGTCTTCCGGCGCTGCCGGAATACTTTTTCAGCTCTCGGAGACTGGACGCGTTTGTGTGGAAATAAAATATTCCAGTTTTCGCGACTTCTATACTATGGCTATAATAATAATAATAATTATTCTATCTTAATAATTCTATCTATCGATCTATCTAATACAGGAAGAATGGTGTGTGTTTGTTTGTTTGTATGTGTCACGTTCTACGGCCGAACCGATTTGAACTTTTTTTCTATAATATTCATATTATGAATCCGAGGGTTGACGCGGTGATGCACGATCTTCCAAAATTGCTCGATACCCTCTATTTCCGGTGATTCGGGTCATCCTTAGCAACGCGGAACAAGTTGGTTGTTAGGCCGGTTTGTTTACGCAGTCATCGATTTAAAAAAAAATCTCGGGTCGATATTCCAAGAGTTTAGATATCCGAAGAATGAGGTGAAGCGTCTTTCGAAGCAATCGAACTCGAAGGAGTAGGTAACGCATTGCCACTAAGCCCGGGGTGCCCGCTAGTTCTATAATATTTCAGGTCTTGAGACTTCGAGTCTCACGAAGTTTCACGAATCTATCTCGAGAGCGAATGCCATCTCAAGTGGTCAACCCCCTGAGATCGGTCTCGAGACTTTCTCTCTAGATTTCGTCTCAGGTGTACACTTACTGCCACAATATGGCAGCATAGTATACTTATCCAACTGGGCAGCAAGAAAGGCTTGTCTTTTCATTGTACGTGAATGTTTAGTGTGTGGGGTATTCTTGAGGCTGTTAATTTTGATGAGTGCTTCATTTTGGTAATCGATCAATTGAAGATTACAATGTAATTAGTCTACCTACTGCATTTTTCTGTAAAATACCTTCTATGTCATAGAAGGTATTTTGATGAGTACTGTAAAATGTAGTAGATAGACTAATCGTCGAAGCCGACGAAAACGAGTAGTACTTCACCGCAACAGTTTCCTTAATCATGCTCATCAGTATGGAATGCAATTCTACATGCAATATTTGGCTCACTGGCCGGAATACTTCTTGATCGCTGTGGCTCCTAATGGAGATTTCATGGGTTACAGTAAGTTACCTATATTTCAGATCACTCTTTGAAATGTTTTGTAGACTTCTAGGATTCATTGTGGTTTCTATTACAGTTATGGGTAAAGCTGAAGGGAGAGGTTCTAATTGGCACGGTCACGTAACAGCGCTCACAGTGTCACCTAAATATCGCCGTCTTGGAGTCGCTGCTGCGCTTATGAAATCTCTTGAAGACATATCTGAAAGGTAATGATCCTGACCAATTAGCTCATTCTAACCCCCGAAGTCAGATTTAGATTTGTCAAATTTTAGCTAATCTTTCTGTTTCAGAAAAAATTGCTACTTCGTTGACCTTTTTGTGCGAGTCAGCAACAAAAACGCCATTGCTATGTATGAAAAATTGGGCTACACTGTGTACCGGACTGTATTAGAATATTACTCTGGAGACCCAGATGAAAATGCATTTGGTAAGAAACCAGCGATTTCTCAACGACCGCCTTGACCAATGATCCATTTTGCTGGAGCTTTTGTATTGTTCTTAGCATGGGACATGCTTTTTCTCCGGGGGCTTGGTAGTTGGCGGGTGTGAGTGTAAGATTAGACCCCTCCAGCATCCTTTTGCCTTCCCCACTTGGCGAGTTTTGACAGGAGATCTACTTAATCGGGTGTTACCTAACTGACTCCCAGAGGATCAAAAACGTGAGGGCACTTTCTCTTGGCAAGCCCGTCTGACTCCTTGGAGCCCGTGGCCTTGGCGAAAACGCTAACCATTGCAAGCCCATCTGACTCCCGCAAAAAGATTGGGAATGGCAAATTGGGGCCTTGCAAGGTTTGTTTGTCAACGCTCTAAAGATGCGTTTTATATCCCGAACTCTCTGGAAAGGTCCATGCAAAATCCTGTTGTTCAAGTTTGGCCTAAGACGATAACCTTCGACCAGAAGGACGGAACGACGGAAAAACTAGTGGAGGGGGTGGCGGAGCTGGAAGAGCGTTCACATGGTGGATAGAATCACAACCTTCCTCCTAATCATATAATACAATTTATTATATCACGGAAGTGGATCCAGGGGAATGAGTCAACAAATAACAAGAATGATAAACAAAATTACAACTAACAACAAAAGAAACATGGAGGCCCGCTCCGTCTTCCAGTCCGAGGCACCGGAACTTTATTCTGGAACTGCAGCTTCACCCGAACCCATGCAGCAACTTGCGAAAATGGACGAGCCCACTTTTCAGCCAGAGTCGAGGCGAGCTGTCGATTGAATCGCTGGAATTCTCTCCCCATGGATCCGTCGCATGCACATACTAGTGGGGAGAATGATGCCCTCAAATCTTCAGCAGCGGTGTCATACTTTGCGTGTTTCGTCGACTCAGCATTCCTGGATACCCACACAGCAGAAATTCGTCTCTAATACGTTTCAAACGAAATATATTGGTTCTCTGTATCAGAGAGACGTATCGTCTCAGTAACGTTAGAAAAGAGACGTGTGACGTTACTGAGACGTCTAAGATACATCCCTATGTCCGCAACAAAGTCGTCTCAGAGCTGCAATGCTGAGACGTATCAGAGATGTATCAAAACAGGTGTTAGAGATGTATGTGAGACTCCGAGTCTTTAGCCAATGAGACGTTGCTGAGATGTTCTTGGTAAGCCTATGTGAGATGTCAGAGTTGTAAATTAGGGTTCTCGTATTCCCGAGATCACATCAAAAATTGCGTGTCGCCATATTGGAAATGGCGCTAGAATATTATTGAAATGAGATATCTGAAAGCATGCCCAGGCCCCTTGTGAGGGGGCTTAAAAAAGCGTCCTCTCGGGAATGAGAGGGCGGTGACATGCTTTTGAGACGCCACAGAGACGTCTCATTGCAGTCACTTTGGAGAAGTAGGTTCTACGTTGCGCCCGTGTTGTCTCTGCAACGTGGACGTCTCTGGTATGTTAACACTTGAATGTCTCTGAGACATTTCGAGAGTAACCATCTCCGTTTTGAAGTCTCAGAGACGTCTCGGTAAAGTCTCAACGAGACCTCTAAAGCTGTGAGACGTGGAGACCCATTTGAGCCCAGATTGAGACGTCTCTGATGCTATCTCTGCTGTGTGGGTAAAGACCGTGAGGAAAACTTGTTGAGTTTAACGCATTTAAAGCTTATTCTATGGCGCGGAACTGGTGTACCAATGTGTACCAATTCTGCGCGGAACCGGTAGTCATAAAAATTTATTTTTGCGCGGAACTGGGCGTTGATAGGCTGATAGCGCGGAACTGGTGGTAGGCCGAAGTTATTGTGACGAGTGATGAGGTTCGAAAAGAGGTTTTGAGTGCCGTGATCAATGAAGTAGTTTTCTCTATCCCAGAGCTGAAGCTATGAACTAAGCGTTGTAGTCAGACGAGATGCCATACACACCATAAGACCATCAAAAATCATAATATTTCGTATTATACGAAAATAATTTTAAAATTTAATATTAGAAAATGTTTCTATAACCACACTCCATTTCACCCATTCTACCATTTCACTGCATTCTATCCATATACTGCACATTCAGTAGGTATTGCATTAAAAATCACTTTGAGCCACGAGACGTGGACTTAGTCGTCCAAACCAGACGACTTGTGGGCTGGCCCACTTGCCGGTAATCATTTCTCATCTCAGTGTAATCAAATCAGTAACCCATCATATCAAATCAGTATCACACATGGAGAAGCGTCGTAACCACTAACTTAGTATGTGGTCGTAACCAAGGAGGTTAGCCGGTTCCTTCTAAGCTCCTTGGTCGTGACAACCCTCTCTCACCATCTCCCACTCCTGCTAACCCCCTCCAACCATCTCCCATTTAGTGAGCACCTTGTCGGGTGTCGTCATCACCCCCTCACCCTTTCAACACGACTAACAGGCTAGCGTCACCTCACACATGGCAGACCTCCCACTTTATCTAGAAATGCGATACAGTCAACTACAAGTACAGGCAGAATAACAATGGAATCCACAGGTGCAAGTAGTAATAATGTATCTGTTACGATACACCAATAAAGCATGCCCCATGCCCGTTAATTTTAGATTTAACCTGACAGTCATGTATTTTATTGTTTTCGACAGATATGCGAAAAGCTCTCAGTCGAGACGTTGAGCAGAAATCTGTCATCCCGGTGGAGCACCCTGTCCGCCCTGAAGACGTCGATGGATAAGGTTTTCCAGCCCAAGTTTGCTAAGATGAATTCGGTACGAGAACGTTTGTTGTGTCGGTAGCCTTCTCAGTGCCCTCGAAAGTGCCCTAGACTGTTCCCGGACGTGATCTTCCTGATGGCACTTCCAAGAAGCAGCCAGACTCATGTGCATTCGACTCAATAAAATTTTTATTGATAACAACAATTATTGTGTAATTGGTTTTCTTGACAACACTGTGATTCTGTACATTTTGGAGGGATTCAGTTGCTCAGGACATGAACGGATATAAGCAGAACTGGAGTGCCAGTATGATCATTATAATATCATTCACTGTTGTTTTAGTGCGACCACTCGCCATATAGGGGGCAAATAGAGCAAAGTTTTGGGGTAGTCGTATTCTCTACCGTTCCTTATGTTTTATGAGTAGCTGAACACATATCCGAGGGTTTTAGGAAAAATTTGGCCTTGAACCTTGTCAAAATTTCAAAAGCCTCAAAATTTTGCACTTTTTTGGTTTTGGTTCATTATTCTTGGAATAATACGCCTATGTAATCGCGACGAGGTCGAAAATCTGCCTCACAATTTGACATTATACGTTTCAAGATGACATTGTCTAGATTCCAAAAACAAAATGTCTGAACGCCGCACAGTGGTCTATGGGTGTCCAAAAACCCCCATTTTTCAACTTAACTGTTGATACAACTTGATTTTACAACTGATGTTTGAAGAAGTAAACTAGTATATTTCAGGGGTTTATTGGTGAAAATTACGATTTCACAGTGTTACACAAGAAACGTTACACGTTGAAAAGACGGAAAATCGCCCATCTTCCGAAAATGTATGTCTAAAAACGATGAGTTTATGTTCATGAGGATTCTCATGGACCCGGGTTTCGTCCTACTGGTATCGTCGCAGGGAAAATAGCCAAAAACCAAAAAAAGTTTCAAAAATTTGAGGTTTTTGCATGTTTGACTAGGTTGTGGGCCACATTTTTGTTAGAAAACCTCGGATTAGTTATCAGCGACCCAAAAACATACCGTAGAGATTACGATTACCCCTTACCTTCTTCTATTTTGACTAAATTTCCCGGAATAATGGGAAACAAGCCGTAAAGTGAATCCTGCTGTGGATGATAATAGCCGTCTTGGGGATGATGTTGTTGGATTGATGTTAAGGACATGGTATGCAGTGAAATATGTTGATCCTCGCGCTTGATCCCTATCACCTTGACAAACATGATCGAAACACCGCGCCCGCTCAATCACGGAGTTTTGAAACCCGGTAATGATAGTTTAGCTAAAGGACAAGGCGATCTCGATAGCCTCCTCCCACGGTGTCCCGATCCAAAGACGAAGGAGTGATGCACAGGCGTGTTTGACGTGGTGGAGTATATTGTACAACGCTGTGGTAACCGCTCGACACCATTCAACTTGTTACCTTAACAGCCCTTAGCATGAATGTTCGTGATGATCCCGTTCAGCTCAGCGAGCCATATTGTTGGACGAGGTTTTCAAAATGTCCGCTCATCTCTCCACCACCCTACTCAACATGAAGTGGTACAACCGGAGTAAGGCCCCTTATATCTTGGAATCGTGACGAGCTCATCCCGGTCAAATTATGATGCAATCTTGCCATCTATCTAGTGACTGACCCTCCCACCGCTCACCTGTAAATCACAGCCTCAACTAACATTGTGGAGCCGGTGAAGGGCCCGTGATTCTTTCTAAACCAATTAAACTAAGCAATTGCAAACACCGTCGTGTAATAACAGTTGATATCAATCTTTGGACTTCTTTATACCACAGGTTCATTTTGTTTCATTTGTAATTATCTGGCCGATTAAGTTTTAATAATCTTTTATGTATATCATCATTTTAAGATGCACTATGGGAGATGCCCCTCTTCAACGACCCGCCAAGTCACATCCAGGCAACCTTTGTTCCCATACAAATCAATTCCCATCGTAAACATCCGTCAAGTTGTACACCGCAGTGGAAGAAATACGAAGCTGACTCAGAGGGCAGCAATGGACTCAGGTACGCTTTTATGAGCGTACTTCCTGGTGACGGGCTGCTTCAATAAAAAAAGGAAAAATATGTATCTGGAAGACAACAAAAAGTACGTTCGAATTGGTTATGAAAATGCAGCCTGTTGGAAATTGACGAGCATTTAATTAAGTGACAATAAACTCGGAGGAAATTTATTCAACAGTGCAGATGGTTGTCCGCAGACCACTGTTACAGTAGTTATCTATAATGTTTGGAATATTCTTGGTGTGCCAGG